>OZ025296.1:69277785-70584736 GCA_964019185.1 Maratus speculifer
TTTTTTCCACGATCTTTAGTCGAAAATCGCGGTTTTTTAGCGATCTTTTGCCGAAAATCGCGTTTTTTCACGATCTTTTAACGAAAATCATGGTCTTTTCGCGATCTTTTGACGAAAATCACGGTTTTCTCGCGATAGTTTGACGAAAATCATGGTTTTTTTCGCGATCTTTTGACGGAATCCACGGTTTTCTCGCATTCTTATGACAGAATCTGCGTTTTTTTCGCGATCTTATGACGAAATCTGCGTTTATGTTGTGATATTTTGACGGAAACCGCGTTTTTCTCGCGATATTTTGACAAAAACCGCGATATTTCGACGAAAATAGCGTTTTTTCAGCGATCTTTCGACGAAAATGGCTTTTTTTCTGCGATCTTTTGGTGAAAAAAATCCGCGTTTTTCTCTCGATCTTTCGACGGAATCGCGTTTTTCTTGCGATTTTTGACGAAAATCGTGTTTGTCTCGCGATATTATGACGAAAATTGCTATTTTTGCGACTTTTCGGCGAAAATCGCGTTTTTATTCCGCAATATTTTGACGAAAATCGCTTTTTTTTCGCGATATTTTGTCGAAAATTTCGTTTTTTCCTACGATCCTTGAAGATATAAAAAATCGGAAACGCGGAAAATGACAAAAAAGCGGAAAACCGCGGAAGAATATCATGTCTGATTATTGCAATGTTGTCCGATTAATCAAACTCAAAAGATATAGTTTCCTTTCATACAGTGAAACCTGCTAAAATGAAATTACAAAAAAGGCAGAAAATTTCCACTTTCAAGTGATTTGAATTTTAGTAAATTCATTATTTATTACTGCTTTCTTCTGGCTTTTACTTAAAAATTTTACTTTTAAACCAGAATTTTGTTATAGATTCCGTTTTCATAGGATTTACTGTATTTTAAAATTGTTTCATTAAATCATCTATCAAAAGTTGTGACCCCCCCGCTGAAGGATGGGCTGGATCTGCTCTTGAGTACATACAGTATCTGCAGGCGTATTAACACTCAGGCTTTAACATGCCCATGAATCAAATAAAAAGAAAATTGCCCTGTTAAACTGGTGGCTATGAGCTCACAGTTTATTCACATTAATTGTATATTATATTTTTATTTGTTTATTATTTATAAAAAAGAATTCTGCTTTTTACGAGTAAAACAGTAAATAATCAGGAAAACAACTTATCAGAATAAACCAGTATGCCAAATTGATGAAAATTGGATAATTCTGCATGAAAAACCCATTTTTAGGTGCGTTCGTAATTATGTAAATACGTAGCACCTATTGTTGTCGCTCAGTCCGTCCGTCTGTCCGTCCGCATATAGCAACGCAAAAACTACCCAACCGAATCGTTTGAAATTTAAAACATATAATTATTACATAATTTTGTAGAGTCATTTCAAATTTTATGAAAATCGGATGGATAGATCAATTACAGGGACAATCAAAAGGATTCCGTTACATTACGGTCAATGGGGAAAAAAAGTTTCAAATGCATTTTAATCGTTTGATATTTAAAACGTATATTTATTACATAATTTTGTCGAGTCATTTCAAATTTTATGAAAATCGTATGGATAGATCAATTACGGGGACAATCAAAAGGATTCCGTTACATTACGGTCAATGGGGAAAAAAGTTTCAAATGCATTTTAATCGTTTGAAATTTAAAACGTATATTTATTACATAATTTTGTCGAGTCATTTCAAATGTTATGAAAATCGGATGCATTGATCAATTACAGGGACAATCAAAAGTATTCCGTTACATTACGGTCAATGGGGAAAAAGTTTCAAATGCATTTTAATGATGTTACACTCATTTGAATATAACAGAATTGACATGAATCTATGAAATATGTACTAAAAATACATTTTGTACAATCTGTGATGCAAAGAATATTTATTATTAAATTACAGGGCCACACAAATGTATTCCACTAAATAATGTTAAACGGGGAAACATTGTTTGGAGGGTGTTTTAATTATATTAAACTACTTCACATTTTATGAATAAGATGCACGTTAGTGAAGTATAATAAAAATTACTCCCTGTATATTTACAGGAACACAAAGATTTCGACCACTATACTGTATCCAAAATACGCTCTACTATATCAGCAAGATCTGAATATTTTAAAACTTCGTTATCAACGAACGCACCTCATTTGCTACGCTTTACGTGCAATTTCCAACTTGTTCTAAATTAAAGTAGAGATTAGCCTTCTTCTGGTCCTTTGTACTTAACCAATGAATCTTCAAATCTATTCAGGTAAGCGCCATATCAGAATAAACTGGTGTACCAAATTGGAAGTAAACCAGGTAATACTGCAGAAAAAATCATTTTATCTAAATTAAGAGAGTGATTAATCTCCTGTTCTCTCTATATATTTAACCAATGGTCCCCAAAACTAATCAGGTAAGCGCATTATCAGAATAAACTAATACATCAAATTTGAAAAAAAAAGGGAAAATTTTGCATGAAAAATTTATCTAAATAAATGGTGTAATTAACCCTTTTGTACTTAACTATGTACTACTAACATCTATGTACAGAATAGCAGAAGAAAGATAACCTTAAGAAACTATAGAATATACTTGTTTTTGGTTATAGGAATGTAAGAAAAAAAAAAGAAGCTATTAAAATGGAAATTACTTGTGATGTAACTGGCACATTCAGCGGGGGTAGAGAGAAGAGAGCCTTCTAAAATCTAAAAAAAATTTTGGTCACTTTTGGCAATTCTTTATCTTTTATCCTTATAACAAAAAATGTATATTTGCCTTTGGGGGGGGGGAGGAGCTCTTCAAATTCGGGGGCCCAATGGAGCTGTCCAGCACGCTCCTGTTTTAATCAGTCACTATTTACCACGCTTGTATTTAACCTCCTCAGTCCTGATGTCACTTGTAGGCGACACTAAAGAACACTCTTTATATTAATTTAAATCCTTTTAGAATTGCTAAAATTACTTTTAAACCTTTTTAATAAATGTGTGCATATCATGAGCAATCATATATATTCAAAGATACATCTTTGGAAATGTTTTATAGTAATTTTAAACTGGTTTTAGTGGTCCCTCGTAATATTTATTTCAACGTTGAAGAGATTATTTTCATTGCATGCTTTAAATGATGCAATTCTTTTAACCTTTACATGGAGGCTCGGACAGCATTTGTCTGAGAATAGATACAAACCTCAACAGATGCTGTCCGAGCCTCCATGTGAAGATTAAAATGGCTCATAAATTAACATTCAGTCCTACAAAAGAATGACTATTCACTCCTACCGGGGATGAAAAAATGCACTCCTTTAGCAAGAGTGAATAGTCACTCACCAAAAGAGTGATTATTCATCCCTGTTTAGAGTGAATATTCACTTTACAGGAGTATTCACTCTTTCAAACAGTCAACAATTTCTCTTTTGCTCAGACTGAATAGTCACTCTAAAAAGGTTGGAGGTATTTTGACTTTGTGATAGAGTGACTATTCACTCAGGAGGAGTGGATAGTCACTCCTTTTTTTAGAGAATACAGAAGTGTCTCAAATTCTATTGGGTAGAAATGTAACAAATTTTATATTTGAGATCATCAATTAAAATGTGTATGTTTATAAGATTTTATATTTGAATACTCAACATGAGAAAAGTTTAACTTTTTTAAAAAACATTATTTATATTCACTGATCACTGTATAAATCAGGGCTAAATTCAAAGACATGCACTACTTTTCATAATTAGTAGCATGTTACAATCTATTTAAAATAATATACTATATCATACAAGTTTTGTGATGGACAAAACATACTTTTTTTAATAAGGGAAAGGAGGAAAAATTTCAGCTAAATAAAATGATTTTCTAGACTTAAATATGACATATAGTAAAACCTCTAAATAACGGACACCTCGGGAATGCAGAAATTGTCCGCTATTCGGAGGTGTCCGCTATTGAGAAAACATCAAAGATTCAAAAACCGCTTAGAAATGCTTAATGTTTCATTAATTTACTTTTATATGTCCTAAAACCTCTATTATATTATTAATCAGAAATTAAAGTTATTTTTAAGCAAAAAAATTGAAATAAAATTGTGTGCACTTTTATCCACTGTTTATTATATTATTGTTAAAAAATCTGTTACAAAAGTTTATTTTTGCTTGCGATTACATGTACAAATTTGTTTTTCTGTGTGATGTTATTAGAAATTGTTGAGTTCCGGGAGAGGAGGGAGGGATTGCACTTTTTGATCTTTAAAAGCATAAAATCTCAAAATGTTCTTGGATGACATTTCAATAGTCTGGGAGATTATTTCTCCCGGGCAATCCCTTGACTTTAGCACTAAACGTTGGGGGGGGAGGGGATTTTCCCCAGATCTTTATTTACATTTAACTGTGATCACAAAATCTGTGACACGTTGTCCTGATTAATTCAGAGGCTTTTTTACTTTTTCTTTCATTTTTTTCTGTTTAAAAAATACTTTTTCATCCTTTATCGCCGAATAAAGTGTCCGCTATTTGGAATGTCCGTTATTCAGAGGTTAAACATACAAAAATTTAAGTTTTGGGAGTGGGGATTGGAAAACTGTCTGTTAAATAGAGGTGTCCGCTATTCGGGAGTGTCCGTTATGGAGGTTTTACTGTATACACATATAAGATGTTTCTCACCTGTAATTAGATACAAAAATTCCTATCTTTTAATGATTGTTAATCATTTAATGATTGTTAATCATTAGTAATCAATAGCAATTAAATTTTGAAATATATAAAACATAACTGGAGCTAACAGCATTTTTTACTTTTTTTATACAGGTTGATCTTAAAATAGGTAGTTGATTCTATTTAACGAATCATGTAAACAGTCATTAAATGTACAGTAGTGAATGTGGTCTCTGATGCCACTACAGGCACTTTAGTTAAAGGAAAATTAACAGTATTCCGATAATGGAAGATTCAAAGATATTAGTGCAATCAGATTACCAAACATTTTCCTGTGACTAGGAGAGGTTGCAATTTCAGAGGCCAAATCTGAATTGTTGTGACAGCTGACACCATGATTCTTTAACAAATATCAATTATAAATTTGAAGATCAGCTTGTACAAAATGCTTATGTACAAAATATTGCAGGTTTTTCCATCAAAATATTACAATTAATAAGGATTTTTACCTTTAGACAATTTTTATGCAAGATTTAATGGTATGAAAAATTGCATTTTAAAGTACAATAAAATTAAAATCATTTCCTTTTAAAACAATTTTCTTTAGAGGAGAGGACTACATAAATTTAAAGAAAATAGTCCATTAGTTGTAATGTAATGCACATCAAAAAATAATTTACATTTTGTAAACTAAATAGCTTTATTTCACAAAATTTTGAACATAATATCAATATAATAAATTAAAAAACTTTTAACTTTCTGAATTTGTACATTTAAGATAATTTTGCTATAAATATATCAACAAGCAGGTGAATATATTAAATATATAAAATATAACAATTTTCTACAATAACAAATTTTATAAATTATGATGTCACAGAAAGCATGATCTTGCAGCATTCATTACACAATAGCAGTAACCAGAATTTGATTATTTTTTAATCATGAATATGAAAAGTTTGCTAAAATTTGAAGCATACAACCGTCATATGAATAACACTAAACAGTCGTGTATAGAAAAACACAACCATTGAACATTTTTAGACACAGCGTAGAAACAAAAACCTGTCTGGTTCTTCATGCTTTGTACAAAGTGAACAATATTCATTTGTATTATGTTTCAATATTAAATGCTGTGAAATATGAGAAAATGTAAATGCATGCAGGGAAAGATGAAGGTGATTTACAGTTAAGAATTCTAAATACACATAACTGGTCAATATCTAAAATATAAAGTCTTCTAAGCATCTTTCATCATTATTCAAAGTTAATAATGTTTTGTGGACTATAAACTGTTAATTTTCACAACATATAAGCATTTACAACCTTTCACAAGTTCTGAATATGAAATTTTATTTCAACAAAAAGCATGAAATCTTAGTCTGAAAACAAAGCAGTTAAAAATAGACTAGTCATCATAAGTCTTGAGTAACACAAGCACATTTATATTATAATATCCAGAACACGTACTGAAATTATGTGCAAATTACAAAAGGTAATTAAAAGTACAAAAAATCAATGAAAGGAATATTTGGAATACCTAAAAATAACCAAATTTGTAATTGGATGTTTTATATAATTTTGATAGCCATTTAATCAGTAATGTTATTTTATTAATACAGAATGGGATAGTTAGGAGGGGAGCTTATATACAGAGTTACTCAAATGGCTAGATTTCACAAAGCCACATTTCAAAAAGGAAAAGAATCATAATCATAGAAAAAAATATCCTTTTATTTACTGGTTATATTTATTTAATAAATAAATATTTAACAAATAAATGTAAATAAAAAAGTATTTAATAAATAAATGATGTTTCTATTTTGAAGGAGCAATGATCCACGAATGAGCTGGAAAGTTAAGCCAGTTGTAGTTCTACTTAAGACAGGGCATTAAAAATTGTTACATACAACTTTAAAATATTTCCAAGTTAGAGAGATTTTTGTCTTATATAAAGGCTATCTTAAACAGACCATAAATGATTTTAATTGATAATTTATTATTATTATTAATATTATTATCACTATTCAGCTCATTAAATCACTTACACATTCTTTCAAAACTATTGCCAATTATTATTCAAGGTTGGTATCGCTGCAAGTATATCAAACTTTGCAACACAAAAATAGATAGATTTTCTAATCTATCTATTAGAAAGGAAGCAAAAACTGATTCTCTATGCTTGGTCCCCAAAATCTCCTGTTATTACTTTGTATGATTTTTATATTTAGGCTACCTCAGAATATGCCCCCCCCCTTCCCCCCAAAAAAGTCAGTATAGATTGCCTTAAAGATAAAATTACAATGGTTAATGGAACCTGATATGTTGCAATACAATTCATGAAAATTTAATTATCAACTTTAACATATGTAAGATGATCGGCAAAATTTAAAAACCAAGAAATCACATGACAATTTATTGAACGACAGTAGTACTTTTCCTTTCTGAAAAAAGTTATTTTATATAAGTACACATATAACCATATTTCCTTTATATATTTAGAATTTGATTCCTTAATATATTTTCTGAAAGTTTTGAAACTGCTTAGTGAATCAAATTAACAATAATTTTAATCTTTATGAACTGCCAGCATTTTGTTACTACTCTTCTATAGAAAAACATTTTAAAGAAAATTTCTTTAACATGTTCACTTAATACAACTAATATTTAACAGTGAATCCTGTGCTGGTACCATAGATCTGCCTTAAACTTCAAAGATGAGTTTTACAGTTTATAAGGGTGATAAAAACTACAATGTATATTTTAACAGAATAAGATATTTATGTTGATATTTACCAAAATGGAACTAATTTAATGTAATTTATAAGATTTTGAGAATGCATTATACTGTAATGCATAAAGGTAACAATAGTATACAGGGATGAAAGTGCACTAGAAACATTTTGTAGCAGCTTTGTAGCAGCAAAAATTGAATTTTGGAGCAGTGAAATCTATTTTTGTAGCAGCAAAAATCAGATTTTGTAGCAATAAAAATAGGATTTTGTTGCAGCAAAAGATTTTGCAGCAATAAAAGCTGTTTTTGGAGCAAATTGAAATATTCTAAAGCTATTCGTAATAAACTCCTAAAAAATAAAATATTTGCTATCTTGAAAGTATTTTTACATTTGAAAGAATAATTAGATTAAAATTCTCAAAACGTTTCAGATCTTTTGATGAAATTTACAGCTTTTCGCAATCTTTTAACTAAATTCAGACTTTTTCATAATCTTCTGACTTCGTTTTGTTCATTTTTGGACAAGATTTAAGGTTTGTTTTCTGACTTTTTGATGATATTTTTGGGTATTTTCAAAATCCTTCGAGAAAATTTCATATTTTTTGCAATTTTTGATGAAATTTGCTCGTTTTAGATTTTTTGGCAAGGTCTGCAAATTTTATGACTTTGTTAAAATTTTAGGGTTTTTTCGGGATCTTTTAAATAAAGTAGCGCTTTTTCACGATTTTTTGACCGAATTTTGTTTGTTTTTTGAAGAAGTTTGGTATTCTTAGACAAAATTCACGATCTTTTGACGAAATTTGCTTGTTTTTCGCGATCTTTTTAAGAAATTCGCTTTTTTGCGATTTTTTTACCGAAATTAGCGTTTTTTCACGATTTTTTAACTGTGTTTGGTCCTTTTTTCTGATGAAATCATCATTCCTTTAGCAAAATTCCCGTTTTCAAGCGATCCTTTGACGAAATTCGAGGGTTTTTCGCGATATTTCGATAAAATTTGCATGTTTTTCGCGATCTATAGACGAGATTTGAGTGTTTTTTACGATCTTTCAAAATAATGTGTGTTTTACAATCTTGCTACAAAATTTGTGATCTTTTAACGTAATCGCACGTTAAAATTAACGTATTTTTTGCGACTCATAGACCGCGTTTTCTCCGTTTTTTGACGAAATTTGCGTGCTTTTCAAGATCTTTTACCAAAATTTGAGTGTCTTTGCAATTTTTTAAAGAAATTTGCGTGTTTCTCGCTATTTTCTTCAGAGAATCTCGTATTTCTTGCGATCTTTTAATTAAATACACGTATTTCTTGCGATATTTGCATATTTCTCACTATCTTTTATCAAAATTTGCGTATTTCTCGCAATCATTTGACGAAATTAGCATACATTTCACGATGCTTTGTCGAAATCAGAGTGCTTTCGCTATCTTTGGACGAAATTGTCGTGTTTACCGAGCCGTTTTGACAAATTTTGCGGTTTTTCACGATCTTTTGATAAAATTTAAGAATTTTTTTTTTTTTTTTTTAAAGAAATTTACCTTTTTTCATAACATTTTACTCTCGTTATTCGATATTACCGATTCTTTGACAAAATTTACTTTTTTTTTCGAGATTCTTTCACAAAATTCGTGCGTTTTTTGCGATCTTTTGTCAAAATTCGCGTACTTTTTCAGTCTTTTGTCGAGATTTGAAGGTTTTTGTGACTTTTTCATGAAATTAGCGGCACTTTCGCTATTTTTTTTAACGAATTTAGCATTGTTTTCATGATTTTTTAACGGTGTTTTGTTTGTTTTTAAGTAGTTATTCTTTGACAAAATTTTCGCGATCTTTTTACGAAACGCGCTTTCTTAGGCGATCTTTCGTCAAAATTTGTGGAGTTTTTTTTACGACCCTTTAAAGAAAGTTGATGATTCTTTACCATCACCTTTTAACGAAATTAGCGGGGTTTTTTTCACGAGCTGTTAACCGTGTTCCGTTCGTTTTTTGACGAAATTAGCGATTTTTAGGCAAATTTCACGTTTTTCTCGCTATCCATTGACTGAATTCGCATGTTTTTTCGCGACCTTTTGACCATGTTTTGTTCAATTTTTGACAAAATTAGCGATATGCTGACGTTATTCACATATTTTCCGCAATCATTTGACAAATATTGCGTGCTTTTCGTGACTTTTTGACCGAATTCGCATGTTTTTCTTGCAATCTTTCAGCGAAATTCGAGGTCTTTTGATCGCAGTTTTTTGTTTTTTGACGATATTAGCAGCCTAAAAAAAGTTATTTGTTGTTACTTGGATCGACAAAACCGCGCTAGGTTTCATTTTGGCACTAAGTGCGTTTTGGCGCAAGTTTGGCGCAAAATGGAAAAAAATAGCTATTTTGTAGCAGTTTGGTGCAGGAAAACGATTTCGGCGCAGTCTGGCGCATTTGGAGCAGGTCTTACATCCCTGAGTATAGGAGTTTATTGAGTTAAAACCTAAAATCAAATTATTATATGCTATATTTTTATGACTAAAATTGAGTTTGAATCATTTTTCTCTTTAAATGCTTTCAGAATTTCATCTAATAATATCTAAATGCACAAAAATAATATTGCACGGTTACAAAATAACATTATAAAAAACACAAATCTTTAAAATTTCATCAAAAAAATAATGAACATATTTTAAAAGAAAAAATCCTTTTTTTCCTTTCTTAAAAATATATAAACAATAAGGAGTGCTTCTGTGACTTTTGCTTTTATCTTGCTTGATAGTCAATACAATACAATAAAATTACATATTGCATTTTCTTACCTTAACTAATGAGGATTACTACATAGTTAGGCTTCACAAACAGAAGAAATCGGCACTTTTTTTGACCGATTATTTATACAATAAAATAAGAATTGCTTTATAAACAACATCAATGCTGAACTTATTTTCTTTAAGTAATGAGAATATATATAAGATAGATTTCATAACAGGAAAAAAAAAAGTTACATGCAAATGTAAAAAAATGGAAAAGTTTATGTAAAAGAAAAATGTGTGTGAATATATATGTGGATTAGTAATAGACACAAAAAAGGGAATGACACCAAAACAGTAGTATGTGATACTGGAGTTAACAGAATGGATTTAATTTTTATGATAGTTTTTATTGATTTGTTATTTAAGACTGTGAAACTACCTATTTTATCTAACATTGTAAATGAATATAACAATTCTTCATTGTTATAAAATTCATTTTCATAAAATGATATGTGATGATGCAATTTGGATGCCATATAGCAATTATGAAACATAAGATTTATATAATTAATTATTATTATTAGTATTAGTATTAGTATTTAATAGAGAAGCAAAAATTTCATATATATATATATATATATATATATGTATACATATATAGTTTATTTTTCTTATACTTTGCCTGCCAATGTTATTTACATAAGCAAGCTTATTTAATCTTTACTTGTACTTTAACAGAAATTAAATTAAAATGACTTAGATTTTTTTTTTTTTTTTTTTTGTCATTGTTTATTTGATTTTTTAATAACTTAAAAATACAGGAATTTCTTCATTTTCCAGGCAGAATTTTAAAATTTACTATGAATATACTATTTAAAAAATAAAAATGTTTAAATACATTTATTAACGTTTGTTTAACATTGAATTTTTTAAAGAAACAACGATTTGTGATCATCTTTGTATCCAGAAAATCATCAATGTATTGGAGATAAAGAGAAACAATAATTAATGTGATAAAAAATACTAATTAGCCACCAACAAATGAAGGTTTGTAACCTCTGTTTAGTTTATCATTAAATAAATCACTGTGTGGAAATACAGTAAATGACAGTTAATTTTTTTTTTTTTTTTTTTTTTTTTTTTTTTTGGAAATTTTAAAACACATATACAATATACAAATTTTCATTATTACTATCTTTCTTGGCTAGAATACCAACAAAAATTAATTTAGAATGGTGTTAAGAACGGTGTTAGAATGAGTTAAAAATAACTATAAAAAATCTGTTTAAGAGGACCATTATTAAACTATTTTTGTTATATAAGAGGAACATTTCATCCAAAAAGTACTATCAAATCACAAACAATATTGCCATTATTATTAATGAAGATAAATATTTTCTCCTGAACCAATTTTTTATTTGACCTAAGACTAAAAAGACAATTTACTTTACATTGTGCCAAACAAACCAGGTGTATTTTAACTATGCACATAAAATTTTACAGCACTTTATAAATGATACATAAACATAAATTGCACAAATTTGCTATTTTTGATATTCTCAGTTTTTTAATGTTTTAAAAATTATATTTCAAATTATTGGCCAATAAACAAACACAGATATTGCTAATAATTAGTATACATTACAACAGAACATTAACAGAATTTTTTTTAACAGTTTGTTACAGGCATAAAATCGATCTGAAATAAACTCGCAACATGTAAGTTCATATATATATAATTTTAAATAAAAATTAAACCTAAACTATTTGATCATGACAGTTTTCATCGCAGCCATTTCAACCAATGTTGAGATAGTTGGGAATTCACGTGGGAGATATCTTGGTCACAGATGCAGGCTTCTGAAACAATTTTTTACTGCTATCTTGAACAAAAGTGTGACGCCTCTGTAAATTTGTGGGTCTCCGAGATACAGGTGATGAAAGTAATGAAGCAGTACCTCTAACAACCTTTGATCGAGTGACTCTATTTGTATTTGAAACTTTACTTTCAGAATCTGAAGCATTTGATGATAAGTTTGTTGTGCTTGATGAAGACTCTTTTTGTAAAACTAATAATAAAGCAGAAAAAAAATTAATTAAATAAATATATATCTAATTTAGATAAATCTTTCTTCTTAATAATTCACATGTAAAAACAATTTTTATGATGTAATTTTTCCATATTTTGCTGCTTTTAACACATTATCACTTAATTCTAATTTGAAAGGAATTTTTTTCCCTGTTTTTAATAGTTATAAATATTTTTTTTTATTTAAAGAAAATATTATTCTTTGCAAAATTTTTACAATTAGCAACAATTTAAAATAATAACCTTTTCTAGATTATGAAACAAATATCTCAGGAAATGCTGAAAATTTGAATTTAAAATTGAAATAAATCCTAAAGAAATAAGTCAAATTAAAACAATAAACACAATCTGAATACTGTGAGTTTCTAATTTATAACCTTAGAAAAAAGTTATACAGTTCCTGTGTAAATTTTTTGCTTCTATAAAACTTTTTTAATGAAACAATTTTGGCCAATTTTAACATTAAAGAGTTCTTAAAATAATTCTTTGATTTGCAACCTGTCCAATTTCATGTATTTATCAAGCGTTTCTCTATAATACCGTCAATTTTCATACTTTTTGTATGCAGTAGTTTTCTTAATATGAATGAAAAAAAGACCTCTGGTTACAAAAAATTCATTCACAGGAACATGCATTATTTTAAGTTTTTTTTTTTTTTTTTTTTTTTTTTGTGAATTAATGATGCAATAAAATAAATGTATGATTTCTTCTACTTTTTCACAACCAAAGTTTTTTTTTTGCAAAAAATGTACTTTTTCAATGTTAAATAAACATAATCACATTAAATTTTCAAGTAAATTTTTTGGTTTTTCATTTGAATTTACACAATATTAACTAATATCATTAATTTTTTAAAAAAAACCTGATATTTTTATAAATTTCTTCGTAAGCTAGGCTTAAATAAACAAAATTTCTTTACTTGTAATGGTAAATTACCCATCGAAACTTTACCCCCCCCCCCCCCAAGATATGCACATAAAACCACAAAGAAATTTAACAATAAGCTTAAAAAACAAAACGAAAAACTTAATTCAAATATATATAAAATACATCAACAATATTTAACTAAGCAATTTTCCTAGGATTTTTTTTATTATTATTTAGTAATAGATGCCTAACTGACTTGTCAGGTTTTGAAAGAAAAAAAAAAATCAGATTTTGTTTTAAAAGAATCGGGCTTTTAAAAAAAATATTTAATGAAAACTTATAATTTTTAACTTTAAACATGTTTAGTGCAAACTTAAAGTCTATGTCATTCATGCAATGAAGTTTGCAAGCTAATTTTAAACCTATGGGGGTGTTCTTTTCAAATTTATATTCCAAACTTTCTAAAAGATTTTTTTTTTTTTTTTACTTTTCTAATATTTTGAATGCAATTTTTTTCCCCTTCAGGACACTTTCAATTTGAAATCATTTCTAAAACTAAAAATGTCTTCATTAAAAGAAAAAAAAAAATCAACTAAAATTGTAACAGTAAAAAGATACCCTATTAGACACAGGGCCGTAACTACCGCCGGGGCAGCCGGGGCACTGCCCCGGGGCCCCCAAGCCTGAGGGGCCCCAAACTGATGGTTAAAAAAACTATTGATTTTAGTTTCTAGTCTAAGTTCCTATAAAATGTCCAGCACATACCTAAAAGTTAGTAATAAAAAAATCAAAGTGCTAGAATAGATGTTTTTGCTTGTCTGTTGTCAATACACTCCTTACGCTTCGCATGCAAAAGGAGTTCTACAGCAGACAGCAAAATGTCGAGTCGAATGTGTCATGTCGCGCCAGCATGTTTGCTGATCCCACCGAAGCTAGTATAAGGAAGAAAATATGGACTTCTAATCGACTGAATAATATAAAAAGCATCTAAAAAATTCTAGAAAATCTTTCTTCTTATCTATACTAATTAATTAACAAAACGCTCTATTTGTGTATGTCTGCGTATGTGTATGTGAGTGTGTGACTGCGATTGTTAGCAAAATCTACCTCACATAGAAGTCTGAAATTTTAGGTGAAGATAGTTTAAGACAGGTCCTGATGCATCAGAGGCTCAGAATTTTAATATTTTAAGGGCCAGGGCCCTGGGCCCCTTACAATTTTTATGCGCCAAATTGTTAATAGCTTGACTCCTTTTTATCTAATCTTTTCCGTTTTGAGGTACCTTTCTCCTTTTAGATATTTTCGCCTTTTTACTCTTCAGTTATGACCTTGGACTCTTTGGGCCCGTTTTAGGGCTCCTTTTAGTCTTTGTGATAGTAAATTGTTAATAAATTGCTTCCATTAATTTCAATCTTTATTTTTAGGATACGTGTTCGATTTAGATATTTTCAAATTTTTACATTCCATATAAGAAACTGGGGCCCCATAGATAATCATAGGGCCGACTTAGGGCCCCCTGATCTTATTGTGTGCTAAATATTTTTCACTCCCTAAATTTCTCACCTTTTTAGTGCAAATTTTTAAAGCTGAATCTTGGACTCTTATGTCAGGACCAACACCCTGATATTTTTATTCGGTCCCTGGGACCCCTTTTTTAACGCTTACCCAAACAATTGGTGCATTTAAAAAAATATTATTCTTGCAAATAATTCATACTCTATGCTTAATTTTGACTAATTAAAGGTCTAAAGCGTTATGTACTAAAACATTTTAACATGTTTTTATGTTAGGGCCCTGATTGTATTTGTCAGTTGGCCCCTATGGGCCCTCTATCATAGCTCCCTTAAAAATGGTCGGATTCACTAGCTTTTTTTAACAACTTTTTAGATTCTCCAACTACGACATGAACAACAAAAAAAAATTTTTAGACTTCAGCTACCACTATTTATGAATATTAATCGCTTTCTTGGAGCTCTTGGTGCAGCTTCTTTAAAAATGATCCAAATTGCTTTCAATTTTATTCAACATAGTTTTAGCGTCTTCCCATTATTTTAATAACTACACAAATATTTTTATACCCAACTACATGCTAAATAATTTCCTGGTCCTTTGGGGCCCGGTACAGGCCCCCTTGAAGTTTTTGTAATAATAAATTGTCAATAAATTGCTTCCTTTTAATCTGATCTTCATTTTTACGATTCTTTATTCATTTTGATATTTTAATGTTTTGACATTCTATACAAGACACTGTGTTCCCCTG
This sequence comes from Maratus speculifer, assembly GCA_964019185.1. Lineage (NCBI taxonomy): Eukaryota > Metazoa > Arthropoda > Arachnida > Araneae > Salticidae > Maratus > Maratus speculifer. The sequence continues at coordinate 69,293,096 of OZ025296.1, forward strand.
TGGAATCATATGGTCCAGCCCAGGCCCCCTCAACATTTTGTGAAATAAACATATTTCACTTCCTATATTTCTGATCTTCTTAGTGCAAAATTTTAAAGTTGCCTGGGACTCTTCTTCCAGGACCAATCCAGAAAACCTGATGTTTTTATTCGGACCCTAGGGCCCCTTTTTAAACATTTGCCCAATCAATTGGTACATTTAAAAAATTATACCATTCCAAAGAATAGTTCCTACTATATGCTTAATTTTGACTAATTAAAGATCTAAAGCGCTATGTACTAAAATATTTTAACATGGTTTCATATTAGGGTCCTGGTTTTAACTGTCAGTTGGTCCCTACACGGCCTCATATTATAGCTCCCTTAAAAATGGTCCAATTCACTAGCTTTTTTTTTCTGTCAATTTTTTATGTCCTCTCTTTACCTATTACATGAACGACAAAAGAATTTCTCAGACTTCAGCTACCATCAATTTTGTTTGTCAATTGCTTTCTTGAGGCCCTTGATGCAGCTTCTTTAAATATGAACCAAATTGCTTTCAATTTTATTTAACATAGTTATAGCGTCTTTCCAACATTTTAATATACTACAAAAAATATCTTTATACCCAACTACATGCAAAATAAATTCCTGGCCCCTTGGGGCCCGTTGAAGTTTTTGTAATAATAAATTGTTAATAAATTGTTTACTTTTAATCCGATCTTCATTTTTAGGATTCTTTATTCATTTAGATATTTTAATGTTTTCGTATTCCATATAAGACGCATTTTGTCTCCTGTGGAATCATAGGGCTTAATCTAGGGCCCCTGAACATTTTGTGAGGCAAACATAGTTCACTCTTTAAATTTATCCCCTTCTCAGTGCAAAATTTTTAAATTTGAGTCTTGGACTCTTCTTTCAGGGACAAGATTCTCATATTTTCATCCGCGGCTAAGACCTTTTTTTTTTTAACATTTTCCGAATCAATTTGTGCATTTCGATAAAATATTATTAAAATGAATAATTCATACCCTATGATTAATTTTGACTAATTGTAGATCTAAAGAGTTAAGTAACTAAGATATTTTAACATGTTTTCCTGTTAGGGCCCTTTTTTTAACTGTCAGTTGTCCTTTTTGGGCCCTTATTATAAATCCCTTTAAAATGGTTCAATTAACTCCTTTTTTTAAACAACTTCTTAAATCCATCAGCTATTAAGAAACTGCCATAGTCTAGCTACCACCAATTTTGAATATTAATCGCGTTCTTGGGGCCGTTGGTGCAATTTCTTTAAAAATGATCCGGATTGCTTGCAATTTTCTTTCACATTGCTTTAGCGTCCTTCCATTACTTTAATAACTACAAAAAATATTTTATACCCAACTACATGCGAAATAAGTTCCTGGCCCCTTGAAGATTTTGTACCATAAATTGCTATTAAACTGCCCTCTCTTAATCCAACCTTCATTTTTGGAACTATTTTTTCACTTAGTTATTCCCATGTTCTTACATTCCATTTAAAAGCCTGAGACTCCCTATGGTCTCGGCTCAGGCACCTTGAAATTTTTGTTCTCCATGCATATTTCACCCACTTATTATCAAACCTTCTCAATGCATAAACTTAAAGTTGAATTTTGGACTCTTATTTCAAGACCTACACCCTGATGTTTTTATTGAGGTCCAAAGGCCTTTTTTAAAGCATTTACTCATTTTTTTATGCATTTCTTTAAAATATTATTTAACGAATAATTCATATCCTATGCTTAATTTTGATTAATTGTAGATCTAAAGTGTTAATTGTTTGCTTAAGGTTATCATAACGTGTCCCGGGCATTGCCGGATGGGTCAACTAGTCTATTAATAAATACATAAAATCGAAAAAAAAAATTATCACAATCCATCTTTCAAAAGTTTTTTAAACAAAAACGCATGATTAAGTTACATATACTCAAAAATGAACCTAAATAAAATGCTCTTTAAAGTATTCAACCAATCAGAAGTCCGTATTTTCTTCCCTATGCTAACTTCAGTGGGAACGGCAAAAATGGCATCGCCGCCAATTGCCTGCCGAGTAGAGTTGTCCAATTCTACATTTTTTAGTCATTTTTGAGCTTATCATACTATGTACATTTAAACAACGGTGTGCGAGAAAAGAAACTATGCCCGGGGCAACGTTTCAATTTGCCCTCCCTGCCCCCCCCCCCCCCCCCCGGAGGTTTTGCCCCAGGGCCCCCAAGTTTATAGTTACGGCCCTGATTAGACAAAAACTTATCCTATGCAAAATAAAAAATATTTAGAAATATTGAATTAAATTAAAATAGGGGGCTCAGCCCCCTGCTTGCAAATGCTCCCCAACTCCCATGAATTGCAGTGCAATTCGCATTGGGATGAACCACTACACAGTAACTCTAGCCAGTATGAATATTATCATAAATCATTTTAGCACATGAAATTAAAATTAAAATGCATTAAATATTTAATATGCGACTATCGCATTGCTAACAAGTCGTAGAACCAACATAGTAAAAAATGTCCAAGACGGAGATCGAACCTAGAATCCTTGGAATAGTACTCCATGTGCTCTACCATTTAAGCTACGCGGATGATGCCAGCTTGCCATTTCTCACTTACTTTTTTTTGGCAAGGTTGCAATTGCAGCACAAGATGATAACGTATACATGAGCATACAAACCGGTGGCCTTACCAACAAAAAATGTAAGTGAGAAATAGCAAGCTGGGCATCATCCTCATAGCTTAAATGGTAGAGCACTTGGGGTGCTATTTCAAGGGTTGCGGGTTCGATCGCCAGCTTGGACATTTTTCACTATGTTTGTTCTATGTCTTTTTAGCAATGTGATAGTCACATATTAAATATTCAATAATTTCAAGCGTAATTTCACTGCTGATAATTAATTGAAAAATTACTTATAATTAAATGATGTATTCGCTGATGCTGGGTTGTTTGTGTCGCATGTTACACCACAGGTTTGTGTGCTCATGTAGATGTTATCATCTTGTGCTGCCTTACCAACAAAAATTAAGATTACTTAAAATTTAGAAACTTAATTAACTAGAAGTTTTACCCACAGATGGCAGCACATATCAGAATCCTTCGAAATCTTGTACAGTATATAATTAGATTTGCTATTTACAGTTCTGTAATACATGCAATGTTTCTGAAGAGTGCAAAAGTAATGAGTAACAAACATTTTCTAACGGATAGCAAGTTCGAAATTAATGATGTCATATGGGTGTTCATTTTGTTGTTACTTTTACAGCACTACTGAATACACACGTCATAGTAAAATGAGCCAATCACAATGTGTTTCATACATCAACCAAATGAACTGTGATTAAAAAAAGGTACTATCTAAATGTTGGGGTGACCCTCAATAGGTCGGGTCAAAAATTAACTACTGAGGCTCATTGTTACGGATGTTGCGAAATGGCAAGCTATAAATTCAAACTCATTTTCCAGCCATGTAAGAGAAATATATATATAAATAATTGAAAAAGAATGATTTGAAAAGAGCTAGTCCGGGAGCCGACCGTCGATTTACCTATGTATCGAGTAAAAGGACCGTACATACATCAAAATGTAGGTCTCAATGTGCACATTATGAATATCACAGTCTGCCAGGTCCTATCCTGCTGGAACGCAAGGCAGCCGCACTTTTATGACGTCAATTTTGAGTGTTTACCTATGTATCGAGTACAAGGACCAGACATACATCAAAACGTAGGTCTCTATGTGCACATTAAGAATATAACTGGCTGCCACAAACATCAAAATGTAGGTTTCAATGTGCACATTAAGAATATCACTTGATGCCAGGTCCTATCCTGCCGGAACCCGGTGGCAGCCACACTTTTATGGCGTCAATTTTGAGTGCCTGCCTATGTATCGAGTACAAAGACCCGACATACATCAAAATGTAGGTCTCAATGTGCACATTAAGAATATCACTGGCTGCCACGTCCTATCCTGCCAGAACCTGGTGGCAGCCGCGCATTTAAGATGTCAATTTTGTGTGCTTACCTATGTATCGAGCACAAGGCCAAGACATGCATCAAAATGTAGTACCGACAGGATTGGACCTCGCAGACCATGCTATTCATAATGTGCACTTCCATACCAACATTTCGATGCATGAGTCCTTGAGCTCGATACATTGGTAGGCACTCTTAAGGAACATTATAAAAGCCTGCTCAAGATTCCTACATGGTTGGACCTGGCAGCCAGTGATATTCTTAATATGCACATAGAGACCTACATTCTCATGTATGTCGGGTCCTTGTACTCGATACATAGGTAAGCACACAAAATTGACGTAATAAAAGTGCGGCTGCCACCGGGTTCCGGCAGGATAGGACCTGACAGACAGTGATATTCTTAATGTGCACATTGAGACCTACATTTTGATGTATGTCTGGTCCTTTTACTCGATACATAGGTAAACACTAAACTTGACGTCATAAAAGTGCGGCTGCCACCAGGTTCCGACAGGATAGGACCTGGCAGCGAGTGAAATTCTTAATGTGCACATTGAAACCTACATTTTGATGTATGTGGCAGCCAGTTATATTCTTAATGTGCAGATTGAGACCTACGTTTTGATGTATGTCTGGTCCTTGTACTCGATACATAAGTAAACACTCAAAATTGTCGTCATAAAAGTGCGGCTGTCTTGCGTTCCGGCAGGATAGGACTTGGCAGACAGTGATATTCTTAATGTGCACATTGAGACCTACATTTTGATGTATGTCTGGTCCTTTTACTCGATACATAGGTAAATCGACGGTCGGCTCCCGGACTAAGCACTGTCATTCACTTAACATAGCTTGTGAGTGAATTTGTGTGATTAATAAAGATTCTTAAAAAAAAATTATTCACCTTTTAACTTAAGAAATTTCCTTGATTCTCCAATTTAACTTTTTTTTTTAAATTTTCAAGAAGTACTTACTTGCAAAAGTTTTAAAGAGCATATATCAATCAATGATTTATGATTATTTTTATTACAAATGTTGCATCTTTGTAACAATTTATAATTAAAGACATGAAAAAAAATGTTAAGGTTCAATAAGTAGAGGATTTGTAAATTGTAGTTTCATTAGAAAATTTATAAACCTGGGTGGCATTTGATGTATGCTGTCAAGTGACAAATGAAATATTGTACATTGTCATTTCCTAACAATACTAAAGAAAAACAATTATGGTACAAGAAGCATAAAACTAAATCATTAAAGAAAATGTGTTTTTAAAATAACAAAGGAAATTATCCAACCTTTCTTCATTAAAGTCTCATATTTCAATTGCAAACAAATTTTTTTTTAACTTAAAAAACTTGTGTATTACAGAATAATAATGCATATGTATACTTAAGTTATAAATACAGAAAAAAGTGAATTTTTCTAAAAAAATAAAATGAAATTTGTAGAATTACTATGACTTTTAAACTCTAACATACAAATATTTAACTATTATTAAAATGCTTATTTATATTATTTTTTTATAAGACCCTTCAGAGAAATGTTGTAACACAGTATAATAAAATAAAACTACATGTACATAGTTCCAACCTTCTAAAGAAGACTACATTACATTAAAAAATAAATAAATAAATAAAAAATTAACCTATAATTCCTTATTTCAAACACACAGTCAATGAATTTTTATGGAGTAAGAAAATTAACTGATATCAAAGTACAAATTTTTTAGCCAATACATATTATCAATATTATAAAATACCTTTATTAGATGTTGAAGCTAATGATGAAGCTTTTCTTAAAGTAGTTGACCTTGTTGAAACTTTGTCTTGAGATCTATACAAAATATTAAAGAAAATAATACCTTAATTGAAGTTTAATTTTATTAAAGTTAAGAAATTAAATAAAATGGTATTTACATCATAATTAATTATATTTGATGTAAGATTCAATTTAAAAAAAAATGAATGTCTAATAAGTACAAAACCACTTATAATATAAATGTGAAGAATAACAATGATATAATATAAATAATGAAAAGAATGTTCCAACATTATGAATAATTGCATCAAGTTAAAATGCTTAGACCGATTTCTGTGTAACAGTCTAATTAAAAATATACATTAAAAAGTCATTAAATAAATCCACATGAAGGCTAATTTTTAAATTGCTTTTAATGAGCAATAATAATACATTTGGAAAAACTAATGCAGATCTGAACCAAGTTATCAAATTAAAAAATCCAAATTATCAAATTAAATTAAAATTATTTTGGATTAAAAAACTTTGTGGAATACAATTAAATATTATCCCAGAAAATTTTTTCACAAATATTTCATCCAAGCTGTAAAAATATATTTTTAACTTTTAAAAAATTCAAAGAGTTTGGATAATAACAAGTATCTTTTTTTAAAAATCTAATGTACTGAACTTTCTAAACTCTTTTTTGGTTAACTTCATAATTACACATCAGCTCAAGAAATCAAAATATGCAAAAGAGAAAAACACTAAAACACATATACATTTATTTATTTTTTAAACGGAGACTTCCATTAAAAATATTCAAAGTATTAACCCTTAAAAAAAAAAATCTATTTCTAAAAATCACATTTGGCAAATAATGTATAAAAAAATGTTTTTCATTATCTTTGTTACTAAAGTGTCTTAGGTAGCCCATGCAATACTAGTATTTTACAATTATCCAAAATAATCCTTTTATTAACTTCCTCATTTGCATTAAAACTATTGTAATATTAACATGAATACAAACAAATAAATACCTTGCACGAGAAAAGGCAGCATATTTGCTAACATAGCCAGGCCCACATCTTCCTCTTAATGATAAAGCATGTTGTTTTAACCATTCCTTAACCCCTTGTATTGAGAGGTATGATGATGATGATATTAATGACTTTGGATTGTGACCTGAAGCATCTAAAATCGAAACTAAAAGAGATTCACCAATCTGAAAAACGAAAAAGAAAAGAAATGTAAAGATAATTTGCAATATACTACTGCACATTTCAATAATTTATTTAAAAAAAAAATCATCAAAGATTGAAAATACAATTATTTGTATTATAATATACTATAGAAAAAATATTTTATTTATAATATTAGATACTAGAATACTTAAGATCTTTGAAATTTAAAGCAAAGGCATATATTGAATTTAAATATAGTAAATCCTAAACATATACAGTAATCTCTTAACATTCGCAAGTTTTGATTATTCAAGGAAAAAAAAAAAAAAAAGCTAACATTTCAACATTTGCGAATATTGAACTTGAATATTCAAGAATTTTGTTTTGTGAGGAATAATACTTTTATACAAAGTAAATTCATTTTGTTTTACAAATTTTATGAACTCTGTGATACTGGACACTCATATACTGTATAACCGACTGTATTACTGTATAACTAAATTGCGAGAACTTCATCTTTTGTGTTGAGGGAAAATATAGATAAGTAATTTGCTTTATTTTTTGCGTAAGTTTTTTTCTATTTTCTAAATTTTTATTGCAGGTGAAATTTTTTCTGCAAACATTGTCAGGAAAATTTTAAAACATCCACAACAATTTTATGAAAAAACAGTAGAATGGGATTCTTCACTGGTGGTCATAAATTTTAATTAGAAATCAAGGCTGCAACTTTTCCTTACATAGAAATTCATAGATCTGTTCTGTCAAACAATCGCCCATGATTAAATTCCCCCCAACTATATACTAGTAAATAACTTGTGTACAATATGTTTATAATTATTCAAATTTATTTAAAGCATGTACTTTTAATGTATATTACTTACAATTTATATATTTTTTAATTTCAATTGCTCTTTTTTTATTAATAAAATTAAAACCTAACCCCCCCTTTATGCATGGGAAGATAGTCTAAACATTCGCAATTTTGTTATTTGCCAAAGCATGCGACAGATGCAGCCGCACAGGGCCTCATCCCTAGAGAGCCCTTGCACCTGGACATAAGATATTTTTTCTTTAATAACAAGGAGCAGGGCCGGCGCCAGGGGTGAGGCAAGTGAGGCAGCCGCCTCAGGGCGCACCGTAAAAGGGCGGCATTTTGTCTCACATATTTGTACAGGTAAAATAGACCAAAATACGAACAAATACACCAACTGATGACCATTCGATAAAGTTTGAAAAAGTTTTGTCTTGACAGTAAAAATCAAGATTCGATGCCCCCCCCCCCCCCCCCACTTGAAAAAAGCTGTTTTAAGGTGTTTAGGAAGAGGGTGTATTTTTACTTTGTTGGAGAATTCAATTTTTTTTTTCTTTAGCTAAAGTGTAATATCGTTTGCTATGCATTTTTTTTTATTCAGATGACACTTCAGCAAGTCGATACGGTTATGCATTGCGGTTTTATCAATGTAAATTACAAATGCACGAATATTTTGACTATTTTACTAATCTTGAAGAAATTGATGATCCTGATTTTGATTATTGCGGCCTTGAGGACGCTTAAATATCTTGATATTATTTGATATGATATAAAGAACAAATTTTGAATGTAAAAAAAGAACATGACAAAGTTGTGCTCAATGATAATTGATAAAACATAAATTTCAACATTGTATATTTATAAAACCTACAATAACTTTTATAAAGAATTATCTTGCGAAAGTTATGTTTGAAACTTGCAAATGATGTTATTTGATTCAGAATTCGAAAATACATAACAAATGATACCCACTTCACCTAATTTTAAAAAGTTGAAGTATCCCTCCCACCCTCTAAAAAAAAAGCAAGGTAAAGCTTTATTTTTTGGAGATTCATCGGATTTTCATGCCTCGTGACAAAACGAGGTTTTCCCCAAAATTTTCGTGAATGGCATCAGTTGTTACTGCAAAAACCAATTTTATCCGAACAAAGTATAATTTTTGCCATTTTATTCTTAAAACGTGCCGTAACTTTGTAAAAAATTATCGTATCGACTTGCAAATAGTGTCATTCGTTTTAGAATTGTAAAAATCCATACGAAATGATATCCCATTTGACCTACTAAAATAATGTTATTCCCCCCCCCCCCCTCTTAGGATTGAAAATCATTGTCATTTCGCAGCATTTTTTAAGCGTTTGTAATATTAGTTCGGTTACAAATTTTAGCCTAATATAGTGAATTTTATCAACTGATATTTTTTTTTTTAAATTAGTGATTTGTAAGCGTTTTTTCGCGTTTATTTCTGAGCGATTTTTTTACATTTGAGAAAGAGTTCCGGTTACTGTCTTTTATGAAAAAATATTAAAATTTGTTCTATATTTTTTTAAAACTATTTTTAAATGATTTTTATCGTTTTTCCGAGTTTTATGGCGATTTTTTTATCTTCTTGTTAGGAATTCTATGTAGAAATTTAGCTAAATATATTAAAATCTCTCTTCCGCGATTTTTGAATATTTAGTTTTTTTAAAGCCATTTTCAATGCGATTGTTAGCGGTTATTATACTTATAATAATAATAATTATTATTGTTATTACTATTATCTTATTTGTTTACTTTATTTATTTATTTATCTTTTGCGTTCTGCTGCGCAGTTTTCACATTTGTTACACAAACGTTTTTATCAAAATTTTAGCCTAAATATAGGAAATTTTCTCCTCCGCGATTTTTGAAGTATTTGCAATTTTCAATACAATGTCTATTTTTTGAGGTCCATTATCTTTTGCCATTCATAAGAGGGATTATTTTTTGAACATTTCGCCTAATATTATATTAAAGTGTCTTGGGGTGATAATACCACGTTAATGTCTACCAGTTTCACAGCTTAATTTAATTAATTAAATATTTTTTTCAAGACAAATATGGAATTTGATACAGCATCTTATTCACTATGTATACAAGAAAGAATATTTTAGCAGATATGTGTTCATAAAATGTATTGGCGTGATTTCTTGACCAATGCTATTTGGAGTTATTACATGCAAACGGAAATATAAAATATGATAAAATAATGGCATGTAAATTATCCAATTCTAAAGATACAAACTCTACAGCCCTAGAAATTGACAAATTTCTCTTACTTAACTTTAATTTCGATATTAGATTGCAATAATCATTTTCATATTTCATTCATCAGACATGAAAAAACTAGCAGCACTCAGGACAGACAACTTTCCATTTATACTTTTTGGTTTCATCAATGTTAATGCTCTCTCGTACACAAAATAAAAAATAAATCCTCTTCGTAGCTCTGAAAAGAATCAATCAGAGTAATAATGCCAATGGATAGCGTTATTATCCCAGTGTATTTATTGCACAGTATATTTTTAACTTCAAACTACCTCGCGAACGCATCCAAAATTTTCTGCAGCATTTTGAAAGTGCGTGAAATACACAAGAAATTTGTGTAATAAATAAAGTATTTTCTAATAAATATACAGTCTTTATATTAAAGAACTTACTGCGCAAATTTTAGATCGGACGTTGACTTTTACGAGCTCTTTTCAGCGGTAATGTTTACAAATTGAAATAATTTATTTTTAGTGGTTGTTTGTAATTCAGATAATTTAGAGCCCTTTTGTGCAGAACCTGTAGGTGCCATCTCCCGGATTTCATCATAATTACGCGTAATATTAGAATTTGACCTTATTAATCCGAGACACGTTACATTTTACCTTTCGCAATTTGTATTATTTATGTATTTAGTTTTGCATTTTTTGTGTTTCGCGCCAGTTTATTTTTTATTTATTTATGTAGGGATGAGATTTCCGCTTTTTTGGACACCAGTAAAATCTTAGAGAAAATGTTGTTATTTTAAATCATAAAAATGTTCCGATTTAAAAATATAGCATTTTCTCTAAGATTTTACTGGTGTGCAAAAAAGCGGAAATCTCATCCCTGTTTTATGTATTTTTTATTTTAGGAAATAATTCCTGTTAGAATATTTTATCCCCCTGTAGTAAATTGGTCCTCTCTGATACTTCAAGATTTTTGTGCTTTAGATTTACCCATATATATTAATAAAATAAATCAACTTTAAATATTTTAGCCCGATGCAGTAAATTTTATCCTTTTTTCAATAAAGTTTATTCGGAATCCACAAGCTAACCAAGCTATTTTTAAATTCATGTAGCGATTTTTGGATTTTCTTCTGTTTCGTGGCGATTTTTTTCTTAGATTCGTAAATGATTTCTTTTCAATTCTTTTAGCATAATATACAACAAATTTTGTCCTTCTCATTTTTTGAAATCTTGGTAATTCGGATTACAAGTGTCTTAGCCCACTAGAGCAAATTTTGCCCTCTGCAATTTTTTTTTGTTCATTTTTCAGCGATTTTTTTACATTCGTATTCGTAAACGGTATTCAGTTTAAAACTTTTCTAATGTTGTAAGTTTTGTTCAGTGAGTTTCTTTCTTTTCTTTTCTTTTTTTTTTTTTTTTTCAATGCGATTCTTAACATGGTTTTGCGTACTGACTTTTTTTTTTTTTGTAAAAAATAATTTAGATTGAAAGTTTTAGACTAATTGAAGTATTTTTTATCCTTCGTGATTTTCATTGTTTTGCGATTTTTAATAAGAGTTCCAATGCAATTTTTATCTTTTTTTCCGTTCCACGGCAATTTTTTGACGTTAATGAAATGAATTTGGCTCCAAACAATTGTCTTTAACTCAATATTTTCAATGCAGATTTTAATGATCTTTTTTGTTTTCGCAATTTTTTTTCATTCAGAAACGAATTTTTGTTATTTATTACCGTTAGTAAGTTTTAGCCTACTGCTATAAATTTTGTCAAACGTTGCTGTGATTTTCAGCGTAATACATTAAATTTATTTCTCGCGACTTTTGAATTTTCCGCGACTTTTAATGCAATTTTCAACACGAGTTTTTGACATTCGTAAAAAGAATTTTGTAACTAACTTCAAATGAAACTTTATATGTGAAAAAACTCTTTTTAGTATAGTTTAAGCAGCTGAAATAAATTTTGTCTTGCAGTAATTTTTTAATCTTCAGTGACTTTTACTGTTTAAGTTTTGAAGCAATTTTTCACCATTATTAAAAAGGATTCCGGTTTTAATCTTTTAACCTATATAATAAAATTTGGCCTCTTTTCATTTAATTTTATTTGAAATTTGCTTAGTGATTTTTGAATCTTTGTGAATTTTTTTTAATGATCTTTTTGTTTTTGTTTTTTTTTTCGCTCTGTGGCGGTTTCTTGACTTTGCAAAATAACTTTTGTTTAATCTTAAATAAAATTTACTGATTGCAATTTTTGAAATTTTAACGATTCTTTATATACCACTTTTAAAGCTCTGTTTTTTTTTTTTTTTTTTTTTTTTTTTTCTTTAGCGATTCACTGGAATTTTTCCGCATTAGTAAAAGGAATTCAGTTTCAATCTTCCAGTCCAATGTAGAACATTTTGTTCTCTTTGCGATAATGTTTAATAATCACGGAATGGTTTTTTAAAAATATTTTGCTACTTCTAATGCGATTTTACAGTTTTGTGCTATTTTTTTATGGGACCCGGAGTTTTTATTGTGTTATTGTTATTATTCTTTATGTGAGACTTTCTGGCTTTTTTTTTATATATACCAGTAGAATAAGATTTATTAGTTTAATTCCAAGTTAGCTGTTGCTATTTTTAAAAAGATATAATAAATAAATAAATAAAAATTAAAATAAAATAAATTATGCAGTTTGGTTATTTTAAATTCCTTAAATGTAAATACATTTTATAATAAATTTTATATTATATTTATGCAAATAATTATACTTATTGTGTTAATTTACTTATTTTTTAAAAAGTTTGAGTAATGGTAAAAGAAAATGACGTCATAGGGGCGGCAAAATAAGGCTCGCCTCAGGCGGCGAAATGTCTAGCGCCGGCCCTGACAAGGAGAAGGTATAATACAAAAATTTTAATATAAATTTATGACTTTAGTTAAGAAAAAATAGTGGTCTTGACATAAAATATAGTCTATGTTGGAAAAGGGACTTTCATCATCAATTTGCCACCATTACTTTTAAAACTGGTTCAGTAGTTCCAGAAATTACCTCTACAAACACACAAACAAATGCTACTCCTTTATAATAGCTAGAGAATCAAACTCAAACTCCCCAGGTCATAGCATTAGTGTATGGATGAAAACCATCTTTTTTAATTGATAGTATAGTAGATAAGATTATGTAAAAAATCTGAAAGAAAAAAGCCTCACAAAATACTTGCACCGAGCCTCGCTTTAAGCCATCCTTCATAAGGACAGGGACGGCTCTGACGTTTGAGAATGTTTTCTGGAACCCAACTCTTGCGAATGTTAAAGGATTACTGTAGTTGAAAAAGCAAGAGTGTCTTGTCTTCATTATACAGTTCATATTTAAAACATTAGAATAATTGAGAAAAATAATAAGAAAAAAAATATTTTTCATTTAGTTATTTTTGATACTAAATAAATGCAATTAAATTTCTTATAAATTAAATCTGAAATGTTTAGATAAGATTTTAACATTTACAAAATATAAAATACAGTACATTAAATTAGGTATACAACTTTCTGAAACACATTAAAATATTAGAATAAAATTTATATTGATCAAAAATATTAGAATATTTTATTTTACACAACAATATTACCTTATTAATATGAAGCAAATGGTAGTTAATAGTTCGTAAAACCCTTTTTAGATACCATAACAGCATACAATAGATGTTGCATACTACATACAAAGTGTTTACAAACATTTCTATCACTATTATAGTCCAGTCATTTTTGCACCTTTTTTACAAATAGCGGAAAAAATTAGAACAAAGCTGGATTTTTGCATAGATGCTAGTTAACGTATGAAGTTTAACATACTAAAAGTCCCCATCGATCCGATGTGAGCTTTCACCTCCAGGGGGCGCTGATGAGCTTGAAAATCAGTTTTCTGTGAATATCTCATAAACAATAGCATCTAGACAAAAAAAAATTCAATTGCAAAGATGTAGATAATTTAATTTCCTACAAAAAGTTTCATTAACATTTTTTTGTCACACCAATCCTTCCCTGCCAAAAATTAAGATAAACATTATTGAAACAAAAAAAAATGTGCAAGCACTATCATAATGCAGCGAAGAGGCAGAACAAATACCAAACAACTTTTGATTTCCCTCCCCCTTAATTGTCTGTATGCCGTTTTCGCATGCTTGTGCAATACGTCCCCTGAAAATAATAAGGTTCTATCTGTTTTTTTTTTTTTTTTTTTTTTTAAATTGACTTATTGATATAGAAATGTTTTATTTGTTCTATGAAGGCACTTCTGGATTAAAATAATGTCAAAATATAATTGTAAGGTTATATGTAAATTATATATAACACCATTTTGATGCAAAAATGCCTTCATAGATACAATAGAGCCTTTCTATATAGATATGTCAATATTTTCAAAAACACAGATAGAACTTATTCTCAGGTGACAAATAGTCATTGCCCAATACCCTATCTCTCTTTGCATTTGTGGAAATGTACTACGTGCAGGCATGGAACAAAGAATATAAACCGGGAAGGAAAACAAAGCCTCTTTCCCCTTAGGAGCAGGGTGATCGTCGATGCCACCGGATTTCTGTGAGTTTCACCCATATCCCAGCATTCCCTGAGGAATGGCAACTGTTTGGCGCATTTATCGCTTATTTGGCCAGAGACGGGTGGGTGCTGATTTCTACGGCGGCGAGAGGTAAAACACATGTCAAGTTATCGCCAATCGAAAAAAATCGCCAAGGTTGCCGGCAGTTCAGGGTCACACTTGTCCCAGAATTCTCGGCTTGCTTCGGCTCGCCTCTGTTGACCGGTTTTCCTTCCCGGTTTATATTCTTTGTTCCATGCGTGCAGGTACCTTTCCAATGTTTTATTTTCATTTAGTGCTCATTTCGCTAGTATGAAATCACCCTAATTTATTGAACGAAGTATTCTTTGTGAGATTTTAGGAAGGGATTAATTTTATTTTCAATGCATGTTGTAAGAAGTTTTAAATAGTATGACAGTTTAAAATGAGTCTTTCTTAATAGCTGATTCTGTGCCAAAAATGGAGAGTGACAAAATAGTTTGTCTTGTATGAGGTGAGGACTGCGTTTCGAAAAATTATGTAAAAAATAGGAAAAAAGGGACTGAAGTCCCTTGGGACAGCAAGTTCGGAAATAGGTGACCATAAGTGGAAAATATATGAAGAAATGGCTAAAATCTTAATGAATTTGCAGTTCATTCAAAGAGTAGTAAAAGTTATTCACGAAAGAATTCTATTAAATCATACAATAAATCTATTGCAGAAAAACGATCAACATCCGCTCAAATTACTTGAAGGAAAAATTGAGAAATGACAGTCTGTTGTTTGAATTTAAGAAAAAATGTTTGTTATGTTCTGATACATTAGACGAAGCTTTTATACAGAAGAAAAAAAAAAAGCTCTAAAGTACCGCAATTTTTTTTTTTTTTTTTTTTACATTTAATCATTAAAATAAGACACATCTCATATCTATGCTTAGGAGAAATCTATGGAGAATGGTTTCGAAGCGGAACAAGCAGAAGATGATGCAGACACACTAATTGCTAACACAGCTATTGAAGTAGCAAAGTCTGCTGCGCTTACTGCTGTTGTTGGTGATGATGTTGACTTGCTCTTAATGTTGATTACTTTAGCACCTCCAGAGATAGAGATACTTTTTATTAAGCCTGGAAGAATACGAATTTTAACCACACTGTATTCATAGCACAGTCTTAACAATGATGCTGTTCTAAAAGATTATATATTGTTCCTTCATGCTTTTTCAGCTTGTGACTCGACATCAGCAATGCTTGGGAAAGGTAAAATGTCGTTAGCAAAATTTTTGAAAAAGGAAGAAGATCATAACATACAAGCTGCCAGCATTTTTAAAAGTGATCAAGTATCTTAATTTGAAGTTTCCAAGGCAGGAAAAACTATTTTACTTGCTTTATATGGTGGTAAAGCAGAAATTTCTCTCAACAAGAACCGTTATGTATGTTTAAAAGAAAAAAGTTGCTGTAGGTAAAAAAAAAAAAACTTGTTATTGTTGCCGCTTACCGAAGATGCAGCTATATTGCACAGTTTATGTATTTACTATGAAGTACAATACTGACTGAGCAATAAACTACTTCATCAGAACTGGGGTTGGCAAAATGCACCTAATTTGTCTCCAATTCCAGCTACCTTACCGCCCGCACCAAAAAATATTATTGAATCTATTTTTTGTACTTGCTCCAAAGGATGTGGAAAAGCATGTGGATGCCGAAAAATTCTATTCAAATATTCTGACATTTGCATAAATTGCTGTGGAGTTTTATTTCATAATGCAAGTAAAATTGAATTTGAAGACGAGAAAGATATTGAAAGTATCCTGCCCACTGCAGGGGAAGAGGGAAGTGCTACTTCTGAATAGAGCGATGATGTCGAAAGTCAAACAAAAAATACTGAAAGTAGCACAACAACAAAAGAAATAAATACAGATAATGTCGAATCTGAATCGAGTGTAGAAATTGAAGCTGTGCAAAGAACTACTAAAGCTGAAATTGGATTAAGCCAATCACTATAAGTGGAATGTGCCTACGGGGGAAACCACATTAAAAAAAATGCACTAAGTGCTTTATCTCAAAGGTAGTGTGGAAATAAGTATAAATGTATATTATACATTCACTTTTTCCATTCAAAGGTGAGAATTATAGATCTATTTACATAATTTTTTTAAAAGCAGAAGCAGATTTTTTGAATTTTTATAATTTTACTTTCAAATATGTTCATTTTTTTACATTTTTGACAGGGAATGGTTGGTGTGACAAAAAAATGTTACTGACACTTTTTATAGGAAACTAAATTATCTACAACTTTGTAACTAGAGATGTAAAATTTCCGGAAAAATATAAGTGGCAGAAAAAAACTGTTTTTTTACTGGTTTTTTTTTGGAAAAAAAACAGAAAAATTGGAAAAATTGATTTTTCATGACTGTTTCTCCCAAATAAATTATATTTTCTTAGAGAATATTAAATAATAAACATTTTTTCCCATTTATTTGTATTAAATAAAAATTATTTTCACTTTATATTACAAAATACATAGAAAGTAGCAAAGCCTGCTTTTAAAAGTTTAGTTTTTTTTTTTTTCCACAGCCTAATAATTTTTAAAACACTATTGTTTGTTATATCATATCTCTGCTGAAATGATTTTTCAGTTACATGTTTAACTACCAATTGACCTAATATAAGAACCTGAGCCAATATGTCTGCAGTTTAGAATGAAATAAATTATGCATTCCATTTACATAAGTATAGTTTTTAAGTAAATGATACTAGTTTAAAGAAATTGTTGCAGTTTTGTCATTATTATCAATATCAGTATTTAAAAAATTCCATTGTTTGTTTAAAAAATGTATATTTTTACATTATTACACTTTTTTCTTAGAATTATAATTTTATTTCCTTTAAAAAATATGTTTAGTTTTGGTATAGCTTTCCAATCTCAACTCAAAGTTTTGATTTAGTTTTATAATCTAAATTCAAACAAAACTAAGTTTTAGTTTGGATTACTCAGGTCTGCAACTAAAAAACAGCATAGGATTTATTGACTGTTAGATTTTTACTCACTGAAACCAGAAAAATATATTTTGTTTAAAGTTTAATTAAAAGTATTTTTTTTCTTTTTATCCTAAAATCTGGTATTCTATTCTTGAGTAAGAAACCATATTCAAAAATGTTTCCATATGGCAATTTCATATTTCTAAGAATGGAACTCAAAATTTATGAAAACAGAACACTACAAATAGAAAATGCTCGCTATTTGAGGAATTAACAAAAACAGTTACATACAGAGATAAGCTTCTAGTATGCTTTAAAAAACTACAAAAATTCAAAGTTTAATTAAGAGGGAATGTATAATTTGGAACATAGTTACTTGTAATAAAATATGGGGGTTTTTTTTCCATCGCAGTTGTACTTTTCTAATACAAACTGCCCATGTTTTTGCAACATTACTGTACATTATGGAGGTAAAATGGAGGTCAATTTTAGATTCAATACCTTGAAAAAACATTCAATTAATCAGCTATAACGAAATCTTGATAAATGCAGCATAGTAGTGCCACCTATAGGGCAATTTACACCAAAAACTAAACAACATTAATATATATCAGGAACTGTCTGAATCTGTAGTTTGATAAAAAATCGTTCTTTAGTCCTTGAGAAAGAGCTATTGCGATAATCATGAATAATGCAGCATAGAAGCATCATCTGTTGAGCGATTTACACCAAAAAGTAATGCGCACAAAGTTATATCAAAGATTAACTTAATCTGAAGTTTTATGAAAATACATACATTAATTCTTAAGATAGAACTATTGTGGAAATTATGAATAATACAGCATAGCAGCGGCATCAGTTGGGCGATATACACTAATAACTAAACATCTCGAGTTTATATCAAGGTGTAATTGAATCGAAAGTTTTGTGAAATTATGTGCATCAGTTCTTGAGATCGAGTGCCCATAAAATTTTTGTCCCATACAGACTCACAGAGTGACAGATATTTTCCAAAAACCACCAAATCGTGTTCAGGACCTTCTAAAACGTTTAAATAAACCAAAAACTGGAAGTCAAAATTTTCACAAATTCAATACTTACTTCTTGAAAAGAATGAATTAATTTTTAAAAAGAGAAGCTGCATTTAATTATATATCTAGATTTTTTTCATGTAATCCTGTTTTTGAGAAATTGTGAATTTCTTGTATAATACTTATACGAAATATATTCAGAATTTGTGAATAAGAAATTATTACAACTTTTAGAGTCCTATTTAGACATTTTTAATAAGGTTATTTATGCATATATACAACTTGATAAGGTTCAGCTGCTGTATGGCATGAGATTTTTTTTCTTTTTCTTCAATCACTGTATTTGTGAAAGATTCAATTTGTAGATTAAACTTTTTTCTGAAATGTCTATTTTCAAGAGAAATTTTGCGAAGAGTCTTGTGTTTCAAACAAGAAAAAATTGTGAAGGATCCTTTCAAGTCTTCTCAAACAGATTTCTGCTCAGAGATCAGATTACCCACATTAAAGTTTTCATGGGGGACCATCAGCATAAAAATAAATAAAATAAAAAGTATGAGAATGGAGCTATTACAAAATTTTCACTATATTATTTCATAAATGAAATTTCAATTTTTCCAGTTCGGAAAAATTAAAAAATAAACCTTCGGAAAAAAACCGAAAAAAAAAAAAAAAAAAAGAAACGTTTTTTTCCCAATATTTCCGTTTTTTTTTCAAGCATTCCCATCTCTATTTGTAACTGGACTTTTCTCTAAATGCCATTGTTCGTGAGATATTCACAGAAAACTGATTTTCAAGCTCATTAGCGCCCCCTGGTGGCGAAAGCTCACATCGGATTGATGGGGACTTTTAGTATATTTAACTACATAACCTAACTAGCACCTACACAAAAATCCAGCTTTGTTCTAATTTTTTCCCCTATTTTTGCTAAAATGACTGGTCTATTAGCCCAATTAGACTTTATGTGTGCCACTAACTCAATTTTACTCGAAGGAGGATTTTCTTAAAGTTTTTATGAATCACAAATTCAGATTACCACATTTTAAATTAATTTGAACAGTTCTATAATATAACAACTAATTTTACCATATAAAATAAGTAATAAAAATGAAGCAACACATTTCCAAGGTTTTTGCTAATATTAATAGCAATTACTAATTACTTATTTTTAATTAACAAAAACCAACAATAAATTAGAAAAGAAAATAGACTAAGCAGAATATAGAACAAATAACTGTAATATATAATATTTAATGACACAGTATTTAAAAATCTTCTCTAGAATTAAAATTAACTATTACCTATATTAAGAGATTATTTACAATTAAAAACTAAATAAAGCCATTTAAATAGATCTCAATTAATTTTTTAAAAGCAAATTATCATTAAAATTTAATAGTTAAGAAAAAAAACAGTCAAAGGAAAATTTAACCAAATTTTCATTATGATTTTAATATATATTTTAACCTACTTCAGTAACTTTCAAATTTCAATCAATTGAAAAGTGGGGAAAAAAAGCCTAATACTTTGTAAAAAGCCAGAAGGTTATAAAAACTTACAATATCTAACAATAAATACTCTAAAACTGTTATTATCTACAGTTTTAATTCTGTTAAGCATGAAGCAGAAAAACATGGTATGATTAGTAAAAGTTTTTTTGACACAGTACCAGAAATTTTTTTAATAAAACAAGCAACAGATTTAACGAGTTTTGAAATTCATTAATTTATAATTCCTTATTTATCACAATGAAAGAGATTTGTAAAGAAATATAAAAATACTTTTTGCAAGAAATGTAGTTCAGTTTTATATTTCCTTATGAAGGTAAATTTTAGTATACTCCTCAAAACAATTAAAATATTTACATCTTTTATAAGATAATACATAGGCGTAGGAACCGGGGGAGCTGGGGGAGCTGCGGCTCCCCCTGGAATAATTCAGATGGGCTCAGCTCCCCCGTGAAAAATTCTCGCACCATCTATTAACAATATATTGTTGAATTAAAAAATGTCTACTTTTTCTAATACTAATCCCAGACGGAACTGAGAGAAATGCATTGTGATCGGAATTAAAATGATGTAATCAGAGGAATCAGTGAATTAATTATTTTCTGAAGTTTACCTTTTGGCAGAATTTATTTTGCCGATTCCAACATCAGTAGCAGGGCTCGACTTAGACAATGGGGGCCCCCACTTTGTGAGTCGGTTGTTGGAGTTACCCCACAAGTTGCCCCCAACTCGTGGGACAAACATCTTTAGGGGACCCCCCCCCCCCTTCTATCTTAAATGTTTTTGTAAATTATACTGAAGTGATTTAAACTGAAATTCATACTTATTGTATGTGTACATAAATTTCGCACCAAGTACTATTCACATCTACATATAAAATAGCAAAAGAAAGATAACTTTAAGAAACTGTATAATTCTATATTTTTCGGTTATAGGAATGTAACGATAAATGTGAGTCTGTAATAGAGTATGGGGTACGGAAACAGAGAAGGTAAGAGAAGTGAGCTTTAAAACATAAAAAAAAGAATTTTCGTCCCTTTTGGTCCTTTTTTATCATTTGACACTGCTTTTACAGAAAACTTATATCTGTCCTTGAGAGAGGGTGGCTCAACCGGGGGGGGGGGGGGGTGGGGGTGGCGGGGCAATTGCCCCGTATGCCTTTGCTTTAGTCAGACCCTGATCAGTAGCAACAACTGAGAAATCTTTCATTGCTCATCAGCGGCTTCAAACAAACCTCTGAAGTACAATGCACTCTCAGAAATGGATATTCAGATTTCAGGAAATTTTCTTCGTTTTTGACGAAACCGTTTCCTGGGAAATGCTCCGAGCGAATATTTCGTCAGAAAGACGAAATTAGTTTCTTTGCTTATTTGACGAAACTAAATTCTTAAAAAGTTTCGTCAAAACAGCGCTGGTGATGCCATCTATCGAAAAATTTAGAAGCACCCGTAATTTTTGACAGTGGGAAAAAAAAGCGCCATCGAGGGGATTCGAACTAGAGGTCTGCACGGGCCCGGGCCTGGCCCGTGGCCCGTACCCGGCCCGGCCCGCGGGCCGGGCCGGGCCGGCGGAATCGTTTCGAATTTTCTAACGGGCCGGGCCGGGCCGGCAGATTTAGAATAGTTTTTTCAACGGGCCGGGCCGGGCCGACAAACAACATAAACGGGCCGGGTCGGGCCGGCAAAAAAATTGAACGGGCCAGACGGGCCGGGCCGGGCCGATAAAAAAAATTTTCGGGCCTGCCGGCCCGTTCTGAAGATTTCAGCAGAAACGATAAAATATGAGCTATTTTCAACGAAAATGGTTTTAACGAGAACAAGTATAAATGTGGCCATGCTAGTTTGACAGCGTCAATATAAAATGCACGTTTATAAAAATGCACAGTGTATCGGCATCGGAGAATTACATTATGTGTAACCCGTTTTAATATGCCGGTCCGAGATCACGCTTGCATTACTTTTCTACATATAGACTGGCCGGACCGGTACTAGACTTAATTATTGGCAGAAAACATGATTTGTAAAATTATTAACAGCGATAAAGAACTTATGTTAGCTTAGTCTTCGGATATATACTTCTTAATGATTTTTAAATTAATTTCTCAATAATGCGAAAGTTTGACACATTTTCTGATTAATTTTAAATTGTAAAAGTATAAAAGTGATAAGCCTAACTATTGAAGGGATTTGGAATCGAATAGCGTTTTTCATTTTTGGTAAATAAAATATTTGTATAACCTTGTTGAGATATAATAGTTTCTCAAATGATTGCAGGTTTTTCTCCCTTCCCTTGCTATTGCTTCCGGAAATTCTATTCAAAACGCTAATTATGACAGTATTTTATTTGTTTGCAGTATTCTTAAATTGCTTGTATCAAAAAATGGATAACGCCATTCGATTATATAGTTTCTGAATAAAGATATCTGCTAATCTTATGCGTTTCTGAGGGAAAAAAATGAATTTAGAAATATATCAGAAAGGAGCTTCTTTGAATTTAAGAATGAATTTGGATTTGAAATCTATAATAAAATGATATAGAAATATATTTATAAATCTTCTTTTATTAAACAGTTTCAAAATTAACGATGTTTTTAGCTTTCTTTCTTTTTTCTTTTATTCTAAGCCATATTAATTTTTTAATGAATCTTTATTCGAATGTTGAAAGCCTAAGAATCTATGTAATCATTAATGTTGTTAATGTCTATTTGCTGTAAAATATACTATAAAATCATTCCATAGATATGTATGCAGTATTCTTTAAAGGAATCTTAGTTATATGATAAAAATCTGAATTTTTTAGAAATCGTAGAAATTGTAACGGGCCAAAACGGGCCGGGCCGGGCCGGGCCTGTTTTCGCTGATTTTTGTACGGGCCGGGCCGGGCCTAAAATATAAAAAATTAAACGGGCCGGGCCGGGCCCGGGCCGAACTTTTGAGTTTTACAACGGGCCGGGCCGGGCCGGGCCGAAATAACTTTCCTACGGGCCGGGCCGGGCCGGGCCTGGAAATTCCGGCCCGTGCAGACCTCTAATTCGAACTAACAACCTTCGATATGACAGCGCGCTGTCTTAGTCATTACGCCGTAGGGACCTTGAATAATTCTGTTTCGAAAGAGATATAATGGATTTGACTGCGTGTTTATATTTTTTAAAGCAGTTTGTAATTTTATCCATGTTGTTATATATCTTTTAAATTTGAATAAATAAGGCTAATTTATTGTTATGGTTTTCTTCTGGTTAACGAATAATTATAATATGTCTTAATTAATATAATTTATTAGAGAAATTTTCTTTCCTCAATGAATGGTCAAAATATGGCCTGGTTAATTTATTGCTCTGAAATAGCGAATTTTGATGTGTATATTGGGAAGTTTTTTATATGCTATAAGATAATTTATAAGATAAAGCTAAGATTTTAATACTACTCTTTATAAAAGGGAGAGGGTTGAATTATGTACGTTTTCATTTGATTTATTTCTTGGATGGATAAAAGAGATACTAGAATTTTGAAATGTAAGTGACCAAATTTTCTTTTAGAACGATTTTGCATAACACAACAAGTTAGTTCTTTCCGAATTAAACCGTACCGAATATCAACAGCAACAATAAATAAATAAATATTTCTAAAAATGTTAACAGCTAAAAAATAACTATTTCAGAAACAATAACTTTCCATATTTCAGTATTTTTTGAAAAGCGCTAAGAAGTACTGTTTTAAAATAAATTATTACAAGACTGACATAAACAACCAAATATCTACTTGCTAAAATCGCAAGGAATTGCGGAAATAAGTAGTGCGTCCTTTGACAAACAACTTACCACAACTGTTTCTTTAAAGTGCATTGAATCTGGCCATGATTGACACAACAGTTTCGTCAAATATTTGAGGGTTTATGTTTCGTTAAAAGTCATGTGATTTAGATACAAAATTATCGTCAAAAACGACGAAATATAGCCCAAGGATTCCTGTATCGTCAAAATTGAGAGTTTTATTTCTGAGAGTGTGGGTCAACAGAAATTCCATTTGATGCTACTGCATATTTATAATGAGGAGGCCTTTAAAATTTATTTATAGAAGATAATTGTAAAGAATTTGCAAGCAAAATATACGAAAGAACTTTAACTTTTGGTAAATGGGAGAGGGTGAAGCCTTAAATTTGAATACTTTATTCGGAATCACATCTATAAATGAAGTTTTTGTACATCAAGTGTATCTAATAAAAATTATCTTAATTGGATTAAAGAGTTAGTGATACTTTGATATGCTTTATTTTATACTGCTGTTTGTGAAAAGTGCAGCAATATGAAATAATCTTCCGAAATGAATGAAATTATGAACGAAATGATACCCGTTTCCACCTTGGACTGTATTCCTGAGATATCACAATTGGTAAAATTTCGATTTTTATAGCCTCAAACCGAAAGAGACAGTAGGGTCTATTCGTTTATGGATTATTAACGGGAAGCAAATGCGAAACTATTTATGTACGCGACATCTTCTCAGTATAAAATATGCTGCCTTGAACTATTATTTTTATTATTTTTTATGTAAATCATAATGTGTTATACAGTTGTTATTTAGCTTATTGTAGCACCATTATGGTTGAATTATATCCGTAGTATTACAAAATATTGACAAAAATATGATTCTATGGCTGTATAGCGTTTTGATTAGAAATACACTTCCTTTATATTGAAAGTGAATTATAAATCTAATTACACAAATACAAAAAGCTTTAAGTCAACGACAATTTATCATAAAAAAGAATTTAGAAAATCCTATTAAATTTGTCAGTCAGTTGACTGGTATGCCTCGGAAAAGTCATCATCGGGGATTTCAAATGTATCTCATTTATGAGAAAATAAACATCCCTGTCGGTTTGGCCTATAAGCGGAGGTAGATTCGAGGTTAAGTGCTCCTTTCAACAACAAAAAATAAAATATCATTGCAGATAAACCCAGTTAAACAACTTTATTTGGCCGCTTTTGAAGAGTTATTAATTTCATTTTTCTGCAAGTACTGATTTTATCAGAATCATCTTAAGTGAAATAAGGCTCAAATGCCCACTTTGGCAGCATTTTTAAAAATATATTCTGACTTTATAAAAAAATCGACCAATATGGCATATTATATAGTTCCTATACAGCCGAAACTGTCAATTGAATGCGTTTGAGATCAAAAATGAATTTAGAAATGAGTCGGAAAATAAGCAATTTGTTATTTCAATACTCAATTCTTCAATCACGATCGCTTCGGGAAATTCTGTCCAAAATGTCCAATTTGATAGTATTTTAGGTAGATTTCGTATGAAATACTACCTATTGCAATCGCACCAGTTTATATATATATATATATATATATATATATATATATATATATATATATATCACTTTTTTATGGACACGATAACTTCTATAATTCTTCACCAATCTCCACCAAACTCGTACATAAATTCAAAGGGGATAAAATCTCGGCTAAGTTCGTTAATGGGCAAAATCGGACCAAGGGGGTCGGAATAGGGGGCGTTTTTGTGAAAACCGAAAAACGCCATAACTTCTTAATTAAAGTAGATATCGAATCGGTTTAAAGTTTATATTACTTCTTAAAAATGGGCCAAAAGTTTATGCATGACAGATTTTTGATAAATTTAGAAGTGGGCTCAAGGGGCGAAAAAAACAGGGGTTTTGAGAGAAAAAAATTCATAACTTCGTCAATTTTCAAGACATCAAGTCCAACAAAATTTTTTGTAAATGTTCTTAAAATTATCTAAAACTTTTGTAGTTACAGGTTTTTGATAGGACCAACATTTACCGATGAAAAAAATTAAAAACGAAAAGAAAAAGCGCCGTGAAAAAAGAGAAAAATCCATAACTCCGTCAATTTTTAAGATATCAAACCTAATTAAATTTATTTTACATCTTCTCAAAAATATCTACAACTTTTATATTGACAAGTTTTTCATAGGAACAATTCGTATAGCAAAAAGAAATTAAACAAAAATAGGAGTTGGAGAAAAAACCTCGAATCCAAATTGCTTATATTCTGACTCATTTTAAAATTCATTTTTGATTTTAAGCGCATCCAAATGGTAGATCCTCTTATTCAGAAACTGTATAAAATGACGCATTGCTCAATTTTCTGATAAAGACAGAATATATTTCAAAAAAGGCTACCAAAAAGGGTATTTTGAACGGAATTTTCCGAAATCATCGTGACTGAAAATTTAAGGAAGTGTTCAAATAAGAAATTTCGTTTTTTTTTCTGACTCGTTTTTAAATCCATTTTTGCTCTCAAACGCATCCAATTTACAGATCCTCTTATTTAGGAACTATATAATGTGATGCATTGATCGGTTTTTTGATAAAGACAGAATATATTTCGAAAAAGGCCACCAAAAAGGGTATTTTAAACAGAATTTCCCGAAGTCTTCGTGATTTGAAAATTTAAGGAAGTTTTCACATAGAAAATTGCTTTTTTATGACTCGTTTTAAAATCCATTTTCGCTCTCAAACGCATCCAATTTACAGATCCTCTTATTTAGGAACTATATACTGTGACGCATTGGCCAGTTTTTTGATAAAGATAGAATATATTTTTAAAAATGCTGTCAAAGTGAGTATTTCGCACAAAATTTTCCGAAGCAATCATGATTAAAGAATTAAGGATGTATTCAAACAACGAATCGGTTATTTTATGACTCATTTTAAAATTCCATTTTTTTCTCAAATGCATTCAACTGACAGTTGTTTGTTATTTAGGAACTGTATAATGTACTGTTTTGGTCGATTTTTTAATAAATTCAGAATTTATTTCAAAATATGTTGTCAAAATGGGCATTTGAGCTGAATTTTTCTTAAGATGATTCTGATAAAACCAGTTTTTGCAGGAAAATAAAATTAAAAATTTTTCATAAACGGCCAAATGAAGTTATTAAACTGGGTTTATCTCTAATCATATATATATATATATATATATATATATATATATATATATATATATATATATATATATATATTTGTTAAAATGAGCACTCTTCGAAATCTACCTCCGCCTATAGGCCCAGCCGACAGGGATTTTTTTTAAATATATTCTGCCTTTATTAAAAAACTGACCAATACGTCACACGATATAGTTCCTATAAGAGAACCTGCTAGTCGAATGGGTTTGAGAGCAAAATGAATTTGAAAATGAGTCAGAATATAAGCAGTTTGGATTTGAGATTTTTCCTTCAACTTTTATTTTTGCTTAATTTATTTTTTCTATAGAAATTGGTCTTATCAAAACTTGTCAGTATAAAAGTTGTAGGCATTATTGAGAAGATGTATAGTACATTTAATTGGATTTGATATCTTAAGAATTGACGAAGGTTATAGATTTTTTTCTTCTTCCTCCCCTCTTTTTGTTTTCGTTCTTTTTTTTTTGTGCAATAAGAATTGCTTTTATCAGAAACTTGTAAATGCAAAAGTTTTAGATAATATTAAGAAAATTTATAATAAATTTAAATGGATTTGATATCTTGAAATTTGACGAAGTTATGGATTTTTCTCTCTCAAAAATCTATTTTTTCGCCCTTTGAGCCCAATTTTAATTTTATCAAAAATCTGTCATGCATAAACTTTTGGCCCATTTTTTAGAAGTAATATAAACTTTAAACTGATTTGATATCTATTATAACTAAGAAGTTATAGGTTTTTTTCTGTTTTCACAAAACCCCTCCCTATTTCTGCCCCCTTTGTCCGATGCTTCCCATTGACGAACTTTACTGAGATTTTATGCCCTGGAATATATATATATCAGTTTGGAAGATGTTTTGATCAGAATTATAGAAGTTGTCGAGTTCATAAAAAAAAAAGTGATAAACTTTTTTACTGATGGTAGTTTTGAGATCTAGGGGTCATGATCGGTATAGATCTGCGAAACATTTTCATAAATTCCAACATAGGAGCGACCTCAATAGGTAGTATTTCATACAAAATCTATGTAAAAACGCTATTCAGTACTCAGGTACTACAAAATGTCGTGAAGGTATACTCCAAAACGAGTCCTGGAATGTGTTGAAGGAGGTGTGTGTGTGTAAACGGGAGGGGAAGGGAGCGTAGAGTGAGAACGTTCTTAATTTTTTTTTTATAATTGCTGTTTATTTTGGTTTTATTTACTATTTATTGAGATAAACTTGAGTAATTTTCAGTATCCCATTTTAAAAAATGTGGTATAACCATGAAATTATACTTGTTAAC
This sequence comes from Maratus speculifer, assembly GCA_964019185.1. Classification (NCBI taxonomy): domain Eukaryota; kingdom Metazoa; phylum Arthropoda; class Arachnida; order Araneae; family Salticidae; genus Maratus; species Maratus speculifer. The sequence continues at coordinate 69,321,337 of OZ025296.1, forward strand.
ATGGAAATCTGCCTAAACCGAAAATTTCCCAGGTGCATTCTATTCCATTTTAGCAGGTTTGGTTGTACATTGCGTTACCTTTTATGATATGTGTTACCTGCTTTGATACGAAGTTGTTTAAAGAGGAATTTTTACCATTTCTCCCTCTTTGAAACTTTTACTAAATCTCAGTCCCCATAGAAATGATAAGTCTAAATACGCCACAGGGTAAAATGGAGGTTTTTATGGCCCGAACTAAAAGAGAGAATAGCGTACATATGCCCTAGCCAGGGGTGTAGTAGAGGGTATACGGGGTATACGCCGTATACCTTTTTGAATTTTTAAAGAACACCATATACCCTCTGTGTCACATGAAGGCTATAGTATATACATTCTAAGATATACCCTGTATCTTGAGAGTATATCTTCTGCTTAATTTTTTTTTTTAAGACTACACCACTGGCCCCGGCTCCCCCTGTTTCTACAAAGTTCCTACGCCACTGAGATAATAGTCTAAGCAAATAAGTTTTTGCAGAAGATGGAAGAGAGTCACAAATGCAAAATTTTTCTCATTTTCAAACTTTAGAGTATGCAAATTTTCAGATTGATGTCAAAAAACGTTGCTTTAGCAACAAGCAAATGAAATTTGGCTTTCAGCTCACTTAAAGACAAATAAGAAAACAATGATTAACATTCACAAAGTGCTTTGTTTCAATGAGTGTGATGCCTCAGTAAAGTCATTTGACTGAATCAATCTTGGAGATTTGTTGGTCAGTTAAAGGGGAGCCAAACATAAGCCGAAATAGAAGAAGCCACTGGAGTTTCCCAAAGTGAGATTTCAGGATGAAATTATTTTTACTTTTGGAGATTGGAAATGCACGCTGAAGACCAAGATGAAGTCATATGTGTGCAACAATGTAAAATGGAGATTGATATTTAACTCTAGCAGTTCAGAGACACCAAAATATGAAATCCATTCTTCTTCAACAACACCTCTGTTCGACTACTGGCACCACAGTTTCAACACAAACTGTCTGAAACTGGCTCCACTATATAGGCCTGCATGCTCATGGACCATTGATATGTGTTATGTTAATAGAAAGGCACTGTGGCACCTGTAAGGAGTGGGCAACACAGTGTATGCACTGGAGAAAAAATGAATGGTACAATATTATTTTTTGATGAGTTTCAATTTTTTGTTCTTTTTGAAAATAGGTGTATTTTTATCTGGAAGGAACACAGCACTAGAAACAATCTTGCACTCATGCAAGGAAGTGTCAGATTTGGCAATTGTGGATGATGGATGCACCAACTTCTAAATCATTCGAAATGGAGCTCTGACCAATCAGCGATATAGGGAAGAGCTTCTCAGATCTATTGTAGTTCTTTAAGCTGGAGACGACTTTATATTAATGGATGATAATTGCAGGCCACACAGGGCCGTAGCTAAGGGGGCGCTATGGGCGGCTCAGCCCCCTCTAAAATATTTTGAGCCCCCCTGGAAAAGATTCCAAGATTACTAAATGAATTTCTGTTCCGAAAATTCAAATGAAATTCTGTTCAAAAATCTAATTTAGTTTTGAGATCCTTTTACAGTTTTGCAGAATTACTAAATTGTATCTAAAATAAGTAATTCAACACTCCCTTATCCTATTTGTACATATGAAGCTAACATGATGTTTAATTTGGCACCAGTTATACACTCAAAATTTTCATCATCATGTACTTTTCTTAGCATAATATGAATTTATTACAACAGTTTAATAAGAAATATAATACCTACAGTGCAAATATGCACTAATTTACATTTCTGTGTCAGAGAAAAAGAAAAAAAAATTATGAGCCCCACCTACAATCTCTTGAGCCCCCCTACAGATCACTTCTAGCTACGGCCCTGAGGCCACATCATGTTCACTAGCTGGATGGTTTCCTTTTCCAGGAAAAAGTCATACAAATGGAATTACTAGCATGTTCTATGGACATGAACCTAATAGGGTATGTTTGTGACATTCTATACAGACAAGTTGCTGGATACCTAACATCACCACAAAATCCCCAAGAACTGAAAAGAATTCTCCTGGAGGAGTGAGATAGAATACCTGAGCTCATCATTAATAGCCTTATTGAACTTTAACCTTCAAAGATGTTTAATATTGTAGGCCATTTTGGTGGAAACCCCTGACTAAAAACGATTTTTTTTTTTTGAAGGAAACATCTATTTTTATATGCTTTGTCCCATATGGACAAATTGTGTTTTTTTCCAAAATAAATTTCCCCTTCGTGCTTTTGTACAAAAATGCTCAATACAATGCATTTTTTTTTTTTTTTTTTTTTTTTTTTTTTTTTACGCTAAACATAAGTAATTTTTTCCCCCTCATTTAGCCTACCATGTCTGTTGATCATGTATCAATCTTCTAAACAATTCTCTGACTGCAAGATTCAACCACATTCTTTAATTGTTTTGAGCAAAGAAAATTAGTTTAAATTAATGTTAACCTTCATGTCACAAATGGTGAAGGATTGGAATGCAAGATTAAGAAGGATGCTTGTTTCAATTGCCAATTTCATTCTTTTTTTTTTTTTTTAACTTTTGAAATTAGTAACCGTTTTGCAAGTTTCACCATTTTCAATATTATCTGGTATTTTAAACCAGAACAAGATAATTTAGTGAACATCAATATAATATGATCAGTGGCGTAGCCAGGATTTCGTTTCGGAGGGGGTCCAAAATTTTTCTTTCGGCTTATATAAATGTAGTAAAATCTGTCAGCATAAAATGGCAAATGTTGATTAAAAATTCCATTTTACACAGGTTTTCCTGTTAGCGAGTGTGATAGTATAGTATTCTTTTTTTAAAGCTTTATGGAACATTTCCGTTTAACGAAGAATTCCGTAATAGGCTGGTTTCAAGTTTGTGTATTTATATAAATATACTTATTTATGTTATATGAATAGTAAAATCTGTTAAATAGTAGTTATCTATAACAGAACCTGCCATAAACGAAAGTGTTACATAGTCTTAATATCAATTCCCATATTATTAAATTTGCAAGAATTTTGTTTGAAAGCGGATTTTCGCCACTACTTAATAAAACACCGTAAAATCTATGAAGGCGGAATGTTTCTGTAACAGAATTCTGTCTCAAATAATTTCAAGATCCCGACGAAACAAACAATACATCTTACTAACGAAGTGTATCTTAGAAGTATAACTAATTGCACTACTTTAAACAGAAGCCTGTCTGAAATGGAATTATTTTCTAGTCCCTTGCGATCACGTCTTGACAGTATTGATTGTGTATATATAAAGTATTTTGAGCAACTTTAAGAATTTATTTTTATTTAATTTTCCAATTTAAAAGAGAGCATGGATAATAAAATGTAAGGTTAATCTTTATAACTGATATTACGTTAAAGTTACATTAATATTTACTAAGGACTGTCGAAAAGGTGTTACAAACATTATGATGTAAAAATGTAAGCGCGTACTGAAGAATTAAATTTATTTATATCCAATTTCATATTACATAATATTTGCCAACAATAAAGCAAAGTTTGAGTGGTTAAGCTTAAAATAGCAATTTTCATATTTAATGTCTTGTCATTGAATTAAGAACTTGTGCTGTAATAAATATTGGACAATGATTTCATATAAGTGTGAATTGCATGGACTGATAATTTTGCAATGGCATATTTGAGATAAGGTTTTAATCGTTAAGATAAACATTTTGCAATTTCAGCTACAGAAATTAGTGATGTAAGCAGCAAACGTATCATATATTATAGTTTAAGCTGAAAAAAAATAGTTTTCTTACGATTTTAAAACAGCCATAATTATTTTGGGCAGACTTATATAAAAACAAAAACTTTCTGCGCACGTAAAAAAATGGGTCAAAAACTTTCTGCAAATTAATTTAATGTTTAATAAATTTACATATTATATTATTTTGACATGGACGCAAGTCGTGTTTTTTACGTGATTGTGGACGTAATTAATGTTTTTAAGTATTTCATAGACGAAATTTGTGTCTTTTTCGCGATTCATGAACGAAATAAGTATTGTTTTGTGATTCATGAACGAAATTTGTGTCTTCTGCGCGATTAATGGACAAAATTCGCAAATTAAAAAATTTACAGACGAAATTCGCAGATTTTACAGATTTCATGGATGTCATCCACGCTTTTTTGCGGGATTCAATGATAGTATTCGCATTTTTGTGTGGTCTTTGGAAGAAATTAACGTTTTCTGTGCGGTCCTTTTGACGGATTTAAATTTTGAATATTAAAAATTAGCAGAGATTAAAATTAACTAGCACAATGGAAGCTTTTGCTTTTAGTCACTAAACCTGTAAAAAGTTAAAGTCTAGAAAATTAAATAACTGAAATACTGTATGTTGATGAAATAAATACAAATAACTTAAAAACAAAACTAACTTTTATTTAAAAGAAAATAAAGATAAAAGCAATATAATTAACAAAGGCATTTATATCTATTAAACAATTAAAATGGAAAACTAAATATAAACAGACTTCATGGCAAAACTGTGAAATAATTAGTTGACGATCCGGAGCATATATTAGCATATCTAACCACAAACACTGCAAGAATATTCAGCTGAAGAAACTTCTTTAAAGTAAACATCACTTTCGTTACTATCTTTCCTCAAAAACAATAGCCGGTCTCAAAACAAACAGACGAAGCAGATGATTGACTTAAGTCCAGCTTTAAAACACTTCCTAACAGCTGTCTTGAACATCGGAAGAAGAATGTAACGAAATACTGCAAAGGCGGTCTCTTGAATAAGTTGGGTTAATAAAACAATTAACAAAACTGAAGAACGGCACTTTGACAAACATGTAAATGAAATGAAAACTAAACGTCAAAACATAACTCTCAAACTGAACAAGACGAACGTAATCACTTATACTGAAACATTAAGACATGGATCTAAGCTATTGTCAAAGTATTTATACTAGAAGGGAAACTAAAAGAAACTCATTACGCATGCAAAAGGACAGATGAAGCGATGGTCAAATGAGAAACCATCGTGACGAAACGTCATACCAGAAGTAAGCGGAGTCACCTTGTGACGGTCAAGAAACACGTCATTACAGCTTCCGATTGCATACGAATACGACGGGAAAAACAATGAAAATAACCCGGGAGTTTTAAAGATAAATCGTTGGAAATAAATATAAGGTAAGTTAAGTAACTATTGTTTATAAGAATGAGAACTTTAATAAAGAGAGATTAATAAAGTTAACCAGATTTAATAAAAGAAAACTTGTTGAATGAAAAGGTAAAAATGGTTTTTTAATAAAAAGATAAATAGTAGACTGTAAAGGTTATAATAAATGAATGAACTTTAAAATAGGATGAATGTAATTAGGTTAATGTAAATAAAGATAGATTGACTAAAGAAATGGAGATATGGCCGGAAAGTGCCAAGAACAGGGTGTGACAAATTTCCTGTCACCTTTGTCAAAATTCGCGATTTCCGTGTGATCCTTAATCGAAATTTGCTTTTTTCGGGTGAACCTTTGTCGAAATAAGAGTTTTTTACGCGGACCTTAGTTGAAATGCGCGTTTTTTACGCGATTCTTTGTTGAAATTCGTGATTTTTTTTCGAAATCCTTTGACGAAATTTGTGTTTTTTTCGCTATTCTTTGACGAAATTTATGTTTTTCGTGATCCTTCGATGATATTTCGTTTTCTTTCCATGGAACTGACTATTTTCGTGTATTTTTCGTAATAATTTGCCGAAAATGGAGGTTTTTATTTCTGCGAACGATTGACAAAATTGTTTTTTTACGTAACCGTTTATCAAAATTCGCTATTTTTGGTGTTCGAAGCTTTTGACTGGTTAATTTTTAAAGTTTTCTGCATCAAATGCCTTAAATTTTTGGATAATTCGAAAATCGGTGTTTAATTGTGCGCTAACAGTAAATAATTGTGTATAAAATTGAGGGAATATTTTTAATTTTTTGGTACTAAAAAAAAGTTACAAAAGTAAAAATTTTTTTTTCCTAAAATTTTCTGCGCACAGCGTACACGCGTGCGTCTATATTATACATCTTTGCTTTTGGGATTCAGTGTTTCATGTCTTGCCTCTCGCCATTCTTGATACCACATATTCGATCTAATAGTTGCTTCCGACATCTGATCAAATTAAGAAAGTTAAATTTTTGCAATAAATTTATTTGTGATTGATTAGCACTTTTTTGGAAGTATTAGGATGCGTAAAAAATAATGATGGTGATTCCTGTTATTGTACTCCGCAACCAATTTATTTTAGATGGTTCGAAACAGTTTTAGAGCATTCTTCAAGTTCTTCAGTAAGCTCTGGGCTCTGGTATATGAATTAATTTTAGTTAATGCTTTCGATTTCTCATTGTCAAACACAAAATGTCACCCGCGACCTTCTCCATACTCAAAACTCTTATTACCATTCTGAAATTCTTGAAACAATGTTAAACTGGACGTTCACAAGTTGTAATTGGTGTGAAAGGTAATGTTGAAACTATACTTTTTTCCGGGTGAGATTTCTGCAGCTTTGGAAGAAACACTTTGGAGTCCCTTTGTGGGCTGGTAGCACTTTTATACCATTAATAAACATAAAATTCCAAGTGTTCAGATTGAAACTTTAAACATCGTGAAAAATGGATCAAGGATCTCATCTCTGTATGTATCATCATTCCCAGTTGCACTGACAAAAATATGTTGGTCAGTACGGTCGTTCAAAATGACGCTCGCTCATACCATGATTCCAGGATCTTTGTATCGATGCCTTTCACGGATGTTTGCGCGTGTTTTTTCTCTCCATATGTACATATACCATATGGTAACACGTCTGTAATAACTCTCCGAGCAAAACCAAGATTCATCGGTAAAGAGAACTTGGTTTCAATCCGAAATGCTTTAATGACGATAAGCGCATTTCGCTGCATGAGTTAGCCGAATATAAATCATGGTCTTCCTTGCATGCAGCCCTTTTGCAGCCTCTTACTCACAATCGTAAATATAAAAAGTCTGCAAAAAATAATTGCTGCAGTGAACTCCCTTGTATACTGAACTGACGTCAGTTGCCTGTTTCTTTTAGCAATCGTGTCCAAATAACTGTCCTGAAATTCTATTTTGGCATGTTTTTTTTTTACCTTAATCTGATTGTCTGTGTCATTGCCACTGTCTTTAAACCATTTTCAGATTCTTGACATGACTCTTTTAGCTATTTTTTAGGTCTTTACAGACTCCTGAAAGTGTCTGTCCTGCTTCCATTCTCCCTATCGCACTTCATTTCTCACAGTCTATCATATGTGTATTTGACGACATATTCCACCTACCACAAACAAAATATTTTCCTAAGCACATGTACAACCCTTGAACTTAGACTTCACTCGTCCCGTCCTTTACTTTTTTGCATGAACCGTAAGAATGGGTTGAAAAAATTGCATATTTTTTGTAGCAATGGTTAATCCCATTAGAGTACGTGATAACGTGGATATTGAGTTACTAACTGTAATCAGTCACCTTTTAAGGAAATTCCCATAATAGAACATAGAACAAACATAAAGCTCTTTTTTATAGTTGTTCCTTTAACCAGTGTGCTTTAAAAGTGGTAACAAATAACCAGTCCAAAAAAAAAGTACTTTTATAATTGCAGGCAGCATTATAAGTTATTTTTAAAGTTATTTGTAATTTAGTTATAATTTAAAGTTATTAATAATATTCCTCATTATAAACTCAACAAAAATAAGTCATGAATTCACCAATGTGCCGTTATTGCTATTAGTATACTTGTCTTTTTCCTTAAGTGTTAGCCTCAGTTGATCCCATCGAAGGTTAAGTTAAAGAAGCTTTACGTTTAATCTGATTTCAGTAAATTTGTATAAACAGAATAGCGGGTATACATCCATAGTTATCCTTCCGTTTTGGAAGATTAAAATATTTTCGTTTACAAGAGGATTCTGTTTTCATAGAAAACATTTCAAAAATGTGTCACAATTGGAATAATTTTCATTTTAAATCGATTTCAAACGTTAGCAAGCATAAATATATAGTGCTGTTTCCGCCTAATCTTAATTGTTTTCTTTGAGATAAGTCATTTTCACAGATTTATTGTAATTCATTAATGTAATAGTCTTCATAGGTGTACTATAGAGTAAGCACATTTTAGCATATGTAGCTAACGTATGTTTAGAAAACGGAAAGTTTTTATAATAAAAATCTGTCTAAAACGGAAAAGTTTACTGTCCCGGCGAAAGACAATTTACAGTTATATGTTCTAAGGTAAACACCTGTCTAAAGCGGAATTTTTCATAAGTATTTTGTGTGTCCGTCTTATCCATTTTTACTGTTGTATCCATGATTCAGGAAATCAGGTCTTCAGTCAAGTTTCTGGGGGGGGGGGACCACTACGCCACTGAATATGATACATTTTATGAAAGAACATTAAAAATTTGCAGATGACGATGGTATAATTTACATGGAAAATAATTATTTCAAGTATTGACTAATCAGATAACAGTGTCAAAATTCTGAAAACATATATCATTAAAAAATATCATTATAGGAATTAAATCTCAATTCTGATATCAATAACATTTGATTTATAAAATTAAAATTGTAATAAAATGGACAAAATATTTCAAAAGAAGTAAAATATTGAGAAAAAATGTAATTACCTGTTGATATATCTCAGGAGTAAAAAAAAATTGAGAAGGCACATCATAAGAAGATTTTTTTGGCCTCTTTTGATTTGTTGTAAAGCGACATGTGTTATAATTACATTCCAGAGTATAGCTAGGAGAAAAAAAAATTACTCTTGATTCAGTTAGCTGTCTCAATATGAGCAAAAATAATTACAGAGAGACAGCATACTGTACAAACACATATGGAAAACAGACTGCCTATTTTCTAAAACAAATTTATTTTAAAACATTTTTTTATCACCTAATATCTTATATCAAAACATAAATCAAAGCATTTAATAATTGCTTTCCATAATTTCATACACAGCCATGCATTAAAAAATGTAACTTCTAGTAATAAAAATTTCTATCTAATTAATTTAACATTGACTTATTAATCATGTTGGAGATTCTCAGTTATTAGTGAAATTTTGAATTTCTGAGCATTTCATATTTCTATTATATTAAATAAAAAATATGATTCAATGATAAATAAGGGAACATATAATATTTTTTATGTATGACAGGTGGTTTTTATACCAAAAAATTATTACGAAATCAAGGATCGCAAGATACAGGAGAGTCTATTTGAGGACCGCAACAGGAGAGTGCGGCAGCAATGGTGAAAACCAATATGTGTAAAAAATGCACATTTAATTTTTAGAAATATCATTTGCATTTATTTATTTATTTTGCATTTTTCAAATAGCTTATAATACTGAACTTTTTGTTTATCTATGGAACTTCCAATCCTATCAATCCAATTCATCAGTGACATCTGTATATATAATATTATTTTCTATATGAAGTCTTTTTTTTTTTTTTTTTTTTTTTTTGTGTGTGTGTGTGTGTGTGTGCGTGTGTGTGTGTGCACTGTTAAATATAATCTTTAACTTTAAAAATAATAATACCTGTTTTAAATCTTTTTTCCGTATTTTGTAAACATACATATATATATATATATATATACAGGGTGTATCTAAACTACTGGGCAAAACTTTAAGGGGTGATAGTACACATCAAGACAAATAATATTAAATGGGAAACTAAGGGTCCCAAGCGTCTTCCGAAGGAGATATTAGGGTCCAAAATTTGAAATGATTATAAAAACGGAAAAATTGGTCGATTCGTTTGCGGTTTTCACGAAAACTATTCTTTATGTCAGTTTTGTCTTGAAAATAAATTATAAAGATGAATTTCAAAAAAATGCCGATAGAGGGCGCTTTAGACTTTGGAGTAACGAACAACCATTTTTTACCGTTATTGTTTGCGTCCCATTAAATATTTTTAGAAGTTTAGACATAAACTTAAATTTTGAGCTCAAAATCTGTGGTTAAGTAGCGCAAACTGAACTGTGTTCGATGGTAGTGGGTAGGTTCAAATTTCAAATGATTATAAAAAACATGAAAATTGTTCAATTGATTTGCGGTTTTCACTAAAATTATTCTTTACGTCAGTATTATCTTGAAAATAAATTGCACAGATAAATTTTTAAAAATGCCGATAGAGGGCGCTTTAGACTTTGGAGTAACATACAACTAGTTTTTACCATTATTTTTTGCATCTCATTAAATTTTTTAGAAGCTTAGACATAAACTTAAATTTTGAGCTGAAAATCTGAATCGTTGAGAGTGGTTAAGTAGCGCAAACTGAACTGTGTTCAATGGGGGTGGGGAGGTACAAATTTCAAATGGTTATAAAAAGCGGAAAAATTGGTCGATTCGTTTGCGGTTTTCTCTAAAACATTCTTTATGTCAGTGTTTCCTTGAAAAAAATTTTAAAGATAAATTTCAAAAAATTCCGTTAGAGGGCGCCTTAAACATTAGAGTAACCAACAATTATTTTTAACTGTTATTTTTTTTTAATCTAAATAAATGTGTTTAAAGCTTAGACTTAAATTTTGAGCTCAAAATCTGAATCGTTGTGAGTAATTAAGTAGCGAAAAATATAACTGTGTTCGGAGGGTGGGCAGGGTAACATTTCAACTCCAGAACACAGTTCAGTTTGCGCTTCTTAACCCCTCTCAACGATACAGAATTTGAGCTAAAAATTTAAGTCTAAGCTTTTGCAAGCTTTTAATTAGATACAAAAATAACAGTTAAAATTATTGTTGATTACTCTAAAGTTTAAGACGCCCTCTAACGGATTTTTTTAAAGACTATTTTTAAAATTTATTTTTAATGAAATACTGACATAAAGAATGTTTTTAGAAAAAACCGCAAACGAATCGACCAATTTTTCTGTTTTGTATAATCATTTCAAATTTGAACCTTCCCACCCCTATTGAACACAGTTCAGTTAGCGCTACTTAACCACTCTCAACAATTCAGATTTTCAGCACAAAATTTAAGTTTATGTCTAAGCTTTAAAAAATTTGAATGAGCTGCAAAAAATAACAATAAAAACTAGTTGTACGTTACTTCAAAATCTAAAGCGCCCTCTATCGGCATTTTTTGAAATTTATCTGTGTAATTTATTTTCAAGACAATACTGACTTAAAGAATAATTTTAGTGAAAATCACAAATCAATTGATCAATTTTTATGTTTTTTATAATCATTTGAAATTTGAACCTACCCACCCCTATTGAACACAGTTCAGTTTGCGATACTTAACCACAGGTTTTGAGCTCAAAATTTAAGTTTATGTCTAAACTTCTAAAAAAATTATTGAGATGCAAAAAATAACGGTAAAAAATAGTTGTTCGTTATTATAAAGTCTAAAACGCCCTCTATCGCCATTTTTTGAAATTTATCTTTATAATTTATTTTCAAGATAATACTGACATAAAGAATAGTTTTTCTGAAAACCGCAAACGAATCGACCAATTTTTCCGTTTTTTATAATCATTTCAAATTTTGGACCCTAAACTTTGATGGCGCCTATCTCCTTCGGAAGACGTTTGGGACCCTTAGTTTACCATTTAATATTATTTGTCTTTATGTGTACTATCACCCCTTAAAGTTTTGCCCAGTAGTTTAGATACACCCTGTATATGGGTGATTCTCAAAATAGGGGACAATTTCAAAAGTAAAATCTTAAAAAAATTACTGTTAGCAAAATTTCTGAAAAAAATCGGTGTTGTTAATATAGTATTAGGTATACTTTACATGTAGTCAGCAGAGCTAAATATTTAAAAATTAACTTTAAAAAAAATAATTAGTATTTTTTGAGCCATGCTAATGACAAAACAAATTGCATCGAATAAATATATTAAGAAATTTTTATTTTCTTCCTCTTTAAATATTTTTTTCTATATTTATTAGCCTTCCTTTTCAGCAAATGGTTTCCATTTTTACATATATACATATAAGGAGAATAAAAACATTACCAAAGAGCAAACTTTGTTTACATGAGCAACATTCTGACACCAACAATGTAAGAAAATGTCTTAGTGATTTTCTGACAGATTTAATGCATATTTTAGGGATAATAAATGTAATACCTAAATTTATATGCAAAATTAAACTTTATAAAAGATACAATATAAGCAATGGTTACATTTATGCACATAGGAGTCTTTAGCATGGACAGAAAAACCATGCTAATGACACTGATATTTGTCCATGCTAATGACAAATTTTAATTTAAATAAGATTATGAGCCATAATATAATAACAATGCAATAGTCCTTTCTGGGGCTTTTTAAAACACAAAAGTCCTATGCAGATAAGTAAAATAAAAATTTTAATTATAAAATAAACATAAAAATTATTATCCATTCTAATGACATACAATTGATGTATGCCCCTAATATTCAACTTCTATTCTTAAAATACAATACATGCTTCTATTTTCAGGCTGGGATAAAATGGCTACTTGTTGCCATGAAGAAACTTTATATTTTAAAACTAGTGTCATATGTGACAATGAAATTTTGATTGATAACCAGCTGTTATAGTATGACCTTGTTTTGAAAATAGAATATGGAGGACAAACTTTAATTCATTTTTTATATATTATAATTTTATTTTTAAAAAGAAATTTATTGGATAAATCCTCTCCTTGATTAATTTAAAGAAAGAATAACATTTGTTTTATTTTATAAACATGATATTAACTCTTGAAAAAGCTAGTATATACAAGGCACAGCTGCTGTGGACATCCATGCTAATGACATTTTGAACATTTATTCTGTTATTTTAAGGTGTTTTTAACTAAAAAGTGAGTAATTCTTGAGTGCAAATAATGAATAATATTAAGACAAACATATCTAAATATAAAAACATGACAGAAAACCTCTCAATTTTTTTTGTATGCCGAAAGACATAAATTGTCCCCTATTTTGGGAATCACCCATATATATATATATAGATATATATATATATATTAGAGTGGAGCGAAAAAAATTATTTTTTAAAAATCAAAAACGGGTAGGTGCCAAAAGTTGCCTTTATACTAGTACATCAGTTACCTGAAATTTTACAGCTGAAAAAAAATGACTTGAGTCTGCGCTTTTGCTCCAAAAATCGAAATTTTCGGTAAAATTTGCCATTTTTTCAAAAAAATTAAAAAATTTCTACAGAGCTGGTTATTATTTAAAAGTGTTACTTAAACCTTTATATTTATCTGCTTAACATGTTTAAACTATAAAATAGGGATGCACAACCTGTGGCCCTCGATAGGTTGACGTGTGGCCCGCGAACTTCGTCAATTTACAACAAGAAAAAATTGCAATTTTTGTGCAAAAGTCGCAGAAAAAATATCGTAAATTTCGACAATTTACCGCGGGAAATATAAAATTTCATCAGTCACTTAAGAATTGCAAATTTCGTAGATCGAGAACGGAAAAATCGCGAAATTCATTGATCAATATATGCGGAAAAACCGCACACTTCGTCCATCAGTTATGAAAAAATCGCGAATTTTATGCATGAGGCTCGAAAAAAAAACAGCAAATTTAGCCGATCGGACACGGAAGAATCGCGAGTTTTGTCGATCAGGCACAGAAAAATAGCGAATTTTGTCAGTCGGACGTGAAAAATCACACCTTTCATTGATCGGACAGGAAAAAATCGTCAAATTTGTTGATGATGCACGAAAAAATTGCATATTAAATTCATCGGTTACGGGAAAATCACATGTTTTCTCAGTTTATTGCGTGAAAAAACGCTAATTTCGTTAATTGAGCTCGAAAAAATCACGAATTTGCGATGATGCGCGGAAAAATTTTAAATTTCGTTGATCAGCTGCGAAGGAATCGTGAGTTTTGTAAGTTTATAAGGAGAAAAAAATCGTGCATTTAAGCTTGGTGCGTAAACAAAATGCAGATTTCGTCAAAATTAGTTTAAAATCAAGAATTTCACTGATTGAGATCGGAAAAAATGCAGATTTCATCGACTAAATCGCAAATTCGTCGATCGGACATTGAAAAATCGCGAGTTTTATTGATCAGGTTCCGAAAAATTATAAATTTCGTTGGTCGGACATAGAAATATCGCGAATTTTATCGATCTTACGCGGAAGAAATGCAAATTTCGTCGATCAGGCGAAGAAAAATCGCGAATTTCATCGATTGGATCCGCAAAAATCGCAAATTTTGTCGATCAGGTTCGTAAAAATTGCGAATTCTGTCGATAAGGTTTGTAAATAACGAGAAATTCGCTTATTTGGTATGGATGAATTGCGAATTTTATTACTCATGCGAGGAAAAATTACGAAATTCGTCGATCAGCTTCGTAAAAATCGCGAACTTCGGCGATCGGCTTCGTAAAATTCGCGAATTTTGCTGGTCAGGCTCGGAAATATCAAGAATTATCTCGATCGGCTACGAAAAATGCGAATTTTGACGATCAGGCTCCAAAAATCGCAAATTTTGTCGATCAGCTTTGTAAAGATCGACAATCGACAGCGAATTTCGTCAATCGACAGCGAAAAATCGTGAATTTGCAGATCGGCTTCATAAAACATTACTAATTTTCTTGATCAGGACGGAAATTTTGTCAGTTTTCTCAATAGGCTTGCTAAAAATCGCAAATTTCGTTGATCATGCGAAGAAAAATCGAGAATTTCGCCGATCAGCTTTGTAAAAATCACGAATTTCGTCCACCGACTTCCTAAAAATCGATAATTTCGTCGATCACGGGCAGAAAAATTGAAAATTTCTCTGATCAGCTGCGGAAAAATCGAGAATTTTACCCATCATGTGAAGAAAAATTCGCGAAATTCGTCGATCGGCTTCGGCGAAATCGCGTATTTTGCCGATTGGCTTCGTAAAAATCGCGTATTTTGTCGTTCAGCCGCAGAAAAATCGCTAGTTTTATCGAGCAGGCGAAGAAATATCACGAATTTTGCCGATCAACTTTCTAAAAATTGCAAATTTCGTCAATCGGCTTCTTAAAAATCACGAATTTCGTCGAGCGGTTTTGTAAAAATCACGAATTTCGTGGACAGGCTTTATGAAATTTGTGCATATTGTCGATTGATTTCGTAAAAATCGCGAATTTTCTCGATTGGTATTGTAAGAATCATAAATTGTATTGATCAGGTACGGAAAGATAGAATTTTTCTCGATCAGTTTCGTAAAAATGGCGAATTTTGTCGATCACTTTCATAAAAAGCCCAAATTTGGTCGATCATGCATGGGTAGCTGCAAATTTTGTTGATCGGGCGTTGAAAAATCGGGAATTTCAGTGATGAAGCACGGAAAAATCTTGTTGATCGGCTCCTTCCCTCTCCTTCGTTCATAAAGTTCACATTTTTTTAGCACTTTTAATGAAACAAAATTTTCTCTCCTGAATAAAGTCAAGGAATATTATTACATCTTGTGAATAATCCTTGCTATATCAGTTATGTATACAAACACAAAAACTGCTAATATATCCTTACCAAATGAATTGGATATTTTGGCTGGTTAAGCGAGCCTAAAAGGGTATCCCCAACTTCCTTTGAAAACTTATTATTTTTTATCCAATTATAAACCACAGATAACCTTCGAAAACGAATTCTCTCCATGTTATTGATGTGGCCCTCGACCGCCCAGACGTATTTGTAAGTGGCCCTCCTTTCGAAAAGGTTGTGCACCCCTACTATAAAACAATAACTGTAGTCTATAATTGGAGAAAATCTGACAACTTTTGGTAAAAACCAACGTTACCTCTCTATTGGAGCATACGACGAAATGTTGTTTTGAATGCATTTCTTACCTATCTGCTTTCAAAACTATTCTGTATATAACTCGTAGATGTGGCTGCATTTCATATCCCACTCATCTCAGCCACTCAACAATCTAGCCTAGTGTTTTATTTATGTATTGAACTGTTATTTTTTCCCCGAAGAAGGGCATAAGTTTTCTATGTATCAAAGTAGTTTACCTCTTCTTTGTTTTCACTGACATTGGATGCTACTGGTGTGACCTGCTACACATATATTTTTATACCTTGTATAACAGAAGAGGAAGCTGAGTAATGTATTAGGTATGTTGTTAATCGAACCTATTCAGTAGTCTATTATCTTCATTAAATTTTCATACAATTAATACATTATGATTGAGAGTTCTGTTACCACAACATTTTTCAATCAATTACATTATATATATAATGATATGCCTAAAAATTGATCGTATGAATTCAATTTCGAGTATGTCATCATTTACTGTACCTATTTGAATATATTTTGAGAAGCTGGCAGTTTAACATTATGACGATTGTCACAGAGGATTGCAAACAAAATTTGCGTGTAAAGCAACAATATTTCGAATGAAGTTTTAGTATTAGTTTTAAGTCGTTTCCTTTGTTGTTTCGTAGTCGAGTAATTTCTAATAAGTTTTTAGACCTATTCTTTAGGTGTGCATTATATTTGGTATAAAATATCCCGCAGTATAAACTTTGATTATATATTTTGTGAGTGAATCTATAAACTGATTGCCAACCTGTGCTTATATAAAGCGGAAAATTTTATTCGCTTTATGGCTGTTTTTTTTGTACGACAAGTTTTCTAAATTCCTATTCCCCATTTCTTCTGAGAAATAGCTTTCCTTATGAATTAGCTTTGCAATCTCCGACAGAAATTTCCAGTCTGTTCGGATTATCTTTTACTTAATTTGAGAAAAAAAAATTTCAAAATTATTATCTATTTTATAACAAATTACAATAGGAAGTGAATAGTATGTAGACAAAGATTTTCTTATTGATCCAATGAATCCATGTATATTATAACGTTTTACATCGACTTCTCTAATAATTGACGCAGAAGAAATTCACTGGAGTTGAAGTAGCATATGATCCATTATTATACTTAATTCTCAGCTTACCCAATGCAAAATGGTTCACAGCGACAAATACAATTCTTCTAAATTTAAATGAGTATTTATAGTCGATTAGAGTCTGTACATTCTCTCAAAAAGTACTATGCATTCTACGTTTATGAATAGGACAGTTCACCATCAAATATTGTTCACTTATAAAATGGGGATCTAAAAGTTAATGGGAAATTACCTGGCTACGAAAACACTTAGAAAACAGCATAAAACAAATGCAAAAAAAAAGTTATTTACAACAATGGTTGCTCTGCACGTGCAGGACAAATTCCCATTGCAATTCTCTCTGACGATCACCAGAAATCACATTAAACAGCTCGCTTCTCAAAAAATATAAAAATTGCAAAATTAGAATAAATGATGGCATACTTACTGTTGAAATACCTGAAATCATCCTTGAAACAGATTATTTCATGAAAAAATATAACTGACTGATAAAATGTTGTGTAACAGAACTTCCAATCACTTTCATTAACTGGATGTAAGTTTGATAAAGATAATAGATGGCCGAATAGATCCCTTTAATAATATTCCCGTACATTACCCTGCTTATCATTTTTTGTATAAGCTGTACAAACATAAATTCAATAGTCACAGCAACATGTGGACACAAAGAAAAGAAAAACTTGGTGGATGAATCAAAAACATGCCAAATTTTGATAAAGAAAATCACAAATCAATATATAAATAAAACACTGTACTAAGATGATCGAATAGTTGGGACGGGTGGTATATGAAATATAGCCACCTCCACGACATATGTCCAAGGTAGTTTTGAAAAGAAGAACTGTATTAAAAACAACAATTCATTGTATGTCCCAATAGAGTGGTAATGCCGTTTTCTTACCAAAAGTTGTCTGTTTTGCTCCAACTATACGGAATAAAGATATTGTTTTATAGTTTAAATATATTAAGCAGACAAATATAAAGGTTTAAGTAATACTTTTAGATAATAACCAGCTATTTAGGAATTTTTAAATTTCTTTGAAAAAATGTCAAAAAATGACAAATTTTACCCAAATTTTTGATTTTTGGAACAAAAGCGCAGATTCAAGCCATTTTTTTTTTCAGCGGTAAAATTTCACACAGTTGATGTACTAGTATAAAGGCAACTTTTGGCACCTATCCGTTTTTGATTTTTAAAAAATAATTTTTTTCGCTCCACCCTAATATATATATATCTTGATGGAAGATATCAATATTTTCATCACATTTATAACTTTCTAAACCTTAAAAAAAATTTTATGAATTATTTTTAAATTCTTTGTTATTTTTCAAATTTATTGTATCTCTAAAACATTTTTACACATTTTTTATTGATGAATTTTGTACTTTCAAAGAAAAAACAATTCTTAAAAAGAAATGGCATGTTAATTGTTCACAGTTTCTTGAAAAATGAAATCATTTATGCTGGATAAATTCTACAATAAACAAAATATTTTGTTTTTATCTTAACTGTTTTACAATGCATGATGAAATATTTAAGTACTGAGAACCTCACTTTAAAATAATGCAATTAAAAGATTACTAAAAATAATTAAGATACTGTTGATAAATTATAGAATCATTCTCATAAAAGTCAATTAAACATATGGAAATCAATACGTATTATACTTCATGCTTCAATAATGAATAAAAAGATTACTACATTTCTTAATGTTCTTGAACTCACTAAATTAGACTGAAGGGATCAGGTTTCTAAACTTTAAAGCAATATTTTTTTCTTTCCCAGATTAAAAAATGGTCTTATCTACTTGATTCTAAAATTTATAGTATCAAAATATTTAAGCTAAAATTTTGTTAGGTTTTCTGTAAAAAAAAAAAAAAGTTTTTCATCTCTAAACCATTGATAGAGAACATTATTACACAGAAATACACTAGGTAAAAATTGATGTTGTATGATGATTAAAATACTTTTTATTCATCTAACAAGGGAACCACCAAACATGGTGCGCACAGATTTTGATGATTTCCAAGTGTGTTGTAGGGGTCATAGCACTAATTATTCTGGTGAAAAGGTTTCATCAAATGGGCCTTGGTTTTTGAGAAATTGGGGTCAAAGTTCAGCGTATATTTCAAATACTTATTAGTACAAGCGTCGCCTGTAAATCTGTGGTAGTGTGCGAGCCGACGAGTCGAGAGGTTGCGGGTTCGAATCTTTTTTCGGCTTATATTTGTTCTTTTTATTTATTTTTGTATTTTACACATTACAAATTTTAAGTATTTTTATTACTAAATTGCTACAGCTTTTGATATTTTCTTAATAAATTACATTTACATTTTTAAATTTTTTCATGAATTTTTTTTTTTTTTTCTGCAATTTTTAAACTAATATTTCTATTGACAAAACTGTAAAACTAATTTATGCCTAGAACTTTTTTTTTTATTAATTATTATTTGTGTTTTTTATTTTAAGTACAATGCTGAAATATTGAATTTTTCTTTTTTCTGATCGCTTTTTTATTTTATAGCATTTTAAATGAAAACTTTGCCGTTTTTTGTATAAGTGCCGTGAAACTTGTTTAAGATATGCCCGCTTAAAATATGACCCCAATTAATATACGAATTATCTTTGGTCCCTTGAAAACTGCCTATTAAACCCGTGTAAAATTACCCACTTAATATACGTACGCATAAGATATGGTCCCGCTTAATATATAAAGAAAACTGGTCCCTTAATGGCAAAAAACCCGCTTAATATACGAAATGATACATATGAAATCCGTTTATCACATGTCTTTGGGACAGAATGTGTAAAATGTTAGTTATTGTTCATTAGATACCTGATATTTACCTTTTTTCTCTCTAAAATATGTTCTTTTCCACTGCTTTTGCTTGCTGAACTCTGATTGGCTCCTTCTTTAACAAAATACAAAAACAACAACCGCTTTTATTTATTTTACCATTACACTCTGGCAGTGGATGGATCTCAAATTTCATTGGTTGCTCCCTCTCCTGACTGTATGAGAAAGTTGTTGGTGAAATCCGTCTATATTTTTATGCTTTTTCTGATTTTTTTTCCTTTTTTTTTTGCATCGCTTTTTTAGTTGCTTTTTATTATTATATTATTTTTAGTACTATAAATCATCCTCAGGAGTGCCTTTTTTTATAAATTTGTTTTTGTCACTTGCTTTTTTGGGGCATTTTTCAAAATATTGACATCACAGAATAAGAGCAGTTTTAAGAAGAATACAGAGATTGGGACTTATTTGTCAAAAATAACGATCAAGTTGTGTCAGGTCAGGTGTGTGTTGGTAGATATAGAAACCTTGGTTGTGACAAGTGAAATTCATTTTATTGCGGATATAGGGCGATATTACGGTGCCTCACTTAAGATCAATGTAGAGACTTACGATGTAAACAAAGTGCAATCGGTGTTATGGTAGCGGTGTAACTTAAGGCAGCTTGAAAGCAGTCGTAAGTTTAAACACAAATGGATGCGTACACACAGGGCCGTAGCAAGGTGTTTTGAGGCCCCCCCCCCAAAAAAAATATAACTTTGGGCCCCCTCCCCCCCCCCACTTTCAACTGAATTTTAAAAAAATATTTGTATTGAAGTTTCCAATGAGTTTCAAATTATATTAATGTAATAAACAAATTTAATAATTATCATAAGTATTTTAAATCATTATTAACATTATTATAACATTCATAACTCTGCACAAATACGAAATAAATATGCATTGCTTAAAGAACCCGTGGAAAAATGCGCGCGACACTGTGACGGGTGTTTTAAGGACACCTGCAGACTCAGCAATGCCACGGACGCGCTATTACGCTTAAATTATGCAAAAAATCGGTCATGGGGCACAAAAAATAGCTCTTTCCTGTGGGACGCGTAATTTTGTCAAAATTTCGTCGCAAAAATAAAAGCGATTTCATCCAAAGATCGCGAGAATAAACGCAAATATTATCAAAGCATCGCGAAAAAACGGCAAATTTCGTCAGAAAATCCCTCAAAAGCAGATTTCATCAAAAACTTGCGAAAAAAAGGGCAAATTTTGTTAAAAAGATAACCCAAAAACGGCAAATTTCATCAAAAAATCTTGAAAAAAAGACAGATAACGTCAAAAATTCGCGAAAAAACGACAAATTTTGTCAAAAAATCTCGAAAATAAAGACGGATTTCGTCAAAAGATCGCGAAGAAAACGAAAATTTCGTCAAAGGCACAAGGGAAAAAAAGAAAGATATTGCTGGAAGTGGATTTTTCTGTTTTATTATTATTATTACTTTGTAAGTGATGGAAATAATTTACACATACACATGCATGTTAACATAATTAATTAGCACTACAATAGCAGAAAAAATATATTTATGTAATACGTTGCATTTTGCAGACTATTTTTGAAATTATTATTAGCGTTGCAGACATTTGAAGATAGTTCTGCCACCGAGCTTAAAGATAAATTAACAATGTTAAAATAAAATTTGTCTAAAACAATTTTACAAATTACTTATTTTACTTAGCACATAATGCTAAGATTTTATTATAAAGTATAGAAAATAAATAAATTATATAAACACATAATTTTAACAGTTCGCTACTTAACAGGCTACTTCAGTTACGCGAAAAGACCCATTCTCTAATGCATGGAAGAATGGAATGGAATACTATGAAAGAAATTTATATCTCAGTTGCATTTCAATATTTTTAAATGATTTTTTTTTTCACTGGATAGCTGAGATCAATCTGTATGCAGATTTTTTTCACCTTTTTTTTATTTTGTTTGCAAAGTTTTTTTTTAAGAGGAAGCTTTAATTTTCGAAACCGGTTTTAAAAATGAAAGTGACCTCATTAAAATTATCTGTAAACAAAATTGAAAAAGCAAAAAACAGCCCGTATACAGATCGATCTCAGCTATCCTCAAAGAGCACCAAATTCATTGCATAACCAAGTATTGAATGACAAAGAATTTACAGAAACTGACTTATAAAAATTTTACAAGTTTCTTTTAAATATTAATTTTTTTTAAAAGTAACAATTTATATACATTTTTCTCCCTTTTAAAATATGAAATGCTAGTAACTACAGGTTTCAAGACAATTATAAACTCTAGTTCATGCCGACTTTTTTTTTAAAATAAGTAAACAAAAATATTTTTAAAATAAGAACTTAAATGATAAAGTGAAAGCAAAATTATTATTTGGAAAAGAGGCAAAAGATTTCGAATTGTGCGTAAAGACATAGGCCCCGCAACACTTTAACAGGCTCGAGGACTGTGCCATTTCTTGTCAGTTTCAGAGCCCATTAAGAATTAGAAGTAGAGGAAGCCCGACATCACAGAGGGGGGGGGGGTCCCTATTATCCTATCAGTTGTTTTTTCATTTACTAAATCCATTTTTCTTTATGTTCAAATTATTCGAAATTTTACCATGCAAATTTCGATTAAATAACGTTTTTACTATTAAATTAAAACTGACTATCTACATATTATACACATTAAAAAATATTTTATTAAATACATAATTATACGTAACCAATTAATTTTGTAAAAGACATATGAAATTACAGTTGAGAATATTTGAATTTCAAAATATTTCTTATGTTTTACAAATTGCAGCATAGTAAGAAAAAATATTTCATAATAAAAAAACTATATATGTTTTACTCTGATTGAATTTATTGAATTGAAAATTAGCTTTGAAAAGTAAATTTGCGGGGGCCCTTTGTATTTTAGTTGGTAAGAATGGGGTTTATGGGCCTGTGAGATTATTTAGCATCACGGAAAAAAAGAAAGAAAGAACGAAAGAGCATAGAAAAATTTAAAATAGCACAATTTCTTATTGTGACAGGAATTTAGAACTCTAGATTTTCAAGGAAATTAGAGTATAAATTAAATGAGAATTTACTTATTACTTGTTAACAAACGAAATAAATACGTATATATATAATAAATATATTAATAGTTTAACATATGAATGCAATGGAATCGGAAGTTGACGCAGGGATTTTTTCTTGGATCCCATTTTGTGAAAAATAAAGTTATTTTTATGAAATATATTGTATTTTGTAATGAAATTTGAATTCCAGTTATTGAAATTCGCATCAAACATTTATTAATAATAACTTATTTAAGTCTATATGCTAAATTTCTCATTTCAGTATAAAATTAATTAGAGTATATTTTTATGGAATAGAATTTTGTGAATGGTGTGATTTACTAAAAAGAATTTTGTGAAGGAGCCCTAATAAAACGCTTAAATGAAAAACATGTAAATGAGAAATGTGTGTTATTAAAATGTGCTCTATCTATACATATATTTTTCCAAGCTGTTAATACTTAAAATTTTTAATAACTGCTATATAAATTACATAAAGTAATAAATATGACTTACCAGATTAGTAAAGGAGTAGATCTTTTTCCTCCAGATATACACTTAATTTTATAAATACTATACTATGCGTATTACTAAAATAAATCAGAAAAAAACATACGAAAATCCACATCTGAAGTGCCGTGTTGTCTACAAACATGTACTTGTATGCATTAGCGAGCTGCTAAAGTACTTGAATAGGCCAGTACTCTCTTCAAGTTCAAGGAATCCAGTTACTACTAAGTAACTAAGCTGTTAACTTTTAAGGGGATTCTCTAGATGTTATTTGTGTCACCCACGTTGTGAAATCGGTGTGAAAAATGACCTATCTTCTAAGAACATAATATTCCGGTATTTCAAAAGAAAACACCCTTTTGTCGCTAGCAGCTTTATACAAGAACCCGGCTTTCTTCAGAGTCGATCCGATGACCGGTACTCTTTCCTTATCTTTCTTAGTTCCATGCAAAAACCCATGGTCAAAAAGCGAGGGGGAAAAAAGAGTAAAAAAATAAGGATTTTCAGTTTCTTGGTTTCTGCGTTTTTGAAATCTAAACAAGGTTTTTGATAAAAACAGGGCCCCGATAACGCTACGGGGGGCCCCGGAACAAACATCATTCTGGACACCCCCCCCCTCTATCTATCTGTAATTCTTTTTTCTTTTCTTTTGAATAATGTAGAAGTGGCAAACACTAAAAATAAAAATCATATTGCACACATGCATAAATTTTGTACTCACATCTATACAAGATATTCCAAAAAATTGGTCATAACTTTATTTAAAAATATTAATTTGATAATTATAGAAAAAATGATAGATTGATTGAGATAAGTATTTCTTTGCAAATTTTTACTTTGCTTACCTACGTACATTACAAGATGTCTAAAAAAGAAGGCTCAAAATTGGACATAACAGTTTTAATTTATCACATTACGAGGAAACATTAATAAAAAATTTCTTTTAAAAGCTATAGGATACTATGATGTTGTAATCAGGACCTGGCTAAGTCACGGGCATGCAGGACAACTGCATCGGACGTGGGGCCCCCTCAATCGGAGGCCCTCAAGGGCAAATATAATTTTTTTGTTAAGGCTAATAAAAAATGACCAAAAATGACAAAAATTCCTTCTTTCTTTCTTTCTTTATTTTTAGCTTTATTGGGGCTCTTTTCTCATCTCTCCTCTGTTTTGGAACCCCATGCCCCTTCCCCCCCTCCCCTGGATCTAACAGTTACATCACAGTTGTATTTACATTTTAATGGCTCACATTTAGTCTTATATTTCTATAACAGAAGAAAAAAATGTATTCGATAATTTCTTAAAGTTATCTTTTTTGTGCTATTCTGCATGCAACTGCGAATAGACAACTAGTATAAAGGTTAGTGTTAGACACTTTAGCATAATTCAAGAAAAAATCCAAAAGTTAGAAAGGGGCCCCCCACAATCTAAGTCGGTCCCTGGTTGTAATAAAATTTTAATAATTTGTTTTCTAATGATATAGTTTGTTTTCTGCGTATGTGGAGGGAACACTGGAAGCAAAGAGGAAAAGGAGAACAACATTCCCTTCCTAAATGTTTGAAAACGTATGAATTTCGGTCACTTTTGGCACATTTTAAGCATCTGGCACCCTTTAATGAAAATCCTCATTATTGGGGGGGGGGGGGAGGTTTAAAAAGATGCACCTGGGGAAATTGCCTGGCGGGCCCCTGAATAAGAAAAGGAGAATTTGAAAAAATAAAAACATTAAAAGAAGTGTTTTCTTACATTTTCAAAACAAATAAACTTCGGTAAAAAGGTCGATAGAATCGATTAGGGGGCCCCCTGACTTCGTCGCCCCCCCCATATGGGGGGTATGGGGGGCGGTCGCTACGGCCCTGCGTGCACAACCACAATAAATGTGACTATGGCCTCTAATTGGCTGAGAGCAAGAGGACTTACACTTAAGGCCCCTGCCCTCGCTCGAGGAAACGCTCGCGAGCTAATGCTATTCCTATGGGGAAGCATTTTTTTAATAACTCTTTCGCATTTTGACATTTTTGAATAATTTTTTTGCATTGGATAGCTGAGGTGCATGCCGACAGTGCACTTTTTTTACTTTTTCGATTTTGGTTGCAGATATTTTTTTTTAATCACTTTGGTTTTGAAACTGGTTTTGAAAGTGAAACTAATTTTCTAAAAAATATTTGCAACCAAAATCAAAAAAGTAAAAAAGGTGCGCTGTCGGCATTCACCTCAGCAATCCAATGCAAAAAGAAAAATATTCAAAAATGTCAAAATGCGAAAGAGTTATTAGAAAAATGCTTCCCCATAGGAATAGCATTATCTCGCGAGCGTTTCCTCGAGCCAGGACAGGGACCTTAAGCGTGAGGACTCACGCTGAGGCACTGTAATGCGAAGTTACGATCGATTGCAGAAACACCTATCCTACAATTGAGAGAAAGATAAGACAGAGCGAGGCACCGTAATCCCAGCCTTAATCACGGACGTCATAAGTTCCGATGAACCTAAATCTTCAGAAGGAGTAGAAGAGGACACGGATGAAAAAACAGATCTACCAGCCATACCATCATTTGCATCTGTAATGAGCTCATTCAGCTTATTTCAACTGTATGCCTCTTCGATGGATGCTGGTCATTCCGTTGAATTTTTTTTCTACCACCATGAACAAGGCAGAAAACTACCTAATAAAATATCGCCCTACGTTGCACCAAATCAAGATAAACAACTTTTTCTCAAGGAACTAAACCTACATCATGATTTTTATAATGTATCAAATAATTATTGTTCCTTGCGTACATTTAGTTTGTCTTTCAAAAAATTACTATGCAAATTTATTATTCTTCCCCTTTAAGTATATAACGTATTTTAGTTATTGATTTCTAAAAATTAACAAAATTTTCATTTTATTGTCTTTTTTTTTTTTTTTTTTTTTTTATTTTTTTTTGTCAGAAAGTACTGTATAAGGGCTTTTTTTTTTTTTTTTTTTTTTTATTAATGTACAAACAGATATTTAATAAAATTATGGAGAAAAATAAAATTATTCTTTATTTCAATCAATATCTTAAATTCAAATTTTCTAGAATATCTAAAAATTGTTAGAAATGGGTAAAATAAGAGGCTAAAATACATTAATAACAATGTGCACTGTATTTAATATGCATTATTATTCGAAAATCTATGAAATCCGGATAAGATACGATCTCGCTTAAGATACGGAATGCTCTCGGTCCCTTGATTCCTATCTTAAACGAGTTTCACTGTAATACCAAATAATTTTCGGGTGCAATTTTTTAAATGTCTTTAGGATTAGATTAGATTTTATTCAAGTAATGCGTATCTTCAAAAGAATAATAAAATATTAATGCAGCAATGTTAAAATGCAAGTTGTTACCAGTTATGCAAATTTTCATTTTTCAAATTTTCTGTAAATACATTTATCTCCAAAATTCAACCTCAACATAAGTTATCGTTTGCACAAATAAGAAATGACAGATTACATCTATTTTTATTACAAATCAAAACACTCTTTCCGTGATTCAACTGAAGTGCAAAAATCGTCTGTTAATGATATAAAATTTACAATACATATAAAAATGCTTTTTTTTAATTGTCTGCTTTCCTTTCCTCCGTAATATCAGAATAAATGAAGATTTCTTTTTATTGATCTTATATTTGTACTTGTACAAATGATGATTAAACTTTTTTTTTTAATACTTTTAATATATTTTTAAACACATTTATCTCAAATTAAGTATTTAAGTAATATAAATTATGTAAATTTATGGAAGTTTTTAAAAATGGGGTTTCAGACATATATTAAATTTGCATTTAGATTAAAAAATTCTGTAAAAAAAATATTTATTTTCTTTAAAAATTCATAGACGTAAAATTAAGTTCTTAAGGGGAGAGTTTACATCAAAACTGATCAAAGAATCGATTTTTGTTTTTAAACATAAAATAAAAACTTGTTTAATTGTGAATATTTTAATGCCTCTTTTTTTCCCATACGGCAATTATATCTTGAGAAATTGTAATTTTTGTTAATACACCCGACACAATTCCTCACACAAATGATAACTTTAAACATTTTTTTCCTCTATGTTAATATTTTCTTCGCTTTCATGTTTTAAAATTGCTAAGGCTTTTTTTGTATTTGATATAGAGAATTAAAATGTTTTGTACAATTTCTTTGTTATATATCTGTTAAATATGCACCTGAAATTAGTCTTAACGTTATTATTATTATTGTTATTAATAAAAGTATATATGAAGATGTGATAGATTTCACCATTTTACACTACGTATATCAATAAAAAAGTTATATTAAATGCAATATTAAATTATCTAAAAATCCATGCACAATATTGTGTAATACACTTTTGAAAAGAAAAAAAGTGACTGATTAAACTAAAAATATTAATATTTAAAGTAGTGGAGATTTTAAAATATTCAAATTTTTTTATACTTTTTCAAAATTTTATTTAAATATGAATTTTTATTTATTTATTTGTTGCAAAATGTACTTTTAGTTGAACCCTGAAGTGCAGTCAGTTCACCATATTTTTAAAAAATAATAATAAAAAAATGTCGACAAAGTAAATTGTCCTCTTCAGAAAATATCAAAAGGTTCAAAGCTGTAGAATTTTCAATTCTACAAGCTGAGGACGGATACGAACCCACAACCTTTCGACTCGTGCGCTATCACGGCGCCACGAATTCACATCCGGAGCTTATACTAATAAGTATTTGAAATACACGCTGAACTTTGACCCTCAATTTCTCAAAAACCAAGGCAAATTTGAAGAAACCTTTTCACCAGAATAATTAGTGGTATGACCCCTACAACATACTCGGAAATCATCAAAATCTGTGCGCACCATGTTTGGTGGTCCCCTTGTAAGTGTGTCAGGATATTTTTATGATTTCAAGAATCAGGCAAACATTAGCTAATTAAAATTCTGTAGGCAATTTGGTACTAAAATAGCTTAAATATTTTTCCATCTTTGATAATTTAAAAACTATGTTTTTAAACATATCTACAACTAGTTTAAGTTACATCTAAGTGATGAGAAATTATAGGAAGCACTTAAATTGTGAATGCACTTTTTTTAGAATGAACCTATTCTCACAAATCTATAAGTTAATCAATACAGCTGCAAAATTTATCACATATTAATATTTGTTATATATCTATATATATTTTTTTCTTTAAGCCCCTGATTTGAATTTCTTTCAGGCAACAATTAACGTTATCGCTAAAATATTATGCTATGATACATAAAACATCCATAAAATGAAAAAGATGTATCATTGTATGGTTCAATCAGTGGCGTAGCCAGGATTTCGTTTCGGGGGGGGGGGGGTCCAAAATTTTTCTTTCAGGTTATGTATATATATAGAGAGAGAGAGAGAGAAAAACCTGCCTGTCAAGATAAAATCGTAATTGTTGATGAAAAATTCCGTTTTACACAGGTTTTTGTGTTATCAGATGTAATAGTACAGTATTCTTTTATTAAAGAATATAGAATTTTTCCGTTTAAGAAAGAATTCCGTTACAGGCAGTGTTGAATTAAGACATTTTTCTTCATTAGGAACTTCTGTGACTCCGTTGGAGAGACATTAGAGTTCTGGGGTGGAATTTCACTTTTTGACTATTAAAAACACAAAATCTTATTTTTTTTTTCACTTCTTATTTCATTACTCTGGGGGAGGGGTGTCCCCCGGGTTATTTCCTGAAATCAACACTGGTTAAAGGCAGATTCTGTTTTTACAAGTTTTGTGTATTTATATAGATATACTTATTTATGTTAGATGAATAGTAAAACCTGTTAAAATAGTAATTATATGTATAAGAATTCTGCCTTAAACGGAAGCGTTAAATGGTCTTAATATCAGTTGCCATACAATTAAATTTAAAGGAAGTTTTTTTAATCGAACATTTCTAATACCATACAGAATTTTCAATTTTGTAACACATATACATTATATGTATGTCTATGTTTGTGTGTTTGTAATATTTGTGTCATAGAAATATTCTAATAAACCTTAAAATGCTAACTATTTTCTGATAATACTTTATTTGAAAAGAAAAATTAGCTTACAAAGAGAAAGACCTAGACAATCTCTGTAATTGCATCGATTACTGAGGTGACTATGTATTATAGAAAAAGATGCGACAATTGCTTTGATATAAAAGTGTGAGTAAATATAAAAAATGTTTGTTAACCTACGACAATAAAATGTAACCATGAATTATCTTTTAAAAGTTACCCATGATTAAGAAAACTGGGTTTGTACGAGTTCTGGAATTTCAAGACCGGGAAATTCTTCGGTATCAGTATTTTCTTATAGAAATTTTCTCTTTAAATAAGGCGGAATTTCACGCATTTGAACCAGATCAACCTTTTTAGTGGCAAGGAGCACCGTCGCGCTGCTCTGAAAAATACCAAGGAGCGCCGTCGCCCTGCTCTGTCGTTATGCTGTATCTGAAAATTCACTTGTGTCCGACATTTTGAAATCAAAATTAGAAATATTAAAAAAAATAATAATAATCACGATGTTTATATAAAAAATATGCGATCGAAGATAGTTAGAATGCAATATAATGAATAAAAATACGAACACGGTAACACGGCCATCACTATGTTTATCCAATGTTCGAAATCATATGACAACAAGAAAAACAAAGATATTTTTCACAGCTTAGAAAAAATTGCAGAAATAAAATGATAATGTCCTTTATTCACAGTTTATCGTTCGCAATTAGAAAACTTCTTACATTTAGTATTTCTGTTACTAGGCGACAATAAATTAAATAAATTTAAACACTACTTTATCAAACACTGCGCCCGGCAAAAGTGAACTGTCAAAAGGAGCGCTATAGCGACATTGGAATTTTTCACGACTAGCGAGAGCAGCGCGACGGCGCTCCTTGGCACTAAAAGGGTTAAAAAAGTACTGCTATTTGGTCTGGAAAACCAACGGTACGGTACTTGTACGAACCCAGGAAAAACGTTCTTTAACTGTAGAAATTTCAGAAATCAAGATATTTTCGAGATTTAAAGAAGCATATAAAATAATATATATATAAATGTTGCCACAAATTTTCGGGAAAGTTTCCAACTATTTTTTTTATAAATTCCAAAAGTCAGAATATAAGAATTTAGTTTCCTATAGATTCTCAATTAAAATTTTTCAGCTTCATAATCTAATTTATGCATGTAAGAATCAAAAAATAATATTTATTTTAATGTTAATGTGAACTTTGTTAATTTCGCAGATTTCTCTGTAAAACACATATTTTTTTATGATTAAAACACTATAAAACAACTCATGAATTTTTTTTTAAATAAATGCTTGTTCAGATCAGGAAAACACATTGATTTATGTACTTTCTAAAGATAATATATACATTTTTTTTTTTTTTTTTTTTTCATTGGCAGCTCGGAAAAAGATTATATTGTAAATCACTTTTTTTACACCATATTGTAAAGATTGTATTTTCAAATCACATTTCATATAACAGCATGAATATTTATTTAAGGAGACTCGGTACCCTCTGAACTATTTTTTAGCATTTTAAGGTGCATTTTTGGTATAGTAATAAAGGCTCAATGAAGGAAAATGATTCTATTCAAGAAAGTGTTGGATTTCTTGGTAAAATTCGAAAAATTTAAATTTTCTTGAGAAATTTATGTAAATTTTTAAATTGACTTCTCGTACAATTTTGGACAATTTGAGCTAATTTATTTTTTAAATTGTTCATAGCAGTGCGTTGTATAATTTTAAGTATCGTATTTACCATAACATAAGTTAATTATATTTTGGAAGAAAAAAATAAAATCTGCAAATACGTGTAAAATACAGTAAAAACTGAATTTATTGTGCATTTTTATAAGTAAAATAAATAAATAAATAAAAAATACTTGATTGTAAATCCGATATCTAGCTTTATCAAACAGATCATAAAAAACACCCCACCCCCCGCCCAAAAAAAAAAAAAAAAAAAAAAAAAAAATCGAATCGATTGAAAAAAATATATAAAAGTTTTATCCCACTGAACATGCCTATTCGTCGAAAAAGCACAATTTGAGAAAAATCTCTTTCAAATGAAGTGGGTGTAGCTGTTTAAAAGGATAGCGATATAATAAAATCGCTTTAAATTGCATTTATAATATTCGGATCATTACGAAACTTCATCAGCATGTACTAAGTATAAAGTAAATTACAAGCAAAAAATTAGACAATCAATATTTTTGTCATATTTTGTCCAATGAAGGGTACTAAGTCTCCTTAAATTAAAATTATAAACAAAAAACTTTGAGTTTATAATAGCAGCTTTCTTTTTCCACTTACTGCCATTGCATCCAGAACTTCGTCTGGGGTGATGGTTACTGGATAATGGATTGACATAAGTGCCAACCCAGTCAACCTTTCATTCTCCATAGAATTTCTGAGGTAAGTTTTTATTCTTTTTAAAGAAGAAAAAGATCTCTCAACTTCGGATACAGAAACAGGTAATGTTGCAAATACTCTCAACAAATAATTAATATTAGGGAAAATATTTTGATCACAATCATCTAAAACAGCCATAATACCTTTGGGTTTCTCCATTTCTTTATTTTGCCATTTTTTGCACCAAAGTAAATATTCCACTTCAATAGATGATTGTGACACTCGGTCGTCATAAAAGATGTTGAGTTTTTGGAGCAATTTGGTATTTGATGTATTGGCATTCTTTGGAAGTAAAACATCAAAACCCTCCAAGATGCTTCGATTCTTTGAAAAACGATCCACAAGTTGAGAAATAAAGATATCAATACAAGGAAGAAACATCGATCTTCTGAAATATTCTTCAGCATTTCCATGTGGTGGATTATCTCTCATCATTTGTTGACCTGCTTGGCGAGGAACTGTGATAGTTGCCTGAAAATTGTCTCTAGATAAGGATTCTGCCTTTCTGAATAGTTCACTAAATTTTTCAACATCAGTTTCCTGCTCCATGCTTGTTGATTGACGCAAACTTTGAAGAACTGAAATTACATTATCAGCATGTTTTAGAGCAGAAGACAATTCACAGTCTGATTTTTGCAGGTATTTTGAAAGTGGTAATGTAATATTGAATAAAAATTCACAAATAACCAATCCAACAATAAAACTACTCTTTTCCATTGCAGCAAGCAAAGTTGAAGCAGTTGATGATATTGCTCGATGGGTATGAGATAACTCTTCTAGAGTAACAACTATTGCGGGGAACAGCTCAAGGAAAGTGTTGACTGCATCTTGCCGTTCAACAAACCTCGTCTCACATACACCTAATAAACGTGTTTTTTTACTGTCGGGCACTAAACGAGATATGTTAGTTTTTAATGAATCATTAGCCAGGACATTATTTCTAAAGATGTTTGAAACTTCATTTACAACACCAAGACAATTCCTTATAGAAGGCACGTTAAGGGAATCGCTTAAAACTAAATTTAAACGATGTGCTGCACAATGTACATACATAGCTTTTGGGAAAAGCTCTTGAAATCTCTGTTGCACACCAGTAATATGACCACTAAAAGTGGAGCAACCATCGTAACCTTGGCCAACTACTTTACTTAGGTCTAAACCTAGATTATTGCATGTTTCTAAAATTGTCTTGGTGATACTTTCTGCTGACAAGTCAGCAATCTGGGTGAATGAAAGGAAATCTTCTTTCAACATGGGCTTACTATCTTTGGAAATATAACGAATGCACAATGAAAATTGCTCTTTCCCAGATACATCCATTGTTTCATCCCCTAAAATTGCAAAACAATCTCCGCTGTTTATGGTTTGTACCAATTTTTTTTGTATCAAATTACCACAAATGCTAATAATTTCGTTCTGTATATCTGGACTGATATATGTTGCATTACGGGAGCATTCTAATATATGTTTTTTCAGTTCGTTGTTAGACTTGGAAAAAAATCTAAGAAGAGCTCTAAACTTTCCTTCTTTTTGTGGAGGTTTATCAATAGTTAGAGGACCACTATCTCTGTGTCCTCGAAGGGGTATTTCATTTTCCCCGCATAAAATTATAGTTTCTATGATTGGCTTCAACATAGATCGGTTTTTTTCCTTTTCTGAAATTCTTTGGCTGTCTAATGCCGTAGCGATGTCTTCCATTTTACCACTGCTGACTTTATAAAAATTTTCAGCTGCAATGCATGAAAATTTATGATAATCAGTGTTGTTATGGGCGTTGAATTTTTCTACAGCGTCTTTCCATTTTTTGAATGGAGTAGCTACAAGTGATGCTATCTTTTGGTGGGTTCCTTTACCCACATATTCACGTCCAAAAATCACACAATATTTGCAGTAAGCACCATCCTGTATTTTAGAATAAGCAAGCCAAGGCCACTTGCTTAGCCAATTTCTTTGAAATTTAAGGTTCTTTTTGTTGTACTCAGTTTTTGGAAAAACAAAAGTTTCATCCGGCACAAACAAATCATTCAAAACTTTAGTCTTTGTTTCAGTACTGACAGGTTGTGCTAAAGTCTTTCCGTGTCTATATAATTTTTCGGAGACAGTACCTATATCTACGAACGTTATGCTAATATCAGATTCTACAAATAATTCTTCGCGAGCCGACGACGAACAGCATGGAGTACTTTCTGCTGATGCAGGAGAATCGACATCTGTATCGGTTTTGGAAACTTTTCCTTTGAAAAACTGATTAATAGTAGTTCGCCTTTTCATTTTTTGTTTCGCAGAATAAAGAGATTATAAATCAAATCAATTATAAAACTAATAAATAATCAAAAATTACAAAATAATAAAAATTCTCACTCGAATACTTTAGAAAATGTCTTTCAAACACTGATACATCAAAGGAATTTAAAAAACAGCAAGCATAAACGAAAGATACATTTACTACGGGTGATATGCGACTGCAAAACCAGTTTCTCCTAGGACGTGTCTATTAATACCACAGGGGTAGAAATACTAGTTTCGCCTAGGACGTGGCTATTCATACTGCAGGGGGAAATACTAGTTTTTCCTAGGACGTGTCTGTTAATACTATAGACGGAAAAGAATTTAAAAAAAATGTTCTTTGTGTGAAACGTGAAACGCTTACGGCGCAAAATGACTATACCTATGATTTTCGCAAGTCTCAAAATGACTATATCATTTTGAAATTGAAATTTCTACTTCGTTTATGTAATATGTTTGTTTATTATTATTTCGGATTTCAAACTTGTTTGTTTGCGTAATTGTACAAAAAATAGTTTGATATTTATTTTAAAACCATAAATGTATCAATATAGTATAACATAATTTTAATTGATGGAATTTCAACTAGACTAATAATTATGAAACTTACCGCATACAAAAATATGAAAATGAGTAGTATTATAGAGAAATGTTTGATAAACACGGTAATTAAGGCCGTTTTTTAAATCAAAGAATTAGTTTAAGGGCTTTTAATTGTTAAAATTGGTCAAATTCGTTCTATTTAAAAAGTTTTATAGGAGCAAAAGCATGAAAATTTAGTTTTTTTTCTTTAGGGAATTGCTTTATAAATTTGAGGTGTGCAGATTATACTTATTTTTTAACTCATATTTTAAGCCCAAAAAAAGGAGTTTTATGATTTTGTATTAAATTTGCATCATTTCAAGATTTTTTTCCTATTTAAAAAAGTTATATATATATATTTTTTATTTATATTTTCCATCACTTGATGTAGCATAAATGCAATAATTAGATGTGCAAAATGCTTTCAATTTATTTTGTACGAATTATCTGATCATTTTACACAAGCTGAAAGTCGGGTGTGCAGTTGATTTAACTTATCAATCCACAAAAAATCCGTAAGCTGTCGCAACAGCGGTGAATAAAAGCATCGTAACAAGAAGAAGAAGAAGAATAAAAAAAAACCCCTATTTAAACGGAAAAACATGATAACCCGATTTAAAAAGATAGTTGTCGCTTGTGATTACATCATTCAATTATCCGTAATTAGATAATATTTTTTGAATTAATATACATTACCATATATTTAGAGGAAACAGTGTCTGAACGGGTGTTGACGAACGTTACTCGCAAGGATATAAGCCCCCTAATTATAAAAAAGAACAAAGATATGTAGCATCAAACTTTGATAAATTTGTATGTTTTACATCTAAATAATTTTTTATCATGAATTTTGGGAATTGCAGCAAATTTTCCTTTCAAATAGGTTTCAAACATTAGCAAGCATAAATGTATAGTGTTGTTTTCGTCAAATCTTGAATTATTTTCCTTTGAGGTAAGTCATCTTCACAGATTTACTGCAATACATTAATACTTTTTAGAGGTGCATTATAGAATAAGTACGTTTCAGTAATTTTAATGGAAACTGAGAAAACAAAAATTTTTATAACAGAAACCTGTCTAAAACGGAAAAAAATATTCCCGGCTTAAGACATATTAATTACATTTTTTAAGACGAACACCTGTATAAAGCGGGAATTTTCAAAGTTTATTCCATCTTAATCGTTTTTATTGTTGTATCCATTATTCAGTAAATCCGTTCTTCATTCAGATTTCGGGGGGGGGTCCGGACCCCCCCCTGGCTACGCCACTGGGTTCAATACTGATAATCTCTGTTGCATTTTTTTTTTAACTTTTAAGCATCACACATTTTCAATTTTTATACCTTTATATATTTGAAAAAAAAAAAAAAAAAAGTACTTTAAACTGCAATTTGTTTGAAAACTGCATCTTAATTTATTTTTTAGATATTATTCTTTTGTAGCTCTTAATGTCGTTTTTGTAATTTTGGCAACTGAAGTACTCCATTTCTGTAGAAAGTGAAAGTAAAATAACAGATCACAATATCTTTTTGTTGCCATTTTATTATAATAAGAGAAAAAAATAGTAATTAAATTGCGAGCCATTTTAAAAAAATGTAAATCAATGATTTCTGATAAAACATGCAGCTATTACAATTTATATTTAAGTATTCATAAATTATGTTACAAACAAATGAAGGCATGTGAATCATAAGATAGCAAATTTTTTGTTGATTTTACAACATTGTTTTTTGATGGGTTTGCTAAACATTCTAGAATAATGACACCACATGCATACTTTTCTATAGATGTTTAAGATCGGATCATAAATGTAGATTTCTTCAGCAGATGCAAATGATATCATCATATATATTATAAAGCAGAAGTTCCGAAACTTCCAAACGAGTGTTTTCAAAAACTACCCGATGGATTTCTTTGCCGATTGTATCATTCGATAGGAAATATTTTTCCGAAGGTTTATGATTCAAATTTACAGAGATAACTCTGATTTTTCGTATTAAATTTCATATTTTCGGTTATTTTTGACAAAAGGGTTGCCAGTAGCTGTTTTTGACGAAAATTATAATTGCTAAAAGAATTAAAATGGCTATATCTATCAGAAATATTACAAATATCTTGCAAATAATAGCAGAAAATAACTACTGACAATAGTAATGATAATAAAGAAAGACCGCTTAAATGAGCCGTAATATTATAAAAATATATTTATCTTGAAAATGAAAAAAGTATTTGTAATGCTTAAAAAATAAATTAACGCGAAATATAACAATTGGTTCAACTTTTGGCGACTTATCCCTGGTGTTAGAATAAAAACATGGATTTCAGAAACTGATTAAATGAATTTTAAATTATAGTTATTTCCCTTTTTTTATTTTCTTTCTCTTTTTTTATTGAATTTCCGTATAATATAACTTACAGCAGAAAAAAGCAGATCTGATTGTAAAAGACGCTGTTAGTTGTGAGTTACTATTCGTTTCTATACCATTTTCATCTTGCTTTTGTCGCCAAAGAATGTGTTTTTAAGCCAAAAATGCACTACTGACTTAATGCCTGACTTAGGTTCTTAATGGTCGCAATAATGTTTTTTTTTTTTTTTTTTTTTGAAGTGACGATAATTTTTAGAGTATATTTTAATATTCAATCGTAAATTATATAGATATGAGTATAACTCTTTTATTTCATTTTGCAAATGTCTTCATTGTTAATTTAATTTTTCTTGCACCATTTCGTCAATTTCACCTACAGGAAAAAATTCAGTTTTAAAATTTAAAAACTGAAGAAGGAAAGATTACCCCGTTGATTAAAAATCTACCCTCAAATTCCAAGATTAAATGTCAATAATGGATGATTTTAAATGTCACATTCACTTGACATTAAGCATAATATAAATACTAATTATGTCATCAAGTGATTTTTAATTCTACATTTTATTTCTACTTTTATATATATTTTGCTAATTTGTTTTTCATTATTTAAATGAAAATTTATGCTAATCTATATAATCTGGCTAATAGTTTGGCGATTCGTATAATTTGGCGAAATTGGTCGACGGTATAACCAGGTAGTACTGAAGGGAAAATTTTGCAATTCAAAGTAAATTTATGCAATTATGCGTTATTACTATTTATAAATTCAACATTTTGAAATAAAAAATGTTGAAAGTCTTTTTTTATTAACCATTTCCCTTTTAATATTTCTCCAATCAATATCACGCTATTTATCTCTTTTGCGCCAGGCTAAAAAAAAAAAAAAAAAAAGCATTTTAAATATTTTGTTAGATAAAACGTAAATAACATTTTTTCTATTTTTTAAAAATTATTTTTAAAATCTAATTCTACCATTATCTGTCTTACAGGACAAAATAGCAGAATTACTTTTAAAAATGGTTTTATCTGCTAATTGTATGTTATTTGTTTATTTGGGTGTTTGAATTTACTTTTGTCATCAAACAATGCGATTTTATACAAAGAAGGCATAATCGGAGCGATGTTCATAATTACTAAATTCTCTCACTCTCTTTTAAATGTGTGAGAGCATTTTTAGGATAATTTTTTTATGTTTAATTGTAAATATATAAATAGCAGTAATAGCAAAAAAAATGCGTTTAATGTTTAAATTTTAGTATAAATGTCTTCCTCATCCAAACTGTAAAATAATTTAATTGCAGCTTTTTAAAGTTTTGGCGCAGATGTCATATACGCACCACATTCGCACGATTGCAACAAAATGGCGATTTTATGACACACATGGTAAACCGACTATGGTTGTTTATTTATTAATAAACTATTTATTAACTTTCATTTTGTTTTTTAAAATAATATAAATCATTTTGTTCTATAGCTATTAATTAAACTTTTTTATTTATTATTTTTTTTTCAAATAATACAAAATAAATAAAAAATATTTATGAAATTGGTAATTAAAAACCAAGTTCTCCAAATTGGCGCCAGAAAAAAATTGCACCAATGTGGTGCATGCATGACATCTGTGTCAAAGTTTTTTCTTATACATAAGTAGGGAAAATGTAGTATAAGTACCGATTAAAGTTTTTTCCAAATGAAAATTTTGTCACGGATTTGGTCATATACTCATCGAGGTATCGCACTGGCGCCACAATGGCTTTATTTGCCTCATATGGTAACCCAGTTATAGTTCTTTATCTGATGATAAGTTGTTTATTTGCTTTCATTTTTTTCTTTTTTGAAATGATATTTGTTGTTTTGTTCTACAGTTACTTTTTTATTTATTGTTTTTTGCTGTTTAATATGATAGAAAATAATAAAATATACATAAATTTCTTTGGTATTCTAAAACGAAGATTTTGCCACATTGTAGTTGCAAGATAATCTCGCGAAACCTATTGAGTATATGATGTCTGTGTAGGAATCTTTTGTGAAATATGAAAAGTGTAAATTGGCTACTACTTGATTATCACGTCAACCAATTTCGCCAAATTATACAAATTTACATAATTTTATCTTAAATAACTAAAGAGGAAATGCTTAAATACGAAAGAGCAAATAATTTTGTTTTTTCAGGAGGAAATTTTGCAATAATAAAGTAATTGTTGTAGTGATAATTTTAATGTGTGTTTTTTTATCGTTGGCAACTTGCTGTAACGTAAAATGTTTATTTTTTTTTCCCGCTATTGTTTTGTAAGAGCTGGTTTTGTGAAAGCCATGTTAAAATGGTATTCAAATTTTTGAACCCTTCCCAATTACCACCCCCTTGGGCCGATTTTGCTCATTTGCAATTCCCATTGAGATATTAACCATCTCAATGTACTTGACGATTTTGAAGATCATTCTTGCATAATTGTGCCTTTTATCGCGCGGACAAAATTTAATATATATATAAACGTTTTAGGTGGGAGTAGCTTTGGGTTCCTGGTTTCACATAATGAAAAGTTGTGAAGAAATTTTTCAGAAGTTGGACCATGGTAACGACTGTAATAATTAATATTTCTTCAGATAAGGGAAAATTTTAAATCCTGTTGCTGTAATGGTCTCATTTCGCTTCCAAATGTGCACTGTTAGTAATAAACTAAAATAGTTACTTCTAAAATGCTGGTTTTTGCGCAACGTTTAAGATAATTTAATATCACAATGGTGTCTAAATCGTTTTCAGCAATGAGCAAGGTGCTGCTGGAGGTCCAAATTATTTAAAATACAAATTTAAATTCACCGGTTCGTTTCATCCACGGTTGATTTTGAAATATTGACCAGCGTAGCGGGCATAGCCTGCTAGTTTTATATAAAATGAAAGCATATGAAGGCATATAAACCATAAATAGCTTGGGGTTTTTTTGTCAAGTTTATAACATTGTTTTTTGCTTGATTGTATATCATTCCATGATAGTGATATCATATTAATTCTTTTCTATAGATTTTGTTTAAGACTGGATTGTAAATGTGGTATTCTTCAACAGATGCAAATGATGTTAATTTATTAAAAGCATGTATATTATAAAAGCATGTATTTTAAGTCTCAAAACTGAAGTATGTTTTGTAGAAGTACATCCTTTTCATACCTGCGGCTTTGAAATTCTTCACAGATGGAAATGTTTCATTTTTGAAAACAACATATTGAAATCACACATTGATAAAATGCAAAGTTTTACAAAATTTAGATTTAGAGTGTATTTATAGCAAAGCAGTGACCTTTAGGTTGAAATAATATTTGTTTGACAGTTAGACAAACCAATATAAGACGCATTTTTTACTATAGCTAATTTTATAGGCTTATTATAAACTTAATGAAATAGTTCCTTCTTAAAAATTTTCTTTTAAAAAAATTTGACAAATTCTACTTCATTATCATAATATTTTTTTCTCTCTCTCTCTCTTACTGGGTGTGATACTAAATTCTGAAAAAGCAAAATTCCTGCTTCTTGCTTGTTTTCTTTCATTTTTTTAATCTATTATTATTATTATTGTAAATCTAAACCAATACTGCTGTCACCATCTAAAATATTCAGGTAAATTTATTTTGTGAAAGGAAATTTGTTTTTATTATTTTTCCAGAGACGATATTTTTTACCTTTCAAATACCTAGGCTCTTGAAACATTGAAGAATTTATTAAAGTTTTGCCTTGGTTTTGTTTTAAAACCATGGAATGGATTTTGAATTTAAATCTTTTGAAACAATGGCACATAATAATATTTAGCAAAATGCTTTAATACTTCACTTTTGCTTTTCAACCTGACACACTTTTAAATGTCATGTGCATTATTTATTATTCTTCACATCATACAGTTTAAATTTTTTACTAGCTTCCTTGATAAGTATAACATTAATAATGATAGATAAGATACACTTTATTAGAACAATAATTTTATTTTTAGATTTAATAATATATTAAAATAAGAATATAAAAAAATTGTAATTTAGAAAATTACGATGACTATTTGGAAAATAATATTTTCAAAGACAATAATTTTAGGCTTATAAATTATTTCTATATTAAAAAAAAAAAAATAAAAATAATAATAATAAAAAAAATATATAATAATAATAATAATAATAACATCATTTTTATGATTATCAAAACGTAGTTTAAATTACAACAAAGTCATATTAATATGCCTGGACATTTAGATTCATGTTAATATTCCTGGACCAATCATAAACAAATATTATATGAAATTTCAATTTAACAATTTTTTGTGCTGTAAATTTTTAAACTTCTAAACATCGCACATTTTCAATTTTTACACCGACATACATATAAATATATATGTATATATTTATATGTATTACAACCAAAAAAAAAAAAAAAAAAAAAAAAAAAAAACTTTTAAATGCAATTTGTTTGAAACCTGTATCTAAATTTGTTTTTAAGTTATTAATTTTTTTGTAGCTTTTAATACTTTTTTGTCATTGTGGCAACAGAAGTATTCCATTTTTGGATATTAATCAGGGACCAATCAGAAAATGAATAAAATAAAAAATAGAAGCAATCCATTTCTAGACATTAATCATAGACCAATCGGAAAATGAATAAAATAAAATATGTTACAGAATTCAACCAATAAAAAGATTCAGATATACTTCAGATTTCCCAATTTTCTACCAAGGACAACAACTATTTTCCAAATAGTTAATAAATTACAGTTGGATAAAAAATTCTACTTTAGTTTCAACAATTTTTGATAATGTTAATATGTGCACTTTTTGATCACCCTTTACTCACACATAATATAATTTTTAAGCAAAAGCAAAGAACAAACTTTCTTAAATATCTTTGAATCATGTCTCATGATATAGCACACTGCAGACTTTAAAAGTCAAGCTGAAGCATACAAGTTAAATGCCTCAAAATCTTGCATGGCAAGTTTTCATTTTCTATCAAAGTTTGACAAGTTCATAATAAACATTTTAAAATAATTTCAGTAAAACAAAAAGTTTAGTACATCAAGTCTTTTACCAACATTTGTTTACTTACAAATGTTTTATTTATAATCAAACTTGCATATATATATATATGTATATAGTAATGATGCTTAGAAAAATGTGGAAATTGTACTTTTAATGATTTTATCTTTTTGAATTATTATGCTAAAATATTTACTTAAAATCCACTTATCAATCAGTATCAATAGTAAGAAGATGTAAAATATAAAATTCTTATTCTGAAATATTTTCACTACAGCCTGAAATCAAATATTTATACTTAAATTCACAATAGAATTTGCAATGTTAACAATGGGTGCCTTATCTTAACTTGTTGAAGCCTTAATCCTGCTACATTGTTCATGATCCAAAATATACTGGTCTCCAAAGTTAAGGTGTAATCGGCTTTTTTAGTCTAATTTGCAAATGAATTAATGTAGAAACAACAAATTTAGAGAAAATATACACAAAACAGTTATTTATTAAATGTGACATAGAAATTAAGATAAATTAAACAGAAAAATGATTTACAACAATAAAAAGCATTCTTGGTAGAAAAATCCAATCTTGGCAAAAACAATAAGTCACAATATTATGTAGTAAAATGTCATAGAAACATTTCAAAATTGAATTCTAATAAAGAATGTTTCATCCCTGACTTGAATGTATTAGTAGCATCAACTTTGCATGCTGTCAATTAAGTTGTCAGACACCAAAATGGGAAGCGAGTACCAGACACAGAATAATCCTTGTTCCAGCATTTATCTAATGATCTTAAAAGAGGACTTAAAGCAGCCACTTGTCTGACAAGATAGTTTCAAAGATTCCATTTCTGAAGAGTGAGCTGGCGATTCCATCCGCTCCAAAACATGACCCTCAAAATAGTCCTCAATAACCACAGTTCAGTGAGGTAGTGCATTATTATCCATCAGAATGAAATTGTCATCTATAGCACCAGCATATGGGCAGACAGATTCGGCTAGGTGGGAAGGTCTACCTAATGGTTTTAGCCTATGTAATACCACCCAACATATGGGCAGACATATGGATCAAGGATCTCATCTAGATATCTCACACCAGTCAGAGTTCCTGCATGGAACACATGCAGTGTAACCACCGACAGTGTGACCACCGGGCAGTGTCCCTACCCAAACCATGATTCTAGCACCTGTGTGTTTCAACAATGTTGAATTGGGAGTATCTGGTCCTTCGTTCCCTCCAGATTAGCAGATGCTCTAAATCGCTCACCGGTGTGAATCTAGACTCGTCTGTGAAGAGTACAGAAGCCCAATGCTGTTTGGTCCAGGAAATGCATTTCTTTGCCCAACATAAGCAAGCCTTTCTCTGTTGTCCATTTAGAGGGATA
Organism: Maratus speculifer; assembly: GCA_964019185.1. NCBI lineage: Eukaryota > Metazoa > Arthropoda > Arachnida > Araneae > Salticidae > Maratus > Maratus speculifer. Next base: position 69,364,652 of record OZ025296.1, read on the forward strand.
CACACAACTGGTTACCTTCTATAAAAACCAGCATTGTAAAAGCACCTTAACACCGTAGTAGCAGAGATACTTCTCCCTGAAGCTACAAAGTGGTCTGCAACAAGCTGCGGCAAAGTAGTACATATTCTCCTTCAGGCTGAAAAAGCTAGAAAACGGTCTTCTGTAGACATTATAATTCATGGTCAGCCTGGAAAATATCTTTTGAACCCAGAATCTTCAGATTGATATTGATCCAAGAGTTGTTGGACTGAGGTGTGAGATATATTGCATCATCAAGCAGCATCAGCTTGTGACAGCCCATTTCCAACCATCCGACCGCTCACCACCTTAATGAATCAGGCAAATGACTTTTCCTAGACATTACTAAACTCTACTGGCTATTGTCAATGAAATTATCATCAAAAGTTGAAAGTCAACAAAACTTATACATGAAATTATAAAAATTTGAAAAAAGTATATTTTTTTCCGACTCATATATACATGTTTTTTTAATGAAATAAAAGTGGTAGCTATAATTTTTGCATAAGTTTTTTTGAAGTTCATTATTATCACTCATATGAACTATGAAGTTTATTGTTACTGCTATTTTATTTCACGATCATCTGAAGAAAATCACTTTTGGGTGCAATACCTCATCCTTGCCAGCTAGTTCCCTATCTTGGATTCTCGTGAGGCTAATCTGGTCTCTCTGGGGAATACTTTCTCATATGTTTCTAAGATTTTGATGAGTTGGGTTATGGTTCGGAATTTCTTATTGGCTTCCAAGTGCCCCTTAATCTTTACTCGACAGTTTTTTTCCTCTGGGCTCCTTTTCCAGTGCACAGACATGGATGTACTGGATGTGCATGACTGCTTCTCTGTTTGCTGACTACTTTCAGAGATTTAATGACTCTTGAGATATTCTTGCCACTGATGCCTCAAAGACAGAGGCCCTTACTTCAATAGCAGTTTGTTCTTCTACAAACCACTTTGGCTACAGAGCTATTTTTGCTTGGGTCTGGTTTTCATGGATCATTCTACATAACAGCCACACCGCGATAGGTCTCAAAGTCCTCCCCCAACACACACCTACCTACCTACCTACCTTTAGGTGCAGCTAGTTAGAGTCTATGCCACTTGGTGGGCCTCCCATCTAACTGACTGGTGGGGAGGCCTACCTTAATTTTTGGAGGCCAGTGTAATATCAGCAAATAAAACACTGGAATAAGAGATCTATGATGAATGATAATAATAAAAGAAGAAAATCTTACATACTTCATCAGATTGTATAATTGGCAAAATTGCCACATTATTAATTAATACAAAAACAAAAACAAAAAAAAAAAAAAAAAAAAAAAAAAAAAAAAAAAAAAAACTTGAATAAAGATTTTATTTAAAAATGCATATGAACTGATAATTTTTGACTGCTGTAAAATAATAAAAATAATATATAATTAAGTAACGATCATAAATATTAAACAAGATAGCATATTTAAAAAAAAAAAAAACTTTTTTTTTTTTTTAGAAGATTTTAATAATCAAATCACCTGGCAATTTTAATTTACAACCCAGCCATGGGCACCTACAGAAACAAAATCTAGGGAGAATTTTAATATGGAAATAATAGGCTGAAAATATTTTATAAAAATTCTATGGAAAAAGACCATATTAAAATATATTAACATAAAACATTGCAAAAATATAGAAAAAAAAAAAGATATTAAAAATTTAAAACTTTGACTCTTTTTTCCCCAAAATGAAGAATTCAAACACATTAGGGATTTTTTTTAGCACATTTAAGCTACATTTTACAAAAATTAAAAGAAAAATCTAACTAAAAATTACAGTTTATGAGAGAGGGGATATTAATAAAAAATCCTTAGTTTCTTTTTCTCTTAGTGTTTACTTATTTTAAATCATTTCAGAAGATTAAATTTTGTTTTATTACTTTTCAAAATCATGAGAGGAAAAGGAATTTTGATTAATTAAATTAAAAAAATCTAAGGAGTAGCAACTCCTTCTTTCCTCTATCCCTCTTGCATTCATACATTCAACTAAAACAGCCTTTTTTTTTTTTTTTTTTTTTTTTTTTTGTATTAACTAAGTTTTGTAAAGCTTATTACATTTTTTTTACTACCTCCCACCTTTCCCCCGAAAATTGAGAAAATACTGCACAAGGCATAAAATGAGACACACACTTATATATATTTTAGAAAGATAATAATTATTTTACCTGTGAATTATACCCGTCAAAACATATAAAGATACTCTCCCACTACCTTCTTTACTTTGTACATTTGAGTTGGAGCCTGAATACATGTTTTCTGCAGAAAAATTGCATGCAGAAAAGTCAAAATAAGGACAGTTGATAGACATCAGTTTAGGTAGAAACATACATTCAACCTACAAAAAAAAGTTAAGAGTTATTAATGATGTTTCAAAAGTAAGAAACTATTCAAAATATTTTCACAAATACAGAGAGTTCCACTAAAAGGTAATCTTAGAAAATATTAGTTTAAAAAACACATTAAAAAAAACAAAAAAACAGGAGGATATAAAACAAAACAATTACATCACATATCATATCTATATGTTTAAGAAAAGATATTATCTTGGACTTCCAAACATTGGTGAACATGCTACATGTTTCTGAAAGTGGAAAAATTAATAATAAAATATTATTCTATCTTATATTATTGTATTTTTATGGCAGAAAAAGGCTATTTTCTAAAACATACATTAATCTTTCAATGGGAATGCTTAAATTTTTTGCAAGAGATGAAATGTGATACATTTTTTTACAACAGTGATTATATACACTACTTCAAATGCAAACATTTTCATAACGGTAATAAGTGACATTATTTCATGCCATTAGTGACAGTAAAGTTTTAGAAAAATCATGTTTGTTATAAAATTTGTGAAAGTGTACCTGGTGCAATGATGACACAACACTAACTCCTTTTAGCATCAATAAGAAGTCAACTTCAACTCTGTGGCAACTAGTTACATGCATGCAATTCAACACTTTAATAATATATATTTATTTAAAAAGTCTATTGTCAAGTCAGAGAATCTGTAAGGCTCAGTACTAATTGTAAAACTATTATTTATTAAATTAGAATGCAAAGATAAACTGATTATTTTTTTATTATAAAAAATAGTACTAAAATAACAGAATCTATCACAATAATGCTAAACTGTAAGCACAGAAACTTAAAAAGACAGCAAAAATACATTTAATGTTGCCTAACTAAGAGCTGATTTTAAAAATACAAGAAAAACTGCACCATCTTAAGAAGGATTATTACATAATTGTTAGAAGACCAGAACAAAACCCCCCAAAATCGATCATTCGATTTTGGTGATCTTTAGGAGACAGCAGTTAAATATCATGTAAAAGGAGTGGCGGCTCAGGTGAATTGACATTGGAAGAATTTCTAATAGTAGTTATACAAATTGATAGTATAATAAATTTGCAACAATTCTCTATTTTGTTGATAGATGTTGATGATTTGCAGATATTGACCCCTGATCATTTTCTTATAGAAAAAACTATTAATTGATTGCAGAATCTAGTTCAATTGAAGGAATTTTCTTAATAGATGGCAAAAGAAAAAAAAATGTTTCAAATCATTTGGATATGCTGGCAAAATAATTATTTCAGTTATTTGAAAAAATAAATAAATAGCAGTTTAAAAGGACAAATATTCTACCAAATATGTTAGTGTTGTTGAAAGATTCACAACTTCCTCTTTGCACTTTCACTTAGTTTCTAGGGTAAATGGAAAAAAAAAAGTGACTGGAAAAAAAGTGACAAAGAAAAAAAATGACAAGGAGTTGATAAATATTTAAACTTGTCGATAACTACGACTAATAAGAATGACTAAACAGTAAAGTGGTTACGAAGAGTGTATTTTTTATATTCTGATCAGTAGGATTAGTATCTTCAGATATTAATAGAATAAATAATGGGAATGTCAAAAAACAAAATGTTAATATTGCATTAAAATAGATATCTCTTTTTAATTATTAACACTTTGGTGATATTAAATATTAAATTTAGTTTCATTAAGAAGAACAGATTTAAAAAATGATTATATATTATATTAATTGATAGCAAATTAATAGAAATAATTGTAAAAATAAATAAAATTAAACAATAAAATTTGGTTTCATTGACAAGAATTGATTTTAAAAACGATAATATTTTATTAACTGATAGTAAATTAATAAAAATAACTGTATAAATAAATAAAATTAAGTATTAAAAATTATATTCATTAACAAATATTTATTTTTAAAAAATGATAATATTTTATTAACTCATAGTAAATAATAATAATAAAAATAAATGTATAAATAAACAAATAATTAAATAATTTATATTTAGTGCATTTTATTATGTATTAAATTATATATTAATATTTTATTATATTCATATAATTCTATATTATTTATTATACATATATAATATTATAAGTATTATTAACAACAATAATAATAACATATTAATAAAAAAAAAGATAAATAAATAAATAAATAAATATATATATATATATATATATATATATACACTCAAGAGCCAAAACATTATGAACACCCCTACATTTTGCAACGAACTCGCCTGGATGACGTGGAAGGAACATGATCTGGTGGCAGTGGTATTTAAAAGCTGCTGGAGAGTCTGAAGAATCATTCTTTCTCTTACTTCTATGTGTGATGGGAAAGGCTGCAGATCTAAGCGACTTTGATAGAGGGCAGACTGTAATGGCTCGAAGGCTCAGAACAAGTATTTCCGAAACTACATGACTTGTGGGTTGTTCGAGATCTACAGTTGTTAGTACATATGCAAAGTGGATGAATGACGGTGAAGCCAGCAGTAGGTGACATGGTGTTGGACGTCCATACGCTATCAAAAAAAAAAGGTCGTCGGAGACTATCTCGCATGGTGAAGCAAAACCGGAGCCAGACAGTGGCTCAGCTGACAGCCCAATACAATTCAGGGCCAAGTAGAATAGTATCGGAGCACACTGTTCAGCGGACACTGTTGGATATGGTGCTATGCAGCAAACGTCCCACCTGTGTGCCTTTGCCAACTGTTCTTGCGCTGGGTCCGGGAACATCGCGACTGGTCCATGGATCAGTGGAAAAGAATTGCCTGGTCAGATGAATCACGGTTTGTGATTCATCACGATGATGGCCATGTCAGGATATGTTAGTCTACCAGGCGTACAATCAATGTACTGTAGGTCATACACAGGCTGGTGGTGGCGGCATTATGCTTTGGGGGATGTTCTTGACGGATTTAAATTTTGAATATAAAAGATTAGCAGAGATTAAAATTAACTAGCACAATGGAAGCTTTTGCTTTTAGTCACTAAGCCTGTAAAAAGTTAAAGTCCGGAAATTTAAATAACTAAAATACTGTATGTTGATGAAATAAATCCAAATAAGTTAAAAACAAAACTAACATTTATTTAAAAAGAAATAAAGATAAAAACAATATAATTAACAAAAGGTATTTAAATCTATTAAACAATTAAAACAGTAAACAAAATAAACTGACTTCATGGCAGGCAAACAACTGTAACAAATTATACTTCTGTAAACAAGGAATATTATATCTCCAAACTTGACGATCTGCAGCAATAACTTCGATTCAAAAAGAGCAGTAGTACGCCCGAGAAAAACTACTGACTAAACAAATGCTATCATCGTGAAAGTTTCCTCCACTTCACCAGCTGTCAGACTTCATACGTAAACACTGAGAAGCTTTCAAACTCGGCTCGAATACGGCAGCCCTTCTTCTTCACGGCCTTCAGCCATTATCATCGCTCAGAGCAAAATGGAGAAATACATCCAAGAGATAACGTTATACATCTGCTTTCTGGTCTCAAGTAAATTGATTATACTGAACACTTAATAAAAACTAATAGACGGCACGTTACAAGCACGTAAATGAAACAAAACTAGAAGTCAAATCATAACTGTTAAACAGAAAATGAACATAATCATTTCTTAGCGAAACATTAAGACATTAAGACAAGGAACTAAGTTATTGTCAAAGTATTTATATCAAAAGAGAACTGAAAAGAAACTCATTACGCATGCAAAGGGACAGACTAAGCGATGGTCAAATGAAAAACCATTGTGACGAAATGTCATACCGGAAATGAGCGGGAGACAAATGACGTCAGCTTGTGACGGTCAAGAAACATGTCATTACAGCTTCCGATTGCATACGAGTACGACGGGGAAAAACAATAAAGTGGAACCGGGAGTTTTAAAGGTAAAGTAAATTAAGTAACTATTGTTTATATGAATGGGAACTTTAATAAAGAATTATAAATAAAGTTAACTAGATTTAATAAAAGGAAACCTATTGAATGAAAAAGTAAAAAGGGTATTTTAATAAAAGATAAATAATAGACTGTAAAAGTTACAACAAATGAATAAACTATTTAATAAAGGATGAATGTAATTAGGTTAATGTAAATAAAGATAGATTGACTATAGAAATGGAGATATAGCCAGAAAGTGGCAAGAACAGGCATGTGACAGATTTCCTGTCAGTTTGGACGTCTCTGGGACCCGTGGTTGTGGTAGAGCAGACCATGAATGCTACAGGGTATCTGAACATCATTGCGGACCAGTTGCACCCTTATATAGACTCTGTTTTTCCAGTCGAAAATGGAATGTTCCAACAGGACAATGCCCTGTGTCACACGGCTAAAATTGTGTTGGAGTGGTTCCAGGAACATGATGCTGAATTCCAGTTAATGTTCTGGCCGCCTAACTTACTGGATCTCAATCCGATAGAACACATTTGGGATTTCATGGGACAGCAGCTCAGAGTTCATAGACCACCAATTCGCTTCATTTCAGATTTGCATGACTGCAGCTTAAACATCTGGTACAATATGTCTCTGGCCATTTACCAGGACTTGTGGCATCCATGCCAAGGCGGGTTGAAGCTGTGTTGCACGCCAAAGGTACGACAACTTGTTATTGACAGGTGGTCATGTTTTGGCTTTTGAGTGTATATATATACACATCTTATACTATAATGCGAGCAAAAATTGTGTGTGTGTGTAAATTTTATCTCAAAAACAGCTCTAACGATTTTCGCCAAAATTTGGATTTTACCATTTTTGTGCACGAGAAGACCATTGGGCTAGGTCACATGTTCGAGAAAATTCGAGTATTGGGTCATTTTGGGTCATAATGGGTCAGGACCAAGCTATTTATATCTAGAGAACAGCTGGATCGATTTTAAAGAAATTTTGTATCCAATCGTTTTTTGGCACGAGAAAACTATTGGGCTGGGTCACATGTTCGAAAAAATTCGATTAGTGGGTCATTTTTGGGTCAAGCAATTTTTATCTAAAAAACAGCTCTAACGATTTTGATCAAATTTTATATTTTATCGTTTTGGATTACAAGAAGATCATTGGGTTAGGTAACATGTTCAAGAAAATTCGGTTACTGGGTCATTTTTGGGGTCATTGTGGGTCATGCTATTTTTATCTAGAGATTTTCTCATGCAATTTTGACTAAAAATTACATTCTATGGTTTTCGGGCACGAAAAAAATATTGGGCTAGGTTACATGTTTGAGAAAAAATTTTAATGGGTCATATTGGGTCATTAAGGGTCTGGATCAAGCTATTTATATTTAAAGAACGGCGTGATCGATTTTAACAAAATTTTGTATGTAACAGTTTTTTGACATGAGAAAACTAATGAGCTAAATCACATGTTTGAGAAATTTCGACTATAAGGGTCATTTGTGGGTCATGATGGGTCATAATGGATCACATCAAGCTATATCTATAGAACAGGTGGATCGATTTTAACGAAATTTTGTATATAACATTTTTTTTGGCACGAGAAAATCATTGGCCTAGGTCACACATTCAAGAAATTTCGATTAATGAGTCATAAAGGGTCTGGGTCAAGCTATTTATATTTAAAGAACAGCTGGATCGATTTTAATGAAATATTGTATGTAACAGTTTTTCGTCACGAGAAAACTAATGGGCTAACATGGGCTAGGTTACATGTTCAAGAAATTTTTTTTAATGGGTCATATTGGGTCATTATGGGTCTGGGTCAAGCTATTTATATTTAAAGAATGGCATGATCAATTTTAACGAAATTTTGTATGTAACAGTTTTTTGACTTGAGAAAACTAATGGGCTTACTTGTTTGAGAGATTTCGACTATAAGGGTCATTTGTGAGTCATGATGGGTCATAATGGATCATATGTCAAGCTATATCTAAAGAACAGGTGGATCGATTTTAACAAAATTTTGTATATAACATTTTTTGGCACGAGAAAATCATTGGGCTAGGTCACACGTTCGAGAAATTTTGATTAATGGGTCATAAAGGGTCTGGGTCAAGCTATTTATGTTTAAAGAACGGTTGGATCGATTTTAACGAAATTGTAGCAATTTTTAGACACGAGGAAACTAATGGGCTAAGTCACATGTTCGAGAAATTTCGATTATAAAAGTAATTTGTGGTCATGATGGGTCATGCTAATTTTAAGTAGAAAATGGCTCATACCATTTTGACTATACTTTGTATTATATCATTTTCGGGAAAGAGAAAACCATTGGGCTATGACACATGCTCGCGAAAATTCGATTAGTGGTTCATTTTGGGTCATTCTAATTATATATAATAACGACTCAATAAATTTTACCTAAATTTTGTAGCGAAACATTTTTTGTCATGAGAAAATTATTGGGCTGAGTCGCACGTTAAACAAAATTATATTAGTGGGCCATTTAGCTTTATTGCTGAATGCTGTCAAGCTAATTTTACCTAAAAAATGGCTTAAACGATTTTGATTCAATTTTACATTCTATTGATTTTAATTACCTCAAGACCATTGAGCTAAGTCACATGTTTGATCAAATTTGATTCGTGGGTCATTTTGGGTAATACGGGTTAGAGTTACGAGAATATGGCAACAGTCAATAAGTTGGCGATATTTGACAAAATATTGGCGACATTTGGCCGAAAAATCGACTATTAAGATTACGAAAGCTAAAACATGTATTTGTCACCAAATTAAAAAATGTCTCCAAATTTGGCTATATCTGGCAAAAAAATATTGCCTTTCAGAATGTGAAGAAATTTTTTATACATTCTTAATAGGATTCGAGATGCATAGCTAAACCAATCAGAGTCGAGCTAAAAAACTGATTTGGATCGATATCCTTTCGTTGTAAATTTTAAAACGAAGTAAAATTTATGAACATGTGCATACAAACATAGTTTTCTTAATGATTGTTTTTGAAAATACTACTATTATAAATAATATGTTTTACAGTTATAATACAGAGTGAATGATATAGTGATGATACTATATCCAGTTGAACACAAAGTTAATTTTGACCGAGCTTAGCTCGGTCACTCCTGCTAGTATATATTAAAACAACATACACTGGCCTCCAAAAGTTAAGGTACAACATGTTTTTTCAAAGCTCACCAGAAAAAAAGAAATGGGAGTCAGATTAAACTTCATAGTTTATATGAAGACAATAATAAGCTTTAAAAAAACTTATGCAAAAATTACAGCTACCACTTTTATTTTATAAAAAATAATAGGTATTTGTGAATGAGAGAAAAATATGCAATTACAAAGATTTTGTAATTTCGTGTTTAAGTTTTGTTGCATTAGAACTATTGTTGTCAAAATTCAAAACAACCAGCAGTCCAGAAGAAGTCGTTTACTCAATTCATTAAGGTGGCGGGCAGTAGGATGGATGGAAATAGGGTTGTCACAGGCCGATAGTGATAGACGGCTAAATGTGTCTAGCAGTGTAGTCCAGTGACTCTGGGATTAGCATGAATCTGAAGATTCCATGTCCAGAAGATATGGTCCAAGCCGCCCACGTGTTACAGCACCTGCAGAAGACTGGTTTCTAGCTCTTTTGGCCCAAAGGAGAAAACACACTACTGTGCCATAACTCAATGCAGACCACTTTGCAGAGTCAGGGAGAAGAATCTCTGTTACTACGGTGTGAAGACGTCTTCACAATGCAGGTCTCTATGCAATATGACCAATTGTGTGTGTCCCCCTCAACAGACGACAGAGAAGGGTCCACTTATATTGGGCAAGAGAGCATATTTCCTATAAAAATTACATTATCATTTCTAACATTTTTGTGATGGTCATTTCCTATCATTTTCTGGACCAGACAACAGTGGGCTTCTGTACTCTTCACAGACGAGTCCAGATTAACACAGGAGAGTGATTCAGGAGGTCTTCTGATCTCGAGAGAACAATGCACTTGATAACATGGTTCAAACACTGTCGAAACATACAGGTGCAGAAATGGTGAAATCATGGTTTGGGCAGAGATCTCACTATTGGCAATGGTTTTATTCTAATGGATGATAAAGCGAGACCACACCAAGCTGTGGTTGTTGAGGATTATCTTGAGGATCACTGTTTAGAGAGAATTGAATGGCCAACTCACTCTCCAGACTTCAATCTGACAGAATATTTTTGGGACTATCTTGGAAGGTGGCTTTGAATTGTCCTCCAAGGTCATTAAATAAGATAAAACAAGACTTATTCCATGTCTGGTCAGTGCTACCTATTTTGGCATTCCACAATTTAATTGAGAGCATGTAAAGTAGATGCCACCAATGCATTCAAGTCCGGGGTGGATATATTTTGTATTAGAACCAGTTTTTTAATAGTTCTGTCACATTGTACTGCATAATATTGCGATGTACTGATTTCTCCAAGAATGGAATTTTTTACCATGAGTGTTTTTTTGTTGTAATTTCATTTATATATTTAACTTAAGTAAATTTCTATGTTGCATTTAATAAATAATAGTTTAGCGCACATTTCCTGAAAAAAAAAAAAAAAAAAAAAAAAAAAAAACAGCTGTACCTTAATTTTTGGAGGCCAGTGTATATATATAACATTATATATTATATTGTATAATACAATAATTATATTATATTATTTATATTTATTAATTTTTATTTTTATTTTTTAAATTTATATTTTAATATTATTATTACAGTAGACTCCCTTAAATCTGCACAGCTTGGGACCAGAGGTTGTGCAGATTTTAGAATTTTGCGGATTTCTGGTCATTGCTTTGTTTATATTTTTTTTAAAGTAATTTGAATGTAATTGATAATGAAATCAAAAGTATAATGAATGCTTACAAGATATTAAAATATTAAACAAGTAATAAATTAAAATAATAAAAATTTAGATAATTTTTAATATGATTAAAATACTAAAAACAAAGGTCAAGTTAATAATCAATAATGTACAATTAAATATTCATTATAAAGATGAAATGTGTTTTTCTTAAATTATTCAATGAAATTTGCCTCATAAAGGTACATTACTAATTCACATCAGGATCATAAAATAACAAAGCTTTATTTCAGGTTTAGCCAGACTTGAAAAAGCTTGATTAACACATAAATATGTTTGGTAAGATTATGATTACCAAGATATTAGTAATATCTTGATTTTTTTCATAAATAAATTATCCTTTCTTCATGAAAAAACATGAATTCAATAATTTTAACAAAAATTACGAATTAAAAAACATATGGAATTGATATAAAACTAAAAAAGTCAAATTTTGCACCTACATTTGAACTGAGTGCTTCATTGTTTACATCTGCAAATTATGTGCAAATTTTAGAGAGTTGTGGATTTTAGGAGTGCAGATTTGAGGGAGTCTACTTTATTATTATAAACTTATGTATTAATATTTTATGTTATATTTATATTTACTAATATATTTATACATATATATATACATATAACATAATAAAAATATCTAATACTATATAATAATAATAATAAACAAATTATAATAATATTAGTTATGTAATTCTTTTCATTAGTAATTATCTTTTCTCAACCATATAATAAATTGATAAAAATTACATTATCATTTCTAACATTTTTGTGATTTAAGCCATTACTTATTTAAGACATTATTCTCAGAGTATCTTCAAAGGTATGCGTAAACCTGGATTATGAGAATTATATAAATTAGACATTTGTTACCACTTTAGTTTTTATAACTTATTTATTGACAAATTCAATATTTATGAATTCCTTGTCATTTTTTCCCCCTAGATTCTGTCTCGAGATCTAAGGTCATACCAGATGCTGATGGAAACATCAAAATTGCTGATATATGCACCCTAAAGAACATTTTCAGGATACCTATATCCAAAATCAGTGTACACAGATAATTGTATAACTTCTGCAAAATAATTGTGTGATATAAATTATTGCACTTTAACTTTATTTATTATGTGGATTTTTGCTTGTAATTTATATTACATATATTTTTCGTAGTATTTAAAACTAATAACTTTGGTAATATTTGAAACATTGAAGGATAACAAACTCTGGTTAAATAATAATCTATAACATAAATCCTTAAAAATACTTATACCATCTTTTCAACATCAGGAAAATAATTCCCATAGATGAAACATCCTCTTTTTGAAGCATGGCCATGTAAATCAAAATAATATGCTATTCCACTTTCTTCTGGCTTCAAGCAAGGTACATCTTTTAGAAGCTGAGAAGCATCTCCCTCACCAAGTCTCATTTCACAATCAAATGATGAAGAATCATCTGCTTCACTTGGCTCTATACAATTACATGAATTGTCACTCTCAAGAGTAATCTAAATGATGAGAAAATTGACTATTATAGCAAAGATTTTGAAAGCATAAAATTTAAAAATACAAAAATATAAAACAAACAAATATTAGAAACTTACAAATGTAAATTTACAAAGCATATTCGAAAGAAATATATTAAATACATCATAAAAAAGGGAAGAAAGCTTTTAAAAGAATTTATCCAGTCAAAAACATAAGAGGGGAAAAAAATGTGCAACCACTTTTAGAGTAGAATCCAGACTGAAAGAAAATAGAAAAGAAAGTGTAAAAAAAGAACATGGGAGAGAGAATAGCCCATAAAAAGAACTTTGGGAATTCTAAGCTAAAATTAGAAATACAGATATCATTTTCTAGGCTGATTCCAAGTTTATACACGCTAGATACAATCTAGGAGTGTCTTTGTGCAACTCATATCAATCTAAATAATGTTTTTTTTTTTTTTTTTTACATTATCTTTCATTTGATAAGCATATAAAAGGGCACCAACAAAAGGAACTGCCAAGTAACATCATATGACTCTGAAAAGGTACTTTAGATATCATCAGAGCCGTCCTTATAAAAGATGATTTAAAGCGAGGCCCAGTGCAAGGATTTTGCGAGGTCTTTTCCTTTCAGACTCATAACCTAATCTTATCCACTATGCTATCAATAAAAAAGAATTGTTTTCACCTATATACTATGACCTGGGGTGCCAGGGTTCAATCTCCTAACTGTTATAAAGGAGTAGCATTTGTTTGTGTGTTTGTAGGGGTAATTTCTCAAACTACTGAATCAATTTCAAAAGTAATGATGACAAATTGATGATGAAAGTCCCTCTTCTAACACAGGTTATGCCAAGACCACTATCTTTTCTTAATTAAAATAGTTAATTTATATTAAAGATTTTCTGTTATACTATTTTAATTACTGTTTCTTTATATTAAAGAAAAAATATTTTGTGTCTAGATGCGAGGCCTCTCTAGGCACGAGGCCCTGTGCGGCCGCACCTGTCGCACACTCCTAAAAACAGCTCTGGATATCATAATACAAGATCTTAAATATGAACAAAATTTTAAGCAGAAAATAGAAAATCAATTTACTGTTTAATCCATAGAAGCATAATTTATAACACATATTCAGATGTAGAAAATGAAATTGATAGTTAATTATTTTGAGAAATTCAGTATCTGAGAATTTTTTTTCATCACTAATTTAATGAAATTTTGAGTTTAATCCTTTTTTTTTTTTTTTTTTTTTTTTTTTTTTTTGAACCATAAATTTTTAATTAAACTAATAACTCAAAAAAAAATATATATATTATATTAACTTTTATTAATTCTCTAGCAGTCTTTCATTTCTGAATAGGAGCTTATATTGTTTGCAAAACTTGCAATATAAAATTTCCATAAGTATTTGAACAAACAACAATTATATCAATGTTTAAAAATGTTAAAACTAATCACTGATGAATGTGCATTTGACTTTGTATATTTAAATATAATAAACATCCTCTAATCCAACATCTTACGGTCCAGCATATTGAATAATCCGGCATGACTTTTGGAAACATAAGTGAATCAAGATGAAATAAGAGAGTGAGTAAAAGAATATTTTGATGAGTTGACAAAAAAGTTTTGAAAGTTGAGGCCATCATTTAGAGAGTTATCAACGAAACAGCCTCCAAAAATGTTGAATTCCGATGAAAATGATGTGAACAAATCAAACATCCTCAGTAAGAATCAAGCGGTTGATGTTGTGAAAGTATTCATTAAGTTTTCTTAACATGGCCATTCATTCAACTATGTGGGAATTATAAAATTCTTTACCCTACAAAATATAGTTTTATAAAAAACAGAAGACAGCCACAAAATGAATTTATACTCAAGATTTGTTTAAGATGGCTTCTATGAGTAGGCCTAGTATGTAGGTCTAAAATGCATGATTTAATTTTATAGTCATGTACTATATATGTTGTACTTTATATTATATTTTTATGCTATTCAAGCTGTTTAAGGAATAAAAAATACACTTCACTGTCATTTTTTGTGCGATTCTAAATTCTAAAAAGTTTTCCTGTATAGCATTCATCTTGCAATCTGGAAAGCTTTGTGACCCAGCATACTTAAAGTCCCAAACATGCCGAATTAGAGGATGTTTACTGTATGTATATACATATATATATATACTTCATATAAGGATGATGGAATGAGTTCACTAGGCACTCAATGGTGGCAATCAGTGTTGTAATCGTAAAATACAGAAAATGTATGGTGTAGACAGAGGATATATGTTGATGTCATGAACGTTCATAGCTAGAGTAGAAGCTAATGCTTTATTTGAGAAACAGAGGGTACACAGAAATTTTAAAAAAAATCCAGAGGGGACATAGTGCATACTCCACGTACACCATCTTCTACACCTCTGGTGACAACAGAGATACAGTATAATATATATAGATATAAAGCAGTATATATGTTGCAGCCAATACGCGAAATTGGCCAATTCTAGAACTGGCCGACCAATTCCCGAATTGGCCAGCAACGTTAAAAAAGGACTGGCCAATTCTAGAATTGGCCAGCCAATTCGCAAACTGGCCAGATGCAACTGGCCAATTCGCGAACTGGCCAGTAGTGATTGGCCAATTCGCGAAATAGATATAAGTACTCAGCTTAATTCTTTCTAATATAGTTGAAAGTGTCTATGAATTCAAATAGTCTAGGCGTCACCCTGTCCGTATCTAACTCGAGTAAAGTTTTCGGTTAACTTGTAATTGTCATCGTATTTGATTCATCAATTAATTTCGATATTGAAAGGGAATTGTGTACTATTTTTGGTTAATTTAGTTGGGTACACAAAAATATTTCGTTTCAATATAATCAATGGGAATCATATTTACTGTACATTTTAATGTTACATTATCTTAATTACAAAAAAAATGGTACCTATGCATCATAGTTCGGGTGTTGGCCAAGGCTTCCCGGCCAGTTCGCGAATTGGCCGGCCAAAACCCGAAATACGCTATTTATTTCATGTATTTCAGGTTTTGGCCAGGAAGCTTGGCCAGTTCGGGTATTGGCCGGTCAGTTCTAGAATTGGCCAGGCTCCGGGTATTGGCTGCAACATATATAAATAGAATAATCAGCAGTAACATACATATATTTATTTTATTGCTACATATCATTTAATTATGTTTGAATTATTTACTTGATGAAATTAAAAAGCTATTTTTAAATTGAAGAGGTATTGCATTGCAAAACTTATTTGAAAGCATTATTTTAAAATTTTAACATTCATTCATAGACTAATAATAACTCATTTTGCATCTTTAAAAGAAAAATGTAGGGGGAACTGGGGTACATTGATACATGGGGCACATTGATACACCCCCTCTACCGCTCACAGGGTCATTACAGGAAGTTTCACAACAGCTCCAAAAGGTGATGCTAGTGTATTCAACTACATACAGAAAATCTTGGAATGATTCAGCAGTTTGATGAAATGGGACGGGTGATTTATTGTTTTTGTTGTTCAAAAGTAAATTTGAGTTGTACAATTGAAATGCTATTATACAACTGTTCCAGTATTTTCAACCAAAATGAATACTCTCCCTGGTAAGTACTGCTACTCTTTATCAATTCCTCATTATTTATTGTTAGATATATTGTGAAGTGTTGGATTTGAGACTCATTTTATTCAAAATCGCTGTATGGGGCACATTGATACAGCTTATGACGGGGCACATTGATACAGCCTAAATCCTTTAATAGTTCATATTTTCATTATCTTTTATTATTTTTTTTTACCATACACTCCTTAATCCAACCTTTTTTTCACGAAAAATTTCTAATATTAGTTTTTATTGAAGTGAAATAGCTCTAATTTCTTTATATTAGAGCATTTTATAGTATTTTTGAAAACAGAAGACGTAGGAACTTACCCAGCATCTAGTGCTAGTAGAACTAATAAAAGAAAAGGACGGCATTCTGGCAAATCTCGAATTTATATCGATTCTCCAGAGAAAAAAGTATTTTCGACATGAGAAATGTTAAGTAAGAGAAACAAACTGCAGAACAGAAAATGATACTTATATTATAAACAGAATTTTTAATATAATTATCCTTTATTTTCTGTTTATGAACCTATTTATAAACAGAAAAACTGGTAATTTTTTCATCTTTCATAAGAAAGAAGATAATGCTGGGGTTGAAGTGCTAAATATGACAAAGTTACCACAGCCAACAATCAGACAAGAAACAGACAGAACATCAAGTCATAATATATTTAATTTTGATTGCTTTAATATTGCTTAAAAATAAATTGTGGGTGATTTGAATTTTTATAAATAAATATAAAATGGTTTTCTAACTCATTTTTTATGAAAAATATGCATTGGTATTATTTTGTCGTCATTTTTCTTAAACGTATCAATGTGCCCCGGGGATGGGGCACATTGATACAAATGACTTTTTTTGATTTTTTAAAAATTACATGCAAAAATACTACATAAAACAATGATTGTACATTTTTATAACATACTACACAAGTTTTGCTGTCACCTCATGGAAAAAAAACTTGAATTTTCTACTTTCTTGACACCAAAAAAAATCTTAGAAAAAAACTGTATCAATGTACCCCAGTTCCCCCTAAATAAACAATTAACTATAATCTGAAAAAGTCTATAATCCATTACAACCTTTTCTCAAAACTTTTATAAATTAGAGGGAGTTGCCTATATGGAACATTCATAAAATACACCAGATGGCCAAAGGTCTGGTCGATTTTAGACATTTTGTTAAATATAAATATATATATATATATTAAAAAAATAGAAAAAAAAAACCACATTCTGAAATTTCAGGTATGTAAACATAATATTACAGGACATATATGTCTATGAAGATCTTTTCCCAAAACTGCATAAAGGACTGTCAATAAATAGAAAAAGAGCGAATATCTTCTGGATAACCCTGTCAAAACTAATGTAGCAAAAGCATTTAAACTGTAGATTATGATTAAGTGGCTTATTGTAATAAACTGTGTTCATTTTTATGAAGATAGCCATATAATCATACAGAAATTGAGATTTTCATAAACACATTCCCAAAATTTGCCAAGTTTTTCGCTTATAATTTGCAGAGTTCTTAATATAAAACAATGTTCTTTACAGAAAATATGACAAACAACATTTTACACAATACCCTGCAATCAGCATTAAAAAATAATAATAATTGTATGAAAAATGAGCAGGTTTACTAAATAGTGTTTCACTATGCTTGTGCCAATACAAAATATAATGTGCATTGTGCTAGCTAAATTTATAGAGCAACTTTTGTGACAGTCTCAAAAACATAGCTTAAAAATTCTGAAAATTATTGCTGATAAAATAAGCTCAAAATCTGTTGTTTTCAAAATGAAGTAAAAAGATAAGGGGCTGGTACCTTTATATCCATTGATTAGTGTCAATATTGCATGTACTACTATATTTGGACACATTTCTTCATCTTTTTGCTTCCTTATGAGAATAATGGATCAACTGAGTTTATTCTATTGATAATAATTTTCATGATTTTCAAGCTATATTTTTGAGACTTTCACAAAAGTTGCACAATACATTTAGCTAACACATGAAGCACATTATATTTTTAATTCACACATACACAGAGAAACATTATTTAGTAAATCTGCTCATTATTCATACAATTTTTATTATTTTTTAATTCTGATTACCAGGTAATGTGTACAATGTTGTTTGTCATATTTTCTGAAAATAACATTTTTTATATTAAGAAATCTGCAAATTATAAGCAAAAACTTGGCAAGATTTGAGACTGCTTTTATGAAAACCTTAATTTCTTTATGAGTATACATGTTATCCTCATAAAAATGAACACAATTTATCACAATAAACCTTTAATCATAATCTATAGTTTGAATATTTTTGATAATACTAATATTAAAAATTCTTTACTGAAAGACGTATTTATGCACATAACAAATAAAAACACTTAAACACATTAATTAAAATTACAACCGACAAGTTTCAATCAACCTGTGACCTTCATCAAGGTCATATAACAATATGAGAGAGACAAATTTAAAAGTTCACAAAAGTCAAAAACAAAACATACTGTAATGAATACGATACTGTATATTGCCATCTGTAAAAACTGAAGTCCAACCATCTTACCATAAAAGGTGAATTAAAAAAGAAATTACATTATTGAAGTCGAAAAACCACGACAGAGTCAAATTCGCTTTTAAGAAATCTAATCATAATTTGTAAGAGACTCCCTTATTACATACATCTCTAATTCTCAATTCTATTTCTATAGATTCTCTAATTATACTTTTATGTGGATAAGTACAAGGCCAAGTGATTCTTGCTTTTTCATAATCTATTTCTTTAATTTTATTTTTAGAGCAATATTTTCCAAAAACTGGAGATTATTTATTATACTTTATATCAGCTTTATGTTCTTGTAACTCATTAACAAACTTTCTTCTTGTCATACCTGTCTTGTCATATGTCATACCTTGTCATACCATATATATTTTTCACTGTTAGCTAAGATAATGGGAATTTCCTACATGCCAGCTAAACTCAGAGGGGGGGGGGATAAATTTTATTTGATAGAAAATTAATAATGTTAGGTCTAGGAATTCTACAAGCTGAATATTAAATTGTTTGAAGTACTTCTGTAAACTTTCATAAATATCCATGACATAACCAAATTATCTGTATTTAACATTGAGCTTAGAACAATCTTGAATCTTGAGAATGAGGCTAATATGTTTTACAATAATTTTGTCAATTAATTTAATAGGGAAACCATGACCAATTGTGACTTTTCTAATGAAACTAAGTTCTTTTTGGAGGGATGTACTGGAGCATAGCAGAAAAGCAGGTCTAATAAAAGAGGAAAAAGCGGAAATCTTATTGTTAAATGGATGATAAGGTTGAAATGGAATGACAATATTTGATTTGATTGGTTTTCTATAAGCAGTAAATGATAGACTTTGATCTTTTCTTAAAATATCCACATCAAGGAATGGTAATCTTCCTTTATTTTCTGTTTCCAATGTAAATGTAATGTTTGAATCCAGTTTATTGATTTTCTTAAGGAAATCTGCCAAATTACATTAGATGCAAAGTAGTGTGAACAGGGAGGAAAAAGATAACAAATGGTGATAAAATGCACAGCACAATAGTATAAGATGAGGCAAAAGAACTACTGATTCAAGGATTATTGGTTAACTCAGCAAATTGCCAGGCCATATTACCTCAAAATATATGAATAGGAATTAAACGAGCACCCAAACCTATCATAAGACACTTAATTATAAACTAGTCGTTGGGGGCCACCGTAACACTTACCCATCATAGATATGCATAATATAAAATATGAAAATAAAATATGTGTAAACTATTTATAAAATGCATTGCAATTCCAAAACAAAACTTAAACATGCATTTTAATACTTTTAATATACATAGCTCTATATATATGCTCTATAATGAATTGCTGATGAACCTATTTCGACAAATTATACAAAACGACAAAATACTCAAGTAAGTACCAGATTGTGTAAAAGAAACATCCTTATAACTCCAAAAATAATAATCATATTAACTAAACATTTACTGCGTCGAATTAAGCGTCTCATTTCTAATTAAAATATATCTTTGTATTGAAATTTGAATGAAATACAGGGTCATGAAAAATCGAAGAATGTGAAAAACAGGATTACAGATATCTCGGCAACTAATAATCCGATCGACGTCATTCTTTATACAAAATTCGTGTTATTTTATTGCCTTTTATGTCCACTCCTTAAAATAAAAATTAAAATCGAAAATTTTTATATACCTTTCATTAGAACGAATTTTTCGAGAGTCCGAAAAAAATAGTTCCGGATAATCGAGGTTACTGATATTAAATAGGCTTCGTCCCATTCTTACATACTAAGTACATACAAAATTTCAAGTCTCTATCTCAATTTGTTCAGGAGATAGAGCAGTTACAGACAGACAGACACACGGACGGACGGACGGCAAAATTTTTTTTCTAAAAATATGTTTTTCGGAATCTCCAGTATCTGAAACGTGTAAATCTGTCAAAAAAAAAAAATTTTGATTTTCAAAACGATTGCAAGACTTACCCTATACTACGTATGATGGGTAAGTAAAATGGATGAGAATGGCACACAGAGGAGAAATGTTATGAATGTATCAAAAGAAAAAAATTATGTCAAGGCAAGAACAAAGATATGTGTTGCTCCAATAAATGAGAAAAGCACAAATATAATATTCAATACTGCACTGGACAATGATATATTGTTAGATGAAAATGCAATATGAGGATGTGACTTAGAAGTCACAAAAGAGAGCATCAAAATAAAAAAAAATCTCGCCAAAAAAGAAAAAATTAAGAGTGAAACCACCGTATATTGTTTTAGATATGTTAAGGCATTGAGGAATACTAATGAAAATTTAAAAAGGACAATGAAAAATGCAATAATGAAAACAATGAAAAGATCTTATGAAGAAGAGTCAAATGCAATGAGTAACAGAAAAATGAATGAAAGAAATGAAGTATCCTGATTAATATGAATTAGCAAGATGAAAGAAAAACCTGAAGAATGTGCATGTGAGAAAGAAAATAAAAATTAAATGCTGAAAGTTGAAAAATTTTATAAACAGAGAAACATGAGAAAAGAAACTAATATTGACTAGTAAATCTGCAGATCAGGAGCCTCAACGTCAGCTCTTTAACCCTTTAAGCGTCCTAACTGGATTTTCCTGTCTCAAAACTTTCAGAAACAAAGGCTGATTTAACACAAAATCAATATTAAAGTTAATTTTTTTCAGTGAATAAGACAAATAAATATGTAAGGTTAGGTAATAAAAATTCTCATATAAGTTTTTTTCATAGCTGCTATTTTTTGAATCAATAAACATGAGTCAAAAATTATTCATGGTGCTTAAAGGGTTAAGTAACTACTTTTTACTACACTTTGCGTAACATTTAAGATTATACAAACAACAATTGAAAGTTTTCCAATAACATAAATGAATATAAGAATAAACAAGTCGGCAATGGCACTTCAAACCAATAAAATGAAATGTGTTCTTATTACAACGAAATTTTTAAAATATTCAGATCTTGGTGTAAGAGTTGCTGCACTTTTATGCAAAAATGTATGAATAGAAAATTTATACCGATGTTATATATTAAACTCAGTAATACAGAAATATTATTGTTACCTCTTAAATGGGACTTAATAACCATTGCAACCTAGAATCAATACCTGTCATGGCATAGACTGAATTATTTACGAATGATAGGATTTGACAGATTGGAGAAAACTATTATTAAGTAGTGATTGGATTCTCATAAAATTTGAAATGATTTGCAACGATTTTATGTATTTAAATTAAAATTATACAGTTTGGTAGTTTTTGCGCTAGTATATGGGGACAGACGGTGAAACAGATGGGTGGGCCACACGACCACTATACATACTAGTATAATTATATTTTCCCATGACCCATAATAGAATTATTTTGTGTCTCTGCAATTAAACTATAAGCTTTATGCACTGTATTTCAGTACTGGACATGGCATATTAAATCTCAATAACACATAATTCTAGATCAGTCAAACTATATTAATGCAAGTTCGAGCTCAGAAAGACATACAGATGATCATATGGACAGAGAAACATATTTCATTAACTCTTTTTAACTATCTTGCAATGTTTTAAAAACGCATAACAGATTTTAATTTCACTTTCAGCAAATCTACTTGAACAGTCTTATACAACCCTGTATATGACCTACTATTTTTATTTACACACTACTAATTAACTGTTACTTAATTACTAGCTGTAATTTAATTAAGACTTACATTTGCTTAAATCTACTGAAATCACTCTTCCAGAGATTATCATCCATAGAAGGCTTCGTTTCCAGTTCTTTAAGTGGCCTTGTAAATTGTTTTATTTATATTGTACAAAGATATTTTAGTGTGCTAAATATAATCCAGCATAAAAATGCATAATTTAAAAGGAAAAAAATCTTTTAAGCTATTTCCATTCATACTCAGTATCCCTTACAGATACTTTGGTGTAACCCAGTATATGATTTTTAACATTTATACAAATAATGTAATATGAAAACATTTACTTAAAAGCACATATCAAAACTAAAAATGAACTTCCAGTTTGTAATCTTTGGTGTGTCTGTGTAAATACTATGTGTTTTCTGTTATGTAGGAAGCAATTTGTAGTAGGCCTCAGCAACGTATATCAATTTAATAAAATGTTAAATAATTCAATATAATTAAAATACACCCCAAACATTGTTTTCCCCTATAACATTATGTAATGGAATATTTTTGTGTGGACTTGTAAATTAAGCAAAAATATTCCTTGCACCGCATTCTGTACAAAATGTATATTTTAATGTACTTCATAGATCTATATCAATTTCATTATGTACAAAAAGTATAACATCATCATTTGGGTATCATTAAAATGTAATTGAAGGTATTTTCCCTATTGGTGTAATGTAACAGAATACTCTTGACTGTTCTGTAATTAAACTATCGATCCGATGTTCATAAAATTAGAAATGACTCCACAAATTTTTCCAACAATCATATATTTTAAATTTCAAACCATTTGGTTGGGTACTATTTTTATAATTTTTTGTAGTAGACAGACAGACAGACGGATATATAGGCAGACATACAGATCAGACAATGACTATAAGTGCTACGTATTTATGTAATTATGACCCCACCTAAAAATACGTACAAGATTTCAGAAATTTGATGCGTTAAATTGGTAAGTCTTTTATGCAATGATATTCTAGAACTTTTATGAACTACATATTATGATATTTTTTTTAAGGTAATAAAGCACATTTCTTCAGGGGGGCTCTGTCCCCCTGAACCCCCCTGTACACTCATTGAATTTGGATTCGTAATTTTCTATTGATTATGCAAATGGTTAAAATACATCTTAAATTTCATTTTATACTGAGATTTTTAAGGATAAATAACAAACTGGACAAAACTTTAATATTATTTTGTGCATAAGTTCAATTATTGCTCACTTTCTTCTATAACCAAATTCTTTTGCATGTTCCTGTAAATGAATGTTAAGTTATTTGCGTGCCATGGTCTATAGTATGACACTTTTAATAAACCTTAGTGATTTACATCAATTTCAATATGTTTAAGATATCATGAAAACACACAGCAAACGATTTTCCCCGTACATCGTAATGCAAAGAATTCTTCTGAGTGACCCTGTAAATGAACAGGAAATGCTCTACACTTCATTTTCAATATAGAATATGCCACAATAAACCACAATAATATAGATCAATTTCAAATATATCTGACTATATTTACGCAAGTTAGAAAAAACAGACATACAGATAAAATACATATGCAATTTTCAGCTATATTGGAAAGTGTTAAAAAAGATATGTTATTAATGTAATTTATATTTAACCTCTTAATTTTTTGCAACTGGAATTATTTAAATGTTTTATTTTTTATCGGCTATTTTCATTGCTAAGCAACAGACAAAAAAGAAAAAAAATGAAATATATGTCATGTCAAATATGTATATTGATCAAACAAATTGTTTTATATTATTGAAAACATATGTAAAATTCCACGAAAAATTATACACCTAATTTAAAAAAATCTTACAAATATATTGTCAAAATTTCAAAAGAATAGGAATAATTTAAAATCTTAGTTGGAACTTTTAACACCCATAATTCAACGTTTAAATATTTTAACCAAACGCACCATTTTCATTCAATGGAGGAAAATTTGAAAATAATCGGAATTACCATTAATAAGCATCAGTTTTTGTTGCATAGCAACAAATAAAAGAAAGAGAAATAATGAAATATGTACATTTTAAATAAAAAAATTCTAAAACAAAATGTTTTATATTATTTGAACTCATGTATAAAAAATCCCAAAAGTTAGCAGAAATATTTAAAAAAATCTGACAAATGCTTAGACAAAATTTCAAAATAATAAGATAAATTTAAGAACTGTATTTGGAAATTTCAATATTCATCTTTTATCATTTTAATCCATTAATCAAAAGAGCCATTTTCTTTCCATTTGATTTGCCATAGGAAAGCATTATGATACAAAATATAATGTTCTGTATTTTATAAACAAATGATCCAAACCTAACAAAAAACTATACAGCTAAATCCTGATAGCTCATGAACGTGCTTACTTAATTTCAAAGAGATCGGATGATTTTTACGGCAGTTATTGCAGAACAGACAGACGGAAACCAAAAATTTATGTGTCTCCAAAGTAAGCCTTCACTGGCATTTCGGCAAAAAAATAAAATATACTAAGTAAACAGGGGTTTCATGGAAATTTTAAGAAACAATTTTAATTATGAAAAAAAGAAATTAGACTATATGTTACTCAAGAAGCCATTTTGTTTACAGACATCACAGATATAATGAGGATCAGAAAAGATTTTCAAACATACAATAGAGAGAAAGAAAATTTGAAAGTCAAAAGATTTAATTATGTAAAAGAAATCATAGGAGATTAGAAGATAGAACAAGGCATTAAAAGATATTTTAATGGTCCTCATAGAGATTTATACTGATGGAGTTACAGTAATTGTAGACAACATAAGCAGTGAAAGAAAAAGTATAAGGCAGGGAGCATGAAGAAATCACAAGGTGATTATGGAACAATCTTCTTGTGAAGAGTGGATTTAAAAAAAGAAAACAAGAAAAATGTTCTGTGTTGTTCTATTCCACAGTTTTTATCTCAACATAATGGCTGAAGATCTGTTAAATACCAAATAAAAGATATGAGGAATAATTCTAGGTGAATTTCAGTATTTATGTTTACAAATGTATTATATTATTGATGTGAACTAAGCATATTATTTGTTCGAGTGAATAATAAATGCTGTATAATATTGAAAATCAATTAGATACATTTATTTGTTGTTATAAACCAAGTAAATCTTTAACTAGTTAGAACACCAAATCCTATATTACAGTCAATTCTGTGAAATCCACAAATCTCTATTATCTGCACTACATATTGGAATGTAAACAATGAAAATCATGTTTAACATTTAATCTCATAGTTGAAGCTAAATTATGCGGGGGGGGGGGGGGGGGGGGGGGGTCATAAATTATTAATTTTTCAATGAAATAAATTATGATTTTTTAAAAAATCATAGATTACATACTCTGTATTAAAAAATAATTTGTGTTAAGTTAAAGTGATAACCAAATCAAAATTTTTATTTTAAAAACATTGATGTTTGGTTATGCATAATGAAAACGAAAGCTTTGCTCAAGCATTGATGTTAACTGACTTAATCTCAACATTCTTTTTTACATTTTACAATACAAATGCAATACAATCTCCTTCAGTACAATTTCTGCTAGTGTATTTATATCTACTTTTAGATGCCATATGAATTTTTTTCAAGAATTATGTCATAAATAGCAAATGATCATGATTCATGTAGAGTTTCGATTCTTCATAAAGTGCAAGTGATCCAAAAATTGGATGCTAGATCATCAGTAAATTTTCTTGTGAGAGAATTCGCTATAGCTTCAAGAAATGTTTATAACATAAAAATAAATATCACAATATCAGGCTGAAAGAGATTCAAATGCAGAAATAAATATTAAAATTTCCTTCAGCAATAAAATTTTATTTTGGAGCAAGTAGTAATGGGTATTCATAGGCAAAAAAAAAAAAAATTAAACTTACAATTAAAATTGTGTTGTGCAAATGCTTAAAAAAATAATCAATAAAATTTATTTGGGATATAATTTAATTTTTATTTAAAATAATTTACTTATTAAATATATTAAACAGATTTTGCATTATATTTTTCCCTTTTATTGTAATATTGTGTAATTGTTCCTAATTTGAATGAGAATGAATGAGCTATAATCTGTAAAACCCTTAATCTCCATGAGTGAAGACTTTACAGAATTGAGTGTATAATAATCTATATAACTACAATATTTTCTATCAATATTTTTTTCTGTATTTGCATTCATATATTTTATTATAATTTTCTTAAGTGAATTGATGGAATAGCCTATGAAATTAAAGTATGAAGATTTATTCCAAATTTTCACAGTTTAACAATTTTACAGCTTAAGGGCAGTTCGATTTTCAAAAATAAATAAATAAATAATAAATAAATATTGATTTTGATATATATTACATTAAAATGTAACTACATGTTTGTATTTCAGATGCACAACTTAGACAATAGGATGAACAACACTGGTTTGAAATAACACCAATTCTTCATAAGATCAATGTAATAAGAATGCAATAACTTTTAAAATTTTAGTTTTTCAAGCTATTAACTTTATATTTTTAAATAAATTTTCAGCAATGTTGACAGTTAAATTACTCTATGGTTGTGGATTTAAAAAAAAAAGTAAGAAAAAAGAATAGGGATTACTATTTTTTTATTGACTAAATTTTTTCATTGAAATTAGCAAGAAAAAATTCTTGGTTTAAATAGAAAATGAAGATAAAATCTTGATTAAATTACATTTTGATTTTCAAAAAACCATGAAGAAATAAAAAGTTTCATAAATCATTTTATACTACAGAACCAAACATTTTCTGTAGACAGACTTACATACAGAAATCATTACATTTCAGCAGTTTTTAATTTCATACCAAAAACTAAACCAAGTTACCCCTCAAAACAAATATTGTGTCCATTATTTACAATAATACTATTTAAAGAAAAAGCTAAGATTTTCAGTCAGTTATTTTTTTTTTTAATGGAGCTTAAAACTTTTGATAAAGGATGCTACAATTGGAATTTTTTATAGAGTGAAAATGACATTTTTCAAGCATTAATTTTAATTCATAAAAAAGAAATATTCTCGCAGTTTATCAAATGGTGGTATTGTCATTTCACCAGCTATGAAATCAGAAGCCCAATCTTAAAAGAATGAAATTATTTTGATAGATAATATTACTTGGAACAAACTTTATCAGTGATAAAATTTTGGACCTGTACATGTAATTTACTGCTTGAAATTTAGTATTTAATAAAATTAATACAGTAAAATCGCCATTAATGATCATCTCTATTTCAGCGAATATTCTTTTAAATCTCAAACACCTAATATATTTGTATGTTTTTACCTCTGAATATCAACTATCTCAAAAATAGACAAATTCAATGATTATAGGATGTCAGCTATTCAGTAGTTTCACCGAATTGTAAATCTTTTCTAAATATACAATAAAATTAGTCTTCTATTTCCCGCAAGTTGTTATGCAACTTAATGTCAAGATGTCATACAATTTAATTTAAGATGCCATGCAAAAGTTTAAGCAGCCAATTTTTAAGATTGTAACAGCTCATACATCTTAAAGAATACCACAGAAAAATTTCAGAGTCACAGGTTTGTCAGAATACAATCATAAGTTTTCACAAGAAGTTCTAAATTTTATTTATTGAACTGAATTAAATCTTTAAAATAACTTATCTGAGTTTTTGTTTCCTTGAATTGGTGTTACTTCAAAATGTGGCTTTATTAGATGTTTAAAAAACATTTTATTAAATTTATACTTGAATGTTATATCAAACATAAGAGATGTAAAGATCAAATCTTCAGAACAATTTATTGAAAACTTAAAAATGATAAAGAAAGAAAATATGAAATTACTGATTTTTTCCCCTATAAATATGTAAATAACTGTGACTGCCCACCCTTCCAACACATACACAGATGCAAAATAATGTGATTAAATAAAATCTAATCCTTAAATTTGTTGAATATATTACTATTAACAATATATAAAAATTTTAAGCAAGTTAATAAATAAATTAATTAAAAATGAAATTAGTAATTTTTTTAATTTTGTAGCAAAATAATGTGCTTTTTTAATTTTTAATCAGAATCTTTCTTTAGTATAATGTTTTTTGTATTATATATTTACTTTCAAGCAACATAAATTAACTCCTTGGGGACGAGCGACATGTATACGTGCCGCAAAAAGGCTTAAGAATCTACGTTTACCCCCACCAGTAAAATTTTACTGTAAAATTTAATCACCTTCTTTAATCGGATCATTTTGTCGATTTAATAAAACACAAATTTCTGCTTTTAAAGACCGGTGACAGAACAATAAAAATTTCTTAAAAGACCCCGTCGCGAAGGGATTAATAATCAAGAATAAATTACAAAAGGTTATTTTTCTTTATTTCTTGTTCACTTTATTTTATTTTATTTTATTTTATTTATTTATTTATTTATTTTAGTCACCTAGTTGAATCTTGATTCTAGTTAAAATTTTAAAGTTACAAATAGTTAAAATTTATTCACATAAAAGTTTGGCTGAAGCAGTAAATACTAAATATAGCAGCAAATAAATATGTTTCATAATTTAAACCACATAAGCAAACTTTACCATAAAACTGAAGAAAAAGTCATCTTGCATGAGGTTAGTCAAAATTTTCAAAAAACAATAAAAGATGTAATTTTTTTTTTTTTTTTTTTTTTTTTTTTGTTTATAAAATGTTGTCATTTTGGTTCAGAGTAATTAAAATTACAAATATAAGAATGTAAACAAAAACTATAACAGAAATGTTATTTATTCTATTCACAAATGGTATCAATAAAAAGTTTTGAGTTTGAGAAAAATGTATTATTCAATGCTCAATAAAATATTTTTATGCAATGTTTGCAGTGGGAATAAGTAATTTGTTACATGCAGTGGCACAGCCAGAATTCAGTTCGAGGAGGGTTGATAAAAATGTTTGGTGGTTATTTGAATCATCAGTTAACAGAATCAGTCTTTTTAATTAACCAAATTATAATGCTTTTTTAATGTAGTTACAATGATTATCTTTTATTTAAACAGAGTTTACTATATTAAACTTGAAAAACATATAATGCACCAATGAAATAACACAAAACTGAATTATACTTCGAAAAATGTGTTTAAAAAATGATGAAACAAAATTTAAGAGATAGAAGAGCACAGTCTAGCAAATAATTTTTTAATAGAAAATGATAGAAGAAATAGATAAAATAGACAAAATAGAATACAATCCATTTGTTGGATAAAAAATGCACAGGGTTTCAGTCCAAGACAATCTTGAATCCTTGTTCTTAACTTTAATAATAATAATGAAGCCATTTTAATAACATTTTCAGTAGATTTACTTTTTTTTTTTTTTTAATTAAATATAATAACATTATGAGAGTGGATGGTGTTTATCATTATGCATGTCCAATTAATACTTAATTAGGTAATCCGTATTTTGGAATATAATTGATATTAAGCATGGTATTGTTGAGTTAATTATTATGCACTTCTAGTGCTTTACATGACACAGGATTTGGTACTAAATAATGTAAATCTGTTGAAAATTTATTATTGTTTTAAAGTTCTCTAAAAATATCTAAGTTCAAACTGAAGTTGTGTCTGTACTAATATTATAAAAAAGTATTTTTTATTTTTATTTTTTTGTAAGGGTTGATTCTGAAACTGAATGCATTTAAAAAGATAATCAGTCGTGTGTGAAGTTTACTTGCATACAAAGGGTTCCAAACTAAATATCAGAACTATTAAAAAATAATATATTAGCATACACATATAACAATATCACATGCCATAATTAAATTACAGTAGACTCCCTCAAATCTGCACAGCTTGGGACCAGAGGTTTTGCGGATTTCTGGTCATTGTTTTGTTTACATTTTTTAAAAAGTAATTTGAATGTAATTAATAATGAAATCAAAAGTATAATGAATGCTTACAATATACTAAAATAAGTAATAAACAAAAATAATAAAAATTTAGAAAATTTTTAAAAAGATTAAAATACTAAAAGCAAAGGTCAAGTTAATAATCAATAATGTAAAATTAAACATTCATTATAAAGATGAAATGTGTTTTTCCTAAATTATTCAATGGAACTTGCCTCATAAAGGTACATTAATAATTCACATTAGGATAAAAAAAAAATTATGAAGCTTTATTTCAGGTTTAGCCAGACTTAATAACTAAAAAACCTTAATACATCTAATATACATCCTTAATATTTGGTAAGATTGTGATTAACAATGATATCATTAATATCTTTATTTTTTCAGAAATAAATTATTTTTTCGTCATGAAAAAACATGAATTCAATAACCTTAACAAAAATAAACAAGTTGGAAATTGCACGTAAAGCATAGCAAATGAGGTGCGTTCGTTGATAACGAAGTTTTAAAATATTCAGATCTTGCTGATATAGTAGAGCGTACTTTGGATACAGTATAGTGGTCGAAATCCTTGTGTTCCTGTAAATATGCAGGGAGTAATTTTTATTACACCTCAGCAACGTATATCTTATTCATAAAAAGTGAAGTAGTTTAATATAATTAAAACACCCCCCAAACAATGTTTCCCCGTATAACATTATTTAGTGGAATACATTTGTGTGGCCCTGTAATTTAATAATAAATATTCTTTGCATCACAGATTGTACAAAATGTATTTTTAGTACATATTTCATAGATTCATGTCAATTCTGTTATATTCAAATGAGTGTAACACCATTAAAATGCATTTGAAACTTTTTTCCCCATTGACCGTAATGTAACGGAATACTTTTGATTGTCCCTGTAATTGATCAATGCATCCGATTTTCATAACATTTGAAATGACTCGATAAAATTATGTAATAAATATACGTTTTAAATTTTAAACGATTAAAATGCATTTGAAACTTTTTGTCCCCATTGACCGTAATGTAACGGAATCCTTTTGATTGTCCCTGTAATTGATCTATCCATCCGATTTTCATAAAATTTGAAATGACTTGACAAAATTATGTAATAATTATGTATTTTAAATTTCAAACGGTTCGGTTGGGTAGTTTTTGCATTGTTATATGCGGACGGACAGACAGACAGACAGACGGACAGACAGACGGACGGACTGAGCGACAACAATAGGTGCTACGTATTTATATAATTACGAATGCACCTAAAAATGTATGAAATTGATATAAAGCTAAAAAAGTCAAATACTGCACCTACATCTGAACTGAATGTTTCATTGTTTACATCTGTAAAATATGTGCAGATTTTAGAGAGTTGCAGATTTTAGGAGTGCGGATTTGAGGGAGTCTACTGTATATAGGAATGAAAACAAATTAATATTTCTCTCTAAAACCAAGACCTTGTACAAAGTTTAAACCTTTTTAGAGAACCAGCCACGCTTTGAAAAGAGGTTGCAGAGATTCCTGCAAAAATCACTTATTAATCATATTTCAAGTAATAGTAGACTATTTTAAAGCAATTAAAAAAAAAATCTTTAACAACATGAAACTTTCCAATTCATTTTTAAAAATAAAGGCATATGCAGAGATGATTATTCAAGTCATTTCTAGTAAAAAAAATTTATCACTATACATTAATAACTTATTGAAATATAAGCAATTGTTGCCTCAAAATTACAGACTTTTAATGTCACGGAATTATTATATGAATTGTTTTATTAATATTTGCCTTTTATAATTGAATCAATTAGAAACAAAAATGCTGTTTATCATCATGAAACTATGATATCACTATTGACTAAAACAAAGGTCTTGTATAAAGTTTAAACTTGGTACTGTGCCAAGTCTGTTTCAAAATGAGGTTGTAAAGTAGCAATACTGTTTTCATCCATGCCGTTGTTTTCTAGATGGGTTTTTAATTAATATCTCGGCTAATTACAGACACTTTTTTCAAAAATCATTACCAACAATCCTTGAATGATTCTACGCTGATAGTTACATTGAGCACCCTCAACTCTCCCATTGAGCTCCAGCAAAATTAGATATACAAATGCTCTTATAATAGTTCTGTTTTTACTTTTTAAGTGTGGAGTGGAACTTTAAAACTGTAGCAATATGCTGGTGACCATCTCCACTCCAACATAGGCTACATTTTATATCAGCATAACAATTTCCAAAAGGGTGCAGAAACAAAAAACATTCTAAAATTGTAGTTTCAACGATATTAGTTCTAGAAATTGGAAATGTGATCTAGTGGTTACTTTTAAAATGTAAATTCTCACTAAGAATGGTTTCTGTAAAGTTTAACATTTACAAAAGGGAAAAAAACATTAAACATTCTAAATTACAATTTATTTGGTAATGTATAACTTTAGAAAGATGAAATTTGGCATGGTTGTTAATTTAGAGACTTAAATGCTTTATTTTTTAATTTGAAATTTAAAAGAGTGCAAGAGCAAAAAACATTCTGAAATTGCAATTTGTGAGATATAGTTAGTGTAGAAGGTTAGAATATGGTATGGTATTAACTTTTGGGATGTATAAATGCTCACGAACAGTTTCTAAAACAAATTTCAATTAAAAAGATGAAATGAGCAGAATATGGTCTGAAAATGATCTAAATTATGATTTATTAGGAAATGTTTTTAACAGCCATGATTTTTCTGATCATTACCTGCAGTCAGTTCTGAAAGCTTGCAGAGGTTGTCATAGCGGTTGGCAGCGGTTTCAATGAATGATATTATCCAGTGTACATGTGGTCATTTGTACAGAATGTTAAAAAAAGGCTTTATCTCTAATGTATACTCCTGTTAAGCAGGCACTGAGTTGTGCTAAAATACCTTAAGCATTCTGTATAACTCAGTGAATTTTCAATCAATATTTCTTTCCTCCAAGACACAGGTGAAATGCTTTCCTGAGAGTAAGAACTATTACTCGTTGCTACATTACCAACTAATGAAATATATTCTTTAAATTTGTGTACAGACACCTTTAGAGCAAATGATTTGAAAGAAACACTGATTGAAATAATTTGTTCAATCACAAGGAAAAGGAACTTTTAGATAACTTTCACAAGAAATTCTACCTATTGCAGTTATTATCATTGTGACACTTTAAAAAAACTTCTTCATAACTTTTCATTATATGACCGTAGGAAATCAAAATCACATTCGGCTAAAAAGTTTATGTATTTATGCATACATATATACACATACACGAGTATATGTATGTGTGTATATGCTAAATTTTGTCTGCACCATAAAAGTCGTAATTATGCATGGATCGTCTTCAAACTCACCAAAACCATTGAGATGACTAAAATCGTGATGGATTTTGCAACTGTGCAAAATCAGCCCAATGGGGGGGACAGGGTGTTTTGTGAAAACTGGCAAAACCCCATAACTTCCATAATTAAGCCTCATGATAATTGCATAATTTTAATGAGGTTAATTTGACTAAAAATTATTTTATTGTTGTAATCTTTTATATCTGTTTATCGATCTATATATATAATCTTAGCTGTGGGTTCAATTACAAAAGTCAAAATTATCTAATTAGTGATAAAAAATGAAAAAAATATTGTATTAACATGATTCTGAAAAAATCAGCTCTCACAAAAAAATGAAATTAAAAATCATCAAAAGCGGCCAGATAAAATTGTTAATCTTTAATCCTGATTGAGTTTTTGTGGGTAAAATTAGCACTTGACTTTGATATGTACCTGGGCCTGCAATTCCAGCTGACAGGCATTATTTATTTATTTTATAGTACTATTTTTTTTAAATTCTTATTTTTACAAAAATTTTTACCTGGGTATGTTAAAAGCTTGGTCTTGCATATAATTGAAAACAAAAAGCATAAAACAGGGCGTTTGAAACTGAGAAAGATCTACAGCATGATCCGATTTAAGCAAACATCACAAGCATCAATGCATTTCAATTTAAGAAAAAGGCAATATAAGAAAAATATTATTAAAGGAGAACAGGACAAACTGGTGTTAAATCGATGTTAGCAATATCTGATTTAAGCAAGCATTACAAGTCTCAATGCTTTCTGATTTAAGAAAAACATGGCAAGCTCATGTCAAATTGATTTAACAGGCTTGGATTTAATAGAGGTGAAAATTAGTGGTCATCACTCGCCATACAATAAAAAATGAAAAAGTGGCAATTAAAAAATCAACTATCAATCGCCACCATAGTCATCACTTGCCAAGTGGCAATTAAAAAATCTATTTTTGATTGCAAACTGAAATACAATTTTTTTCATAGAAATATGCATCGCTACATTGATTAAATCTAATTAGAAAACTGGTAATGTCTTTTTCCTACTGGATGCAAGCAAATTTCAATAACTTAGCTGTATTTTAAATTTTTCGTTTTCTTTGCCATATGCTTTTAGAGTGTTCAGTTGGATAATTATTTCAAGAAATACATTTTTATTCTGGAAAATATATTCATCAGCTTTGATTCCACATGCATTTCAAGTAATTTAATCCTTTTTTCACACTGGATGCAAATGAATTTCAAAGACATTTCAGTATCTTCAATTTTCGACTTTGGTTATGCTTACCAGTTGGATTATTTTTTTTCAAGAGATACTGTTTAATCATTCAAAATACGCTCATCAGCTTAGATTTCAACTGTATCGGATGTGTGTAGATTATTAATACAGTATTTACTCGTGTATAAGGGGCACTTTTTTTCCAAAAAATTAGGGCAAAACTCCTAGGTGTGCCTTATACACGGAATAATTTTTTACTGTTGGATGCAGTCGAACGATATACATATGAAACAAGAAATTATCCAAAAAATATATTAAAATTCAGAAAGTGTTACTTAATTGAAGTTTTTTAAACAACAGAGCTAATGACATTATCTAAACGCTAATTAGCAATTCTCTTTACCACTCACTCCTATTTCCCATCATTCTCTTACAATCCGAAGTCTACAAATGCATTTTTCGTCTTGTCTTCTGGTCTGGTGTAATGTTTATTTCAACTTTTTTTTTACTGGAATTCATTTGGTCACTCTTCATTAGCGTATCAAATTTATGGTGCGCGTTATATACAAGATTTTAAGAAATCGCCATTTTTACTTGTAAAATAGGGGTGCGTCTTATACACGCACGCGCCCTATACATGAGTAAATACGGTAATACATTTATTTATTAAATAAAATCTAAATAACATTTTATTGAGTTTTATTTATAATTGATTCATTATTTATGTTTGAAAAGAAGAAGAAAAATATCTTAAGATTAAAATCCAAACTCATCCATTTTTATTTTTATAGATTATTTTGATAAAAAATCAATTTGCATATGTTTGGGTAATATTAGAATATTTTAGTTTTAATTACTATTATGCAATTAACTATTTTTACAGCAGAATTAGTGGGCATTCAATGGATTTTTCTGCAGATCTGAAATTTTCTACTTTTATGGCATTTTGTTACCATTAAATAGAGATACATTTTAAGATAATATTTTATTACTAATCTTGCAGGGTGCCAATGGCAAGGGTCTGTCCAGACTTTTCTCACAGGGTCCTATTTTTGTGAAACTGTGAATTTTTTTCTTATATTTGTGAAAATTCTAATCAAGAAGTTTGTGAATTTTAAATTATTAATGTCTTCAAGTTCTACTTTTCACATATAAAAAGCTAAGTAATGTGCTATTTGGTGAGTTCAACTGCTTATTTACAAGCTAGATTTTATAATTAAATGATTAAATTTGTGAAAAGTTCAATTGGAAGGTGAAAAAATTCTATGAAAGGCCTATTTAAGAGCCAAATAATTTTGTGAAGGGTCTTGTTTGGGGATAAAATGTTTTGTGAAAGGTCCTGTTTAGGGATAAAATGTTTGTGAAGGGTCCTGCTTTGGGATAAAATATTTTGTGAAGTGTCCTGTTTTGGGATAAATTATTTTGTGAAGGGTCCTAAAATTTTCCTAAACATATCTCTGAATGGTCTAAAAAAAATCAGTGATTCTAGTAATGTGGTATTTAAATCCTTCTCCATCCACTTCTCCTATCTCCCCCCCTCCTCTTTCTTTTTAAATTATTTTTATTGTAAATGAAAAATTAAATTCATCATTGAATCTGTTTCTGTTTTACTAAGTAACCTTTTAAATCTGTGTCTGTAAAAACAAGTGTGTGCTATTTGAATGTGTTAGGGGAAGTTATTCCCCTCCTCCTTAAGTAATTTAGACTGTAGCAACCAAAAAACGTCAGACGCAATAAAATAATTCTTTTTTTTTTTTTTTTTTTTTTAATTTCTTAAAAAATGAGTTTATAAAAGTATTAAAATGAGTCACTAATTTTTATTTTATTTTATTTTTATTTTTTGAAACACTGTTTTTTTTTTTTTTTTTTTTTTTTTTTTTTTTGTATGTGTGTGTATATATGTGTGTAAAATATAAATCTTTTCAAAGTTATTTGAAAAATTATATGCTAAGTATGCTAAATAATACAAGAGGGGTGGAGGGGGGCTGCATAAAGATCTATTTTATTGCATTCTAAAGAGTAAAATTGGTGTTAAATCACAATTTAGCACTAAATCGTGATGTTAGATGGATAATAAATCGACTTAAGAAATTTCTACATTGTCCAGTCCTACTAAAAAGTGTATGTTTTATGTTTTTAAATGGAATTTGATGATCTGTTATTGTTTCTAACACTGAAAAAAGACAAACATGTAATTAAGAAACGGCCCATTGTATAATACTTAAACTCAAAGCATCTGTGTGGAAGGAAATTATTATTCTTTGAGCAAAAGACATTTTAAAAAAGTGATTTATTACAAATAACCAATTTTTCCTTAATAATGTTTTCACAGTTTTAAGTAGAATTACCACCACATAACTGAGTCACTTCATTAAATAGAATTTGATTTAATAAAACAGTAGATACTGAAAAATGCCAAAATGTTCAAATATTAACTTTAATTTTGATTTATATAAATGGGAATTGTAGTAGTATTTTTTTTTTTTTTTAAGTTTTGGGCTATTGTTTGCACTATTGGTTACATGTTGCAAATAATTTGCTTTATTATTCAAATTGTTGTTGAATGAAATTCAATATTTTGATGCTTGTGTTAACAACAGCCATTTTTTGCAACACTTATGAAACATATTTTAACTAGCCGTCCTTAGCGAATAGCTTTGTCTCCCTTAATTTTTCACTGCACAGTATGCCACACCTTCCACATGCCTAAAAATACTATAATTCTCATTATGTGCTATGAATTTGGTCAATATGATTTCCTTCCTGATCAAGAGCAGTCCAAAGAATGGAATAACACTTATTTTGTCGATGTAAGATGGTTGCACTTGACAAAAACTTAAAATTAGTTTTTTAGAAAAATAAATAAATAAATAAATAATTTATTGAGTTTGTTCTTTGAAAAACAAAACAACAGCAACAAAAAAAAGATCAAGCCGTTAAGGCAAAATTTATTAACTATTCAGAAAATTGTTGTTGTCCTCTGTAGAGAACTGGGAAATCTTAAGCATATCTGAATCTTTTGATTGGTTGAATTCTGCAATTTATTTTATTTTATTTGTTTTCTGATTGGTCTATGTTCGATGTTCAAAAATGAAATACTTCTGTTGGCAGATGGCAAAAAAATGAACTTAAAATAAAAAATAATAATAATGAAAAAACAAATTGCGATAAAGATTTCAAACAAATTTCATTTAAAAGTGCATTTTTTTCTCTACACAACAGTGTGAAATTTAAAAATGTGCGATGTTTAGAAGTTTAAAAATTTTGCAGTTCCGAAAATTGCAAAACTGAAATTTCATTTAAAATCTGTTTAGGATGGGTCCAGGAATATTAATGTTTAATCCATGTCCTATGAAATATGAGGCGCTCAGAAGTCAGTCTGATTAACTCCATCAAATAAAAATGCAAATTTTAAACAGTTAAAGTTGCATATCTATAAACTACTATTTTATATCATTGGTCTAGGAATATTAATGTTTAATGCATGGCTTACGTAACATATGATTTGTTATGATCATCATAAAAATTATGTTTATTATTATTATTAATTTAAATATAGAATTTATATATAAGTCTTTAAAAATATAATTTTTCAAATAGTTGTAATTTTTTAAATTACAAATTTGTTATTTTAATAAATTGTTGAAGTAAAATAATCGGGTTACCATGTGAAGCACAAACTCACCATTTTGTTTTATTTTTATTTATTTTCACTATTTTTACTGAATACTAAGTAACATTAATATGAAAAAGTTGCAGAGTGTTAAACAGACAAAAGTAATTCATTTAAGCTCATTTAGTTGCAAAATATAGCAATAAAATGTTTTAAAACTCGAATTGTGTATGTAGGATATACACCATAAGATATAAAATTTTAGTTGAAAATTTGAAATTTAATTTTTTGTACTATTCTTCTCGTTATTAGACTGATGTATAGATTTAAATTCTTTTTTCATAAAAAAATTTTAAAAATTGTGCAGTGAAGTATTAAATGAATGCCAAGCACTGTATCATATTACTTTTATTCATAATTTAATTTACTTGCTCAATTCTTTGCTAAATCAGAAGATTCTGCTATTAAAATCAATTCTGTATTTTTATGCTAGCCAGATGCAGGAGATAAATCACCAAACATTGTTCCTGTGGCATTTTTTCGTATTATATTTATTTCATTAAAAATTTCACTCATTTCATTTATAATACATAATCTTAATTTTAAACTGAATCATTTAAAATTCATAACTTATTTATTTTGATTATATATTTTTATTTATGTACAAAGTACAGAAATAATGGCATTTTTAAACTCCATAATTGCAGTGAAAGAGTGTGACACAAATAAACCCAATTTATCTGGGCTTAAATCCTGCCAAAGGACTTTTACACAATAATTATTGAGATGTATTTCATTTTTGCGTTGCCACTGAACAATTAACAAATAATTTGAATTTCTATGTCATGTACAATAGCATAATATGAAGTAATAGTTTTGTTTAATCATTTTTTTAAATATGAGTAAATCAAAATAAATAATAAAATGCATTCACAAATAAATCTCCAAATAGTGTAAGATGCCTTGTTAATTTTTTAAACAACTTGACTATGTTTCTTACTAAAATTCTAGCTCTCTATGTATTCATGTCACTTATACTTTGTTATACATATATATATAATATATATATGTTAATTTATTCAGGCAAAATTAATCTTGATTCACTATTCTTTGAATAATCAATTACAATATTTTAGCTAAACCTTTTCTCTCTCTCTCTCTCACTTTAAATACAACTTTTAACACAATGCTGAATGATTTTCTGATTTTTTTTTTTTTTCTTATCAATTGCAGGATTATGTCTCCTCCATAAACCTGAGATATTTTTCTTTTTTTCTTATTGTCCATAATTAA
Source organism: Maratus speculifer (assembly GCA_964019185.1). Lineage (NCBI taxonomy): Eukaryota > Metazoa > Arthropoda > Arachnida > Araneae > Salticidae > Maratus > Maratus speculifer. The sequence continues at coordinate 69,404,574 of OZ025296.1, forward strand.
AAGATATGATTTAACATGGATACCACATTTCTGCGGAATCATAAATTTATTGTTTTCTTTTTAAAAAACTGTGATGGCCACAGAATTGGGGGAAAAAGTTATGTTTCATGTGTGCCGCAAATTAACTCAACAGCAGTGGTATATTACAGTTAGCTTGGGACACAGAAAAATTCGAGTAAAAAAAAAACTACATTTGGACCCCATTCATTAAATGTAGCCAAGGGATTATTCAGATGTGTTCTGATGAATTTACACCCAAATGTATAGAATATTGCGATAAATTAAATGTACACATTTGATATATTTAGTGTAATTTTTTTTTTTTTTTTTTTTTTTTTTTTTTTTTATACGTGTATACATTAAACAAATTACCTTTCACTTAGAATTCCTGAGACTTTCCCTATATAAAACATTATTGCTTTTACACAATTTTTTCAAAATATATGGATACTGATTTCTTAGATTTAGGAGTCACCGACTTTAAAAAAAATTTGGGAATCTGCACTTATATATTGAAAGAGTTGCTTTTATATTTATATATATATATGTATATACAGAAATGAATTATAATAAATATAAAAAAACTCCATAAGTTTGTATCAAATGAAAAGCAAAAATTTGATGAAAATGCTCAAACTTCTTGTTTATGAATAAGTAATTTTCCCTTTCAATGTATAGCAGGGTTTCCTTTAAAAATAAACTGGGTCATTTTGGATAAACATTTAGTAAGATTATAAATAAAGTTATGATAAATCAGCAAAATAAATTTATCTCTTTTAATAAAAAAAATAAAAATATATATATATATATATATATATATATATATATATATATATATATATATATAGTATACGATGCATAAAGCATAAATTTATAAATTTATATACTAATGTATAATAAATATCTGAAATGTTTTACAATCTTTACTTTCATTATTTAATTAATATTATCCTGATTATTATATTCAATATTATACGTAAACACAATGGAAATTTGGGATATGAAATTGGAAATCCAGATATTTGAAATCTTTAATGTATTGAAAAAAAATACTCTTTTATCTAATATTTTTATTTCTCAATACTTTTGCATTCTTATTTATTCATTAGAAGAAATTTGTTTACTTTTACTAAATTTTTAAAAATAATTAAAACTGCAAATTTTTTTTTAAAAAGTACATATTTTAAATAAATGTAGTTGATACTGATAAAAATACTTCAATTTTTGTCATCCAAATTTTTAATAATATGCTAATAAAAATAATAAATAAATAAAATAAAAACATACTAAAAATGTGCCATACTTGCATTTACAAGGAATAAGCTAGGAAAAGGATAAAAGCTGTTCATTCCTGATCTAAATAATAATAGATATCTAATTTAACATGAGGTTGCTAAAAGCAAAGTCAGTATAAAAATAGCAAAAAATATGTTTTTTCCAGATTTATTTATTTATTTATTTATTTTTTTAAGTTTTTATCACAAAAAGAAAATGTTACATTTAAAAGATGGTTTATGCAAATAAAATTTTCAGATAAAATTCAGATTTATTAATTATCAAATTCCTAAAGGCAATCAATATTTATTGATCAACATCAAAATAATCTTGTTGATCAATTCACGTTATCAAAAAATTGTTATAATCTAGAAAACAGAAAAATTGAAAATGCTACACTTATGACAATATAGCAGACTAAAATAAATTTGTTTTAAATATACAACATTTTAAAGCAGTGAAAAATGTATTATTATTTCATAATACTCATTATAGTATTATTTCTTAATTCACAATAAATGTTTACAAAACAAGAATAAAAATAGAAGAAAAAAATCTTTGTTTCACTGAAGATAGTAAGAAGCATTTATTTATCACTGATTGTACTAATTTGTTTGATTGTACAGTCAAACTTCAGCATTGGGAGACATAAGAGAACCATACAAAAATTACTATATATATATAAAGGATTTAAAATGAAGGAGTGCAGTTAAAAGATATAATTTAAGATATAAAAATGAAAATTTATCTGCATGACTGTAATTCTATAAAAATTCATAGTTTGGAAGCCACAATTGTGAAGTGTTACATACATGTATATTAAAACACAGCCGAAGCAACCAAAGTAATTTGGAATTGAAATAATTTCTAGTTAATTTTTAATTAATAAAACACAGACAATTTAACAGCAGTTTCCTATCAAGTTAAACATTTTTCGTTTTAGCAGTTGCCAAAAATGAAAATTCATAGTAAAATTATTAGTTTTTTTAATGTAATTTTAAAACTATTTAGAACTAATTTTTTGTAGTAGGTGCATTCAGTAGGTTACCTTCATAGATACCTTCTGGTACAAACATAATCAAAATATGAAAAGTATTTTTTTAGATTTGCTTGACAAACGAATTTTGTTTGACTTTTAATATCGTTTCGTAGTTGTATATGTCCAGAAAGTAATACTGAGCTGTGTATTAGCCTTCTCTTCGCTCAGACAACTATGTTTTTTATCTTTTATTGACGAGAATGCACAAAGTTCCATTATTGTGATTATTAAAGCCATATTATTTCATTTTACTTTATTTTATCTGGAAAGCCCCCATGTTCAACACGGGCAAAGCCAGGTAGTTCAGTGAGTTTAATAAATAATTTCCTTATTTATTTATTTATTTAATTTTTTTTTTTTTTTTTTTTTTAAAATAACACTGAAAATTAAAGGGTAATTTAAATATAAGTATGATATCAATATATCATATATCATTGAATATGACGATGTTAGGTAACAAATTGATAAACTTATCTTTTCCTCTATTAAAAAAAAAAAAAAAAAAAAAAAAGAAAAAAAAATCCTTTCTTTTAAAGTAACTAAAAAAATCATGATCACAACAGGATCTACATTACAGTTGAAGTTATAAATATATCGCCCCTTTTCTCATTTTAGTAATACTTAAACCAATCCCTTAATGTAACGGTCACCGAAATCCCAGCACATGTATTTCACTTTGTCCATACCTTATATGGTCATAGAAAACCGAATGTGGTTTTCTTATACCAGCTGCTCTACAATAAAAATGCTGCATAAGATGTTTTGCGCATCGTACATATATTTCCTTCTCATGCTACCGTTCCTTATTTGGTATACATTCGCAAATGTTAGACCGCTTCATGAGCCCCAAAGCCTATCCCACAAAATTCCTTTGCTTTTTCAAATTCCAATATCAAGGTTTAAACTCTTTTTTCGCCAATTAGCGATTATCTTGTTAATATGCTAAGTACAAAAATCTCTCTCTCAGAAGAAAAATATTTTGGCCAAATATCATATACATGCCAAACATTGTAACCTTTGGCGATATCTGACAACTGATGTTATCTTGGTTCTGACTAAAAGAACGGCCACTTTCACTTTTTCTCTTGCCTGCTCTGCTGTAACCACCAGTAATTTACGCTGAGCGTCCTACTTTCTCGAAAGGGTGAAAATAAAACTTTACTTTAAAGAACCTGGCTGCATACTTCTCTTTTTATCGATCTACTTTTCACGGCATTGATGATAACTTGTAATAGTCAAATATTAAATCTGCAAGATACCGTAATTACCCAAGACATTCCATTACAAACTTTGGTGCTATAAGACCGTACTTAACCCGACTAGAGGAGTATGGACGCTCATAGAATCCGGAGAAATCGCTGCTGTCTATAGCGGTTTCGCATCTTCTCTGCATGGCATGCGGTGTTTTCGAACAACTCAAGATTTATTGCTCCGTCGGTGCATCATAGGATTCGAGACTTATTCCTTCTTCTGTGGGTCGCATGGTGTTGGATGCGGCAAAAGAGGCTCGTCCCTCCCAGTATGACAGTTACTCAAGCCTTAGCCAGCTGGAAAAGTGATGTCAAATCAAAAGTTTTTTTTTTCTTCGACCCTGATTGATCGACCTGCGTGGCTCCGTCCGTTGTCAACATTCATCATCGCGTTCGTATCTCGACGTGCTGCGGTCAACTCAGTGTCTTCGGCAGTTTTTTTTTCTTTTCAATTTCGGCTGCAGTGCTCGTCATAATTGTTTGTGAATTCATCATGTGTGATATGTGCTCCGGTCATCTCCGTGCTTTCAGTGGCGTCTATCAGCTGCAATGCGTGTCATAAGTGTGTGTGAAGAAAGATATCCAAAAAAATGTGATATCAACGAAAGTTTTGTTTTCTTTTCTCATCAGAATTTTCAACATACACAAAAAAAATAATAAATCCAAAAAAATTAGTAGCGATTAATGTGGCAATTAGTCGAGCACAAAAAAAGAATTAGTGAAATATATGCAATGAGGTGTTTGTGATAAATAAGTCATCAATCTCACATACAGAATTTTTCATTGAGAAATACGCAAAATATTAAAAAAAAGTGTGTGCCAATTATCTTTATTCCTTGAGTGCTTTCCGAAATGATTATCAATGGTACACACATAAGTTTTGAACGTGAAATATGCTTGTGATCCCTGTTGACAGGGATGCTAAAACAATATACACACAAAAAAATTTTTTTTTGAATTTGTGCTCAAGCGAAATTTTATTACATCAATAATGCCACAACACTTAGATTTATGTTTTGCTATTATTATTGTTATTGTTTTATTTGGATACATGATTATTTAAATAACATTTTTTTGTTCAGAGCATTTCAAAAAAAAAAATAGTAATAATGCTTTTTAATACTTATTTGATTAAACTTTATCTTACGGTATTAAAACATCTCAATTATAATCCTGTATCCAAGCATTAATAAGATACCCTTTATATTTTTATTATGCATACATACATTTTCTTACTCTTTAATCTAAAAAAAAAGGTGATTTTTTTTCATAAAATTTTTTTGATACAAAGTAAGTAATTTTCAATGTGATATTTTGTTCAGAGTCATGAGAGAACAAATAGAGGTTTTCAGTAATAGATAAAAAAAATATAAGAGTAAGACATTTCTAATACTATCTCATTTACGAGCTAGATATTTTTAACTAAGTGCTTTAACAATTTTTATTATGGTATCTATTTTTATTATTTAAGTGATATTTTGTGTTTTTATTATTATTTTATTTGACTTTAAATGATTGTGAGTACCTTTGAAATCTTTAGAATTTAGTCAAAGGAATACGTGTGCAATTAAATAGTAGCCCTACACCTACCAATTAACATTTACAAATAGTTTTAAACCTTTTTTTAGTATTTGTTGCATTAGATCAGCTACATATTTAACTGATATGGCTAATTCTAAGATTACTTTCAAAACCATCACTTTTGATGGCGATGCTAATTTGGTTGACTTTTTCTTCAACCAAATCAAAACATTAGCCAAAGCACACGGATGGAAGGATCAGGACACCATCCAGTTTCTAGGTAGTAAGTTATCCGGACCTGCGCTTACTTTCTTTACTCAGAACCCATCTATTTATAAAGCTGACAAATTAAAATTTGTAGAAAAAGAATTCAAAAAATTCTTTGCCCCCCCTAGTAAAACAACAGCGCTCGTGGAATTTAACAATTTAATAATGCTGCCTCAAGAAACGATTAGAAACCTTGCACACAGAATAAATATTCTAACTACTCGAGTACATGATAACATAAAAGATAAAGAAGCCTTAGACAATATTAAATACACAAAACTAATCTCGTGCATTCCACCCCCACTGAGAATTAAATTGCAAGAGGAAAACATTCTCGATTATGACACTGCTGTTGACAGGGCACAAATGTTGCAGGATATAATGCAAAATGAGAATGTGCTACAAACATGTAACACAACAAATCCTGTAGCAGACTCTATTGCTAATCAGTTAAAAATTTTAACTGAAAGAGTCAATGCATTAACATTAACAAGCATTCCAAATGAACAAAACATAGACGCAATTCACAGTATAACCCCACAAAATTCAAAACAGCGTGAACAGTATGCGAACAAGGACTTTAAAAGGAAGCATACGGTTTCACCTAAACATAACACACGTAAAAATAAATCTACATCACCACCCGCTTGCCAGCTATGTGCGAAGCGTGGCCACACAGCAAAACATTGTTTTAAATGGCGTAGAGCAAATTCAAATAGAAATAAACATAGTTATAAATACGACAATAACTATAGAAGAAATGATAACAGAAATGGTAATTTAAACTACTAATGAGATGTACTTCAGCTGATGGCTTTACATCTCAAAAGAAGTCTAACACATCAGCAACTTCAGACGAATTTCCATGGACTCATGACCCAACACTGCCTACACTCTGTCCAGACAGAAGGGTTAAATCCGTTGCTTCGCAAACAAAATGTGAAGTTAAATTGTCCAAAAATTCTGCATCACAAACAGTCGAAAACAATAATGAAGTAGCTTCACAAACTGTTAACATATGTGATGACAAAGTTGCAGTTATTTGCAATGTAAATAATTCATCCCCAACACTCCCCCTCATAAAGGCCTCCATTGCAAGACATAAAACTAACTTTTTGCTCGATACTGGTTCATCCATTTCAATTATATCACAAGATTTGTTTGAAAAAATTAAAGACAAACTAAAATATAAAAGATTAGGAACAGGCGTCACTATTAAAACAGTTAATTCAGATGTTCAGTTCACTGCATGCATTAAAACTTCTATTCGCATACACCAAAAGTCATTCTCGCATAATTTCTACATTGTTGACATATCGAATTCCGCTAACTTCCAGGGAATTTTAGGCTTTGATTTTATTCACAAAAATAGAATTGTGATAGATATTCATAAGAATAAAATGTCAACAAATGAATTTAGCATACCACTACTTGATTCTGCCTTATGTGAGAATGAAACACATCATCTTGAAACACATGAAATACATCAATCGGAAAAATTCCCAAAAGAAATTCGATTGGAGAATAAACTTAAACTAGAACCACAGGAAAAGAGGTGGATCTCCATAAAAACTGATTCAATTGACCCAAGAAAACATTACTATTTTCAATGTGAAACAAAAAAGAATATAATTTCTTACGATAGTATTGTAGGTGGTCAAAGTTATGAATCAGACATGGAAGGAACTCAAAACACAACTAGATCCCCACAAAAATTCCAGTTTTATGTTTTTATACAAAATTCATCTACTAAACCTGTACACATAAACAAAAATGCACGAATAGGAACTTTATTTGAAACAATGGACATTATGGACCCGTCACAAAACACAAATTTTCATCAAATTATGAATTCATGTGAAAATGTTTCGAATTTTAATCTTAAATCTCAGGATAACTTAAAGGATTACATTTGTAATTATATTCAGGCATCAAATGAAACATTAAATCAACGTAAAGAAGAACTAAAAATTAGTGACTTTAATTTAAATCATTTACAGGAAGAGAATGCAAAAAAGTTAGGAAAATTATTGCTTGATAATTATGCATCATTTTCCAAATCCATAAAAACACTAGGCCACACAGACAAGGTAGTCCCAAATTTAAAGTTTATAAATGACTATCCCATTAAAACATTACCGTTTCCCCTCCCACAATCATTACATAACGAAATGAGAGAGCAAATTCATCAACTTCTTGAAGCAGATATTATAGAACGAAATTGTTCTGAGTGGGCATGTCCCATTTTGCTTGTAAAAAAGAAGACTGATCAGTCTGGAAAACAGAAATACAGACTCGCTCTAGACTTACGTATGTTAAATTCCGTGTTACAAGGCTCATCATACCCCCTACCAAAAATACAAACCATAATTTCAAATTTATCCGCATACAAATTTTTCACTTCACTAGACTTCAAAATGGCGTATCATCAAATAGACCTTCCGGAACAATTTCAAGACCCACTAACCTTTACATGTATCTATGGGACTTTTAAATATAAACGCCTAGTATTTGGTCTAAAGTCATCAAGTGGATTCTTCCAACATTTAATGGATTCTTTAATTGATGAATTGCAAATTGATGGAGTATATTCATATCAAGATGATCTAATATTTGGGTCAAACTCATTTGAGGAAACTTGTTCAAAGTTAGATAAAATACTTAAAATCTTAACTAAGTATAATTTAACATTGACTCCAAACAAATGTACATTTCATACATCAGCAGTTGACTACTTAGGGTTCCATATTGAAAACCACTCTATTGCACCGATTCAGGCAAACATTGTTAAAATTAACTCGTTTCCCACACCAAAAACTAAGAGACAATTAAAAAAATTTATTGGTTTAGTAACATTTTATAAATCATTGGTGCCATCATTTTCGGAAATTATTCAACCTCTCATTGATTTGACTACTCCTAAAGCTACATTTAAATGGACACAAAAACACCAAGAATTATTCAAAAAAATGCAACAAGTGTTCTTTAGTTCACCTATGGTTCGCTTACCAGATTGGTCAAAAACCTTTTACGTTAACACTGACGCATCTAAGGTAGCGATAGCTGGTGCATTATTACAGGAACATGAAGGACAATTACTTCCTATTGCATATTTTTCTAAATCTCTTAAACATGCAGAAAAACGTTACCCAGCTTTAAAACTTGAATTAATGGCCATTTATAAATCAGTAATCGCATTTAAGTACTATTTATACAACAGGAAATTTGTAATTTTGTCAGATAGTGCTCCCTTAAAAAAATACAAGAATACATGTAACCCTGCGGATTTAACTACACGTTGGCTAACTGAACTTTCTGAATACACCTTTTCTTTCGAACATGTACCGGGATCATCCAATGTACTTGCTGATTATCTATCAAGGTGTACATTTGAAAACAATACCCAAGATCTTAAATCAAATCCTGAACTCCTTAATGACCCTCATGCTTTACCAATTGTAGATAATGATATTTCGGACAATATCGAAGAATCCAATAAAAATAAACCCAACTCAGTAAATTATTTAACTTCAGGCAGAGATGCAAACAAGGATCCATTACTTGAAATATCAAACGACACATTTGTCAGTGAGCAAAGAAAGGACCCAAATTTGGCCGAAGTTTACAATGAGATTTTAAGAAATGGATCATCAAAAAAATTTCCGATGTACTTCATACATCCTGACAGTAAGGTTCTCATGACAAAAAAAGAAAACGTATATAATAACACATTTTCGTACCATATTATTGTACCAGACTCACTTAAGGCTAAAGTTTTAACAATTTGTCATCTGTCACACTTTGGGTTAACTAAAACATATGCATTTGTAATAGCTAGATATTTTTGGAAAGGAATGTATACCGACACGTTAAATTTTGTAGCATCTTGTACTAAGTGTATTCAAACAAAACATCACATAACACCACCTGCTCCACTTCAGCCCACTTACACACCAACCCACCCAGGACATACCATTGGGATTGACTTACTAGGACCATTTAAAAACGGACAATCAGTTTTAACGGTAACAGATCATTTTTCACGGCACCTCGAACTATTTGCCTTGCATACAACAACAACTGACAAAATTGCTAAATGTTTATTTGATTACATAACTACCTTTGGCAGACCTGCCACTATTCTCAGCGATTTAGGTAAGCAACTGACTTCTGACATGTACAACAGATTCAACGATACATTGGGCATAAAAATACTCCATTCCTCAGTAGGTCACCCCCAAAGTAATGCAATTTCAGAGAGAGTAAATAAATCAATAAAATATTCAATTACCACTTTACTTGAAGAAGGCCATTCTTTTGAAAATGCACTACGTATACATAAATCACTATACAATGGTTCCACACATTCTTCCACTAAATATTCCCCCAACTTATTACACTTTGGAAGAGAACTATCTTTATTATTTGATACTTTTGATCAAACTATTAATCAGCCAATCCTTGATAAGGGGATAGAAACTTACCAGTTGCTAAATGATTTGAATTCAATTTACGAAAAAGCATACACTAACATCAAAAATTCACAAGAAAAGAGAAATCAACACTTCCAGAAACGAGCGAAACTAAGAGTAATCTTAGAAAAGGATATAGTGTACCTCAAATCCGTTGATAAGTTTAAACCAAAATACACCGGACCTTTTATTGTAGTACATAAATATTCGCCAGTTTCTGTTTCCATTAAGCGTTTACACTCACCCGATGAATCGGCATTCAGAGTACACATTGACAGGCTAATTATAGCCCCCCCTAGAAATGATCATTTATTTGTGCGTCATGAGGAAAATATAAGTCACCCAGGAAACAGCTCCATAAAATACAACCTAAGATCTCGTTTTTAACACAGCCCATCACAATATTAGGTTAACATAGATTTACAGTAAATGCAGTACATCACACTGATACACATGTTGTGTTGGAGTTTCCTTTGAGGGAGTTCATGGCTGGTCCACGTTCTCCATCACAGGGGGCTTCCACATAACAGTTGTCTCTTATTTGCTGGGTTGTCGCCAAGATTTTTACTTTTCCCTTTCAGTAGTTTTATTGTTCATACATAATAATAATAATAATAGTAATAATAAAAATAACATATCACATTGCACATACATTAAATTTTAGTCATATCAAACATAATCATGATGCACAATAAATCTCTAACCGATTATGACAAAGCTGTTTCTCACTACTCTAGGATTGACATTCCCTTTCAGATATATATATATACCATATGTATCAGAGTTTTATTTTTTTTATTTTTAATTATGCCCCTTCGAAGTGAAGGCCCGTTCAAAAGTCACCCAAAGGACCTGTAACTTCATTGTGGTGAGAAACGAAATTTCGGATTGGTGCAGTTCACACCAATTTTACCTAAACTCCCTGTTTTTCTATGTAATGCGACGTGCGCTCCTCTGAGAAAGCAAAAGATTTCGGGAGGAGCAGAGGGTCCATGTAATGTGGGCTCTCGCCAATATTCCCACTTCCCATAGGGCTAGGCCATAAGCCGATGCCATCACCTTGTCATTTGACAAGATTTAGGGCAGCACCTTTTTTATGGATCGCGTGTCGCTTTCCTTTTTTTTGCTTGTCCTGTGTGGATACACGAATTTTTGTTTTTTTTCTTATTTTTTTTAAACATACTCATTTGTCACAAAATACACTTCATCCATAACATTTCATTATTTTTCATATTATTATGATACACTTACATGGTTGCAACCTCCATTTCATATTTTTAACCTCCATTTCATATTTTAACCTCCATTTCATATTTTTAACCTCCATTTCATATTTTTAACCTCCATTTCATATTTTTAACCTCCATTTCATATTTTAACCTCCATTTCGTATTTTAACCTCCATTTCATATTTTTAACCTCCATTTCATATTTTTAACCTACATTTCATATTTTTACTATCTATTTCGTATTCTTTTAGTATAGATTTTCATATTTGTACCACATAATTCATACTTTTATTATATACTTCATATTCTTCATATTTTATTCAAGATTTCATTTTATCCATAACCTATGTTTTTATATTATTCGTGACCTATAGCTAACATTCTTCATAAACATATATATTATAAACAATTGATGGTACGAACTTCATGACTATTTTACATATTAAACATCTTCCTTGCATTTGGCGCCTTATCTTTGATTAAAAAAAAGATAACCTTTATAAAGGAACAATATATGGTATACCTAGAAAAAAAAAAACAGGAAGAATGTCTTGTTGTGTGCAAAGTGCTAGAAAAAGCACAAATAGGCCTGAACTCTAAGCAATAAAAGGCCAATGTGTTCCGGAACAACAACAACATCAAAATAAATGAACATTTAAAAAAAAAAAGAAAGAGAGACTCTGAAGATATATAAGCATATGTCGACATAATGTATAACTGCATAAATTCAAATATATGTAATCAATTCATTATATTTAACCAGCATAATTCTACACTTTTGTATGTAATTCTGAGAGAGACATTTTCGTACCGGGTCCAAAATTTTTTTCAAACCCAAACCAGCGGGGGAGATATATGATATCAATATATCATATATCATTGAATATGACGATGTTAGGTAACAAATTGATAAACTTATCTTTTCCTCTATTAAAAAAAAAAAAAAAAAAAAAAAAAAGAAAAAAAGAAAAAAAAATCCTTTCTTTTAAAGTAACTAAAAAAATCATGATCACAACAGGATCTACATTACAGTTGAAGTTATAAATATATCGCCCCTTTTCTCATTTTAGTAATACTTAAACCAATCCCTTAATGTAACGGTCACCGAAATCCCAGCACATGTATTTCACTTTGTCCATACCTTATATGGTCATAGAAAACCGAATGTGGTTTTCTTATACCAGCTGCTCTACAATAAAAATGCTGCATAAGATGTTTTGCGCGTCGTACATATATTTCCTTCTCATGCTACCGTTCCTTATTTGGTATACATTCGCAAATGTTAGACCGCTTCATGAGCCCCAAAGCCTATCCCACAAAATTCCTTTGCTTTTTCAAATTCCAATATCAAGGTTTAAACTCTTTTTTCGCCAATTAGCGATTATCTTGTTAATATGCTAAGTACAAAAATCTCTCTCTCAGAAGAAAAATATTTTGGCCAAATATCATATACATGCCAAACATTGTAACCTTTGGCGATATCTGACAACTGATGTTATCTTGGTTCTGACTAAAAGAACGGCCACTTTCACTTTTTCTCTTGCCTGCTCTGCTGTAACCACCAGTAATTTACGCTGAGCGTCCTACTTTCTCGAAAGGGTGAAAATAAAACTTTACTTTAAAGAACCTGGCTGCATACTTCTCTTTTTATCGATCTACTTTTCACGGCATTGATGATAACTTGTAATAGTCAAATATTAAATCTGCAAGATACCGTAATTACCCAAGACATTCCATTACAATAAGCTAATAATAAAACAAATGGAATGAGTGACTTCACTCATTATGAAACCAAGAATTTATTGGATGGAGGGAAGGACAAACTAACTATGACACTTTATTTTATTTATTTGTTTTGAAAAATAAGAAAATACAATTTTTAATTTCATGAAAGAATAGTATAGTGACAGTAACCTGTTTTTTGTAAAAAATATACGGTGATATCCTTCAGTTCTGATATGAAGTGATGTTGTAAGAATTATTAATACATTATTTGGAATTTCATAGGAAATTAAATGTCATGATATTATAAGAATAATCATTTGCTAATGTTTGATTGCATACCTATTAATCTTTTTTAAAGTGCATTACAAATTCAAGCTTTTTATAAAAGTAAATACATTTCTCACAATATTGCATAAAAGAACAACAAATCATGATATTATAATAGAAATGATCTTACGCTAATGTTTGATTGCATTTGTATAATTTTTTTTTAAAAGTGTGTTATTAATTCAAGCCATATATAAAAATACATTTCTCACGATATGGCATAAAGCAATAATTGTTTTTATATATATATATCTACATATATAAAAGAAAATCTGGATTTCGTATTAATCACAGTACAAAAAAATCTACTGAACCAAAAATCTTTAAAATTGGGGTAAAAATATTATTTATAACATAGAGTGCCGCTAAGAAGGGATTTTCGAAAATTCCACCCCTAAGGTTGGTAAAAAAAGAACGAACTTTTAAAAAATTCCTTAAAAATCGGCTTTTGTAGTTGTTCTTTAACTGATATCATATTTTAGTGTATTTTTTCATGCTGAATCGAATGGTACTAAGCAAATTCTTTTAAATCCATTAGTTCGTTAGATACTTCACATTTTCCAAATTTGGCGATTTCTTTGGCACAAAAACCTGAAATTTTCAATCCTTATCTATATACATAAAAGAAAGACTGGATTTCGTATTAATCACAGCACAAAAAAATCTACCGAACAAAAAATATTGAAAATTGGGGTAAAAATACTACTTATAACATCGAGTGCCGCTAAGAAGGGATTTTCGAAAATTCCACCCCTAAAGGGGGATAAAAAAAAGAACGAACTTTTAAAAAATTCCTTAAAAATCAGCTTTTATAGTTGTTCTTCAACTGATATTATATTTTTGTGTATTTTTTCATGCTAAATCGAATGGTACTAAGCAAATTCTTTTAAATCCATTAGTTCGTTAGATACTTCACATTTTCCAAATTTGGCAATTTTTTCGGCGCAAAAACCTGAAATTTTCAATCTTTATCTATATATATAAAAGAAAGTCTGGATTTCGTATTAATCACGACACAAAAAAATCTACCGAACCAAAAATCTTTAAAATTGGGGTAAAAATACTACTTATAACATCGAGTGCCGCTAAGAAGGGATTTTCGAAAATGCCACCCCTAAGGGGGGTAAAAAAAAGAACGAACTTTTAAAAAATTCCTTAAAATCGGCTTTTTTAGTTGTTCTTCAACTGATAACATATTTTAGTGTATTTTTTCATGCTGAATCGAATGGTACTAAGCAAATTCTTTTAAATCCATTAGTTCGTTAGATACTTCACATTTTTCAAATTTGGCGATGTCTTCGTCGCTAAAACCTGAAAATTTTAATCTATATATATAAAAATAAGTCTGGATTTCGTATTAATCATCATACAAAAAAATCTATTGAACCTACAATTTTGAAAAAGAGATCTATAATCAAGTTAACATGATTATATACGCTATATTTAATTATCTCAATATATATAAAATGCAAAGTGAACTTTCTTTCTGGCCGCTTATAACTTAAGTTCTACTAGATAGATTTTAATGGAACTTACATTGTGTTGATAATAAATAAAATATAGCATTCTACGTTGTTTAATTGACTACTTATGGAGATGTTTTAAATCAGATGAACCCAATCACAAACGGTTGGCTTTATGTGAAAGGTTCCGCTGAATGAATTTTCATTTAACTAATAAGAATGTTTTTATTAAAATACAGCACATTGCTCATTGGTGGACTAAGTTTGCATCTTGATCGAGTCCTTCCATTATCATATTTTTCCAAAGATGCCCGCAGAAGACGGCGCGAAACGTTGATATTTTGCATATTAAAATTCTTGTTTTGTGCACCAATGAGCAATGTGCTGTATTTTAATAAATACATTCTTATTAGTTAAATTTTATGGTGCAACTGTCCTGTATATATTTATGAATTTTTATTTGATTAAAACTGTTAACATGTTGACCGCTACGTCATTCTTTGGTGACTTACATTGAACTTTCCGTTTAGATGACTGACTTTTCACCAATGACAAACAGACTAAAATATCATATAAAACTAAAAATTACTATGATATAAAAATTTCTTTTGATTCAAAGTTTCTTTAAAAAAAACTGACCAGCGTAGCAGGCGAAAGTTGCTAGTATTGTATAATTTCACAAAATTGTATAAATACAACTCATATTTTCAATTATTTTTCAAAATTCAAATTCTTAAACTGTCTTTAGCATTTGTAGCATGAAGGTAGAATTATTGAAAAACAGCAATCATTATAAATTTTCACCGGGGCAAAAAAGTTATACTCCAAGAAACAAAAAGTTTATTTAAGATGACAAGAACAGGCAATTTCAACTGTATCCTGAATTTAGGCACTCTACGTTAAAGTGGGGGGGGGGGGGGGAATAAGTAAGTTTACTATGTTTACTAATGCTGATTGGTTCAAATGATTTCTGGCATAAACGACATATTTTCTGTCAAGGCTCTAAAAACAAATCTATAAAAAACTTTACAAAATAACATCATTAGTATACTTGATATATTAAAAATAATAAATAAATAAGAAGGAATTATGCTTTCACAGTTTTAGTCCGAGGATAATTTATACTACTTTCCACTAATATAAGATGATTATCCAGTAGTCGATTCAACAAATAATGGAAATTTAGAATGATTTTTAATTGATTTTTTCTACTATATAAAAGAAAATATGAAAAAAATTCTACAAATCATAAGATTTTGTTATTCCTTTTCTTTCAAAACTAGCATTGTTTGATCCAAATCATTAATTAAATGATTTGGATTTTTATATTAAAGCACATTATCATAAGAAATGTCAGTACAAGAAAGTCTGCAATTTGTAATACACAAGATTATTTCAATAGGATAAAATAATAATTGGTTATAGCCAAAATAGAAGAAAAAAATATTTAATATAAAAGTTAAAACAACCTTTTTGGATGGACTATCAGATAATATACACTCATTACAAACATCAGAAGTATCTTCTACTTGAACATCTTCCATCGATAAAGTAAGGCGGGAATCTTGTGGTAACAAAGTCGTTGGAAGTCTTTTTGATTTTTTGGGTGAGTTCCCTCTACTAGACATATCAGATGATTCATTGATGACATTCTTACTAGAAACAGGCAATGATAATGGTGTTGGAACATATGATAAAAAATTCAAGTTCTTAGTAATGGTTTCACAAGTATGCAATGAATGTTTACGAACACTAAATTTCTGATGAATCTGATTTAAAAAGTCTTTTGGTGAACTTTTTGAAGATGATAAAGAATTGCCTTGTAGATATAAATTTCCTTTTACAGATAAATTAATATTTATTTGATTTGATTTAGGTTTTCTCATATTATTTTTGCAGTTTAAGTCTACTGGCATAGAATAACTTGTATGATAATGAAGTAGCATTGTTCGAGCAGCATATATTGATGGATGTTGAGGAAAATTGGCAACCATATATATACGATTGAGATTTAATCCTTGAGTATCTGCTCGATAATGGCCTTTTAAAACACCATCTGGATTCAACATAGGTATTAATTTAAAAACATAAAGATTCCTTAGCCTGTTAGCTATACTATCTTTTGAATTTAATAAATATTGTAACATGCCATTAAATACAAAACTAGATGGTGTTTCTCCAGGATGGACTCTACTACTTATAAAAATGACCTATACAAGAAAAAAAAGTAAGAAATTAATACAATTTTAAAAAACTAAACTTATGTTACATAGAAAATCACAATCAGATATATTTTCAAACTTTTAAATGCGACATACAAAATAAGGTAAGAAATCAGGAATTATAGCTCAAATATTTATGTTAAGCAATAGTTAAATTTTTAAAAGAAAAACAAGAACCTGTTTAGGAAGAGTTTGAATCTTTTTACACTCTTTACA
The DNA here is from genome assembly GCA_964019185.1 of Maratus speculifer. NCBI lineage: Eukaryota > Metazoa > Arthropoda > Arachnida > Araneae > Salticidae > Maratus > Maratus speculifer. The sequence goes on from OZ025296.1 coordinate 69,421,580, forward strand.
TTTTAACAAAACCTTTCATGTATTTTTAAAATCTTGATGGACCTTCTATAAAAAAAATTCTGTTTGCAAAATAAATCCTTTACTAATTTATTCATCTTAAAAGAAAGTTGGAGCTATCTCAAAACAGCTAATAATGCCAAAACTGTCAAGGTCTTGATCTCCTGATGATTACTGTAATAACAGTTGAAAGAACTCAGATGGTTGATTTCAATATCATTTTCATATTGTTAGGCATTGTCTTAATTGACATTGAATTTTTATTAAAATTTAATAATATTAACATTTCAGATCATTCAAAACAATTTTCCCACATAAATTCCTTTCATTAAAATTTTACTTCAATTCTTAGCTAAAATATTATTTATAGAACATATAATTAATAATCATTTTTAAAAAATAACTAATTGCTACTTAATTATCTCTTTAAAATTGTAAATATTAAGTTATTCAAAGGTCCAAAATATTCTTTAAATAATATCTTAAATTATAGCAATTTTATTAATAAATTTGTAATTAATATTAATAGAGACAATAAATTCATTAAAGCTAATATTTATTTATCATTTAATTAATGTAAACATCATTTGAAATCGTTAAATTAAAAATATATGCTGATAACAATTACTTCTAATAATTTCCTTTACGTAACGAACTTCCAAAAATAATATTTTAAAAATTATTTTAATATTTATTATTTTCTCAAAAAATTACTCTAATCTGTTTCCATCTTAAATTTAATTCACTTTAATTTTCATTCATTTTGGACCTTAAATTTCTAAGTTATTTATTTTATAAATTTTCCTCTTGGCTGGCCTATTTAAACATTGCGCGGCACCATTTTCTTAATTTTGGATTTAGCCATGTAAGTTTCAATTTTTTTTCTCTCTCAAAACAACATCATGACGTCATCTTAGGATCCATCTTGTAAACGGTATGCGTCATGCTCAGTTCCAGGTTTTTCAGAACATTCCTGTATTGGCTGGTGGTTTAATAAAACTTCCTATTCTAGAAGAAATGCTCGAAAATGCATGTATCCCATAAGCGTGATCAAGGATCGGCGGCATAATTCTCGTCTCTGATTGGTGGATTTGCGATAGCATCTCGGCCCAGACACGTTTAACTACTTCTTAAACATCAGTGTCGGCTCGTTTATTGAGGCGAGGCGGTGTTTTTGATCTTAATGAGTTTTGTAGGAAAGGGACAGTTGTCCGGCAAAAAGAAAATCTTTCTGTCAAGTAGGGTAGATTGCTTATCTTCCTATTCTTTTGTTAATGCCCCTCCGTTCTTTTATGAAGAAATCGCAAATAATCCTATACAAAAGACTTCCCCACTTTTTCCAAGAATTAAGTTTAAGGGAAGAGTATTGCAATCTGTGTTGAGCCTTATGATGAATTGCATATTATTAAAATCTTTTTTATTATTTACTAGCGGCCTTCGCCCGCTACGCTGGTCGGTTTATCTAAAGAAATCTTGAAGAAGTAGTTAGATAAGGTTCAGACATACATTAAAAAAAAAAAAAGCAAGTCGATCATTCAAAAAACGTTGGGAAATATCAAATATTTACTGTAATTTTTTAAGAAAAACAAAGTTTCGAAAAAAAAAATTAAATCGAAAAAAAAAATTACACTGACATATTAATGCAAGGAAATTTTCCCAGAGAGAAAATTCGCCTTGAATACAATATTTCAAATTCTTTTAATTGCTTATAGGCGTTAATGCCAACATAGTGAAAAAAAATTCCATGCTGGGAATCGAACCCGGGCCATCAGTATGGCGCACTGACGTTCTACCGACTAAACCACATGGAACGACAGCCAGCTTGAAACTTTCTCATACTTAAGTAGACTGGCGAAAACATAACGATAGCGCGTTTTAAAATCGCACAGTGACATCTATTGGATTTTATATGTACTAAAAAACGTTATGTACTAAAAAACGTGAGCAGCGCACCTAATAGTTTCTTTTGTTTCTTTTTGTTACTTTTTTGTCTGTTGTCCGATTTTGATGAAACAAAGCCTATACACTGCCCGGGAGTGTGCATTCTTCATTAGTGAAAACCGCATAAAAATCCATTCAGTAGTTACGAAGATAACCTCGAACAAACAGACAGACAGACAGACAAAAAATTCAAAAAATTTTTTTTTGTGTTTCATTGGTTTTTTTTTTATCGCCCTGACTCCATTTTTGTCAATTATCTTCAATGTACAGACACACCGGGTCCTACTGTTTTATTATATGTATAGATTCAATAATAAGTGCGAGATTTTGTAATTTCCGTTTTTATGACAACCAATAACACATATTTAATGGTACTCTTTAAGGCATATTCCGTAAACGTTTGGGGAAAAAATGTTCCGAGAAAGTTAAAAAAATTTTCCAAAAAAGGAAAAAGTGATAAGTTATTTAAATTCTATTCTTTTTAGGTTTGTAAAGGACCTCGTGAATGTGTCATCAAAACCGCGATGTTTGAGTGTGGAAAAGAAATTAGTGAGCTGTAAACAAACGAAAAAGAAAACAGAAAGAAACGATAAGCAAAACGTGTTTTCTTTCTTATTATTAAAAGAAAAAAAAAACGACATCTTCTCTGATAATTTACCGATTTCGTTGAAATTTTCAGCAAGTTGCAATAATAGTAAATTAGGATCTGTGATAAATTTTTATTAAAATATAATAAGTTATTCAAAAGTTACAGCACTCCACAAAAACGTCCACTATAAAGAAACTCCAAGCAAAAACAAGTGGTAGGAGGTTTCTCGAAAGTCAACATTATCGGAATAAGGCTGCATTCAGATTGCAATAGTTTCAATTTAATTGAATTCCTGGAAGAGCCTTTTGTATAGGACCCATCTGCGATTTCTTCATAATAGAACGGAGGGGAATTAACAAAAGAATCGGGATATAAAAAATCCACCCTACTTGACGGAAAGATTCCTCTTTTTCTATCCCTTTCCTGCAAAACTCATTAAAGATCCAAAACACCGCGTTGCCATAACAAACGAGCCGACACCGAACTTCAAGAAGTGGTCAGATGTGTTTGGATTAAGATAAGATCATCTGCTCTCCAAGATACGCTTAGTTACGCAGAAAGGAATTGTGTTTGGAATATTTTTTCTTTTTTATTATTGTTAAAGAAAAAATATTTTTGGTGGCGGGCTTACAAACTGATATACATTGCGAAAAATCAAATTTATTCAAAATGGGAGCGGTGTTTTCGAGATTTTACAGTATACATTTAAAATAAAAAACAACATATCAAAAAAAAAAAATAAAATAAAAAATCCGGATCCAGAAGTTCCGAAAAATCGGTTCTGTAATATAAATATTTTATTCCTACATATTTTTTGACAATTAGTTATTTTAATAATTTAATTAGTCTAATAATTCAGTTTTTTGCCGTATTTATGCGATATTTTGGGCATGTTATCACCTACTTAATACGGCAAAATAATTTCTTTTGACTGCGGCGTTTACGACGGGTGCGGCGATTCTGCCGATTTTTTTTCAAAACGCTGTCAATATTTGAGGGTGCGGCATTTCTTCCCTAAATTACGGTACTTTCTTTTTAACCATAGATTTTTCAATGATTTATCTAAAACAAATGATAAAGTGAAAAAAATAACCATGCTTTTAAAATTATTTTACATCAACTGAGTGCATTACCCCATTTTTATTGCATTCTCTTTAATCCAAGAAAATTCTAACCAGATTAATAAAACTTTATATTTGTTAGAGCATGCAATTCAAATATTGTAAATCAGTAGTGTTTTTTCATCAAGTCAAAGCTTTAAGTATCCTTAATTCAACTACCAAATTGATGCTACATCTAGCTATCATAAAGCAAAATAAATTAATATTTTTAAATATGCCTCATAGCTGCTTTAGATACAAACCTTTTTATTCTGAAATATATGACATCTAGGTTTTGTGTGTTCAGGAAACAAATCTGGCAATCTGCTTTCCCTTTCAGATGTAAGACCTTTACATGATGTTACAGTTAAAAGTTCTACTCTATTACCTTCTGAAGAATAACAAAGAAGTTCTCTGGCATAATAAATGGTACTATCTGGAGGTTTACTGAAAAGAAAAAATAAATGTTATTTAGATTTCTGTCATAATCAGGGTTGCTTGGTTTAAACCGTGGTTTAAACCTTGTTTTAAACCAATGTTTTTTTTTCAAACAATGCTGGTTTTTTTCTTTTACTTGGTTTTTTTATGTTTCATTTTACACATTGAAAAATGCAAAATTCAAGTTATGCAGAAGCTACAAGCAAAGTTGTTGAAAAATGATGAATTAATAAATTTCTATAATTACAAATATTTTTAATTAACCCAACTTTTCTATAAGCTATAATCATGGCAGAGTAACCTATTTTTTAAAAATTAGCTGGTTAGAAAAAAATTAGTTTTTCTTCCTTTTTTTAAAAAGGTTTAAATATATATAACCATTAATTGTAAAACATTTATAGCCAGAAGGGCAGACTCGAGCTAAAAATGCACTTTTATTATTTAAATTGCTTGATTAGTTAAGATTTATTAAGGATTTCACCATTCCTCAAAGCCTTGAATATGACATTTTTAAGTAATTTTCTACATTGATTTCTTCTTGTTATGTATGCTAATAAATAATTGATATTTTTTTTTTCTGTGTTTATTGAATTAAACCTTTGTTTTTCTTGCATTTATTACATTGAGAATGGGGATTTTGCATGATGATTTTATTCTAACTGGGTTGGCATACTTTAAACCATTTGGTTTTTTAGAACAAATCTAATATAATATTTTCTCATTTTTGTAATTTAAGTGTGCCAAACTATTGCACATAAGTAATTTCTATTTTCTAATCTTATCTCAGCAGTCACTATGAGACATAGTCAGTCTAGTATAGGCCATGTTAGTATACATGAAGAATGCAAATTTCATGCAATGATGAACATATCTGAAGCTATAAAGAAAACAAATTATGTAAAGTTGGCAAAGACAAAGTGGATTAAAAATATGTAATATTTAGAAAAAAAAATGTTTTCCTTTGAGAAACACATATTTACAGTTAATAACATAAAATGACCTTTAAGATTTCAGTCAAACTCTAAAAGAAAATTTTCTTGATTGGGGGGAATAAGATATATTTAAATCTTTTATCGCATAAGCAAACTCATTATTTAGATCAGCCAAGAAAATTGGGGAGAAAGGGACAAGACAAGGTTTGCTTGAGAGATAATAGAAAGAAAATCTCATAAAAATACCTAAAAAGATGTAATTTTTTGTTTAGACATATAAAAGTACTAAGCATTAAAATATAGCGTGCAGTCTGATGGCTATTTAAATGCTTTAGTAGAAGACAGTATTTATAAAACTGCTTTATATTTTAAGATCAATTTTTTCACAGAGACCCCAGGGGGTTTCAGGGGGTGCTCCGCCCCTCCTGCCCTTTAGTTTTAAAAATAGTGCCCCTCTTGCCCCACATTTGAAAAAAGGCCTCCAGCAATGATGTGAACGCTCCTTAGCGTGTAAATTACGCAAAAAAGAACCTCTTACGCGTCCTGTGGCACATGTAATTTCATCAAAAAATCACATAAAAACGACAAATTTCGTTATGAAATCTCGAAATAATGACTAATTTCTGACAAAATTCACGAAAAATAGCCTAATTTTGTCACAAAATCCTGAAAAAAACCCAGCATATTTCCTCAAAAGATCGTAAAAAACGGCTAATTTCTTCCAAAAATCGCAATAAAATGGAAAGTTTTGTCAAATGATTAACAAAAAACAGCACATTTAAAAAAAATTGCAATAAAACAGAAAATTCTGTCAAAAAGTTCATGTAAAACAACAAATTTTGCCAAAAATTCACAAAAAATGCAAAATTCACCAAAATATCCCCCCCTCCCAAAAAAGGCAGGTTTCGACAAAAGTTTGTGAAAAAATGCAAATTTCACTAAAGAGGTACAAAACAAAAAAAAAGTTATCCCAGAAATGAATTAATCTGTTCTAAAAGAATTATTTTCCTGCTTCAAAATTGTGTTTTTATTGCTCCAAAAGCGGATTTTCCTGCTGCACAATCAGGGGTATGCAAAGAGAAAGTTGCAGCCGGGGCATAAATAGTATTTGACGCCCCCCCCCCCCCCCCTCTCAACTTTTTCTTGCGACAGCCCTAAAATGACGTTTGTAGTATAGATTTGGCATCCCCTAAATTTCCAAGACCAGGCTGACCCACTCCCCCCTTTCACATGGTTTTGTTCCCAATTCGTTTTTGACTGTCCAAATCTTTCTAAATGTGAATCCTGAAAGCACCCATTCATTAAACAAAAAAAAAAAAAAAAAAAAAAAAAAAAAAAAAAAAAAACCCTTTTTTCATCAAAAGTATTCTTTTTTTAAATAATTTTTTGGCAAAATTTTTGGATTTTTTTCTTGATTGTTTTTACAAAATTTCTGTTTTTCCACAGTCTTTTGAACCACTAGATTCTAAATTCAACTCTATAAAAGTGCCCTTAAAAATTAAAAAAGTGCCCTGAAGAATGTAAAAAGTGCCCTTTCTAGAACAGTTGCGCCCTGACCTTTTTTAAACCTGGGGTAAACTCTGGTTTTCAATAGTCTAAAAAGTTATTAAATAGGTATTTTTGTTTATTTTATTAATTTTGTTTGTTGCTTTTTTTTCTTTTAACCTGGTAGTTTTAGAGGAGAAATGTCAAATAGCATTACACAATATTTCTTAAAGTGTATAGACTCCACTGCTAAATTCAAATTATTCCGAAAATTCTTTATAAAAAGCTTTATTTTCGATAAAAAATAATTCATGTAGTCTTCTACCAGAAAAATCAGACATCTCATACAACATGTATTTCAAAGAAAATATTTTGAATAGCTTTGTGAAAATAATATATATGAAATTTAATTTATGAAACTGCATCATATATTTATTTATAGTGCTAATAATTAAAAGATTGTATATTTAGATTTTTAAGGTATTAGTGTTTCATTACAGGGTTGCCACTCTAATCTTGAAAAAAAAAATTCCCTGTGTTTTCCCTGTACTGCAATGCTTTAATTCTATATTGAGTGCACAAAAATATCTGCGTGTATGTATGTTAATTAGACATTTTATAATTTACCATCACCAATTAATTGAACAAATATAATACATTATATGATATGAGTAATTGAAAAAAACTTTAAAGTTTTTGCACTTATTATTAAATCCCATATTTTACATTAATAATAATAAAAACTGTAAAGCAATACTCAAACATTCTGCTAAAATTACTTTGAGATATTTGTAAATGAATGTTAAAATATCTGAAAGCTTTGTATCTAATAATTTAAAGAATATAAAATTTTAAAGAATCTTACCAAAAAATCAATTATCTTGAACATAATATCACAAAAATTACAGAAATAAAAAAGCAAAGAAAAAAGTAAAAGCTACTTACTTTATGCATTCAAATGAATATTTATATTAAAATACAGGAAGCATTATATATATAAAATCCCTCCGTGTATAACAATTCCGAGGTTAACTCATCCACGAGAAAAAACACTTATTGTGACCAATGACAAATTCCGTTGCGAAAAGTTATCTCCGATTTTAAAGGGTATCAATTTTTTGTCCAATGCAAACATTCCAGAGTCGTAATGGAGTGTTCTCATTTGTCAGATTTACAGTTTGAGCTGTAAATGACGTCACTACATTTTACTGTGCTGTGAAATCTTTTCCCTATTTCAAACACATATTCACACTGTTAAAAATTTGACTCATTTGCTGTAGCATCACTCCACCACTTTTATAGAAAACAATTACTTTGCTGTGTTATGGAGCATTCTCACTGGTCATAAAAGAGACATTCTATAAAAGCTGTGGAGTGACGCTGCAGTAAATGGGTCAAATTTTTAGAAGTAAACTGTTAAAAATTTGACCCTTTTGCTGCATCATCACTCTTCAGCTTTTATAGAATACTCTGTAAAGTAACACACACAAAGTAACAGTTTTCTGTAAAAGCGTTGGAGTGATGCTGCAGCAACTGTTAAAAATTTGACCAGGGCTACACTAGATACCGGGCTTGCTCATTCTTTATCAAGACGTCACAAAAGGTGGCTGGCCGCTATCTGTGACTGGTAAAAACAGGGCTCAAAGTGACACACCCATCATTTTGTACCAATCGCTGGACGTCATTCAGCCACCTTTTGTGACGTCATGAAAGGAATGAGCAAGCCAGATATCTAGTGTTGCCTTGATTTGACCCATTTGCTGCAACCTCACTACACTGCTTTTATATAAAGTGGTTACTTTTACTGTGATATGGAGCATTCTCATTGGTCATAAAAGAGATATTCTGTAAAAGTTGTGGAGTGACGCTGCAACAAATGGGTCAAATTTTTAACAGTGTAATACGGTAAAGTAATCATTTTCTATAAAAGCTGTGTAATGACGATGCAGCAAAATAGTCAAATTTTTAACAGTGTTTAATTAAAACTTATTATTTAAGAAAAGCGAAGGTGTGTTTTAAATACAATATTGTTAAAATTTTTATATTCCTGTTGCTTTTTTTTTTTTTTTTTTTTTTTTTTTACAGCCGTGAATGACTTTATTGTCACATAACGAATCACTATTGTTTACTCTTTATTGTTGACATTTGTTTTCGATCTTATAAAGTATTTTCTTTTAAGTATTAGCTAGTGGTATAAAATAGTTAATTCACAAATGTTTTAAAATAGCATTATTAGTACATGTTTTTCATTATTAATGCATGTTAATTTGCATGTTTTTTGTGAAACAATTACTGTAATTTTGCGAGTGAAATTCATTAGCGGCATATTCTATGCCATTATTTTACCCATTCAATTAATAATTTGGCTACCCTCTCATATTCGTCTGGAAATGGCTAAAATGGGAAAATTTTATATACATCTTGGATATTTTTATTATTTTTTCTCAGTATTTTAAAATATTTTTTGGCTGTAGTTTCACAATGTATTCTTTTATAATTGATATTTTACCTTACTTTATTCTTTTAAAATTTATGCAATTACCATTTGTTCATTACAATCCTTCCCCATCCACCAGAGAGTTTTGTTATAGTTTTAAATGCAAATTTCTATTGATTTTTTTTTTTTTTTTTTTTTTTTTGATTTTTTCTTCATGTTTAATTTTTGTATGTTTCAAAATTGTTTAAGCCTAATGTGGCTATGATTGACCAAAGTTGTTGTTATATTTTATCATCCTTTTAAAAATGGAAACATGTCATTTTGACGAGCTATCTTCTAGTATAATATAAGACAACTTTGATACACAACACTGGTTTATTTTTTATCTTAAAAATATCATAAGATAATATTCGGCTTTCCAAATGAAAACCGAAAAAATAATTTATGTTTGGATATAGTAGGAAAAAAATTCCCTGTAATTTCCAGATTTTATAGGAAATTTTTCAAAATTCCCTAGATTTTCCCTGTTTTGGGAGGGGATTTTAAAATTCTCTGTGTTTTCCCGGTTTTCCAGGTTCTCCAGGTGGCGTGGCAACCCTGCATTATGTAGAACATTTTATTTATGAAATAAAAGACATAGCTTTTATTAATATGTTTAATATTTAAATGATTTAAATTTTCTACGTAACTAATTGTATATTAAATAATTACATTGTTTAGAATTACTTTTAAATCAAGTTATTACTTATATATTCAAAAATATTTATTTTTATTGATAAATATGCATGTATATGTAATAGGAAATCATATTTTTAAAAAACCCGGTTTAAACCAAAAAAAAAAAAAAAAAAACATAGTTTTTGGTTTTAAAAAAAAACCCGGTTTTTTACTAACCCTGGTCATAATTAAAAAACATAAATTATCTATAAAAATTCATTAAGCTTTAAAAAAAAAAAAGGATGATTTGAAAAGAATAAATAAAACACTTTAACTGTAAAAAAAAAAATTATATATATATATATATACAGAACAGCATTGTTGCATAAGGGTGCTTGCTTTTTATAGACAGGTTTTGGAATAAATATTATGGAAATATTTTTTAATAACACAGAAAAGTGTCATATAAAAGGTAGGGATTGTTTGTCAAACACACATCATCAATACAAAATTCAATATTTAAAAATATAACTCATACATAAAAAAATAGCAGAAATCTGCCTTGAGGCCACGAAAGACAAATTGCTTCATTTTTCTTTTTTTCTTTCTCAAATTCTCCACTTGAAAGATAAAGCAAACTCAGATAATTTCAAAAAATATATATATTGTATACAGTGAGTGCTGACCAAAAACATAGAAATTTTTGAAATTTCAGAATTTTTTTTAGCAAAAATCGATGAAAATGCTGAGGTTTTTGTAATAGTGTTGAGAAATATTTCTGAATGTTGTAAACACACATATCTTCAATAGTTGGACTCTTTTTGGCTGTAACAAGAATATTGACACAAGCTGGCATTGGAGAAATGTACTCCTTTGAAAGTTCTTCAATACAAGGAATGTGGTGGCAGACTAGTATACTTCAGCAAAATAAAGAAACTTTTGTTGTTTAAATAATTTCTGATATGCTGTTCTACATGTCTTTCCAAAGAAACTCAATAGGGATCATTTTAGGCTGTTCCCTAGCCAGTCAAAAACCTTTAAATCCTGAAAAAACAAAAAGTGCGTAATTGTTAAGTTCAGCGGCAAAGTGCATCCTTCTACATGACTATATCATCACTATTGGGGCACAATTCTCTTATCTGAAGCAATTGATGAGATGACTTTGTAGAATTCCTTATATTGATGTTGGTTCACATTTCCTTGAACAATATAAAGTCTATCATTTCCAGGGCTGCCAATTGGTCCCTATTTCCTAAAATGCCCCTAATAATGAAACATTAGTAATGCTAATAGTAAGTTGCTCCAAGTTAGGATAAATTACTGGTCTGACAAAAAAGGACAAATATTTTCTTTTCACTAACATTTTTTATGGGTCATGCAACTGCAGAAAGTGTTAAAGAAAATATTCTGAAGAGCATCAAATGCTAATATGCAGTGTTGAATTCAAACACTTTTCTTTGGGAGGGACTGGTGTGGCTCCGAAGGGGGGGGGGATTTCATTGCTCCAGGAGGGATTGTCCCCCCCCCCAGGCCACCCCCTGGATTCAACATTGCTAATATGCCTTCTTAAAAACAGCTCAACTTCAATTCAATGAAAAATAGTACTTTTTTCCATTTTTTTCCTAGACCAGTCTTTGTGTTCCTGGGAAACATTAGTTGTCCCCACTGATTATTTTTTAATTTGTGAAAGATATTTTAACGCAGACTGTTCCATAAAGTAGTACACCACCTAAGTGTCTTGGCATGGTCAACCAACTAATTTGATTTCATTGCTCCAGGAAGGAATGTCCTCATCCCCCCCAGGCCACCCCCTGTATTCAACACTGCTAGTATAGTTCATCGTTCAGGAGAAGGCGCCTGTCAATCATTCATGACGTAGTAGCGGACGAGTCCATTAGCCCTCGAACGGTCAAACAGTTATCGCAGGGAAGTGTAGTTTGCAATATTTAAAGCTCTTTTGCTATTTTGGCGCATTTTTTTTTCTTTGGTAGAACAGTGTTTTTTTCTAATTATTAAATGGTAGCTGTTTATCATTTTGTTTTAATGACCAGAGATAAAAATAATTCTTTTATTTTGTGTATTTTTTTTATTGTGAGAACATTTTTTTTTTGTAAATTAATTTCATAGAAAAAATTAAAAATTTCGGAATACTGATGAAGAAAAATGCATGTTCTTTACCTAACACTTATTTTTGTGATTAGTTCGGTTTATATTAATAAAACTTTTGCATACAAAAATATGAAAAATGCTAGTTTTAAACAGAAATGTTCGATAAAAATGACGAAACAGACAGTTTTTTAAATTGGGTTATTATTTATCGTGGAATTTTGTAGAGATATTTCTGTTAAAGTTTAATAAAAATCAAAAACTGTGAACCACCATTTAACAATCGTTCGTATGCATATACACTGCTCAAAACAATTAAAGGATATTTGAAGTTTTATATAAAATAAAGATATAAACGAATTTTTTTTTGCCAAAAATAGAAGAAGAGAATCACAAATACAAATTTTTCTGGTTTTCAAACTGTTCAACAAAGGCCTCAAAGGTGTTCAACGTTGCTGGCCGCCCGTGGAAACCATACCCCCTACTGAAAATGATTTTCTTTGAAGAAAACACTTTTTCTTATTCTTTTTTTCTCATATGCACAAATTGTGTTTTTTTCCTTTTGTACACAAATGTGCAATAAAATGCATTTTTTTCTGCCAAATATGTGTAATTTATTCTCATATAACCTACTATGTCTGTCTACCATGTATCAATCAGCTAAAAAGTTTCCCAGATACAAAATCCACCTAAAACTGCAATATCCTTTAATTGTTTTGAGCAGTGTATTTGAAGAGAATCTGTGGTATGCAGTGTGCAATCATTTTTAGATGTGACTAATTTTTGGAGTTTTTAGTTTTTAACTCTTAATTTTTATCGAAAATGTTATTATTTTGGCAGAGATTCATTTCATACAAGCTGACCTGTCCGGTGTGACCTCGTCCCGTGATAATTACTAAACCCCTTCGCGACGGGAAAATTTTACGAAATTTTTAATGTTTTGTCATCGGTTTTTACAAACAGAAATTTGTGTGTTAATAAATCGGAAAAATACTCCGGTTAAATAAGGCAAATTTTATAATAAAATTTTACTGGTGAGTATAAAAAAGGCCTTTTTGCAGTGCGTATACGTATCACTCGTCCGCAAGGGGTTAAATATTAAATAAACTCAATTCAGTGTTGAATGATTTTATATATATTTATTAACCGAAAAACTTTCCAAATGATCCTAACGCAGAAGAGTGGCCGAGAGTTTCTTCCCTCGAAACTTGTAGACAGCTATCGGCCTAATCGTTCGGAGTTTTCAGTGGTTTTCTCCTAACTTGGATTTATTTGTAAATACGAATTAGGTTCCCTTAGAAAGATCTCCATGGGGGGGCAACCCCCTCTCCCTTACGGCCCATATCACAATCCAATTACAGAACATCTCAACTGGTCATTTAATTATATATCAATATTTTTAAAACAAAAGAGATTAGTGCCTTTTTTAGATTTTGTGGCGTCGTAACAGGTATCACGAGAGCCGCTCGTGGGGATGCAAAACCTCCTAATATAATAAATCTTTATGTCCCAGATTTCAATTGGAGGGGGGGGGGGGGGATATCAAGATTCAATTTTTATTTATTTATTTATTGAATAACAATGCATATGAAATACTTCGTGAAAGAAATGTGAAATAATATACTGATTTATAGTTTCAAATTAAGTCCCCCCATGGTTTTGGTTTAATAAAGACTATGCTGTTTCTTTAGACATAACGGCTACATGGTACATATAGTAGATTATTAATTAATTTTCAGAGATGAATTAAAAATGGGTCATATGCCTTCAGAGAGGACTTTCAAGGGGAAAGTGACTCGAATTATCGCTTTCGTACAAGGAAAACCCTGAAAACCTTGCACAGTCACCCCCACTCAGACCGTGCTGGTATTGAACCTGCGAACGTAAGTCCAAGCTTCTCATTTTGTGGCCAGAATGCTAACCACAGGGCTGAGTGGAACCCGACTATATCAGTAAATTTGTTTCCTATAGCTCAATAATTTAAAAAAAAACTAACAATAATAATTTTTGTTAAAAAAAAAAAAGCAGAAATTAAAATTAAGGTTTTAATAAGGGGAAATAAAATTGGAAATGGAATATGAAAAATGGACTGTAGAAGCTGATAAATTATAAAGGTTCTACACCACTCATCTCTGAATCAGATTCAGAACAAGAAGAACCAAGATCATTATTGCTGGTTGAATCGTCGAATTCATAATTCGTTTCCGAATCAGAATTTACGATAAAATGGAGCTTTTCTACAGTTTCTTCAACCAGGCCATCATTTTCCCAATATTTCTTTTCGAGTTCTTCGATGTGATTGCAATATTTCTTCCATGATTCAGCAGTTATGCTATTTATTGCATCATGGGTAAGTTTGAAAAGCGTTTCTGTGTTGAGATTGCTTTTCGTATTCCTTGCACGAATGTAACGTTTTATTTCTGCCCAAACTAACTCTATTGGGTTCAGATCACAATGGTAGGGGGGCAGCCTGATGACTTCATGGCCATGTCGTTTCAAAAGTTCGTCAACACAATACTTTTTTGATGGACACGCATTGGTTGAAATAATTTCGAAAAGTTCTGCTTTTCTCATATTTTCATCGAATTTAATGCTCTTTTGTTTCAACCACTCAATCATCACTTTTTTTGTATCATATTTTTTTGGAACTGGATCCTCAATTTTCATATGGTACGAAGCGTTATCCATACAAACAACAGAATTTGGAGGAATGTTTGGCATTAATTTCTCTTTCAGCCACTTTTTAAAATTATCGTAGTTCATCTGGCCATGATAATCACCAGAAGCATTCCCTGTTTTGAAAATCAAATCGGCATTTGGAATAAATCCAGATTCAGACCCAGCATGTAGGACGATTAAGCGGTGTCCGGCTCTTTCTTTCACAAGAGTACCGATCTTTTCACTCTTCCAGCATTTCGAAAAAGCGAGATTACAGTCAATCCAAGTTTCATCTAGATATATTATATTTCGGTGGCTCTCTCTGTATTTTTTCATTGCCCTGAGAAATCGAAATCTCCAAGCGACAATGTCTGCTCTTTCGATCAGAGCACTTCTTTCATTTTCACATCTTTTCCAACGAAAGCCAACTTTGTGGAGAAATTTTCTTAATGTGTCCCTTTTCCATGGGAATTTTATTCTCTCTTTTACCACAGGGAGAAGTGAATCAAGAGATGGCACTCTGTTCCAAGCATAAAATTCGATTACAATACGTCTTAGGACGCACAAATTAAAATTGTCCAATACAGCATTTCTTTCAGCATGTCGTTTGCGAATTTTTCCTGGTGACGAAAAAGTTGTATTGGATTTGGATTCTTTCTTTATTCGCTGTATTGTTCGAAGGGACATTCCAGTGGCAGCAGCCGCACGCTTTTGTGCTTGTGATAAAGGAAACAAAAGTTTCTGTGCATTTGCTTCCATTTCAAAAAACTTTGTGACATTAGTCACAATCATTCTTTCCTTCGAATGAATGGTTTTTCCTCACGGAGGCATATCAGATCAGTAACAACAGTTAGTTATTTACAAATAACGGTTTGTTTTGAAAAAAACAGTTTAATAATAATAAATCAAGGAGAGAACGCAATACGCTGCTTATCGGTAGAAGAAAAAACAGGTATATGGTGAGGCAAGCGCGCATAGCAATGTCGGAGGGGTAATTGGCGATTTTTTTTTTTTGTCTTAATGTAACCCTTGTTCCCAACCCACTCTGCCTTTTTCAAAGTGGACTTTCCTTCGGAAAGGGAGAAACCAACCGCCAACTCCTGACCTACGGACTATATGCCTTCTTAAAAACGGCTCAACTTTAATTCAATGAAAAATAGTACTTTTTTCCATTTTTTTCCTAGACCAGTCTTTGTGTTCCTAGGAAACACTAGTTGTCCCCACTAATTATTTTTTAATTTGTGAAAGATATTTTAACACAGACTGTTCCATAAAGTAATACACCACCTAAGTGTCTTGGCATGGTCAACCGACTTATTTCAGCAAGTTTTCATTTCATAAATTGAGACATATTGCAGCAGCATTTTTATGCAGGTCATCAACTGATTTTCTAGGACATGACCATGTTTATACATTTTTTAAAATACCACTCACAGTAGATTTTCCGATTGATAACTTTGTCACAATCTCATGTAATGATTAGCCTTTTAGTGACCAACAAATCATTCTTTTACGAACCATAATTGTTAAACTTTGCATTTTTTTATTTCAACTATGTTATTCACATTAATCAGCGGCCAAAAAAATACTGTACTGATAGCAAAGGCTGGCAAATGGTCAGAAACTTTTGTACATGCGAATTTTAAATTCCTCCCCTTGAATCACAGATCTTCGGTAGCCAATCAAAATGATCATGTGGTCAGAAGTCATTTACATATTTCTAACTTTAGGAGAAATTGCACCTTTTCTTCACTGAAACATTCTAGCAAACAAATAAAAAAACTAACTAACTGGAAACTTTTTGACTGCCACTTTATGTTACACTATGAAATACTAAGCGTCAACTGGCTATATGAAAATTCTTACTTTGTGATAGAAAAATGGAAGATTAATTTTATTGTAATATTAGGATATGGCAACTATGTTAGTGATACAGTAATGATAACAGTAGCAGAAACAAAGCAGCACGACAGCAAGGGCTGCAGATTATTATAAGCCTTGCAGATTAATCACCAGCTTCAAAAGAAATGCTGGGTTTAAAAAACAGCTGAAAATTACTTTAAGTCTCTAGGTTTATGGCATTTGTTGCATCCTTTTATTATATTTTCTTTATACATGCTAATTTTGCTCATTTTATAGGTTCTGTTATTTCTCATGACAGTAAGCTCAGCCTAGCATAATAACATTTAATTTGCTGCAGACTAACGTAAAAGATTCTGCTCTTTGGGATAATAGTAATGAGTGACAACAATAAACAGTATTGACAGAAACACTCAATATGCTTCCAATCACAAAAATTATGCAAATTAAATGCAGCTTTAACATATGGAATTTGTTCTGTAAGGATCTGTATGCATATTAGAATGCAAAAGTTAAATTTTTCTTTGGTCCTTTGGTCCTATAATTTATTCTTAGGAAGCTTTCCTTCATGTTCTGATAAGTAGGGAAAAAAAAAAAAAAAATTCATTCTGCTATAACCAAAATTCTGGAAATTGTGACATTTTGAATAATGAAATTTCTGAGTTTTCTGGCACTAAAAATGTATAAAAGATCTTTTAGTACTGGAAAGCTCTGAAAATTCTTAAAATTCAAAGTAGCATAATTTAAAGAGTTGTAGTCATGAAAGAATGGAATTTTTACTATTTTAAACCTGAAAGAATGGGAATTCTAAATGCAACTTATGGAATTCAAGGAACATATAATGTACTATACTAGTTTTATAAATATTCAGATCTTAGTGCAAAATCTGCTGTACTCTTATGCAAAAATGCATAAATACAAAATTTATTCTGATTATGTATATTAAATTCAGTAATACAGAAATAATATGACTTCAACTTAAATATGAAGTGAACACACGGCAGCCTAAAATCATTACCTATCATCAGGGTTGCCGGCTTTTAGCCGGGCCAAAAAAAGCCGGCCGGCTTTTTTTGGTTTTATCCACTTGAAAAAAGCCGGCTAAAATTGAAAAAAGCCGGCTTTTATTTTTAAAGTGTTAATTTGTATTGAATCCATATTAAATTTGGATTGATTTATTTTTAATACATTTTTAATAATTTACTACTAAAAAAGTTATAAATTTCTATTTAATTTTTCAAATAAATAAGTCTTTATAATTGCTAAGACTCAACTGTGAAGGCATTATGACTGAAAAATATAAATCTTGGAAAAAAGAAAATATACTTAAAAAATGTGTTTTAAACTTCTACATTTCATAGTTCTACATATATTACACATTCTTAAGAATTATATTTAATGGAATTATGAGAAAATTAGTGTTACCTATAGATATAAAAAGGGCATGGTGCTATTCACTAAAAAGGGCACTACTGCATCATAAAAAGGAACTTTTGCAAGAAAAAAAATTTTTATTGCCTTTAGAAAGGGGAAAAAAGAAAGCAGCAAAATACATAATTTTTAAATATGATAAATCGAGTAACATTAACTTCGAATGATTTTATGATATTGTTACAGGACAAACCCGATTTTAGGCCAGACTAGTCTATCTTAACGCCCATCGGATAAACTAGTTTTTCCTAGGCCAAACTAGTCTATCCTAATGCCCATCGGATAAACTAGTTTTTCCTAGGCCAAACTAGTCTATCCTAACGCTCATCGGATAGACTAGTTTTTCCTAGGCCAAACTAGTCTATCCGAACGCCCATCGGATAGACTAGATTTTCCTAGGCCAAAACTAGTTTGGCCGAACGGTCATTAGGATTAACTAGTTTAGCCTGCTATTCATTGGTTTAAACTAGTTTATCCTAGGCTGATCTAGATGGTCCTAGGCCAGTTGAATTTGGCGTGTTTTTATTGATCCCAAACTCCGCTTCGGTGCCAATCTTCTGGTTTAGCCTAGTCCAATCTAGTTTATCCTAGGACAATCTAGTTTATCCTAGGCCAATTCAATATGACATGCTGTAATTAATGCCAACCATTGTTTGGCACGCTCACAAAGAAAAGAATTATTTCAAACTCAAATTTAATTTCTCAAAAATTAATCAAGTTTAAGCTCAAATTCAAAATATTTCAAACGAATCCGCTCAGCTCAAACACATCTATTGAAATAAGTGAAGTTCATTTAAAATTCATTCTTTTATTTATTTATTTTACTTTCTTCTGTCTTTACAATAAGTTTTTTATTCGTGAAAATTTTTTAATTCCGGTTTTTGATGCATTTACACGTTTTAGTGGTCCAAGATTCCAAGAAACACGTTCTTCAAATTGTGAGTCTATGACTCTGTCTGACTGTCTGTGCCCTAAATTTTGTAGGAGTTGTAATTGAAGAACTAATGCACGAAATTTGATGCGGCATCCTTTTTCTTAAATATTTAATATCATGTTTTATTATGTTTCTAAAAGTTTCAAATAAGGGTAATATTTAATTAGCAGATAAAACGTTAAAAAAAGCTGAGCTTTTAAAAAAAAAATTCAAGCGTCCCCTTACTCTACCCCCCCCCCCCCCCCATCCTACATTTTAGGTGTCATGCTTTATTTAAGCTTTTTCTTATTTTTAAAAGGGGTCGGTTATTTAGTTTTTTAATATGACAAATTTCGAATGAAGTGATGTGTGGAAAAACCAATGTCTGTTACGAAATAAAAATCTTTTCATAAAACCAAAAGTTTTAATTCGATTGAAAAAGTAATCCGTAATTCCTTTATTTTTAACCTCTGAAACCCCCAAATTAATCAGGTAAACGCCTTATCAGAAGGAACCTACATAAAAAATTTGAAACAAATCGGTAAATTTTCTGTGAAAAACCTATTTACATGAATTAAGGGGGTTACCCCCCACTCCTCCTTTCTTTATACGCAAACAATGAACACCCACAACTAATCATTGAGGTGCCTAATCAAAATGATCTTATGCCTAAAATTTTAATAAAACCCAATACTTTTGCATGAAAAACTGACTTATCTAAATTAAGGAGGGGAGGGGGTGCAGATTAGCCTTTTGTTCCCCTCCCCTTATTCTTATCTGATGAACTCCCAAAACTTATCAGGGAAGTTCGTTATCAGGATAAATCTATGTCCAAAATTTGAAGCAAATCGGATATTTCTATTGGGAATTACTGTATTGCGTACATACATACGTACAAACGTACGTACATACATATGTACATGGTTACATACACACTAACAGAATATGCTAGCACATTAGCTCTCAGGCTTTGATAGTCTGTAAGATAAAATCGCATCAAATTGCATCGGCCTAGGATAAATTAGATCAAAACTAGAAAGTTGGCGCCGTGGCGTTCTTTAGATTCAATAAAATCACGCCAAATTGAATTGGCCTAGGACAATCTAGATCGGCCTAGGATAAACTAGTTCAAACCAATGAATAGCAGGCTAAACTAGTTTATCCTAATGACCGTTCGGCCAAACTAGTTTGGCCTAGGAAAATCTAGTCTATCCGATGGGCTTTCGGATACACTAGTTTGGCCTAGAAAAAACTAGTCTATCCGATGGGCGTTCGGATAGACTAGTTTGGCCTAGGAAAAACTAGTCTATCCGATGGGCGTTAGGATAGACTAGTTTGGCCTAGAAAAAACTAGTTTATCCGATGGGCGTTAGGATAGACTAGTTTGGCCTAAAATCGGGTTTGGCCTGTAACAATATAAAAATTAGAAATACAATTAAATTAAAACATGATGGAATAGTTTCATGTTCTTTTTCTTAAAGAAATGAAAAAATTCTATCATTTTTGGGCACACAAATTTAGAAATACTACGGAATAAAAAAAATATTTATCAAAAATCTCTGGGTAAAATCAGAGGTGCATTTTACTACTTTTAAAAAGGGCAGGGTGCGGCACCCTTCAAAAATGGCCTAGAATGAACACTAACAAAATGAAACACATCAAAGCATTCATGGAAACATTGTTACAGGTCAATATGTAAAGATTAAGTCATAAAATGAACAATGTTGAAAGAGAAATTACGAAGGATTGAATATTTGAGGAAAGTTTAATACATAATTACATAAAATTAAACAACAAAAAAATGTTCAAATAAAATTTGTTGAATTAAAATTTTGAATAGCTCTTTGTTATTTAAAAGTGCATATATGCCCACTTGCATGAATGAATATATTCATGCATATGCTAATTGAGAATACTGAAATAAATTGTGAAATATAATATATTATGAAATCTGCATAATTTGAAATACTATTTTCAATAGTAAGAAATGGTGTTTTTTTATATGTATGATTTTAAATGTTTATAGCGAATAAAACATGGCATTTTAAGAACTCTTAAAATTAGTTAAGTAATAAAACATGTAACTAAGTAATCTTTAATTTTATAAAGCAGTAAAAATAGAAAAACAAAGGTAGGATTAAAGGTCAATGTAAATCAGAAAAAGCACTTGGTATGGCCATTTTATAATTTAGCTGACATATTTGCAATTCTGACTATAAACCACTAGCAACTCCATCAATGTGTTATTCTAGTATTAATGTCTTCATTATTGAAAATTTGGGCTATAACCCAATTTCTCATAATGAATCATAATTAAAATCCCAATTTTTCATATTAATAAATAAATTTATTAAACTCAAAGTAAATTAAACAGCATTGAAATTAGTTAAAAGACACTTAAAAATGTGTTGCTTATAATAAAAGGCTTCACTGTATAAAAGCCAATTATGGCCAAAAAAGGCCAATTTTGGCCAAAAAAAGCCGGCTAAAATCAATAAAAGCCAACCGGCCTGGCTTTTTTTAATTTTAGCCGGCTTTTTTGCAACCCTGCCTATCATGGGATGTTACTGAATTAATTACATATGATAGGATTTAGTTGGATAAAGAAAACTTTTATTAATATCTTTTTAGGTTTTCATTTAATTTCCATAAAATTTTAAATGAATCAAAGAAATTCAGCCACAATTATATATATTAAACTTCAAACCATTCGGTCAAGTAGTTTTTGCTCTGCTATGTGCGGACAGATGGACAGAGTAGAGGATGATTATAGGTTTTATAATATTTAAAGATGATGAGAAAATTCTCAAAATTGAGAACTGCTTGCAATGATCTCTTTTGAAACACTGTATCAAGCTTTGTTTTGTCATATAAATTGCTTTCAGTATGTCTATTTTTTATCTTGTTATCTATATTCACAATTATTTTTTTTATTTATTTGGTACTTAGATTAAAATGAATAAGTAATTCCTTGACATAATATTAGGTGCTAAAAAAAAGTAATTTTATACATTCAAGACAAATAGAACTCATAAAACCAAAGATGCAAACTTCAAAATAAACAAAATTTTTTTGGCATTTTCTATTTCTATGTCAAAATCTAAAATGCGTACCAAAAAAAAAAAAAAAAAAAAAAAATCATTTTAAGTTTGAAATTTTGGTTGTACATGAAGCCTATACGTTAAAAATTTTTTGCTTTTCCAAATGCAAAACTTTTTAGCTTTTTTGAATCATCGTCATTGCAGCATAATAATAATGAATCCTTGCTACATATTGTGTTTAGAGAAAGCAGAGTTACATTTCAGAGATACTTTCCATACCATTCTTTGGATAAAAAAATGATAATTTTTCTCTATCTTAATTATCTATTTATCTTTCTTACTTACTTTACATGTCTAATTCTTTGTGTAGTACTTTTTTTTTTTTTTTTTTTTTTTTTGTGTGTGTTTTGAATTTTGTATTCTTACCAACTAACTACATGGATAAAGTAATTCATTATACCATATTTTTTACTATATTATAATTCATTATAAAATGATTTAGCTTCAACTGTATGTAAAAGATATAAAAAGAAATTCCTTTCATAAAAATTTTAAGAACATTTTTTTTATTATGATATTCAGACACTTCCCAGACGAATTTTATAAATTGTGGCACAAAACTAATTTTAATATGCATTAAAATTTACAAATACAAATTATTACAAATTACTTACTTTGATTTGGTTATGAACAGTGAAGATCCTAATTTTGAATCAATTTCAGCTAACATAGTCTGGCACTCAGCATATGAAAAAGGATAAGTAAATGCAAAGTAAATCATAGAATCCCGATCCATAGGCAATGTGTGGCAAAAGCTAATAATGAAGTTTCCATCTGTTTCACACTAGAAAAATTTTAAATATTAATTTCAATATACAAGCATATGTTTGTGATGCTTACTAAATGGAAAAATTAATACAGTAGACACTCTAAAATTCACACATAATCTACGTATGTAAACAATGAAATATTCAGTTCAGATATAGGAACAAAATTTGGCTTTTTTAATTTGTATTTTTTCTTAATATTACTGATTTCATGCTTTTTCATAAAGAAAGAATAAATTAATTTCTGAAAAAATTCTAGATATTGTTGATATCATTGGTAAACACAATCCTCTTACCAAATATATTTATGTATTAATTAAGCTTTTTTGGCTATTAAGTATGATTAAACTTGGAATATAATTACCTTATTCTATGGTTTTTATGTGAATTAGCAATCTATCTTTATAAAGCAAATTTCATGAATAACTATGAACTTAAACTAAAAATATATTTCATCTTTATAATGAATATATAATCCTACATTATTGATTATCAATTTGACCTTTGCTTTTAATATTTTAATCATTTTAAAAATTATCTAAATTTCTATTATTTTAGTTTATTATTAATTTTAATACTTTATTACATTGTAAGCATTCGTTATACAGTATAGGATCTGTAATCCGGAATCTTTGGGACCTGGGGCAGGCTTTTTTTCTGTAATTCAGAGCACTACCACAAATATTTTAAAATGTACATAAATATAAAATACAAGTTAGCATAAAAATATAAAAAATACTGTATTACATTTTTATTGAATTAAATCAATAATACACTAATAAAAAAAGTTTAATTATATTTACAAAAAAAAAAAAAAAAAAAAAAAAAAGAAAGAAAGAAGGAAAAGAAAGAAAGAAAGAAGGAAAAGAAAGAAAGAAAATAAAAAGAAACAAGTTGGAAATTGCATGTGAACGTAGCAAATGAGGTGCGTTCGTATGATAACGAAGATTTAGTATAGTAGACAACTGATATAGTAGAGTGTACTTCAGATATAGTATAGTAGTCGAAATCTTTGCGTTTCTGTAAATATGCAGGAAGTAATTTTTATTACACCTCAGCAACGTATATCTTATTCATAAAATGTGAAATAGTTGAATATAATTAAAACACGCCCCAAACAATGTTTCCCCGTATAGCATTATGTAGTGGAATACTTTTGTGTGACCCTGTAATTTAATAATAAAAATCCTTTGCATCACAGATTGTACAGAATGCATATTTTAGTATATATTTCATAGATTCATGCCAATTCTATTATGTTCGAATGAGTGTAACTTCATAAAAATGCATTTGAAACTTTTTTCCCCATTGACCGTAATGTAATGGAATACCTTTCATTGTCCCTGTAAATGATCTATGCACCCGACTTTCATAACATTTGAAATGACTCGATAAAATTATGTAATAATTATATGTTTTAAATTTCAAACGATTAAAATGCATTTGAAATTTTTTTCCCCATTGACTGTAATGTAACGAAATTCTTTTAATTGTCCCTGTAATTGATCTATGCACCTGATTTTCATAACATTTGAAATGATTCGACAAAATTATGCAATAATTATATGTTTTAAATTTCAAACAATTAAAATGCATTTGAAACTTTTTTCCCTATTGACCGTAATGTAACAGAATCCTTTTGATTGTCCCTGTAATTGATCTATCCATCCAATTTTCATAAAATTTCAAATGACTCGACAAAATTATGGTATAATTATGTATTTTAAATTTCAAACGATTCAGTTGGGTAGTTTTTGCATTGTTATATGCGGACGGACAGGCGGATAGACGGACTGAGCGACAAGAATAGGTGCTACGTATTTACATAATTATGAACGCACCTAAAAAGAGAGAGAGAGGGAAACTTAAGTAATTGTTCTAAACTATAATAACAATTAAAAATGACCAAGGAAAAAAAAAACTTAGTTTGGGGATTTAGATGCAGATGCTTGGGAATTATTCAACAAATTTGCAGAGAAATAAAAAAATGTATAATTACCATTAATATCCTGTTTATTCTCACCTCCTGATTACCCCTCTCTAATTTGTAAACAAAAATTGATATTTTCAAAAAAATCGAACAAAAGGGCCTCACTCTACATCACCCCCACACCCCCTCCCTCGGGGAAAAAAAAATTGTGCAAAGTACCGTATTTTTGGAATGGCCGTAAAACAGCAAAGGAATAATCACTTTTTTTTCTTATCCAAACCTCAGCTCTCTATTCTACCATCCCAGTACAACTGAATCGTGACAAAGCAAATGTTTTTCCCATTCTCCTGATTGACTGAATTGTGGGTGTGCCCTTAGATGATGTCAAAAGTCAGATCTTGCCATTATGAAAAATAGATTTTTGATCTTGGAAAATGTGTTCAAATTTTAAGTGACATTTCGAAGATATTTTTTCCTAAAGGTATAAAGTAATATGTGTATATATATATATATATAGATAATCTTTAAAAGTTAGTAAAAATTTTTTTTCACGATTTATACCGGGACACTCTGCCATTTTCTTCTACTCATTAAAAAGAATTACAGCAATTTTTTTACAAATTTCTAGCATGATTTTAGGGGTTACTACCACTATTTAAAGTTTAGACTTATTCAAAAATATTGAAGAAAAATACATAATTATTCTTAATAATACGTAAACATATTTTTATTAAATATTTCAGTAAATTCTACAGCAATTACATTATTATAAGCATTTAAAGAAGAAGAAAAAAGCTATTACTATTATAAAATCCTTATATTTACCTTTCTTAAGACATCGATGTAAATTTTTTAGAATCTGGATATTTGCTTCGAAACTGCTGGACTGTTTTTGTTCTTCATCTTTTGTATGAAGTTTATTGTATTCCTCAATAAGTGCTACACCACGTTCAGCTACATCATAAATGACTTTGACTGAAGTCGTAAAAGCCTTACAAGTTTTATAAGATTCGTTTTTATTCCAATTTGTCACATCCATTTCGAAAAAGTCTAAGGGTAATAATATAATTTTAAAAAACTTCAGAGTGTTACTTGTTACAAAATCTTACAAGTTCTTTTTGAGGATGTCATCAGGATCAACTTGTGCATGTTTCAATGGTTTCTCATTTTTCACATTTTTCAAAGCACGTAACGATATTTTTTTAAATTTTAAATGAGACATTGTCATTGAAAAATGTAAAAGTAACTAGTTCTTCTGACAAGTACTACAAATCTCCTAGGAATTTCTTCATAGAACACAAAGAAATGTCTTTGTTTGCATTTTCATACTCTTTCAAGCTTTTAAGAAAGAATAAATAATTTCTAGGTGCAGAACAAGCTGTGGAGCCTGATACCAGCTGTGAATGTAGATTTTTACCACAAACAAGCAAACTTGACAAACTCAAGATTCTTCGTGCTTAGAGAGTTTGAACTGATCTCTAAAAAAATAAATCTTGAGCATGTATATGACCTTTGCCATCCATCATGCTCGATGCAAGCCACAAGAGGCTCTAAAATGAACACCTCTTTCGGGGACTCCTCCAAGGAAAATGATGGCAAGCTCTAACACTTCTTTGTAATCGTCCCTTAGTTGAAAATCATTAAGTTGATTTTGTGCAAACTCTATGATTTCTGATGCATTTTCTGTTGTTTTTTCATTTTTAAAATTATCAGTTACAGAAGTTTGATATATGTCATGATCAATAGAGTTCCACAAAATTTTAAATCATTTAAATTGAGTATGTATGGTTCGTTTGGAACTCCGAGTGACTTAACAACAACTGCCTCCAGAATAATCTCCAGGATGTGATGACGGCAAGCCAACCAAAGCATTTCTTTCTTCATTTTCTGTTCCAAAACAACACAAGCTCCTTTTGATAACCCGGAATTTACATAGGTTGTATCAAAATACATAGATTTTACTTGTTCTGTAATTCCCCATAACTCCAATGTTTTGTTAACAGAAAAAGAAAATGTTTCGCCTGTTCCTGACTAAAGTTTTGGAACTGCAATATTTTTACCAGAAACAATAATTGGTAATTTGGCTTTGGATTTGCTAAAAATACAATTGTCTGGATCACAACTCACATGTTTTAGTGTTATAATCATAACAATAGCTGCTTTCTATCACTTAACTTTACTGCATCAAGGCTTGCAGCTACGCTATTGTCCAATATGTTCATTCTACCTCTTTTTTTAGTAGGTGGATCACTGTGAGAGCATGAAGCTACTTCTTCCTGATTGGAACAAGTTTCATTATCACTTGAGCTTTCTTCTTCAAATATGTCTGAAGGAATTAATGTTTCTTCAAAAAGCAACGATTTGTTTACTTCTTCATGCTTTTTCATTTGTTCAAAATGTTCTTTTTTCTTGATTGACTCCATTGCCTTTTTTTTTACAAAACATTTATCAAGACTTCCCATTTTACCAGGCCTTACTTTTTGTCTCTGAGCAAGTAAAAATTCCTTATCCTCTTTGGTTTTTATTATATTAAGGGCATTCGCGTGTGCAATATCAAAAAGATCGTCCAAAGCCATCTTCCAATCCTCTTCTTTTTTTCTCAAACCTTCTGAGCGTTTTGATTTGTTTTCTTTGTTCTTTTTAAGCTTTTGCCATTCTTTAAATAGGCTTTCAATTTTATTAATTACATGTTTTTTCAATCTAGTAGGAATGTTAAGCTTTCCCCCAAACTATAAAGACATCACTTGCAGCACAATGCGCAAAATTTCTAATATTTAACTTAAGTTCTTTTTTGTAATAGAAAAAAGACTTAGCACGTCTCTTTTACTTGGCAGCTGTGTTTGGCTTAAAGATGACGAAATGTGACCAACAATCCAGATATCTGTAGATTTTCTTGTTACGATAGATACTTTCGTGTTAGCTGCCATACTGCTTCATTTCCAAATAAAAATATTTGTATATAAAAATAATTATTCATCAAATATAAAAGAAAAAAAAATGTATTCATAGAATACAGTCCTATTTTAGATTGAAAATCACCTTATTTACACTGCATTTACTTAGGAACAAAAAAAAGAAGCCTCAATGGATTTAATTCAAACATTTTAAAAATTTCATTTTTGTTCAAATAAAAAATATAGTTCAAGTTGTAAAGTAACATTCTGCGTCTACTCAAGTCACTAGTTAGCAACACACTGAGAAAGAAACTGGAAACAATATAAAAGAATACTGTCTACATTTCGCATCCTTATATATATTATAAATGTGAAAGTGTGTCTGAAAAATTGGAATGAACTTGGCTTCAAAACGGATGGATTAATGTCTTTGAATTTTTGTATATAGATAGATTATAGGAGTAGAATGAACATAGGCTAATTTTTATTTATTTTATTCAAATATTTTCCTTAATAATTCAAAATTTAATTATTTTTCATACAAAATCAATAGGCATTTTTCAGATAAAATTTAACCATTTTCCTTTCCTGTTGCCAAGAAAATAAAAAATTGGAATAATAATTTTTCAGTGGCAATGAATTTTTAATAAAAAACTTCCACGCGAAAAACTATAATAAAATAATTTAAAAGAAAATAAATATGACGTCATGTTTGAAATAAAAATAAAAGGTGTATTTTTTATAATATATTTAACAAGGATATTTGTTTAGGTAATGGGAATTTTTGTGTAAAATATGGCGACATAAATTAAAAGTAAAAAGAATGAAAAAGAATTATATTTTTAATAAAATGGTTCACTTATGAAAATGTGACGTCATAGTTGAAATAAAACAGGTACTTTATAGCAGTCGTTAAAAATACAAGGGGTATGAATATCATTAGCTAATGGAGCGAGATAAATAATGACATCATATTTAAAATGAATCAGATATATTTTTTACTTATATTAATTAATAAGTTATAAATTACATACAAATGAATATTTTTATTCAAAACTCATAATTATCAATGGAAGAAATTTTTTTGTGTGGAAAAGATAGAAAATAAAACTACTGATTAATATATTTTTGGCTCGATTTTTTAACATTTTCGAACAAAGTTGAAAAGCTATTATGCTTTCGGTTTGTCTGTCTGTCTGGTCGCTTTCTAACTTTCATAAATATATCCGATTTCCATGAAATTTTTGGACGTTCTTAACGTTTACCTAGCACGAATACCTATTGAAAATAAAGTTTCTACCATGATTAGTTTATTTACAGGGATTGTCAAAAAATTTCCTTACTTTATGGCATTATGGGGAAAATCGTTTTAATTAAATTTAACGATGTCACACCCTGTGAAACATATTCAAATTTATATGCATTTACAAAGTGCACTAAAATATGCATTTTGTAAAGTATGTAGTGAAAAGGACACTTATTATTCATATATATATTCTATTCGAAATACTGTATATGATGGATGATGACTGTTGCATGGATGAAATGCATTTTGAATTATGATATGTGCTTTTAAGTTTCGCTAAATGTATAAATATTAAATGGAGAGTATAAATGGTAATAGTATAAATAGTTAAATTTAGATATACAGGGTTACACAAAAGATCTCGGAAAGGTTACTGAATATGAGCGTAATTTACTTAAAGGTGGTTTTTAAATAAAATATGCATTTTTATTTTGAACTGCATTTAGTAAACTAAGAAATGTTTGTAGTATATATATAAAATGATATACAGTGTCCCGCAAAGAACTGGATACAAGGTTGTCTTCGGGTGATAATTTCTGAAAATATAATTTAGGTAGTAATAAGAAATATTTTTGTTTGAACTAAATTTTAGAAAGATACTTTCGTGTATTAAAGGCACTTGGAAAACTACAGGACTGAACAAAAGAATTCAAGAAAGTTTCTATCTATTAGTATTAATCGCTGAAAGGAAAATTTTAACCAGCAAACAAATTAGCAAATATGGATTATTAGAAGTTTTTTACCATAAATTTAATAAAAAGTTAATTACACATGCTTTTCATCATCGAAATGTTTTACTTGATTGATCAATTATTTCTTCTTTAAATGTTATGTGAACGAAGTCACGGGTAACTGCTAGTAGAATTATAAAAAAAAAACTAGTTGGATGTATCAATCCCAAAACTTTCTTCTATCTCATAAGTACATTTTAATATTTTTAAAAAAATGTGGTGACCCCAAAGTTACCCACTATCGAATTTCCTCGAACATTTGACCTACCCTAATGATATCCGAAAAGCCTAAAACGCATTTAATTTAATTAATATTCTGAGAAAATGAGCTTAGTAGTGCCTCATGTTGGGTAATTTATACTAAAACCTAATAAGCATCTATTTATGTCAGGACCTAACAGAATCTGAAATTTGATGGAATTTCGTCCATTAGTTCTTGAGATATAGTTATAACAAAAAATTTGCAAAACGTAGCACAGCAACACCATATCTTGGAAAATTTATGCCAAAACGTAAAAAAGCGTCTAATTATGTTATGGTGTAAAAGAATCTGAAGTTTGATGAAATTCTGTGCATTAGTTCTTGAGATATAGCTAGTTTAAAAAAAAACGTGTAAAATATAGCACAGCAGCACCATCAGTTGAACGATTTATAACAAAACGTAATCATCGTGTAATTATGTTATATGTCATTTTGTAACGAAATCTGAAGTTTGATGAAATTCTGTGCTTTGGTTGTTGAGATATAGCTATCGGAAAAATCGTGCCAAATGCTGCATAGCTGCACCACCTGTTGCAAGGTTAATACCAAAATGTAATCAGCGTCTAATTATGTTATATATTCTAGTGTAACAGAATCTAAAATTTGATAAAGTTCTCTGCATCAGTTCTTGAGATATAGCTATCGCAAAAATCGTGCAAAATGTAGCATAGCAGCGCCACCTATAGGGCAGTTCATACCAAAACCTTATCAGTGGCTATGTATCTCAAGGTATCGTAGAATCTGAAGTTTGGTGAAATTCTGTGCATTAATTCTTGAGATATAGCAATCTTGAAAATCATGAAAAACGTAGTATAGCAGCGCCACCTGCAGGTCAATTTACACCAAAACTTAATCAGCGTCTATGTATATCAAGGGGTCACAGAATCTGAAGTTTGGTGAAATTCTGTGCATTAGTTTTTGAGATATAGCAATCTTGAAAATCATGAAAAACGTAGTATAGCAGCGCCACCTGCAGGCCAATTTTCACCAAAAACCAATAGGCACTAATTCATATCAAGGTCTAACTGAATATAAAATTATATTAAATTTTGAGCACTAGTTCTTGAGATAGAGCGCCCACAATTTTTTTGTCACATACAGACAGACACACAGACAGACAGACAGACGGACAGACTCACAGACATAGTCAAAACGTGTTCAGGACCTTCTAAAACATATAAATCCGTCGAAAACCGGAAGTCGAAAATTTTCATGAATCCAATACTTTCTTCTTGTAAAGATAGAAGAAAGTAAAAAAATTATTTTTTTTGTCACCGTAGCAATCAAGAGTTACACTAAGAGTAGAGAATTACAAACTACTAATACACAAGAAAAGCATAACTTTGGCGGAAAAAAAAATGTTGCACACACAAAAGTCAATAATTTTAATAATAAATATTTATTTAGTGCTTATGAAACATATTTTATTACATAATCATTTATTAAAATTATAGCTGAATTATTATTCTTTTCTTATTTTTATTGATTTTTAAAATGATTTAAGCACTATTTTAAGTTAAATTAGATGACCCATCAGCATTGCTCTGGCCCATTCTTGAATATATTTAAAAATCACTGAAAATTTTTTTAACTCAGCACAAATCTTGGAAAAAAAATTGAAGTATTCGACAGTCTATACAGCCTAATATAATACTATGACTCAATTTCATGATGACTATAGATATGTATTAATAACTTAAAAACTAGAATAAAAAGATGCCAAATTTTCTAATTTTTCAAATATTCAAACTTTTGTAGTGACTGTTAAAATTTGTTTTAAAATTCTGAAATTTTTGTGAAGCTTTTTTTTTTTACACATAGAAGAAAATAAAGGAGTACCCCATAAAAATTTTAATAGCTCATTTTTAAGGATCACCCTAATATGTATATATACACTACCTGGCCATTGATGAACGTCCACTTGCGATTTTAGACATTTTGTTATATATCTAGAAAAATACATGAGGAATTAACCCGAAACTCTCAGTGTATAAACATAATAGTACAGGTCATACATTTTCGTGAAGATTTTTTCCCGAAGCTCGATAGGGGACCGTCAAAAAATTAAAAAAGAATGAATATATTTTGAATAACCCTGTCAAAACTAATGTAGCAAAAGCGCTCAAACTCTACATTATGATTAAATGCCTTATTGTAATAAACTGTGTTCATTTTTATGCAAATACCATGCATACTGACAGAGAAATTAAGGTTTTTATAAAAATGATCCCAAATTTTTCCAAGTTTTTTGCTTATAAATTTCAGAGTTCTTAATATGAAGTAACATTATCTTGTGAAAATATGACAAATAACATTGCACACAAAACCCTGTAATCAAAATTAAAAAATAATAAAAATTGTTTGAAAAATGAGTAGGTTTACTAAATAATTTTTCACTGCACATGTGTCAACGATATCAAAATTTCATTTGCATATTATGTTAGCTAAACGTATAGAACAACTTCTGTGAAAGTCTCAAAATCATAGCTTGAAAATTCTGAAAATAATCGTCTATAGAATAAGCACAAAATTTGTTGTTCCCAAAATGAAGCAAAAAAATGAGGGATTTTATCCAAATGTAGCAGTACGTCCCATATTGTGCATTCTATATTGAGATTTTCAATGAATATATGGATACAACCCCTCTTGTTTTTGCTTCATTTTGGGAATAACAGACTTTCAATTTATTCAATTGTAGCGCCTTGACCATAACTAACTTTTGCAACCGTTTTATAATTTTTATCACGTTACTCAGGAACCTCTCCACTCCACTCAGGCTCCGCGAGATTTACTAGAACAAGTTTTTTATCTAAGTTGTACTAACTGCTCATCTGTAAAAACTATTTTTTGAATGTTAAAATCTCAGCGATGTATTATATTATTTGTAATAATTGTTTTAGTAAAACAATATGTGCGTTTATGAGTGGACTAGTGCTTCAGTGGTGACCCGCACAAGCACGCAACTTTCAAACAACCAGTGCAAAATTAATTAAGTGATAGTACATCAAAGAGTTCGCTTTTGATTGAAGAGAGATTGGATATCAGGTCAGTTCTGTTTTTCTGTAAATTCGAGAGAGATTTTTTTTTTTTAAACTTTTTATCATGCTTAATTCATATTATTATTAAGGTTATTGCACATAAAACACATTGATATTATAACTGAGCATAGATAGCATAAATTTATAGATAGCTAGATATGCAAGGCAATGAAATTAATAGAATTGCACTTCGCGTGCCGCCGTTTTGGAAACAAAATATTCAATTATGGTTTTCACAAGTAGAAGCCGCGTTTCAGTTATCTGGAATTACAAACGATGACACCAAATATGCTAGTCTAATTTCATCAATCGACTCTGAAAGTTTAAATTATGTTAGTGACCTTATATACAGTCCCCCACAGCAGGATAAATATGACACATTAAAGCGCAGGCTTATTGCAGAGTTCGCGGACTCTGATGGAAAACGCTTAAAAAAACTTCTGAGTGAATTGCAGTTGGGAGACAGTAAACCGTCTACATTACTCCACCAAATGCGCGATTTGGCTGCAGGCCAACTCAACGATAACTTTTTGCAGAGCTTATGGTTACAGAGATTACCACCAAATATTCAAACCATCTTATTGGTATCGAACGAAAATTTACCTGAACTTGCGGTTTTAGCCGACAAGATATACGAAACTACAGCAGATAACACGCAGGTATATTCTGTTGCAAAATCAGAACCAATTGCGGCAATAGGCCAGCCATCTATTTTAGACATGCAAAAACAAATTGAGAAGTTGACATTGCTTGTCGAGAAACTTTCCGAAGAAAAAAGTCAATATAATTCAAGGGGCCGAAGATTCACATTCCGAGGCCAATCTAGGAATGTAAGCCGAAATCCGGCTTATGAAAACAATCAAAATTATTGCTATTACCATAATCGGTTTGGTCGTTTTGCTAGGCAGTGTAGGCAGCCTTGCTCGTTCACCCAGTCGGGAAACGAGTAGACGCTACCACTCAAACAAGTGCCGTGGGTGGTAGCGATGTTTCGGTAGCTAAAACTAATAACCGCCTTTGCGTTTATGACAGTGCTACAAATCTGAAATATTTAATTGATACCGGTAGTGATGTTTCGTGCATACCAATAAAAAGAAACCAACACGGTTACCAACGCTCTCCTGACTCCTTTGAATTATACGCCGCAAATCAGTCAAAAATAAAAACCTTCGGTACAAAATTATTACAATTGAATTTAGGTTTACGCCGGGTTTTTAAATGGAATTTTATAGTTGCTGAGGTCTCGACACCCATTATTGGAGCAGACTTTTTGAGACATTTTAATCTACTTGTCGATATTAGGAATAAAAGACTTATCGATGGAATGACAAATATAGGCACCTCGGGCAGTTTGGATAATGTGCAACAAGGGGCAGTTAAAGTCATTATAGAAAATTCCCGTTATCACGCCTTGTTAAGATCTTATCCAGATATTATAACCCCAGATCCCAAATTTGGGAAGGCCAAACATTCCACTGTGCATCATATTGAGACAGTTGGGCCGCCAGTCCATAGTCGCCCTAGAAGATTAAACCCAAAAACCCTCGATGCCGTTAAAAAGGAATTTGAATTTATGATTGAGAAGGGTATTTGTCGACCATCCAAGAGCCCCTGGTCTTCACCCCTTCATGTTGTGACTAAATCCACAGGTGGTATACGTCCTGTTGGCGATTATAGGCGCTTAAACGCAAAAACAATTCCAGATCGTTATCCCATTCCTCACTTACAAGATTTCTCCTCTGCTCTCCATGGCAAAACTATTTTTTCAAAATTAGATATTTTTCGGGCTTACCATGCGATTCCGGTAAATGAAGAGGATATCCCGAAAACTGCAATAATAACACCCTTCGGCCTGTTCGAATTCCCCTTTTTAAATTTTGGTCTCTGCAACGCTGCCCAAACTTTTCAGCGATTTATCAATGAAGTTTTAAGGGATTTGGCATTTTGCTTTGCATATTTGGATGACATTTTAGTTTTCTCTGATAATGAAGAGCAGCATGCAGAGCATTTACAGCAATTATTCCAAAGACTCAGCGACTACGGGATACAACTAAATACATCTAAATGTGTGTTCGGGGTCTCTGAACTTTCATTTTTAGGACATTTGATTTCAAAAGATGGGACCAAACCCTTGCCAGAAAAGGTTCAAGCGGTATTAGATTTTAAGGAACCGAAAACTGTAAGGGATTTACGCATGTTTTTAGGCTTAATCAATTTTTACCGTCGATTCTTGCCACATGCTGCGGACAAACAGGCCATCTTAAATGAGTATCTTAAAGGAAACAAAAAAGATAACAACCATATCGAGTTGACTGTGGAAGATAAACAAGCTTTCGATGACTGTAAACAACAACTTGCAAATGCAGCTTTACTTGCTCACCCTTCAGAAACGTCGGGTTTGGTTTTGTGTACTGATGCTTCAGATTTTGCTATCGGGGCTGCACTCAATCAAATTACAAATAACCAATTGCAACCTTTGGGTTTTTTCTCCCGGAAACTGTCTCCCACTGAAAAACGTTATAGCGCATACGATAGAGAATTATTAGCAGCCTATTCGGCTATTCGACACTTCCAATACATGCTTGAAGGTAGAACATTTTGCATCTATACCGATCACAAACCTTTAACTTTCGCTTTTCATCAGAAATCAGATAAAGCATCCCCACGACAAAACAGACAACTAGATTATATATCACAATTCACAACAGATTTGCGTTATGTAAAAGGTTCAGATAATATCATAGCAGACACTCTCTCTCGAATTGCAGCCATAGAAATGCCTTCGCCAATTGATTATACAAATCTGGCCAATGCACAGGCGAATGATCCTGAATTACAAGACTTATTAAATGAAAGCACTTCTTTGAGACTGCGTAAAGTTGTTCTACCAGACGGAGAGATTTATTGCGACTATTCAACAACTACCATCAGGCCTTACGTTCCAAAAAGCCTACGTTTTGAAGTATTTAAATCTCTTCATAATCTGTCCCATCCAGGAATAAAGGCTACAACAAGACTCATTACCAGTAGATTTGTGTGGCCGGAAGTGAACAAAGATTGTAGAAACTGGTCCCGTGCTTGTATTGCATGCCAAAGATCTAAAGTGCAACGTCATGTCTCCAGTCCTCTGGGATCCTTTAAGACCCCAAATGAAAGATTTGAACATGTCCACATGGACATAATTGGACCTTTGCCACCATCTCAAGGATACTGCTACGCCTTGACGATCATAGACCGATTCACGCGCTGGCCCGAAGTCATTCCCATAGCTGATATCACAGCAGAAACGGTTGCACGGACATTTCTTTCTGCCTGGATTTCTCGTTTCGGAGTGCCTACATACATAACAACCGATCAAGGTCGTCAGTTTGAATCAGAATTATTAAAGGCTCTAGCTCGACATTTCGGAATAACGAAGCTTCGAACGACTTCATTTAACCCGAAGGCTAATGGCATTGTAGAACGTTTGCATAGGCCATTGAAAACTGCCATCAAATGCCACATGACAGAACGATGGGTTGATACATTGCCACTTGTTCTGCTCGGCCTTCGTTCTTCCCTGAAAGAAGACATTGGTGCAACAGTTTCAGAATTGGTTTATGGAACTACCTTGAGACTTCCAGGTGAATTCTTAGGGCTGCGACCAACTTCGGACCCTGATCCTAAACCTTTCGTGGATAACCTGAGAGAGGCAATGAGAAAATTGCAACCAGTACCTCCTGCAAATCATGGACGTCATACACCATTCATCTATCAGGAGTTGAAAAATTGTTCCCACGTTTTTATCAGACATGACGCAATCAGAAAACCACTCCAACCTACTTACGACGGACCATTTAAAGTCCTTTCCCGTACAGACAAATGGTTTACACTTGACGTTAAAGGTAAAAAGACAACAGTTTGTCTTGACCGACTAAAACCAGCATTTTTGCTCAGTGTGCCTGAAGAAGTTCCGCCAAAGGAACCTTCAACAGCCAAAGAAACTCTTCAACAGCCAAACACGATAGACCAACAAAAGAATGAACCAGAGAAAATAACCAAGTCCGGTAGAAAAGTCCGTTTGCCAATCAGATTCCGTGTCTGAAGACACTGGGGGGGGAGTACTGTAGCGCCTTGACCATAACTAACTTTTGCAACCGTTTTATAATTTTTATCACGTTACTCAGGAACCTCTCCACTCCACTCAGGCTCCGCGAGATTTACTGGAACAAGTTTTTTATCTAAGTTGTACTAACTGCTCATCTGTAAAAACTATTTTTTGAATGTTAAAATCTCAGCGATGTATTATATTATTTGTAATAATTGTTTTAGTAAAACAATATGTGCGTTTATGAGTGGACTAGTGCTTCACAATTGACGATTATTTTCAGAATTTTCAAGCTATGATTATGAGACTTTCACAAAAGTTGCTCTACACATTTAGCTAACATAATATGCAAATGTAATTTTGATATCGTATTTAATTCCAATATTTAATCCTTTACCATTGGATGATACCATATAGATTACCTACAACTGGACAAAACTTTTAAATTTCAACACCAGTATTTAAGTACAGAAATGTCTTCTATCTAAATGTCTGAATAAGTAACAATTTTCGATTCTAACAACGAATTTGGGTACATTAGAATTTAATGTCAAATGCAAAAAGATGGCCTCCAGACCAATATTAACCAGTTATAATCATCAATAATAAACTACAGCATTTCATTTGCGGGAAGACAAACCAATCAGAAAATAACTTTGGCACCATTTTCCTAAGAATAAATGAATTCATGTTTTTTGCACTTTCCAACAAAGTTGAATAGTGCTTATGCATTCGGTTTGTCTATCCGTCTGTCTGCCTCTAACACCTGTAAATATACTTGAATTGCCCTGAAATTTTTGTATGTTATTGACGTTTACCCCAGCTAGAGATGTAAATTTTCCGGAAAAATATAAGTGGCGGTAAAAAACCGGTTTTTTACTGTTTTTTTTCGGAAAAAAAACAGAAAAATTGATTTTTCATGACTGTTTCTCCCAAATAAATTATATTTTCTTAGAGAATATTAAATAATAAACATTTTTTCCCATTTATATGTATTAAATGAAAATTATTTTCACTTTATATTACAAAATAAAAAGAAAGTAGCAAAGCCTGCTTTTAAAAGTTTAATTTTTTTTTTTTTTTTTTTTTTTTCAACAGCCTAAGAATTTTTATTAAATGCTATTGTTTGTTATATCATATCTCTGTTGAAATGATTTTTCAGTTACATGTTTAACTACCAATTGACCTAATGTAAAAACCTGGGCCAATATGTCTGCAGTTTGGAATGAAATAAATTATGCATTCCATTTATATAAGTATAGTTTTTAAGTAAATGATACTAGTTTAAAGAAATTATTGCAGTTTTCTCATTATTATGAATATCAGTATTAAAAAATTCCATTGTTTGTTTAAAAAATGTATATTTTTATATTATTACTTTTTTCTTAGAATTATAATTTTATTTCCTTTATAAAATACTAGCAGTTACCCGTGACTTCGTTCACATAACATTTAAAGAAGAAATAATTGATCAACCAAGCAAAAAATTTCGATGATGAAAAGCATGTGTAATTAACTTTTTATCGCGAATTTATGGTAAAAAACTTTTGATAATCCCTATTTGCTAATTTGTTTGCTGGTCAAAATTTTCCTTTCAGCGATTAATACTAACAGATAGAAACATTCTTGAATTCTTTTGTTCAGCCCTGTAGTTTTCCAAGTGCCTTTAATACACGAAAGTATCTTTCTAAAATTTATTTCAAACAAAAATATTTCTTATTACTACCTAAATTACATTTTCAGAAATTATCATCCGAAGACAACCTTGTATCCAGTTCTTTGAGGGGCCCTGTTTATCATTTTATATATATACTACAAACATTTTTTAGTTTACTAAATGCAGTTCAAAATAAAAATGCATATTTTATTTAAAAACCACCTTTAAGTAAATTATGCTCATATTCAGTAACCTTTCCGAGATCTTTTGTGTAACCCTGTATATCTAAATTTCACTATTTATGCTATTACCATTTATACTCACCATTTAATATGCATACATTTAGCGAAACTTAAAAGCACATATAATTCAAACTGCATTTCATCCATGCAACAGTCATCATCCATGATATACAGTACTTCGGATAGAATATATAATATTTGAAATCTTTTGTGTGTCCCTGTAAATGCTATGCACTTCGTATTATGCATGAAATAACTTACATTAAACCTCAGCAACATATATCAATTTGATTATACATGAAGTCGTTTACCATAATTAAAATATGCCGGAAACTGTTCCTCCCTTTATTCCTATGCAATGTAATTCTTCTGTCTGACCCTGTAAATGAATAGTAAGTGCCCTTTTCACTACATACTTTACAAAATGCATATTTTACTGCACTTTGTAAATGCATATAAATTTGAATATGTTCTACAGGCTGTAACATCGTTAAATTTAATTAAAACGATTTTTCCCCATAATGCCGTAATATAAGGAAATTTTTTGACTATCCCTGTAAATAAACTAATCATGGTAGAAACTTTATTTTCAATAGGTATTCGTGCTAGGTAAACGTTAAGAACGTCCAAAAATTTCATGGTAATCGGCGTATATTTACGAAAGTTAGAAAGCGACCAGACAGACAGACAAACCGAAAGCATAATAACTTTTCAACTTTGTTCGAAAGTGTTAAA
The DNA here is from genome assembly GCA_964019185.1 of Maratus speculifer. Lineage (NCBI taxonomy): Eukaryota > Metazoa > Arthropoda > Arachnida > Araneae > Salticidae > Maratus > Maratus speculifer. The sequence continues at coordinate 69,460,873 of OZ025296.1, forward strand.
AAATCGAGCCAAAAATATATTAATCAGTGATTTTATTTTCCACCTTTTCCCCACAAAAAATTTCTTCCATTGATAATTATGAGTTTTGAATAAAAATATTCATTTGTATGTAACTTATAACTTATTAATTAGTATAAGTAAAAAATATTTCTGATTCATTTTAAATATGACGTGATTATTTATCTCGCTCCATTAGCTACTTATATTCATACCCCTTGTATTTTTAACGACTGCTATAAAGTACCTGTTTTATTTCAACTATGACATCACTTTCTCATGAGTGAACCATTTTATTAAAAATATAATTCTTTTACATTCTTTTTACTTTTAATTTATGTCACCATATTTTACACAAAAATTCCCATTAACTAAACAAATATCTTTGTTAAATGTATTATAAAAAATACACCTTTTATTTTTATTTCAAACATGACGTCATATTTATTTTCTTTTAAATTATTTTATTATAGTTTTTTGCGTGGAAGTTTTCTATTAAAAATTCATTGCCGCTGAGAAATTATTATTCCAATTTTTTATTTTCTTGGCAACAGGAAAGGAAAATGGTTAAATTTTATCTGAAAAATGCCTATTGATTTTGTATGAAAAATAATTATATTTTGAATTATTAAGGAAAATATTTGAATAAAATAAATAAAAATTACCCTATTATTTAATCCGGACTTCTAACTTTACGTCTGCAAAATTTCAAAGCAATGGGTTCAGTAGTTACGGCGTGAAAGCGGAACAAACAAACAAACAAACTCACTTTCCGATTTATAATATTAGTAAGGATGTTTAGTTTTGGTATATATATATATATATATATATATATATATATATATATATATATATATATATATATATATATATTTAAGTTTAATTAAATGTAATTTTTTTTTCTTTTTACCCTGAAATCTGGTATTCTATTCTTGAATAAGGAACCATATTCAATAATGTTTTCACATGGTAATTTTATATTTCTAAGAGTGGAACTCAAAAGTTATGAAAACAGAACACTACAAATAGAAAATGCTCACTATTTGAGGAATTAACAAAAGCAGTTACATACAGTGATAAACGTCTACTGTGCTTTAGAAAACTACAAAAATTCAAAGTTTAATCAAGACGGAAAGTATAATTTGGAACATAGTTACTTGTAATAAAATATGTTTTTTTTTTTTTTTTTTTTTTTTTTTTTTTTTTTTTTTTTTTTTTAATGCAGTTCTACTTTTCTAATGCAAACTGCCCATGTTTTTGCAACATTACTGTACATTATGGAGGTAAAATGGAGGTCAATTTTAGATTCAACACCTTGAGAAAACATTCAATTAATCAGCTATAATGAAATCTTGAAAAATGCAGCATAGTAGTGCCACCTATAGGACAATTTACACCAAAAACTAAACAACATTAATTTTATCAGAAACTGTCTGAAGCTGTAGTTTGATTTAAAAAGAAAAATCGTCCTTGAGGTAAAGCTATTGTGATAATCTATAATAATGCAGCATAGCAGCATCATCTGTTGAGCAATTTACACCAAAAAGTAATGAGCACGAAGTTATGTCAAAGATTAACTTAATCTGAAATTTTATAAAAATACATACATTAGTTTGAGATAGAACTATTGTGGAAATTACGAATAATGCAGCATAGCAGCGCCATTGGTTTGGCGATATACTCTAATGATTAAACATCTCGAGTTTATATCAAGGTGTAACTGAATCTAAAGTTTTGTGAAATTATGTGCATCAGTTCTTGAGATAGAGTGCCCATAAAATTTGTCACATACAGAGTGGCAGATATTTTCCCGAAAACCATCAAAGCGTGTTCAGGATCTTCTAAAACATTTAAATACACCAAAAACTGGAAGTCAAGTTTTTCACGAATTCAATACTTACTTCTTGAAAAGGTAGATTAAAGTAATAAATGCATACTTCAAAATTTTATGTTGAATTTTTAATTTTATCATTTCCATTAATCATTTCCATATCAACATATTATTGCAATAATTTTACACATGAATTAATTTTTAAAAAGAGAAGTTGCATTTAATTACATATCTAGATTTTTTTCATGTATTTAAGTTTTTGTGAAATTGTGAACTTTTTGTATATACTTGTACAAAATATATTCAGAATTTTTGAATAAGAAATTATTACTATATTTAGGTTTCTATTTAGAAATTTTTAATAAGGTTATTAATTACAAACATATATGCAACTTAATCAGATTCAGCTGCTGTATGACATGAGATTTTTTTTTTTCTTCAATCACTGCACTTGCGAAAGATTCAATTTGTTGATTAAACTTTTTCTGAAATGTCTATTTTCAAGAGAAATTTTGCAAAGGATCGTGTGTTTCAAACAAGAAAAAAATGTGAAGGATCCTTTCAAGTCTTCTCAAACAGATTTCTGCTCAGAGATCAGATTACCCACATTTAAATTTTCATGTGAGACACTCAACATAAAAATAAATAAAATAAAAAGTATGAGAATGTAGCTATTACAAAATTTTCACTATATTATTTCATAAATGAAATTTCAATTTTTCCAGTTCGGAAAAATTGAAAAATAAGCCTGCGGAAAAAACCCCCCAAAAAAAAAACGGTTCTTTTCCCAATTTTTCCGGGTTTTTTCCGACCATTCCCATCTCTAACCCCAGCACAAACCCTATTGAAAATGAAGTTTCTACCATGATTAGTTTATTTACAGGGAGAGTCACAAAATGTCTATTACATTATGGCCTATGGGGAAAAATCGTTTCAAAGGCATTTTAAAGATGTTACACCCCTGTCAAACATATTAAAATTTACATGCATTTAAGAGGTGCACTAAAATATGCATTCTATAAAATATGCGGTGAAAATATAGTATTATTCCAGGGCCACACAAAAGAATTCCATTGGATAATGGTAAAGGAGGGAATAGTGTGCGACATTTTTAAAATAAGTATAACAAAATTGATACATGTCACTGAGGCTTAATATAAATTATACGATACTGTCTTGCATAATATGAAGTACATTGCATTTACAGGGACACACAAAAGATTTCAAATAGTATATTCCTTCCGACAGACTGTATATGTTTCCGATGATGGCTGATGGATGGATGTAATACATTTTAATTATGATATACGCATTTAAGTTTCACTAAATCTTTGTACATTATAAGGGTGTGTATAAATGTTATATAGTTGATATACACTGCTATCCAAAAGAGCTTGCCAACATTACTGAATATGAGCGTAAATTACTTAAAGGTGGTTCTTAAATAAGGTATATATTTTTACGCTGAACTCCATTCAATTTACAAAAAAAATTTTGCAGAATATAGATAAAATGATATACTGGGCCATGCAAAGAATTGTGTACATGGACACCTATGAATGATAATTTATAACAATGTGATTTCAGTTGCTTTAAGAGTTTTAGTTTAAAATGAATTTTAGCTTCTTACTGACGCGTAATAAAGGTACAAGGTAAACTACAGGACTGAACAAAAGTTTTCAAGTATCCCATCACGCATAATTTTAAAACATTTAAATTTTTAAAACACGTTTACGATGTATTTAATACAAAAGAAAAGGATTTCTATCAACATATGCAAAGGCATTGACTTAGAAATAGTAATTTTTTTTAATGGAAAATGTTAAATAATTACCATAATATAAGCTTGGAAATTTTGATATCAGACCATTTTTTACACACAACTTTCATCCCTTTTTTTTTTCTTGCTTGGCTTTTTTTTTTACTTTTGAAAAGTGTTTTTTAGTAGATTATATATATATATACACCACATATGCATATATATATATATATATACATATATACAGGGTGTCCAAAAAGTCTGGAAATGGCCAAATAACTCGAGAAATACATATGAGATTGAAAAACGTATATATATGTGTTAAATATTTTAAAATAAGCTACTCGGTGATACCAAATTTGACCTTTGCAACCGACTCCCTGGGGGTCAGAGGGGGTCCAATTTTGAAATCTTAAATTATAACCCCCATTTTTATTGCAGATTCGGATTCTACGGACAAAAATACGTAACTTTTGTATTTGATGTTTATTTTGAATCCTGGTTTATCACGGTGTAATCGAACATATCAAATCGATACATATTTCGGCTTTTCCAACGGGATTTTCCCTAATCAACACTGATTGGGCAGAATTTTTGACGTCAAATTACTCGTCTTTTGCAGGAATAGCGTTTCCTGAAAATCACCCTTGGCAATTATTTCGATAGTGCTACACTGTTAAAAATTTGACCCATTTGCTACAGCGTCACTCCACAGCTTTTATAGAATATCTCTTTTATGACCAATGAGAATGCTCCATAACACAGTAAAGTAACCGTTTTCTATAAAAGCAGTGGAGTGACGCTGTAGCAAATGTGTCAAATTTTTTTCAGTGTATAGGGTTTTTTATGCTTTTCACTAGAAAAATTCATTGAAATATATAAATTTAGTTTTCTATTTGGATTTTTATTTTATCCAGTAAATGGTTTCTAAAATACGACCTACTTGTTTTGATGTTCTAATGTGTAAATATGAACTTCCCCTCTGCTAGGATGTGAGGATGATTTTCAGATTATATTTTTATTCTAAAAAATTCAGATCATTATTTTAGGAAAAATTAATTAATTAATAGTCATTTCAAAAAAAAAATTAATTTTAATTTTCCATAATTTCATTAATATATCCTATAAATCCAGTATTTTCATTTTATGCATCGCAGCTTCCCTATTTGACATAATAGCAATATACAAAATAATATTTTTCTAAATTATTTTATTATTAATTATTCATTCTTAAAATTATATTAATCAGTCTTAATTTTAAATGTAAATCATTTTCATGTAATCGCCCGATCTTTTAAGCATATAATTCGCAATTTATGCTATTTCAAAAATTAAGCTTTATCTCTGTATTTTTTTATGAAGATCGCGTCTTTTCTCAAATTCATACGATGCCATCTTGTCTTAGTCCATCTTGCAGTCCAGATCAATGAGTCATCGGGAGTTGGGAATGTTCGACCATGTTCCAGAAGCTTGGTCGGTATGAATTTCCCGCTGAAATTCCCGCGTCCGTCCCTTGATGACGCATGTTTTTTTCTAGATCATTCCGAGCGTCGGGTGATGCGAGATTCTGATTGGCTGAGTGCACGTGCGCTGCCGTGAAGGGGACGGCGATATTCTGATTTATTTGACACTTTTAGAGAGACCAGGGTGTGAGATAGACGTGCGTAGCACGGCGCGACCCTCTCAGGGGTTTAACATCGGGAGAGAGAAGTTCCTTTTGAGATTAAGCTAGAAGAAAATTTTTTTTAACAACCGCTTTGCTGAGATATATTTTTAGATAAATCTTTTTTTTAAGTTTTGAGAGAGCACGATTTAGAATAGCGAAGGTAGCAGCAACTCTCTTTATTATCTTCTTTCCTAAAGTTATTCCCAGCACGTCAGATTTTAATTTCATTTTTGCATCCTGTATTCATCTAACCCCAGCAGTAAATTTTGATCATCGTGGTTTCTGCATGTAAATAGCAGAATACTCCAAAAGAATTGATGTATATTAGATAGAGAATGACTGCGATACAAGCCCTTCCAGCCAACTGAGGCTACTTGGAGATATACCGGGAACTTCAAGAGCTGTCGCCTTGATCTTAGCTACGGAATCTCATCGACATGGTCGATCCTCGCTTGCGATAGTGTGTGGGCAGTCATCGTGAAATCCATCTATTCATGGTCTCCAGCTTGATGATTTTTGCTCTGCTATGTGTGGGAAAACCTTGCCATCCTCGATCGTCAAAAATGTCCATAGATTAGAATATTTCGGAAGCACCTTAAAATAGACTGTCAACCCAATCTACATAACAAGAGACTTTCGTTTTACAGGAACTTTATGATGAACCAACACCTCATATGTCCATTGATGTAGTATTTTCTTATTTACAAAGTTATAATGCGGCCACGGTAACAAATATTTAGTATTAAATACAATAAAGTGTAAGTTGCTGCCAATGATTGTCTTTCTTTCTCCATGAGCGTCTTGGGTGAGTGATTTTTCTTTATTTTTATTACAGGTATCCTAATGTTAGTAATATTCTAAAATTAAATGATTAAATTCATATTTTGGCACAACGCTTTGTTTTACTATATTTCACACGCTGCTGGTTGTATTTGAAGAGTTTGTTTTCCGGTGATGTTATTTTTTTGGGCCGACTTGTTCATTTCCACAAGTTTTGGCTGCTAAAATATTGCTGAGATAGCGAATCCCCAAATACAACTTATAGCACCCTCCCGAATAGAAAAAATATGTCTTCAGTTTTTTGGGGTAGAGTATGTAAATATTCTGCATTACGATGAGTTCTGCTTTTTTTTATAATTTAATTCAGGGGGGCAAATGGGCGTGCATGGAGTTTTTTAAATAATATTTACAATGTATAATAAAATGTAAGGCAAACTGACCTGCGTGTTTTGATCTTTTATCATATAAATATGCACCTCCCCTAAGAAATAGAAAAAAAATAAATTTCATAATTTGAGGGTGGGATGTGTGTATATTATGCGCATAGGCGTAACTAGCGGGGGGGCCGGGCCCACCCCAGACAACCCACGGCCCCCCCTAGAATTTTAGACTCTTGTGGAAATCTTAGAACGTAAAAATTTTATTTTTTCGAGAGATTATACATGTCTAGGGTTGTTATGTTTAAAACATTTTGTTTAAAACATTACATTTAAAACAATGTTTAAAACATGATTATTGTTAATAATGTCACAAATTAAAATTTATGAAATGAAATTGTATTAAAAATGTCTAATTAGCTGTATGTACTAAAAGATATTCAAATTTTATTAAAATTATAAATTGGTTATTTAATTTTAATTAAGTATTTAAAAAATATTTATTTCCTCTAAAATTGGAAATACATAATTTACTTTTTTAAATATCTCAATTATGATTTTTTATATAATATCAAAGTTCTATAATATATTAATTTTTGAAGATTAAAAGTAAGACTGAAAGAGCATTTTTTGGATATACAATACAACAAGCCTAGTACAGCCTTATCTACAATGCAATGAAAAGAAAATATTTTGATAAATTTCGACAAAGCTAAAATAATCTTTTCAACATCAGACCATTGCTCTTCAACTATCCGTGAATCCCTTGAAATTTTGCTTAACAATGATACTGTTTCTAATGATGTCATTTCTTAATATTCGGCACTCTGGTACAATATCCTTGGTGTTTTGATTAATTCATCGTGACTTTGTTTGTACATGCGGACTGTTTTTGTTTTGTTGTTATGTTTTCCATTTCTAATGAATTATCTTTTTTTATACTCCTTTGAAAATGGATGCGAGGGCATCCAAAAGATCTAAGGTAAATAATATCTATTTTTACAACAGTTTTTAAGTATTTATTTGTATATTTTGAGAGATCTATTTCTCCATTTTAGTGAATAAATTTGGCAGTTAGTGCACAGAGAACATAATATTGAGTAAAAAATCTGGGCTAAATGCCTTCTTAATATACTATAAATAATACTTTCTCCCATCAATAGATAATGCTATAATACTTTATAGATATTTTTTTTTTAAAAGATTTTTTATTGTTTTTTTTTCTCTTTCTTTATTAAAATTATAATGACTTTAGTTTAAAATATTCATATATAAAAAGTTCAACATTAATTTAAATTTCTTTTAATAGTATTTCCTTTTTAATAGTTCATTTATGAAAATAAACTGAAATAAAAAAAAAAACTTATCTACTTTCAGTTCCTTTTAACCCCTTAACGCGCAGTGTTGCTGGGTCGGCAACACCTAAAGTTCCCCCTGTTTAGAGACACCAAATCTCCGTGAATATTTCAAAAACTACTCTAATGGCTACTTTAAATCTTTCTTATGAGTTCTAGATGGCAGCACCACAGAGATCAAACTCTACTGTTTTTAAATAATAGGTAAAATGTTTTACTGTAATACGCGCTTCACGACAATGCTCTTCTCACTGTGCTTATCAATACTTTACTTATGGGAGGTTACCACTTCGGAAACAGCTGTATAATTAAAATGTTTAGTGCAATCTTTACAAAACAATACCCGTGTACTCCTCTAGGCCTAAATAGATTGCCTAATTTTTTTTCTTTAAATTCCAATTTTAAAAAGTAGTGCGCTGGAAAGGATTAAATTCTAATTGTTTAAATTTGCTTTTCTGTCCTCAGAGTTATAAAAATATGCTACCTACCAACCAATCTATCTATTTTGATTTTCAGTTTGAATATGTTCTCAAAAAAAAAAAATAATAATAATTTAATAATAAAAAATGGACGTGTTTAAAAAATATTTATTTCTTAACTAAATTTTTATGTACTTCATATTTTTTTTATACATTTATTACATATTTTTTACATATTTCATTACGCTTTAAAGGAGAATCACTTGCAATTGATGAGACTGAAAAAGGCATGAACCTTGCTGCCATATTATGTCCTGAATTCCAATAATTATAAATTATAAAGATAAGTCAGCTCCATTCTCTGATTATATGTTTGATGCAGTTGCCAATCATAAATTTGCCATTGGAGAATCAAATAAAGTGGAAATAACACATTTATTGTGGTGGTTAAGCCTTGAAAAACACATTGATAAAAATGCCATGAATATCATAAAACAGTTACATACAGTTGTATGTTCTACTGCTGGATTAGAAAGAGTTTTCTCTACTTTTGGTTTTGTGCAAAGCAAAACCAGAAATTGTTTGGGTGTTGATAAGGCTGTTGTAAGGGTATTGACAAACTTGTTACCATTTTTAAAGAACTGAACAATTAAATGTTTTAGTTTAGAATAAAAATAAAATTGCTAATTAATGTTTGGTATTTGTTATATAATTTATTTCTTCCTTACTGCTGTTTGAAAATATTTTCATTCTTTATATTTAATAATTTTTGTTCACTTTAATCAATATTGTGCTGCGTGAGAAAAAAATGTTTTAAACAAAAAAAACATGTTTTTTGGTTTTTTTAAATAAAAAACATGTTTTTTTCCAACCCTGGTCTCAGAGTGGGACGCTAAACTGTCTATTTTTTGCATTTGTCTTAAGTCTATATTTTTCAGCTTTTCTCGCTTTTTTACAATTATTTCTTACTTATCGATCACCCCCAACAGCACATGGTAACAGTATCAGCTTTTAACGAAAACCGGTCACTCCTTTTGAAAGAGGACTCCATTCATTTGCACGATTGGAAATCAGCCGAAGGCTAAAAGAAATGGTCATTTCCTGTCAGTCTCGAGTTTTTCAATACTGCAAGATCTGTCTTAATTAGTTACATCTGTTTCTTGCTCTTTTTTTGGAAACGGGGCTGAACTGTCAAATTCCAGGAAAAACACAAAAACACATGCTCGCATGCTTCTGTTGTTAGTTGTTGTTGTGCTAAGGTGTTTTTTTTCTTTTATTGTGCATTTCGCTATGACCAATATTAAATCCTCTTCAGAGAAGAAAATTATGAAAAAAATGGATATATGAGATCATTTTTTTAAATCTTCGAATTCCTTCAAGCATTCATTAAATCCAGGTATGTTTGAAAAGTATATAATTCATTTATATTTAAGTTTCTCGAAAGATATTTACTTAAATGTTACAGTTTTCATATATTATCCTTTTATTAAGTTTGTTCTCAAATCCAAAGGGCCTATTTTCAAACAATTTTTAGATGTGTTCCTAATTATGTAAATACGTAGCACCTATAGTTGTCGTTCAGTCTGTTTGTCCGTCTATCCATCCGTCCACATATAACAATGCAAAAACTACCCAACCGAATCGTTTGAAATTTAAAATGCATAATTATTAAAATCCGATGCATAGATCAATTACAGGGACAATCAAAAGTATTCCGTTACATTACGGTCACTGGAGAAAGAAGTTTCAAATGCATTTTAATCGTTTGAAATTTAAAATATATAATTATTACTTAATTTTGTCGAGTAATTTCAAATTTTATGAAAATTGGATGGATAGATTAATTACAGGTACAATCAAAAGTATTCTGTTATATTACGGTCAATGGGGAAAAGTTTCGAATTCATTTTAATGATGTTACACTGATTCGAACACAATAAAATTGATATGCATCTAATGAGTACATATTATAATATACATTTTGCATAATCTGTGGTGCAAAGAACATTTGATATTGATTTACAAGGCCAGACAAAAGTATTCCATTACATAATGGTATAGGGAGAACATTGTTTGGTGAGCATTTTAATTGTAATAAACTATTTAAAATTTTATGAGATTGATATATGTTGCTGAAGACTGTTACAAGTTATTTTCTGTATAAAAGAAAGCAGGTAGTATTTACAGGGTCACACAAAAGATTTTGGCTAATATACTGTATCCGAAATACTGTGTACTATTACATCAAGATCTGAATAATTTTAAGTGCGTCCGTAATTATATAAAAAACTAGCACTTATATTCGTCGTTCAGTCTGTCAGTCCATCCGTCTTTACAATCTGTGTAACAAAAAATATATATTATTAATTTACACGGCCACTCAAAAATATTCCCCTACATAATGATATACGAGGATTTATTGTTTGGGGCGTGTTTTAATTATATTCATCTATTTCACTTTTATGAATATGGCATACGTTGCTGAGGTGTAATAAAAGTTGTATGTCCATGTATATTTACAAGAGCATTAAAAAAAAAAAAAAAAAAAAAAAAAAAAGATTTTGACCACTATACTATATCCGAAGTACTGTCTACTATAACAGCAAGATCTGAATATTTTTAAAACTTCGTTATCGTATGAACTACGAACGCACCTCATTTGCTAGGCTTCATGTGCAATTTCCAACTTGTTTTATTAATTCTTTTTTAAAAAACGCACGAAATAGGCAAGTGAATAAACGGAAAAAAGTGACCGGAAAAAAAATAACATAAACTACAAAAGCGGGAAAAAAAAAAAGACTCTGAAAAAAAATTAGAGGAAAAAAAGTGACAAGGAATTGATTTTGGGGATTCATTAGTTAAATATATAGAGGGGATGGGGGGGGGGGGAGGCTCTTAATTTAGGTAAATGTGTTTTTCATGCTGAATTAACTGCTTTGGTTCAATTTTTGGACATATGATTACCACCTTCCACCCCATCCGACCTAAATTAGATAAACGGATTTTTAAGCAGAATTATACAACATTGTCTTTTTTTTTTTTGATATAGGTTTTTTCTGATAAGGATTATACACAGTATACTATAATGCCTGAAGAGTTTTGGGAGTTTAATTGTTAAGAAAAAAGGAGACGGGGGAAGCCTCTTTTAAATTAAATTGATAACGCAGAATTATCCAATTTACTTGGAATTTTGGACATAGGTTCATTATGATAAGACGTATCTCTGATTAGTTATGGGGTTGTTTTGCTTATTATAAAGGGGGGATGGGTAATTATCCCTTTCTGAAATTAGATAAATCGGTTTTTATCCGGAACTATTCGATGTATTTCAAATTTTAAATATAGGTTCTTTCTGATAAGGTAAATCCCTGACTAGTTTTAAGGGTTTAATGGCTAAGTATAAAGAGGGAGGGACGGGGAGTAATCCCCCTTAAATTAAAAAAATGGCTTTTTACGCAGAATTATCAGATTTGCTTCAAATTTATTTAATTTATTTAGCCATTTATTTAATTTAAGAAAGGTTATCCCTCGCTCCTCTTTTATACTTTACCATTAAATTCCCAAAATTCTTCGGGCATTATATACTGCGACGACGTACTGACAACTTTAATCTGGGCAGAAGATAGATAGCGAAATCCCATTGTGAAAAGGTATGCAGGGGTGAAAGTATCTTCATTCTAAAACTGAGATGAATAGCTGCAATTGACCTCAAGGAACTAGAAAATGATTTCACTGGTCTAGTGGCAATGAGCTGAGGGGTGGGATTGTTGAGCGTAGAGAGGGAAGGAAGTAGTTGGAAGAGAGACATGTGCTGTTAATTTACTAGATAGTACATAGATGTAAGGTGGCTTAGATGTGCTAAGCGAAATGTAATATTGGAGTGTGGCTCCTGTGTAGTTGTAATGTCGTTTTATTTATTTTTTTTATTAAATTGATCTATAGTTCTAATAAAGAACTTGAACTAAAAATGTGTTTTTGATGAACTTAACAAATAAACCAACTGAATAAAGAGAAATTGAGGATACAACACCACAATACTATACATAAGCCTTGTCTGAAAGAACCTATATCCAAAATTTCACACACGTTGAATAATTCTGCTTAAAAACTCATTCATCTTATTTAGAACGGAGGGGGGGGGGGTAATCGTCCATTCCCAAAATTAATCAAACAAGCGTCTTTTCAGTATGAACGTATATCCAAAAATTGAACCAAAACAGTTAATTTAGCATCAAAAACCCATTTACCTAAATTAAGAGCCTCCCCCCATCCCCCTTTCATACTTAACCAATAAATCCCCAAAATCAATTCTTTGTTGCTCTTTTTTTCCGGTTACTTTTTTTCCTTGTCCCTTTTTTCCAGTAAAATTTTCCCTGTGTCACTTTTTTTTTCGCTTTTTTAGTTTATGTCATTTTTTCCTCTAACTTTTTTTCCTAGATTCAGGATTAAAAAACTATGTAAGTGAGAAATGTTCTTCATTCTTTGATAAGATCTTTCAGAAGACGATTCTCACAGTGGATGATTTGAAACGAATTTGCGACATGGTAGCGACAAAAAGGAGGAAAAATGGTTGCCATGCGATCAAAATTGCTTATAACTCATTCACTAATTTATATATTTCTTTTAAAAAATGGCGACTGTGTTGTTTATAAGCAACTTTATCTCCCCCAGCCACTGTTTTGAATCGAAAACTTGATGAATAAAGCCACTATTAGATTCACCAACATTTCGAAAGATTTTTGAGCCAACACTTGATTTATTCCAACTTTTCGCGAAATATCCTCACAACACCCAGTGTGATAGCAAACAGCAATGCCCACCAACTTTTTCTGCAGTTCCAAAAAAAATCTCTGCTAGCCGAGAGTTTTCATTGTACATCGAGCATTTCAACGGATCAGAGATAAGCGATTGATAGGAATAGGCGATAAATGTTAACGGCTGGTACTAGTAGCATAGGTTTTCTTGCTATTCCTCGAACTTTGTGCAAATAATTATAACCTTTTTCTCTCCTTGAAAGGGAAAAAGTTGGAGTTCAAATCGGTTGAAAAGTTTGTTGCTCGTAAATTTTTTGAATCTGATAGCAACTAAAAACAGAAGAAAGTTTCATCCAATTAGTTTCTTTGATAGATTATACGTTTTCAGGAATGTATTAACAAATGAACTTTCCTTTAAGTTCTAACAAAACTATTTTTATTATTTCTATCTTTACGGAAGAAAATATCGGATTCGTGAAAATTTTGAATTCCGGTTTTTGACGGATTTACCCGTTTTAGGGATCAGAGATTCCTAGTTTTTAGTAAGAACAAGTTTTTACAAAATGTCTGTTTGTGTATATGTGAATCTGACTCTGTCTATATGTGACATAAATTTTGTGGACGCTCTATCTCAAGAATTAATGCACGGAATGTAATAAAAATTTATATTCATGTAGTCCCTAATACAAATTCATACTGATTAGTTTTCGTCGCAAATGACTCAACAGATGGCGCTTCTACTCTGCTTTTTTTAGGATTAACGCAACAGCTATATCTGAAGAACTAACACACGGATATCAACGAAACTTCAGATTCAGTCAGTACTTAACATGAACTGATATTTTATTGGTTTCTGTGTAAATCGCTCAACAGAAGGCGCTGGTATGCTAAATTTTTCACGATTTTTGCAATAGCTCTATCTCAAGAACTATCGCACGGAATTTAATTAAAAATTATAATCAGATAGAGATATCTTGATATAGATTGATACTGATTAGTTTTTGGTGTAAATCGCTCGACAGGTGCGCTGCTATGGTGCATTTTTTACGATTTTCGCAACAGCTATATATCCATAAATAATACACGGATTTCCTTTATACTTCAGATTTAGTTAGTTCTCAACGTGCATCCATGTTGTTTGCATTTTGGTGTAAATTGCTCTACAGGTGGCACTGCTATGTTGCATTTTTCACGATTTGCGCAATAGCTCTATCTCAGGTTCTCAGGTGCACGAAATTTTATCAAACTTTAGATTCAGTAAATCCATGAAATGAACTATTTTTGTTCATGTTTTGTTGTCAATCTCCCATTATGTGGCACTGCAATGCTGAATTTTTCTCAATTGATGCAATAGCTTTATTTTAAGAACTAATCAGTGAACTTCACCAAACTTCACATTCAGGTATAGCTTGATAAATATTGTTGCTGTTTATGTTTTGGTATGAATCGCCCAACAGGTGGCGCTTTTATGTTGCATTTTTTCACATTTCCGCAATAGTCTTGTTTTAAGAACTAATGCAAGGAATTTCATGTCTTTAAAATCTTCACAATGATGATAAATTGCCATTTAATTTTGGCACTGAGGTAGTAAACTTTGACGCATTAAGGGTGTATTCGAAAAAATGTTTTTTTCTCTCTCAGCAGCTCAAAATTTTCCTATACCTTTTCAGATTCATTTGTAAAAGTAAAAACATGAAACTTGCTGAGATAATTTTTGAAAATATGGTATAAGATGCCGAATGCCTTCATTTTTCTCTGAATTCATTAAAATTTGATTTATCGGCAATTATTTTCTCAGCATGTTCCTTTTTTTCGTTCCCAGATCTCCCGCTTTGGAAAATTCAGTTCAAAAGACGAACTTTGACTGCAGTTTTTGTAATATTTTCTGCATTTATCAAAAAATCGCAGTCATAGGATCTAATATAGTTTCTAAATAAGAGAATTTCCCAGTTTAGTGCGTTTGAGAGCAAAGGTGAATCTTAAAATAAATCAGAAAAAGAAAGATTTGGAATTGTCACATCCGTCTAGTTACTGTGCGGGGTTATGGAGCCCCTTACTTATTACTAGAGAAATTTAGCAGAGTTGTAGAAAATGTAATAGAGAAAATGTGTACTTTGAAGTTAATTTTCATAATTAGACAAAACTTCTATCAACTTAACTTCTTGTAAATAAAATAAATGCAAAATACTTACAGTAAACGACGACTCAAAATTCTTTCCAATATATTTATTGAAGATATTAGATATTTTGAAAAACATACTTGATTATATCACAGATGAAACTCATAACAGGGGCCACAAATGGAACTTGCTCTTAACTTCTTAAACCTTTTAAACATAGCTTTCCGTGAGTTACGCGGAATTTTCTTACACTTCAAAAATTGGTACATTTACTAAACTTATCGGAAAAAAAATCTTTAAATAGAGCGTTAAATTAAGAAACATCTTTTAAAACACCGCTCGAATTGTTCACACACTTCATACATGACCAAAACATGAAAACTGTCCCTTTAAATTGGAACGAAAACCTACTAGCCAATCACAAGCGACTATGCAATTTGCATAAGTCAGACGATAATTAAAATTTTACATTAAACATTTTTTTTTCATTCATTAAATTTATTAAATACATTTAGAAAAATTACTTTAAACATGAAAATTACTTTAAAAATGCTTTTGTTACTTAATTAAATCAAAATAATATTTGTAACTTAAAAGAAACTTTAATACAGGCGAATGCGATCGCAAGTAGTAATTACTGAATACGCTCCATGACTGAGCACGACACGAAACAACTCAACCGCGCCGTTGAAAAACGTAAACAAACGCCGATTCGGCGGGGAAAACATAAGCAAGAATTGCAAGTTCCATTTTGGCTTTACAAAACGATATTTAAATTAAATAAAAATAGAAATGGATGGGAAAAACTTTTCCCCACAGAATGCCCCCCTTTCCCATTCATTTTGATTTTTCACTGCAAATAGTTCTTTGCAACAGTTTATGCAAATGCAGGATCAAAAAACAGTTTTTTTTTTCTCTGTTGTTGGTGGCAAAGTTCATCACCATAAGTAGGCATCACGAAACATTTTAAATGAGTCTTTGACTAAGGATTTGGTTAAAAGATCAGCGACGTTTTCTTTGGAAAGGACATGTTTTACATCGAAAAGACCTTGACTGTACCAGTCTCTGATAAATTTGTACTTCAAATCAATGTAACGATTCTTTATCGTATCAGTTTTGTGCTTCATAAAAGAAATGGCCGCAGTGTTATCACAGAAAAGAAGGGGACGTTGAATAATAATGTCATTCAGTTGTAGACACTTTTCTAGTTCAGTAATAGACATCTGTAAAAATTTTAAGTCTTTGACAGCCTCTGTTGCAGCGATGAATTCAGCTTCCATGGGGCTTAAGGCGACACAGCTTTGTTTTGCAACTCTCCAAGTTACTGGCATATTGTTTACGAAGGCGGTGTATCCAGTCCATGACTTTCGGTCAGTGGTGTTACTTGCCCAAGAAGCATCCACATAGACAGCTAACTGGATTGGAGAGTCAGACCTTGCAAGTTTCAATCCAAGAGATTTCGTTGAAGACAGGCTGAAGAAAGTGCTCTGTAATGCGAAAGATTTGGCTTTTCAGCAAATTGTGAAAGTGCAGCAACTGGCCATGAGATATCAGGACGGCATCGATGAGCAATATATTGTAGACAGCCAAGCAAACTTCTGTAAGGCAGATTCTCAGGAAATTCATCTTCTTCCGCAGCTGGAGCAGGATTATACCCAGGTGGAGAAGGAAGAGAAACATTAGTACAATCAGGAACATCAAATTTCTTTAAACACTTTTCTATATAATGTTGGCAATTGATATTAAAAACTTCATTATCTTCTACTTTAAAGTTTATGCCTAATAATATTGTGATAGGACCTAAAATTCTAACTTCATAAATTGATTTGATTAATTCTACTACTTCTTTTAAAACTTCATCATTTTTAGCGAATATTGGTAAGTCATCCACATAAACTATCACAATTGCTTGACTTTTGTAAGAATATACACATGTTAACCCTGGAACTTCAGTAAAACCATTTGAAATTAATTTATTATGCAAGTCATTGTACCAACATTTTCCAGCCTGATGAAGGCCATATATTGCCTTCTTTAACTTTAAGACAAAATGTTCTTTCCCTGGAATAGTGTAATCTTGGGGTTGTTTTATGCAAATATCTTTGTCAATTTCACCATATAAATAGGCACACTTTACATCAAGTAGACAATGTACCCAATTAAAAATTTTAATGAAAAGGGCTATGAAAAGACGAATAAGTGTGAAATTTACAACAGGACTGAATGTGTCGTTGTAATCCAAGCCTTCTCTTTGATTATTTCCTAGTGCAACTAGACGTGCTTTAAATATATCTCTTTTCCCCTCACTATTTTCTTTTACTGTATAAACCCATTTGGTTCCGATCACCTTTTGATTAAGTTTTGGGACAGGTGTCCAAACGTTTCTATCTAACATAGTTTGGATCTCTTGATCCATCGCCTCTTTCCATTTCTCAGCTTCTGGAAGTTGTTTTGCTTGTAAAGGACTTTGAGGTATAATTATTTCGGTTAATAGTGCTTCTTCAGCCAATTCGCTTTCAGGTTCTTTTTCTAACTTAATGGGACCTTCATAAGTATTTGCTGAACTAAAATTTGCCAAGGTGTCATCTAAAATAATTTTATTTGCTTTACAATATTCTAAAAGTTCAGGCATTGACCTAAGTGTTGAACCAGTAGGAGACAATAAATAAACATCTAATTTACCTTTAGTTATCCCTTTCTTTCTTGTCTTAAAATACCTGTAAAATGTGACTTTTCCTTCTTCCTTTTCTTCTGAAATTTCTGGAACTTCATCTTCAGATGACACATCATCCTCCAACTTTTCCAGAGAGCCTGGTTCCATCAAATTCTCTTCTTGAGTGGAAGTTTTTGAAGTAGAGGGTAACTGTTTAACAGATTCATCAGTTATGGGTAGATTATCTGGACCTGTAAAGAAGTCATCATCACTTGTAAAATCAACAAAAGAACGATGTGTTACTTTCTGCTCAGGATAGCCATGTAATTGGGCCTCATCAAACGTTACATGTTTTGACTCTACTATAGTATTTTCTCTTGGGTAATAAATTCGATAACCACATGATCCTAAGCCATATCCTACAAATATTCCTTTCTTCGCTCGAGACTAGAACTTGTTCCTTTTCGCTTTTGGTTGATGTACATAAGCGATACAACCATAACGCTTTAAGTGTCGAATGGATGGTTTAGTTCCATACCATCTTTGAAAAGGTATAGCTTCAATACCTGTATGAAAAACTCGGTTTCGTATATAGTTTATGGTCATAACAGCTTCAACCCATAAATTATCTGGCATACCTGCTGCTTTCATAACAGTTCTCATTCCATCGAACAATACTCTATTGTAACGTTCCGCTGTTCCGTTCATCTGCGGACTGTATACCGTGGTTCGTTCATGTTTAATTCCTAATTTATTTAGCATATCTTTGACCTGTTGATTGCAATACTCTAAGCCGTTATCCGTTCTTATCACTTTAACTTTCTTATTAGTTTGGCATTCTACAAAGTTATAAATTGTTTTAATTTTATGAAAACTTCATCTTTAGAGCGTAGCGGATAGCAAAATGCTCTTCTGCTATAGTCGTCAATAAAAGTAAGTATGTAACGTTGCCCGTTCCTTGAAGTGACTGGGGCTGGCCCCCATATGTCACTATGAATCAACTCACAAATTTCTTTAGATCGAATGGTTTGTAACCTAGGATGAGTTGATCTAGTATTTTTGGCAAGAATACAAGGTTCACAAGGAGATTCCTTCCCCTGTAATGGACTACAGCCTTGAACCAAGTTTTCTCGAAACATTTTCTTAATCATGTTAACATTACAATGTCCCAGCCTTTCATGCTATAGCATTATATTATTACGATCATTGGCATATGAAATATTGTAAAGACAATTTGACTCTTGTGTATTGGCTTTATTTTGAGTATAAACTCTTTTAGGATTAGTGTTACAAGATTCAGTACGTGCAAAAACTTTCACTTTATCTGAACTTAGAGAAGAAGGTTTACTAGAAGGTTCTAAACATGGATTTTTAACATTAGGTTTAACCTCCGTGTCATCATAATTTCTAATTGCTTTTAAAACATAAAAATTTTCTTTTAGAGTGGCTGTGTATAAATATTTCCAATTCTTATCAAACACTTTAAACCCACGGTCCATAGTAGCATGAAGACCAGCTTTATCCATTTTTGACATGGAGATTAAATTTTTATGTATGTTTGGAACATACAAAACATTATGTAAATTTACAATTGACACTTTATCTTTTTCTTTAATTTTAAAACTAACTTTACCAATTCCTTTAACCTTATGAGGTGTGGTTCCCATTCTAACTACTGTACCCTCTGGTGGTTCTCTTAGATGAGTAAAGAAATTCTTATTCTGACAGACATGGGAGGTAGACGCTGAATCCAAGGTCCATTCCCAACAAAGGGGGGAAATTTTGCAAGAATCATTACTTTTATACTTTAATTCAGTAACATATGAATCTAAGTCTACTTCTTGAACCCTTTTACTTATCTTTTGATTTCTACAGTTTCTACCTAAATGACAATTTTTCCCGCAGTTTTCACATTTTAAATTATTTCTACTTTGAAAATAAGATTCGGGAGAAGTTTTCCCTGACATATGAGCGCTTCTATCAGCCATAAGGGTTTCATTACGCAATCTTTCTCTTAGATCTCGTCTTGAACATTCTTTTAAAATTTCATCTTTAACATCGTTAAATTTAAATTTATCTTCAGAAAGACGGTCTAGTTCCCTAATTAAATAATCATAATTTTCTGGTAAACTTTCTATTAACTGATAGCATCTATGTTTTTCGTCAATTTCCTCTCCGGAATCAATTACACGGCGATATGCTTCTTCAAATCTAGCAATATATGAGGGAATATCTTCGTCCGGATTTATTTTTAAATTTCTAAATTCATTTACATGAAAGGATTTTAATGCTCTACCAGGAATTTCTAGGGTTAATTTCAAAGTTTCCCAAATTTCAGAGGGATCATCTAAATGCCCTATTGTTAATGCAATTTCTGGACTAACATACGTTTTCAGAATTCCTACTGCTCTCTGTTTTGATTGGTTAAGTTTAAACTTGTCAAGAGGTTTTAAATCAGTAAATTCTGGCCATTCACTTTTCTTTACCCATGTAAATAACCCTTCAGTTTGCAATATACATTTAATAAATCTTATCCAAGTTTGATAGTTATCTTTAGTTAATATTACTGTATCAGGTGCAGTGGCCATTATTCATTTAATTTCAAACAATAAATATATATATTAGAATTCATACACATAAATTACACATTCAGATACTTCAATAATATATATTTTCAACAAGAAATTTTTTTTTCAAAACCATTTTCTCTTACATATATAATAAATTTGCGCAGTTGCAAGAGCTTCTGGGCCCATAACCTCTGTGCGGGGTTATGGAGCCCCTTACTTATTACTAGAGAAATTTAGCAGAGTTGTAGAAAATGTAGTAGAGAAAATGTGTACTTTGAAGTTAATTTTCATAATTAGACAAAACTTCTATCAACTTAACTTCTTGTAAATAAAATAAATGCAAAATACTTACAGTAAACGACGACTCAAAATTCTTTCCAATATATTTATTGAAGATATTAGATATCTTGAAAAACATACTTGATTATATCACAGATGAAACTCATAACAGGGGCCACAAATGGAACTTGCTCTTAACTTCTTAAACCTTTTAAACATAGCTTTCCGTGAGTTACGCGGAATTTTCTTACACTTCAAAAATTGGTACATTTACTAAACTTATCGGAAAAAAAATCTTTAAATAGAGCGTTAAATTAAGAAACATCTTTTAAAACACCGCTCGAATTGTTCACACACTTCATACATGACCAAAACATGAAAACTGTCCCTTTAAATTGGAACGAAAACCTACTAGCCAATCACAAGCGACTATGCAATTTGCATAAGTCAGACGATAATTAACATTTTACATTGAACATTTTTTTTTCATTCATTAAATTTATTAAATACATTTAGAAAAATTACTTTAAACATGAAAATTACTTTAAAAATGCTTTTGTTACTTAATTAAATCAAAATAATATTTGTAACTTAAAAGAAACTTTAATACAGGCGAATGCGATCGCAAGTAGTAATTACTGAATACGCTCCATGACTGAGCACGACACGAAACAACTCAACCGCGCCGTTGAAAAACGTAAACAAACGCCGATTCGGCGGGGAAAACGTAAGCAAGAGGATTGCTGGAAAAAGGTCGGTTGCTCGGTCGTACCTGGTGCTCGCTTGCGTATTTCTCAACTCTTCTAGTAATTTTGTTTTTGAAAACGTGGCTTTGGTTTTAAGCACGCGGGTTGCGTGTAGTTACAATTATAGGTGGTAATAAAGGTATTTTTTCTTTTTGAATTGTTCGGAAAGGTATCCGGTGAGTTTTTATTTTCATTTTTTGTTATCGTTACTTGTTTTTGCTTGGTGTTGTTTTAGTGAGTTTGGTTTCGGCCATAGTATATTTTATTCATGAGTCAGGGCACAGCCCTCCCTGCTAATGGCACTGTTAATTCTGTAGAAAATATGGAAGTAGTGACGCCTGTGCTGGCGCCTACGGGGGAAACTCCTACTGTTTCGCAGCCTTTGGATAACTTTAATTATTACAAAACGCTCCTTTCCCCCCGGGAAATTATTCAATTTTTGCAGAGTGAAAACGTAAATGATATTACTATTTTTCTAGGCTCTAATGGGGGTGCTATCCCAAGTATACATCCTAGGAGGTTAAAAGTCGAAATACAAAAAATTATTCCCGGCCATGCCAATATTGAAACCCTTAGGCTGACGCGGCAGGGGAAATTACTTTTCGTTACGAAGGACACTGAAACTGCGAATCAAATTTTAGACATTCAGGCTCTCGGGAACATCGGGGTTTCTCCGGTGTTACAACCTGAATGTATTACAACAAGATTCCTTTTACACGATATCCCCACAGATGTATCTTGTAAGGAAATAGCTGAGGACCTAAAAGAGGCGGGAATAGTATGCTGGGAAGTTTGGAGGTTTACTAAAATTTTAAGCGGTCAAATTTCCCCCACTAAAACTGTACTCGTAACTAAGTTAGGTACGTCCCTTCCAAATGAAGTTAAAATGTGGTATCAGAGACACAAAATTACGCTGTTCGTTGACAGACCTAGATGCTGTCAAAAGTGTTGGGCGTATAACCACGCTACTAAGAACTGTAAAAGAGAAAAAATATGCCGTAATTGCAGGGTTTGAAAAAACCCGGGTTTTTTTGAAAAAGCCCAACCCACTGGGCCCAGTAGTCTAAAACCCGGGTTTTTTCGGGCTTTTTTGAAAAAACCCGGGTTTTTTTGGGTTTTATGAAAATGTTTTAGAGAACTCTTCACATTTCTAATTTTCACATGCATAGTACCTAAATTTTTCATTTATCAGTGAAACAAAGGTATAATTTTGCATTAAGTATAGATTAACAATAAAAATAAATATATAAAAAGAAAATATAAATATATTTAAAAAGATTATTTTGTACCTCATAGAACTAGATTACTGGAAGAATGATATATTAAATCAAGTGCAACTGAATTTCTTTATATAAATCTTAAGTTAAACAGACTAATTTATGCAATTTCTTTCATTTACTTCAATAGAAATCAGTTTAAAGCAGCAACATTTATGTAAATATTTTTATTTTTGTGAAGAAAAAAATAGAATTCACACATATATATACATATATATATATATATATATACTACAATTTAAGCAACATTTATATTGTAATAGTATTAAATTGGATTATCTAAAAGTCAATGCAGTCATATCTATAAAGTTAGATCGTAAATGGCAATACACTTTTACTAGTTTAGTTTTGCTTTTGTATATGCCATCTGTAAGCAATTTTTTAAAGTATCTGGATACATTTTAGATCAGATATTATTAGGGTTTTTTGGATATTATCAAGGTTATTTATGTTAGAGAAATATGGTTCAGAATGTTTGAAAACAAGGTACTTATACTACTAAATACAATTTAAAATAACTAATTGATTACAAAAAGTTTAAGAGGTTAAAGGTTAAAAGGTTATGACAATAATAAACATTATAATTTGCTTTTACAAAAATTAATTATTAGTAATAATTTTAACAATGAAATTATAAAAGTACTATACTAAAACTTTTTCACTTTTTTTTTTTTTTTGGTTATAACAGGATTCCCAGCAAAACATGACTGGCAAATTCCTTGACTTTCCATGACCAAATCTCAAAAAATTCCCTGACTTTCTCAAACCAAATCTAGAAAAATTCTCTGACCAAACGAACATACAGCAATATTTGATACTTATTTTCACAATCTTTTGCCAAAATTAGCAATTTTTTCTGCAATCATACTTCAATCTTTTTTTTTTTCTTTCTTTAATTGTTTAATGAATTTTGTGTCATTTTTCATTTTTTCACTCAAATGTTTTCCATGACTTTTTTTAGAAATTATTTGTAAATTCCCTGACTTTTCCTGTATATTTTGATATTTTCCTGACTTTCCATGATGCTGGGAACCCTGTATAATCTGTCACCATTTTTGTGTTGAAAATTACTGTATAAACTTTCATTGAACATTGAAGCAGGATAATAAATGTTGCGATTAATCTTAAAAGCTATAACAATACTAGCAATCAAGATGGGGATCACATTTCAAGCGCCATCATTAGGTATACATTAAGATTTAAAGCACTTGGATGCATTTAAAAATATATAGCCATGAAAATCTTCCTTATTTACAAATTAATTTATTTTATGGTCATTTTATCAATACTTAGAAATTCTTTTAAATATGGTTAGTTTGAAATATATTTAAATTGTCTTATCTTTCCATTCTCATATCTTAGATTAAATAATGATACAGTTGTGAAAACACGAGAAAATTTGAAAAAACCCACAAATGGGTTTTTGATGGGTTTTTTCAAGTGGGCCCGCCCGAAAAAACCCGGGCGGGTTTTTTCGGGCTGGGCCCACTTTGGCGAACCCTGCGTAATTGTGGCGCTGTTCACGAGGGGGACTGCAAGGATGGTGCACAGGCTTGTGCTTCATGCTTAGGTTCCCACGCTACGGGAGATAAAACGTGCCCCAAATATATAGAGGAGTTAAAAATACAAGAATTTAAAAGTAAACACCATTTGACAGTAACAGAGGCTCGTAGAAAATATAAAAGTGAAGATGGTCGGGTGAAGTATGCTACTGTTGCGTCCAAACAACCTAAAGATTGTTCCCACCCCACTAACACTACAACTTCGAAAAACCTAGAAAATACACTATCGCAGATGATTGAAGTCCTTGTATCCCTCAAGGCATCTATAGAAAAAGCTAGAGAAGATCAGGAAGAGAGCGCCAACAAAATAATTACTGAAATACACTGTATGATGCAAGGATTACAGCAAAACCAAATACCAGTTATACATCAAGTCACACCTACTACAGAGCAGTCCAGTAGCCCAACCAGGAAAATGCAAAAAAAAGAAAATGTAACAAATGCTCAGTCTAACCAGCAGATAATGAGGAATCAGCCTTTCGACCCAATGAACATTGCCGCCCAAAGTATAAACTTACAGAACTCTTTGGAAAGTTCCAGTACGATGACACAATCCTCATTCATCCTACCGCCTAGGGGGGAAACTTAATGGTTTCAGTGTTTTTCCTTCTATTTGTTAGTCCAGTCCTGTTTTTTCCTTTAGTTATTTTAATGGTAATTGTCGTTCACTGGAATATTCGGGGTGCTAGAGCTAACGCTGCTTGGCTTCAGGATAAGTTTTTTAGTGCTGCTCACTTTCTTGTTCTTCAAGAGACTTTTCTAAAGCCTGATATTGTTTTTGCGATTACTGGGAAGGTTATTTATAGGCAAGATAGGATCTCTGGGGCTGGTGGTGGCCTGCTAACTGCGGTCAGCACTATGTTTCCATCTTCTCGTCTGCATCTTCCTTTCAGCTCCCCTAATGTTGAGTGTCTTGGGATCTCTATTCAGCTTTCTCGGGTCATGAAACTTCAGGTTTTCAATATTTACTCCCCCCATGGGATCGTGGATTCAAATTGGCTTCAATCTTTGTTTCACTTTGCCACTCCGCCCTTTCTTTTTCTTGGTGATTTCAATGCCCACCACTCCTTTTGGGTTGCCTCTAGGGACACTCTATCTGGGAACATCATCGCTGACTGGATCAGAGACAACAACATATGTATTCTTAATACTTCCATTCCTACTCATTTCAGCCCTGATAGGACTCCCTCTCTTCTTGATCTCTCGCTATCTTCTCCTGATATTTTCGGGGACATACGTATTTCTGTTTCTCCGGATTTGTTTGATAGCGATCATTCACCTATTTCACTCCTTTTGACCTCAGGTGGAGATCGGGGAATAGCTCGGACCAGGTACGACTGGCACAGTATTGCCCAGAACTCGAATAAGATCTTTCAAAATGCTACAGTAAATTCATACTCAAGTTTTAACGATAGCTGTGTTTCGGTTCTCAATACTGGAAAAAGAGTGACTATTGTCCACAATCGGTTTGGTGCCGACTGGTGGGACAGTCGGTTGAGTTACTTACTTGGACAAAAACGAAAATATCTTCGCCTGGCGAAACGCCAACTTTCTCCCATGATGTGGACTAAATATAAGAAATTGAGTGCTTGCCTTAAAAAAGAGATTAGAGAAGCCCGACGTATATATTGGGGTAAAGTATGTCAGAACTCTTCAAAGTCGGGCAGGATCTACCGGATATTTAAAGTTCTGCAAGATAGACACTCCCCTGCTCCAGACTCTTACAACATGATAAATCTACAGATGGCTGCTTCGCAGGACTCTACCGCAGAAGCAAATGCTTTCGCGCGGTACTACAGCCGTGCTCCTGGAAAACGTATTCCTCTTGATTTTAGCTCAAACATAGATCTCAATATTCGGCGACCTTTTCAAAAAGACGAGTTAGAAAGAGCACTAAAGAACTCTAAAATGAAAACTCCTGGAAAAGATGGTATCCCAGTTCGTTTTTTGCGAACTTTAAATGAAAGTGGAAAAGAACATCTCCTGCAGCTTTTCAATAAGATCTGGGAAAGTGGGGATATACCTAGCCAGTGGCGTGAGTCAATAATTATTCCCATACTTAAACCTGGCAAGGAGGCTAGGAATGTAGAGTCCTACAGGCCTATTTCTCTCACGTCATCGGTGGGGAAAGTTTTTGAGAGGATCCTCATGGAACGTCTAACCTTTTGGATCTTGAAGAATCAGCCTTTCCATCAGAGCCATTTTGGATTCATTCCTTTCCGAGACTGCACGGTCGCCCTCACTAAACTTTTTAACGATCTTCATCATGCTCGTAACCAGAAACTTTATGTTCTCCTGGTCGCCCTGGACATTTCAGGAGCGTATGACTCTGTAGAACATGATAGTTTGGCCCTAAAACTTCTGGAGGCTGGAATAGATGGTCACCTTACGAAGTGGATCCATGATTTCAATGCAATCCGCACTTTCCAGGTCCTTTGGAAGGGAGTACTCTCGGATTCACATTCTTTAGAAGCTGGTGTGCCTCAAGGGTGCGTTCTTTTTCCATGTATGTATTCCTTCTATATGAGAGATTTCTTCGAAGTACTTGAGCCAGGAGTGGATGCTATGGTCTACGCGGATGATACCTATGTCTATGCCTCGGGTCCGATATATGAAGAAGTGCTTCGGAAGCTGCAGAATACGCTCCAGAACGCTGTGACATGGGGTAACTACTGGAATCTTCGGTTCAACGCTACTAAAAGCGCCATAATTAATATGTCGAACAAGAGATTCAATCCTGACGACACAGTCTTCATTGGTGGACAACCTATTCCTTGGGTTGACTCTATAAAGATTCTTGGCCTCACGTTCACTAAAAATTTAACTTGGAACTCACACATAGCAGAGCTTCGAAAAAAAACACTACGCAAACTGAACGTTTTCAAAAGTATTGCCAGCCCATCCAGAGGCATCGTCACTAAAGATCTTCTTCATATCGCCCAGTCTGCCGTGATTAGTCCCCTC
The DNA here is from genome assembly GCA_964019185.1 of Maratus speculifer. NCBI lineage: Eukaryota > Metazoa > Arthropoda > Arachnida > Araneae > Salticidae > Maratus > Maratus speculifer. Next base: position 69,487,982 of record OZ025296.1, read on the forward strand.
CACTTCGGGAGCCCGTTGCACTCTTTGGCTTGTGTCACAGCCAAGCAGAAACTTGAACCGGTCCTCCATGGGGCCTTGCAAACCGCAAGCGGTCTTCCTAAATGGACTCCGAATCCCATTCTGAAGAGGATTACTAGAGCGGCCAGTATACAAGACTCTCATGACCTCCAACGTAAGATCTTCATTATCAGGCAACTGTCACTGGGAAATATGTCGTCGTTGGAAAGTCAGTTTGAAGAGGGTACGTCTATCTTCTCTGACGAGGTTTCGGAAATCCTGAACTCTCTGAAAATAACTATGACAGAGATAATTAAATGGACTATCCCCCCAGAAACTCATAATAGCCCTTCAATCAGTTACGTCTATGATAAATATCCTTTCCAAAACAAGTTTTTGGCTCCTGAAGCACTAAAACAATTGTTTGCGCAACATTTAGATACTTATAAAAATTGGCACATTATAGCGACGGATGCCTCTAAAAGCTCATCCAGGACAGGCATCGGAATCTGGGACAACACTAGAGTTAGTGGCTGGTCTTGGGAATTGAACCATCTGAATTCCATTTTTACAGCAGAAGCTCTAGCCCTCTGGAAAGCGCTTCAGTATACTCCTAGCTGTGGAAAACTCCTCTTACTCTCAGACAGTCACTCAGTAATTTCAGCCCTTGCCGCGGTGGACCACAAGTCCCCGAAAGTGGTCCTCTTCTTGCATGCAGCTATTGTCAAGGCAAGCTCTTATCTTGAAGCTATCGAAGTCATTTGGGTTCCCGGCCACAGTGGGATTCATTGCAATGAGATGGCCGATGATCTCGCCCGTCATCTTAAAAATCGAGCGGGGACTTTCAAGTTAATTTCCCCTGAGGACATCATTTCCTGTCTCAGGAAGCAGTATAAAGAGAAAGACTCTAATGATTGGTTGACAAGCAGTTACATAGCTGACTTTCCCCATCTCACAAAAAGAAGCTGGGACTACCGAAATCTCTATCTCCCTCGCAGGGGAGAGGTGCTTCTAACTAGATTACAGACACGATCGCTGCCTACTTTGGCCCAGCTCCACCGCTTTAGTCTTGTTGATTCTCCTCTATGCCCAGAGTGTCAAGTCCCAGAAACTACTGATCACTACCTTTTAGAAAGACGAAAATTTCGAACAGAAAGAACTCTTTTATACCATAGACTAGATCTGTCTGCAAACATCGCGACCTTCCACAGTATCTGTGATCTGGCAGTGGCGGGCAAATCTGCTTCCAAGTATCTAGTTTCTTTTCTATTAGGAACCAACAGATTTTGATGATCTTTTCCTCTCCGAAAAACTATTTTTAAGCATATCTTCTATGCTTTTCCCAGAAGTTACATTTTTTTTTTATCGTTCGACAAAGGACTTTTTGACTTTAGATGTTCAGAGACATTTCTGCTCTCTGATGTATGGATCATTAGGGGTATAAAGCCGCTAAAAGAAGCGTAGCTATAAACCTCATCTTTCGAGCCTGTGCTCCGATTAATCAACGTAAGCAAGAATTGCAAGTTCCATTTTGGCTTTACAAAACGATATTTAAATTAAATAAAAATAGAAATGGATGGGAAAAACTTTTCCCCACAGTTACTAATGCTATTATTATTTGGAAATTATCAGACAGTTTACTATAAAACAACATTGTCACACTATTGTTGTTTTCCAAACAATAGAGAATTTTTCCAACTGGGGCCGTGGCCCCCCCCTAGAAAAATTCTCTAGTTACGCCTATGATTATGCGTTTCCATATATTCTGTTGTTTTTAAAAAATCATCTAATACGGCTGATGTGGGTGTATGTTTTTATTATTATTATTATTATTACAGAAAAAATATAGGACAAAATATTAAGAAATAAAGTTATAAAACATTTTTTGGCTGTGCAACGGATGAAGAAGTATTGTAAATTCATTGTACTTACGGAGCTCGTTATTTTCCAAGTGAAATATCGGTATTTTCTTTATAAAATAAATAAAGCTATTATAAACATTTGTTATTTTGCCTTCTTTAACAGCGTTCGAAATCCTTGGTGGTCCGCTGGTCCGAGACCACTGATAATTCAATCGAACCACTAATCTGAAAAATTTAGTGGTCCGCAGGACCAGTGCCTTTTTTCAGGCCCTGAGAGAACCGCAACCGATCGCACATAAGATTTTTTTTTTATTATTATTAATCAGCAATGCCGCGGACGCGCTATAACGTGTAAATTACGCAAAAAATCGGCGATAAGGACGCAAAAAAATAGCTCTTACGCGCCCCACAAGACGCGTAATTTCGTTAAAGGATAGCGAAATACGGCAAATTTCGTTAAAAAATCGCGTAATAACGACTAATTTCCAGCAAATTTTGTCAAGCAATTCTCGAAAAAATGGCTAATTTCATTCCAAAACCCGAAAAAAAGGCAGATTTCTTCAATAGATCGCGAAAAAACGGCAAATTTCGCCCAAAATAGCGATAACATGGCAAATTTTGTCAAAAAAATCATGAAAAACGGCAGAATTTTTCAAAATATTGCGTAAAAAAGACAGATTTCTTCAAAAAATCGTGAAAAAACGAAAAAAATTGTCCGAAAATCGCGATAAAACGGCAAAATTTGTCAGAAAATTCGCAAAAAGCGACAAATTTTGTTAAAAAAATTGCTAAATAACGGCTGATTCGCGGCAAATATTGTCGAAAAATTCGCGAAAAAGTGGATAATTTCATCCTGAAACCCGAAAAAAGACAGATTTCTTCAAAAGATCGCAAAAGAACGGCAAATTTCGTCCAAAAATCGCGATAAAACGGCAAATTTTGTCAAAAAATATCGCGAAAAACGGTATATTTCGTCAATAAATCCCGAAAAAACGAAAGATTTCGTCAAAATAACGCGAAAAACGGAAATTTCAACAAAAAAGCACGAAAAAAATAAATAAGTGAAGCCGGGAAAGAATTTTTCTGTTTTAAAAACTAATTTTCCTGTTTCAAAATTGTTGTTGCTGCTCCAAAAACTAATTTTCCTGCTTCCCAATAGTTTTTTTTTTTTTTTTTGGCTCCAAATCTTTCTGAGTGAATGCGACTCCTGAAAGCATCACCATTTCATTAAGCATCATTTGAGTATGTACCATTTACTCAACAAAAATACCCTTTTTTCAGCAAAAATGTCTTTTTCAGTAAACCTGTCTTGTCCCATTTTAAAATGGGGCAGACAATAGTGATACTTGTTATCTTCTACACTCAAATAAGCATTATTTTATAATTAAATTTGTATCTTGAACATTTATTCTTTAAAAAGTACAGAAAATTTCTCTTAAATTAATATTGGTTTTAATTATTTATTATCATTAAAACAATTACTGCATTTTATTTTTCTTGTACACTCAAATAAGCAACTAAAAATGAACAAGTTCAATTTTTGCTTCGAAAAATATGACTTATTATTAGTGGGGACCCGCTTCTGTAGAAAAGGGACCCAGAATTTTTCATGTCCAGCTGCATCACTGACACTAGCTACAATTCCACCACACTGGCTAAAATCTGGAGAAAAATCGAAAAAAATGTGCATTAAACCTTAGTCAGTTGAAATAAGTAATGGCAAATAAAATATCTAATTAATAATTTGATAGTTTTTCTTTACGTACTGTTTATTTAATTTTTAGCAAATTATAATTTTACATTTTATTATGCTGAAAATTTTGGATAAATGCAAAGTAAGATTGGTTTATTTTCCAGGGAGGAGGGGAGGAGGCCACTCTAAGTGTTAAAATTATTTAATAGAACTTTATGTAGCGGACCAGTGATGAAGTCTGCGGACCAGTAAATTCTCATGCTTACTGGTCCTTGGGACCAGTGACTTTTTTTTTAGGAATTCTAAAGCTGTTTAACAAATGATTTTCAATAAGAAAATATTCATAGTTAGCATTTCTTATTGAAATGAAATTGAAATGCAATCTTATTGAAATTATTTCCTACTCTAGAAATTGCTGGATCCTTAGGAACCCTGAAATTTTAGTTTGGGGGAGGGATTATACGTCTTCATAATTGATTAATTACTACAACAACAAAATAATAGAGCAGGGAATTTTTCGACAATTTTTTTTTTATATATCATGATTTTTTGTAAATTAATATGTATTTTATTCCATTTAAAATTGTTTTTCATAAATTTAACCGCTGAACGGATCAATATTTCTGGTAAAAAATTTCAAATAATGTCTAATTTAGTATATCTTTTACACAATTTTTAATCCTTTATGACAGGTTATTTCAAAGAGAAACTTTGCCTTATTGAATCAAGAAAATGCTCGGATTAAATAATGCAATATTTAAAATTAAATTTTACTGGCGAGATAAATAAATTATGATTGAAGCATGGATCCCCAGCAAACCATGATAGGAAAAATTACGGTTAACATGCCAAATTTCATTCTCTAGGCCTTTCAGTATCAGAAAATTGCATTCTTAGAAAGTTTTTTTTTTTCCTGTGCTCCCCTTGAGTTCATGGTGTGGACATAAGAGATAGTCTATATTTGATTCGGGGGGAACACCATCCTTTTAGTATCATTGCTTTTGAAATCAGTTCGGTAGTTCTGCAGATTTTCCTCTACAAATAAAGTAATTTTACCTCTTTATAATATAGGTATATTTATAGATTACTAATGCATTGCATTTATTAAAATTATTTATAATTGGTTAATATTTATAATTGATTGATTGGATAAAATAAAAGCACAAATGGAAAAATAATTTAATATATTTCTATTAATTTCTATAGCAGAAGCATATAAAACCCTTCTGTTATTGAAATAACTGTTAATGATTATTTTCAACAAACATGTGTTCGCTAATGTGACTACTTTGGTGAAGAAAGCTCTGGCCTATCAAATTTTGTGTTGGTAAAATCTGTTTGAGAAAATAAAATATGTATCTGATATATTTTGTTCGATTACAATCGCGATGTTCGAAAATCCGAAAAAAAAAGGCTTAAAAAAACAATCATAATTTATTTATCTCACCAGTAAAATTTAATTTTAAATATTGCATTATTTTATCTGAGCATTTTTCTGATTCAATTAGGCAAAAATTTCTCTTTGAAATAACAGGTGATAAAAGATTAAAAATTCTGTAAAAGATATGCTAAATTAGACATTATTTGAAAATTTTTACCAGAAATATTGATTCGTTAAGCGGTTAAATTTATGAAAAACAATTTTAAATGGAATAAAATACATATTAATTTACAAAAAATCATGATATATCAACAAAAATTGTCTAAAAATTCCCTGCCTTATTATTTTGTTCTTGCAGTAATTAATCAATTATGAAAACCTATAATTCCCTCCCCCCCAAACTAAAATTTCCTAAGGAGAGTTCCTAAGGATCCTGGAATTTCTAGAATCTATATTAATAAAATAACAAATCGCTCTGTGTGTGTGTCTGCGATAATTAGCGAAAACTACGGTACGTACGAAGCTCAAAATTTTTCTGAGAGTAGCCCAATATCTCTCCTGATGCACCTGACGCTCAGAATTTCAAAATTCTATTTATTAACTGAGTAATTAATTAAATTCCAAACCTCACTCTCATAAAAAATCGCTTTTTTTAAGTTTTTCCCCATTTATTCTCTTATGGTTGGTTGCATAAAATTTTCGCAGAAATAATTTTAAAAACTGGGACTGACCTTTAAAATTCATAGACTGGCAAACTGTCAGTTTAAATGGGGATTTTTTTTATCACAGCTGCTGTATGCCATGGAGGAAAAATATAGGTGGTGGCGAAGTAAACCGAAAAAAAAAAGTTTGCAATATGAAACCATTTATCGCTGAAATTTTAATGTCTCAAAATAAAGCACGAGGAAGGAATTTTGTATTAATAAGACGGATTGGAAGAAATGAATTACAGCAGAAGCATATTTTATGAAGAAATAGTAATTTTTTTAAATGGTTTTTTCTATTATATTATTTATTAAAATAAGTATTTGCTTTTAAAATAATTGAAAATGGAAAATTAAAAATAATTAAATGTCAAACAAAATTAAATAAAATATTGGAAACATATGATTTGAAGTAAAAAATTGTATTACTAAAAGTTTTCTCTTTTTTTTCAGAAATTTTTAATACTTTATAACATAGATGAAAAATGTTTATGATTTAACAACATATTAATAATTCCATGTCAATATATAAAACATAGTGATGAAAAGATTCTTTTAAAATCATGCATGAACACTTAAATAATAATATTAATCTAAAATCTAGATTTCAGAGTGCAGACACGATTTTAAGACATTAACGAAAGATGTTGATTTTTCAAGCAAAGTCTTAAATGATGCTTCTATATTGATATTTCGAAGTCATATGATAAAAATAATCAAATAATTCTTGCCTATGATTGATCTAATTGTATATTTCATGCATTCTGATCGTGTATTACAGGCAATAATGACACAAAGCGTTATTTTTTAAATGAAATTTTAGTTATCTGTTCAATAACAGTTTAAAAGGTAAAAAACAAAAACAAAGAAATACTGGTTTAAACCAGTTTGAATTGATCGGAGTTTCAAAGCACATGGTTTTGTTGGTGCTTATTTGGACTTAATATAGCAGATTTTAGAGTTACATTTTTGCGTCACCCCAAGACATTATACTGCCACACTATTAATTTCTTTTTACTATATGGTTGCACGCATATTTTTGGCATTTCGAACATTAAAATGTATGAGTAATTAGCTGTGTTGCAGTAAAAAACATTACACAACACTTTTCTATGAGTTTATTTTTTTAATCATTGATTAAATTTAAATGTATTCTATTCAATTTAAAATTGTAATATGGCTTTAATTTGTTTTTAAAACAAAAATAAAATAGCTGTTTGGCGTATAATTGTTTGTAACCGCAAACGATTCATTCACCATAATAAATTATCAAATAGCAAAGTAAATTATCTATCAGAAATAGCCATAAAAAGAATAGTAGCAAAAGTGCAAAACTGATTATAACCATAATGTTTAGACTAATTTAAACATAAACCCATTCCCGACCAGAAAAAAAAAAACAGACCACACTCCAATCCATGATACACAAAATTTCCGTGAGTATAAACCCGACGTTGACCTAAAAATTCTGTTTGGAAAAAACTATGGATTTGATAACTGACCCGAACCAAATCTGAATCACGCAAAAATGTTCAAGTGAAGCATAACCCAATTCAAACAAGGAAAAATAATTTTCGTGAGCATGAAACCTGACCCAAACCTAAATATTTTCTTTAAAAAAACCCGAAATATGACTCGAACGAAATCTGAAACCGATAAAAAATATTCCAGAGGACTATAACCCGATCCCAGCAAGACAAAATACTTTCCATGGTCATAAACCGGACTCAAACCTAAAAAACTTCGTTTAAAAAATCCTGAACTTTGACCCAAACTACATCTAAATCTGACCAAAGTATTCGAAAGAACCATAACCGGATTCGAGTAAGACAAAATAATTTCCGTGGACATGAACCCGATACGAACCTAATACTCCCATTCAAAAAAATACCTGAAATTTGAATCTAACCAAATTTGAATCTGACAAAACTATTTCAAAGAAACGCAATCGGATCCAAATAAGACAAAATATTTCCATGGACATGAACACAATCCAAACCCAAAAAATTTCTTTGAAAAAATCGCGAACTGAACGAAATCTGAACTTGGCAAAAATATTCCAGTGAAGCATGTCCTTATTCGAACAAGACAGAATTATTTCCGTGAACATGCAATAAGACCCGAACTCAACCCGAACTTGAAGAAAAAACCCGAAATCTGAATTGAACAAAATCTGGACCTGACAAAAATATTCCAAAGAACTATAACCCAATCCAAGCAAGACGAAATAATTTCTATGGACATAAACCCAACTCGAACCTAAAAAATTCGATTTGCAAAAAACTGAAATTTGACCCAAACCACATCTAAATCTGACCAAAATATTCAAAAGAATCATAACTGGATTCGAGTATGACAAAATAATTTCTGTGGACATGAACGAGGTCCGAACCTAAAAATTCTATTTGAAAAAATACCTGAAATTTGAATCGAACGAAATCGGAAGCTGATAAAAAATATTCCAAAGAATCGTAACAGGATCTGAATAGGACAAAAACTTTCCATTCACATGAATCGAATCTGAACCTAAAAAATTTCTTTGAAAAAATCACGAAATCTGAACTCAACCAAATCTGAACTTGAAAAAAAAAAATATTCCAGTGAAGCATGTTCTTATTCGAACAATGCAGCATAATTTCCGTGAACACGCAAGAAAACCCGAACCCAAAAATTCCATTTGAAGAAAAAGCCGAAATCTGAATTGAAACAAATCTGTTCCCGACAAAAATATTCCAAAGAACCATAACTGTATCCGAGCAAGGCAAAATAATTTCCATGGACATGAATATGACCCGAACATTAAAACTCAATATCAAAAAATATCTATAATCTGAACCGAACGAAATCTGAACCTGAAAAAAGTGTTCTAATGAATCATAACCAGATCCGAACAAGACAAAATAATTTCCATGGACATGAAACCAATATATGGTTTGGTAACATTTAGGTTGCAATTACATTACGGTAAGTCTTTGATTATATTTAATTTCCCGTTAGGTTATAGTTAGGTCACGGTTAAGTTAAAGTTAGGTTAAAGTTAAATTGCATTTATGTTATGGTTAGAATAAGGATATGTTACAATAAAGTGAAGGCTAGATTACATTTATGTTATATTTAATTTATGGTAAGGTACTGTTAAATCAAAGTTAGGTTACAGGCAGGTTATGGTTGAGGTACAAAAGTTTACGGTTAGGAATTTATCCATAGAGTGAACATTACGCATGATTTGATTAAAATTTACAGTTAGGAATTTATCCATAGAGTGAACATTATGCATGATTTGATTAAAATTAACACTTACTTTTGTTAAATGGCTCTGAAATTATAATACTACATACCAACATTTTAGCTACCAGCGGGTATCCATTTCATTCATGGTATAGTCGGATTTAAGAGTGATATAATTAGTTTGAAATTCAAAATATTTCACTTGGGATTTCTATGTGAAAAAAAAAATTAGTTACGTGACTTAACAGTGATTTTTGATAACTATCAACACTTTAGCACGAAAATCACGCAGTCGTTGGATACATATTCCCTCCCACATTTCTCATCGCTCATTTTGAGTATTTTTAGAGCTTAACATTAGCTGGTTTTTAAACCGATTTTTCACACAGTCAGTGGCTATGTATTTCAGACAATGCATTTCTGCATGTTTCGAGTTAATGATAAAATCATACAAATTTCAAGTTCTGTTAATATGGACCTGGGCAACGCCGGGCAGGTCAGCTAGTAGGATATAATTTCAATAAGATTGCATTTCAATTTAATTTCAATAAGAAATACTAAGTACGAATATTTTTTTATTGAAAATCACTTGTTAAAGAAGACAAAATTACGAGTGTTTATAGAAGCTTTTTTATTTTATAAAGAAAATACTGATATTTCACTTGGAAAATAACGGGTTCTGTAAGTACCACGAATTTACGATACTTCTTCATCCATTGCACAGTCAGCACAAAAAATGTTTTATAACTGTATTTTTTAATATTTTGTCCTATATTTTTCTGTAGTAAGAATTAAAAAAAAAAACATACACCCACATCAGCGTATTAGATGATTTTTTTAAAAAACAACAGAATCCATGGAAACGCATAATATACACACATCCTGCCGTCAAATAATGAAAATTATCCTTTTTCTATTTCTTAGAGGAGGTGCATATTTATACGTTAAAAGATCAAAACACGCAGGTCAATTTGCCTTGCATGTTATTCTACATAGTAGAAATTATTTAAAAAACTCCATGCACGCCCATCCGCCCCACTGAATTAAATGATTACAAAAAAAGAAAAAGAAAAGAAGGCAGAACTTATCGAAACGCAAAATATTTACATACCCTGCCCCCAAAAACTGAAGATAAACTTTTCTATTTGGGAGGGGAGGTTCTTATTTACACATTTAAGCATCAAAACAAATAGGTCGTATTTTAGAAACCATTTACTGGATAAAATAAAAATCCAAATAGAAAACTAAATTAATATATTTCAATGAATTTTTCTAGAGAAAAATATAAAAAACCCTATACACTGTAAAAAAATTGACTCATTTGCTACAGCTCCACTCCTCTGCTTTTATAGAAAATGGTTACTTTACTGTGTTATGAAACATTCTCATTGGTCATGAAAGAGATATTCTATAAAAGCTGTGGAGTGACACTACAGCAAATGGGTCAATTTTTTAACTGTGTAGCACTATCGAAATAAACGGCACGGGTGATTTTCAGGAAACGCTATTCCTGCAAAAGACGAGGAATTTGATGTCAAAAATTCTCCCCAATTAGTTTCGATTAGGGAAAATCCCGTTGGAAAAGCCAAAATATGTATTGATTTAATATGCTTGATTACACCGTGATAAACGAGGATTCGAAATAAACATCAAATACAAAAGTTACATATTTTTGTCCGTAGAATCCGAATCTGCAATAAAAAATGGGGGTTATAATTTAAGATTTCAAAGTTGGACCCACTCTGACCCCCAGGGGGTCCAAACAGTAAGGGAACTCATAGAAAAACAAAGAATATAATTTACCTCTCTGCCTTGCCTTTATTGATTATGAATAGGGATGCACCGAATAGTGATTTTGGCCGAATACCGAATGCCGAATATTCGGCCGACATGTGAACCGAATACCGAATATTCGGCTAGCCAAATAGTAATTGTTGGGCCGAATGCCGAATATTCGGCTTTCCAAATACTTTTTTAATTTCAAAATTTAAAGGTATTAAAATGTTACTTTTTAAAACAGTTTTACATAATATTTAATAAAAGAAACTTACATTTTGATTAACAAGAACTTTTTATAAGAGCATTTAGTATTGAAAAAAATCTGCCTTATTTAAGAAGCGCAGTTATGAAACTTTAATTAATAAAATTTTCTACGAATCAAAACAAACATTTTAAAATCAAATAATGAAAAAATGGCGGAAGAAAAATTTTACAGTCTGATAATTGTCCTTTTTAAATTTCTCAAGGCAGATTTTTTTCAATATAAAGTACAAATACTTTCAACTTAATTCTGAATAAAGGTATGTTTGGCTCATAGTTCTTTTCTTATGAATGGTGGTATTTTCCACCCTTCCCATCATATCATATTTTACAGAAATCAAAGCATGTGAGTTGAAAATATGTTATTTATTGTTAATGTAATAAACGAATACATAAGTTTTGACCTAGAGTGAGATGAAATTCAATGTACTTATGACTCAATAAGTTGATTATGATTATGGTTTCATGAACAAAAATTGTCTGCCTTGATAGCTATTACTAATCTCAAAAGTTTTTTTTCTTTCTTTCTTTTAAAGGACTTTTATTTGGGGAAAAGCAAGAAACAGATTATTTACTAAACAAAATTTAGAAACTTGTATGAGCACATAATTTATTCCTAAGGAGAATCCTAATAAATCACCATTTTAATCCTTCTCATGGTTAATTTTCTTAAGTCATACTTTACAAACAGCAAATAAATAATGAAAAAACATTCTATTTTATTTAAAAATGATTTTGTTTCTAATTATTTTAAATAAAAAAATTGGCAGTTAAAAGTAGAAATAGTGAAAAGTTTTTAAAAGGTTTTATTAAGTATTGGATTCGGCCATGCCGAATATTCGGCAGGCCGAATAGTTTCATATTCGACCACGCCGAATATTCGGTAACATGGCCGAATACCGAATAGATACCGAATATTCGATGCATCCCTAATTATGAAAAAGCATTTGATTCCGTCTATGCATCAGCAGTAGTAGAATCTCAAGAGGACATTGGTATAGACAAACCTTACATCAATATCATAAAGAAGATTTACAAGAAAGCAACAGCAACCATCCGTTTAAATAAAGAAAAAGCGAAGATCAAGCTCGGAAGAGGAGTAAGACAAGGAGACACCATTTCACCTAAGCTTTTTAATGCTGTCTTACAAAATATCTTCAAGAAGCTAGATTGGGAAAACAAAGGGATCAGAATAAATGGGGAATATTTAAGTCATCTCCGGTTCGCTGACGACATTGTAATTTTCAGTAACATTCCTGAAGAATTGGAAATTATGCTAAAAGATCTTGCAGAAGCTAACATCAATGTGGGATTAATAAATATATATATATACAGTCACAAAAAAAAAAAAAAATCTTGACATTTCTGATTTCAGATGTTTTGTTAAATATCTAAAAATATACATAAAGAATGACTCCGAAACTCCAGATGTATAAGCAAAAAATAATACAGGTCATATATTTTCAAGAAGATTTTTTTCCAAAATCCAATAGGGGACCACCAACAAATTGAAAAAGAACGAATATCTTTTAAATAACCCTGTCAAAACTAATGTAGTAAAAACGTTAAAACTACAGATTATGATTAAGTGGCTTATGGTAATAAACTGTGTTCATTTTTATGCGGATAGCATGTATACTCATAGAGAAATTAAGGTTTTTATAAAAACAGTCCCAAATATTGCTAAGTTTTTTGTTTACAATTTGCAGAGTTCTCAATAAAAAACAATGTTCTTTTCAGAAAATATGAGAAACGACATTGTACATAATACCCTGTAATCAAAATTTAAAAATATTAAAAATTGTATGAAAAACAAGTAGGTTTACTAAATAAATTTTCATTGTGCATGCGTCAACTTTATAAAAATTTCATTCGCATATTGTGTTAGCTAAATGTATAGAGCAACTTTTGTTAAAGTTTCAAACTCATAGCTTGAAAATTCTGAAAATTATCATCTAAAGAATGAGATCAAAATCCACTATTCCCAAAATTAAACAAAACAATGAGGGGCTGTATCCATATTCCATTGATTAGTGTCTACACAGTATTGCAAATACTACACTATATTTTGATACAGCTTCTCATCTTTTGCTTCATTTTTGGAATAGTGGATTTTGATCTTCTATCGACGACAACTTCCAGAATTTTCAACCTATGATTTTGAAACTTTAACAAAAGTTGCTCTATATATTTAGCTAACATAATATGCAAATGAAATTTTTATAGAATTGACACATGCACAGTGAAAATTTATTTAGTAAACCTGCTCATTTTTCATACAATTATTAACATTTTTAAATTTTGATTACAGGGTATTATGTACAATATCGTTTCTCATATTTTCTGAAAAGAACATTGTTTGTTATTAAGAACTCTGGAAATTATAAGCAAAAAACTTAGCAAAATTTGGGACCTTTTTTATAAAAACTTCAATTTCTCTATGAGTATAGATGCTATCTGCATAAAAATGAACACAGTCTATTACCATAAGCCACTTAATTAGAATCTGCAATTAGAACGTTTTTACTACATTAGTTTTGACAGGGCTATTCAAAAGATATTCGTTCTTTTTCAATTTGTTGACGGTCCCCTATTGGATTTTGGAAAAAAATCTTCTCGAAAATATATGGCCTGTACGATTTTGTTTATACATCTCGAGTTTCGGAGTTATTCTTTATGTATATTTTTAGATATTCAACAAAACGTCTAAAATCGCAAGTGTTAAGATTTTTTTTGCGGTGGCTGTATATATATATATATTCCAATTTTATTTCTAATTCTGACAACTCCTCTGTATGATATAATTTGGCATTAACAAATTTTTACAGTAATTGATGTTGATTTGTAGTATTATCTAATGGTTCTTTATATATATATATATACATACTTATATAGCAAAGTGAATTATTATAGTGTTTATTTTTATATATATTAGGTTTTTTAAAAAGTTGTGGTTTTTAAAGCAGGGATTATTTTAGATCCATTATAGTTTTTTTCATTTAATGTACATTTCAATTAGTTTGATAATATTATGGGAATAATTAACTGCATCACTAATTAAGAGAAATGTGTATTTCCTAAATTCAGCCATCTAAGCCTTTGCCTTGGCATTTTACCTGAAAGGGAAATAATATTGAAATGTAACCACAGTGAAAAGCTTACCCTAAAGTCTACCTTTCCAGGAATTCTTTTCCAATTATCTTTTGATGGTACAACTTTAAAAACGGGTTTCATGCCATGAAAATATAATTTCCCTTGCCGATTTAAGTTCATAACATTTATTTTAATGAATGCACCTGGTGGTCCTCCACTTACTCCAAAATGAAACCATGTTCTAGAAAAATAAAAACAAATTAAATTTTATAAAAATAAACCATTTGTAGAAAGTTGTGTTTTTCAATTAAAAAAGGAACTGAGTAAATTTTTAATTTTGATTGTATCTTATTAAGGTTAAGGAAAATTTATATTTTTTTCATAGTGGCCACAAGACAAATCAGAATTAAGTAAAAATGTTATCAAAACAGTCATAAACAGTTATAATCAGTCATATAAACAATCATCCTTAATGAATTTTTACATAACCTTTTCATAAATATATTAAATTACTTTTGTGTTTATAAACAAAGTAAATTGCTTCTGCATGTGCATACAGTTGGACCTTGTTATCCCCAGGGGTGCAGAATATGTCTGATCCAGCGATCTAGGATCTGGGGAAATTTTAACCACTCGAAAAAATTTTGCAGAGATATACACATCTGATTTCTATTTTAACAACAAATTCCATAATTCCCTGTGACAGAAATATTTCACTACAAATAAAACAATCTGTAGAGCGACCTTCACAAAATCGATTTTAGAATAATATATACCATATATCAAAGGGTTTTCTGTTCCTAATTTTGCAAAAATTTAAAAAAAAATTCGTCATCAATATGAAAATTTGGACATAAAAATACTTTAAATTTTGTATAAGAATTTCAGAAAAAAAAAAAAAAAACCTATTTTGTCTAAGAATTTCAGAAAAAAAAACACCTATTTTGTTTAAAAATTGCAAAATAACCACCAATTTCATCACAAAATAACTGCAAATTTCGTCAAAAGATCATGAAATATGACCGTAAGTTTTTTCGCAAAAGATTGTGAAATAAGTGCAAATTTGACAAATGATCATGAAGAAAACAACTAATTTTGTCAGAATTCACAAAACAATCGCAACTTTTGCCAAACGACCACGAAATAAACACAGATTTTGTCAAAAGATTGCAAAAAAAAAAATGGCAGTTTTGTAAAAATCGCAAAATACATGCAAATAGGGATCGATTTAGAAAAAGAAAGTTGCATAGCAGTAACTGCTATACAAAGTCAGTTTTGAATAGCAGTTAGACACTTTTGTATAGCAAGTAAAAAATAGCTAACATAACTTTTAAATCTTGAAAATTTACAATGTTTTTTTTTTTTTTTTTTTTTAAGCAATATAAAGTAAAAGGATCGTAACAGTGAGTGTTCATTTTAGAACCACTACAACACGCACGTCAAACTTCTATGAGCAAACGCCATGATTAGCGAGTAACAGTGATTCAGTAATCAATCACATCGTCAGGGTGAGAACAAATCATGTGTTTACTGGGAAAACTGCGCCCAGCAGTGGTGTCTCGCTGTACTTCCATTGTAAATAAATATTTGGGGAGAGTGAAAACACAATGTATGTCATATAAAAACATCTTTAGTGTACTTTTTAAGTGTACATGACATAACCAAGGGGTTTGGGAAATTTTATCGCAATGATTGTGATTTAATGCATTTCTTGGATTGCATTTTAGTTAAATTTGAATCACAAATTACAATGCGATACCACTTAAATCGAACCCTGTATGCAAATCTTGTTTAAATATAGCAAATATTGTCAAAATATCTCAAAACAAACCCAAATTTCGCCAAAAAATTGTGAAATGAAAGCAAATTTTATCAAAAAATCACAAAACAACCGGAAATTTTGTTAAAAGTTCGCGAAACAAACCCAAATTTTATTAAAAGATAGCGAAACAACCACACATTTCACCAAAATGGGTAAAAAACCTAAAAATTTTAACAAAATATCATGAAAGAAGTACAAATTTTGTAAAACAATCACAAAACAACTACAATTTCATTAAAAGAGGTCAAAACAACCACAAATTTAGTCAAAAGAGCGGGAATAACTGGTTTCTTGCTCTTTGGTAGTTTCATCAAAAAAGAGTAAAATAATCATTAAATTTGTCAAAAGTAAAAGAAATAACTGCAAATTTTGTTAAAAGGAAAGTGAATTAAAATCATAACTCATCAAAAGATTGCGAAAAACCACAAATTGCATCAAAACATCTCAAAATTTGCACATTTCGTCGAAAGATCGCAAATTTTGTAAAGGGCCACGAAAAAAAAACATGTTTCGTGCTGTGAGTGGATTTTTCCCTTTTATCCCACTTTGCTGTAACATTTCAGAAAAATTACTGTGAGTTTCAGATTTTTTTTTTTTTTTTTTTCATCTAGAATTACATTCCTATATATACTCGCACCGAAGTTGAAAAATATTGGAAAACTAAATTTCCTATACTTATAGTAATACAGTATTTGCCTATAACATACCGTAAAATTTTTTATGTGAATTGGAGGAAATGTTGGGAGTAGAAACATTTTATACACCACTGGTTATCTTGACACTTGGTTTTCACATCAGTTTTTCAAAATCACAATTTTGTGTATATGATTTTAATGTAAATAAACTCTGGATTTTATGTCATTAAATAATTTTCAACTCCAGATACCGCAACAGTTTAGGAAAATTGTCCAATTTTCACAATCCATCTTACAAGCACGGAAATGAAGTGGTAACAAACTTCTTAGCCAAACTTTTTACAAAAGTGTCTAAAATACCCATTGAGATAAAGGAGAAACTTTATTAAAATCTTTTATCTGAATAAACAAACTCACACTCTATGAATGACTCATTTGAGTCAGTGAAGGAGAGATTTCTTCCCCTCTTATTGCACAGTCTACATCCTTTGACTCGACACTGAGAGCATAATACATTTTCATTTAGGGTAAGGGAGAAAGGAAAAAGAGCAGGTATTGCAAAATTTGTTCTTGTGGTGCATATGCAGATATGTATTCAAACTGTAAAACATTTCACTTCCACACTTTATTCATAATGTTTAAAACTGTTTAACTGTTTACAACAAGATACCAATTATATTGGTATTAATAAAATGCTATAACTAGCACCCAATTTTTGAATACTCTCTTATTCAACATCATATTTTGATTTTAATTCTTAAAGATAATCTCCCCAATCAAATTTTTTTTTTTTTTTTTTTTTTTTATTTTTTTTTTTTTTTTTTTTACAATTTGACCAAAATTTTAAAGATTATCGACTTATGCAGCTCCATATTCAAAATCATTGTGCATGTTACACCCTGACGCAAAAGTTTAGACAATGAAGAAATTCTTACATACTTTGAAAAATATTTATTCAATTTTCAAATCACTACTTGAAATTAATGTGCTGTACATATAAGCAATATTTATAACAAAGAAAAGTGGAATTGTGCATATTGCAATAAATTAAATGGTAACAAAAATAAACTGCTGTCTCAAAAGTTTAGACACAAATCAAATAAAATCGAAATAAACAATTTTTAAAACCTGGTTGCGCATCCATGCTTCTGTATTACGTCAAACATACGAGACTGCATCGAAGAAACTAAATCTTGCATAGTTTGTGGATCGATATCGTACCATGCATCCTCAATAGATGTCTTAAGTTCCTGTACATAAGAGTATTGTCTAGTGTTGCTATAAACTTTGCGACACATGATGCTCCAAAGGTTTTCTATAGGATTAAGATCTGGGCTACATGCTGGCCAGTCGAGAACTCTTATATTATGAGAATTAAACCAAGATTTTGAATGTTTTGCAGTGCGAATTGAAGCATTGTCTTGCTGAAATTCCCACTGAGGACCCCCTAGAAGCTCAGCAAATGGCAGTAGGTTTTCTTCTAATGTCTGTGTATAATGCTGTGAAGTTTGACGACCACTGGTGAAGGTCAGAGATACTTGTCCATTATAGCAAAAGGCTGCCCAAACCATCACCGAGCCCCCTCCTTGTCTGCGACTAAAAAAACGTCGAGGTTCCTTCCGCAAGTCATGCCAATACGATAAACAACCATCTGGACCATCCAGATTCCACTTTTTTTCATCGCTAAATATGACTGACTGCCATTTCTCTCCATATGACATATGCTTTCGAGCCCACATCATTCTTTGTAACTTATGATGTGGCTTCAGAGCAGGTTTCTTCTGCATTTTGCTATAAACGATTGTTCCTTTTTCCAAAATTTGTCTACAAATCGCATCCTTTGATACAGAGAGTCCCGATGAGCTTTGAACTCCACGTAAGCTCATTTGTTGAGTACTCGCTAGTCTTTGTATCAGGCGATCCTCTCGTTCATTTGTCACACGTGGCCTCCCAGACCGACATTTTGCTTTATATTCGGAACCACTCAATAAAACTCGATAAATAGATTTTTTGACCTATTAAGAATATCAGAAATTTCAGAAACGCTCTTCCCTTCACCTTTCAACTGCCAAATCCTTGAAACCTCATTCACTTGAATTTCTTTAGCTCACGGCATGTCGACTATGAAGCGCAATCGTTTGCAGAACTTAAGTACTCCAAATTTGTGACATCATCGATTCTAAATTTGCATATGCCAGCGAATATTCAAAGAAATTTAGAATAGTGTCTAAACTTTTGCGACAAGCACATTTGAATTTTTATGAAAAAAATTAGTATTATAGCAAATAAAACGACTGTCTTTTGTACATAGTATTTTAAATCAGTTTTTGAATATATTTACAGGTTTTTTTAATTTTGACGTCATAATTCTACATTTTAAAGCTGAATGACGTCATTGTCTAAACTTTTGCCTCATGGTGTATGATAGAATGCTTTAAATAATCTGCAATTTTTTAAATGAAAATATTTTATATTAAATCTATATTTTCTATAAAATAGTTTGTCTTGATTGACTGATAATCAATGCACAGCCTAAACTACTAAACGTAGAAACATGAAAATTGAAAAAGATATACTTCTTATGATGTAAGTGTGAACTAAAATCCGATTTTTCACAATTCTCCCTCTAAGGGAGGTAAACCGGGAGGTTGAAAATTCTAGAACACCTTCCTATATCTCAGCAGCCGTTTAAGATAGCAGCATTAAATTCCAGAAAATAAATCTTCTAAAAAATAATTAAACATATGTTTCAGAGATTTTAGAAATTGTCCCCCTGAGGGGGGAATTAAATGGGAGGTCGAACATTTTAGAACATTTAGCGCATCTCAGCAGTCGTTTTAAGTAGAAGCACGAAATGGCAGAAAAAAAATTTGTTGGAAAATTAATTAAAGACATGTTTTAGCAATTTTTAAATTTCCACCCCCAAATGAGTTAAAGTAAGAGTAAAAAATTCCAAACTTTTTCGAACCTGTCATGTGACATATCATGGGAAAACCCTTGGACTGCTCTTTCATATTTTAAACTTTTCTATAAATAATATTACACAATTTACATAAATGATTCATATTATTTCAAGGTAAAATTTTAAACTATGAAAAAATCTTGATTACACAAAATTCATGAAAAACTGCAAATCAAATGTCAAAAATTAATCCAACCTTCAGTATTTTAATTAAAGTAAAAACATCTGCAGCACATAAAAATTTAAAACAAAATTGGAAGCAAATTGAATTTTTAACTTTTTTTTTTTTTTTTTTTTTTTTTTTTTTAAATGCTGGCTGAGAAAAATGAGTTTAGCTGCTGCCATCAAAATATTTAAGGCCAGAGGACACAAATTGAGATGTCATCACTAATCTACTGGCTTCTCAGTAGTGTTGGAATTTACACAGGAAAATTTTGAATAGCAATTTTATTTTATTTGTGGAATATCTATCATCTTATAAAACAATAACTATTTAAACTTACTAATGATAACTTGGAATCCCTAAATAAAAATTCAGCCAGAGACAAAATGCTATACAGTGTTGCCACATCTGGCTGATTTTTTATTGGGGGATTCCAAATTCACGTTAGTAAGTTCATTGTTTTATAAGATGATAGATATTCCACAAATAAAAGAAAATTGCTATTCAAAATTTTCCAGTGTAAATTCCAACAGTAGTGAGAAATCAGTCAATAAGTGAAGATGCTACAATTTGTGTCCACTGGCCTTGAGCAATTTTGATGGCAGTGATTAAGCAGTTTTATCTATCAGTTGATTTCTAATTCCTGAAAGTACCAAACCAAGGGCAGAAAACATTTGTTCTACTGCAGCAGATAAATCTATTGCAGTAAAAAGCTAGTTGATCATTAATTCTCTAAGTTTTTTAATATCAGCCTTTTCGATAACTTTTAACAAAAATATCTTCCACCATTCTAAAGGGCCAAGTTCAATTATATTAAATTTTAAAAATAATAATTAAATAAATCAATGACTGGTTCAGATTTTGCTCAAATCTTAATATGACAGGCCTTTCCAAAGTACAGCACATAAAGTCATACAATTTTATCTCAACTTGCAGAAGTTTTTCTAAATACTAATCCCACTGGCAGAACTATCTTCAAGTGTCTGTAATGCTAATAATATTTTCAAAAAATAGTCTGCAAGATGCAATGTATTATGTAAATCTATTCTTTGTGCTATAGTAGTGCTAATTAATTATGGCAACATATGTGTGTGTGTATATGTAAACTATTTCCCGTCTCTGATTTTTTGGGTAATTAATGCACTATAGCGCATCCACAGCAATACTGTAAGTACCGTATTTTCGGTTGTATAGCATGCGGCTTATACAAGAAAAAACCTTCCAAAACGCTGCTGCGGGTTATATAAAGATTTTTTTTTTAAATTGGAAATCGTGATATTTTTTCCACAACTTTTAAATCTCAAAAAAAAAAAAAAAAAAAAATCAAGATTTGTAAATTTTTTTTGCTATGCCACAAAATTTAGTGTTCTCCCATGTTTGTAAAGGCTTTTTTTTTTACTGCTTAAATACAGTTATTTCTGGGTTTGGAAGAACTGTTGCAACTATCGCCAAGTATTGCACTGATAGATCTATAATAGGGTCATTCCATGTCAGATCACCCAGACCATGGCACCCACCATCACCAATTTTGATAAAATTCTGTGAATTTGTAGAATTTCTAATGCTGATTCCAAAAACATCAATTATATTGAAAGCTTTTAAATAGCTCCCAAGATGGCCTATTTGCCGCCATTTTGAATAGCACATGTGACAACAAAAAAGTCCATAACTTCTTTCAGGTTTAAACTAGAGCTTTCAATTTTTTTTTTTTTTTTTTTTGTTCAGAATAAAGTAAACTTTCATTTAAACAGATTTTTGTGAACCCCATTTTATAAAAATGCTGTCAAAAAATGACTTTTTGTCATTTTTTTAAGTAAAAAAAGGGGCAACTTCAATGGCTGATTTCCCCAATGTACCCCCTTCAATTTTCATATTGCATAAATAAGCAACTCAAACTATGTTTTGATGACTAATAAAAAAAACTTAATGGGCGGTTCACAGGTTTTTATTTAAAAAAATAAATTTAATTTTACTGACTTTTCCCAATAACAGAAAGCACAAGATAATGAATTGACATTTCTTTTATTACCAGAAATATTTATAAATATTTACATCCAAAAGTTTGATAAGGTTTTATGTTACTTAAATATGTATGTTTGATGTGGCTGAAAAAGGGGGACTCCCCTATAAAAAAGGGAATTAATAGGAATGCCAATAATGGATTTTTCAAGGCTGATTCTGGGTGAAAATTTTTTTTCGGAAATTCGCATCGCATTTTCGGAAATCGGGGGGGGGGGGGTCGTGATTCCCCCCCCCCAAAATCCAGCGATCTACGGACAAAATTCAGCGTTTTCCCGCTATCTTCAGACGAAATCAGCAATATTTTAACAAAATCGGCGATTTATTGCGATCTTTTGCCGAAATCGGCGGTTTTTCGGCGATCTTTTGTCGAAATCGGCGTTTTCCCATGTTTTCTTTAAGTGAAATCATCATTTTTTCGACTATCTTTTGACAAAATTTGCATTTTTACGCGATTTTTTCTCGAAAACGGCGTTTTATTCCCGCGATCTTTTGATGAAATCGGCGTATTTTTTCAAATATTCTTTTGACAAAATATTTTTAAGCGATCTTTTCTCGAAAACGGCGTTTTTTCCCGCGATCTTTTAACGAAATCGGCGTTATATCCGCAATCTTTAGACGAAATCGGCGTTTTCCCGCGGTCTTCAGAAGAAATCAGCGTTTTATCTGCGATATTTGGTGAAATTGCCGTTTTTTCCGCGTCCGCACAGGAAATTCGCGTTTTTTATCGATATTTTGACAAAGTTCGTTTGCAAAAACATTGAGGAAATCGTCGTTTTTCCACGAAATATTGATGAAATGTATGCTATTTCGGCGATCCTTTCACGAAATTTGCATTTCTACGTAATTGTTTTTTCCGCGCGCAAAACCATACAAGTTGGCAACTATGCGGAACTGATAACCCAATTTTAAATTTTCGGAAGAAGATGCCTTAAATTTTCGGAAATTTCGGAATTTTCGGACGAGCATCACCCCTAGGATTTTTGCAAGACCTAGAAGTACTTTCCTGACAAATTGAAATCTATAGAGGTGTTTCAATAAATTATAAGTAAAAAAGAAATGATAGAAAAAACTCTACAAATAGGTACATTATATAACAAAATCATACTTGTATATAATAAAAAATGTGATAAAATTAAAACTTTTAAATAAAAAATGCAGTAAGTAAAAGTTACACTAGTCTACATATCAGATGATTAAGAATCAATGCACCCCTTTAATACATTTTTCTATGCTAATTACACAACTGTTCTTAGTTTTCTTCTATCACGTATAGTTTGTTTGCGATCAACCAGAGGTGATTTCTAAGATTCATTGCCGAGAACAAGCATCATGTAATAGTCACAGATAATGTAAATGTTTACTTGTGGATGCTTGCGAACTTATCTAACGACTTTTAGAATACAATCTGATTGTATTCAGCATGAGATAGACAAATGGTTTATCTGCAGTGACTTCAAATGTATATTAATATTATTGGCACAAAAAGCTGTGTATACAAAAATGCCTTGCTTTCTATGTGAATGGGACAGTTCGGCAAAGCAAAATCATTGGATTTTCTGATTTGTTTTTAAATCCATTTTTGCTCACAAATGCATTCAATTGGCAGGTTCTGTATATATATATATATATATATATATATATATAAAAGGCATACTATATTAAAAAATGTGGTCAAAGTGGGCATTTTGAATTGAATTTAAGTGATAGTACTGGAAACAGAAAAAATGGTCATACTGAGAAAATAATTGTTGTAAATCAAGATCTAATTCATTGAACAAAAAATAAAAACACAGGTTGCAAAGCTGCCACAGGCGACTATTTTTTAATTCTAACTGGCACCAACCACTTTCTTAAAAATGAAATCCTTAATAGATGCTTTGATAACATTTGCAAGTAAAATATACTTAAAATTTTATATTAGAAAAATACTGGTGCACACAGAATATAAAAATAGTTGCCTGTAGCAGCCCTGAGGTCACTTATAAATCTCTGAAAAAAAATCACATCAACAAGTATCATGTTTTTACTTTTAAAAATGAATCTGAAAATATGTTAGAAAATTTTGAGTTGTTGAGGGTACAAAAATATTTTTTTATATACACTGCCTTAACATAATTGTGATAAAACCAGTTCTTGCAGAAAAATTAAATTTTAAAAAGAACCAGATAAAATTGTTGAACTAAGTTTATATCTAAATTTGATTTAGTTTTTATTACTGAAACAAGTACAGTAAACTATCTCAAATCCAAAACCCTAAAATCCACAACTCAAAAAAAATCTGCATATAATTTACAGATGTAAATAATGAAACATTCAGTTCAGATATAGGGACAAAATTTGACTTTTATAATTTTATATCAATTCCATTTTTATTTTAATTTGTAACTTTTGTTAATAGTACTGAATTCATGTTTTTTTTTCCCACGAAGGAAAAGAAATATATTCTGAAAAAATTAAGATTTTTCTTATATCATTGGTAATCACAATCTTCTTATCGAATATATTTATGTATTAATCAAGCTTTTTTGGTTATTAAATCTAAATCTGGCTAAACCTGAAAAAAAAACTTATGATTTTGTTGAGAATTAGTAATGTATCTTTATGAGGTACATTAGTAACTACATTGAATAATTTAGGAAAGATATATTTCATGTTTATAATGAATATTGAATCATATATTATTGATTATTAACTTGATCCTTACTTTTAATATTTTAATCACTTTGAAAATTATCTAAATTTTTATTATTTTAATTTATTACTTATTACTTATTTTAATATTTTATTATATTGTAAAGCATTTATTTTAGTTTTGATTGCATTCAAATTCCTGTTTAAAAAAAGGTAAACAAAGTAATGACCGGAAATCGGCAAATTTCTAAAATCCACAAAACTTCTGGTTCCAAGCTGTGCGGATTTGAGAGAGTACTGTACTTAACTTCAAAATTTACATCTGCCTTTTGGCAGGGATTTTTAAAAAAATTAATTACCTTTACTTTAAATTATTATTGATGTAGATATATTTTTAATAGCATGTTTATTGTGTATGTGATATGTTATTTTGTATTAATTTAAAGTACCATAATTTTTATTTAAAAGTTGCAATTTTATTGTATTTTGTGTAATAAAAGTATGATTTTGTCATAAAATTCAACTATTTGTAGAACTTTTTCCATCATTTCCTTTTTATTCATAATTTACTGAGACTGCAATAGATTTCAATTTGTCCAATTGCAAGAATCCATTATTGGTATTCCTATTTATTCCTATGGGATTCCCCTTTTTTAGGCACATTAAATATATATATTTATGTAACATTAAACCTTATCAAACTTTTAGATGTAAATATGTATATTTCTGGTAATAAAAGAAATATCAATATTATCTTGTGTTTTCTGTTATTGTAGAAAGTCAATAAAATTGAATTTATTTTTTTAAATAAAAACCTGTGAACCGCCCATTAAGTTTTTTTCATTAGTCATCAAAACACACTTTGAGTCGCTTATTTATGCAATTAGATGAAAATTGAAGGGGGTACATTGGGGGAAATCAGCTATTGAAGTTGCCCCTTTTTTTACTTAAAAAAATGACAAAAAGTCATTTTTTGACAGCATTTTTATAAAATGGGGTTCACAAAAATCTGTTTAAATGAAAGTTTACTTTATTCTGAACAAAACAAAAAAAAAATTGAAAGCTCTAGCTTAAACCTGAAAGAAGTTATGGACTTTTTTGTTGTCACATGTGCTTTTCAAAATGGCGGCAAATCGGCCATCTTGGGAGCTATTTAAAAGCTCATAACTCACAAATCGTTTCATCAATTTCAATATAATTGATATTTTTGGAATCAGCATTAGAAATTCTACAAATCCACTGAATTTTATCAAAATTGGTGACGGTGGGTGTCATTTTTGGAAAAATCTGGGTGATTTGACATGGAATGACCCAATAGCTACCGTATATACTCGCGTATAAGTCATGAAATTTTAGACAAAAAAAGAACTTCAAAGTGGGGGATCGACTTATACGCGAGAAAATTCTATAAATAAAATATCAGAAAATAATTTGCTAGCAAATCGGTGCTGCAGCACTCCATTGTGTTTGTAGAGTACAAAATCCAAAATCCAGAACCCTTCCAACCTCGACAATTCTTCATTTAAGATCATTTAAGATTTAGTTTATTTTTCAAAAAAATAATCTACCCTACCCTGTTGCAAAGAACAAAAAAAAGTGTGTGATTTAAGTCATTTCGGAACGATTCACAGCAGTCGCTCTTTTCCAAAATGAATCCAAGGAATCGTTCCTTTACAGAGTCGTTTCATTTTGGACGAGTTCAAGGAATCGAACTTTTTTAGAGTCGTTTTATTTCAGATAGAGTCTGAGGAATCGTTTCTTTTCGGAGTTGGTACCCTACCCTGTTGCAAAGAACAAAAAAAAAAGTGCATGATTTATGTCATTTCGGAACGATTTAGAGCAGTTGGATTTTTTCAAAGCGATTCCGAGGAATCGTTCCTTTACAGAATCATTTCATTTCGGAACTATTTCAAGGAATCGAACTTTTCCGGAGTCGTTTCATTTCAGATAGAGTCCGAGGAATCGTTTCTTTTCGGAGTTGGTACCCTGCCATGTTGCAAAGAACAAAAAAAAGTGCGTGATTTATGTCATTTCGGAACGATTCAGAGCAGTTGGTTTTTTTCAAAACGATTCCGAGGAATCGTTCCCTTACAGAGTTGATTCATTTTGGAACGAGTTCAAGGAATCGAAGTCGTTTTATTTCAGATAGAGTCCGAGGAACCGCTCCTTTTCGGAGTTGGTGCATTTCAGTCCGATTCGAGGATTCGAACCTTTTGGGAACCAATGACCTAAGATATGTATACATTTTATGTCCAAAATTTTAAATTTATCAGCAAATTTTTTTTTTTAATTTTCGGAAAATTAAAAAAATATATCACACTTGTTTGAAAAAAAATGCATGTTATTGGCGGATCGCTTGAAATTTTATCTTAAAACATGTAAAAACCGTGGCGTTTCTTCCGAAAATTATGGTACTGATAATGTTAATTTTTTAGCCGAATTACTATAGGTATTATGCATCATGAAAAAATTTAGTAAATTTGTGTTAAAAATTATGACTAATGGCTTCTAATTTCGAACCCTGATTGAAATATAAGTTCGTAAATGGTGTATAGCCCGCGGACTATACACCAATGTATCTCTGCGGGTTATACACGAACTTTTTTTACTGCACTGCTCGATTTAGGGGTGCGGGTTATACACCGGGTACGGGCTATACACCCGAAAATATGGTAGTATCTTTTCAGTCTGCAGGTGTCCTTAAAAGTCTGCAACACCCGCCGCAGTGTCGCACACATTCTGCGATGGGGTTACTAAAGAATAAATGTTCAAATGTTTAATATATTTCTGCTTGTTTAGATTTCTTTACTGTTGCAAGACTATTTTATAATTTAATTCAAATAAAATTTGGAAGCATTTTTTTTCTAAACCTTACATTCATTTTACTTTTTGACAAAGTCTTTATCTTTCTGAAAGTTGTTTGATTATACAATACATATTATATAAAACTAAATTATATTAAAGCACATTATTATGTTTGTTTACATCTTAAATTTATTTAAAAAATAACTTAAAAGAAAAACTGATTTAAATCAATGATTTAAAAAAAAATCAATTGATTTAAATCATGATTAAAATCAATCCAATTTAAATCAACGAACCCTGTTTGAAAACAGTATCATTCTCTTTTTTTGTTCTTCAAAAGACCTTTCACAAAATCTTTCAACTTCATACAGGACCCTTCACAAAAAGTTTCAACCTTCAAACCAGGGGTGATTCTGAGTGAATTTTTTTGGGGGGGGGAAATTCACAGTGCATTTTCGAAAATCAGCAGGGGGGGGGGGGATTCCGCAAGTATATGCAAACAAGAATCCAAATATAACAATCATTTAAAATTAACAAAATTATGACTAAATTTTTCATAAATATAAGAAATTATCCAAAATTTCACCAAACAGGACCCTGTATGAAAAAAGATGTGAAATCTGTACATCTGTTATAATTAATTTACCGATTGAATAATCGTGTTTCTAAATTAATCCCTGTATGAAAAGTATGAACAGACCCCTTGTATATTGCACATATATTTAACATTAGAATCTATTTTCAACATGATTCTTCGGTTACAAACATATCCCATTTGACATTAAAAAAGGATCTTTCAATATCTATAAAAGAGATCAAATTAGAATAATTACATATTATAGTCCATTATTTACATATACTGTAAAACCACGATCCATCATTTTTCAAGGAAAAAAAACAATGAATGCGGATTAACTTCAAAATACGAAAAAACACGATGTTTATGCATTACTAATGCATGCAATGTATACAGTATTCTAATAAATACTAATTAGTTCAGGGCTGCAAAAAAGCCAGCGTTTTCTAAAAAAGGCCAGGCCGGCCGGCTTTTATTGGAAAAGATCGGTCTTTTGTGGAAAAAACCGGCTTTTATTGGCTTTTTTCTGGCGCATATATTACTATTTATTTCTAACAACCTCTTTTGTTAATTTACCTTACAAATGGCCATTTTATGTAAATTAAAACTAAAATCTTATAAAATTAATTTAAAATCATGTTTCAGATGTCTACTTTTATAGCTAGTTAATAATATATCACAAAAATCTCATAAATAGCCAATATGATTAACAGACATCTATACTATAGATCCAATGACACATCCTATGCTTAGAGTGTAAAATTTGCCTAAAGCAGAATATCATTTGCTGCGAACAATTTTTTCAGTTCTGATTGATTCTGACTTATACAGAGTTTACTGTACACAGGGCTCCCAACAGATTTTAGTCCTCAAAATGGGGAAAAGGGGACCATTTTCATTTAAAATAGGGACTTTGGGGGACCATTTTTGTTTAAAAAGGGGACTTTGGGGGACCATTTTTGCTTAAAAAGGGGACTTTGGGGACCAATTTTATTAAAAACGGAAACCAAATAAGGATCATATGTGTGTAAAAATATAGCACAAATTTTCGTAAGTAAGAAAGTAAATTTTTAAAATTACCCCAGAAAATATGTTATATGGTTATCGTCATAAGATTTTATGAAACAATGTACGCAATTTTATTTAAACACATTTAAATATGCTACTGAAAAAGAATATAAAGCATTCAATATTTTGGCATTCACCTTGATAATTCTCGTTACAGGTAAAAAACTAGTTGGATGTGACAATCCCAAAACTTTCTTCTATCTCATACTTCATTTTATAATTTAAAAAAAAAAAACATAGTTTCTCATTTTAATGCTTTGATAATTTTAATTCAATACCATACCAACTTTGATTTTCATCTTAAATTTCTGCTTCAGTCAATTAATCGGAGTAAAAACAAATTTCCGTCTCTGCACGAGCCGATGGACAATAGAATGCATAGGCAGATTTTTTTTTTTTCAAATTCAGGGAGAACCTACTTACCAAAAAAAAAAAAAATCATATACAAAAAATTAAATTCAGTTCTAGAACTAACTTCACACACTTTTAGATGGTGCAATATTGCAATGGCATAAAATTCGCTATTGCAGCGCCCCCTTCTGGCAGATTTTTTCCAAATTCGGGGAGGACCAACTTGCCATAGCCATACAGTTACACAAAAAATTTGGTTCAATTCGATGCATAATTTCATATACGGTTGGTCGGTACAATATTGAAAATGGTACAAACATCGCGATTGCAGTGCCCCCTTCCTGCGGAATATCTCAAAACTGAAGGAGGACCTGCTTGCCATAGCCAAAAACATTCACAAAAAATTTGGTTCAATTCTATGCATGACTTCATACACTTTTAGATGGTAGAATGACGACATACGGACACACACACACAGAGACGAACATTTTGTAAAAACATGTTTTTTGGAATCTCTGACCCTTAAAATGTGTAAATCTGTCAAAAACCGGAAGTCGAAAAAATTTCGATTACGATATTTTCTTCTATTGAAGATAGAAGAAAGTAATAATAGTGATCAGTTAATAAAAACAAGTGGATAAGTGTGATCACAGATCACTCAGAGGATTTTATTTAATATTCCTTTCATAACGTTCTAAACTTTAATTAATAAACCAAAATTGTTAATAATGAAATTTGTTAAAAATTAATAATTGTTTATAATGATTAAATCCTTACGTAGATGGGGATGATATAAGACATTGAGAATGGAGGTAGAGATAGAGTGAAGAATAACATTATTCATAACCTGGCTTTTAATTTAAGATATTACATGCCATATTGTAGATTACGTTTTTGAAAATTTATTTCAATACCGTCCCCTGGTGACAGAAAGGGATGAAAAGATGCTAACCGTTGAGATATGTTGAGCAGATTTTTTTTTCTTAAAATTTATGAAGTAAGGAACGCAATTAAACCATCTACTAATGGTGAAAAAATGAGTTAAGACGGTGGGAAATGGATGCTTAGGCCAAGAGTTTTAAAAGTATGTGTGAAAAAAAATCAATTTTCTGATTCCCCATCCCACATACACATGAAGAAATGCCCCTAATTGTCTAGGGTCAAAATAGACCCTAGCAAAATGTTGGGCTCGATGAGATACCTCCTTCAGTCAACCCTTCAAATGAGATTGAATCTTGCTGTAGTTTAATTAAGGGTTGAGTTTGAAAATTCCTGAAGTTTTATGAAAATCAGTACATTAGTTCTTGAGATAGAGCTATTAATGAAATTGTGAATAATGCAGCATAACAGTGTCACTTGTTGAGCGATATACACTAAAAACGATTAGTTTTTAGTGTATATCGCTCAACAAGCTCGCTCAGCTCTAGTTTATATCAAGGTCTAAGTGAATCTAAAGTTTTGTGCATTAGTTCTTGAGATACAGCGCTTTCTAACAGACATTTTCTAAAAACCACTAAAATTGTGTTCAGGACCTTCTAAAATGTATAAATCCATCAAAACTGGAAGTCGAAATTATTTCATGTATTCAATATTTCTTTTTGTAAAGATAAACAAATGGTAAAAAAAATGTGAAAAGGTTACTCCAACATTTTACTCCAACCATTTTCTTTAATATGATTCAGAGTTGTGGACTTTAAATTAATTTTTCTTAGTTTTAATCGACTGTTTCCATACAATTCAATGATTCTTTCCATTCAAAAAAGCTTCCCTTTTTTTTTAGGTGAGGGGGGTGGGGGTTTGAAGCATGCCAAGGGCCGTTATTGAAGACTGGTCAAACAGTAGTTTAATATAGTAACTTTTGTGTTCTGCAATTTTTTAATTTTTAAGAATTTTAACGAGATTCCAAAAATTTGCCTGTGTTCTGTTGCGATTTTTTAACATTTAGATTCATGATAGAATTTCAATTACAATGCTTTTTTATACCCATTATAATGCTTTTTTACACCCACTTAAAAAAATTTTGTTTTCTTGGATTTAAGCTTTTAGTGATTTTCAGAGTTTTTTTTTTATTTCGCGGCGATTTTTTTCAGACACAGAAAAGGGGACTTGGGGGACCAAAATACAAAAAAGGGGACTAAAGGGGACCTTTTTCTAAAAAGGGGACTTTTGGGGGAAAAAGGGGACCATTTGGGAGCCCTGTGTACATCCCTTTATCTTCATTTGCTTTCTTATAAGGAAAGAGCAGTTGACATAGAGTGGGTTGAATTACTGTGCAGTGGCAATAGCAAGAAACATGTGTCCTTTCTTTTATATCTCCTGCCATACACAGACCTCGGCCAATCTGATTGGTCTCTGTTTAACAGGTCCATGATATGACTGGCCTATATTGCAATAAATGTTCTTGCGATGATCACTATGATAAAAACACAGTGGTGTGGTAAATTGGTTGATGGAAATGTTTGTAAACATGCTCTTTCCTTCTATATATATTGACTAAATATTTTGTTCTTGTTCCTTCACAAATCTTTCCACACATTAAAATGAGAGGAATTGATTTGGGTCAAATAGTAAACTTTCCCACCCACAAATTTCTTGTATAAGGAGAGGTTTAGTGTTTAATCTAATAGGTTACTGGATTAGCAAGATTCCAGGAACTAACGCATTTACGCTTAAAGGAGCATAGGTATGGGAGTGGGAATTTAAAATAAATTTTCAACAAATTGTTTTGTTTGGAACAAGATCAGTGTAGTACTTATATTTAAAATGTAACTCAAATGACTGGTATTATATTTGGTAAAAATCGTTTCAACTACTTCAAAAAAATGTTTATTGTTCAAATTTTCTAATAAACATTCTTCTCATCTGTTGATCACAAGAACATTTCTACTGTCAATTCACTTCTATTTTAATTGACAATATATTAGACAGATCATTTTTATGAGAACAGTAATTAAATAGTTAATAATACATTTCTTTTCAAGAACAGTTTTTGTAGAATAAAAAAAAAGTTTTAGTAAAAGCCGGCCTTTTGCAAGCGGTTTAAACCAGAAAAAGCCGGCCAGTTTAAACCAGCCCGGCTAAAAACCAGCAGCCCTGAATTAGTTGTTTACTAAACTATAAAAGAAATAAATCGAAGTTATAGAAAATTGATAATATTTTAAAAAATCAATAATTTTTTTTTTTTTTTTTTTTTTTTTTTTTTTAGAAAATAAATTTTTAAGATATACAACATTTTTATGGTCGTTTTCAGTAATTTCATATCCATACATAAACGTTCATACACATTCAAATGTCGTAATTGAATCAGATAAAGTTGGCATTGGTGGCTCAACTTCATTGGCATGAACGTTATCCTCTGCTTCTTGCCATTATTTTAATTTTTTGCATTATCACACATTTCTCCAATGTTTAGGACACCACATGTCACAACATCTTGATCAATGGAAACATAATTGCATCCTCTGCTATATAAAACCACTCTTCATCTGCATTATTGTTCGTCATCATCAACACAAACAGCTCAAATGAGTTATTTTAGGATAAAAGGATGTAATTCCAGTTTGTGTGTCACATGGATTTGCATGACTTTAAATTTCATTTCGGTGAAAAGAAGAATTTTACAATGATGAATGCGGGAAAGGGATTTTTTAAGAATAATGCTTGCAGGTTTCATTAACATTTATTCAAGTATAATTCGTGAAGGGACCATAGAAATAAAATTATCAATGCGGGAAAACGATGGATGTCAGAAGGATAGATCGGGGTTTCACTGTAATGGCTCAATAAGTTGATTATGATTATGGTTTCATTAACAAAAGTTGTCTGTCTTGGTAGTTGTTATCAATCTCTAAAGTTTTAATTTCTTGTTTAAAAACTTTTATTTGAGAAAAACAAGAAACAGATTATTTCATAAACAAAATTTAGGAATTTGCATTTGTACACCATTTATTTTTAAGAGAATTCTAATTAATCACTATTTTAGTCTGTCTCATGGTTAATTTTCTTAAGTTATATTTTGCAAATAGCAAATAAATAAAATAAAAACATTCTGTTTTATTTAAATATGATTTTGTTTCTAATTATTTTAAATATATTTATAAACTGAAAGTTAAAAGTAGAAATTGTGAAAAGTTTTTTAAAATTTGCTTTAAAAGGTTTTATTAAGTATTGGATTCTGCCAAATATTTTGATATTCAGCATTCGGCCAAACAAAATATTCGACAGGCTGAAGTTTCATATTCAGCCTAACCAAAGATTCAGTAATATGGCCGAATACTGAATATTCAGTGCTTTAATATTTGCACCACCATGTTTTATGACAATTTTTCATCCCCTTGATATTGTTATCAATGTTCTGAATTTGTCTGTCGAATTCGGCAACACAATGTATATATGTACAGTGAGCAAAAAAAAAAGTATTTGCACGCAGACGATTTTTTGCATAAAGTAACCATAAAAAGCAAATTTGATACTATTCTCTTTATTATTCATTTATTTAAATAAGAAGAAAATAAAAATAACTACCCATTTTCCTTAAACAGTAAACTATTATGCATTTAAAAAAATAAATTAATACTGTCTCATACCTAAAAATCATTTGTACACGAAGCATTGACTGTTAAAAATGGCATTAAATGTGAACATTATGCAATGGTTTAGCATATCAGTCCCGCAGTACATTAACCCTGCACTTTAAAGACGCGTAATATATTAATTGGAGCAGGGATTATGGGGAGTTTTTGTTCTAATGGCGCTGAAAACTTGTGATATGTCTTTTGCTACCCATGAGAAGATTATATTTCTTAACAATTCTGGATTAAATTACTGAGGAATAGGTAAAAAATTAAATCTAAACTTTTCTAGTGTTCGTTATGTAATTAAGAAAAAAGAAACTGGTTCGACAATAAGTAGGCCGTGAACTGGGCATCCAAGAAAGCTAAATACCAGGCAAAACAGAGCCATCATAAAATAATCTTCAAAAAACTCTTTTCTAAGTGGTTGAGAATTGGCTGTAGATGTTGCTACAATGTCAGGAACAATAGTTACTATAAATGAAAACTAAAAAATTCGATTAGTAGCCAGCAAAGTTACAAACATTTGCTTTAAAAAAAACTAGCATTTCACTGAATGGAAAAATATGAATTAGTAATTAATACTGCAGATAAAGTTATAAGTGATAAACTATATTTAAATCAGAATTTCCCCCAGGTTTAAAAAAGGGCAGGGCGCTACTGTTCTGAAAAGGGCACTTTTTACATTTTTCAGGGCACTTTTTCATTTTCAAGGGCATATTTTTTATAGAGTTGAATCTAGAATCTAGCAATTCAAAAGGTCGGGAAAAAAACAGAAATTTCAACAAAAAATTGAAAAAAAAAAAAAAAAAGTAAATTTTGTTAAAAAATCACGAAAAAAACGTCAAATTTCGTAAAAAAAAAAATCACAAAAAAGAAAATTTTATTAAAAGATCGCATAAACAGCAGTTTTTGCAAAAAGATTGCAAAAAACGGCATATTTTGCTAAAAAATCACGAAAAAACGACACATCTCGGGAAAATATCGCGAAAAAAACGGAACTTTTCACTAAATTTTCCGTTTTATTGCAATTTTTGGAAGAAATTTTATGTTTTTCCACAATCTTTTGAGGAAATCTGCTGTTTTGTGAAATTTTGTGACGAAATTAGCCATTTTTTGCGAATCTTGCATGAAAATTAGTTGTTATTTCGCGATTTTAAACGAAACTTGCCTTTTTTTTTGCGATTTTTTGACGAAATTACCTGTCTCACGGGACACGTATGAGGCTATTTTTTGCATTCCGCCACCGATTTCTTGCATAATTTACGCGCTATAGCGTGTTCGGATCATCGCTGGAGGGCTGCATTTTTTCAAATGTGGGCACGAAGGGTGCTATTTTTTTGAATGAATGACAAGAGGGGCGCTAGTTTTTGGATGAGGAGCAATAGGGGTGCTATTTTTTAAACTAAAGGGCAGGAGGGGCAGAATGCCCCCATGAAACATTCTGGGGGAAACTCTGTTTAAATATATATTAATGCATAGATGATGATCTAATATCATCAAGATTGGCATGGCAAGTGGTAATCTTGATGATATTAGATCATCATCTATGCATTAATATATATTTAAATATAGTCTATCACTTATAACTTTATCTGCAGTATTAATTATTTAATAATTAATTAACAATTATTGCAGCATTAATTTTTAATTATTTGACGAGTGTACAGATAAATATAAATATTCTTTGCTTTGGCTGAGATTTCAAAACTCTGGATGTATCATTAAGGCAATCAGAGAGAGCCAATGAGTTGGTGAGGTGGAGGAAAGTCTGCTTGGTGGCAATAAAGTCAAATGCAAAATATGCAGTATTACTTGCCTAGTGGCAAATGCTAATTTTGTCCCATATTTTTAAAGTAATTGGCTATAATATTATGATTTTTCTTGACAATCATTTCAATTTTCTTGACTTTAATCATTAAAGAAAAAAAAAAAATTCAACAGCTAATTATTATTGGTACAATTAGTGAGCTTATGGGTGTATTTCGATTCAAAATGCTTATTTTCCAATTTATTTTAAAAATCATTTTTGTTCTCATATGCATGACACTTGCAAATTGTCTTAATTAGAAAGTGTACAAGGTGCCATGATTGTCGATTCTTTGATAAATGCAGAAAATATTGCAAAAAAAGCAATCAAAAATGGTATTTTGAACTGATTTTCCCGAAGCAGGAGATCTGTGAGCAAAAAAAGGGTCATGCTGAAACGGTAATAAGGATGCACCGGATATCCGGCTCCTGCCGGATATCCTGCTTATTCGGCACTCAAACCAGATATCTGTTCCAGCCGAATATTTCAATATTCGGTTGCCGGATAGTGAAAAAATTTTTTAAATTCTGTATTTTACATTTTAAAAAATATGTAAAATTAATTTGCTCCTTGCCAACCTTATCTTACTAAAAAGTAGTGTTAATAAAAATAAATACTCATATATTTTCACAATTATGAAATTATAATGGTTATATGTAAAAGAAGATGTATTTAAAATATGACAATATTTTGTCATAACCTATAACAGCAATTGTAAAACAAACTAAAATATGTACTACAACTTCAAATTTTTTATTTCTCTTATTTGTTGTTAAATTTCAGTGATGGGGTAATTTTACACTTCTCAAAAGTTTTATTGTAATTTTCACCAGTAAAAATTTAACTACAGTGTTCAGTCATAACTGCAATTGTAAAATCAAAGCTAGAATATCAATTACAATTCCAACTTTTTTTTTTTTTTTTTTTTTTTTTTTCCCAGTAATGAAGTAGTTGATTTTTATAGTTCTTCTCAAGTGTTTTGTTAATAACTTTATTATTATTTGAGTTATGAATATCAACAAAAGAGGAAGGTATAAATATTAAATGTGGCAGTTCTATGAAGTTGCTGTTAATACATCAAAAATTCTGAGTCAGAAATATGTACAATGGGCCCATATTGTAAATGCTAAAGTATTGAGGATTAAAAACCATGTAGAAAAATAAAGTTTCCAACAAACTAAAGAGTTTATTTATGAATACTCATACACCAGATTGAAAATGTGTTTGTTTAGAAAATCAAGAACAAAATGGTGTTGATATTAAAGAAACCATTCAAATTTTGCTGGAACATCAATTGCACAAGTTAAGCTGTCAACAGTAGAAAAAAATTTGATAAAAACAAAAGAAAAAAATCATTAAATATACAAACTGCATTAAAAAAAAAAAAAAAAAAAAAAAAAAAAACATATTTTAGTAAAAATTTTCAAAACAATTGAATTGTGCCATCCAATTTTTTAAAATTGCAAGAACCATTTTGAGACTTGCTCTACAATGCAAAAAGAGCTTAATAGGAAAACTGTAACTCTCACTCAGAGTCAAGAGGAGTAACAAACATTACTATCCCATTTTTTGTTAATTATGTGTCAATAGGGTAAAAACATTTTTTTTCTGTTAGTTAATCAATACAATGCATCTATAAAAAAAATCAAGACAGACACCACTTAAATCTGGTGATAGACTAAAGATAAGGTAGAAAAGAAATATACATGTAAAGGTAGAAGTTTTATAAGTAAAATTGAAGAGGAAAAATATTAAATTTCAATATTGAATTATTACTATTCATTTGTTTTTAAGTAACTGTGACTTAATAAGTGAATTAAAATCTATTAATACTTGCATAATATAAAATTGCAATAATTTTTTTTTCTTTAAAAAGCATAAAATTGAAAAATTATTCGGCCGGATACCGGATATTCGGTAAAATTTTGTACCAGATATCTGTCATTCGGTATCCGGCAAAAATCCACATCCGGTGCATCTTTAATAATCACTTATAAATCAAATTCTAATGAATTGAGCGTAAAATTACATCTTACGGCACCTTATAAGTCTCTTCAAAAATCCCCTCAGGAAGTTTCATGTTTCTACTTTTTAAAAAAAGTCTGAAATGGATCAGAAAATTTCGAGCTGTTGAAGGTGGAAAAGTGTTTTTTCGAATACACCTTTATGGCAAGAGTGAAAGATATAAGATACAGCAATGTCCTTAAAATCTCCTTGCATCCAGGGGTAAAAATGATATACTTTATTTGAAATGTATGTGGAATTAAAATTGATGACTATATTTTGTAGGGAAAAAACCATTTCTTGAAAACATAATCCAAATAAAGAGTTTATGGTCAAAAGCCAAAATATAGAAAATACAATAAAGTTGCTAAATCTGCTTGCATCTAATAGAAAGAAGAATTAACCAATTCACTAATTAGATGTAGTAGAGATGCATATATCCATGAAAAAAAGCTGTATTTCACAAAGCAAATTAAGATTTTTTTAATCGCCGAGTGGTGACTAGGATGCCAATCATTGACCAATTTTTAATCGCCGCTTTTACAACTTTAAACGCCACATGGCAACCATTAATTTACACCTATAATAGTTACAGCACAATCAATTAGAAATATTCTTTATGATGCAAATATTCGAGGAAGAGCCTCTCGAAAAAAAACATTTATTAGTGAAACAAATAGGGTGAAAAGACTTGAATTTGCAAAAGCTTATGTCAGCAAACCACTAGAGCTTTGGAAAGCAGTTATTTTTTTCGATGAAAGCAAGCTCAATATTTTTGGCTCAGATGGTAAAAAAAACTGTATGGCGAAAGCTAAATACTTCTCTTCAAATTAAAAACTTGAAACCAACAGTAAAACACAGTGGTGAGTGGTGGTCATGTAATGATTTGGGAATGCATGTCTTTTAACAAAATGACCTTATTGAAGGCAATATGAATGCTAAACAATATATTAATATATTGCAAGATCATTTATCTAATAGCAGGGCTGGCAAGTTTCTGCCGCGGTGGTTAAAACCAGCGGTTATAACCGGTTAAAACTGGCACGGCAGAAACTAAGAAATTATACTAATAAGAACTTTAGCCTGCAATGATTAATAATTTAAGCATTACTTAATATATAAAGAATTTAGTCAAAAAATTAAAATAAAGATTATGAATGTTATTCAAAGTAGAAAAAAGTTTCAAAAGGATCACTATATCAGGGTTGGCAAGTTTCTTCCACAGTGGAAAAAACCGCGAAAAAAACCATGGAAAAAACCGGCCGGAAGAAATAGGTTTCTTCCAAGTGGAAGAAACTATTTTTCTTTAAGAATTTATCAAATATTTTCAATTTTGTAAGATATAATAAATATTTTCTTCCTATAATCTTATATTAACTAATTTCACTGGACCAAAACAAATTTAATTAAGTATATATGCTAAATTAATAATTACATCAGTTTTTTAGCCAAGATAACACACAACACATATTTGGAGATCTTCAACCATTGGCTAAATGAAATTTTATCCAAAATACACAAAATCAATTAAATGTTATCAATTTCAATTTAATTAACATATTTTTTAATTATTTAAATTTCTGAAACTAGTAAATAGTAGCGATTCCTTACTAATAATAGAATGAAACTCATGTAAATAAAAACTTTTAATTTACATCAATTTTATTAATGTAAGTATTGTATAGTAATTACTGTATTAAATAGAGATTGACTAAAAATATGGTTTCGTTTTCAGCCCAAAATTCGAGTTTTGACAAAAATGTCGATGAAAATTTGGCTGGACCGAAATACTTAGTATTCCAAAAATCTTGTTTCTTCAACATTAGTCATTGATTTGAACTGTATCGGCTCAAATGAATGTACTGCAATGGACTTCATTGTTTATAATTATCAGTCATATGAATTATAAATCATCTCATAGAAAATTTTTAGTTTAAACTGCATTAGTGTCTCATATATTCTTTGAGAAAGTTCTAGAATAATAAATAATCATTTACAAGAATCATCATAGAAGAAGAATCAAGTTGTATATATCTAAGACAAAAAATTTTTTTTAATTAAATGAAATTCATATAATTGGAAAATCTTTGTGTCATGGATGAATTAATTACTAATATTGTGCATGAAAATAAAGTTTTTGGATTATTAACAGTTGTACATAATTAATAAATACTATACATATAATTAATTTACGATGAATTGTGTATATTTATTTATGTATTAATTACTTTAAAACATACAATTTAATTACTTAAAAATTTTTTTGGATGTTGTCGTTTTTGCCCAAAAAGTAGGAAGGTCACCTAATTTCAGTTTTAAGCTTAAAAACCTGTTCCGGTCTATCCACAGTAATA
This sequence comes from Maratus speculifer, assembly GCA_964019185.1. Classification (NCBI taxonomy): domain Eukaryota; kingdom Metazoa; phylum Arthropoda; class Arachnida; order Araneae; family Salticidae; genus Maratus; species Maratus speculifer. The sequence goes on from OZ025296.1 coordinate 69,527,755, forward strand.
AAAAAAATCATTAAAATCCTTAATTTTTTCAGTACAATGCAACATAGTATGACAAAAAAGTTTTTTAGCAGTAGGATGCTGCAGTCAATTTCTCAACTTAAATTGGATGAAAGCAAAAAATGAAGATTTTTTTTTTTTCAAGTCCTACACTTCAGGATAGTTTAAAAACAGGTCCATAGATATTTTTTAGAACATGAATCTTTTAAAATCAGCATTGAGATATTCATGCTAGATGTTAGTATAAATTATTACAAATTTATATTTTTACTGTGTTGCACAGTTTAAAATAATGCACTTTTATATGAAAATAATATATTCTATATTAAAAATAAACAATTTGTAGGCAGTTTTTTCCCCTTTTTATATATATTGGACAACTAATAAAAAACCCATCCCTATACTTCTAGAGTAGTAAAAATCCATCACCCAAAAATGTCTGCTTAATCTAAGGTTTTTTAATTAAAAAAAACACATCTTTTCAAAAAAAATATTTTTAATAATAATTAATTTTTCCAATTTAGATTTCATGTAATTATACTTTAATTCTTTTACATAATTAATATACTTTGAGTGTTAGTTTTGGTTTCCGGTGGTTTCTTCCAGTTTTTTCCAGTTTCTTCCACTGTCCTGGAAGAAATAGGTTTCTTCCGGAAGAAACCCAACCCTGCACTATATATACTTTATACTTTAATACTAATTACTTTATTTATAGAATAATTATGCTATTTGAAAAACAGAAATTTTCATAATGGTAATATGATGCTGTACAAATTTAACTAGTGATATTATTGTTTATGGTTGAATTTCTATTTAAAAGTTTAAGAAAAATAAATTTACAAAAAATTCTGTGATATTTTAACAACACTTTGAGTACTTTTAAATAAGTAATACATCACAATAACTTATTAAATTCTTTACTACTACATACAAAGAGAAATGATTCTTGTGAAAAAATATATAAGGCACAGTCCATGTCAATTCAGGCAGCCAAAGAAAAAATCTTACCTTCATAGTCTCAGAAATTCTTTGATTGAACATATGTTAAAATTCAGGAAAAAATAAAATTCCCGTAATTTTTGGTTTTCCCCAAAAAAATTTCTGGACCGAGATACAGGGTGCCAAAGATGGCATCCCTAGCACCTTTTCCCGTTTGCGATTTTTGAAAAAAAGTTTAAAGTGCTCTATCTCTGAAACGATGCAAGATATCTCATTGCAGTTTATTTTATTTTAAAGATAATATCTTTCTGCTTAAAAAGATATACTCTATTTTGAAATATGTATTTAATTATTTTTACAGCAGCCTTCTAAAAAAAAATTTTTTTAATCAAAAATAATTTTTTTCTCAAAAATGCCAATCTCAAAAATTTTGATTTTTTTACTGTTAGTCAAACCATTGAGGACTACCTTCACTGTAAAGGAGAACTTCCACTTTTGAGTTTAACAAGTTTTAGAATCATTTCAAGAATTTAGAGAATTTTACAGGAACTGCATGTCAAAAGTTCCATTAAAAGTCTCTCAATTTTTGTTTATTTGTATCATATGTAGCCTATTACATATCCTAAACAAGTTAGAAATCACACGTCAAACATGGTAAATGAGGTGCATTCATACTATGACAAGTTTTATAAATATTTAGATCTTGGTGCAATAAGTATTACATTCTTGTGAAAACTGGCATGAATACAAAATTTATTATGTTTCTATAATATTAAATTCAATAATATGGAAGTAATATGAATCCATCTTTAAAAGAACGTAATCACCAGGGCAACCTAGAATCAATACCTATCATGGGATATTTAATTATGTATGATAGAATTTAATAGAATGAACAATCATCTATTAATATCATAGTGATGGGTATATTCATCTATTGCTATCATAGTACCTATATTGCACAAACTTTGAACAGCACGCAAGAAGAAATTTCATTTGTCCAACCAAGATCTCTGAAACAGTTGCAAAATATTCAGATTCACAATTTATAAAAAGGAATTTTTGTTGCCTGTGTATATTACTGGGAATGGTGGGTTGCAAAGGTAAATGATATCAGTTGTTAATGAAATTGTTAACTTTATGCTCCCACTTGGATCGGCTGTTGGGTATAGATTTCCACCTGCAAGACAGCAACATCGCCACCAGTGTTCACTTTCTATTCACAATGTTTTAAGGATTATTTAAGCCCCAGACCCTATTAGTTAAACAGGAAGGCATCACTAAATATCAAAGGAAGATACAGATACTGCTCAACAAATTATAAAGTCTATGAATTTCTAATTTCAGTTCTAAGCAGAGTACACTTGAAGTAATATGCTTTGAAACTTATACATATATTTTGTAAACTTTAGTGCATGTTTTTTTTCTTTTGCAAGCTATTTTTAAAGCTATCAGTTTCTTATACTTATTAAGAAATAAAATCCTATATCAAACAAGACTAAGATTTTGATTTCCTGAGACCAGTATGTGATTGTCATACAGGAACTGGTAAAATATATGGCAAAATTTTACATTGTGTTTCGATAACTTGTCAAAATCAAAAGTGGAAGTTTTCCGAAATAAGGAATGCAGTAAGTACTCAATGGTATTAATCAACAGCAAAAAAATAAATAAATTTAGGATTGGCATTTTTGATTTTGTTTAATTAAAAAAAACAAAAGGCTGCATCAGAAAATATGAATACAATTTTACAAAATTGAATATATCATTTCAAACAGAAAAAAAAGTTACCTTCAAAAAAAAAAAAAAAAAAAAAAAAAAGTTGTTGTTGTGAAAAAGGTTGTCAGATGTTATGAAAGTTAAATTAAAACTTTGAAAAAAAGACACTCATAAACATTTTATTCATCCTGTTGAATCCTATCACGCATAATTAATTCAAACATATCCCATGATAGATAATGATTCTAGGTTGCCCTGGTGATTACGTTCTTTTAAAGATGGATTCATATTACTTTTGTATTATTGAATTTAATATTATAGAAACATAATAAATTTTGTATTCATGCCAGTTTTCACAAGAATGTAATACTTATTGCACCAAGATCTAAATATTTATAAAACTTGTCATAGTATGAATGCACCTCATTTACCATGTTTGACGTGTGATTTCTAATTTGTTTAGGATATGTAATAGGCTACATATGATACAAATAAACAAAAATTGAGAGACTTTTAATGGAACTTTTGACATGCAGTTCCTGTAAAATTCTCTAAATTCTTGAAATGATTCTAAAACTTGTTAAAGTCAAAAGTGGAAGTTCTCCTTTATAGTGAAGGTAGTCCTCAATGGTATTGACTAACAGTAAAAAAATCAAAATTTTTGAGATTGGCATTGAGAAAAAAATTATTTTTGATTAAAAAAAATTTTTTTTAGAAGGCTGCTGTAAAAATAATTAAATACATATTTCAAAATAGAGTATATCTTTTTAAGCAGAAAGATATTATCTTTAAAATAAAATAAACTGCAATGAGATATCTTGCATCGTTTCAGAGATAGAGCACTTTAAACTTTTTTTCAAAAATCGCAAACGGGAAAAGGTGCTCAGGATGCCATCTTTGGCACCCTGTATCTCGGTCCAGAAATTTTTTTGTGGAAAACCAAAAATTACGGGAATTTTATTTTTTCCTGAATTTTAACATATGTTCAATGAAGGAACTTCTGAGACTATGAAGGTAACCCCCCTGCCTGAATCGACATAGATTCGGCCATAAGTAAATAATTGTAGCACAAAAATAACAGTAAAACTATTTTATGAAATATCTTATACAATTATTTTATAATATTGATATTTATTTTATATAAATCATATTTATTTACAATTTTAACTGCTATGCCCTTAATATCATTTTCATGATTTTCAGTTATATGCATACAATATGGCTGATTCTTTGTGACAAATTCAAAACTATCTAATTCTAATACAAATTTATTTATTTTTTAATTAAAACGATTCAATATTTTATTTGTTATTTATCCTTAATAAAATGCATATAAGCAATTTAATACTGCTAAAAAAGTCTGATTATGTCATAAAATGAGTTTATGTTAGTTTCTACCGGTTAAAACTGGTTATAACCACTTTCTGCCACTGGCACGGCAGAAACCATTTTCTGCCGGCAAAAACCCAGCCCTGTCTAATAGTGCTCAGAAATTAGGAATTCCTAATTCATATTATTTCCAACAGGATAACAATCCGAAACATACTGCATATATTACTAGTGTTCATTCTAGGCCATTTTTGAAGGGTGCAGCACCCTGCCCTTTTTCAAAGTAGTAAAGTGCACCACTGGTTTTACCCAGATTTTTAATAAATATATTTTTTTTTATTCTGTAGTATTTCAAAATTTGTGTGCCCAAAAATGATAGAATTTTTTCATTTCTTTAAGAAAAAGAACACGAAACTATTCAATCATGTTTTAATTTAATTGTATTTTTAGTTTTTTTACCATAAAATCATTCGAAATGAATGTTAATTGATTTATTATATTTAAAATTATGTACTTTCCCGCTTTCTTTTTTCCCCTTCTAAAGGCAATAACAATTTTTTTCTTGCAAAAGTGCCCTTTTCTGCTGCAGTAGTACCCTTTTTAGTGAATAGCACCATGCCCTTTTTATTTCTAGAGTGAACACTATATTACAAGGTTATGGTTGCTTTATAATATAAACAATCAATTGAAAATGCCACCACAATCACCAGACCTCAATCTGAAAATTTATGGCATATTTTGTAGGTGAAAATAAGGAAAAGGAAAATTTCTAACAAATAAGAACTTCAATAAGCTCTTAGGGAAGAATGACCGCATATAAACAGTGAAACATGTCACAAATTAATATAATCAGCTGTGTCAGCGTTCGGCAAGGGAAAGGGGAAAAAATATCGGCAAGCTTGGCAACAAATTCCTAATTTTAGTAACCCTGTCAAATATGATGGCAAAACCCAGTTTTTGGCAACCTTAAGAGCAACTTTCACAGATGCAAGAGGGAGCTTTTCTCTTTGCGCTGGTGATGTAATTTGATTACGTAGCTGCGTTATTGTCTTCTGCGCAATTGAGATATTGAAATTCAAACTTTGAAACACACAATGGTGCTTTCCCACTTTAATAACTTGTTTTTTTTTCCGTTCATTGTAGTAGTTCTTAGCTTCTCTGACAATGAGGATTTTAGCTGGTTTGTTTTAGAATTTTTTTAGTTAATTTTGTTGGATTTTTTTTATTTGTTTCATTGATTATGCCAGATTATTTCCCTTCAATTTCCATCGCAAGGTAGGGTGTAATTAAAAATGGTACTACTCTGTTATCCTGTCGACCAATTTTGCCAAATTATACAAATCGCCAAACTAATAGCCAAATTATACATATTGACACATTTTTTATTTTAAATCATGAAAAAAACAAATAATTAGTAGAATATTAATAAAAATATTAATAAAAAGTCGAAATAAAAATCACTAAATGATTTTTTAAACACATGAATCGTATTTAATGTCATTGAATGTGACATTCAAAATTATCCATTATTGGCATTTAATCTTATAGTTTGGCGATTATTTTTTGGTCGGCGAGATAACCTAGTAGTATTTAAAAAAAAGCAATGTCTTAATGTAATTGATACATAAAGACTATCCTTTAGATAAATACTTAACATATCTTTTAGATATATCCTTTGCCTAATAAGCATTTTTTTTTTTTTTTTGATCGGGTGCATGGAGCTTTTTTTATTATTTTTAGGAAGATTCATTTTTGATTCAGTAAAATGACTCGTCAAAACTGTGGGTCGGATATGAGAATGATTTAGTCGGTAACGACGCGTCGATCTCAGGCATTGGTATTGTAGTAAAGATCGGTGTTTTCGTTTAAAATTTTTAATTATCTTTTTTGTAATTGTTTTTTTTTTCACTTGCACCCTGTATATAGATATCTTTTAAATTGGAATTTTCTTTGGAATTTAAATTATTTCGTTCATTTGATTTATATGTAAATATTTTGTTGTTGTAACCTCCTTCTGTTCTTTAACAATTTGAAAATTTCAAGAAATCTACAAAATGTAAGTACTATTTTTATTTTATTTTCTTTTATTCGTGCAAAAAATAGTTTTCAAAATAATCGCAATTCTGAATCAGCATTTTTTGTAATTTTCACATGCACCCTGTATATAAATATTTTTTCATTTTCTTTGGAATTTAAAATATTTCGCTTATTTTATTTATATCGAATTTTTTGTTGTTGTTGTTGTTGTAACCCTCTTTCTGTTCTTTCACAACTAAAAAGAAATCTATAAAATGTACTATTTTTTGTTTTTACTTTGTTAGGTAGCTTTCATTACAAAAAGTAAAAAGCTACCTATTGCAGCCGTCCGGAGGAAAGCACTTCTGGAAAATTTTGGTATATTTTCACCGATCATGACCCCCAGACCCCAAAACCACCCTCCGTTCAAATGTTGACATATATATATATATATAACCATATATATATATATACACTGGTGTCCAAAAGTTAAGCATAATTGGTAATTAAGTAATTATTTTTAAGTAATGAAAGAAATATGAATCGGAATGTGCTGAAACTCCAGGTGTGTAAACAAAATAGTATGCGTCACATATTTTCGCGAAGAGTTTTCCCCGAAATCGAACAGTTGACCGTCAACAAATTGAAAAAGAACGAAGATCTTTTGGATAACCCTGTCAAAACTAATGTAGCAAAAGCGTTCAAACTCCATATTATGATTAATTGGCTTATTGTAATGTACTGTGTTAATTTTTACAAGGATAGCATCTATACTCGTAGAGAAATTAAGGTTTTTATAAAAACAGTCCTAAATTTTTCCAAGTTTTTTGCTTATAATTTGCAGAGTTCTTATTATAAAATAATGTTCTTTTCTGAAAATAGGACAAACATCATTGTACACAATACCCTGTCATCAGAATTTAAAAATGATAAAAATTGTATGAAAAATGAGTATGTTTAGTAAATAATTTTTCATTGCGCATGCGTCAACGATATCAAAATGTCATTTGCATATTGTGTTAGCTAAATGTATAGAGCAACTTCTGTAAAAGTTTCAAAAACATAGCTTGAAAATTCTGAAAATGGGAGCCTATTGAATCAACTCAAAATCTGTTATTCCTAAAGGAAGCAAAAAAATCAGGGGTTTTACCTAAATATAGTTGTACGTGCAATATTGTGTAGGCACTAAACAATGGAATATGGATACAGCCCCTCATCTTTTTGCTTCATTTAGGGAATAAAGGATTTTGAGTTGATTCTATAGGCTCCCATTTTCAGAATTTTCAAGCTATGTTTTTGAAACTTTTACAGAAGTTGCTCTATACATTTAGCTTACACAATATGCAAATGACATTTTAATATCGTTGACGCATGCGTAATGAAAAATTATTTACTAAACATATTTATTTTTCATACAATTTTTATTATTTTTAAATTCTGATGACAGGGTATTGTGTACAATGATGTTTGTCATATTTTCAGAAAAGAACATTATTTTATAATAAGAACTCTGCAAATTATAAGCAAAAAACTTGGAAAAATTTGGGACTGTTTTTATAAAAACCTTAATTTCTCTATGAGTATACATGCTATCCTTGTAAAAATTAACACAGTACATTACAATAAGCCAATTAATCATAATGTGCAGTTTGAATGTTTTTGCTACATTAGTTTTGACAGGGTTATCCAAAAGATCTTCGTTCTTTTTCAATTTGTTGACGGTCCCCTGTTCGATTTCGGGGAAAACTCTTCGTGAAAATATGTGACGCGTACTATTTTGTTTACACACCTGGAGTTTCAGCACATTCCGATTCATATTTCTTTCATTACTTAAAAATAATTACTTAATTACCAATTATGCTTAACTTTTGGACACCAGTGTATATATATATATATATCTGATTTTTGTCATGCGATAACTAACGTATTTATGAACCGATTTGAATGAAACTTGGTATGTACATAGTACATACAAATGTCTCGACCGAGTTCGTTGGTCAGCATCATCCGCCATTTTGTTTCAAAATGGCGGCCATTTTAAATTTTTTTAAAAATTTAAAATTAAATGCGAAAAAATTAAAAGTTGAAAAATATTTTCCTTTTATGTGTTAGAACTTAAAACAAAGATTCCAGAACACTTTTTATTTTGTCTATATCTTAAAAAATGATTGAGTTATAGCACTTTGAATTTTTCTTATGGCTGACATTTTGAAACGATCTGATTTTTGTCACGTGATAACACGCGTATTTATGAACCGATTTCAATGAAACTTGGTATGTACATAGTACATACAAATGTCTCGACCGAGTTCGTTGGCCAGCAACATCCGCCGTTTTATTTCAAAATGGTGGCCATTTTAAATTTTTAAAAAATTTTAAAATTTAAAATTAATTGCGAAAAAATCAAAATTTGAAACATATTTTTTTTTTAAGTGTTAGAACTTAAAACAACGATTCCAGAACACTTTTTATTTTGTCTATATCTTACAAAATGATTGAGTTATAGCACTTTGAATTTTTCTTATGTCTGACATTTTGAAACGATCTGATTTTTGTCACGTGATAACACGCGTATTTATGAACCAATTTCAATGAAAATTGAAATGTACATAGTACATACACATGTCTCGACCGAGTTCGTTGGCCAGCATCATCCACCATTTTGTTTCAAAATGGTGGCCATTTTAAATTTTTTAAAAAATTTAAAATTTAGAATGAAATGCGAAAAAATTAAAAATTGAAAAATATTTTTCTTTTACGTGTTAGAACTTAAAACAATGATTCCAGAACACTTTTTATTTTGTCTATATCTTAAAAAATGACTGAGTTATAGCACTTTGAATTTCGCTTATAGCTGACATTTTGAAACGGTCTGATTTGAACGATCCACAATGTTGCTTTAAAATGGCATACACTTTATGATATCGTGGAATTTGGTGACTCTCTAAATCGCTTAAAATAAAACCAAGTTGAATAAAAGATGACTAATTTCTAAAAATTCCTATTAATATTCAGTCTTGACAAAAACTAGTTTCAATCTTATAAAATCACTAATTTTATAAGATTATTTCCATTAATTTGAGCTTAGTATTTTTGAACAATGTAACTTACCTTAAAATAAATAAATAAATATATAAGTATATGAAAGCTACCTCTTCCTCCCGGCATTGCCGGAAGGACTTTTTTAATTTTGTGCTTATTCGTGCTAAAACACCATTTTCAAAATGGTCGCAATTGTGAATCATTGACATAGTCTAAATTATTTATTTTTTATATTTACAAAAAGGCATTTTTTCAAGAGTTTTGAAAGTGATCTTTGTATTTGAAAACTGGTTTCTCATGCAGTTTCAGTTTGGCGATCATTTTTGGAAACGAAAAAAATCGCCAAGTTTATGGTGCTGAAGGCTAACACATCTGTTCCTTTTTAACTTATAAATAATTTCTCTAGTTCTATTGTTATTGCTAGTGTGCAAATATTTTTTTGGCAGTACACATGCTACTTTTTAATGTTTTCAAATTTTAAATATAATTATATTAAGTCAGATATTAAATATGTTTATTTGTTTTGTAAAAGTGTTGGTATTTTTAATTCTTAGTTGCTTTTTATTTATTTATACATATGCTACAATAAATTTACCTGCTGTGCAAATTTTTTTTTTGCTCACTGTATAAAAATAAAATAATGACACTTTACCTAAACGAAGTTTGATACGGTGTACCAAAACAGTCTGGCTTGGTCCATACTTTAAATTCCAGAACAGAATTGTTTGATACTGGTACACATTCTGTAGACACAGTCTTTTTAATTTTAGAAAAATTTTGTCTCTTTATGTAATACTTTTTAACATGAACAGGTGATGATAGAGGAGTCTCACTACGGCTTTTTTGACGTCGAGCAAATCGATAATTGGACACAGGAGGTAATCCCGTATCGCTAGATGAACCATAAACTTTAACTTCAGTTTCTGTTTTTTCTGAAGGTTCCACATATTCTACTTTGTCCAAATTTCCTGAATCAAAATCGGAAGTAAACAACAGACCACCACATTTAATTTTCATTATAAGAATACTGTGTTAAATAAAATCTTTCAAGCTAGAGAACATCTTGAATGGAAACTTCATATTTGAACTAAAATAAATAACTTGATATTTAGTGACTGTTTTTCAAACACAGACCTGAAATTTAAAAGAACAAAGAGCGAGAACACATTCAGACAGAAATTCACACATAATTCATATAGTCATATGAAATTCTCTAAAACATTTAAAAAATTAAGTAAAAAAAGACTTCAAAAAATCAACGCAAATAAATCTTCGTGCTTTAAATTTTAATCAAAATTTTACCCAAAGCATTTTTATTCCAAATTTCTAAATTGTTTACAAACAATTTGTTATTCTTTTGCTTTTTCTTCGAGTTGAGAAACACCTACTTCAAGTCTGACGTAGAAAAAAGAGAAAAGAAGACCGAAAAGAATTTTGCATTTATTTATTTATTTTACTTCAGAGGTTATTTTTATTATTACTATTATTTCAACATTTTTTTTCACAGTTTCTGCCCATTAAAAATCTTTGATTAATCAAAAACTTGAACATTCTAAAAGTAGAAGTTAAATATAGGGCAGTTCATCGAATGGCAGCAGTCACGTGATTTTCATGTTTCTCTCCAAAAGTGACGTCATCACCCGGAAGATTTGGCGTTTTTCTTGGCGATTTTCTGGCAACCTCGTATATTGCAAGTTCCAATGCGATCCTACGTTCTGTTTTAGACGAGTTTTAGCGTCTCCCCCTAGACCATAGGTTCCCAACCTTTTCTGATCCACTGCCCCCTTTAAAAGAGAAAAAAATGCCAACGCCCCCCATCTCCATAACAATTAATTATACAAAATGTTAAATTATTATTGCATATTATCTATATTTTATCTGTATATCAATCTATTAATCAAAGTAAAAGTTAATTAAAACGACCATCAAATGTAGAAAAAAAATTAATAAAAATTGAAAAATAATCAGAAAACTAATAAGAATTTAAAAAAAAAATAGTGAAGTAGTTGAGGCTATTGGAGTTTTAACAATTTTTTCATATCCGATTCCGTTTTCTTCAATATCAGTCACAAATTGTCATGTTCAAAGATGCATGTTTCTTTTCTTAGACAGTAAATTAGCTACTGCACGGAACCCACTTTCAGCGAAATTTGATGAAAGGAAAGTAATTAAAATTTTATGTACTCTCCCTCACAGTCGAGATTAGAGAGCTGTAGGTTTTAAAGTTAGAACTCTTGGTATCCATTTCTGAATTTTACTTACAGTTATCATTTGCTGCGAGTTCCACGATTTCCTCCTCCAAATATGATGATACTGCTATAGCTGCATTTGCAAAGGATCTAAAAACCAACTCTTCTGTGTGCAGCAGCAACTGATTGAATTAATTTGCAAGTCTGATGCAAAGTGATAGTGATAACTGCACTACAAAATAAACAATTGTTTCACTTTGTTGTGAAATGATTTTCACTATGAAGTTGGCAAAATATCCTGTCATTCAATGAATTGCTTCTATTTCTATTGACTGCTCTAATAATTCAATGAAGCAACGTATACAGGTGTTCATTCCAATTTTTTGAAACAAATTGCGGTGTTGATTGATTACAAATTGATGTGTAACGAAATGTACAGAGAGTACATTTAGTACTGCTTGTTTAAAATGCGTTAATGAAACTCTCCTAATGTCCCGTCGTTGTTCGAGCAATATCAGTAGCAAGTGACAAAATATTATAATAAAGAATTTATTTCTCTTGGTCTAACTGTGTGGTGTTAAATATCGATTCTTTCTTTGTATCGGTTTCCAAATTTTTATCAAATAACTCTTGATTTTTTTTATGAGTTTTTGTTATTTGGTAATGCTGATCTATGAAGTTGAATGAAAAATTTGCAGGTCTTTAAGTAACAACAGAATGATATTTCAATTCTTTTAGCCATCTATTCTTCTTTGTACCGAATTTTTACTCAGGATTTTTTCTGTTATATCAAACGGTTTCTCATGATGAAGAGCAGTTTTTATAATTTCTGGGACTACAGGCAAGATTAATTTCTTGCCGACTGTGTGCAATTTTATTACTTTTGTTATTAAAATTATAATGATATATGAGGCTCGTAGTCCGTCAACTTCTTGTTTAGATGATGACTTATAAAGGTTTGATACAGTTGACTGTTTTAAATTTTCTTTTCCAGTCTTTGAAATGGTCAGTTAGGGGCGTAGCTACTGGGGGGGGCGTAGGGGGGCGTCTCGCCCCCCTAATGTCGGCAACTTCGATGACAGTCGGCAAATTCTAGGTAGTCAGAATCAATCGATACAACTGTAAAACACCCGTTTTTTTTTCCAATTTTACATGTTTTTACTTAAAACATACACTAAAAAACACCAATCCTTAGTATTTTTCTAAAGGATTTCTTCCGAAAATCCGAAGTTTGCCTCACCATTTTTCGACCTCTTGTGACTGCTGAAAATAATTTGAAAAAAAAAAAAATAAATAAATAAAAATAAAAAAAAATAAAAAATAAAAAAATTCGAGAAAGACTAGTTTTTCTGAGAATTTGCAGTAGATGAGTAGAGTTCTAGTAGATCAACTAGCATTAAAGATGATGACGACTTCGGTGAAGATATTCATATTTTTTCATGTGCATGGACTTAACCCAGGAGTGGCAGCAATCACACTTCGGCGACTATGTACCGTCCGAAAAAGACTGTTTATTGGACGAAAGGAAAGTTGAGTAAAAATATTCTTCATTCTTATTGGACAGGAAAACTACTATACAGGCCTCATTGAGTTTGTGGCTAAAATTCTAGGATTGGACAGAACTCGATTATCATATTAAAATGCAACTGATCTGCCAAAGCCATAACTTGGTGGAAACAACTGTCAAAAACTCTATTTTAGTGGTCAATTGGAAGGTTTATCACTGTATTTTCCTGCTCCCAGTCGTCTATGTTTTTCATATCTTAGGGTACAAGATAGGGACTTGTACGGGCCCGGGCTTGATCCGAGGCTCGCAGTCGGCCAGTCGAAATAAAGATAATTTTCCAACGGGTCTGGTCGGCAGAATTAAGACATTTTTATCAACGGGCTGATAAACGAAAAATACGGGCCATGCCAGCAAATAAATTAAACGGACCAGCTAGGCCGGTAAAAAAAAAAAAAAAATTGTGGGCCTGCCGGCCCGATCTAAAAGAGTAGCAAAACCGGTAAAATATTGGCTAGTTTCAATGAATATGATTTTCGGGAGAATAAGTGTAAATGTTCGTCATGAACCGATGCTAGTTTGATAAATCAATACAGAAATGTTGCATGTCCACCATAGAAGTCGGCATCAGGCATGGTGTCTGAGCTGAGTTTCTTTTTTCTTTAGCAGTCTCGTGCAGTGCTGAAATCAAGCTTGCTTTTTTTCTCAGTGAAGACGAGACGGACTGGAACTGTACTTAATTGTTCTCAGGATGTATAGCGCAGACAACATGTTTTGTAAAAATATTAAAAATGATAATGTTCTGTTAAAGTAATCTTTGGAAATATATCGTAAGGTGGTCAGATGTATTACTAAACAGCACATTTTTAAACTACTTTCAACTGTAAAGGCTTAAAACTGACAAGCCTGACTATTGAAGCGATTTTGAATCCAATAGTAATTTATATATATATATATATATATATATATATATATATATATATATATAAGGTTGACAATAAAAGATTCTTGTTACGGCTTCAGGTTTTTCTCCTTTTTCGTGATGTCGGAACTGGAAATTCGTTTCAAAACGCTTTCTTTAACACTATTTTATCTAAGATGCATTGCCTTTACCAAAAAATAAATAACGTCATTCGATTGAATAGTTTCTAATGAGAACACCTGCCAATCTTATGCATTTCCGAAAATAAATGAATTGAGAAGTGTGTCCAAAAATAGCCCTTTTGTTTTGGGAAAACTTTAATAAATGTCGGAGAAATATTTTCACAAATCTACTTTTTATTAGACAGCTTCAAAAGTATTCTAAACTAAATTATTATTATTTTTATTATTTATTTATTATGAATCCTTATTTGAATGTTGAAACGTCTAGGAAAAGTAGTCATTAATGTTGCTTTTATGTACTTTCTGTCGTGCGAACGCATCGTAATATACTGTATACCCTGTAAGATATACTGTAAATTTATTATATAAATATGCATGCAATATTGTTGGTGTATTTGGTGTATTTTTGTCGGCCGATTATCTACGCTATGGGATATAGGCCCTATGGGGTGGGTTGCCCTCCGTGGGGGTCTTTCTAAGGGAACCTAACCCGTATTTACGCAAGGTTCGAAGAAAACCACGGAAAACTTCGAACGGTTAGGCCGACGGTCGCGATTGGGTTCGAACCCAGCACCTACCGCCTACCAGTTTGGAGGTCAGAACCTCGCGGCCACTGGTGGGGCCCATGCAATATTGTTAAAGGAATCTTAATTGTAGTTAAGACAAAATTGTGATTTTTTTTTTCTTACAGAAATTGAATTGGGCCAGATCGCGCAGGGCGGGGCTGCACTGTAAAAAAAAATTCAAGAGGTTACTAAAAATTTATTAGTAAATTTGTATTCCACAGAATTTTTTAGCAACCATTACAAACTTTTTTTTTGCAAGTGAAACAAGCATTTCTTTTGTAAACTGAACAAAAGAATTTTTTGTATAACTAACTTAAAAATTTTTAGTATGAGCCACAAAGCAAACTTTAGTAATAGCTCCAAAATTACTTTTAATAACCATTACGTGCAACCGAAGCGGAGGAGCTTCCTTCGAGCTGCATCCAGACTTCTGAAGCGGAAGATTTTCGGCAAAATCGCAATAGATGGCAGCATTAAACATTCTCAACTGCTCCGACAGGATTTTCATAATCCCTTTATTAACGAGACACTACAGACATTCGGGGTGTATTTGGCGGTGGCAAGTTTCGAACCCGGGACCTTTTAGCCTGGAGTCCGTTACTATAACCACTATGCTATCAAGGCCACAGCAACTGAGTTTTAGTAAGAGCTATTAAAAATATAAAACTATTAACTCTATTCGTTGCTAACTTTTTTCCAGTAATTCTTACAGATTTTCTAGTAACCGACTAAGAATACTAAAAATTTTTTAGTAATTACAAGGATCACTAAAGTTTTTTTAGTAGATCGACCTTTTTTTTTTACAGTGTGTGTACTATAAATATAAATGGATCAAACTTAAAATTTTTACATTGGATAGGCCGGTCCAAGATAACTATCATTCGAGTCGGGACTGGGCCTGAAAATTCTGGCCCATACTGGAATTCTGGCTCTAATACAGGAAAATTTGATGATAAACCTATCGATCATTGACGAAAATCAGGTCTGCAGGTGGCACTAAGAATGACTTTGGTAGACCAGTTGCATTTTAACATGCGAATATTGAAAATTCAGCCGTCAATTCGATGTGGTGATGATCCGTGCAGCTGATTCTCAGTCTGATGGTTTTTGTTTATCTTCTAGATATTCGCAGCTGATGTGACATAGGTAAAGTTCAATGAAATGGGTTGAATAAGTGAATCATTTAGTCGATTATTTACGTCTAAAGCCGATTATTGAAAAATTAACCTGTCTGTTGAATAAAATGTTTTTTTTATCCCTTTTAGAGACTAGAGATAGAGATCCACACAGTCCATAATTTTCAGGCTCGACCTGTTTGAAAAAAATCTTGGCCAGGCCCTAAAAAGAAGTTGGAATTTCACCCGAAACCGGCCCGCAAAATTCTAACTCAGTCCGATTGAATTTCTACTAAATAGGGATTTTTATTTGTATGGAGAAGTTCTGATTAAAAAAAAATACCTTAGAATTTTTCTAACATTTATGATCTTTATTTATATAGAAATGACGTAGTTTATGTTTAAAATGAACCGCTGTTTGTTGTATGTAAATGTTTTAGTTATCCTTAATACTATTAATCCGTATTCCATGTATTGGAGATATAAATATCTTAAAAATGGTATGCAGTAAAATCTTCTAAAACGGAATCGCATAGGAAAGAAAAAAATCGTTATAGACATGTTTCCTTCTTAGCAGGTATAAAAGTGTATTATATTTTACCCTCACATATTATTGCATTAATTTTGTATGGGTGAAACGCAATTTTCAATTTAAAACATTATTCCGCCATAGGCAAATACTTTTTTATACATTTTACTACATTTTAATGAGGTTAGAAATCTACGATTCTTTAAAAAGAATAAGTTTTTATATTTAATTGAAGAATAAAGGCAATTTTAAACTGTATGCTTTTTTTGCAAAAATTTTTGGCTCAGGCCAAATTTTACTGATCTTTCAACAGACCTGGCTACGCCGAGACAATGATTTTCATATAGGCTGGCTCAAAACTGGGACAAAATATTTTGGCCCGTGAAGGCTAAGAAGAATGAAATCAGTCCCGGCTCGGTACGGAAAATATAAATTAGGCCCCGCCTGATCCGATCTTTCAGGAAAAAAGTAAGTCCCTATCCCAGCCCGACCTAGGAAGAGTAATAAAATAAATTTTGATTTAATATTTTTTAATATAAATAAGTTTACTGTAAATAAATTCCAAGTAACTTCTTACTAAAAATTTCAACTTGTTTAATTAATTTGGATTCGAATTTCCTGCTGTACTATCAGCAATAAAATAAACAAATTTTCATTAATATGAAAATACGCAACTGGAATATTTATAGCACTATAACGTAAGGGGTAGTATAGAATGTCCATCTTTAAATCTATCTTATAGTCTCCTCAATAAGTGTAAAATATTCGATGTTTTAAAGTGAAAAATTTAACCCATTAATGCCCAAATTATTTTCTTCAATAGAAATGAAATTTCTAGGTTTCCCACCACTTTTAAAAGAAGAATAACTTTGATCTTAATTTATTGAGGTCTGTTAAAAAATAGTACTTATTTATCTTTCTATTTACTGGTGTGAAAAGTGCTTTTTTGTCTTTTTTGTAATTGTTCCTAAAAAGGGACGCTAGGCACTAATGAGTTAATCTCGGTGGGTTAATAATGTTGAATTTTATATAGAACATACAGGGTGTCTTAAAATGAATTAACTGATTTAAAAATTCAATAACTTACAAATGGTCGCAGCTATTTAAAAAATATTTGCAGAAGGGTTAGGTAAGATGTGAGAAGTGTTTTTTACAGCGTTTCTCGACTTAAGTTTAAAATAGAAGAAATACATGACATTGCTAGCAATGGTTGTTAAATTGGGGGCCGATATTTTGTTTCTTTGTTGCGACAAAAGGAGATTAAATATATGAAATGACTCTCAGTTACCAATGTAATTTTGTTATTAGGAGTCCACTGCATATATTTAATCTTTTTCTTTCACACCAGAATTGAGAAAAGAGGCCAAAAGGGCGCAGATTTAGCGCCTCTTGATAACAGTACCATCTATTCCCGCTATTTTAAATTAAAATCGAGAATCGCGGTAAAAAAAACTCCTGCTATCTTACATTCTTACATAACACTCTTGTAGGAATTTAATTTTACAGCTACCACAATTTGCAAGTTACTGAGTTTTAAAATCAGTCAGTCAATTTTAGGACATCCGGTAGATGCATATATACAAATACAGAAACACACTTTTAAAGATATAAACATATATATTTTAAGTTAGTCGGCAAAATCGTCATTTACGCCCCCCTAATGAATTCTACTTAAATACGCCCCTGTGGTCAGTGGCAATCTCAAAACTTTCTTCTATCTCATACATGTTAATAGTTTAAAATTCGCTATCATAGTATTAAAATTAAATGGTAATCTGCATCCAACGCGAGGATTCTAATGGCATGAAGTTCCGTGCATTAGTTCTTGAAATAGGACTACTGCGACTATCGTGAAAAATGCAGAATGAAAGCGCCACCTGTTATGCGGTTTTCACCAAAACATAATCAGCAATAATATTTATCAAAGTAAAACTAAATCTGAATTTTGATGAAAATCCGTGCATTAATTCTAGAGATACAGCTGTTGCAGAAATCGTAAAGAAAGGCAGGTTAACAGCATCAATTTTTGAGCGATTTTCAACAAAATGAAAACAGCATTTATACATGTCAAGGAATAAACAAATCAATAGTTTGGTGAAAATCTGTGTAGTAGTTCTTGAGATAAAGCCGTTGCAGAAATCGCGAAAAAAGCAGCATAGCAGCGTCACCTGTTGAGTGATTTACACTAAATACTAATCAGCATCAATTTATAACAGAGAATACCTTAATATAGATTTTTTATAAATTCCGTGCAATAGTTGTTGAGATAGAGCACCTATGAAATTTATGTCACATACAGTCAAATAGGCTAACAGACAGACATTTTGTAAAAACATGTTTTTGGAATCTCTGACCATAAAACGTATAAATCCGTCAAAATCAGGAGCTTGGAAACTTTCACGAATCTAATACATTCTTCTTATAAAGATAGAAGAAAGTAAAAATAGTACATAACTTTGTCTTTTCTATCAGCACACATTTATTCAAATGCTCTTGTAGCCAGAAGGCTTCATGGCTTGATTTGGAAAAAAAATTCTTGGGAAATTAAGCACAGGTAACAGTTTGTTTGTTGCAGAGTTCCTAGATCCATATTTCAAATACAAAATACTTTATTGCTGGCATTTCTTCTTCGATTAAGATATTTTGAAATATAAAATTTTTACTATATAAATTTAAATAAATTTACTTTTGAGCAAATTTATAGATATAACGATTTTTATCAATATCACTAAGGTTAAAGAAATTTCTTGAACTGATTCAAATCACAGGTTCATTAAAAAATATTTGTTTAGGCATATATCGTGATATTTCAGAATTTTTCGAAATACAGGTTAATAAAAAAATAATTATGTTTAAAACTTTTAGCGTGCCGATAACTGCGAGTTTTTTTCTCCACAATTTTTGAATTCATGATGATTCTTAATTCGAGTCAATGTCTTTCATCGAGTTTCACGGCTATTTTTTGACATTAGTAAAATAAATTCATTCCCCCCCTTCTTCAGATTTATGTTCGTCTGTATATATTTCCATTTAAAGGTGCAGTTAAGGTTTTGGTCTCGGAATAGGCAATGTAGAGGAGATCAACTATTTTCATTATATTAGTTCCTAAATAAGTAGGTATGGCATGACCGCCCCCCTCGGCCACCCTAACGCCCCCCATTTTTCTCTAGACTCGCTACCGCCCCCCTGGAAGTCTCCAGCGCCCACTGGGGGGCGGTACCGCCCCTGTTGGGAACCTATGCCCTAGACGTTCGAGCCGTTTCGATTGGCTCGCTTGATTCAGATATCAAGACCGTACTGGTTTTTAATGTCTTAGCAGCGGCTGTTTTGAGTTAAATAGTGTACATGGATCCATGATAGTGTACCATTCTTCTCAATTTTTGTACATTCCTAGTTGGGATTTTAGTAGCAGAAAGTATTTATTTTAAAAATTCGTTTTAGTGATTGCAGTTTTAATGAATTTCATGCATTTTTAAGAATTATGTTTGAACTCTATCCATATTCAATGAAACAAGTTGTTTGATCAAAAATAATTGCAATTAAGTGATAATAATACTCAGATTGTAGTGCGAAAGTTTCGTATTGCTTTTCTTGTGTAATAGTAACCTTCAATTGTTTTTAATTACTTTTTTTAAATGCCATATTTTGTGTAACTAAATATACTGAATATTTCTTTTTATATATTAAATAAATTCTTCTAATACAAATTTATCTGCGTGAATTTGATACAGTATTTTTGAATGCAGAGTATGCAGTGAACGAAATATGTGCCACTATTTTTATATTCTTAATAATCATTATTATGATTATAATTATAATATTAATTATTATTAATTATGATAATAATTATAATTGTTATTAATTATAAATTTTACATACTGTTAATTTATATTATATAAGTTTATTTTAAATAAATAATAATAAATGTTTATGATAATTATCAAATTATTTTTTATTTAAATAAAATTCATAATTATTATTGATTACATATATTCTTTTATACTTTCCAAACAATTATACAATTAACCCATTGTGCCCAGCACCTTTTGCGTAAATTTTATTTGGTTGGCACCACTATTTTTAGAAGATTTAAGTCTCGTTCATTAATCACGAAAATGCATCATTTAAATAAAATAATTATTGCTTTTCTTTTTTACTGGTGTCAAAAACAGTGCTGAATGCACCTTTTGAAGCGTCCCTAAAAAGGGACGCTAGGCACTAATGGGTTAAGATTTGACACGTTTCGTAATTAAAAAAATAATTTACATCCCCCACCCCCCACCCACACACATACAAAAAAACTTTTTTTTTTATTTTATCTGGATTTATTTTTAAGCTTTTAAAACTACGTATTTACGGTTGTGGATAAAATGATTTACGATTTAAAGTTTAAAAAAAGCTGTTATTTCACATTACCAAAACGAAATTAAATGGGGGGGGGGGAGAATGGGGTTAAAAGGAATTTAATTTTCTGTGGAGACAATAAACATTAACAAAACAAAATACTCTTTTTGTCACAATGCATAAAAAACAGGGTCGTACTGGCGTAACAGAGAGGGCGGTGGCAAAATGGATAACAAGGGCGCCGATCGTCTTACGAAAGGGCGCAAAACCTTACACACACGCATATTTATATGTATATATATATACACAAAGTTGTATAATATAAACGCACGCTGTGCGCAGAAAATTTTACGAACTTAGCAAAAAAATTTAGGAAAGAAACAATTTTTATTTTTGTAACTTTTTTTTAGTACCAAAAAATAAAAATAGCCACCAATTTTATGTTGGAATTATTTTCTGGTAACACGAATTTCATCAAAAAAGTCGAAAAAATAGCGAATTTCAATAAAAAATCGCGTAAAAAATGTGCATTTCAACAAAGAATAGTGTAAAAACGAACATTTCGACTAAGGACGAGCGAAAAACGTAAATTTTATCCAAAGACGGCGTAAAAAACGCGAATTTCATCCAAAGACCGCGCTAGAAACGTACATTCTATCCATGAATCGCATAAGAAACGCTAATTCGTGCATAATTTGCGTAAAAAAAAAAAACGCAAATTTCGTGCATGCATCGCATGAAATATGCAAATTACATCCATTAATCGTTAAAAAATAACAAATTACGTGTATAAATTGTGTGAAATGGAAATAACGTTCATGAATCGCATAAAAACACGAATTACTTCCACAGATAATAATAATAAAAGAAAACCGCGAGTTTTGTCGACAGATTGTTAAAAAAACCCGGAAATTAAACAATGAATCTCATAAAAAAAGCGAATTACGTTCATGAATCGTATAAAAATAGCGAATTACCTTTATAACATCACGTAAAAAATGCGAATTATGTTCATGCTTGGCATAAAAATAGGGAATTGCATCTGTAACATCAATAAAAACGTAAATTACGTTCATGAATCGCATAAAAAACGAGAATTACGTTCATGAATCGCTCAAAAAACACAAATTTTGTCGACAGATTATTCAAAACACGAGAATTTCGGCGACAGATCGCTCAAAAAATGCAAAATACGTATATGAGTCACATAAACATAACAAATTACGCCTTTAAATCGCGTAAAAAATGCGAATTGCGTTCATGAATCGCATAAAAAACGCGAATTACGGTCATGAATCGCATAAAAAATTATAATTACATCCATAATTCGCTCAAAAAACGCGAATTACGTCCGATAAATAGATTTTAAAAAGGCGAATTTCGTCGACAGATCGCTCTAAAAACGCAAATTACGTCCATGAATCGCAAAAAATAGCAAATTACGTCTATAAATCGCGTAAAAAACGCGAATTACGTTCATGAATAGCAAAAAAATGCGAATTATGTCCGTAAATCGCTCAAAAAACGCGAATTTCGTGGACAGATCGCTCAAAAAACGCAAATTACGTCCATGAATCGCATAAAAATAGCAAACTACGTTCATGAATTGCATAAAGCCGGTGAATAACATCAATAAATCGCTCAATAAACGCAAATTACGACCATGAAATTCATAAAAAAGCGAAATGCGTCCATAAAGCACTAAAAAACGCGAATTACATAATAAAAGAAAATTTCGTCCATGCCAAATAACATATTTAATTTTTTTAAACATAAATCAATTTTCAGGAAGTTTTTGACCCAATATTATGTGCGCAGAAAGTTTTTGACTTTATATAAGTGCGCATATGTATATATACATACTACATAAATTGTTCATATATATATTTATACACACATAAAAAAAAGTTATCCACAAAACATTGCACTTAAAAAAAAAATCTTGGGATTAAACAAGCGTTGCCAATTTAGAGAGTTTCTACATAATACAATCTCTAAAATGCAAATAATAATTATGATTAACAATATTCCAAATCGTGGTAAGAAGGACGTCTATTTTATGTGAATTATTATTATTTTTGAAAGTATTTTTTTCTTTCTTTTCTTCAATAATATATAAATTAGTTTCAAATTAAACACGAGTACAAACTATACACGCACACGCGCAATATATATATATATATATATATATATATATATATATATATATATATATAAATCTTAAAATTAGTTAATAAAATGACAATGTGAGTTAAAAAGTTTCTTTTTTCTTGTAAACTATTAAAATTAAAAAAGAAAAGAAATACTTTGTTCGTAACACGCTACATAGAAATTTTTTCACAGTACAAATCCCAAAAAATATAAAATATTATGACTATTTAATAAATTAATATTTATTTAAAATTATTTAAATAATAAGAAGTAATATTTATTGAAAATTATTTGACTAGTAAGAAATACAATTTGATTTGAAATAAATATTACATTTACTTAGTTAATTGAAACTTTATTCCGGATATCTGAATATCAGACTCCATTACATCACTATTTCAAAATAAAAAATGAATTATTAAATAAAACGAATTAAAACAATTTTATTGGCCAAAAATTAAAAAGTTCAAAACATTATTTTATACAATTAAATAATATTTTATGTTATGCAATCACTAGGATATAAATACTAATTATGGTGCAAAAATTTTCCAAGTCATTATAAAAATGCCGTCTATTTTATATGAATTACTTTTTAAAAAAAGGGATCTTTATTTTTCTTCTTTTGTTCAACAATATATAAATTAATTTCAAATTAAATTTAGACTATATATATATATTATATATACATATATATAAAAAAAATTTCCTATTATGAAATCAGTTAATAAAATGACAATATAACTTAAGAAATTTCCTTTTTTTTTTTAAACAATTAGAATTAAAAAAAGAAAAGAAATTACTTTTTTTCAGAAGCGCCTTATAGAATTTTTTTCATAGTACCAATCTCAAGAAATGCGGAATGGATTAATATTTATTGAACATTATTTAATTAATAAGAAGTAAAATTTGATTTCAACTATATTTTACATTTACTTATTTAATTCAAACCTTATCCAGAATATCTGAATAACAATATCCATAAAATTAATTCCAAATAAAATATTAAAATAAAACAAAATTAAAACATTTTCATCGGCTCAAAACTCAAAATTTCAAAATATTATTTCATAAAATTCAATAATATTTTGTATAATACATTCTCTAGGATACAAATACTAATTAAGGTGTAAAAAATTTCTAAATCGTGGTAAGAATGGCGGCATCAATTTTACAAGAATTATTTTTAAAAGTTTGTTTTTTTTATATAACATGTAAATCAATTTCGAATTAGTAAAAAAAAAAATCTACTTTAAAAAGTTGATAAAATGATAATGTGACTTAAAAAGTTTTTTTTTTTCCCCTTGTAAATAATTAAGCTTTTAAAAAATAAAATATGCTGACATTAAAATATTATGTTAAAATATTTTAATAATATTTATTAAAAATTAATTAACTAATAAGAAGTAAAATTTAACTATATGTTACTTTACTTCGTTAATTCAAATATTATGCCGATTATCCGAATAACAATCGCCATAAAATTGTTTTCAAATCGAAAATAAATATTAAAAGAATAAAACAAATTATAACGATTTCATTGAATAAGAACTCAAAAATGCAAATTATTATTTTACGCAATTCAATAATATTTTATGTAATACACTCTTAAGAATGCAATATACTAAAATACTAAATATGGGGTAAAAATTTTGAGATAAGTTATTTTAGCTCGGGGTAAGGATGTCAATTTATGTAAATTATAAAATAAATAAATAAATAAATAAAAA
Source organism: Maratus speculifer (assembly GCA_964019185.1). NCBI lineage: Eukaryota > Metazoa > Arthropoda > Arachnida > Araneae > Salticidae > Maratus > Maratus speculifer. Next base: position 69,552,029 of record OZ025296.1, read on the forward strand.
TAAAAATAAAGTTTTCTGTTTCTTTATTTTTTTTATTTATTTTTTATTTTTTTTTAACAATAAAATGATATTATCCAGCAATTTTGATTTGAATCCTACTTTTTAAACAGTTATATAGATATAAACAATCTTGTGAAAGTGATACAAACATTAATAATAAAAAAGTGATAATAAGTAATCTTACCTTATACTGTTTTTCTATGGACAAATCATATACTATTAAAAAAGTATGAAGCACAAGCTTTTTAAAAGAAAAAGCTTTAAGATTACAGCAGCAGCAGTACGAACGGTTTATCGAGGTGCCTAGAAACGGATTACAACTAAATAGGTAAATAATTCAGGACAGGCAAATATTGTAAAGATAGAGTTGTTCTTTGGCACTGGATGGAACGAGAAAAACAAAGCACGTTGCACCCTGCCCCAGGAGCACTTTATTATACTGTACCGGCTTATCGGTTGAAAATTAGAAACACATGTATTTCCAATTCCTGTGGAGTGTACAATAGATGACTGTTTCGGTACTCTCTTTTCCCTCGGAGGGTAGTATTTCAAATGGGCAGACTTGTATTTACAAAGGCTGTGCTGATCAATTGATTTGTTTCTATTTTCCCCAGAAAGATATACAGATCCAGAAATCTCAGAATACGGTATAATCAATAAAAAACGACACATCTGGTATTAATACAGACACCAGTGGTTACCTTCAGAATCCATATCTAGTTAACTTGAAACCCCCCTGAAATGGTAATTTGTCTTCTTTGGAACTCCCACGTCATTGACTAACAGCTTTAAAAACACAACACAAACACATCTGCGTTTCTATTTACTTACATTCAACCATACTTTTATAAAAGACGTTAATGATTTTCAAGGGTTTTATAACATATATTTTATTTTATAACATAGGGATATATATATTTTTTTAATTACATATATACTTTTCATTTTGTAACTTGCAGTGGTGTTTGAATTTTAGAGAGGTTAAGCAGATCAGATCCAGTTTTAAAAAAGTTTTTAGATAATGGCATTTTTGATGCTAAAAATTATCCAATTTTCAAAGATTTATAAAAAAATTAACATATTCTTCTTTCAAAAGCAAAATTAACATAAGTTTCCATTGCAAACTCCCCTCAAAAATTATTCTTCGTAATCTGACGCATAATATCATTTAAGAAATTAATGATAGTACAGATCATTAACACATATTTTATGTATGTGTATGGGGCGGTGCTATTACAGAAACAAAATAATAATTTTTTTAAGTTTTTTTTATCGAAGAGCTGAAAAAAAATGATCAAGGGCGCCACCATTACAAAAATATGACAATAGTTTTTTGAAAGTTATTTTTCTGTCGCGCTGAAAAAAGAAAAAAATCTGACCAAGGGATGCATGATTACAAAAAGACGATATTAGTTTTTTGAAAGTTGTTTTTATATAAAACACGGGAAAAAATCTAACCAAGAGTGCTGTGATTATAAAAACATGATATTTGTTTTTCGAAAGTTATTTTTAAAGAAACACTGAAAAAAAAAATCCTGCCATGGGCGCCATGATTACAAACACACAGTATTAATATTTTGAAAGTTGTTTTTACAAGAGGTGCTGAAAAAAGATGATGAAGGACGCCATTATTACAAAAACTGGTATTAGTTTTTTAAAAGTTATTTTTGTAGAGGCACCGATAAAAACCTGGCTAAGGGCGACACGATTCCAAAAACACGATGTTAGTTTTTTAAAAGTTATTTTTAAAAAGGCGCTGAAAAAGATCTAAACAAAGGCGCCATGATTACAAAAACATGATATTAGTTTATTTTTGGTTACTTTTACAGAGGTATTGAAAAAGTCTGACCAAGGGCTCTATGCTTCCCAAAACACGATATTTGTTTTCTTGAAAATTATTTTTACAAGCGGCGCAAGAAAAATTTGAACAAGGGCGTCATAATTACAAAAATCGATATAAGTTTTTTAAAAGTTATTTTTATAGAGGCGCTGTAAAAGATCTAAACAAAGGCGCCATGATTACAAAAACATGATATTAGTTTATTTTTGGTTACTTTTACAGAGGTGTTGAAAAAGTTTGACCAAGGGCGCCATGCTTTCCAAAACATGATATTTGTTTTCTGAAAATTATTTTTACAGGAGGCGCTAGAAAAAGTTGAACAAGGCCGTCATAATTACAAAAATCGATATAAGTTTTTTAAAAGCTTATTTTATAGAGGCATTGAAAAAAATCTGACCAGGGGCGCCACACTTCTAAAAACACGACATTAGTTTTTTGAAAGTTATATTTAAAGAAGCGCTGAAAAAGATCCGACCAAGGGCGCCACGTTTCCTAAAACACGATATTAGTTTTTTGAAAGTTATTTTTTAAAAGGTGTTGAAAAACATCTAAACAAGGGCCCCATGATTACAAAAACATAATATTAGTTTTTTAAGGTTTTTTTTTTTTTTTTTTTTTTTTACAGAGATGTTGATAAAGTCTAACCAAGGGCTCCATGTTTCCCAAATCACAATATTAGTTTTTTGAAAGTTATTTTTACAAGAGGCGCTGATGAAAGCTGACCAAGGGCGCGATAATTACAAAAACCAATATTAGTTTTTTAAAAGTTATTTTTGTAGAGGAGCCGAGAAAATCTAACTAGGGGCGCCACTATTCCAAAGACATGATATTAGTTTTTTAAAAGTTTTTTTTTTTAAGAGGCGCTGAAAAAGATCTAAACAAGGGCACCACGATTACAAAAACATATTTTTTTTCTTTTACAGAGGTTTTGATAAAGTCTGACCAAGGGCGTCATGTTTCCCAAAACATGATATAAGTTTTTGAGAGTTATTTTTACAAGAGGCGCCGAAAAAACCTGTCCAGGGGCGCCACAATTCCAAAAACACGATATTACTTTTTTGAAAGTTATTTTTACAAGAGGCGCTGAAAAAAGCTGAGCAAGGGCGCCATAATTACAAAAACCGATATTAATTTTTAAAAAGTTATTTTTGTAGAGGCGCCGAAAAAAGTCTCTCCAGGGGCGCCACGATTCCAAAAACACGATATTAGTTTTTTAAGTTATATTTAAAGAGACGCTGAAAAAGATCTAAACAATGGCACCATGAGTACAGAAACATGATATCAGTGTTTTTAGGTTATTTTTACAGAGGTGTTGAAAAAGTCTGACCAAGGGCGCCATGTTTCCCAAAACACGATGTTAGTTTTTTGTTAGTTAATTTTACAAGAGGCGCTAGAAAAAGTTGACCAAGGACGCCATAATTACAAAAATCGATATTAGTTTTTTAAAAGTTATTTTTATAGAGGCACCGAAAAAAAAATCTGACCAAGGGTGCCACAATTCCAAAAACATGATATTAGTTTTTTAAAGTTATTTTTAAAGAGCGCTGAAAAAAAAAATCAAAGGGCGCCATAATTACAAAACATAAAATCAGGTTTTTTTTTTTTTTTGACAGAGGTGTTGGTAAAATCTAAGCAAGGACGCCATGTTTCACAAAACACGATATTAGTTTTTCAAAAGTTATTTTTAAAGGCGCTGAAAAAATCTAAACAAGGGCGCCTCTGACAATGTGACTAATTAAAATGAAAATATCTTGTTTTAGACTGGCATTTTACCTCTTTTCCCTATCGTTTGTATTTCCAGAAAAAGCAGAATAAATATTTAACTACAGAGAAGCTACCTATGGCGTTAAATGATTGACAGAAATATGCTAAATCCGTCAGTAGTTTTAATTTGCCAAATGAAAATATTTGAAATTTTATGCCTTTCAGATTCCACAACTTAAATTGCTTCCATAAACAAACAAACAAACAAAACAAAAAAAAAGTGACGAGGGGCGCACCGGGCATTTGCCTCGTTGCCCGGTGGGCCAGTACGACCCTGATAAAAAACAATATAAAGAAAAGCACTAATAAATTACAAAAATATCAGTTTACAGGTAATTCAAAGTTTTTCTTTTTTATTATATATAATAATAATAATACAACTATCTTTCTGAATTGGGAATGAGAATTGTGGCTTTAAATATCCATAAAAATTTTATGCTAAATTATTACTAAGCGGCCGTCCATAAATGATGTCACGCTTGATGGGGGGGGGGGGGGGAGTTCAGGAAATTGCGACAATGGTGTGGAAGGAGGTAAAAAGAAATGTGACATCACACATTTTGGTTAAAATGAAAGCATTAAAATTTTGTAGATTAAAATAGGAAGTATGAGCTTATTTTAAAATTGAAATACTTTGTGTTCATAAAGATGAGATTTAAAGCCAAATTCTATTTTAAATTCCAAAATACTACTGTTCTCAATTGCTCTATGATTATAGATAATTATCAATTAATATTATCTATAATCATCAATTACTATTTCTATATTAACTATTATTATTATTTTGTAAATCTTATTTCATACAAAATACAAAATATTTTTATTGTTCAGTTCACAAATGTTATTAAAACACATAATTAAAGTTTTTAAATAAAATTTGAAATGTGATCTAAATCGCAGTGCTTTGTTTCTGATCTGCAAGTATATGTTTACGTAATATAGCATGTGACAAGAGGGGGAAGGGGTAAAGTGATGTATGACACTTTGTGACAAAGGGGGGGGGGGAGTCAAAAATATGGAAAAAGTGCGTGACATCATTTATAGATCACCCCTAAGCGTTTAAGCTTTTCTTTGCTTTTTTTTTTAAGGAATACATTAACTACAAACTATTGTTACACCCACATTAAATTATGATTATTATTTATTTTTTTATTTTTGCGCTTTACATTAGAATAACATTTATTCAAAGTTTCTAACTTTTCTGGAAAAAAAAACTCTTCACTGACATTTTAAAATTATCTGAATAATAATTTTAAAAAAATCAAATTTAATTGTGTTCTGAAATTAATTTATTTGCATCAAAAATTCAATGTTATGTGCTAAAATCTAATATTTCAACTAACGACATTAAAGTAATTAAGACAAAAATAAATAAATAAAAAATAATCATTAAAAAATTTTATATCACTAAATATGGAAATTTGAAAAATGTTGCATGAAGATACAGAAGCATTCAGTTACAAATTCAGGAAATTGTTAAGAGAATACCCCCCCCCCCCCCTTTTACCCAAAGTACGTTCCTGATTTTGCAATTTTTTATGGTTTAGATGGAAAATTGGAAATTCCGCCTGCAAATGCAGCGTTTTATAAATAACAATGCGTTTTAAGATTTTTTTTCTTTAGCAAATTTTAATTTAAATAACATTTAAAACTTATAATACAGTTTTAATCCTTAAAAATAAAAAGGTGAAAAAAAAGGGGGGGGGGTTAGTATAAAAATGATAAAAAAATTTCTGCAGATATTTTTGGAATTTTTTTAAGTAGAAAATATCAATTTCATCATCCGAAAATGAAAAGTAATTTATTCAAATTTAATTTCTGCATCATGAGAACCGAAATAGCTGAAGACGAACATCCGAATAAGTGTAAAAAGTCGCCGGATGTCTGGCCACTTCACCTGAATCTGGCTAGCCAATCAGAACGGCTCTGAAGTCTAGGGGGAGGTGCTAAAATTCGTCTAGCACAGAACGTTAAAGTGCTATTACACGTAAAAACTGCAAGCGACAAAAATCGCTGCGTTTTTTCGTTTTCTTAGCATTTCATTGGCTGTTCGAGAAGAGTCTTTACCATCATTTGTATTTCCAAGCATTTGATTGGCTCTTACTATCTAGCTCTTACTTACAGGAGTCAAAGACGCTTCAACACAAAAGAATCGCGCGCAGGGCCATCGCTAAGACTTTTTATTGGTGGGGGAGAAGACCTTAAATTGCCAAGTCAAATTTTCATATTTGCCAACTCGTTTTATAATTTTGCCAAGTTACCACGCTTAGAAAATGTAATACAGTTCTTATTTGTAAAAAGTTTAATAATATTTCCAATTAGAGTTGTAACTTTTGCATATTCTATCAAAAATAGAAAATGTACTACAATTTTTATTAAAATTTTAATTAAATTTGCCAAGTGTAACAACATTTGCGAATGTTTGGGGGGAGGCTCCCCCCTGTCCTCCCACCCTTAGCGAGGCCCCTGATCGCGCGCTAACCAAGCGAATTCCCTGGGCCCATAGGATAACATGGAGACGCCTGCAATTTGACGCCTGCAGCACGACACGTGTAATAGCACTTTTAGTGGGATTAGAATTGTCGCAGCTTTATGTTGCCACCGAGCCGCAACAGAATCAAAAGGTATTGGGAGAATAACGCGTAATTTTTTTTCCAACCACCTTCGACGTTCCGAGCCCAAGCTCGCACTCTGATTGGTTATTGCTCTTGGCACTGTTTTCATGTAACTTGGCGATAATTATACTCGGCGTAGCGATAGATGCTTCCGTCGAGGAGTTTGATTTCCTTCCGAACCGAGTACAAAGTAACTTTTCTCTTGCAGCATTGGATTGGATGGAACGTGTCTTACTGAAAGCTGTACTCTTTAAAAGTTTTTAAACACAAATTTTTAATTTGTACTCGGTTTACTTTGTACTCGGCTCCGAAGGAAATCAAACTCGACGGAAGCATCTATCGCTACGCCAAGAATGATCATCGCCAAGTTACATGAAAAGAGCGCCGAGAGCAACAACCAATCAGAGTGCGAGCTTGGGCTTGGAACGACGAAGGTGGTTGGAAAAAAAAATTACGCGAGAATAACATTGAATGGAATGATGCTGATGTGTAAGATTTCCGGAAATAACGGTTCCGGGTAGACCATTCCTTCATCAGTCAAATAGACCAATCAGAAAAATGCTCCGTCTATGCATCGCGAAGCGATTCCAACCGGGATTGCAAAGCAATACCGAACGGAATCGCGAAGCGATTACGCGCGGAGTTGGCGAGCGTAGCGAACAGGGGGGTCGGAGCCCCCCTATAGTTTAAAAGAACTGTAACTGCTCATTCCAATTATGCATGTTTTGGGCGCCGCACCCCACTTTGCCAACCCTCCCCCCCCTCAAAGGGGAACTTTTTAAATATTTATCCACAGCACTCGTGTTGCATATCTTTAGAAACACTGTTAAAAATGTGCTGCATTTTGCTGCAACGCACTCCCCTGCTTGTCTAGAAAACGGTTACTTGGCCGTGAAATGGAGCTTTCTCATTGGTTGGAATAGAGATATTATATACAAGCGGTGAAGTGCGTTGCAGGAAAATGTAGCAGATTTTTAACAGTGCATACAGGGTCTGCAACTGCCTTTTCCTATACGCTAGCGAAGTGATGACGTCTTTCTTTTGGTTTCGTCTGCTCTGGTCACATTACACTGTTAAAAATCTGCTGCATTTTGCTGCAACGCACTCCCCTGCTTGTATAAAAAAACGGTTACTTGGCCGTGAAATGGCGCTTTCTCATTGGTTGGAATAGAGATATTATATACAAGTGGTGGAGGGCGTTGCAGCAAAATGCAGCAGATTTTTAACAGTGTAGGGCTCCTACACTGTTAAAAATCTGCTGCATTTTCAGCAAAATGCAGCAGATTTTTAACAGTGTAGGGCTCCTACACTGTTAAAAATCTGCTGCATTTTGCTGCAACGCACTCCCCTGCTTGTATAGAAAACGGTTACTTGGCCGTGAAATGGCGCTTTCTCATTGGTTGGAATAGAGATATTATATACAAGTGGTGGAGGGCGTTGCAGCAAAATGCAGCAGATTTTTGACAGTGTATAACTCAGGCTGAATCATCAGGCATCTTGTTTCCCAATTACCGTTTCTTTCCCATTGATTCCTATGGGCCGAGAAACGTTTGAATGACTTTAAGGTTACAAAATCGTTAAAAATGGACGATTGTTTAGCAGAAAATTATTCTGGCTTGTTCAGGAATGGGTTTAGAGTATTTAACTTCCATATAAATGAAAAAAGGGGAGTAATTTGTGTATAAATACTTAAAAGAATAGATCTGGATTAAAGAACTTCGCCAAATATCGCGCCAACCTAATCGCTTGTATACAACAAGCCGGTTCTTCGAAGCTGATGTCGTGTTGTATACCAGACGGGTGAGAAAAGAAAAGAAAAGACAAGAATTCCCCGTTCCCTCATTTATGCAAGTTTCGCCTTATTGTTTGTTTGTTTATTGAACAACATACATCTGACTTGTGTGCTCGACATGAAGCCTGCTTATAAGCCATCGTCAATATACAGGGACGAGATAGCACACAAGGAAATATCACAACACAAGAGAAATACAACCAGGAGCTCCGCACAAAGAGTGTGTGCAATGGAGCCAGTGGGATTCGAACCTACAACCTCACGATCAGCGGCGTGATGTCTTAACCACACAGCCACGGAGGCCCCGTTTCGCCTTATTCATTCATTTATTTTTATTTATTTATTTATTTTTAGAGTGTGAGGTATTGATTTAAATGGTTGGATTCATTTAATATTTAAGAAGTAAAGAATAGAGATATTTTAAATGGAAATTGAAAAAGATATTATACTTTGCGGCGTAAGAAAAGGAGGAGGGGGGGAGACATAGTTAAAGAAAAGGCCAAAAGTTCAGAGGGAGGTGGGATTTTATAATTATAAATTTATTGTTAAAAAAAAATAAGAAAAATATTAGAAAAAATCACGAGTTTTAAAGATTTTAAATTCTGTAAGATAAAAATGAGGGATATGGCATATTTTATTATTTATTTATTTATTATTATTATTATTTATTTATTATTATTATTATTTATTTATTATTATTTATTTATTTATTTATTCTTTTAGCGTGGGGTTGGGGGGGGGGGTGTTTGACTTAACAATTTATTATTCAAATGAAATCTTGGACTTTCGCTGTAAACATTATTAGTTAAAAGCAAAAATTATTACTTATCAGCGTAAAAAAACAATTTATTAAAGATTAAAAATTCCTAACGTTTCGAACTCAATCTAATGAGTCATGTTCAGAGGTATATTTTTAAAGGAGAAATAATTTACATTAACAACAAATTGACAAAAATTATACTAAACTAGTATATAACCCCGTCAAAAATGACGGAATTTTCACTTGCATTTCATCTTTTTAATACTTCATACAAACAAACAGAATGCAGATTTTATTTTTGAAGAGTTTGTATTATAAAAAAACACATTTTAAAAATAGCAATAAATTTTTACAAAAGCAAATGTTTTTTTTTTTTTTTTTGTTACTTGATATTTAGTTTTTGAACAAATTTTAATTTCAAAACAAAGAACAGTATTTATTACAATAATAATTGGCAAAATGAAACTCAATTTCTCAAAACATTTAAATTAAATATTGAAGTTTTTAAAATTTTAAAATACATTCTTTATTATGATTCAGCAGCGATTTTAGTTGTGGGTATATGATATTCTTAGTTCGATGCTTTTAGGCATCGATTATGAAGCTTTGAATTTTTTTAAAAAATTAGATTTGGTGCCATCCATACGCAGTTAATATACACAAAACAACTTAAAAAAATCGTAGTTTCTTATAGAAAATACTGCTATTTTCTATAGTAGGAGGCATTGATTTAAATCAAAATTAATTTTTAAAAACTTCAGCTTGCAACTTTAAAAATTCAATCCGTAAGTTATGAAAACCAAAATTATTGTTTCTTTTGTAAAATTTTAAATTAAATCTACCAGTTTTTAAAGCTTAGATTATATCCATTCGAAATTTGCTTACATTGTAAACGAAATTTGTATTTTTTATCAAATGCCATTTAAATGTAAGGAATATATAATATCATAAACTAAATAAAAATCATCAAATTTTAATTTAAGAGCAATTTTGATTTATTTGCATGCATTGCATCAAAGCAGATAAAGTTTTAATTTAAGACCATGTAAAAAAATAATTTTCAGTTATACCAATGCAGTTATGATGATAGCTTATATATCCATAACAACTTGAAGAAAAAAAAGAGCTTATTTATTTAAATAGAAAACAAAATTTAAAAAAATTAACCGGATAAATGCTAGCATTAAAAAAATAATAATAATAAAACTAAGTTTAAATTCATCTAAAACTAAATTTATTTTTTATAATATATTCCCAAAAAGGCTTCGAAAATAGTTCATAGATGGCAGCACTAAAGTTGTGAGAGACGGTGTTAGAGTGATAAATAAAATACGATCGTACTCAGATAATAAAAAACTTTTCCACTTTCACTGTTATATTTTATGTATTATAATTGGGTTTGATATACATGTTTTATATGAAAATATGCTGAAAAAACATTATTTCAAGTGGAAGAAATTTTAAAAGCATCATTTTAGCATCTGTTTTCAACTAAGCCTAACGTGGCGTCTAGCAACGGTTGAATCCAGATAGGAGTGGCACAACCTGGAACCGTTCTACACATTTCTTCGGACACATTTTATTATAAGTAGATAAACATTAAAGGCCAAGATTCAAAAATAAAAACATGTACCAGTTGCCATCACTCAATAGACAATACAACAATGACAAAAACATGGAGGAAACTTACAAAAGTATTTCTTTTATAATATTTAACCAGATATTAGGTATTTGAAAGGACATATTGTCATTGCAGACTTCTTTCTTCCTGAAACCAATTTCTATAGATTCCCTTATGAGTGCTTTTTGCGAATTTGAACAATGAGAAATAATCTTTACTTTATCAAAACAAACAATTCTTAAAGTCCCCTTCATCGATAACCTGAACAGAGCTGTTGATGGTCTATTAAATTTTAAATCGGCTTTATGTTCCTTCATCCTCTCAAATAACCACCTCATAGTTTTGTCTACATATGACGTCATTGTACCATTACTCAGTTCTACAGGTATTTCATACACACCTGACTGGAATAAAAATGGAACGGGATCTTGTTTTTTGATTATGGCTGCAAACAAATTTTTCGTAGGGGAGGCTACAAGATGAATATGAAATTTATTGAAAATTCTCTTTAATCTTTCAAACATTATAGGAATATATGAAAATTTTCTATAAGATTTGCGTGTTAACTGGGCATCTTGAGGATAACTATTGTACTTACTGATTAAATTATGTATAATATTTGGACGATAACCATGATCAATTCCAATTTTAATGATGTGGTCAAGTTCGTCTTTCAAACCTTCATCTAAACAAACAATGTGCGCTCTTTTAATAAAGGAATTAAATGCTGACATTTTATAACTCCAAGGAGTGGAAGCTGTAACTGGAATAATACTATCAATTTTCATTGCGTAATTTTTTTTTCCAACCACCTTCGTCGTTCCAAGCCCAAGCTCGCACTCTGATTGGTTGTTGCTCTCGGCACTGTTTTCATGTAACTTGGCGATAATCATACTTGGCGCAGCGATAGATGCTTCCGTCGAGGAGTTTGATTTCCTTCCGAACCGAGTACAAAGTAGAGATGGGAAATATAGTTATTTTTGGTTAACAGGTTACATCGTTCCACACATTCACGGGTAACAGGTTTCAACAACCTGTTATTTTTGTAACGTATAACTAATCGATGAGACTATGCTGTCAATAGACATTTTAATTAGATGGCCGTTAATTAAGGTATCTTGAATAATTTTGATACATAAGTATAGCCGCTGTTTTAGTTCAGATAAACCTGCGCCTTTAAAATCAACATAGAGTTAAAATTTTAATTTTTGCAAGACAAAAACTTAGTTAGTTGTGATACTTTACATTTCACGTATTATTATCGTTTTCTAGCACTAAAAATGCTTTTTCCCTAGTTGAAAATTTATACGTATCAAAACTCAGTAAATTTTGCCCGTAGAACTTTTTTTTTTTTTTTTTTTTTTTTTTTTTTTTGCTGATTTATTTGTTAAAACACATAAAAACTTTTTCTAAATAAAAGTTACAGGAAACTTACTGAACACTATATAAAATATGTAGTTTCTTAACAATTTAAAAAATAATTGTTTTAATGTAAATTAATATTTAAATGATGCTGAAGAAAGTTTAAAGCATTTTTGCATTGTTACAATGACTCCAAAACTGACGGTTTAGAAATTAATTTTTTCGAAACGATCAGAAATATCCTCCATAAAAACAACACCGTTTTAACAATGCGATTTGTTAAAATAAATAAATAAATAAAATTGATCTTCATTCGTTAGCACCTTGATTTGAAGTTCGAATTTTGACATCCCCGAATCAATATCTGTCAACGCATATTCAAAGCTTATCCCACAAGAGCGCGAAACATTACTTGTTTTTAATCAAATGTCATTCATCCCACAAATTTCGTGTGTGCAAGTACGTATTTAAAATCCCCTCCCCAAAACTTGTGACAGGCCAAAAAATGACGTTAGTAGTATAAAATAGGCGACCTATAAATTTCCGCGTCCGTCGGGACCGCCCCTCTTCGTCCCCCCCCCCCCTCCCATCCCTTTTCGAATGGCTGTGCCCTCACCAGACTATTTTTCTTCTTTTTTTCCCGGAAAATACAATTACAAAAGTAATGTTTTCCAGTTCGTATTTTCTAACGACGCAATATTGACAAAATAATAATGATTAAAAAAAAAAAAAAAAAAAAAAAAAAAAAACAGTAATAAACATTTTATTAAATAAAAATCATAGCGCCAGAATACCCCCCCCCCCTCTTCCCCAAATACCATGAGTACGTTTGTGGTTAAAAACTTTAATTCTGGAAAGCAAAAATTTATCTATTTATGATAGTATAAATCTCATACATTTTTAGCGTTTCTTTTTCTTTTTCTTTTATTATTATTATTTTTATTAAAAACACATTTGTCAAACACACATGCTGTGATTTGACATTGAAAATTCATAAAATTCAAAGTATCATAACTCAGTAAATTTTGGTCATATAAAAATCAAATTTGTACTGTTTACTTGTTAGAACAGGGAGGAACATTTTCTAAATGAAACTTATGATGGAACCGATACATTGTATAAAATTCGGAATTTCCTAACCTTTTAAAAATGCATTATTTTAATATAAATCTATTTTTAAAATAATGCATAACAAAACGTAAAAGATTTTCGTAACTTAAACCACACCTCTAAAACTAATAGTTATTAACTATAGGTAAACAATAATAAGAGATACCCTGTATAACAATAGACACAGCCCGTTTGTTAAAAAAAGGCAAAATTGCAATCATATCCATCAACGCATATTTAAATTGAATAGCAAGAATACGAAAATATTATCTATACATTTTTAATCAAATTCAATTCATGCAAATACATTTCTTACGCACAAATATGTTTTTCAAATTAATTACAATTGTATTAAAACTAACTGACCGGGAGGTGACAGCAAAGACAATCACCTCATCGAGCTCACGGATGAAATTCTAGGATTAGTTAAATTGCGGTTCGCATATTAAAACTGTCTGCCAAGTCATATCTTGAAATCCCGATTTAAAAGGTTGACTCGTAGGTTTACCATTGTGTTTGCCTGGTCCCAGTCCTTCATGCTTTCATAACTTTGGTTGCAGAAAAACTTAATGGTAAACTTAGGAATGAATCGCTAAAATCAGGTTTTCGGTATTTTCCACCAAGATATGACTTTGCAGACCGATTGCATTTTAATATACGAATCGAGATTTAACTAATCTTAGAATTTTATCCGAGAACTTGATGAGGTGAACGTCTATGCTACCGCCTCCCGGTCTATTCGTATCCTCACAAATTTCAAAATGTTACATTCTTTTTTCTTTCATTCTTTTCTTTTCTTTTTTTTTTCAATAGATTAAAAACAAGAAAATAAAAAAAAAAGCTTTCATGTCACATTTTTTTAAGACGCAATAATGACAAAGGAAAAAAAAGGAATAAAAGGAAAGGGGAAAAAAATAATAAATCATTCGCCCCTCCCTCACTAGAAAAAAAAAAATCTAGTATCAGAAATCTCCTTTCGAAAATTCGAATATTTAAAACCAAATAAACTACCATCTGCCAAGCAAGGGCTGAAACTAGCCTTTTTTTAGACCCGGGATAAATATGATTTTTGCCCCTACCCCCGCCTACGCAAATTAAATTTGCAGAGGTAATACTTATAAGTTTCAAATAGCTGACATATAAAAAGCACAATCATTAAATATGTTGTACTGAACAACATAATCAGCTTTGTCAAATATGGATTCATTAAAATCCTGAAAATGGAATCGAAAAGAATAGAAAAACATTCCGTATTAAACAGGCAGGATTCTTATAATCCTATATCATTTGTAGATTCCAGACAGAACCATTTTAACACTATCGTGCAAAACACAAAATTGAAAAAAAATAGACAAACAAAATATTCATTTAGCGCCGTCCCCTCCCTTTTGTCTGTTGCCCGGGGTACATGCCCCCTCTGACTGCCCTATCCACCTCCCCCCCTTCTTCACTCCGCCCTGGGCAAGCGAACGCATTCCAAAGAATCTGTTTAAAACACACGAAGTGTCTAGGCTACCGGCTGGCAGCCGGCACTGCAGCCACAACACTAAAAATACGGCTGGCTGCGCATGCCTAGTAAGCGTCCATATTCCCCGCCTTTATTAGCCCGCGTCATTTCATTTATTTAACGGCTGACGGCTTCCTCGTGTGGTGGTGTGTCAGCGTGTAGAAAGAATGTTCTTTGTAAAGGAGTAAATATATAATAAATGTGGTTTTTTTAAAATTATTTTTTGTTTAATGATCTCTAAGATAAAGAGATTCCATTCATTTAAGTGATTACGGACTGAAGATTGAGAAAAAGCTGAGAGCTTGAGCCTGCAGATTACCTGAATTACCGTGGTATATCTGAGAAAAAGCTAAGAGCTTTAGCCTGCAGATTATTTGAATTACCGTGGTATATCAGATCAAATCATCAGATATATTAAGAGCAATTGCCAGGAGAAAATCTCTAGTGCACAGTGCTCTACCTATTACTAGGTGGCCGTGCACTGGGGCAAATCTCCTAGATACTTTGCTTTTAAAACAATTTGAAAAAAAGAGTAAGTAGTTTTATTTTCTATTTCTTAAACTGCCTTTTAAGTTCTCTACTCCCCTTTTTAATTTCTTATTTTTACTCGCCTACCTTTTTTTGTCCTGAAGATTTATTCCCCTTTGGAAAATTTTCAAATGTACATTCCAATGATTTTAAAATAGTAAAAAGAAAAAGGGTTTTTTAATTTCTTATTTTTACTCACCTAGCTTTTTTTTGTCCTGAAGATTTATTCCCCTTTGGAAAATTTTAAAATGTGCATTCCAATGATTTTAAATAGTAAAAAGAAAAAGGGTCTATTTTTTGCATTAAAGCATTTGCTTGTATAGTAAAAATCCACTCAATATTCTCTTTAAATGCTTTGAAAATTGAAAGAATGAATTTCAAAATAAAAAGAACTGCTCTTAAGAATCTGAAAAATATCTATAAGCATCTGAAGAAAACCCTAGAAGATCCAAAACATACCCTTTCTAGCCGGCTGTACTCTTTTAAACCCAAAGGAAATTATATTATAACCATGTATGGAATTGACAGAAATATTTGACTATTCAGGGATCTTTTTTTAGGAATATAAGTCTAAATATAAATTAGGAACAACTGCACAAAAATTATAATTACTATGGAAATAAAAACAATGCAACATTGGTATGATATTAGATGACAATTTATAAATCTAATGAGGGGGGGGGGGGATGAAATTTCTTTTAAACCACCTTAAAAGTATTGTGTCGATATTTAAGCGATTTATTATATTAGGTGTAACACAGGTATTTATATTTACTTACCCATATACTATACATTTATTTAAAAAAAGAAAGAAGCTAAAAATTTACATGGCTCTTTTCCTCACCCCTGCACAGGGAAAAAAAAATAAATGCTTGAATATTTTATTCTTATAGATCAATATTCATTTAGAAAAGTGAAAGATAAACCTTGTTAACAAATAGAAAATAACAAACTAAATTCTAGCATAAGTACACATTGAATAAAATTGCAATAAATGGTACTTTTACAATTATATTCATTAAAGTTTTTCTTTCTTTCTTTTCTTTTTTTTTAATGTAAATTTTCTTTTCAAAGACTAGGAATGTGGGAGGAGTGTATGCGCTTAATGATTACTCAGATTAAACTTTCTGTAAAGAAAACGTGAAAATCTTGCTGAGTAGAGAAAATATGTTAAGTTCCCAAAAAATATTATATAACATTTCTAACAATTAAATGTTCCTTTTTTTTTTTACTATACTCTACCTAAGATCATTAATCTTCAGAGAAAATGTTTAAAAAGTTAGAAATAAGTATAACAAGTGTAGGATGCATACTTTGCTTTTTTTCCTCCTACTCTTTCTTATATTTTATACTGAAGAAAAATTTTCTATTTTGAAGGAAGTCTTCTGTTTTACTATTATCGTTCCAGAAACCAGTGTAGCTTCAAAAAAGTCGCCAAATAGGGCGATGAAACCCGTTTAAGGGAGCAACAAGGTCTTGGGGATGATCAGAGCGATAAATCGCCATGATTGGTGCTAGCATATCCAAGAAGCGCGACGTTGCGTTGGTTTTATGTTTCCTGTAAGGAGGAGGGGGTTAGGGAGTAGAATTTGGAAAGGAGATAAGACCTTTTGTTATTAAAAAAAAAAAAAAAAAAAAAAAAAAGAGCAGATGCAAGCTTGGAATTTCGAAGATTGTTGATTGCATCGAATTTTCTTTTTCTACACAAATTTAGATCTATTGGAATTCGGTTAAATTGCTGAATAAAATGTATCTTCAATCAAAAAAAAAAAAGACCCGTTCGCTAATGACACTCCTATAGAAAACATTTAATATATAAATAAAAGATATCTCGATCGCATTCCAATATTTTTAAATGATTTTTTAATTTTTATTTATTTATTTATTTTTACATTGGATAGATGAATTATTATTTACAATATTTATTTACATTAATATTAGTATCAAATGTAATATTAAGTAAAATATGAATAAGCTCAGACTAATTTTTGGAAAATATAATTTTAAGTAATAATTAATATACATTAAAACGAATACTTATAAAGTGCATTCCCTCTATTAATGGTGGATCCAAGGGGGGTGTATGCTCTTCAAAAAGGAATGTACAGTTTAAATAAAAAGCGTTAAACAGGAACGCAAAATAAGGGGAAATTCCGCTTTACGCAGGTTTCAGTCTTATTCAGTATTCTAAATATTTTAAATTCTTTTGACTAGAGCCATAAAATTTACCAATTAAAGCGATACTCCGTCATACGCAGGTTTTGTTTTCACAGGCTTTTTTTTTAATAAAATAACGATTTTTTTTTTTTTTTTTTTTTTTTTTTTTTTTTTTATCCTAAGAAATACTTTTGCATTGGAGTTTTGAAGGAACGCAAATTAATTATCATTGTTCCGCAAAAAATCAAAAACCTTTGCTACCATCTCGCGTCTCGATGATATTAGAGGTCTGCACGTTTCCGAGCCCGATCCATCGAAAAAAAAATCGACCCGGTCCGAACGAAAACACATTGGCCTGTCCCGTATTAAAGTTAAAATTTCGACCCGATATAAAAGCTAAAAACAAAGCCCGAGCTTGGCCCGGTCTGGAAAAATTTTAAATTACGGCCTGTACCCGGACCGGCCCCAGTAAATTTCTACAGAACGTTGATTTTATTCTTTCTGACCAAAAATAGGTTTCTTTTTATTCATTTTTTTTTTTTTTTTTTTTTTTTTTTCAGGTTTTTTGTCTCCATTTATGCAGAAGTGCCGTAGGCAGCGATATTTATGCTTTAAATGAACCTTTGTTTCTCGTATGTAAATGTTTCAGTTACCATTAGTATTATTAATCCATATTCCATGTAATGAAGACATAAAAATCTAAAAAAATGCATATAGTAAAAATAAAATTTTCTAAGACGGAATCTCATTGGAAAGAAAAAAATACGTTTTCTTTTAGCAGGTGCAAATTTTTATTTATTTATTTATTTATTTTTTTCTCGGATATTACTGTATTTATTTTTCATGGATGAACAATTTAAAAGAAATTTCCGGTTTTCAGTTTAAATAAAAATTCCGTCACGGGCTGTTTTTTTTTTTTTTTTTCCTTCTTTCTTTCTTTCTTTCTTTCTTTCTTCCATGTGTTTAATTCTATTTAAATAAACCAAAAAATCTACGATTTTTCAAAAAGAATAAATTCTAATGTTTCATTTTAGGTAGATTTCGTAAGAAATACTACCTATTGCAATCGCACCAATTTTTATCTATCTATCTATCTATCTATATATCTCACTTTTTTATGGACACGATAACTTCTATAATTCTTCACCAATCTCCACCAAACTGATACATAAAATCAAAGGGGATAAAATCTTGGTTAAGTTCGTTAATGGGCAAAATCGGACCAAGGGGGTCGGAATAGGGGGCGTTTTTGTGAAAACCGAAAAAACGCCATAACTTTTTAATTAAAGTAGATATCGAATCGGTTTAAAGTTTATATTACTTCTTAAAAATGGGCCAAAAGTATATGCATGACAGATTTTTGATAAATTTAGAAGTGGGCTCAAGGGGCGAAAAAAACAGGGATTTTGAGAGAAAAAAAATAATAACTTCGTCAATTTTCGAGATATCAAGTCCAACTAAATTTTTTGTAAATGTTCTTAAAATTATCTAAAACTTTTGTATTTACAAGTTTTTGATAGGACCATCTTTTACCGATGAAAAAAAATAAAAACGAAAAGAAAAAGGGCGCTGAAAAAAGAGAAAAATCCATAACTCCGTCAATTTTTAAGCTATCAAATCTGATTAAATTTATTTTACATCTTCTCAAAAATATCTACAACTTTTATATTGACAAGTTTTTCATAGGACCAATTCGTATAGCAAAAAGAAATTAAACAAAAATAGGAGTTGGAGAAAAAAAACCTCAAATCCAAACTGCTTATATTCTGACTCATTTTTAAATTCATTTTTGATTTTAAACGCATCCAAATGGTAGATCCTCTTATTTAGAAACTGTATAAAGTGATGCATTGGTCAATTTTCTGATAAAGACAGAATATATTTCAAAAGAGGCTACCAAAAAGGGTATTTTGAACAGAATTTCCGAGAGTCATCGGGACTGAAAATTGAAGGAAGTTTCAAATAAGGAATTGCGTTTTTTTTCTGACTCGTTTTTAAATCCATTTTTGCTCTCAAATGCATCCAATTTACAGATCCTCTTATTTAGGAACTATATAATGTGATGCATTGATCGGTTTTTTGATAAAGACAGAATATATTTTGAAAAAGGCTACCAAAAAGGGTATTTTGAACAGAATTTCCCGAAGTCTTCGTGATTTGAAAATTTATGGAAGTTTTCACATAGCAAATTGCGTTTTTTATGACTCGTTTTAAAATCCATTTTCGCTCTCAAACGCATCCAATTTACAGATCCTCTTATTTAGGAACTATATACTGTGTCGCATTGGCCAGTTTTTTGATAAAGATAGAATATATTTTTAAAAATGCTGTCAAAGTGAGTATTTCGCACAAAATTTTCCGAAGCAATCATGATTAAAGAATTAAGGATGTATTCAAACAACAAATCGGTTATTTTATGACTCATTTTTAAATTCAATTTTTTTCTTAAATGCATTCAACTGACAGTTTTTTGTTATTTAGGAACTGTATAATGTACTGTTTTGGTCGATTTTTTAATAAATTCAGAATCTATTTCAAAATATGTTGTCAAAATGGGCATTTGGGCTGAATTTTTCTTAAGATGATTCTGATAAAACCAGTTTTTGCAGAAAAATGAAATTAAAAATTTTTCATAAACGGCCAAATGAAGTTATTAAACTGGGTTTATCTCTAATCATATATGTTTTTTGTTGAAATGAACACTCTTCGAAATCTATCTCCGCCTATAAGCCCAGCCGACAGGGATTTTTCAGAATAATGACGACTTAAAAGTATATGATTTTTTTGCAAAAATTTTTTGACCAAACCAAATTTACTGATTTTTAAACAGACTTGGCCACGTCGAAAAAAGGATTTTCATACGGGATGATTCAACCGGAACTGATTATTTTGGTCCGTGAAGACTAGGAAGAATGAAATTAGTCTCGGGTTCGTACGAAAAAAATAAGTTAGGCCCGGTCTGAATGCCGTTAATGGAAATCGGCCCGTGCAGATCGTTAGATGATATCAACATCAAGCTCTTCATATTTATAGTCAGCATAGTAATAATCAGTAAGACCCTCAAAAAACACTTTTTTTTTTTTTTTTTTTTTTTTTTTTTTTGTCACTTAGTTTAGTTATCTATAAAGTATTTTAAATTTCCTTTTAAGTAAAGTAAAAATTTATGTGCAGCAAACCATGTGAAAACGAAACATGTCTATAACAGAATCCTTTCTCAAACGGAATTTTATTTTCTTACAAGAAGAATGTGACTTGTTTTTAATAAATGATAAACCTGCTATGATTGAAATAGTCTAAAACATACTTTATTGTACCTTTCAATTCCGTCTTATCAGGTTTTCTTTATTACATTTATATATTTAACTATAAAATACAAATAAAATTCATCCTTCACAATCCTGGATGACACTTAATTTAATAATATTTATATTACCATAGATGTCTGCACGGACCGAAATTTCCAGACCCGGTCCGTTATTAAAGTTAAAATTTCGGCCTGGCCCATAGAGAAAATTTAGCGGCCCGATATCATAGCTAAAAACAAGGCCCGAGCTCTGCCCGACCCGAAAAAAAAGTTGAAATTTCGGCTCGAACCCGGGCCGGTCCGAGTGAATTTCTACAGAACATTGATTTTTACTCTTGCGGAAGAATTCTGACCAAAAAAAAATCTTTTTTTTTTTTTTTCTTTTTCATGTTTTTATTCTTAATTTATGCAGAAGTGTCGTAGGCAGCGATATTTATGCTTTTAATGAACCTTTGTTTATTTTATGTAAATGTTTCAGTTATCGTTGGTATTATTAATTCATATTCCATATAATTGAGACAAAAATCTAAAAAAAATGGTCTATAGCAAAAATAAAATCTTATACGGAATCGCACTGAAAGGAAATGCGTTCCCCTTTTAAAAAATTTTTTTCTTGCGTGTGAAGGCATTTTAGCTTAGTGTTATTTTTTTAGTCCCGGAAATTTTATACAATGCAACTATAACAGACCTGCCTGAAATGGAATTTCCTCCCATCAATTAAAATTCCATATTACCAAGTTTTTGCTGTAGTTTAAAATTATTTTTCCATTGTAATTTCTTAAAATCAAACGATAAGACCACTTTTGCACTTCTAAATGCTGCAACTGAAGTACAATGGTAATATAGAGATCTGCACGGGCCGGGCCTCGGCCCGCAACTTTCCATTAACGGCATTCGGACCGGGCCTAACTTAATCTTTCCGTACGAAGCTGGGACTGATTTCATTGTTCCTAGTCTTCAGGGACCAAAATAATCAGTTCCGGTTAAATCATCCCGTATGAAGATCCTTTTCTCGAGTGTTCAAGTCTGTTCAAAAATCAGTAAAATTTGGCTTGGTCGAAAAATTTTTGCAAAAAAGGCATATACTTTTAAGTCGTCATTATGCTATAATTACACATTAAAGAGTGGCGCAGCCAGAATTCGGCTCTGGGGGGGTAGAGTTGCTTCAGGGGTGATTCTGGTTGAATTTTTTTTTTCGGAAATCGGCGGGGGGGGGGGGGATTCCGCGAGTTAACTTCCCCCCCCCCGCGAAGGAGGTTTATCCGCGATCTTCAGACGAAACGGGCGTTTTCCTGCGACCTTCAAACAATATCAGTTATTTATTTGCGATATTTTAGCAAAATCGGCGTTATTTCGCGATCTTTTGACGAAATCGGCGTTTTTCCGCGACCTCTAAACGAAATCAGCGATTTATCTGCAATATTTTAGCACAATCGACGATTTATTGCGATCTTTTGTCGAAATCGGCGGTTTTTACGCGATCTTTTGACGAAATCGGTGTTTTTCAGTGTATTTATTTATGAAATCGGCGTTTTTTTTTACCGATTTTTAGACAAAATTTGCAATTTTACGCGATCTTTTCTTGAAAACGGCGCTTTATCCCCGTTGTCTTTCGACAAAATCGGCGTTTTTTCCGTGATCGTTTGATGAAAGCGGCCTTTTTTTCAATGATCTTTTGACAAAATTTTTTAAGCAATCTTTTATCGAAAATGGCGTTTTTTTCCCGATTTTTTAACGAAATCGGCATTATATCAGAAACATTTAGACGAAATCGACGTTTTCCCGCGGTCTTCAGACGAAATCAGCGTTTTATCTGCGATATTTGGTGAAATTGCCTTTTTTTCTGCGATCATTTTGACAAAGTTCGTTGGCAAAAACATTGACGAAATTGTCCTTTTTTTCACGAAATATTGACGAAATGTGTGCTTTTTCGGCGATCCTTTCACGAAATTTATATTTCTCCGCGATTGTTTTATCCGCGCTCAAAACCGTACAAGTTGGCAACTATGCGGAACTGATAACCCAATTTCAAAATTTCGGAAGAGGATGCCTTAAATTTTCGGACAAGAATCACCCCTGAGTTGCTTATAGATAAACAAAGTCGCCATCTTTTTTTCTTCTTTTTTTAAATAAATAAATTAGTTAACGAGTTATAAGCGATTTTGATCGCATGGCAACCATTTTTTCTCCTTTTTGTTGCTACTACGTCGTAAATTCGTTTCAAATCATCCACTGTGAGAATCGTCTTCTGAAAGATCTTATCAAAGAATCAGTTACATAGCTTTTTAATCATGATATCTACTTGCCTGAATCTAGGAAAAAGAGTTACCGGAAAAAAGTGACAAACTACAAAAACGGAAAAAATGACACGGAAAAAAGGGACAAGATAAACATGTTACTGGAAAAAAAAGTGACAAGGAATTGATTTTGGGGATTTATGGACAAAGTATGAAAGGGGGGGGGTCGGCTCTTAATTTAAGTGAATGATCTTTTCATGCTGAATTAACTGTTTTGGTTAAATTTTTGGGTATACGTTCATACTGAAAAGACGCTTGCCTGATTAGTTTTGGGAACGGACGATTACACCCCCGCCCCCCCTCCGCCCTAAATAAGATGAATGATTTTTTAAAGCAGAATTATCCAACGTGTGTCAAATTTTGGACATAGGTTCTTTCTAATAAGCCTTATATATAATATTGTGGTGTCGCGCCCTGAGTTTCTCTTTATTAAGTTGGTTTATTTGTTAAGTTCATCAATAACACATTTTTAATTCCTCAAGTTCTTTATTAGAACCATAAATCAATTATTAAAAAAATAAATAAAACGACATTACAACTACATAGGAGCCACACTCAAATTTTACATTTCGCTTAGCACGTCTAAGCCATCTTACATCAATGTACTTTCTTGTATATTACCAGCACATGTCTCTCTTCCAACTACCTTCCTTCCCTCTTGGTGCTCAATAATCCCAGTGTCCCCCCTCAGCTCATTGCCACTAGACCAGTGCAATCATTTTCTAGGCATGTCCCTTGAGGTCAATAGCACCTATTCTTCTCAGCTTTTGAATGAAGATACTTTCACCCCTGCATATCTTTTCACAATAAGACTTCGCTATCTATCTTCTGCCACGATTAAAGTTGTCAGTGTGTCGTCAGAGTATATAATGCCTGAAGAATTTTGGGAGTTTCATGGTTAAGTATAGAGGGTGCATGGGAGGATATCCTCTCCTAAATTAAATAAATGGCTTTTTACGCAGAATTATCCGATTTGCTTCAAATTTTGAATGTAGGTTCATTAAGATAAGGGGTATCCCTGATTAGTTATGGGGTTCTTTTGCTAATAAAAAGGGGGCCGCGATTATTCCCCCCTTAAATTATATAAATTGTTTTTTATGCACAATTATCCGATATATTTCAAATTTTGGCTAAAAGTTCTTTCTCATAAAGTGAATCCCTGAATAGTTTTAAGGGTTTGTTTATATATCCTCAAAAGCTGTTTGCATTTAAAACTGTGATTTATGTTTCTGCATAGCATTTTTCAGTATTCTATAAATATCGTAACAAAGAAAAAAATATCCTGTTTTTCTTAAAATCGTTTTTTTATTTAAATCTGTTTTTTAATTTTTTAAGAGTTCAAACCTGAAGATCTATCAAGAACTACAGGTTTTTAAACAATTAACTTTCTAATTACTAACATAAGCTAGTAATATAAAAACTATTTTTAATACTACAAATTAATGAATTCACTAGTTCATTCGTTCGTGGCATACAACATAGTTTGTACATTAAAATTTTCTAACATATATTTTTTTAATGTTTTATATTATATTATATTTTGTGATGTGTAATATGGGACATTAATTAGTAAAAATCCAGTTTTAAATGATAAATATTTGGCGTAAATTAAAATGACAATTACAACAAATAATTTAGTATATTACTTTTTTTCACAAATTAAAAAAAAAAAAAAAAAAAAAAAAAAAAAAAAAAACAGATTTATATGGAAAATGAATAGAAATTAATCATTATAAGAAAAAAGGTAAAATGTGTTATAATGTTTTCTGACATAATAGTTTTCAATCATTAAATTAAAGAATAAAGAAAAATTGTTTTTATTTGTTATTTGCGTTCAGTTGCATTCAACTCGTTTTTTTTTATGTTACTTGAGTATTTTTGCGCCAAAGCTTTACTGGGAAATCCCTTGATCGGCAAATTTCCTAAGAGACTAGCCGCCCGCGATATCTACCGGACACCCCCCTCCGTCGAATGGGGAAAAGCAAGCTTCTTTCCCCGAAAGGGTTTCCTGAATGGACTGCTGCATCCCTCCCTATTTTAACTATATTCATTAGCTTATACGCCTTACCATAATGATACTACATCCAAAATTTGAAACAAATTGGATAATTCTGCGTAAAAAGCCATTTATGTAATTTAAGTGGGGTTATCCCCAATTCCCCCTCTATACTTAGCCATTGAGCCCTTAAAATCATTTAGGGATCCACTTTATGAGAAAAAACCTCTATCAAAAATTGAAATACATCGGATAATTATGCATAAAAAACAAGTTATCTAATTTAAGGGGGAGGGATAATCATCCATTTCTCTATTTATACTTACAAGGGCATACTCAGAAAAATCTGAAAAAATTACAGAATGTTCTTCTCATATAGTTATATATGTTTATAAAAAAAATTTCGGCGGAACCTCCTTATAACGTCCGTAAAAAAATAATAAAAATCTCGTTTATTTGGCGATTTATCAATTGTTCCAAATTGAAAAATACACTGTTAAAAATCTGCTGCATTTTGTTGCAACGCACTCCCTTGCTTGTATAGAAAACGGTTACTTGGCCGTGAAATGGAGCTTTCTCATTGGTTGGAATAGAGATATTATATACAAGCGGTGGAGTGCGTTGCAACAAAATGCAGCAGACTTTTAACAGTGTATGACACGGTCAATTCAGCGTGCTATGGAGCATTCTCATTGGTCAGAAGAGAGATATTCTATAAAAGTAGTGGAGTGACGTTGCAGTAAAAGCTGCAGATTTGTAACAGTGAAGTCAATTAAAATCAATTTTCAGATTCGTTAAAATCGTCTGCTTTTGGCGAGGAAATGCACTGCTCGCCAAATCCCGCGTCGCTTTCAGCTTTTCACGCCAATTATTCCAAACTATTTTATTTTTTTACATATTTAATAATGTAATTCCGCCGTTAATTTTCACTGATCCTTTATTACCCACATGAGTAGTTTAATTCGTATTTTTTTTTCAAAAAATTCTGAGTATGCCCCCAATGGAGACCTTCCTTGTTAGCAAAAGAACCTCATAACTAATACGGGATACACCTTATCATAAAGAACCTACATCCAAAATTTGAAGCAAATAGGATAATTCTGCATAAAAAGCTATTTATTTAATTTAAGGGGGGTTATCCTCTGCTTTTGCCTTTATACTTAGTCATTAAACCCTTAAAACTATTCAGGGATTCACCTTATCAAAAATAACCTATATTTGAAATTTGAAATACATCGGATGATTCTGCATAAAAACCGATTTATCTAATTTGAGGAGGAAATAATTGCTTGCCCCCCCCCCTTTATAATAAGGAAAAGAACCCCGTAACTAATCAGAGATGTTTTATCGTAATGAACCTATGTCCAAAATTCGAAGCAAATCGGATAATTCTGCGTAAAAAGCCATTTATTTAATTTAAGAGGGATTATCCATCGTCCTCCTCCCTTTTATACTTAGTCATTACACTCTTAAAACTATTCAGAGATTCACCTTATCAGAAAGAATCTATATCTAAAATTTGAAATAAATCGGAAAATTTTGCTTAAAAACCGATCTATCTAATTTGTGAGGGGGGGGGAGTAATTGACCACCCACCCTTTATAATAAGCAAAAGAATTCTATAACTAATCAGAGATACGTCTTATTATCATAATGAACTTATGTCCGAAATTCCAACCGAATCTGATAAATCTGCGTAAAAAAAACTTAATTTGAGAAGTTACGGATGGGGGGGTGGGTTATCATATGTCCAAAAACTGAACTAAAACAGTTAATTCAGCACGAAAAACCCATTTACTTAAATTAAGAGCCTTCCCCTGATATCCCCTAAATACTTAACCAATGAATCCTCAAAATCAATAATGAATTTCCAAAATCAATTCCTAGTCCCTTTTTTTCAGTAATTTCTTTTCCGCTTCTGTAGTTTATGTCACTTTTTTTCCGATAATTGTTTTTCCGGTAACTTTTTTTTTTTCGTTTACCCACTTGCCTATGTCGGGCGTTTTTTAAATAACAATTAATATTAATTAAAAAAAATTATCTGAAAGTAGTCACTTTAAAGTAGTTGTAAGTAGAAAGTAGTTTGAAATTTGGCGCCCCCTAAATCTCTGCGCCAGGGGCGACCGCCCTCTCCCCCCTTCCCCGTTTCGCACGGCGCCGTTAATATCTTTCCAGAGACATAAATATAAACGAATTATATACTTTCCAAACATACCTGGATTTTAAAAATGCTTGAAGGAATTCGAAAGATTTTAAAAAATGATCTCTTATATCCATCTTTTTCATAATTTTCTTCTCTGAAGAGGATTTAATATCCATAGCAAAACACACAATAAAGGAAACTTTAGCACTACAGCAACTAACAACAGAATGTTTGCGGAATTAAGCCTATCCTTCAAAGCATGCGGAATCTAGAAAAAAAAGTGACCGGAAAAAAGTAACATAAACTACAAAAGCGGAAAAATGTGACACGGAAAAAAGTTATCGGAAAAAAGTGACAAGGAATTGATTTTGGGGATTTATTATTGATTTTGGGAATTCATTGGTTAAGTATGAAAGGGGGAGGTCGGGGGTCGGTTCATAATTTAGGTAGATGGGTTTTTCATGCTGAACTAACTGTTCTGATTCAATTTTTGGATATACGTTCATACTGAAAAGTCATTTATCTGATTAGTTTTGGGAAGGGACGATTACCCCCCCCCCTCCCCACCCGCCCTAAATTAGATAAATGGGGTTTTATGCAGAATCATCCAGAGTGTGTCAGATTTTGGATATGGGTTCTTTCTGATAAGACTTATATATTGTATATAATGCCTGAAGAGATTTGGGAGTTTAATAGTTAAGCATAGAGGGGGGAACGGGGGAATAACCTCTCTTAAAATTAAATTAATAGCTTTTTACGCAGAATTATCCGATTTGCTTGGAATTCTGGATATAGGTTCATTATGATAAGACATATCTCTGATTAGTTATGGGTTTCTATTGCTTATTAATAAAGGCGGGGACGGGGAATTATCTCGCCTCAATTATTAGATAACTCGTTTTTTTATGCAGAATTATCCGATGTATTTCAAATTTTAAATGTAGGTTCTTTCTGATAAGGTAAATCCCTGAATAGTTTTAAGGGTTTAATGGCTAAGTATAGAAGCGGAATAGAATATAACCCCCCTTAAATTAAATAAATTGCTTTAACACAGAATTATCGAATTTGCTTCAAATTTTGGATTATAGGTTCATTATGATAAGGCGTATCTCTGATTAGATCCCTTTTGCTAATTAAAAAGGAGGGGGCGGTTGATTATTACCCCCCTCCCCTTAAATTAGATAAATTGTTTTTTATGTACACATAACCGATGTATTTCATATTTTGGATATAAGTTCTTTCTCAGAAAGTGAATCTCTGAATAGTTTT
The DNA here is from genome assembly GCA_964019185.1 of Maratus speculifer. Lineage (NCBI taxonomy): Eukaryota > Metazoa > Arthropoda > Arachnida > Araneae > Salticidae > Maratus > Maratus speculifer. The sequence goes on from OZ025296.1 coordinate 69,580,094, forward strand.
AAGGGTTTAATGGCTAAGTATAGAGAGAGGGAACGGAGAATAACCCTCTATAAATTAAATAAATGACTTCTTACGCAGAATTATCCGATTTGCTTTAATTTTTGATGGGGGTTCGTTATGATAAGGCGAATCCCTGATTAGTTGTGGGTTATCCCCCGTTCCCCTCTCTATACTTAGCCATTAAACCCTTAAAACTATTCAGGGATTCACTTTATCAGAAAGAACCTATATGAAAAATTTGAAATACATCGGATAGTAGTGCAATATATATATATATATTTAAGGAGGGGGATGAGTGCCCGCTCCCCCTTTTCAATTAGCAAAAGAACCCCATAGCTAATCAAGGATACGCCTTATTATAATGAATCTACATCCAAAATTGAAACAAACCGGATAATTCTGCGTAAAAAGCCATTTATTTAATTTAAGGGTTATCCCCCGTTCCCCCATCTATATACTTAACAATTATACACTTAAAACTATTCAGGGATTCACTTTATGAGAAAGAACTTATATCCATAATTTTAAATATATCGGATATTTGTGCATAAAAAAACAATTTATCTAATTTAAGGGGGAGGAATAATCGCCCCCCCATTTTAATTAACAAAAGAACCCCATAACTAATCAGAGATACGTCTTATCATAATGAACCCATATCCAAAATTCGAAGCAAATCGGATAATTCTGCGTAAAAAGCTATTAATTTAATTTAAGAGAAGTTTTTCCCCGTTCCCCCTTTATGCTTAACCATTAAACTCCCGAATCTCTTCAGGCATTATATACTATATATAAGTCTTATCAGAAAGAACCTATATCAAAAATCTGACACACTCTGGATGATTCTGCATAAAACCCCATTTATCTAATTTAGGGCGGATGGGGAAGGGGAGGGTGTAATCGACTCTTCCCAAAACTAATCAGGTAAATGTCTTTTCAGTATGAACGTATATCCAAAAATTGAATCAGAACAGTTAGTTCAGCATGAAAAACCCATCTACCTAAATTTTGAACCGACCCCTGACCCCCCTTTCATACTTAACCAATGAATTCCCAAAATCAATTCTTTGTCACTTTTTTCCGGTAACTTTTTTTCCTTGTCGCTTTTTTCCGCTTTTGTAGTTTATGTCACTTTTTTTTCCGTTTACCAAGCATGCGTTTTTGTGTTTTTCCTGGAATTCGAGAATCCAGTCCCATTTCCAAAAAAAGAGCAAGAAACAGATGTAACTAATTAAGACCTCCCCCCTCATGGTGCAGTATTAAAAAACCCAAGACGACATTGGCAGTGACAGGAAATAAACCATTCCTTTAAGCCTTCGGCTGATTTCCAATAGTATAAATCATAGGTTCCCAACCTTTTCTGGTCCACCGCCCCCTTTACAAGACAAAATAATGTCAACGCCCCCTCTTCCATAATAGTTAATTCTACAAAATGTTAAAATATTATTTGATGTTATCTATATTTTATGCAGCTGTCAATCTATTAATTAAAATAGAAGTTAATTAAAACCACCCTCAAATGTAGTAAAAAAAAATTTAATAAAAATTGAAAACTAAGCACCAAAACCAATAAGAATTTTTTTTTAATTAACCAAATAGTTGAGGTTATTGGAGTTTTGCTAATTCTTTCATATCAGATTCCAATTTCATCAACATCAATCACTAACTGTCAGGTTCAAAGATGCATGTTTCTTTTTTTAGACAGTAAATTAGCTACTGCATGGAACCCGCTTTCAGCCAAATCTGATGAAAGGAAATCAATTAAAATTTTATGTACTCTCCCTCACAATCCAGTTTAGAGAGCTGTAGGTTTTGAAGTTACAATTCTTGGTATCCATTTGTGAATTTTACTAATAGTTCTCGTTTGCCGCGAGTCCTACGATTTCCTCCTCCAAATATGATGATATTGCTTTGCAAAAGGATCTAAAAACAAACTCGGTATAATCATGTATTACTCCGAGTACCTTGGAATCACTCTGAGAAAACTTCATGAAGAACGTCCAAGTGTTGACAGTAAGTAAGTAAAAAACTTGTTTTTACAGACTGCAAATAATATGACAATTTGGCTGTATATCTCTTCTACTTCGATTTCATTTGAGCAAAAGAAGTTTACCCACAGAGGCAGCTATGAGATTTTTTGTTTTAATTCAACTCATCATCTTACAATCAATTTATGCCTTATGAAAAATATTTAGAATATTTCAATTTATTTAATTAAAGATTCTAAACAATCTGTCGCATAATCGGTGTAATTTTTTTCAGGTTTTAGAGTATTTTTACACCTTTGTTTTTAGTTAAGTGTAATACTAAATAAAATACAGTAGACTCCCTCAAATCCGCACAACTTGGGACCAGAGGTTTTGCGGATTTTAGAATTTTGCGGATTTCTGGTCATTGCTTTGTTTACATTAAAAAAAATAATTTGAATGTAATTAATAATGAAATCAAAAGTATAATGAATGCATACAATATTCTAAAATATTAAAAAAAGGAATAAACTAAAATAATAAAAATTTCGATATTTTTTAAAATGATTAAAATACTAAAACGAAAGGTAAAGTTAATAATCAATAATGTACAATTAAATATTCATTATAAAAGAAGAAATGTGTTTTTCCTAAACTATTCAATGAAACTTGCCTCATAAAGGTACATTACTAATTCACAGCAGGATCGTAAAATAATGAAACTTTATTTCAGGTTTAGCCAGTCTTAATAACTAAAAAAGCTTAATACATAAATATATTTGGTAGGATTGTGATTACCAATGATATTAGCAATATCTTTATTTTTTCAGAAATAAATTATTCTTTTTTCATGAAAAAACATGAATTTAATAACCTTAATAAAAATTATAAATTAAAAAATGTATGGAATTGATATAAAACTGAAAAAATAAATTTTTGCACCTACATCTGAACTGAATATTTCATTGTTTACATCCGTAAAATATGTGCGGATTTTAGAGAGTTGCGGATTTTAGGAGTGCGGATTTGAGGGAGTCTACTGTATATCGAAAAACGATTCAGACAAATAGCTTTTCAGAGACAACGAACTTTTGTGTGCAGCAGCAACCGATTGAATTCATTTGCAAGTCTGATGCAAAGTGATAGTGATAATTGCACTACAAAATAAAACAATTGTTTCACTTTGTAGTGAAATGATTTTCACTATATATTTGGCAAAATATCCTGTCATTCAATGAATTGCTTTTATTCATATTGACTGCTCTAACAATGTAATGAAGCGACATATACAAGTGTTCATTCCAGTTTTTTTAAACCAATTGCTGATGATGTGTAATGGAATGTACAGGGAGTACATTTAGCTTGTTTTAAATGTGTTAATGAAACCCTCCTGATGTCCGTATTAAATATCGATTTTTTCTTTGTATCATTTTTCAATTTTTTAGTAAATAATAACACTTGATTTTTTATAAGATTATTTTATTTTATTTTATGATTATTTTTATTTTATTTTTTTTTATTTCATAATGATTTTTAATGAGTTTATTTTATTTTAATTTATGATTATCAGGTCTTGAAATTCAAATTCTTCCAGGAGGGCCCCTCCTGGAAGAATTTGAATTTCAAGACCTGATGAGGGCAGTCTCCCTCCCAACATTTATAAATAGAGGGGAGTTGAGCTGTTTGGTAGGGAAAGAAAAAAATCTGTAAAACGTACGGTTTTATATCATACCATTAAGAATTACACTAATAAAAACATGACAAAACAGCATTGAAGCAAATGAAATCTACATTACCTCCTGGCATATTTGTTGCAAGTCGAATTAATTCTATTTTTGGTTTGTGTCAATTTCGGGCTAAGTGTAGATACTGACAATTGAGATTGGTTTCATGTTACAATCAATTTTTCAAAAGCTAGTTTGTAGCTTTAGCTAGTTTGTAGTTTTTTTTTTTAGCTAACATTATTTCAGATAAAAAACAAATCTATAATAATAAACTTAAGCATTTGTACATATGTTGCTTTCGAAGAGACCACTGTGGTTTTTTTTTCAGCTTTTTGACAAATTTTGCTTGTTTTTTATGATTTTTTGTGGAAATTAGAGTGTTTTCTGCGATCCTTTGACGAAATTCGCATTTTTTCAGTGGCTCTTTGGCTAATGAGCATCATTTTAGCAATTCTTTCATGACATTCATATTTTTTTCACGAACCTTTGATGAACGCAATTTTTTTTCTTTTTGCGACCATTTGACATAATTCTCTTTCTTAACAATCATTTCAAAAAATTTATGCCCTTTTAGCGATCATTTGACAATATTTGTTTTTTCTGATTGTCCGATTCGTTTTTTCATGATTCTGTGACAAAATACACGGTTATTTTTGCGATCTTTTTACAAAACTCATGTTTCTTGCACAATCTTTTGAAAAAAATTCTTGTTTTTTGCAATCCTTTGACAAAATTTGCAGGTTTTTCTGGTCCTTTGACGAAATTTCTGCTTTTTTTCGTGATCTTTTGATGAAATTTCTATTTTTTTTTTTGTGATCATTTGAGAGAATTTCTGCTTTTTTCGTGATTTTTTTGACAAAATTTGTGTTTCAACACTGCCTTCTGATAAAAATTGTGTTTTTTTACATGATCCTTTGACAGAATTCTCATTTTTTCTCATTACCTTTTGAGTTTACCATAGTTAAACTCATTACCACAGTTTTTTACACTATTATTCAACTAAATTAGCATTTTTTCTGCAATATCTTTACAAGAATTTGCTATCTGCTTCTGCTATCATTTGAGGAAATTTGAATTTTTCCGTCATTCTGTTCCGAATTTTCCAAAAACTTAAGGCACTCACTTCCAAAATTTAAGAAAACATTTATCATAAATCTAAAAATTCTGACATAAATTGTATCTTGAATTTCGACAAATGGTCTAAAAAATATCAATTTTGTGAATTGTTCAAAGAAAAATGGCCAATCAATGCGAAATTTGACGATTGATTGCGGAAAAATGGCGTGAATTTCAACGATTTTTCGCAGCAAAAAACTCGCAAAATATGTCATTCAATTGCACGAAAATATTACAAAATTCACACACAAAAAAAAGCGGGGGCAGTTAATCGTAGTTTCATAGTGCAAAATTTTTCGAAAAATTCGTGATTTTTTTTTGGGGGGGGGGGGGCGGGAGCCTCCCGCCCTGAAATTCAAGCCCTGATTATTTTTATTTATTTTTTTATTTCATAATAATTTTTAATTCGATTCATAGCAAATCTTCGACTTCCACGGCTATTTTTTGACATTAGTAAAATAAATTTAACCCCTCCCTCCACCATCAGATTTAAGTTCGTCTGTATAGATTTCAATTTAAAGGTGCAGTTAAGGTTTATGTCTCGGACTGGGCAATTATTTTCATTATTAATTGTCAAGGAGATCAATTATTTTCATTATATTAGTTCCTAAATAAGTAGGTATGCCATGACCGCCCTCCTGGACTGTCCTAACGCCCCCCATTTTTCTCTAAACTGGCTACCGCCCCCCTGAAAGGCTCCAGCGCCCACTGGGGGGCGGTATCGCCCCCGTTGGGAACCTATGGTATAAATGAATGCCGCCTTTTCCGAAATTGAGTAACCAGTTTTCGATACTGATACCGTTACCATGTGCTTTCCCCGTTTTTAAAAGAAAATACAATACTGCCGCTTAAACGAATCAAATTTTTAAATAAAATTTGATTCAATAAAGCGGCGGATTTTGAGAACAAAACAAATAAAATTCTAACTTTAGTTTCACTTTTTATGATTCGGTTCACAAAAATTGAAATTTCTGTATTTTTGTCATGGCTCTGAGGGGGGGGGGTTAACCCCCCCCCCTCGCTGCGCCACTGCATTAGAATTTATTCTTTTTGAAGAATCGTAGATTCCTAGGCTTATTTAAATTGAATTAAACTTATGAAAAAAACTGCCTATGACGGAATTTTTTTATACAGAAAACTGAAAAATTCTTTTAACCCCTTGGGGACGAGTGACACGTATACATGCCGCAAAAAGTCTTAAGAATCCTTGTTTATTTGCACCATTCTTTCAGGAAAGTAATTATAATTTTAAATTTAAAATGTTTGTTTAAAATAAAAGAATAGCAAATGGCGCAAAAAGAATTAAGCAAATAAAAACAATTATTATTATTATTACAAAATGCCTAAACATGAATGAAGTCATATAGTAGATGCATAGATATACTAATTATTACATGTAAATAGTAGCAAAGATATTTTTTAAAACAAAATAAAATAATACTCCGTCAAAAGACATGTACTATTAATAGAACACCAAACCCGAAAGGGTCAAGATCCTCAGTCAAGTCCGGGTGTAAATATATATATATATATTTTAATCTCAGTTGGAAAATCAAAACTTTTATCATTATGTATTACATTTATATAAAATTTGGTCATGTTGTGTTAAAGCCCAAGCTAAGCCAACTTGAATGAGTCTGTTGCTTATATTGTAATTTCAGTCAGATCTCTCTATCTAGATAACCTGGTTTTCACTTCACATCACACCGTTTCTTATGTCAGTTTTTAAAAGTTCCCATTTTCTGTATACAATTTTAATGCAAATAAACTCCGGATTTTATGTCGCTGAATAGTTTTCAACTCAGAATATCCGGACGGTTTATGATAATTTACCATTTTTCATAATCCATGTGGCAAGCACGGAAATTAAGCAATAATTATTGTCTTAGCCAAACTTTTTACAAAAGTGTCTAAATACTCATTGACATAAAGGAGAAAATTTATTTCAATCTTTTATCTCAATAAGTAAATCCACACACTATGAATGACAGAATCAGTGAGGGAGAGATTTCTTCCTGCGCGAAACTCCAATCCATCCACAATTACTCATCCATTGTGTTTCACACTGACAAGGAAGGTCTCCATACGGGCATACTCAGAAAAATCTGAAAAAATTACAGAATGTTCTTCTCATATAGTTATATATGTACTTATAACAAAATGAAATTAATATATTTTATCATTTAAAACACAATTTAAATTGATTAAAATTGTTCCAAATTGAAAAATACACTGTTAAAAATCTGCTGCATTTTGTTGCAACGCACTCCCTTGCTTGTATAGAAAACGGTTACTTGGCCGTGAAATGGAGCCTTCTCATTGGTTGGAATAGAGATATTATATACAAGCGGTGGAATGCGTTGCAGCAAAATGCAGCAGACTTTTAACAGTGTATGACACGGTCAATTCAGCGTGCTATGGAGCATTCTCATTGGTCAGAAGAGAGATACTCTATAAAAGTAGTGGAGTGACGTTGCAGTAAATGCTGCAGATTTTTAACAGTGAAGTCAATTAAAATCAATTTTCAAATTCGTTAAAATCGTCTGCTTTTGGCGAGGAAATGCACTGCTCGCCAAATCCCGCGTCGCTTTCAGGTTTTCACGCCAATTATTCCAAACTATTTTATTTTTTTACATATCTAATAATGTAATTCCGCCGCTAATTTTCACTGGTTTTTTATTACCTACATGAGTAGTTTAATTCGTATTTTTTTCAAAAAATTCTGAGTATGCCCCCAATGGAGACCTTCCTTGTGAGAGTGCAATACGTATTCACTTAGGAAATGTTAAGCGTTTCATTTCCTCACTTTATTCATAATGTTTAAATCTGTTTACAGCAAATCCCACCAGTGGCTGAGAGGTTCTGCTCTCGAAGCTGGTAGACGAGAGGGGCTTGGTTTTGAACCCAATCAAGCCCGTCGACCTAACCGTTCGGAGTTTTCCATGGTTTTCTTCGAAACTTGGATTTCTTTGCGTAAATACGGGTTAGGTTTCTTTAGAAAGACCCCCTGCGGAGGCACTCCCCATAGGGCTTATATCCCTCGTGCAGATAATCGACCATTATACATAACACTAACACCAACACTGTTTAAAGCAAAGTGCAAGAAAATCTAAGACAGTTCAGAACAGTTTCAAACATGTTGGTTTCATCAAAGTTCATCAGATCTCAAATGTATAGAAAAGTCATCCCTTCAATACTGTTTAAAAAATTATAGATCGTGAAATGGACATAACGTGGAACGTCTAGATTCTAGATATGCATCGATTTTGATAAGAATGTCACCACATCATGAGATGTAATAATTTCTGAAATTGTAAAAGAAAAAAGAGACAGGAATTTCTTCAGACTCGGCGTTCAAAAATGATCAGGAGCTAGAACAAACAAGCCTCCAACTACAACTCTATGTCAGGTTCTGAGACCACCTCTGCTGAAGATTGGAATTTCCGTTATTTCTCTATCTTAATATTTTGTGTATTGTACTGGCTGTGTACTAGAATTTTCAAGGTGACATTCTTTCTTTGTTGAAGGGAGAATTGACAGGTAATCCTGTATAGGTGGTGAGTGAGAAAGAGGAGATTGCTGAGAGGCGTGTTCATCCGTCAGGGATGTAGGTGGATGATGAGCAAACAAGCAACATGTCACTAATCAAGAAAGGAATGTGGAATGTGTCCAATGAATAAGCTCCAAAGAGGGTTGACATTGGGGAAACACAGTGATTTGAGAAGAGCAAGTCTTGTCTCAGATTGGAGCAGTTAGTATCTGGGGTTCGTACCTAGAGAGTGTGTAGGACAGAGGTCCTTGTAGAGGGTGCTCTGTGTTGTAGAGCGTAAGCAGTTCGTATCTAAAGAGCAAGGGACACAGACGTCCTGGTGTTGTGCTCTGGGCCGGATAGCATAGGCCGAGTATACATGTGTTGGGAGATTCGAAATTGATCTCCGATAAAGTGAATCTAACGTGCATTGAGTGTGAGGGAGAAGGTGTAATTTGAACGATACACAGCCAACCTTTACTGTATTTAATTTAATGTTGAACCGGATCACCTATATCCGAGTTGTAATTGTATATAATTGTAAATAGCGTATTTAGTGTGTACATATATTTTAAATAAACTGTTAATTCAGTTACTTGACAGCGTCAGTGTTCATTTACACAATCCTCACAGTGGGTGACCGATATCACCTAATAATATCGGTGGTGGCAGCTATAACTACCACGGACTTTCTTCAAAGTTGTGCGGGCTGAGAGGAACGTCCGATAAATTGGTGGCAGCGGTGGGATAGAATCGCCTGAGACCAGTGACCAGCGAGCCGTGTTGCAGTGTGTTAGTGCCGGAGTACCAAGTGGAATTTTTGCGTGGTAATGCCGTATCGTCGAGTGTGTGCCAAAATGTTGTGCCTGTGCCGTATCAGTATTAGAGAGAACTGAACTAAATGTTGTGCCATATTATCGCTACATCGTGGAACTACCTGTGAATAGAAAAGTACCCCAGCAAATAAAGTATAAGGTAAGGTGTTTTGATCATTTCCTTCTGCTGACATCTCGAACCAAAATTTGTTGTTGTATAGTTAATAGTAATTTAAGTAAATTGTCTAGATTATTTATGTGTTTTATCAATACTTCCTACCTATAAAGTATTAATGACCATATTTGCTATTGTTTTAAGGAAAGGTCATAATAACTTGAACTAGTATTGGCTTTCTATATATATTTTTTTTACTAATTGTGTTAATAGTAGTTGGAAGAAATAATTAAATTTACTTAAATTTAAATTATTGTTAAAGTAATATCTAAATGAAGCAATATTGTTTAAGTTTGAAGAGTTGACAACAACATTTGCTTAGAATTTTAATTGGCCAATAGTAGTGAAAAAAAAGCTCAAAAGAGGGCCATAGTGAGAAAAAAAAGGCTCAAAAGAGGGCCATAGTGAGAAAAAAAAGGCTCAAAAAAGGGCCATAGTGAGGAAAAAAAAAAGTGAAGATCTTGTGATCAAAACCAATATACTCAAGATCATATTTGTTTTAAGTGTGAGAACCAGCATTGAATTTGGAAATATTTTAGTGAGGATATTTGTAGAAATTTATATATGCATGTTATACAATTTTTCTTTATGTGGATTTTTTGATTGACATCAATGCTTTTATTCAATTTCATCGTATCGGTATTATTATGTAAATTGTATGTTATCATCTAAGTGTACAAATTGGAATCTATATTGCATAAAAATCGAATTACTGTTTTACCGTTTGTTTTATTGGAAGTATATTGTGTGATATCAGTGGTTGAGAAAAATTAGATTAGTCAGTAAGTTAATCAGAAATGTAATGCATCGATTATCTGAAATTTATTAATTAGTATACTAAGTGGGGCATAACTGTACTAAGTTAGAAATCTAGGAAATATTAATTTGATAGGTTTAAATATTCTTGTGGGGGGGGGGGGGTAATAACAATCGGTGAAAGTATGGCTTTCTTATTGAAACTAAAAAAGGTGGATCTTCAGGAGATAGCCGAAGAATTGGGTGCTGAATTCGCGGAAGATGATACCAGAATTCAGCTTAAGGCCCCTGTCCTCGCTCGAGGAAACGCTCGCGAACTAATGCTATTCCTATGGGGAAGCATTTTTCTAATAACACTTTCGCATTTTGACATTTTTGAATATTTTTTTTTTGCATTGGATAGCTGAGGTGCATGCCGACAGCGCACCTTTTTTCCTTTTTCGATTTTGGTTGCAGATATATTTTTTTAAAAAGCACTTTCAGTTTCGAAACCGGTTTTGAAAGTGAAACTAACTTTGTAAAAAATATCTGCAACCAAAATCGAAAAAGTAAAAAAGGTGCGCTGTCGGCATGCACCTCAGGTATCCAATGCAAAAAAAAAAAAAAAATTATTCAAAAATGTCAAAATGCGAAAGCGTTATTAGAAAAATGCTTCCCCATAGGAATAGCATTAGCTCGCGAGCGTTTCCTCGAGCGAGGACAGGGGCCTTAAGAAAAAGATAATGGACAGTGATGAGTATGACGAAGGGGTTATTAAGGAATTATCTGACGCTATTGTTGCAGAACGATTAGAGAGCGAAGAAAAACAGGAAAGGTTAGACCGTGAAGAAAAACAGGAAAAATTAGAGCTCGAAAAGCTAGAAAAACAGGAAAAGTTAGAACTCGAAAAGTTAGAAAAACAGGAAAGGTTAGAAAGAGAAAAATTAAGGATGGAACATGAATTAGAAATGGTGAGGTTAATGGTTCAAGGATCGACAAATAATTTTAATGGGTCTAGGGAATCTAGTATAACATCGAAAGTAACATCGAAATAAGTAACATCGAAAAATTGATCAAAAATGTTAAATCTCTGTCCATCAAAGTACCAGAAGGGACAGAGGGATGGAATTTATTTTTCAACAGTTTAGAAAGGGCATTCAAAACTAAAAATGTACCGGAAAACCAGCAGGCCGAAATTCTACTAAATGTGTTAGGAGATAAGGCGGATAATTTGTTAATTTATACCACTACGGAACAAATGGAGAATTATGAGGAATTAAAGGAGTTAGTTCTAAGGGAACATGAGCCGACACTGAAGGCGTGTTTGGAAAATTTTAAGAAGGCTAAGAGAAACCAGAACGAAACTCATGTATTATTTGTATCGCGCTTAATAGCAACATGGGAAAATTATTGTAAGATTAGAGGTGCTGACTCTTATGAAAAGGTCAACCAGTTAATAGTTACTGATAAGTTAGTAAGTACGTTAGATGAGGATACTGCATCATATATTGGGTTAACTCACCAAGGTAAATGGTTAGAAGCTTCTAAAATTGCTAAAGAATGTGACAATTACTTTGACGCTAAACACAAATCTTATGCGGTTACGTATAAAAGTTTTAAAGGTAAAGATAGGTATGTAAACAATGAAAAAATGAGACCAAGAAAGGATAGTAAAGTTAGTGGTAATTGGAGGCAAAACGGGAGTAATGAGACTAATTCTTTTTCGGATAGGAAAATAGATTTTAAGAAGCTTAGTGATGCTTCAGCTCCTAAATGCTTTAAATGTGGTTTGAGAGGTCATTACCAACGTTTTTGCAATAAAATGGGTAATGAGGGAAATAATAATGGTAATAAAGGACGAGATCAGAAGGCGGGTGTACATAAGATTGTGGTAAAAGAAAACAAAGAGTTACCTAATGGAGCTATTGTGGCGAGAATATCGGCAAAGGCCAAACAGAGAACTAATGTTATTGGTGAGAAATTAAATAAACTTGAGAAAATTGAAATTAGTGTAAATGGGGAAAAAGCAAAGGGATTGGTTGATTCTGGATGTGAAATTAGTGTTGTTCATAAAGATTTGGTACCGGAAAAGAAATTAAAAGGAGTGGGTAGTATTTATTTACAAGGGTTATTCGGTGAAGCAGTTAAATCGCCGTTGGTTAAATTACCGTTAGCTATTCCGCAATTCGGACAAACTAATATAATTCATCAGGAAGTACTTTGCGCAGTGACCGATAATACTAATGAGCAAGTAATTTTACATCCCAAGGTGATTAATGAGTTGTCAGCGAGAAGCCATTGCTAGAGGCCCCAGAATTAGAAAATTCGGAAATTATTATTGATAATTCGAGTGAAAAGGAAGGTATGAGTAGCGATAATTGTAATGTTTACGCAACAGAAGCGAGATCGGAAAATGTACAAACTCAGAATAGGGAAAAACGGAAGTGAAAAAAATTATTAAAGCTATTGTTAGTAATTCAGATATGTTTAAGAAATCCCAATTGGAATGTAAAGAGTTAGAGAAAGCTTGGGAATTAGCTAAAACGGAAAAGGGGGATTATTATATTGTAAATGGCTTATTATATCATAAAGAGAAATTGGTAGGCGAAACTATAGCGCAATTATTAGTACCCAAGGCAAGAAGGGAAGAAATCTTAAAATTAGCTAGCGCATAGTTTGGTATTTGGAGGGCATCATGCAGCCAAGAAAACGTTACAGAGAATCAGGTATTCGTTTTAATGGGAGGGAATGGCGAAAGAGACTAAACAATTTTGTGAGTCATGTTTAGAGTGCCAATTGACTAGAGCGGTTAAAGTAAATGACAGAGCTCCTATTTCCCCAGTATCGCGGCCGGAACTTCCATTTCAGGTGGTTAATGTTGATTTAATTGGGCCTATTGATCCTAAAAGTTCACAAGGGCATCAGTATATACTAACTTTAATTGATCAATATACCAGGTGGGCGGATGCGATCCCTCTAAAAAATTTAACGGCTATAACCGCGTGTGATGCGTTACTTCAAATATTTATGAGGACAGGAATTCCAAATATAATTGCCTGTGATAATGGAACCAATTTCACTGTCGACTTAACGAAAGAATTTGAGAAAAGGTTAGGCACTAGTCCAAGATTTTCGACCCCACAGTATCCACAGTCTAACGGGCTTGTGGAACGATTTAATCAGACTCTTAAACGCATGTTACATCACACTATTAGAGAAGAAGGGAAAAGATGGCATGAACAAATACCATTTATATTATGGGCGTATAGGAAAGTCCCAAATTCTACGACGTGATCGCACCTTTCCAGTTATTATATGGTAGAGCGCCGGAGGGTCCTTTATCGATTCTCAAATCATCCTGGGCAGGAGAAAATAAGGGGGCGCAGTTAGATACTATGCCGATTCATGAGTATCTGAATAAACTAAGGGGACGTTTAGAACGAACCGCAAATGAGGCAAAATTATCGTCTGAGGTGCAACAAAATAGAATGGCGTATCATTATAACTTAAGGTCAAAAGAAAAAACGTTTGGAATAGGCGATAAAGTAATACTGTTAATCCCCGATTCGACTAATAAGTTATATTCTGGGTGGCAAGGGCCGGCAACTATCGTCGAAAAACGAAAACAGCATTCGTTTATAGTTGAGTTAGCCGACGGGAGTAGGAAGCACGTGCACCAAAATAAAATACGAGTTTATTGTTAAATGTAATGTAGTTAATATTGTTTTCGAAGGTGATGAGGAATTCGGAGAAGTTGGGGAAATTCCTATTTTGGACCGGGATCAACAGATAGAACGAGATATAGAGAGGTTCGAAATAAAAGGGTTATCTAATAGTCAAGTCAAAGATATAAAGTCTATTTTGAGGGAGAATAAAGAGGTGTTTATGGGTCCTGTACGACCAGCGGAAGCAGGGGAACATCATATTGATCTTAAATCGGGGGTGGCAAGGAAAAAGCCAAAGTTATATAGTGTACCGGTAGCTTATAAGGAGGAAGTAGATAGGCAGATACAGGAGTTACTAGAATTAAATTTAATCGAAGTGTCAAATGCTGAAATTAGTCATCCAATTGCTTGCGTGGCGAAAAAAGACGCAACTGTTAGACTTTGTATAGACTATAGAGCTTTAAATTCGGTAACTCAGGTTCCAACCTTTCCGATGAAAGATTCGCAAGAAATCATGTATACCGCAGGGGCGGCTAGATATTTATCTTCGATTGATTTATTGAGGGGTTATTGGCAGATTAAAATGGCTGAGGAGTGTAAACATTTGACAGCTTTTACAACGCATAACGGAACTTATCAGTGGCGTACTATGCCTTTTGGATTATCAGGGGCGGCTGCTACGTTTCAGAAAGATATGAATGAAATTCTTCAAGGTCATCGGAGGTATGCGGAAGCATACATTGATGATGTCATCATTTTCTCCGACACCTGGGAAGAGCATTGTGAGCATGTTAGGGCCGTCATTGAAGAACTTAAAAATAGAAACTTTACGATTAGGCTGGATAAATGTAACTTTGGAGAGAAATTGACTAAGTTTTTAGGTCATGTAAATGGGGGTGGAACGCATGCACCTGATGAGGAGAAAATAGGAGCAATAAGGGATTTAAAAAGACCAAAAACTAAAAAGGAAGTTCGATCTGTTTTGGGATTAATAGGATTTTACCGATCTTATATTCCAAATTATGCCGAAATTGCTATACCTTTAAACGAATTAACCAAAGGGAAGGTTAAAAATACTGTACCATGGGATGAAAGGGCAGAAAAAGCATTATATATACTCTTAAAGATGAGTTATGTAAAGTGACGAGTTTGGCTACACCTATCATAGGCCGGGAATATCAGCACAACGCAGATGCTTCCGACCTGGCAGTAGGATGTTGTCTTACTCAAAAGATGAAAAGGATCAGTTTAAACCGATAGCTTTTGCCAGTCAGAAATTGCCAGGGGCTCAGCATGCTTGGCCGAGTATACAGAAAGAGGCTTGGAGTGTTCTCTTCGGGTTGCAGAAGTTTGAAAAGTGGACCTATGGATCTCAAATTGAGATCATTACAGATCACAATCCATTAAAATTTCTCACTGAAACAACCCCAAGGTCACCCAAACTCACTAGATGGGCTCTTGCCTTGCAACGCTGGAACCTGAGTATTTCTCATCGTCCAGGAGCTCAACATGCCGATGCAATTTCCAGGCTACATAGAAAGAGCTGGAAAGAACAACCAGTTGTTAGCCCATCAGCATCAACGACCAAGTAGTGGACAACCTTAAAGGGATGTCATCACATGTTTAACTTTTTTTTCTGTGTATGTGTAAATATTTTTGAATTTTGTGTTTATAATAGTGTATTAGCATGTGTATTGTTTATGTAATATTAATATTAGTACAAGGTTTAGTAGAGATGTCAGTAGATAATGTTCAGACACCTGGAAATAACTATGTAATAAGCACAATGAAGAAATCTGTAAAGAGACTATCGAACTCTTCTGCGATATTACTATATGTTTGGGGAAAATTAGCCCCTAAAGGGCATATTTTCCGCTAAGGTGGGGGGTGTCAGGTTCTGAGACCATCTCTGCTGAAGATTGGAATTTCCGTTATTTCTCTATGTTAATATTTTGTGTATTGCACTGGCTGTGTACTAGAATTTCCAAGGTGACATTCTTTCTTTGTTGAAGGGAGAACTGACAGGTAATCCTGTACAGGTGGTGAGTGAGAAAGAGGAGAATGCTGAGAGGCGTGTTCATCCGTCAGGGATGTAGGTGGATGATGAGCAAACAAGCAACATGTCACTAATCAAGAAAGGAATGTGGAATGTGTCCAATGAATAAGCTCCAGAGAGGGTTGACATTGGGAAACACAGTGATTTGAGAAGAGCAAGTCTTGTCTCAGATTGGAGCAGTTGGTATCTGGGGTTTGTACCTAGAGAGTGTGTAGGACAGAGGTCCTTGTAGAGGGTGCTCTGTATTGTAGAGCGTAAGCAGTTCGTATCTGGAGAGCAAGGGACACAGACATCCTGGTGTTGTGCTCTGGGCCGGATAGCATAGGCCGAGTATACATGTGTTGGCAGATTCGAAATTGATCTCCGATAAAGTGAATCTAACGTGCATTGAGTGTGAGGGAGAAGGTGTAATTTGAACGGTATACAGCCAACCTTTACTGTATTTAATTTAATGTTGAACCGGATCACCTATATCCGAGTTGTAACTGTATATAATTGTAAATAGCGTATTTAGTGTGTACATATATTCTAAATAAACTGTTAATTCAGTTAATTGACAGCGTCAGTGTTCATTTACACAATCCTCACAGTGGGTGACCGATATCATCTAATAATATCGGTGGTGGCAGCTATAACTACCACGGACTTTCTTCAAAGTTGTGCGGGCTGAGAGGAACGTCCGACAATCTATATTTCATGTTACAATAAAAAAGGAAGTCTAATCTGATTTTAGTCTTTTCAATTTCGTTTCTTGTTTATTTTATTTAATAATGATGTTCAGTTGCTTACAAATGCAAAAACAGTGGTGAATTTAAAATTGTATTAAATTAAAGATAGAGCTTTTCATAAACTTATTTTTCTCCAAATCCGGTTAACTCGACACTCCGCTTAAAACGACACTTTTTTTCTGGTCCTGAGAGTGTCGGAAGACGTCTGCAACCAGGATGGACTGCTATGTCGCAAAGTGATGTATCCAAATGAGCTGAAACCAATTCGAATTCATCATGAGCAACAGAGACAGAATAAAAATATTAATTCTGTGTTCCGCACAGAATGTGTTACTGACGTTAAGCCTTGAAATGACGTGGCCTAACTCCGCGGGTGCCAAAGTATGAGAGGCATTTGCATAAACAAGTAGGGTGGAACTAATCGGAACTCCAGGCCGAAGACTTGCATACTACATCGTGTCATTGACATTACACGTTGAACGGAGTGACTAAACCCCCCGGATACCAATGGACTTTTCCCACGAGTGGTAACAGTGAACATTAATGCAGGGTCTCCGTGGCCGAGTGGTTAAGAAACCACGCTGCTAATCACTTGCGAATGTAAGAGATTGTGGGTTCGAATCTCACTGGCTCCATTGCACGCACTCTGTGTGTGGAGCTCCCGGTTGTACTGTTCTTGTGTTGTAAAATTGCCTTGTGCAATCTCGTCCCTGTAAAATTGACGATGGCTTATTAGCAGGCTTCATGTCGAGCACACAAGTCAGATGTATGTTGTTACAATAAACATTCATGCCTCTGCTGGTATATACCTTCCTAAAAAGATTATTTTTGCACGAAGGGAAAGCTGTGTTAAAATGTGCTTCATGTCTGTTGACGTTTTTTTTTTCGATATACCCGCAGCTGATGCAGCATGGGTAAAGTCCACACTACCGAATGCCATTAGCATGCTGTTTAAAGGCATATACAAGCGTAAGGGCGGTCCGAGATAGCTCCTTCAGACCAAGAAATGAATGAAGGTGACACGAGATAAAAACTCAAGATCGCAGGTAGAATCACGTCAAGCCAATGCCGCACTATGTAAAAACGGAGATGGCTGCGGACGAAATAATAGTCCAAGAGCTGACAGCACAAACCCTTCACAAGAAAGACCCTTTATTTTAAGGAAGAATAGGGGAATCTAATGATCCATGTCTTTCGGAAGTGAAGTGGTGCTCAAAGTGGTTGACTTGTAGGTTTAGCATTGTGTTTGTCCAACAATCAAAAGTATGAAAACATTGAAAACTGTGTGCAGGAAAGTACAATGCTACACCTATGAATAAACCACTAGTAGTATTAATTTTTGGCTTATGCACTACTTCGCTTCCGACAGATATGGATCATTAGATTCCTGTATTACTAATCTTCTGTAAAATTCAGGGTTCTTTTCTTGTGCTCGAGAACATAGGGTTTTGTGCTGATGGCTCTTGGACTATTATAGAAAATATCTATCTTTGCCATAATTTGGACATACGTATTTGTCTGAACACAATCTAATGCATGGAACGTAATAAAAATTTATATTCAAGTAGTCCATAATACAAATTGATACTGATTAGTTTTTGTTGCAAATCACTCAATAGATGGCGCTTCTACACTGCTTTTTTTACGAGTAACGCAACAGCTATATCTGAAGAACTAAGGCACGGATATCAACCAAACTTCAGATTCAGTCAGTACTTAACATGAATTGATATTGTATTCGTTTCTGTGTAAATCGCTCAACAGAATGGCGCTGGTATGCTGCATTTTTCAAGATTTTTGCAATAGCTCGCACGGAAATCAAGAACTATCGCACGGAATTTAATTTAAAATTATAATCAGGTAGTTCTTGATATAGATTGATACTGATTAGTTGTTGGTGCAAATCGCTCGACAGGTGCGCTGCTACGGTGCATTTTTTACGATGTACGCAACAGCTATATATCCATAACTAATTCACAGGTTTCCATTAAACTTCAGATTCAGTTAGACCTCAACATGAATCGATGTTGTTTGCATTTTGGTGTAAATTGCTCGACAGGTGGCACTGCTTTGTTGCATTTTTCACGATTTGCGCAATAGTTCTATCTCAGGTTCTTAGGTGCACGAATTTTC
Source organism: Maratus speculifer (assembly GCA_964019185.1). Classification (NCBI taxonomy): domain Eukaryota; kingdom Metazoa; phylum Arthropoda; class Arachnida; order Araneae; family Salticidae; genus Maratus; species Maratus speculifer. The sequence goes on from OZ025296.1 coordinate 69,598,737, forward strand.
ATCAAACTTTAAATTCAGTAAATCCGTGAAATGAACTAGTTTTGTTCATGTTTTGTTGTCAATCTCCCAATCTGTGGCGCTGCTATGCCGAATTTTTTTCAATTCCTGCAGTAGCTCTATTTCAAGAACTAATCAGCGAACTTCTCCAAACTTCAGATTCAGGTATAGCTCGATAAATATTGTTGCTGTTTACGTTTTGGTATAAATCGCCCAACAGTTGGCACTTTTATGTTACATTTTTTCACACCTCCGCAATAGTCTTATTTTATAATGTATGGAATTTTATGTCTTTAAAATCTTCACAATGATCATAAATTGCCATTTAATTTTGGCATTGAGGTAGCAAATTTTGATGCATTAAGGGTGTATTCGAAAAAATGTTTTTCTTTCTCAACAGCTCAAAAATTTCCTATACATTTTCAGATTCATTTTTAAAAGAAAAAACATGAAACTTGCTGAGAAAATTTTTGAAGATATGTTATAAGATTTCGTTTTTCTCTGAAATCATTAGAGTTTGATTTATCGACAAATATTTTCTCAGCATGACCCTTTTTTTCCTTCCCAGATCTCCCGTTTTGGAAAATTTGGTTCAAAAGACAAACTTTGACTGCATTTTTTGTAATATTTTCTGCAATTAACAAAAAATCACAGTCATGGCACCTAATATAGTTTCTAAATAAGAGAATTTCCCAGTATGGTGCATGGTGCGTTTGAGAGTAAAAGTGAATCTTAAAATAAATCAAAAAAAGAAAGTTTTGGGATTGCCACATCCGACTAGTTACTAATACTATTATTGTTTGTAAATTATCAAACAGTTTACTATAAAACAACATTGTCACACTATTATTGTTTTCCAAACAATAATAGTTTTTACAATTATTGTTTAAAAATTATCAAATAGATGGGACCGTGGCTCCCCCTAGAATAATTTTCTAGTTACGCCTATGTGCGGTAGCCTGTCTTTTTTGTTAGCCTTGACTGGTCAATTTGTAGCGTCATTAGAAATTACCCTATTACAAGTTTCCTACTCTATCTGTTTTTGAACAACCCTTAAAAAAAAGAAAAATCCGTATAAATTTTGCAGAAACCTCCCATGATTTTTTTTCTAAAAACTACTGCTGTTCAAAAACAGATCAGTGGTAGTCCTGCTTTTAATAGAGATTAATTTCTTTTACTTCAAATCCAATTTGAACAATATCAGGCTTTGGATGAACAAAATTTTTTCAGAGATTCAATTGACTTGAAATAGTTTCCAGGTTTATAGAAACTAGATTTGGCCTTTTGCTTGAAGTTAACATTCTCAACTATTTTTCATGAAGTCCTTGGCACCACCAATTCAATTTCTAAATTGAACATGTTACCAATATACATAAAACCAAAATTTACTAAAGAATTACCAATATATATATATATATTGGTAATTCTTTAATAAATTTTGGTTTTATGTGTGTTGGTAGCCCCAAATTCGTATTATTTTGCTTTTTCATGGCTAATACGAAGATGAAACCACACACTTCATTTGTAGTTCCAAAGTATTTGGGGCTTGACAATTATGCTTTGGTTCTACAAATTTCTATTATATTCATTTTATTTATTTATTTAAATTTTTCCTCATGCTCAATGTGTTTTTTTTTCTATTAAATTCAAATGGTTAATATTGTTTACAATTAATGGTCTTATATATATATATTTATATATAAATACTTTTACAAATAAAAACAAAGTAACTCAGATATTATCATAACAAAAATTCATTGAAACCAATATTTATACTGTCTTTATGTATAATTAACATGTAACCAGTTGGGATTTTAGAGCATTTTCAATTTTTAACTAAAAACAAAATCGGAGCTTAATTGTGTTCTAATAAGAGATTGATAAGAAAATATTTCAAACTGAACTCATTATCAGTTGGTTGCTCGCCAGTCAGAGCTTTCTATTAGGTATTATCTAGTTTAATATAGTGGACTTCATTTGTTAAGAGTTTATTTTAAGCCATTTTTGAAGGACGCAGCACCCTGCCCTTTTTAAAAGCAGTAAAATGCACAAATAGTTGTACCCAAAGATTTCTAGCAAAATTTTCTCCATTTCATAGTATTTCTAAACCTGTGTGCAGAGGCGGATTACCCATTAGGCTGAGTAGGCTGAAGCCTAGGGGCCCAGAAGAAAAGGGGGCCCGGTGCTAAAATTTTCGTAATATAAAGAACAAGAAAATATTCTTTTACACTGGTCGGACGTTAATATTTATTACAAAAGATCTGCGAAATTCTTTGTCGTAAACATTTATATTTTTATCATCAATGATTTATGAGTTAATGAAGCAAGCATGTGTTTTGATTTTTCCAGTATATACCTCTTTGAAGGAGTGAAAGGGGCCCCTCAGAAAATCAAGCCTAGGGGCCTGGGTGGTAGTTAATCCGCTTCTGCCTGTGTGCCCAAGAACTTGCAAAAATGATAGAATTTTCTCATTGCTTTCGGGGAAAAAAAAAAAAAAAAATATTTGATGATGTTGACTTCTTATTTTTATATCATAAAATCATTCGAAATTAATGTAACTTTATTTACAATGCCTAAAATTTAGATATTTTTCCAGATTTTTTCTTAACTAAAAACAAAAATATATATTTTCTCTTTAATAGTGAGTTCCTTTTTTAGTGAACAGCATTCTGCCTTTTCTCTTTCTAGGGTGAATACTATCATTTGTATTATGCTATAGTTTCCGGAAACACTGCATTCTGATGAAATATAAAACACGTTTTCAGAGTTGGCTTTTCCCCATCCCAGCAGGAAAAACTGGTAAATACCGAGAAAAATTTCTACATGATAATATGTAAGAAATATTCTGGCTTTCTGAAACTGATGTGTAAAATTAAAGTTAGAAATACAAAGTTATTACGAATTTCCTTTAGATTTAAAATTATTCTGTAGGTAAGGAATATAAATAAATAAGAGTTGTTGCATAAAACATAAAATAAAATTATTAAACTTAAAAATATCAGTATCATCAAGATAAGCAATAAAAAATCTGTGTTATATTTAAATAAAAATTTTATTGCCTTTTAAATGGATCTATTAAACACAATTTTTACTTTCTTCTATCTTTACTAAAAGAAAGTACTGGATTCTTGAAAATTTAGACTTCTAGTTTTCAATAAATCCATACATTTTATGAGATCCTGAATACAATTTGATGGTTTTAGAAAATTTCTATCTGTGGATAATTTTTGGGCACTATCTCAAGAATTAATGCACGGAATTTCACAAAACTTTAGATTCAGTTAGACTTTGATATTAACTGAAACTGATTAGTTTTTGGTGTATATCACTCAACAGTTGATGCTGTTGTGCTGCATTATTCACGATTTTCACAATAGCTCTCTATCTCAAGAACTAATACATGGATTTTCACAAAATTTTAGATTCAGTTCAGGGCCATAGCTAAGGGGGCGCTATGGACGGCTCAGCCCCCCTAAAATATTTTGAACCCCCACCCCCTGGAAAAGATTCCAAGATCACTGAATGAATTTCTGCTCCGAAAATTCAAATGAAATTCTGTTCAAAAATCTAATTTAGTTTTGAGATCTTTTCACAATTTTGCAGAATTACTACTAAATTGTATCTAAAATAAGTGTCTCAATACTCTCCCATCCTATTTGTACATATTTAATTTTGCACCAGTTATACATTGAAAATTTTCATCATCATATACTTTTTCTTAGTATAAAGTTATTACAACAGTTTAATAAGAAACATTGTACCTACAATGCGAATATACACTAATTTATTTTTCTGCATCAGAGAGAAAGATAGAAAAATTATGAGCCCCCCCCCCCCCCCTATTGTTCACTTCTTGCTACCGCCCTGATTCAGTTATATAATTTTTGATGTTTTGGATTAGTTGTTATGGGGCTGATTACATTTTGGTGCAAATTGCTGAACAGTTGGTGCTACTAAGTTGCATTATTTATGATTATCACAATAGCTTTATCTAAAGAACTAAAGCACGAATTCTCATCAAACTTCGGATTCAGTTAGTCTCTGATATAGATTAGTTTTGTTTCGTTTTTGATGTTAATTGCCCTTTAGGTAGTACAGTTATGCTACATTTTTCAGATTTCACGTATTTCAAGAACTAATGCTTTGTTTGTTTGTATTGATCTCGGCCAATTATCTACACATGGGAAATAGGCCCTAAAGGGGGGGGGGGGGGGAATGCCCTCTGTGAGGGTGTTTCCAAGGGAACCTAATAGTATTTACGCAAGGAAATCTAAGGTTCAAAGAAAACCACAGTAAACTCTGAATGGTTAGGCCGACGGCTACGATAGCACCTGCCGTCTACCAATTTCGGATTCAGATCCTCTCGGCCACTGGTGCAACAAAAAACTAATGCATGGATTAGGGATGCACCGAATAGTGATTTTGGCCGAATACCGAATATTCGGCCGACAGCTGAACCGAATACCGAATATTCGGCAAGTTGAATAGTAATTGTTGAGCCGAATACCGAATATTCGGCTTTCCAAATACTTTTTATATTTCAAAGTTTAAAGTTATTAAAATGTTACTTTTTTAAACAATTTTACATAATATTTAATAAGAGAAACTTATATTTTGATAAACAAGAGCTTTTTGTAAGAACATTTAGTATTGAAAAAAATCTGCCTTGAGTTATTTAAGAAGCACAATTATGAGACTTTTTTAATTAATAAAATTTTAAATTTCAAGATTTCTTCTACGAATTGAAATAAACATTTTAAAATCAAAGTGGAATAATGAAAAAATGGTTGAAGAAAAACTGTACAGTCTCATAATTGATCTTTTTAAATAACTCAAGGCAGATTTTTTTTTCAATATAAAATATGTATACTTTCAACTTAATTATGACTAAAGGAATGTCTAACTCATAGTTCTTTTTTTATGAATGGTGGCATTTTCAATCCTTCCCATCATATCATATTTCACAGAAATCAAAGCATGTTAGTTAAAAATGTAGTTATGATATCTTATTTATTGTTAATGCAAGAAACGAAAACACAAGTTTGACCTAGAGTGAGATAAAATACAACGTACTTATGACTCAATAAGTTGATTATGATTATGGTTTCGTGAACAAAAATTGTCTTTCCTGATAGATATTACGAATCTCAAAAGTTTTTCTTCCTTGTTTAAGGACTTTTATTTGGGAAAAGCAAAAAACAGATTATTTACTAAATAAAATTTAGGAACTTGCATCTACATTCGCATCATTTATTCCTAAGTAGAATCCTAATATATCGCCATTTTAAGCCTTCTCATGGTCAATTTTCTTAAGTTATATTTTACAAACAGCAAATAAATAATGTAAAAACATTCTATTTTATTTAAATATGATTTTCTTTCTAATTATATTAAATGTATTTATAAATTGACAGTTAAAAGTAGAAATTGTGAAAAGTTTTTAAAAACGTGTTTTAAAAGGCTATATTAAGTATTGGATTCGGCCGAATACTTTGGTATTCGGCCAAACCAAATATTCGGCAGGCCGAATAGTTTGATATTCGGCTCAACCAAATAGTTTGATATTCGGCCTAACTGAATATTCGGTAACATGGCCGAATACCGAATAGATACCGAATATTCGGTGCATCCCTAGCATGGATTTTCATCATACTTCAGATTAAGATAGGTCCAGATTTGTTTATGGTGTAAATTACCCAACAAGTTGTACTGTTCTGCAGAAGTTTTTAATATTTTGGCAACAGTTCTATCTAAGAAACTAATCCACAGATTTTCATCAAACTTCAGAGTTAGTTAGAATAGGTTATAAGTCGTTGACTAGATTTTGGTGTTAATGAAGTAACTGGGGGCACTGCTATGCTGCATTTTCAGGAAGTATTAAAATGATGAGACAGTAGAAAGTTTTGGCACTGTCACATCTGACTAGTTTTTTAATTTTACAATTTTAGTTGGGTGTAACATTTACGCAAAATATTCTTTTACAACCAGAAGTTCTTCAAATTTGCTTAAATTTTTTGTTGTTACCAAATTCTTTGTCTAGTCTGTACTAGGATGAATGAAGAATCCCTTAAAGATATTTACTTAAGCTCTATTTTAACATTTTTAAAAGTTATTTTGGATTTATATTTGTTTTTAATAATGAATTTTTCCCATGTCGGAAAAACATAGGACGGTAAATACTGGTTTTTACCACGGTATTTACCGGGGATGGGGAAAAGCCTTGCTAACCCTGCAAGTTTTACTAATTGTCTGAGCGAAGCGAAGTCTTTATACTCAGAGATACGTAACGATATTAAAATTCAAAAAAATTCTTTCGTCAAGCAAATCTCAAAAAGTATTTGTCGGATTTTGATTCTGTTTGTACCAATAGGTACCTATGAAGGTAATCTGGTGAATGCACCTACTTTTAAAAATGAATTCCAAATAGTTTAAAAGTTATATTAAAAAAACTGATAAAAAAGCACAATTAATGTGCATACGTCATAGAAATTTGGTGAGCGTGATTTTCACCGGCTGGACATTTTCGTAAATAACCGAATCAGTACATGGAGTAAATAGTAATCATTTTCGCACTCAGAAATATTGAATGCAATAAAACATTTTTAAATTTAATCATGCAGGAAAATAAAACTGTTATCCTTCTATAGTAAAAAAAAACTAGCCTTAAAAGGAATGACTCCTGGAATGATGCTGATGTGGAAGATTTCCGGAACTAACGAATCCGGGTTGTCCACTCCTTCAATGAGTCGAATAGACCAATCAGGAAAGGACTCCGCCTATGCATCGCCGTATGGGTTACCATAAAGAGAGGAAAGGTTACCATCGCCAACAATCGCCAAGTTTGTCGCCAACTTGGCGATATATCGCCAAATTTGGCGACCAAAATTAGTTGTCTAAAGTGACGCCAACTTGGCGATAACTGTAATATTTCGCCAAATTTTTAATTTCTTTACTACACCAGTCGTTTGATACATCATTTGAGAGGTTTGCAACTGCTTATTCATATAATGGATGTCTTGTGTGTTATCCCCCATTCTGCTCCCCAGGGGGGACACATTTTTAGTTTTTTTACAACACCAGTCGTGTTACACAAGATTTGAAAGGTCTGCAACTGCTTATTCATATTATGGATGTCTTGTGTGTCACCCCCACACTCTGCTCTCCCCAGGGGGGGTCACATTTTTAATTTCTTTACAACACCAGATGTGTGACACATCATTTGAAAGGTCTGCAACTGTTTATTCATTTTATGGATGTCTTGTGTGTCACCCCCACTCTGCCCACCAGGGGGGCACATTTTTAATTTCTTTACAACACCAGTCGTGTGACACATCATTTGAGAGGTCTGCAGCTGCTTATACATATTATGGATGTCTTTTGTGTCGCCTCCCACTCTGCCCCCCAGGGGGGCACATTTTTAATTTCTTTACAACACCAGTCGTGTGACACATCATTTGAAAGGTCTGCAACTGCTTATTCATACCATGGGGTATTGGCGAGCGCAGCAAGCAGGGGTAGCCAATAATTTGGAATCGCGAAGCGATTACGCGGGGGGTTGGCGAGCATAGCGAGCAGGGGGGCGGGGCCCCCCTAGTCTATATATATAAAAGAAAGTCTGGATTTCGTATTAATCACCGCACAAAAAAGTCTGCCGAACCTAAAATCTTGAAAATTGGGGTAAAAATACTTCTGATAACATCGAGTGCCGCTAAGAAGGGATTTTCGAAAATTCCACCCCTAAAAGGGTTAAAAAAAAGAACGAACTTTTAAAAAATTCCTTAAAAATCGGCTTTTGTAGTTATTTTTTAACTGATAACATATTTTAGTGTATTTTTTCATGCTGAATCGAATGGTACCAAGCAAATTCTTTTAAGTTCAGTAGTTCGCGATATACTTCACATTTTCCTGATTTGGCGATGTCTTCGGCACAAAAACCTGAAATTTTCAATCCTTATCTATATATATAAAAGAAAGTCTGGATTTCGTATTAATCACCGCACAAAAAAGTCTGCCGAACCTAAAATCTTGAAAATTGGGGTAAAAATACTTCTGATAACATCGAGTGCCGCTAAGAAGGGATTTTCGAAAATTTCACGCCTAAGGGGGTTAAAAATAGGAACGAATTTTTAAAAAAATCCTAAAAAATCAGCTTTTGCAGTTATTTTTCAACTGATAACATATTTTAGTGTATTTTTTCATGCTGAATCGAATGGTACCAGGCAAATTCTTTTAAGTTCAGTAGTTCGCGATATATATCACATTTTCCTGATTTGGCGGTGTCTTCGGCACAAAAACCTGAAATTTTCAATCCTTATCTATATATATAAAAGAAAGTCTGGATTTCGTATTAATCACCGCACAAAAAAGTCTGCCGAACCTAAAATCTTGAAAATTGGGGTAAAAATACTTCTGATAACATCGAGTGCCGCTAAGAAGGGATTTTCGAAAATTTCACGCCTAAGGGGGTTAAAAATAGGAACGAATTTTTAAAAAATTCCTAAAAAATCAGCTTTTGCCGTTATTTTTCAACTGATAACATATTTTAGTGTATTTTTTCATGCTGAATCGAATGGTACCAGGCAAATTCTTTTAAGTTCAGTAGTTCGCGATATACTTCACATTTTCCTGATTTGGCGGTGTCTTCGGCACAAAAACCTGAAATTTTCAATCCTTATCTATATATATAAAAGAAAGTCTGGATTTCGTATTAATCACCGCACAAAAAAAGTCTGCCGAACCTAAAATCTTGAAAATTGGGGCAAAAATACTTCTGATAACATCGAGTGCCGCTAAGAAGGGATTTTCGAAAATTTCACGCCTAAGGGGGTTAAAAATAGGAACGAATTTTTAAAAAATTCCTAAAAAATCAGCTTTTGCCGTTATTTTTCAACTGATAACATATTTTAGTGTATTTTTTCATGCTGAATCGAATGGTACCAGGCAAATTCTTTTAAGTTCAGTAGTTCGCGATATATATCACATTTTCCTGATTTGGCGGTGTCTTCGGCGCAAAAACCTGAAATTTTCAATCCTTATCTATATATATAAAAGAAAGTCTGGATTTCGTATTAATCACAACACAAAAATATCTGCCGAACCTAAAATCTTGAAAATTGGGGTAAAAATACTTCTGATAACATCGAGTGAAGCTAAGAAGGGATTTTCGAAAATTCCACCCCTAAAAGGGTTAAAAATAGGAACGAATTTTTAAAAAATTCCTAAAAAATCAGCTTTTGCAGTTATTTTTCAACTGATAACATATTTTAGTGTATTTTTTCATGCTGAATCGAATGGTACCAGGCAAATTCTTTTAAGTTCAGTAGTTCGCGATATACTTCACATTTTCCTGATTTGGCGATGTCTTCGGCACAAAAACCTGAAATTTTCAATCCTTATCTATATATATAAAAGAAAGTCTGGATTTCGTATTAATCACCGCACAAAAAAGTCTGCCGAACCTAAAATCTTGAAAATTGGGGTAAAAATACTTCTGATAACATCGAGTGCCGCTAAGAATGGATTTTCGAAAATTTCACGCCTAAGGGGGTTAAAAATAGGAACGAATTTTTAAAAAATTCCTAAAAAATCAGCTTTTGCCGTTATTTTTCAACTGATAACATATTTTAGTGTATTTTTTCATGCTGAATCGAATGGTACCAGGCAAATTCTTTTAAGTTCAGTAGTTCGCGATATACTTCACATTTTCCTGATTTGGCGGTGTCTTCGGCACAAAAACCTGAAATTTTCAATCCTTATCTATATATATAAAAGAAAGTCTGGATTTCGTATTAATCACCGCACAAAAAAAGTCTGCCGAACCTAAAATCTTGAAAATTGGGGCAAAAATACTTCTGATAACATCGAGTGCCGCTAAGAAGGGATTTTCGAAAATTCCACCCCTAAAGGGGTTAAAAATAGGAACGAATTTTTAAAAAATTCCTAAAAAATCAGCGTTTGCAGTTATTTTTCAACTGATAACATATTTTAGTGTATTTTTTCATGCTGAATCGAATGGTACCAGGCAAATTCTTTTAAGTTCAGTAGTTCGCGATATACTTCACATTTTCCTGATTTGGCGGTGTCTTCGGCGCAAAAACCTGAAATTTTCAATCCTTATCTATATATATAAAAGAAAGTCTGGATTTCGTATTAATCACAGCACAAAAATATCTGCCGAACCTAAAATCTTGAAAATTGGGGTAAAAATACTTCTGATAACATCGAGAGAAGCTAAGAAGGGATTTTCGAAAATTCCACCCCTAAAAGGGTTAAAAATAGGAACGAATTTTTAAAAAATTCCTAAAAAATCAGCTTTTGCAGTTATTTTTCAACTGATAACATATTTTAGTGTATTTTTTCATGCTGAATCGAATGGTACCAGGCAAATTCTTTTAAGTTCAGTAGTTCGCGATATATATCACATTTTCCTGATTTGGCGGTGTCTTCGGCACAAAAACCTGAAATTTTCAATCCTTATCTATATATATAAAAGAAAGTCTGGATTTCGTATTAATCACCGCACAAAAAAGTCTGCCGAACCTAAAATCTTGAAAATTGGGGTAAAAATACTTCTGATAACATCGAGTGCCGCTAAGAAGGGATTTTCGAAAATTCCACCCCTAAAAGGGTTAAAAAAAAGAACGAACTTTTAAAAAATTCCTTAAAAATCGGCTTTTGTAGTTATTTTTTAACTGATAACATATTTTAGTGTATTTTTTCATGCTAAATCGAATGGTACCAAGCAAATTCTTTTAAGTTCAGTAGTTCGCGATATACTTCACATTTTCCTGATTTGGCGATGTCTTCGGCACAAAAACCTGAAATTTTCAATCCTTATCTATATATATAAAAGAAAGTCTGGATTTCGTATTAATCACCGCACAAAAAAGTCTGCCGAACCTAAAATCTTGAAAATTGGGGTAAAAATACTTCTGATAACATCGAGTGCCGCTAAGAAGGGATTTTCGAAAATTCCACCCCTAAAAGGGTTAAAAAAAAGAACGAACTTTTAAAAAATTCCTTAAAAATCGGCTTTTGTAGTTATTTTTTAACTGATAACATATTTTAGTGTATTTTTTCATGCTGAATCGAATGGTAATCTGCCGAACCTATAATTTTTAAAGAGAATTCTTTAATCAGGTTAACATGGTTATGTAAGCTATATTTAATTATCTCAATATATATAAAACGCAAAGTGAAATTGCATTGCGGCCGCTTATATCTTAAGTTCTACAAGATGGATTTTACATTATTAGTTAGATAATTTTTCAGAAATTTTGTAACAAATGAAATATACCATTCTACGTTGTTTAATTGAATATTTAGGAAAAGTTTTTTATCATGAATACAAATTACAAAAGTTTGGCTTTATTTTAAAAGTTCCGCTGAATGAATTTTTATGTGATTAAAATTGTTTAATATGTTGAGCGCTACGTCATTCATTGGTGACTAACATTGAATTTTCCGTTTAGATGACTGATTTTTCACCGATGACAAACAGTCTAAAGTACGATATAAAACTAAAAATTTCTATGATATAAAAATTTCGTTTGATTCAGAGTTTCTTTAAAAAAAAATGATCAGCGTAGCGGGCGAAGGCTGCTAGTTTTTTTATATTAAAAAAAATGTCATAAAAACTTTGATTTTGAGATTTTGTGATAATCACTTAATAGCATTTTTTTATCGCTAAAAGAATGTTTTATATATTTCGCGTGTTTAAAATTAGAAACAATTACGTTTTTAAATAAAAAGTTTATTTATGACATCATTTTCCTTTTATATTAGAACCCCGATAATCCGGATCGGTTTTTTCATAATAAATAAAAAAAGCCGGGTTACCATCTCAGGTGAAATAATGCCATTTTGACGCCAATTATGTACCCTGGTGCATATGTGACATCATTTCCCATTTTTCATCCATTTCCTGTTGGCATACAACTTAAAAATTTGGAATATGTATGCATACCTGGGAGCAATACTGGAATTAAACATTGATTTTTTTAAATTCTATCCAAAAAGGGGCAACGGGGGCTATTTTTTAAAGATTTATACAATTTATACTGCATAAAGGAGCCACATACCTATTTTAATATACAAGAAGAAGTAAGTGGTATGTAAAAACAATTATAGTATACATAAATAAAATACTTGAGATAATATACTAGAGATATAAGCACCGGGTTTGGCGAGATTTTTTATGCCAATTAGGCGAAAACATCGTTTTGATTACCAGATACATATAGCATTCTATAATAACACGTTATTTATTTATTTCAAAATGAAAAAAAAGGAATAAACGAAACATTTTCTGTTATTAAAAAAAAAGAAATAGCAATCAATAAATGATAATATTTTTAGAACAAATAATTTATTATAACATTTATATGATAACCAGCATGTTAGGCAACTGAACGTCATTTTGGCACCAATTAGGTACCTCGGTGTGTATAGGGCATATATGTGCCATATTTATTTGTAAAACTGAGCATGAACGTTTACCAAGTGTGTTTTCATAGTCGCTTATATCTTTTTGCAACATAGCGCACCTTTCGAAGCCAAAACTGCACAAAAGAAAAAAAAAATCAATATTTGCAAGGTTTTATATATATATATATATACAGGGGTTGGACAAAAATATGGAAACACTTTTGAGAAATGCATGTTTGAAAAGAAAGATTGATTATAATGAACTATGTTGATGGCACTGGAGTTTTCGCCTACTGACGTCACCTATATAACTTCTAAAATCGCTGCACCGTGCAGTCGTTGTTGGAACACTGTTTTGTGAGATTATAATTGCATTATGTCAGAGTTAACACACTTCGAACGTGGACAAATTGTTGGCGCGCGTATGGTGGGTGCTTCCGTAAGCAAGGTAGCCGAGGTTTTTAGTGTTTCATGAGGTGCTGTGTCGAAGATTTATTCCGCATATTTGAAATGCGGAAAAAACATCATCCGCTAAATCACAGCGCGGACGAACGTGTGTGCTGAGTGATCGTGACAGACGATCATTAAGGAGGATTATCGCGAAAAATAAGCAGTCCACGACTGCAAAAGTTACTGCTGAAATAAATGTCGTGTTACCAAATCCTGCGTGTACCAAAACAATTAGAAGGGAGCTTCATAAATAGGGAATTGCTGGCCGTGTTGCAATTGAAAAGCCATCCATCAGTAATGCTAATGCTTGTAGCAGGAAAAAGTGGTGATTAAGTCATAAAGCCTGGACTATAGAGCAATGGAAGAGCGTAATATGGTCTGATGAGTCTTCTTTCACATTGTTCCCCACTTCTGGCCTAGTTTACGCCTGGAGAACGCCATCTCAAGCCTATAATACAGACTGCTTGTTGCCAAGAGTGAAACATGGCGGGGGTTTGGTGATGGTTTGGGCAGCCATATCGTGGTTCTCTTCTGGCCCCATGATAACTCTGTAAGGGCGTATTACTGCTCAGACTTATGTGAACATTTTGGCCGATCAAGTCCATCCAATGGTACAAGCTTTGTTCTCCAATGATGATGGTATCTTCCAAGACGACAACATCCCCGTTCACACAGCTCACATTGTCCAGGATTAGTTTTCTGAGCACGAGGATGAATTTTCGCATCTCTCCAGGCCACCAAAGTCATCAGACTTGAATATTATCGAACCTTTGTGGTCTACATTGGAGCGGAAAGTGCGTTCTCGCTATCCACCGCCAACATCGTTATCTGAACTTGCCACTGTTTTGCAGGAATAATGGTACAATATTATCTTGGCAAATATACAGAAACTGTATTTATCCATTCCCAGAAGACTGCAAGCTGTTTTGAATAACAACGGGTATCGTACACAATACTAAGCAAGGAAACGTGTTTTTTTTAAGGTGTTTCCATATTTTGGTCCAACCCCTGTATATATGTATGTATGTAATGCACATTTTGTAATCAGTAGGCTCGATAATCAGACCTCATTTTTTTGCTTTAAAAGATGATATTTCATACGACGTCTTTTTTTGGATTCGTCGTTTTTCCATATTTGATAGTACGCGTCTACTCGTTTTATAACTTTTTTTTGTAACTTTCTTCTCTATTAACAGCGACATTTGGATTTCCTATTTAAATAAAAATTCTTCCAAATACAAAGAATTTTGTTAAAATAAATAAATAAATGAAATGCGAACATCTATTGCTCAAAGCACAAAACTTTTCCTATTGAGTTAATAAAAATCAGTAAAAATATAATTTTTATGATAATAAAAAGGTGACTTATGTAATAACAGAGTCATATATTATGTACGTTATGGATTAAGTAAGAATATTTTTCCACCATTTATAAATAATAATAATAATAAAATAAAATGCGGACAGACCAAAGTCTATATTTGACTGAAAACAACAACCATTTTCTAAATGCTTTAAAAAAATGGCCAATGAAAAGTGATATTTCAAAAGTATTATGAAATAGTTAAAAACCATTTATTTTAAACTAAATGAATAAAAGATTTATATTTTTAATGAAATAAATGGGATTTGAAAAATTATTCGAAATTTACCACCATAGATGTATTAATATTACAATCAGTACCTTATATGCAAAATGGAACAATTAGCAATACTTTTTGTACCCGAAAAATGGTCGTTGCTTTTTTTAAGGTTAAAAAGTAAATTACGAAATATTCCTATACAGACATCGCCAAACCCGCCCTTATTGCATAGCAGAATTTTCTTATAGAAAAAGTTATTTTTTAAATCCGAGGACTGTTCCAATTTAATAAAACATTTTCTGTATTAAAATACCGGTATCCAAAATGCAGGAGACTTGGCAGCTCTGCCTATAACATTGTAATTAATCACGGTACTTTTTTTAATAGGATTCAAATTTAGTGAAGACAACATTTTTTGGCCAAAAGCAGCTTTTTTCCACATGTGTAACTACGATACAATTCCTTGATGCTGAAATAAAATGTTTTGACTTATGCTATTATTGCTTCCTCTTATTTATTTATTTGAATTTTAAATACCGTAATTTCGGGTGTATAAGCCGCGGATCAAACAATTCTTTTTGGACCCAGAAATCTTATTTAGTGATTGAAGACAAATATTTACGGCGATCTAACTAGTTATATTTGTTTCTTTAAAAAATTCTGGGTCGAAAAAGAATTGTTTGATCTGCGGCTTATACACCCGAAATTACGGTAAGATGACTCAAAATCGTGTTTTTTAAATGTACGGAAAAAATGCATTTCGAGAGAAGGCGAAAAGAACAATATTTGGTGATTTATTACCTGCGTTTTGCTAAGTGTCTTACTACCTTGTATTTAATACTCTTCACAATACTTCGCTGTTATATGGACTTAAGCACTTTTATAAAAAGTTTGACGTAATTCGGGCTTAAGAAAGTGAGTTTTTTACTGAATAATACAAATAAATGAAAAATGAATACTAAGAAATACTAATAAAAGAAAAATGAAGCATTATATTGATGTATGTATATTTAAAAATGCATCTGCTAGCACTAATTAGATAATTTATGTGTATATAATAGGAGATAAATAGCTTTTGATTCTGTATTTCTATGCTATAAAGCATTAACGTTTGTGTGTTTTTCGTTATCATTGGGAGTACCTAGCCGATTTAAAAAATAATGTGGGGAAAAAATGTTGGTAACCATCTTTTCTGCAAAATATACTATATTTTGCGTAGGAACAATAATCACCATCAATGCACGAGCAAAAATAGTTCTAAAATTGAGAATTCTTTGATGTTGATATGACTAAAAATTTTAAATCTTTTTTTTGTGGCAACTTTTAAGATATAATATTCTCGTTATGAAAGATTTCTAAAACATTCGACAATTTATTTTCACAGATTATACATTTTTTTTTTCTAGAAAAAGTTTTAAACTCAATTTATTGAGAATATTGCAATTTCTAGAATACTGTTGGGGTCAGAAACTATAACTTTGGCATCACAGTAACTTATAAGATGTAAGTGCTCGTTCAGGACAAATTTTTAAAAAAGGATTCCTTAACTCTTATCGACAACCTCATTGCATCCGTGGAAAACAGATATTCAACCTTATAAACTATTCGGACGGATTTCACACCATATAAAATACACTCCATTCTCTTCAAACATAATAGTTTATGTTATTTATAGTTTCTCAAATCGGTGCGAAGCTTCTGTTTATGCTCATGACATCATTTCAAAGAGTTATATTTCCAATATAGGAAAATTTGGTGTTTTGTTTTCTGTATTACTTTTAACATTTTGCATATTTCCATTTCTATATCCATGCACGGTTTGCTTTTCTTTTATAAAAATAGTATATGCAACTTTATATATAAGTTTCTGTAATTCTATGATTCAATATGCTTATTTTCATCATATTTTATCACAATGAATGACTAAGTAAAGGTAACATCTCATTTTCTTTACTTATCGCAAGTTATTAAATGTGTATTCTCAGCAATATCGCTCAGACTAATCCCTCTGAGGGAAGTCCTAGTATCATATAGAAGGGAAGAAGATTTATATTATTATTGTTTAACTTATTATTGTTTTGAAATCTAGGTATACATGTAATAATAGATCTTTTCACCATTTTATCTTAATTATCCCAAATTCTTATAATATCTTTCTTTTTACCCCTGTCTTTTAATAATATCTTAAAATATAAATTATTTTTTAATCCCATGAATTAAATCAACACATTCTTTTATTTCTCATTATAAAAACCTTAATCCATTAAAAGCAACACGCATATGAAACTCACTAAATTATTTTATTCTTTCATAATTTGAGACATTTGATATTTGTTTCTTAATACCATTTTTTATTTTTGTTAAAAATATTATTTGATATCTTGGTATTGTGTTTTCCATGCAGCTGCCTAGTATAGACTTTTTACATCAAAATCAATCTATCAGCAGATTTTTAGAACTCTTTCTCTATTGCACTCTCTCTCTCTCTCCCCACTCTTATTGATTGAGAAACCTTGTTATTTCCTTGGTGTCATTCCTAAAGTCATTTTTAAATTTAGTTGGTTCATTTGAAGTTGACTGTGGGATCTGAATTCCTGAGTATAAAACCATATTACGCTGCCTTGGAGTGGAGATTCTGTACATTTTTTGATCTGCTGAAAGAATTCACTTCACTGGGAGGAGCTTGTTGTCAATAGTTGTTATTGGTGTGCATTTCTAATCATCTTAATTCTGGAGCTTAAGACATAACAAGACTCTAATATGAGTCCAAACTTTACAATTGAGTTGTATTGTTATCTCCTACTTCACATCAAATAAACTCATGCTGAGTAATGCTGATTGTTTATTTATTACATAAAAATTGTTTAAATGGAATTCTAGCGTTATTTCCACTATGACCTACTAAGCACGACTGCAATTTGATAATTATACCAATTCATTACTTGATATGGAATAATATTGTTCAAATTGTCAACATAATTGCCCGTGTTCGAAAAAATTATTTCAATAATTAGACAGGATGTATGACTGTTATCCAAATCATTGCATATATAATACAGTATTATTTTGCTTTGCTGTACAGGAAAAGGTTATGATCAAAGCCATTTTAATCCAGGCAGGGGGGTTACCTTCATAGACTCAGAAGTTTTTGAATTGAACATGTTAAAATCCAGAAAAAAGTAAATTACTAGTATATTTTTGTTTTGCTCCCAAAAATTCCTGGCCTGAGATACAGGGTGCCAAAGATGACACCTTGGGCACAGGGACGGATCCGGAGGATCGTTTTGGTGGGGGGGGGGGATACTAAGAAACATAGAATCAACAGTCATAATTTCTGTTCATGAAATCATTCCTTGTACAGTTATTATTAAATGAATGATCAAATGAAATGCTTTTCCGCGATCTTCTGACGAAATACGTTTTTTCCGCTATCTTTTAACTAAATTCGCGCTCTTTTCGCGATTCTTTGACGGAATTCGCATTTTTGACGAATTTTGCGTTTTTTCCGCGATACTCTGTCAAAATTCGGGGTTTTTTCCGCGATTCTTTGACGAAATTGGCTCTTTTCAGCGATACTTTGACCAAGTTAGCAATTTTTTTAACCCTTTGAGAAAAGTAGCTCATCTTCCTCAACCTTTTGACGAAATTGAAGTTTTTTCCGCTCTGACGAAACTCGCGCTTTTCCAGCGATCCTATGTCGAAATTCGCACTTTGTCCGAGTTCCTTTGCTTTCCCTTTTTGCAACCTTTTGAAAAAAGTAGCCCTCTTTCAGCAAACTTTTGACGAAATTCGAGCTTTTTACACAACACTTTGACAAAAATCGCGCCTTTTCAGCAATCCTATGTCGAAGTTCGCGTTTTTTACGCGATCATCTGTCAAAATTTGCGCTTTTTCCGCGACCCTTTGACGAAATTTGCACTTTTTCGCGGTACTTTGACAAAATTAGCAGTTTTTTGCAACCCTTTGAAAAAAATAAGGCTCTTTCCTCGAAATTTTGACGAAATTCAAACTATTTGCGCAACACTTTGACAAAAATCGCGCCTTTTCACTGATAATAGTCGAAGTTCGCGTTTTTTACGCGATCCACTGTCCAAATTCGTGTTTTTGACGCGACCCTGTGATGAAATTCGCACTTCTTCAGTGATCATTTGACAAAATTCGCGCTTTTTCACGAAACTTTGACAAAATTAGTGCTTTTTCAGCGATCCTATGTCGAAGTTAGCGTTTTTTACGCGAACCTCTGTCGAAATTCGCATTTTTTCGGCAACCCTATGATGAAATTCGCGCTTTTTCGCGATACTTTGACAAAATTAGCGCCTTTTCAGCAATCCTATGTTGAAGTTCGCGCTTTTTCAGCGATCCTATGTCAAAATTAGTACTTTTTCCGCGATACTTTGCCTTCCTTTTTTCCTACCCTTTGACAAAATAAGCGCTTTTTCCACGACCTTTTGACGAAATTTGCTCTTTTTCCGCTATACTTTGACAAAATACGTGCTTTTCCTCGACCTTTTGACGAAATTCGAGCTTTTTCCGCGACACTTTGACAAAGTTCTCGCTTTCAGCGATCTTGTGTCAAAATTCGCGTTTTTTAGCGGTCCTTTGTCGATAAATTCTTTTTTTTGCGTGACCATTGACAAAATTTGTACTTTTCCGCGATCTTTTGTCGAAATTCGCCCTTTTTCCGCGACACTTTGACAAATTTAGCGTGTTTTGGCGACATTTTAATGAAATTCGCATTTTTTCCGGAACAATAGAATGTCTTCGACAGAGTCGCAGAAATCCCTTCCGAAAATTAATCTGGATTTAACACCGGTTTAACATCCCCCCCCCCCCCCGTGGATCTGCGCCTGCTTGGGCACCATTCCTTATTCGTGATTTTCGATAAATTTTTTAAAGTGCTCTAGCTCTGAAAAGGCGCAATTTTTAAGATATTTTTTCTGTTTAAAAAGATATATTTCATTTTGAAATATGTATTTAATTTTTTTTGCTGTAACCTTCTAAAGAATTTTTTTTTCCTCAAAAATACCAATCTTAAAAATTTTGATTTTTTTTACTATTAATCAATATCCTTCACTGTAAAGATAAACTTCCACTTTTAAGTGTAATAAGCTTTAAAAATATTGAATTTTAGAAGAATTAAAACTTTTCTATTAAAAGGCTCTGAATTTTTGTTTATTTGTATCATATGTAGCCTACTACATATGCTAAACAAGTTAGAAATTGGATATCAAATATGGCAAATGAGGTGTGTTTGTACTATAGCGAGTTTTATAAATATTTACATCTTGGTGCAATGAGTATTACACTCTTGGGCAAATGGGCATGAATACAAAATTTAATATATTAAAATATATAATAAATATATTATATATAAAAAATATATATTATATTATTAATATATTTTATATATTAAAATATATAAAATATATTAAATTCAGTAATTAATATGGAAGTAATATGAATCGATCTTAAAAAAGAGCAAAATCAGCAGGGCAGTCTAGAAAAATAAACTATCATGGGATATCATTGCATTAATTTATTAGAATTTAAAAGAATGAAGAAAATATTTATTAATGGCTTTTTAAGTTTTAATTTGATTTTGATAATATTTGAAATGATATATACTTTATTTTTCATACCAAATATTGCATAGTAAATCAGAATATCATACATGAATTACAAAGCAATATAACTATATTAATGGAAGTTAAAATTTGAATAAACAGACAGGCAAACTGAATCCATAAAGACTTGCAACTATGTTGGAAACTGTTAAAAACGCACAATCATTTAAAATTTAACTTCCATAAATTTATACCAATACATGGAGCTATACTTGAATACTTTTATACAGCCTCGTATTTTATCTATTATCTTTATACACATGGTACTATAGCTAATATTTAATTCAGACTAAAACACACTTAAAATTAGGAAATTACACTTCCAGAGATTATCATCCATAGATGGCCATGTGTCTAATTCTTCTGTATATCATTTTATCTTTATTATGCAAACATATCTTAGTTATATTAAATATAAATTAGTGTAAAAATACATTAACTCATTTAAAAATCTTCTTTAAGCTACTTTCATTCATACTCAGTAATTCTTACAATATCTTTTTGTATAACCCTGTATATGTTCTACAGCATTTATACACACAACATAATATGAAAAAAATTAGTTAAACTAAAAAACTCGCATCATAACTAAAAATGTGTTTCCAGCAATCATTGCTTAAATATAGTAACTTCGTATGCAGTAAAGTATCTGAAACTTCTATGTGTCCCTGTAAATACTATGCACTTTCTATTACACAGGAAGTAACTTGTTGTAAATCTCAGCAACATATATCAGTTTAATTATAACATGAAATAGTTTAAATAAACAACATAATTAACATAATGTAAATTCTTAAACAATGTTTTTCCCTATATAATTATATAATGGGATACTTTTTTGTGGCTATGTAAATATCAATTTTTTTTTCCACCGCACATTGTACAGAATATACATTTCATTATAGTTCATATTTACTTATCAATTTATGTTCGAAAGAGTGTAACATTATTAAAATGCACTTGAAACTATTTTTTTCCATTGGTCGTAATTTAATGGAATACTTCTGACTGTCCCTGTAGTTGAACTAATCCAATTTTCATAAAATTTGAAATGACTCTATAAAAGTATGCAACAATTGCATATTTTTAATTTCAAATCATTTGGTTGTGTAGTTTATGCACTGTTATATGCAGATAGACAGATGGACAGACCAGATGATGACTATAAGTGGTACGTATTTATATATTCCAAATACACTTAAAAGTGATAAATGAAGCTAAGCTGAAAAGCCACAACAAATGTTGTGAAAATATTGTCAAGTGTCATGGAAATAAAATTACACAGACGAAACTTAAAAAGATAACTGTTTTTTTTTCTCATTCTATTAAATCCTATCATATGAGCAATTAATTAAATGATATCCCATGATAGATAAGGATTTTAGGTTGCTCTGGTGATTCTGCTCTTTTTTAAGAGGGATTCATATTACTTCTGTATTACTGAATTTAACATATAGAAACATAATAAATTTTGTATTCATGCCTGTTTGCCCAAGAGTGTAACACTTATTGAGCCAAGATCTAAATACTTATAAAATTAGTTACATACAGTTCCTGTAAAATTCTTTGATTTTTGTAAAGTTTTTAAAACTTGTTAAACTCAAAAGCGGAAGTTCTGCTTTACAGTGAAGGTAATACTCAATGGTATTTATTAACAGTAAAAAAATCAAAATTTTTGAGATTGTCATTTGTGATTAAAAAAATTTTTTTTAGAAGGTTGCAGAAGAAAAAAAAAATTATATATTTCAAAATGAAGTATATCTTTTTAAACAGAAAAATATTTTCTTTAAAAAAAAGGCAACAAAATATCTTGCATTGTTCCAGAGAGCACTTTAAAATATTATTGAAAGTCACAAATGGGAAATGGTGAATAGGATGCCATCTTTGGCACCCTGTATCTTCGATCAGGAATTTTTTGGGACAAAACAAAAATATACAAGTATTTTATTTTTTTTAAATTTTAACATATGTTCAATTAAAAAAATCCTGAGACTATGAAGGTAAGAAATTTTCTTTGGCTGCCTGCCTTGACATGGACTATACCTTAAACAAAATTATAATTATGTTTAAAACAAATTTACTCTGGAAAAATTGATTGAAAATATAGTGAATTTGAATACACTAAAAATTTAACTTTTTTAGTTTTATAACAATTCCATATATATTTTAATTTGTAATTTTTGTTAATATTACTGAATTTATGTTTTTTCATAAAGGAGGAATAAATTTATTTCTGAAAAAAAAAAAAAAAAAAAAAAAAAAAATCAAGATATTGCTGATATTATTGGTAATCACAATCTTGTTACCAAATATATCTATGCATTAGTCAAGCTTTTTTGATTATTAAGTTTGGATAACCCTGATATATAGCTTCCTTATTCTATGATTTTGATGTGAATTAGTAATGTACTTTTGTGAGGCAAGTTTCAATGAATAATCTTGGAAAAGTACATTTCATCTTTACACCTAATGCATATTTAATCACACATTAGGGGCTGTGAAATCATCATTTTAGGGGGGGGGGGGGGGGAGTCTGGCATATGATATTGTAAGATATTTCTAGGGAGAGGGGGGTTTGTCTTTAGATATCAATATCAGTTTTGATCCATCAAAACTTTCTTCTTTTATTTGTAACATGGTCTTTGGCACAATATAGCATGTTGTCTTTTTTTAGCCTGTTATCTATTTTCTTATGAAAATATTAAGTTATTATTAAAATTACTTAATTATTATAAAATCATTTAATTTTATAATATGGAATACCCCAGCGTTTGAATTTTTTCTTCTTCATATGTATATGCATATATATTCACGATTTGAGAAATCATATGTGAAATACATTTGAAATGAAGCTTGTATTTACTAATAAATAAAAGAAAAAGAGAAGTAATGTTGTCACTTGTTTTATTGAAAAGAATTTCTATCTGTCCCCACCCCTCTTCTGTTCGGGGCAAGTGCAACAGCACTTTATTACTGTTGAATGAGTTATGTAGCAAAAAACTATTAAAATACTTTTAAATAGTAACTATTTCTTTTAAATGTTATTAGATATAAAGTTTTTTCATATGCAAAGTGATATTCCATTTTAAATCATGAAAGTATGTGAAAAAAAATTATATCACTTCAAAATAAATAAATAAATAAATAAAATAAAAAATAAATTCTAGAAATCAAAAAAATTTTTACACTTTGATAACGATATCATTCTCGAAAGAGGGGGGGGGGGGGTGTCAAAGGATGATAACAAATGATATCAGAAGGGGGGAGAGGATTCATAATCACCATAAAGTTGATATTGTTATATTTGTACAGCCATTTATTGATTATTAACTAGACCTTTGCTTTTAATATTTAAAAAAAATCTAAATTTTATTATTTTAGTTTAATACTTATTTTAATATATATTTAAGCATTTGTTACTGTTTCAACAGCATTAGGTATTAATTACATTCAAATTACTGTTTAACAATTGTAAACAAAGCAATGACAAGAAATCCACGAAATTCTAAAATCTGCACAACTTCTGGTCCCAAGCTGTGTGGATTTGAGGGAGTCTATATATTTTTTAAAAATAATGCAGGAGTTCCTAAATAATAAATACACCTTCTTGAAAATAAATTTAGAAGAAAAAATTACATGTAAAATGTGTCATTTGTCCAAAAAGATTGAAAAATACTGATCTAGAAATGTTACTATAAGAATCAAAGATCTTATAATGATCAAACTTTTTAAAACAATTACCGTGTAAATGGATATTGATATTAATTTTTATAACCCATCAGTTCTTTTTCCTCTTAAGTTTTATTTCTCGAGTGAAAGAATGGAATGTGAAAAATATATATATCTACTCTTTCATGTCCTCTAGTTTATCGCATTCTCATCTCTCTTGAAATGCATTGTTGAAATCCAACACAATTTTATGTTATTTCACTTAGTAACACTACTAAATGCTGCAAATGTCACAGTAAATGGTGAGTCATATCCAGCATAGCTATTGTTTCTACTATCTGGAAAAAAAATCATATCTACCAACCTGAATTATCAAAAGATAAAGGAGTAAAAAAAAAAAAAAAAAAAAAAAAAAAAGTTAGAATCAAAAATTTGAATTAATAATAATAATAAATCCAAGAAGTATCACACAAAAAATAAGACACGTCAGATAATTATATTAAACACATTTTATGGTTGAATACACGTTTTCTTTCTTAACTTTAAAAGAGGGGGGGGGAGGAAAGGAAGGTTGGCAGCTATGCATTATGATTTCATTTATTTAAAAGACTAATAGCAATATAACTAATGGTCTTCAAATAATTACCAACTATTGGACTAATCGTCAACAATCCTACCTTCCTTCAAGCTGAATTCTGGCTGTATGGTATCAATTTATTTTCATATTACAGGTATAAACATTAATAGAGTTGATAGTATCAATCTACATTAAAAAATTTTAATACTTTTATTTATACAGTAGACTCCCTCAAATCTGCACAGCTTGGGACCAGAGGTTGTGTGGATTTTAGAATTTTGCAGATTTCTGGTCATTGCTTTGCTTATGCTTTGTTTACATTTTTTAAACAGTAATTTGAATGTAATTGACAATTAAATCGAGACATTTATGAAGGCTTACAATATTATAAAATCTTAATATAAGTAATAAACTAAAATAATAAAAATTTAGATAATTTTTAACATGATTAAAAAAATATTAAAAGCAAAGATCAAGTTAATAATCAGTAATGTATGATAAAATATTTATTATAAAGATAAGAAGAATTTTTCATATGAAATTTGCTTTATAAAGATGCATTGCTAATTTGCATCAAAATCATAAAACAAGAAAGTTTTATTTCAGGTTTAGTCAGACTTAATAACCAAAAAAATTTGGTTAATATATAAATATATTTGGTAAAAAGATTGTGATTACCAGTGATATCAGCAATATCTTATTTTTTTCCTAATTAATTTATTCTTCCTTCATAAAAATACATGAATTCAATAATATTAATCAAAATCACAAATTAAAATATAAATAGAATTGATATAAAAATAAAAATATCAAATTCTATCCCTACATCTGAAATGAAAGTTTCATTGTTTACATCAGTAAATTATGTGCAGATTTTAGAGAGTTGCGGATTTGAGGGAGTCTATTGTATTTACTGTGAAATACCAAAAATAATAATATAGAAAGTTAGAAAGTGCCTTTTAGCAGACAGGAAAATCTGACAATTTTAAGAGATGCTTAGAATTGGAACTTTTGTGAAACAGACATGTAAAATTAGAAAAGCGGTGAAGGGATATACAGTAGACTCCCTCAAATCCGCAACTCTCTAAAATCTGCACATAATTTACAAATGTAAACAATGAAGAATTCAGTTCAGATATTAAACACAAAATTGCACATTTTTAGTTTTATATGAATTCCATATATATTTTAATTTGTAATTTTTATTAATATTATTGAATTCATGTTTTTTCATGAAGGAAAAATAAATTTATTTCTGAAAAAATTCAAGATGTTCTAATATAATTGGTAATCACAATCTTCTTACCAAATATATTTATGTATTAATCAAGCTTTTTTAGTTATTAAGTCTGGCTAAACCTGAAATAAAGCTTCATTATTTTATGATCTTGATGTGAATTAGTAATATACCTTTATGAGGCAAGTTTCATTGAATAATTTAGGAAAAATTGCATTTTATGTTTTAATGAATATTTAACCAAACATTATTGATTATTAACTTGAGATTTGCTTTTAGTATTTCAATCATTTTAGAAATTATCTAAATTATTATTTTAATATTTTATTATATTGTAAGCATTCATTATAGTTTCGATTGCATTATTAATTAAATTCAAATTACTGTTTAAAAGATGTAAACAACGACTGGAAATCTGCAAAATCTCTGGTTCCAAGCTGTGCAGATTTAAGGGAGCCTACTGTATTTGGAATTTATAAATTTCCCCGGATTTATACACCTTGCAAAAAACATGAGGGGGGTGGGGCTGTGTTCGGAAGGGGTCTTACTTTTTGTAATGCATTTTTAATTAATTTTGGATTGGATTTACAATAATGTCATTTATTTATTATATACACTTTGCATTTTGAAAATAATTCTTCTTGCACATTTCTTATTTAATAAATTTTTTATATATCATTTTTCTCAATTTTATGATAGTGTATGTGCATATAAGATGTATTGTGCTTATTTTAAAACCTGAGTATTTAGAAAACAATTCAAAAACTTTTAAAGGAAAATTTCCTTTATATATTATTTTGCTCAAAAAGATATACAGAAGAAATAAGAAATGTATGTACATATATGATAGCGTTAAATATAAAAGATCTTTCATTTCTAATAATGCATATATATCTAACAATATATTTTAATATAATATAATTTATTGCTAAATTTTATTTTATAAGGAGCATTTGACAATATATTTAATTTCAATCATTGATCCCACTTATTTATAAAGCTATGTAATTTAACTATTTTACTGTTTTCAAGAATATTAAAACATAAAAGTTGTTGTGGATCAGGACATTTTATATTATGACTTTACATTCTACTGTTTATAAAAGATATATAATGAAAATACAAAAAACAATTATTTTTTTTTAAGTTTTACACAAAATTTTAAAATTATAAGTTATTTTAAACAAAGAATTAACTAATTGTTGACTTATTTAGATGATTTTGAGCATTATACATCAATGAAAAACGAATTAAAAATGTGTTTTGGAAGTTTAAAATGGTAAACTTTGTACCTTTTTAAGTTTTGGTTAAATAATCCTTTTTGCATAAACTAAGGAAAGTTGTAAAATCTCAAAAAACATAAATAAAAAATAAAGTACATAAAATGTAACATGTTCCATTCGGCAAAATCATAGCATAGAGAAAAAAAAAAAAAAAAAAGAATCGAAATAGAGTAAAATAAACATAAAAAACATATATTTTCAAATAGATTGATAATATTAATCTTTATAAAGGTATTACAAAACACTAATATTTTAAAAACTTTCATTTAGTACATGACAGAAAGTTTTTTTTTTCTTTTAAACATTTATAAAATAATATATGACCAATTTTGAATAAAATAATCAGTCAGAAACATAAACAAAAGTTAACTTTTATAAAAATGTTCTATTTCTTTTATATTATTTTACTTTATTAAATGTTGAAAAGTATGAGGTAAAAGTTTAGAAATTTATATAATGTAAATATAAACGACGATAGTTAGTTTCAAAACAAAATTTATACCTTATTAATTTCATTTGCTAAGTACAAATGCGTAACCATTTGTAAATATAAATGTTTTGTGATCAAAGACTATAACCCTAAAGACATCGTTAACAACTGGTTGGCGAGGCGATGAATTTGGCGAGTTTTTATTAAGACGTATCCGCAGGAAAACAAAATGTTACGGCCAGCCGGCAGCCACCTTTACACTACAAAAACCATTCCTCTACCCCCATATCCATTGTTCGTTCGCGTTCGAATCAATCTCATTTTCCTTCCGATTACAAAAAAAAAACGCCCTCTTTTTCAGTTTCGTAGCAAAATATTCTATACCACTCAATTTGTTCCACAAAAATCTATTTATTCCACAACAAATAGGAATTATTTTAAGTTTTAACAGCAATACGTGATTTTATATCTCTGAAGAGTAAAACGATCTTTTGTTTCATACCGATACTTGGAATAAAATAACTGAAATGATAACAGAAAATCAGCAAAAAGGAATAATAAAATATGCGTTGCAAAGAACTTAGAGCGGAAGAAAGGAAGGCTTTAAAAGCCGTACGCGCAACTAATTGAAACTGCTAACAGCACAGCTGGAAAACACACTCAAAGGGGGGATCGGCTGGTTCATTACATCCACTGATTCGCTATAAGCGTTTGAAATATGATTCTTTTTACGCACAATTTTAAGCTCTTTTTACAAATACAGAAAACAAATTTCGGAAATTTTATTTTTATTATAATTTTAATGTATACTTCTAAAAAACGATTGTTTCAAATCTTTGTTTTTTAATACGTTGCTAGGATTGCGTTATAAATTTAACAGGGAGTTTCCGTTAATCTGTTATTAAATAATGAACTACATAACAATAACATTGTTATTTATCCTAATACGTTAAATAATGCCCATCTCTAGTACAGAGTAACTTTTCTCTTGCAGCATTGGATTGGATGGAACCAGGGTCGGACTGGATCAGGGAAAAAGGCGCAGACCTTGGATTATCAGAGGGCGCAAAACTAAAGAAGAATCTCATGTCAGTTTTATTTGCTGGTATTGTATTTAGCTTAACAAGATTTAACACACTAATACAGCAACAAGAAATAGCTTAAAATTATATCTCTGCTTCATACCCCGCGCATGTTTAAAGTTTCATAAAGTCTACAAAATCTTACACAATTTTCTAAAATAAATCATGTAATATCTAAATGTTCCAGCAATTTGAACACAAATTAGCCTGTAGTAGACTGATATCAAGGATATCATTTTCTTATTTTATTCTTTTGTGTCAATAGATAATTTATAAGAATCATGGGGAAAAATTTATCACCCCCTTCCAATTATTCTGAAAATTATCACATAAAAAGACATAGGGACCAAATGATTGGTAATAATAGCGACTATTAAATTCTATTTATAAATTTTCTTTGGGGATTGTCTATGTTTTAATAAATGCACTAAAACTGATTTTTCAAATTTTTAATTTTCCATTTTTGACACCTTATTTGAATCCTTGCCAGCCAAGAAAAAGATATAGTTTAAATAAATTTCTTAAAACTAAATTCAATTATAAAACAAGCAGTGTTAGGAGTTTATCAATAAATTTCGGAAAATAAACTGAAAATATTGCCGAAAAAACTCAATTAGTCACCAGTAAAATTATATGATAATTTTAAATTTATAATGAATTTATTTTGCATTGAAGAAGGCCGTACAAAGAAGTTATTAACAGTTTTAAGATCTAAAAAAAAGTTTTTGAATAGACAAAAAAGGTTGTAATATTTGTTGGTCTATTCAAGTATTCAATGTAGAATCAGATGACTTTTATGGAGATATAAATCAATATTTTTTAGTTGGGTTTTACTTTATCATCCTCAAATCCCTACTCTTCCAACTCCATGTCGGAAAATTCAAAGTTGGTACATTTTTTAAAATATAGATGATTTTTTAAAACATAATTTATACACAGCAAAAATTGACATTATACCCTGTCTGTAACCACTTTCATTCCATTTATCATCGTTGATGCACTGAAAGTTGATAGAAAAACCAAGAAGATTTTTTTTCTCTGGTTCCCAAATAGAGTTGCTGCGGTGCTGCGAAGAGCTTCAGTCTTTTTTTTTTTTTTTTTTTTTTTTTTAGTATATTACTTTAAACTAACAAGAATTAGTTATAAGTGAATTAAAAATGACATAAATTTAACTTCTGTTGCAATTTGGCAGCAATTACTTTTGCGAGTAAGATATCTTGTAGATAGAGGCATTTTGTATCCTTAAACAATGACTTTTATCCATAAAATGCTAAATTTATACTTGACTGTTAAAAGATTTCTTCAAAAAATGCTTCACAAAATTCGCTTTATTAGCCTATAATCACTAAAATAATTAACTAAATTTACTTTTCTTAGCATTCTCTTCCCATGATTTCCAAAATTCTTATAATTAGAGATCAAGGGAAAATTTTTAATTTCGACAATTGACAGGGATTTTATTCCTAAAGTTGCTATCCGCGATTCCAGCACTTGAATACGCCCTCTGGTGAAATCGTCAAGAACTATTTCTGAGTCGGCAAACATTTTGCAAGTCCATTAAACGACATTGAAAATGCGTATATCTTTCAATACTAAAAACGCCTTTCTTTGTGTGTGTAATTTAGATTTACAATTGTTAATGTTTGCTGTAGTGTTTCCCAATTTAATACTTGCTTATATAATCATCAAGAACAAATATCAAACTCCAAAGGATTATTAATATGCGCCTTCGTGAAGTGTTGAAAATCGGCACGAAAATATCAAAACACATGCTTGTTTGCTGCAAGCATTTTCATCGGAATGTATTTTTTTCTCCCCCGAGGTAAGATAGCTGAATATCTTTTAAATGTTGCTTTGTTAGTTTAAGTTTAGTATTAAAAATTAATAATATGCATTTGTTTACGTTTTTTTTTTTTTTAAATGTGGAAATCAGCTTGACAGGATTTTATACATGATCTGAGAAAAACGTATTGCAAATAAAAAATATTTTTCGCGAGTGCGATTTTAAATGCAGTTGAAGTTTTAAATTGGGATAGTTGATTGAGGTTTCTTGCTTGCCTAAGTAAATTTCAAAACAGTACACGTAAGCAATGATTGATTAAAAAAGTATATAGAGATAGGTGCAGGAATGCTACAGTTGAATAATTCATATGCTATATGTATGTCATATTAACATTAGTAATTGTAAATTAGTATTAAAAACATAAATTATAATCGGCAATTGTTTTTTTTCCAGCTTTTAAATCTAATTAATTCTATCTTAAATCTTTTTGTTATAAATTTAAAACTTAATCCCAAATTAATGAAAATGAAACATTTTCTTATATAAATAATAAATCTGAAACTTCATACTATTGCAATTACATATGATGCTTGTAATTTATGTACCTTTTCTCCTAAACTGCCAAAAGAATTTAAATTTTTTATCTGCTTCAATCAAACCTATTTAGAGATAATTACTATATGTCTCAGTTTAATCTTCTAATCTACTGTAGCTAATATAAGTATTCTTAAAAGAAAACAAATTGAAAGAAATAATGATTTTTGCTATTTTATATTATTTATCTGACTTCTATTTGAGATTTTAAAGAAATTACATTAAAAAAGTTAGTGTTGCACCATAGAAATTTTAGAATCTCCTAAAGTTTTATTTTATAGATATTTAATTCTCCCCCCCCCCCTAAAATATATATATATATCAAGCTTTTAAATTTATTTAATATGTATATCATATATGACTGCTTTTTCTGTTTATATATGTTGGAAATTATTTTTTATAAATTTCTAACTTAACGATTTATATTAAAATTATTTTTAAGCTATGACTGCTTTTAAAATTGACATAAGATCTACAAATAGTAAACAAAAATGCATTGTTAAAAACTTTTCACACATTTTATAAAGTATAATATAATGTATGTTTACTCAAATCTAAATTTCTATGAAGATTTTTGTTTGTTCACTTATTTTTGCTTTTTCTGATGTTTAAACAATTTTATAATAAGATATCGATTGCCAATTTATTTATATGCATATTATAAAGTGATTATTGGGATGGCCCAAATGACTATGTCAAAAGGGTGCATTAGTTATCTGAAATGACAAGGAGATGTAAACATATTTAAAAATTTCTTATCCAAAGTTCCAGAAAGGGCTACAAAGGAAGCTTAATATGTTAAGTGTCATGTCAGTCACTAGAGGCTGACGGTGTAAAATATGATATAAAACTAAAAAAAAAACCCATTGCTTTAAGAAATTACTAAATATTTATTTAAAATTTTACATATTAGAGGATTATATCATTAAGTAAACAAAACTTTCAGTGTCAGTCACTTGCGACTGACGTGACATCAACATGTTAAAAGTACATGTTAGTTTTCTTTTTTTCTTCTCCATTATTTACTCATTTTTTTTTTCTTTCTTTGTTTTTCAGGATTTAGAGAGAACCACAAATTTGCGAATGTTTTGGGATGACTGTTCTACAGCCTTCGTCAGCAGTACAAAAGCCTGCTTAGAGGAGAATCATGCACTACGTGGATAAGAACTGTAAATAACAGCATGCGCCTGGAGAATTTCTAGAGCGGGTAGAGCCTGACACAGAGTGTCCGGTCGCTCACTCCGGGAATTCCCCCTGGTTTTGTCATATTTACAGTTTTTTAAAACTACATATAAACAAGTAAGTGCAAGAAAGAAAACAGGTACGTTCTCTGTTAATTCACATCAAACTCATCTTAATAATAACTAAAAAATTTTGATCAGTACATAAATATACTTGGTTAAAAGATCTTGATTACAAGTTATAACAGCAATACCTTAATTTTTTGAAAAAATAAAGTTATACTCCTTGAAGGTGCTTGAATTTTAATACAGAAAGATAGCATGAACCCTGTATATATATATATATATCTACAATACAGTTAAAGAGATTTATTATATAAGTTTATATTAACCACTTAACTGTCAATAGTAATGGGAAAACAGTGCTTTTACCTACTATCTCAGGGCAGACAGTGAAGAGGTTAAACTATAAAAAGAAAAGGTACCTTTTCGTTACCTGAGCACCAGTGTTTTATATACACATATATAGAGTAGATGTGCCAGTAATGGACCCCCTTAAGGAATTTCATTAAATATTTTTTTTTTTTTTATTAATACAGTAGACTCCCTCAAATCCGCACAGCTTGGGACCAGAGGTTGTGTGGATTTTAGAATTTTATGGATTTCTGGTCATTGCTTTTACATTTTTTAAACAGTAATTTGAGTGTAATTAATAGTGCAATCAGAACTATAATGAATACTTACAGTATAATAAAATATTAAAATAACTAATGAACTAAAATAATTAAAAATTAAAATGATTAAAGCACTAATAGCAAAGGTCAAGTCAATAATCAATAGTGTATGATTAAATATTCATTATAAAGATTAAAAGTATTTTTCCAAAATTATTCAACAAAACTTGCCTCATAAAAGTACATTACTAATTCACATTAAAATCATAATATAAGGATTTTTTTTTTTTTTTTTTTCAAGTTTAGCCCACCTAATAACCAAAAAATCTTCATTAATGCATAAATATATTTAATAAGCAGATTGTGATTACCAGTGATATTAGAAATATCTTGAATTTTTTCCAAAAAAATTTATTCTTGCAAAATGAAAAAAACATGAGTAGAGTATTATTAAGAAAATTACAAATCAAAAGATATATGGAATTGATACAAAACTAAAAAAATCAAATTTTGCCCCAATATCCAAACTGAAATTTTCAATATTTACATCCATAAAATATGTGCGGATTTAAGGGAGTCTACTGTAGTTAGTTATTATATTCCAGTTTTTTTTTTTTTTTTTTTTTTTTTTTTTTCATATTATAACATTCTTTCAAAAATATTTAACTAATTCCATAGTTAAATTTCCCAATAGAAATAAAAATTTAATTTTAAATAATAGAAATATGTCAAAACACTCAAAAGCCCAGTAATGGATAGCCCTCCTAAAATCTTAAATACAATTTTGTAAATGACCATTGGTATACGAAATTCAAAGTTTTATATTACTATCCAAACAAAAACATTAAATTTTTACAAGAAAATGAAGATAATTCAGCTCTTAGCATGTTCATTATGATTCTCAATGTAAAACAATGAAACTTTAGATTATAAAGCATGCAAGGGAGAGTTAATAATAAAAGTAAATAAGTTTTTATTATTTTTTTCTTTTCCTTTTTTTTTTGTAAATTGAAATCTGTGAGGCAGTCCATTACTGGAAGGCGGTCCAATACTGGCACATCTACCCTATATAGTATACAAATGCACATACATATACTATATGGTTATTAACAGCCTGACATTTTGTCGAACATTTAAAAAAAAATTTCTTGTCTCATTCTTTTGGAACTTTCAAGATTATAAAGAATATGTTCAACATCATGTATATCAATGTTGATTTGATAAAATCTCTAATACATAAAATATAGACTAATGATAAGTGAAACCTTTAGAATACAAATTAGAAATTCATGAAAAAAAATAAATTAGCCTAGGTCGCTTCTTTAAAAATTAATATTTAAAATGTAAAAAATAAGAGCTAAGATAGGTAATTTTGGTCATAACTCCTTTTGCAAAACAATTTTTAGCCTATCAATGTTAAAAAAAAAAAAAAAAAAAAAAAAAAAAAAAAGTATACTTTGTAAAAATTCAATTAGGCAGGCCATAATTAGGCTGAAAATTTAACTTTTTTTTTTTTTTTGAGTCACCAGTGTTGATCTCTAGCATTATTTGGAAAACATTTTTAATGTAAAATCTATATGCTATTATTTTATGTCCAAACGAGATACACTATCTTAAATCAACTTTTAATAAAGTACAGTTTATGGATGATTCATTCAAATATCAGAATGAGTTGGATAAATTGAAGAATCTGTTTTGATATTGCATTGGTTAAATGTACTTTTCATGCGTCAATTTTGAAATTTACAAATTTTCAAAAATTGTCTTTAAAAAGTAAGGTTGCATTGTGCTGAAATGCAATGACCCTTAAATGCGATAATGTTACTTTACATAAAATCTTAATGCAAGAATAATAAATAAATATTATAGAGATATCCAATCTTAAATAAAACCTGAAATATATTTCTGCATTTAAAACCTTTTCTTTAACCGAAATTTTTAATCAAATAAAAAATTACAAGTTAAATTGTGAAATATTTTTAAAAAGCATCCCTAACATCAGTTAAGGATTAAGTAATTGAAAAATGATTGCAACTAACCTTTAACTGCTGTTAGTGTTGCTTTTTAAAAATATTTCACGATTTTACTTGTAATTTCCAGCATAACTATTGATACAGTTAAATTTTGCTTTATTTTGTGTCTTAATACAATAGTTTGAAATGTTTGAAAAAGCGAAATTTTATGAGAAATAGTATTGTGCAAATTGTTTAGTTACATATAAACATGCTGAAGATGCACCTTTATATATAGATGTATACACACACACTGCCACCTTTTTTTTTTAATTCCTTTCATGTACACATCAGTGGTTCTTTCTTATACAAAACAACTCAGTACTTGGCCAAAGTAATACTTGGCACACCTAAAATACGACGATAAAAATCTA
Source organism: Maratus speculifer (assembly GCA_964019185.1). NCBI lineage: Eukaryota > Metazoa > Arthropoda > Arachnida > Araneae > Salticidae > Maratus > Maratus speculifer. Next base: position 69,633,713 of record OZ025296.1, read on the forward strand.
TGCATTTTAATTTAGTGCTTTTTAATAAAAAACTTTTTTAAAACAATAGATAATGTTTACTGCAGTGTTTCCTTGTTGAATACTTGATTATCTGATCATACAAGTATCATTTTTCCAAATCCTAAGGATTACACAGTAGACTCCTTCAAATCTACACAGCTTGGGACTAGAAGTTTTAGGGATTTCTGGTCATTGCTTTTTTTATATATATATTTTAAACCGTAATTTGAATGTAATTAATAATGCAATTGAAAATATAATGAATGCTTACAATATAATAAAATATTAAAATAAGTAATAAACTAAAATAATAAAAATTTAGATAGTCTTTAAAATGATTAAAATATTAAAAGCTGAAGCCAAGTTAATAATCACTACTGTATGATTAAAAGAAACATTCATTATAAACATGAAATGTATTTTTCCTAAATTATTCTATGAAACTTGCCTTATAAAGGTGAATTATTAATAATAATTATTAATTAATAATCATCAAAATTATAAAATAAGGAAGTTTGATTTCAGGTTTAGCCAGACTTATTAACCAAACAGCTTGATTAATATACATAAATATATGTAGTAAGAAGATTATGATTATCAGTGATATCAGCAATATTTTGATTTTTTTTTTTTTTTCAGGAATAAATTTATTCTTTCTTCATGAAAAGACATGAATTCAGTAATATTAACAAAAATTACAAATTAAAATATATATGGAATTGATTTAAAACTAAAAATGTCAAATTCTGTTCTTATATCTGAACTGAATTTTTCATTATTTACAACCGTAAATTATGTGTGAATTTTAGGGAGTCTACTGTATATGCTTTCATGAAGATTGGATTAGAGTGTTGATAATCGGTAAGAAAGTGCATGGACGTTTGTGGCAAACACATCAGCCTAAGATTTTTTTCCATGAGGTCAGAAAACTGAATATTTTTTATATGTTGTTTGTAAAACATTAAAAATTAATAATATGCGACTTGTTTATTTTATGTAGAAATCAGACATGATAGGATTTTGATATTTTGAAACCTGTTATGTAAGAAACAGCTATCACAAATTAAATTTATTTTTTATGAATTTAACTTTTAATTCACTTAAAGTTTTAAATGGGATAGGTGATTGTGGTTTATTGCTTGCCTTGGTACTTAAGTATTAATGCCACCGCAGCTACAGATTTGGCAGTTTTTAACTACCATCAATCTACACCTAAATTTTTTGCGATAAATCATAAAATCAAACACTTTATTTAAAATCAAAACACTTTATTTAAAAACAAAGTAGTCAATCGGATTTCGGTGGAAAATGGGCTGATATCAAGTTTAACATACATTCACAACAGTATTTTTTTTCACATGATGCTGTCGTCAATTGAACTCTGATAAATAATGATGTCTGGCTGACTCCCCCCTCCCCAGGTCTAGTGTTTTTGTTTCTCCACTTAGCACTGCCCCACATGCTCTCAACTACTTGTGTATGAACTCCCGTATCATCGCTCCTGAAAAAATAAAATTGCAACTTGTTCTGTTTTTGGCAAATCCCAAAGACGTATGTTCATAGCACTAAAAAATGGCGTCAAAAATCAGCAAACAACAAGGCAACAAGGAATCCAATAGATAACTGTGGTGCGTGTGTGAACAAGATTGCTTTATTGGCGCATTAGCGCAACTTCTGCTGTTGTGACGTTAATACACAAGTACCCTTACCTTTTTAAAATTTAAACTTTTATTTGAGTATTTCAAAACAGTGCATTTAGCTGTCACAGCAGTACAGTATGATTGATTAAAAAAATAGAAAGACAGGTGCTAGAATGCTAATGCTATAATTAAAAAGTTCATGTGCTATGTATTTGAGATACTAACATTAATAAGTAATTGTATGAGAAACATAAATTATACTTCAACAATCCTTTTTTTTTTTTTTTTCCAGATTTTACATTTGATAAGTTTTTTCTCAAATCATTTTGTTAAAAATATTAAAATTTCAAATTAAAAAAAGTTAATGAAAACTACACATTTATATCTAAATATGAAATCAAACTTTATAATTGTAATTACACATGACTTTATAACTATGCAAATATCTTTATGTACCTGTTTTTTTTTTCTTGCACTTACTTGTTTTTATAAGTAGTTTTAAAAAATTGTAAATATGACAAAACCAGGGGGAATTCCCGGAGTGAGCGACCGGACACTCTGTGTCAGGCTCTACCCGCTCTAGAAATTCTCCAGGCGCATGCCTTTATTTACAATTCTTATCCACGTAGTGCATGATTCTCCTCTAAGCAGGCTTTCAAGGCTTTGGTACTGCTGACGAAGGCCGTAGAACAATCATCCCAAAACATTTGCGATGCAGGCTCTGTGAAATTTGTGGTTCTCTCTAAATCCTGAAAAACAAAGAAAGAAAAAAAGATGAGTAAATAATGGAGAAGAAAAAAAGAACACTAACATGTACTTTTAAACTTTCTTTGTACCTTTTCCTGAAAGATCTCCTTTAAAATTTTATTTTCTACACCAATATCAAAATTCTCAAAATTTCACAAACTAAAAATTAAATGGTAATTGATATCTTATAAAATTGTTTAAATAACAGAAAAAGTAAAGGTATATTGACAAACAAAAAGTTTGATGGAAATTTAGATCTGAGTAATTACATGCTATAAAATATATGGAAAGATTTTGACAATGCATCTTTATTTACTTGTGGATTTTTCGATCTTATGCCAATTTATGATATTGTAAGTAGTCATATTTAAAAGAAAAAACTTTATGCAAGTTGTTTGATTAGAAATGTATAAAAAATAAACATCCAACATACATAAACAGAAAAAAACAGGGATATATATGATGGCTAAATGAATTTAGCAATTTGATGCATTTTTTTTCTTTTGAAGGGGGGAGGGGGAAATAAACTTAAATATTTATAAAATAGAATTTCAGAAGATACTTAAATTACTACAGTACATCAATAGCTTTTTTAATGCTATGTTTATAAAAAACTCAAATAGAAGCAAGCATAAAATAACAAGAAACCCTACCTCTTTTCATTTTTTTTAAAGAATACTCATACTAACCACAGTAATTCTCAGCAGTTAAATCAGACATAATCTGAGAGTACGTTTAATTGAAGCAAGCGTATAAAAAAATTCAAATTCTTCAAATCCTTTTGGCAGTTTAGGAAAAAAGCTACACTTAACATGTCCAATAAAAAATACAACATACATGAAAATTTTAATCTAAATCTAAAAAAATATTGTAAATTCTGATATACGAGAATTAACATTACTACCGTTACTACTAAGTATCACGCTAAATTTAACTTGCGTAAACAGATAGAGAGAGAAATAGACAAAAATAAAGACACACAATATAATTGCAAAATTTATAATAATAATTGGCTACTTACGGTAACAGAGAAACATGACAGCAATTTTATATGACAAACAATAACTCCTGCCTTTTTGTTGTTGTTGTTTGTTTTTTTAAGTGTGTTCCGAAATTGATTCACAGCAACACAGCCATTGGTACTCGTTTGGAGACAAAAACAGCCAAAATATCGAGCCGTTTTTTTCAGTAATTTTAATGTCTCTAAACATAATAATTACGTTTTAAATTAAAATTCTTTCTGTTTGACCTTATTTCGAGAGTTCGCGTAACATTAGCGTAAGAAATTATTTTTATAAAATCCATATAGTTGTCGGAAAAACATATACAAATACTGCAAGTCCTCGTTTGATTGCCGACACAGAACATCAGCGCCAGTTTTCCCCTATAGTCCGTTTGAATCGCGGACAAATTCCAGGCGTCTCCATGGGCGTGTTCAGCAATGTCACCGGTAAGTAACCGGTAAGATTGGTTAGTTACCAATGCGTTCAGTGCTGTAACCGGTAAGCAACCAACGTCGTTCAGCACAAGTGACCGATGTGACCGGTAAGTGACCGAACTAACCGGGGAAAAATCTTGGTTAGTTGGGTCACGTGATCGGTTACATGTTATTTAGTTAAAAATAAATGGCAACTTCAAATCAACAGGCGGTAGATTTGGTTTCGAATCTATCGAAAAATTAATTGATTCGAAGTTATTTTAATAAAAATTTTAATTTTACTTAAGAAAGGTGTTATAATAAAAATAAAATACATTGACATGTTCGGAACCGTCAAATAAGTTCCCGGTCAATACAAATGGCACGCGACAATGAGATATAAATAACAAAAAACACGCGCTCTATTGCAAAAAATTAAATTAAAATATAGACCATGATCTAAAATATAAATAAAATGTTTATATAAAAGGTGAATGTTTTAAAATCTGATGATTTAAAAAATCAATTGGATTTAATTAACTTTTTATCATAATTCGATGTTAGTTAATTCGAAATAGTTTGTAAATAAAACAATATTTACAGCAATGGAATATAGATGGCGCTACATGACATAACTAACCAGTGCGTCCAGAGAATCAGTCAATTGGTTAGCTACCGGTTACTTACCATTCCGGTAAGTTACCGGTTACATTGGTCACTTTGGTAAGTTCGCTGAACACGCCCCATGTAATCCTATGGGACCAGGCGAGTCGCCTCGAAACCACGCGTCTCGCTAGCTTCCGAGCGATTTTGACGCGTGGAAACCAGGCGACTCGCCTGCAACAGCCAATCAAATGCGTAAGGAAGTTGACGTCATCAGCTGGACTCCCGTCTCAAGCGAAAATACCACCACAAAATGGCCGCTCACTTATACTGGTTGCAGCTGCAAATATCATAGAATATAAGTTTATTAATTAGTTATAAACTTATCTTGTAGGTTAAACAAGGGAACCGTATTGAATAAATACGCCCTGTTAATTGCATATTGCCGTGGTACAAGTTTTAAATTATAATTAAAGCTGCTTCTCTATTTACTGCAGGTAAGTGTAATATTTTGTATTTATATATTTTTCCTACCTTTTATTCTGAATTATCTTTTATACAATCATTAAATTCAAGGGGATATTTTATTTCTGTGTATACTTTCGCCAAAAGTAGCGATAACAGCTGCTGTGTGGCGTGACATGACTATCGTTCTGCAACCCTTGTGTTTCGCTTGTTTTCTCTTCCAGAGTTTTCGTTTCAGAATGAACTTAAAAAAAAAACACCTACTAGGACGTTTCAAAGGGTGATATTTACGAGGATGTTTTAAGGATTTAAAAGGAAAAAAAAAAAAGAAAGAAATGGGTGATATTTAATAGATTTAAATTACATTTTCCAGAAAAGGGAAAGAATTTCTATTTTCGATTTCGAAATTATTCTAGTATTTTAACTAATAAATTTTAACTGATTATATATATATATATATATATATATATATAACTGATAAATAAAAATTTAAAGTTAAGTTACAGATAGATCAGTTAAATGAAAATTTAACTAATCAGTTAAATTTTCATCAGTTAAATTTTATAAAATAGTGAAGATTAAATTTTCTTTTTATTTACATTTTTCAAAAACTTTGTTTAAATATTCAATAAAATTTTCACAAAAGTACGGAAACCAATTTTATTCGAAAAAAAAAAAAAAATCCACATACATTTATTTCCCCATAAGGATAAAAAAACAATTTTATTTAAAAATTTATTTTTTAACTAATTTTAGCTGATTTTCATCGGAAAATATGGGGGTTTATTAAATTTTCTTTTTGTTTACATTTTCCAAAAAAAGGAGGGGTTATATTTCTGATTTAAAAATAATTATAAATTTATTTAAATAATAAATTATATTTTTACAAAAGAATGGAAACGCAATTTTATTCGAAAAAATAAAAAAAATCCATATACATATATTTAATTCAGTTTTAAATATTAATTTATTTTTAACCCAAGAGAATGTGTCGTATTTAATAATTAATGTGTCGTATTTAGTAATTTTAACTGATTTTACGAGAAATTATATTTAAATATCAATTGATATTTTCCACCAAAGAAAGAATTGTATTTCCAATTTTGAAATAACTTTTCTGAATTATAATTTTATTTTAATATTAATTTACATTTTCGCAAAAATATGTCTAATTTTATTCATTTTTTTTAAGTGTAATATTCCTTTTATTTTTTTTTTTAATTGTGAAATTATATTCCATAGTTTGTTTATTATTTTTATTTATCTCAACTTAGGATTTAATTTTAAATCAGAATTGTAAAATAACGTATCATTTCCTTTTTATAAAAATGTAAAGAAAAATATAAAATTGAGACTTTAAAACAAATTTAAAACATTATTTTTAGATCAGTTTCGTTGTTTTATTTAATTTTTCAGAGTTTTCACAAATTAAATGTAAAATAGCGTATGGCAATGCAAAAAATAGTTTAAATTTCAGATTTTTACCCACAAAACTGAAAGAGATATTTAAAAATTAATTCCCATAACGCTAAGCTTTAAATTGATGTCAGTGTACTGACATCAGTGTTCTGCAGTGTGTTTGGACAAGCGTCTGGGGAGAGAACGGCTGCTAATGATAGGACTTAGAAAATTTACTAGCGTCTAGACCCCGCCCCAAACTTTGGCTCTTATCACAAATGCACCCAAGAAATTCCCCATGCTGCCGATAATTTCCCTTTTTTAAACGGAAGATATGGTTTCTTGACGATATGGTTTCTTGATTTCCGTTTTTTGACGATACTACAAATAAACAAATAAACAAGCAGAGAGACAAACAAACAAACCGACAAACAAACAAAGAAACAAAAAACAAACTGACAAACTAAAAAAACAGACAAAAATACAAACAAACATAAAAACAAACAAATCGACAAACAGACAAACAAACAAACTAACAAACAAATAAACCGACAAACAAACAAACCGACAAACAGACAAACAAACACACAAACAAACAAACCAACCAACAAACAGACAGACAGACAAAAACAAACAAACATACAAATAGACAGACGAACAAACAAACCGACAAACGAACAAACAGACAGACATACAAAAACCGACAAACAGACAGACAAACAAACAAACCGACAAACAGACAGACAGACAAATAAACAAACAAACAAACAGACAGACAAACATCGCTGGATCCCCGAAATTTGCTGTGCAGGAAACACTAAAATGCACGAAACTCGCCAACGCCGCAATCACTAACGTGTGTATGAGCGCTGCGCGCCCATTAAAACAAAAAAAAAGCATCACTGGATCCACGAAACTTGCTGTGCAGGAATCGCTAAAATGTAAGAAACTCGTCAACGCCGCAATCACTAATGCGTGTATGAGCGCTGCGCGCTGTGCAGGAATCCCTAAAATGTACGAAACTCGTCAACACCGCAATCACTAACGCGTGTATGAGCGCTGCGCGCCCATTAAAAAAATCACTGGATCCACGAAACTTGTTGTGCAGGAATCACTAAAATGTACGAAACTCGTCAACGCCGCAATCACGCGCGCCCATTAAAACAAAAAACATCACTGGATCCACGAAACTCGCTGTGCAGGAATCGCTAAAATGTACGAAACTCGGCAACGCCGCAATCACTAACGCGTGTATGAGCGCTGCGCGCCCATTAAAACAAAAAAATCACTGGATCCACGAAACTCGCTGCGCAGGAATCATTAAAATGTACGAAACTCGGCAACGCCGCAATCACTAACGTGTGTATGAGCGCTGCGCGCCCATTAAAACAAAAAAAAACATCACTGGATCCACGAAACTAGCTGTGCAGGAATCACTAAAATGTAAGAAACTCGTCAACGCCGCAATCACTAATGCGTGTATGAGCGCTGCGCGCTGTGCAGGAATCACTAAAATGTACGAAACTCGTCAACACCGCAATCACTAACGCGTGTATGAGCGCTGCGCGCCCATAAAAAAAAATCACTGGATCCACGAAACTTGTTGTGCAGGAATCACTAAAATGTACGAAACTCGTCAACGCCACAATCACGCGCGCCCATTAAAACAAAAAAAATCACTGGATCCACGAAACTCGCTGTGCAGGAATCACTAAAATGTACGAAACTCGGCAACGCCGCAATCACTAACGCGTGTATGAGTGCTGCGCGCCCATTAAACCAAAAAACAAAAAAAAGGCATCACTGGATCCACGAAACTCGCTGTGCAGGAATCACTAAAATGTAAGAAACTCGTCAACGCCGCAGTCACTAATGTGTGTATGAGCGCTGCGCGCCCATTAAAACAAAAAAAGCATCACTGGATCCACGAAACTCGCTGTGCAGGAATCACTAAAATGTAAGAAACTCGTCAACACCGCAATCACTAACGCGTGTATGAGCACTGCGCGCCCATTAAAAAAAACACTGGATCCACGAAACTCGCTGTGCAGGAATCACTAAAATGTACGAAACTCGTCAACGCCGCAATCACGCACGCGTGTATGAGCGCTGCGCGCCCATTAAACCAAAAAAAATCACTGGATCCACGAAACTCGCTGTGCAGGAATCACTAAAATGTACGAAACTCGTCAACGCCGCAATCACTCACGCGTGTATGAGTGCTGTGCCCCCATTAAACCAAAAAAAATCACTGGATCCATGAAACTCGCTGTGCAGGAATCACTAAAATGTATGAAACTCATCAACACCGGAATCACTAACGCGTGTATGAGCGCTACGCCCCCATTTAAATAAATAAATAAATAAATAAAAACACTGGATTCAAGAAACCATATCTTCCGTTCAAAAAAGGGAAATTATCGGATGCATGGGGAATTTCTTGGGTGCATTTGTGATAAGAGCCAAAGTTTGGGGCGGAGTCTAGACGCTAGTAAATTTTCTAAGTCCTATCATTAGCAGCCGTTCTCTCCCCAGACGCTTTTTGTGTTTGGTGAAGAAGCTTGAAAGGGAATATTTTCTTGCCCGAACTACGGTGAGGGAAATTTAGTCGAAGGGAAAACGGCTGCAGGGAATTTCCAATAAGTATTTGGCGTCATCTATCGTTATACTGCCAACGCCCGGCGCTGATATTGCAAACCTACCAGCTGGATGACTAACAAAAAACTAAGTATTTTAAAAGCCAGTCTTTGCGGATGCCAGGTGCTAGGCCAGTAATTGTGCAGAACGTTTCTTAATAATACATTCTTCTTATACTGCAGAGTAAAAGCTGATAGAAGATAACAAGTGGATATTAAAAAAAAAAAAAGAAAAAAAAACAGATAACAAGATAACTGTTATAGAAAGCATTGTTTGGTAGGCGGAAAAAAGCGCCCCGGAAAAAAGCGTCCCTGGAAAAAAGCGCACTGGAAAAAAGCGTCCCTTTTTACAAATCACATATTTAAATAAGTCTCATAATGGTACACGTGGTTAATCTTAGAATATAAACACTAGAGTGAGACGGTTTTATGAAATTTGAGCATCCTTGCTCTCTCGGGACTGAGATGGGCGAAGGTGGGGGGGGGGGGGGTCTTTAAAAGTTCTCAAAACCTGTTATTGCCTCAATGAAAAAAAAATTGTAGGATACGAAAATAAAGATAATAAACACTAGGTACTTAAATGATTTTTTTTTTTTTATTCAGTCTCCCTTGTTCTTCTGTGGTGGTGGTGGTTGGGGGGGGGAAGGGGGGGGGGGCGAGAGGGCGATTGTCTACAAACTCTGAATTTACTCAAACTCTTACATTATTTTTTTATATTATTTATAATTTGATTATTTATAATTTAAATTATACATAATTAATTTATATATTATATGATTATTATTTTTATTATTATTAGCAAATTACATATTAATATTTTATTACATTTTATATTATATATTTATACTTATATAATACATATTAATTATTTATATATTAATATAATATATTAATTGTAAATAATTAATAATATAATTAAAAAATTAATAATAATAATAATAAATATTAAATAATTTATAATAAATAAATAATACATAATTATAAATTAAATATAAAATTAAATAAAAAAATTGTACAAATAAATATTATTAAATATTAAATATTATACTCATTAACAAAAATTTATTTAAAAATGATAATATTTTATTAACTCATAGTAATATCAACTCATATATATATTTTTCATTCAGCCACCCTTGTTCTTCTGTGGAGGCGGGGGGGGGGGGGTGAGCTTACAAACTTCAAATCTATCACTGCTTTAGACGATAATTTCGGAATGTTTTTTAGAATTTAGGGAAAAAAGTGACGGGAAAACAAGAGCGCAAAAAATGATCAGAAAAAAGTGACAAGGAATTGATAAATAATGAACTTGTGGATAAATAAATGATAAAAACTAAAGTGGCAACAAATGTCTCATTTATATCATTCTCGTAGGACAGCGGTTTCCAACCTTTATTACGCGTACCCTTGGGGATACGTAGCGAGATTGCTGGAGGTATATGACGATAGTATCAGTAATGGCGGGTGATAAAATATCATTTTTTAAATAAATTCTTGTTAATGTGTAGATTTTTTAATATTTAATTTTATATATTTATACACTTATTTTTATTATGTCCTATAAGTTAATAAAATATTATCATTTTTAAAATTAATTCTTGTTGATGAAACTAGATTTTTAATATTTAATTTTATTTACATTTTTTTTTATTGATTTACTATGAGTTAATAAAATATTATCATTTTTAAATAAACTTTTGTTAATAAGTATAATTTTTAATATTTAATTACATTTATTTTTAATTTTATATTTAATTTATATTTATGTATTATTAATTTATTACTTATTTATTATAAATTTTTTATTCTGTATTATTATTATATTATATTAATATATTTATTATTATATTTTATGTTATATATTATATAAATGTAATATAAAATATAATAAAATATTAATGTATAATTTTATGATAAAAATAATCAAATTATAAATAATATTAAAAAAAATAAATATAAGAGATATATTTCAAAGTTTGTAGATACCCTCTCCCCTCCCCCCGCCCCACTCCACAGAAGAACAAAGGGGACTGAATTTAAAAAAAAAATCATTTAAGTATCTAAAGTTTATTATCTAGTTCTTCGTATCTTACAATTTTTTTCATTAAAGCAATGACAGGTTTTGAGATAACTTTTAAAGCCGCCCCCCCCCCCCCCCCGCCCATCTGAGTCCCGATAGAGCAAAGGCTTAAATTTCATAAAATCGTCTCATTCTAATGTTTATATTCTAAGATTAACCATGTGTACTATTATCAGACTTATTTAAATATGTGATTTGTAAAAAGGGACGCTTTTTTCCGGTGCGCTTTTTTCCGGGGACGCTTTTTTCCGTGATTCGCATTGTTTATCTATTACAATAATTTGCTATAGCCAAAATAAATACAATTACTATATAAAACTGACCTACAAATGATACAAGAAAATAGATTATTTTAAATTAAATAAGGATAGTCTCATTGACACAGTGTATCACAACTATTAATCCGAATAGTTTATTTACATATTTTTATATCATTATTTTAAAACACTTTTAAAGAAGATTATTTCTATCATCACAGGCATATTAAATTATTATTTTTCATTAAATTTTACTTCCATTGAGCTACAACATATGGTATTACAAACAATAATAAGAAATAAATATTTTTGAAAATTTACAATTTTTTCTTATAGTTTTTACTTATCATAAGTTATAAATGATTTTTTTAAAAGTACATTTGTCTAAGTGACTTTAAATAATTGAATATTAAAAGAAAAGAATTGCTGTTGAGTTAGAGGCTCAACACAACCCCCTTCCAGATTCCGGAGGTCTAGAAAGTGGTGGTGGTGGGCTAATTCGGTCTGTATCCATTTTTCACTAGAAAAAAATAATTTATATTATCACGATCAGAGGTGATCTTCTGTAATCCGGTCGCCATTAATGTCAGTTTGGTTGTAGTTTTGGTTCCCAAAATTTCATTCACCGCTCTGAAAATAATCCTATTTAAAAAATGTCAACTTTATAATGCATTTCTCTGTACAGCTAAATATTTTAAACGTTTTTCTATGCATTAGCCATTTTTTTATTTACTATAATAATGAGAAAGTATCCAGGTGGCAATAGATTCAATTACATCAATAGCATAGTGTTGCTTTTTTTTTTTTTTTTTTTTTTTTTTTAAGAAGAAAAATATAAGATATAAGGCTTTTATGACTTTCTAATCTGTATTTTATTTTTCTAGCATCAAATCTGCTGCATCATCTTTATATACTTAAATAAATAAAAGAAGAAAAAGAAACTTAATTTAGCATTTTGTTCAAAATGTGACACATATAGTTCAGTTATGAGTTCCAGTAACATCGATTTGTTTATCGTAAAACATTAGAATTCTGGCATTAATAACTATATCAAAATTAGGAAAAAAAGTCAATTTGAAGAATATTTAATAGACCCACCTATCCCCGAAACACACATACTTCGACTGCTTTAGGAAAAATAAATGTGTTTGAAAATTTTATACAATATGATAAAATGCAAATTGGAGCAAGGAAGATAAATTTAATGTTATGTAGTAAATTTAAAAAATATTCAAATGCGATGAACTTATAATAAAACAAGTAAGAAAAATCATGCGTTAAGCATAGATTATGAAACACTTTCCAACGCTTCCTGAAACCTTTAACAAAATTTTGTTATTTAGGGAAATAAGATGCTACTCTCCATAGCCAAATATGTAATGAAATACTTTTGAACAGCCCTGTATTTTATCCGTCGGTTGATATATATATACAATATAATAGGGAAATTTACTTTAGCAAAAAAATGCCTAACTGGCTGAAAATTCTCTTGCAGCATTTTATTCTAATGGATGGAAAATACTTCAATACTTTTGTTCAGCCCTGTAATTTATTGAGTATCTTTACTACCAGGCTCGGACTGGTCCGCCGGCCCATCGGCCCGAGGGCCGGTGCGCCCTCCTCCAGGGAAAACTTTGCGCCCCTGAGTGTCTTAGTCTCACCTATATTTTTTTCGTGCGTTGTACACATGAATTCTGACTAGTGTACTAAATTTCGAGAATTCGTTAGAGAATAATAATCATTCAACAGACACACAAGAGAGGTATTTTTTTTTATTTTTATCATAACAAATAAATTAAATATATACCGAAATAATTTCAGGGTCGGAAACCAACGTAGGCATCTTTGCGTGCAATTGAGGAGGAAACATGAGCCCAGGGAAATCTAGTTATGACACCCTCAGTTGGATTTTTTTTTTTTTTTTTTTTTTTTTTTTTTTATCGTTTTAATGAATGATATCGCTTAGATTTTAACCAAATATTTTGCATTTTTTCTGTCCTGTACCTTGTCTATCTTTTTAAATCCAGTCTTTAATCACCTATAATTAAAACAGTTCTTTTTGAAAAAACTTAAGAAAAGAAAGGAATAAGTATCAGAAGGCAAAAAAAAAGTGTGGATTTTGTTGTTGATTGGAAAACAATATCTTACTCTTCGAGGAATAGAAACTTGATGCATTTCTAGATTACAATCTTGCAAATTTTGGAATCCAATGCGGCTAGCATATTTTTATTCCCAAAATCTATACCATAAAATCAAATTAGTAATCTTCGTTTAATTTAATGATGCACTTCCCATGGTTAAATAACTTTTAGTAGTTTCTAGTATGTAATTTAAATTTTTTTAAAAGTTCAATTTAACCCTCTCATGCATACGGGCCTCATATGAGGACAGATAATTATTGCATTATTAAGTAAAAAAAAATTGAGTATTCATTTATGGAGATCTGATTTGTGGAAAGATAATAGCTAGCATGCAACACAATGATAAAATTATTTTAGCATGATAATCCAAAAGCCGACAGCACAAAAACTTAAGGCATCGACCACAGGAAAAAAACTTTATTTTTTATGAAAGAGAAGTAATAGGGGAATCTAATGAGCCATGTTTGCTAGAAGCGAAGGGGTGCATAAGTCAAAAATTACAAATACCACTAGTGATTTACACGTAGGCTGACAATCAAAGGTATGAAATGATTGTACGGCAAACACAATGCTAAACTTACGAATAAACCACTGGTAGTATAAATTTTTGGGTTACGCACCATTTCACTTCTGGTAGACATGGATCATTAGATTCCCCTATTACTTCTCTTCCATAAATTATTTATTTATTTTTTATTTTTTATTTTATTTTTTTTTTTAAATGTGGTCGGTTCCTGGACTATGATAATTGGAATGAAAGTGATTGGCCCTTACTTTTTCTGTTAAAAATAATCATAAAAAATCTAAGTAAATATAAACTTTGAATATTCTCTGCTAATTATTGTTAAGTATAAACAGGGTGGCTACAGAAATGATGAAAAAAAGTTCCCTGATTTTTCCCTGATTATCTATATCAGATTTCCCTGATTCTTATTATTAAAGAACATATACGGTATTTTTAATATTTACATAATTTTAACGTATGCTGCTTTCTCATATAACACACTTATCCAACTTGCCAATATCTGTTTTGGGAGGAAAAACTAAAAATTGAACAGTAATTAGCAGAGGAGCCAAGTATTGCGATTTATCCGTAATAATTACGGATACGCAAAAAAAGTTAGTGTTACGGGCATCGGATTAAAAAAATGCTAATTTCGTCAGAAGATGGGTTGAAATAACACGAATTTTGACATAGAATTGTGGCAAAAATATGAGATTTTGTCAAAAGACCGCATAAAAAAAAGTGCTCATTTCTTCAAAGTTTTGCAAAAGAAAAAAAAAACACAAATTCAGTCAAAAGATCGTGGAGAAGTGTGAAATTAGTCTTAAAGATCCCGTAAAAAATGCAAATTTCATCCAAGGCTTTCTTAAAAAAAAAATGCGAATTTTGTGAAAGGTTCGGGAAAAAGCAAGGATTTAGTCAAAAGATTGCAAAAAAGTGCAAATTTCGTCTAAAGATCACAAAATGCATAAAAAACCCCCACAAAAAGTGCAAATTTCATCAAAAAATTGTGAGAAACATTCGAATTTTGTCAAAAAATTGCGAAAAATAAATTTTGTGAAAAAAGCAGATTCCGTCAAAAGAATCGTGAAAAACTTGCAAATTTTGTCAAGAATTCGCGAAAAAGTGTACATTTCGACAAGAAATCGCAAAAAAGTGCCAATTTCATCAAAAGATTGCTAAGATTGATGAATTTTGTCAAAAGTTTGCGAATGAACTTTTTAAAAATTTGGGTTTATGGCATGAGACAATTTAGCTTTGATGCACACACATCTTATCACATCTTATTATTGGTTAAAATGTAGCGTGTTCAGTACTGAATCAATGTTGTTGATAAGGTGAAAAAAATATTTTTGAAGAGAGAAAAATTTCCCTGATTTTTGAGTTTTTTTTTTTAAAGTTCCCTGATATTTCCCTGATTTTTCCAGATTGATAAACTTCCCTGATTTTTCCCTGATTCCATGATTTCCAGATTCTGTAGCCACCCTGATAAATTATGTTTATAAATTTAACTACATTTAAAAGTTGTACCAACTTTGAATTTTCAAACAGAAACGTCCAGTTTTATCATCTTATTTGAGTTTATTGGTCCAGTCAGGAAAAGTTATCCACATTTTTAAAAATCTTCATAGAATTACTAAAGTGTACATTTAAGAACGCTAAAGTAAACCCATTTCAGAAACATTAATTTATATGGTTATAAAAATCATCTGATTCAATTTTATATTAACTTATTAAACAGATACACCGAATCTATCTACACATATTACAGATTAATATCTCTGTTCAAATACTTTTTTTTTAATTAATAATTATTAAAAAAATGAAATTCTGGATTATGACATACATTAATTTTTTAATACAACGAACCATAATTGTCAAAAACATCGATCTGAAAGTTTACAGCTCATTCGAATAATTAGTTTTCGAGATAGAGAAAGTTTTGCCTTCATTAACTTAAGAGGGAACATCTTTTATTATTTTTAATATTATTATAAATTTAAAATTTCTGTATAATTTTACTGGTGTCTAATTGAGTGTTTTCGATGCTTTTTCTTGTAAGATCTTCATTTTCTTTTCCGAAGTTTATGGATCACTTTTTGTTTTATAATTTTATTAAAATTTAAGAAAATTACTTATACTACTATGTATGTTTTTAGGATGGCGTCAAACACATGTGATACAATTTTAAATGTCAATGTTCATGGCACTTTTGAATGTGTAGACAATCTCCAAAGTTGGTTTTGTATAGGCCCTAAGAGTGGGGATGCCCTCCGCGGTGGTCTTTCGAAGAGAACCTAATCCTTATTTACGCAAGGAAATCCAACATTCGAATAAAACCACAGGAAACTCCGAACAATTAAACTGACGGGCGCGACTGGGCTCGAACCTAGCACCTCCCGTCAACCAGTTTCGAGCGCGAAACCTCTCGACCACAGGTGAGGACAAGGAGTTCGAAAGTAAAATGTATAAATAACATTTAATAGTCGATATTATCAATCAGTTTTTACCTATGTCTTTTTCATACAGTCATTTCCAAGAGAATTATTCGGAGCGGGGGGGGGGGGGGATAACTTTTTTCGTCTTATGACCTTTTGGGAAAATAATAAAACCAAAAACCCCTAACCTACAAGCAAATCTGTATTCAATTTGCTAAAACTGTTAGATGTTAAACGATTAGTTTCAGAACACTGCGTAAAGTTCTGTAGCTTTTATGGAACTTTAAACAGGCACGGAGAAATAGAAGAAGTCTACTATTTAGATTCAGAAATTAAGCCAGCTTCATATTTAAGAGGCTACTTCAGTTAAAAGAAAAGATCGGTTCGCTAATACTAATCCTATGGAAGAAATTTATAAAGATATTTCGGTTGCATTTCAATATTTTTAAATGATTTTCTTTTGCATTAGATCGCAGAGATCGATCTGTATGCAGGCCATTTTTTTTTTACCTTTTCAATTTTGATTACATATATTTTCTATGAGGATGCTTTTACTTTCCAAATCGGTTCCGAAAATAATAGTGTACACATTAAAATATCTGTTAACAAACTCAAAAAGTAAAAATAAATCAATATCAACAATCCAGTAACAAAAAAAAAAAAAAAAAAAATTTAAATATTGAAATGCAATTGAGATATCTTTATAAATTTCTTCCGTATAATTAGCACTAGCGAATGGGTCTTTTTATTTGATTGAAGTGGCTACGCGAGTGTGTTAAATCTTATTAAGCTATAGGTACAACACAAGCAATTAAAATTGACGCGGGTCTTTTTGCGCCCTCTGAAAATCCAAGGTCTGCGCCCTTTACCCTGGTCCAGTCCGACATTGTTTACTACACGCCAGTATTTGGTTAAAATTCAGTTCAAACAAACACATTCTTAAAGCTACTTAAATCACACCTCTAGAAATTATCACACATAGATGATTATGTTGCTAATTCTTTGCGTGACCCTGTATATCATTTTATCTATATTCTACAAACATTTCTAAGTAAACTGAAAGCAGTTCAACGTAAAAATGCATAACTATACCACCTTTAAGTTGATTACTATCATATTCAGTAACCCTTATGAGCTCTGTATATCAACTATAACATTTGTATACATACCATATAATTTTGTAAAACTTAAAAGCTCATATCATAATTGAAAAACCATTTCAACCATTCATCAGGCTTTCTCTATAATACACAATATTTGAGATAAAAATATAAGGTTTGAAATATTTTGTGTGTCCCTGTAAAAGCTATGCACTTCATATTATGCGTTAAATATTAAGTCTCAACGGCGTATATCAATTTTATAATACTTGAAACCGTTTAACATTATTCAAATATGCCGCAAACTATTCCCTCCTTTATTATTGTGTAATGGAATTCTTTTAAGTGGCCCTGAAAATGAATAATTATTATTTTGGCAGCATATTTTACAGAATGCGTATTTTAATGCACTTTGCGAATCCGTGTAAATTTGAATAAGTTTAACAGGACCTTTAAAATTCATTTGAAACGACATTGACCGCAATGTAATGAAAAACTTTTGACTGTCCCTGTAAATAAACTAATCATGGTAGAAACTTTATTTTCAATAGGGTTCGTGCTGGGGTAAACATCAATAACATATAAAAATTTCATTGCAATCCGAATGTATTTACGGGAGTTACAGCGCGGACAGACGGACAGACAAACCGAATGCATCAACACTTTTCAACTTTGTTGGGAAGGGTTAAAAAACAAAAATTACTTCGAAGACCCCCCCCCCCCAAAAAAATTATACGGCCGTACTGAAATGCAAGTGGCTACGTTCTAATACATTTTAAATTTGTTTTTATTGGCGAATATATCATATAGTTTTAGGTGCTCTAATTCTCAAATTATGCTATGGAACATTTTTTTCGATTTCTCGTTAAAGGCAAAAGATTTTCTGAAAATACTGCAAAAATGGGCATTTTGAATATTATTATTATTATTATTATTATTATTATTACTTACGAATTCCTTCAAGAACTGCGGCCGCAAGTTTTAAGCTTTTACATTTTGAAAATTTTCGCGTTGTTTAGCAGAAGAAACATTTTCTTGGGGTCGGCTTAATTTTCTCTAAAGTTGCACTGCACAGAGCTCAATTATTTGTTCTAATATCAAATTAAAAAAATATATATATATAACAATTAAGGAAAAATTGGTAAGGTCTTAAAATCATAACACAAGCGAATATTCGAGAAACGTCATTAACAGCAAGGGATTTTTCATCATGTTTTTCTTTTGTTTTGGTCAGTTTTTTAGTTTTGTATATGAATTTAGCGTTTTGATCAGGACTTAAGATTAAACAATTTCTCAACCCTTAACTGCATCTAGCGGCGTGATAGACCATTGCTTTTTTCAGTTTTGATGGTTGAAAATGCAATTTTCAGTTTAATTATGAATTGCATAGTAATGAAATTTCGTCTTGTTTTGATACTTTAGTATCATCGCTTTAGGGAATTGAGGATATGCAAATTTTAATCGTAATAGCACTGAGTAATTTTTGTCACAGTAATTTTATAGGTTAAGAGATATTTTAACTTAAACATTTTGCAGAAAAATGCTTCATTGCGCTCGAGACTTCATTTTTTTCCCCATTAATTATTATTAATCATTTTAAAGAGTATTCTAAAAAATATTTTTCCCTCTCAATAACACAAAACTTTCTGATGTGTTATTTAAAAGATAAGTACAGTAAAACCCCGTTAATTCGGATTAATTGTGACCAGACCCAATCCGGATTATCTAAAATCCAAATTATCCGGAGAATTAGAAAAAATGAAATACAATAAAACATTCTTACAGAAAATCACCTTTATGTTAAACTCATTGAATATTTATAGACAATAAAAATGTTTACTTTGTTTAATTCTTCCGAAAAAATTTCAGAAAAAGTTTTTTCTTTATTCTTTTTTTTTTCTTTAAAATTCAAAGTAGGACGATGAAACAAGTTAATGTAATGGAAATGAGCCAATCGCTTTTCAAATTTGAAAAAAAATAAAAAAAGACCAAACCGATCTGGATTGGTGGGGTTTTAGTGTAACTCCTTACAATATCATTGCATAAAATATATTTAATAGCAAGACTGTGGCCAGATGTAGGCAGGGTGCCCTGATTCCCCCCCCCCCTCACACATACACTGTTTTTATAAATTTCACGGGTTTTTGTGTGCCATATATATATATATATTTTTTTTTTTTTTTTGGTTGCAAAGAAAATACATCACCTTGTGACTCTTTATCGTATTTATTGACATTTCACTTATATATATGTATATTTAAACTTTTATGTGGGGGAAAGTGAATAATATGTCTTGTTCTATGGAAAGTAAATGCATATGCGCACTGAGGAACATCAACTACACATAATAAAAAATACAATACATTTATCGGAAAATTTAAAACGCTATTCGATTTCCAATTACTTATTACAATTTACTACAAATTTTATTTTATTTTATTTATTTTTATTTACTTTTTACGTTTAAAAAGGAGTTGATGAATGTGTCAGAAAATTTCCCACTGTTGAATGGATAATGTTCTTTTAAGGCTGCTCTCAACTGCTCTGCTCAACAAATGGAAAATGTTTTGACACATTTACAAAGTCATTTTTCAACGCAAACATGTAATATTGCAAAGCCTGACATTGGAAGCGATCTCGAATCTAACTCAGTTTTCTATTTTTTGATCCATAAATTACCATATTGAATTACAAGCTTTTTTGATCACGTGACAAGCCGATTCCCCCCCCCCCCCCCAGTTTGGACTGGTTTTTTTTTTCTCTCTTTTGCGGAAATTCATGTCAAAACGCACAAATTTTTAATATTTTCTGAAATATCTATTGTTTATAAAAAACGGGAAACTGAATGCTACTTGATAGTTTCTGAACAACAATACCTGAAATTTTCATACATTACTGAATAAAAATAATTTAAAACTTCTGTCATAAAGTTGCCCTTTTTGATTTATGCACAGCCTTAAGAACAAACTTAAGGCCCCACACTAGGCACAGGAAAAGATGTCGACATTATAAAGTTTTTCAAAAATTTTCAGAGGCAAAAATTTCTTCAGAATAAGCATAAATGTTAAATAAGTGTTATGCATCTCATGGCCTGTTTACCGAATAGGCCCGTGAAGCCCATGCTTACCTAATGAAACACAAAAGCCCCCCCCCCTCCCCCAAATACTTTTTCAAAGCTAATTTTTAGAAGAAAAAACATTCAATCAAAGGTTAAAAAAAAAAAAAAAAAAAAAAAAAAAAAAATATATATATATATATATATATATATAAAACTGTCCTTTCCCCCCCCCCCCTCACAATATTGTAATTAGTAAATCGTAAAACATATTTTGAAATTCAAATATTCTCAACTGTAGTTCTACAATGATAAGTGACAAAATTAATTGGTTATGTGTAATTAGGTATATATATATAATAAAATTGTCTTTCATATGGATATAGATAGTTAGTGTTAATTTAATATTAATAGTGTTACAGTTACTCGGAGGTTTCATTATAAAATTTCAAATTATTTTTGTATACAAAAAAAGGATTTAAAAAAATTTTTTGAGTAATAGGCGGGCACTTGTGTGACATCGGGCTTCCCTTACTTATAAGTCTTAAGCGGGCTCTGTGCATCCTATCTTCAATTTAGAAAAAAAACACAATTTCCTGAAACTGACAATCTTCTTGTACCAATACAATGTCCAATAAGACATGCGTGACACATTGAAGTAAGTGATGACCCTTTTTTTTTTTTTTGCCTAAAGGCATAGACAAGGCGGCCGGCCATTTCAAAAGAAAGCATGCTCCCACGGCGATTAGATTAACTATTTCACATCTTTTATTATAGTACTTCGCAATGGGAACTTCCTGCACTTTTGTTGGAAATATTCTTAATTGTATTTCTGGGAAATGTTTCTCCTCTTGTAAAGGACGAAAGTACGACCAAATTAAGCATTGGAATATTGTAGAACCTTTCTTATCTGAAACTCTTGGTTGACCTAAATTAATTTTTAATTATTACTACATTTTTTCTCGTTATATTTATTAATTTATTATTATTATTATTTTGTTTGTTTTTGTTTTTTACTATCAATTCCTTTTGTGGTTAATAAATTGTGAAAGCTTTAATTATTTATTTATTTTCCTGGAGACCTTTCGGCCCATAACGTTACGTTTTTCATCTTAGGGATAGATTTAATTATATCTCATATCGTCATTTTGTGCATGATGTTGTCAGTTGTCATTTGTATATTAAAATTTTAGTCAAAATACTTTTTCTCTAAGTTCATATATTAATTCTTAAGTTCAGATATATCATTTCATAATTAAAGAAGTTGTAGTGGTAAACAGGAATAAAAGTAACTGGAAAAAAGTTATCGTAAAAAAAGTTACAAGGAATTGATTTTGGAGATTCATTAGTTAAGTATGAAAGGGAGATCGGGGGGGGGGGGGCAGAAATAAAAGCACTACGCTTTAGATCACTTTTCCGATTTTTTTAAAAACTTTAATTATGTGTTTTCATTACAGTTGTGAGCTGAACAATAAAAATGATTCATATTTTGTGTAAAATAAGATTTACCAAAATAATAATAATAATAATAATAATAATAATAATAATAATAATAATAATAATAATAATAATAATAATAATAATAATATAGAATAGTCATAAAATATTAATATGAAAGAGCAATTGAAAACAGTAGTGTTTTAGAATTTGAAATCGAATTTAACATATTTCAATTTAAATCTTATCCTTTTTTTTTTTATAAACGCAAAATATTTTATTTGTAAAATAACTTCATGTTTCCTAATTTAATCTGATAATTTTTAATGCTTTTATTTTACATTACTGAAACGCCTTAAGGGTGTATTCGAAAAAATGATTTTCCACCTTCAACAGCTCGAAATTTTCAGATACAATTTTGGACACATTATTAAAAGTAGAAACATGAAACTTGCTGGGGGGATTTTTGAAGGGACGTACAAGGTGCCGTATGATGTAATTTTTCGCTGAATTAATTAGAATTTGATTTTTAAGGTTATTTTTACAGATATGTTGAAAAAAATCTGACCAAGTGCGTCATTATTACAAAAAGAAATAATGGTTTTTTAAAACAGGGATGAGATTGACCAAAAAGCAAAAAAGCTGAAAACTGCGTGAACGACTTTTGAGCAATGACAGGAATGTCAATCGCAACAAATATAATTGTATTAATATAAAACATACAATTTAGCTTTTGGTAAATTAAATTAAAAGGAAGTTATTAATGTGAATTGCAGAAATTATTTATACTTACTCTAATGAAAATTTAGTTTATCAAGATACAGCATATTAATAAAACCCTGTTATTGGCATGAATATTTTTCTATTGAAATTTTCTAACAGTAAGACACTTTTGGTTAAGTATTAGGGAAAAGAAAATAGAAATTTTCTTTGTTTTTTAGCCTTGCTCTTCCACAAAGTAAATTTCTTTTTCCTGCTTTTTTCTTGGATATTACACATTAAAGATATCTAGTGATGTCGCTGGACTTTAAAAATCCTGGGTCTCCAGGACCCAGAACTTAAATTCTGGGTCCCTTTTTTTACAAAAGTGGGTCCTCACTGGTAAGTCATTTTTAGATGCAAAAATTGAACTTGTTCATTTGGAAAAGAAGACTGAAACGCAATAATTTTTGTTTTAACAATAATTAATGAATAATTAAAATCAATATTATTTTTTAAAAATATTGAGAAAAATTTCATTTATTTTTAAAAAAAATAAATGTGCAAGATGCAAATTTAATTATAAATTAATGCTTATTTGAGTGTAGAAGATAACATGTATCACTATTGTTTGCATTTCTTTTTAAAAAGGGCAAGACGGATTTATTGAAAAAAACATTTTTTTTGAAAAAAAAAGGATACTTTTGTTGAACATAACGGTATTTTTTGTTCAATGAACAGGTGCTTTCAGAAGCCACATTCATTCAGAAAGATTAGAGGAGTCAAAAATGGATTTTGGAGCAGGAAAGTCTGTATTTGGAGTGGCAAAAAAATAATTTTGAAAATTAATTCTTGGGTTAGTTTTTTTTTTTTTTTTTCAGAGTCCCTTTGACGAATCTTTTAGTTTTATCCCTATCTCTTCATGAAATCTGTCATTTGTTAAAATCTTTTGGCAAAAGTTAAAAAAAAAAAAAAAATTGCCATTTTTTTTGCGAATATTTTGACGAAATCTGCCGTTTTTTCGCGATCGTTTGACGAAACTGCCGTTTTTTCGCGATCGTTTGACGAAATCAACTGGTTTATTGCGATCGTTTGACGATATCTACCGATTTATCCTGATTTTTTGAAAAAAGTTGTGATTTTTCGCACAACATTTGGCGAAATTCGGCGTTTATCACGATTTTTGGACGAAAACTGTCGTTTTATCGCGATTTTTGACAAAATCTGCCGTTTTTCGGTATTTTGTGACGAAATTAACCATCATTTCGCGAATCTTTTGACAAAATTGGCCGGAATTTAATCGTTTTTTAGCGATCTTTTAAAGAAATTTGCCGTTTTTTCGCGATTTTTTGACGAAATTGCGCGTCTTGTATTTTTTTGGTAAAACAGAAAAATTGAAATTTGGAAATAACAAAAAATCTGAAAACCGCGGATCCGCGGAAGAATCTCATCCCTGTTAAAAGTTATTTTTACAAAGGCGTTGGAAAAAAAAAAAAAATCTGACCTAGGGCCGTATGATTAGTTTCCGAAAGGACGATATTAGTTTTTTGAAAGTTGTTTTTACATAAACACAGAAAAAAATCCGAACAAGAGCTCTATGATTATAAAAACACGATATTAGTTTTTTAAAAGTTACAGAAACACTGAAAAAAAAAAAAAAAAAAAAAAAAAAAAGACTGATCATGGGAGCTATGATTACAAAAACAGAATATTAATATTTTGAAACCTATCTTTACAAGAATCGCTGAAGAAAGCTGATCAAGGGCGCCATGGTTACAAAAACAGATATCAGTTTTTTTAAAAGTTATTTTTGTAGAGGCACTGAAATAAAGTCTGACCAAGAGCGCCACAACTTCAAAAACACGATATTATTTTTTTTAAAAGTGCTAACGAAGAGTGTATTTTTTATGTTCTAATCAGTGAGATTAGATCTTAAGATATTAATAGAATCAATAAATGGTAAGTCAAAAAAACCAAATGTTATTATTGATGTTATTATTACATTAAAATATATTTTTTTAATTATCAACCCTCAGTTGATATTAAATATTAAACTTAGTTTCATTAAGAAGAATTAATTTAAAAAATGATTATACATTTTATTAACATATAGTAAATAAAAAATAATAATTGTTAAAATAAATAAAACTAAATTTTAAAAATATATTTTCATTAACAAGAATTGATTTTTAAAATGATAATATTTTATTAACTGTTAGTAAATTAATGAAAAAAAAAAATGCATAAATAAATTAAATCAACAAAATTACCACTTTAATTTTTATTATTCATTTAACGAGAAGTTCAATATTTATCAATTTCTTTTCACTTTTTTCCCCCTGATTCATATAACCCAGCAAAGAAAGAAACGGTGGGCCATCAGCTAGAAAAATGATGGCAGCCAGCAGTGCCATCAGCGGTAAAGTGCAATGGTGCCATTACTTAAACCTGTACTAAAGTGTCCGTACAAAATGCAGGTGGCCCATCAGTGATGGCCAACAGCAAGCCAGCATTGGTATACCATCACATTACTTCAATCCATCAGTTTTCCTGCAGTGCTAGCACCTATCCTACAGCAATTCCTTTGCTGGGCCAGCACTTTTAATCCAGCACCATCACATATCCTACAGTGTTTATACAGTGGAACACCGTCAGACTGCTTATTTGTTACTATGAACCGACAACAACCCTACAGTGTTTATAAAGCGGTAGATTATCATACAGTATATGTGCTGCTGGACCTTTGCTGTACCAGCGGTTTTTAATCAGTATTAGCTTCTAACCTATTGCTGGTTCTTTGCTGGGTCAGCACTTTTAATCGAGCACCATCACATATCCTGCAATGTGTGTTTAAAAGTGTATAAAATCTTTCAGTTTTGTTAAAGATTTTTTTCCGATTAAAGAAAACAGATTAGACTTTTAGGTATCTGCACAAGTATTTTAATAATATCATTTCTGTGCATATTTTTAAAATTTCACATAACATTTTAATTAATAATTTACAATCCTGAAAAATACTGATACTGCCTATCATCCGAAATATAATATGGCTTTTACGGCAAAAGGATAATGAAAAGAAAAAAAAAAGCATCGCCAAAAAGGCGAATAATCAACTTTTACCGATCCTTAAAAAACATCTGTTCAACTAATTTACAGAGAAATTTCCGTAAGCTCGTTTTAGAATGGCTGTTTGCAGAGGCGGCATTTGAAAAACTTCAAAAGACCGGAGCGCTATTGGGCTTGACTTGGCTAGTGTCATTTTGGTAGTTTTTAAAAGCCAAGTTATCGCAGTGAAAAAAAAAATTACAACCTAGCTGTCGCCTTGGTCGTGATTGCTTTGCGTGCTTTGAGTTGTTGAACAACTTAAGACTTCTGCTTGATATTCTCGCTTTGGAATTTCTAATATTGTCTCTTTTTTTGTATCTAAAGATGCACTCTTCACTCAATCATTTGAATGTTCATACTTTTACTGATATTTGTAAAAGTAAAGAGCTTACTATTTCTTTTTTACAGGATTTGGGATTAGTACCGAAGAGATCTGACCCACCTCCTCTTTGTTTAAGCTGTAATGGACCAATGTCGAGTGTGGCACACAACAGATACACTTTGGGATGGAAATGGATGTGCCGGAAAAGGAAAAAGATTGGCCAGGACAAGTGTACACGATCCGTAAATTCTTTAAAAGATACTTTTTTTGAAAATGTTCATTTATCAATTAATTATGTTGTTCTTTTACTATTTCATTTCGTTAAAGATACTCCAGTAACCGACGCTCATACTCAGGTATCCAGTTACAAAGAAAAAATGGAAGGGGAAGGTATCAGTATAACGACAGTCGTTCATTTTTATTATTTTTGTAGAGAAGTATGTGAAGTCTTTTCTTCTAATTATAGCAGCAAGTTTGGGGGTCCTGGAAAGACGATTGAATTGGATGAAACCTTCCTGACTGTCCGAAAATATGGCAGAGGTAATTAACAAATATATTTTAATACAGATTTCATTGATTTATCTCTGTTTATTATTATTATTATTATTATATTCATTTTTATGAATGATTGATGCTGTTGTCAGAGAAATGCTTTTGTTTCCATTTCTAGTCCAAAAATGCCAATTATCTTTTAATACTTAATCAATCCTATTATTTTAAACTCTTTTTAGAAAGGTTTACAGCTCCAATGTCTATTACAGTCTTCGGAATCTACTGCCGTGAAGACAAAGAAGTTTTATTTTTGCGTGTCAACGGAAAGAAGAAGAGGGATTTATGGCCTTGTGTAGCCAGGCACTGTGATCCAAAAACCTCCATCATCTGCACGGACTCCGCAGCACAGTATACCGGCGTGGAGAAACTATTCGACAATGCAGTCCACAAGACGACTAATCATCAGAAAGGCGAGTTTGTTGACAAGAAGGACAAGACGAACACCATCAACGCGTTGGAGAACCAAAACAAGATATTCAAGAAAGCTCTCAAAAGCAGAAGAAATGAAAGAGGAATAAAATCACACATGGCGACTCATTTTTACCGACGTATGCGTTTAAAACCCCTAAAGACTCTGGGAGAACAAGTAATTTATAATTTTTCTCTGTGATTTTTTTATCATACAGGTTTTATAAAAAAAAAATATATTTATAAAGTGTATATGGTTTTTTTTTTTTTTTTTTTTTTTTTTTTTTTTTTTTTTTAATTACAAGGTTTACCAATTCCTTATGGATGTGAAGCAAGTCTACCCAGGATATGGACCAAACAAGAAAAAACTCGAAATGAAATACGTCGATCTCCCAACTCCAGAATCAGAAAAAATTGCCAATTTGATGCCGAAGATTTCAAAGGCAGTTTATCGACAACATATGGAAGATGATCCAGATGTCCCATTTGTGGACGACTTGGACGATAAAGATTGGGAAATTTGAAGTTTTGGTTTCGTATCTTTTTTTTTTTTTTTTTTTTTTGTTTTGTTTCTTGTTGCTGTTGTTATAATATGTTTCATGAAATTTCTACTTACATGATGTATTGTTCTCTATGCATAATGTATTATTCTGTATATATGATGTATTGTTCACAAACCATCTTATTTTGATTTTTTTTCCAGTATGGAACGGCTGAGAAGTAGGGTCCTCGTCCCCCGTTCTGGATAGGAGTCCCGTTATGGCGTTACTTCATTCACTTGAAAACAACCGCTAGATAATGTTAATTATATGGAAGAAATCTTTTAAGATATCTCGTTTTTTTGAATGGAGTAGCCCCTTAACGGGATTTCTAACTGATGACTTCTCGTTTATAATTATTCCTCTTGTTGTAATATTATCTTTCATTTTTTTAGGATCAAAATTGAAATCTTTAAAAAATTAGAAGAAAAAAAACGCGAAAGCACAAAAGTTAGTGAGTACTGTAGAATAATTTTAAAATTAAATATATATACATATTACAAAAAAAAATATATATATATATATCGTAAAATTTATTTAATTTTAAAATATACCGCGGTAAAGGCTATGCAAAAGCTTAAAAAATTAAAATAATAATAATAATAATAATTTAGAAATATAATATAAATCACAAACAAATTAAAAAGTGAGTTAAAAATTATTTATAAATAAAGAGTTCAAAATTATAAAACTATCACTATCATAAATAAATTTTAATATTTAATTTTATTAGTTATCAATTTATCTATTTTTAGCTATCAATAAATATAGTTACCCTTTTGGAGGTAATGAAACCATTTGAAAAATAATTTACCTGCTTAATTAATTTTGGCTATTAATGACATGCAACTTATTTTGTTGATAATTTTAATATGTCAATTATTCCAAAAATAATAATTTAATTTAATAAAATTAAATTTTAAGATTTTTTCACTAATAATTTTGAATTATCTTTAAGTGAAATTTAAATTTTGGCAAACTCTATTACATTTGTCTTTAATTAACTTAAAAAAAATTTAATTACATTGTAATTTTTATAATATGTTTTCCATAATTCTATCAGTACAATTATCTTTTAAGGGAAATTAAAAATTTAATAAAATTATAATTTAATTTCTTACTTATTATTATTTCTTTCTTTCTTTTTTTTTTTTTTTTTTTTTTTTTTTCGTTAACTTTAAACAGAAAAGAAGTATTTGTAGAAAAGATGTGATGAAATTATTATTTCTTGTACATATTATTGTTACAATAAAGTAAAAAATAGGTGAAATACAGATTAAATGAATTAATGAATTTTGGCGATTTATAACTTAGCAAGTTAAAGGGTGGTAAAAGGGAAGAATAAGAAATTTTTACGTAAAATTAATTTCTTCAGTTGAATAATAATTTATAATTACTAAGCATTTATAAACACTACAAGCTGCTACACTGAAAATCGTCTATATCAAAATATCATTTTTTTGGAAAACTTGAAAGTGCGATTACTCGTTACCCAATGTAATTGTTAAAATGCCTGTCGGCTTGGCCTACAGGCGCAGGCAGATTTTGAAGTTAAGTTCTGATTTCACCGAAAGAAAAGTAAAATATAATTTAAGATAAATCCTGTTCAACCCAGTAGCAGAAAGTTTTCGTGATTTTTTAAACGAAATTTATTGTTTTTTCTGACTTACTGATGAAATCTCTCGTATTTTCGCGATTTTTTGACGAAATCTTTTTCTTTTCGCGATCTTTTGACGAAATCTCTTTCGCGATCTTTTGACGAAATCTTTTTTTTTCCCAATCTTTTGACAAATAAATGCATTTTTTCAAGATCCTTTTGATGAAAGATTCCATTTTTTACGCGATTTATTGACCAAATTAGCCTTTTTTCACGATTTTTTAATGAAATTTACAATTTTTTTCGCGATTTTTTGACAAAATTTACCATTTTTTAGTGGTTTTTTGATGAAATCTGCACTTTTTTCGCGATCTTTGTCGGAATCTGCAGTTTTTCGCGATTTAATGAGGAATTCTGTCGGTTTTTCTTGAGATCTTTGGATAAAATTTGCCGTTTTTTCGCGTCCTGCCAACTTTTTTTTTTTTTTTTTTTTTTTTTTTTGTCTTGTTTAAATAATTAAATATTTTTTCTTTTCAAAATTGACAAATTTATCTGCCAGGACAAAAATAAATCTGCGAAGCACGTCGCATACTGTGATGACATGTGATTATGCTTGATTACACTAAGATTACACCAAGATTATAGCTTATTATACTTGATTACACCAAGATTACAGCTGATTATACTTGATTACATGTGGTTAAATTGCTAAAGGTTATCATATAAGAGTTTTAATCGATTTTACTATCTTCGAAACAGCTTTTTTTTGCATGTAAACTTTTTAGAGTTGTCCAAAATAAGAAAATAGTATCAACCGACATTGTTGTAGCAAAGGGTTGAAGGGGGGGGGGGGAGTCCGGAATATACGCCTAACCGATGGATCCGTACATTAAATCATGGATAAACTTGTTGGACGTGCTAATCACAAAACTTTCTTCTCTCTCATACGTACATTTTAATATTTAAAAAAAAAAAATAGCTACTCATTTTAATGTTTTAATAATTTTAATTCAATACCATACGAACTTTGGTTTTCATCTTAAATTTCTGCTTCAATCAATTAATCGGAGTAAAAACGAATTTCCGTCTCTATACGAGCGAATGGACAATAAAATGATAGGCAGATTTTTTTTTTTTTTTTTTTTGTCAAATTCAGGGAGGACCTGCTTGTCTTACCAAAAGATAATCATATACAAAAAATTTAGTTCAGTTCTAGGACTAATTTTATACACTTTTAGGTAGTGCAATATTGAAAATGGCATAAAACTGGCTATTGCAGCGCCCCCTTCCATCGGATTTTTTTTTCAAATTCAGGGAGAACCAACTAGCCATAGCCATACACTTAAACAAAAAATTTGGTTCAACTCGATGCATAACTTCATGTACTTTTGGTCGGCACAATATTGAAAACGGTACAAAAATCGCGATTGCAGCGCTTCCTTCCGACGGATTTTTTTCAAATTCACGGGGGACCAACTAGCCATAGTCATAAACTTACACAAAAAATTTGGTTAAATTCGATGCATAACTTCGTATGCTTTTGGTCGGTACAATATTGAAAATGGCACAAAAATCGCGATTGAAACGCCCCCTTCCGGCGGAATATTTCAAAACTGAAGGAGGACCTGCTTGCCACAGGCAAAAACATTCACAAAATTTTTGGTTCAATTCTATGCATAACTTCATACACTTTTTGATGGTAGAATGGCGACATACACACGGACAGACAGATATTTTGTAAAAAACATGTTTTTTGGAATCTCTGACCCCTAAAACGTGTAAATCCGTCGAAAACCGCAAATCGAAAAAAAAAAAAAATTCGATTTCAATACTTTCTTCTATTGAAGATGGAAGAAAGTAAAAAGCAGTAACAACTGCTAAAATAAAATCGCAAAAATGCACGAATTTTTCGTTTTAGCAGGTATAATTTTAAAGTTTTTTTTGTGTGTGTTGGGGGGGGGGGGAGGGGCTTGTTGGATCAATTATTTTGTTTTTTGTTTAATAGAGGATAATCTGTTATTTAAAAGCTATAATTTCACATATATCCTCTAAAATTTGTGCACAACTCTAGAATAACCCCTTAAAAACATATATGTACTGTAGTCAAACCTAAGATATTAGAATATATCTGCAACGAAAGCGTGACATAAGTAGAAGAAATTTTAAAGTTCGCTAATGCTAATCATACAGAAAAATTTTATAAAATTTGCTCGTTTACATTTCTTTCTTTCTCTCTTTCTCCTTTTTTTTTTTTTTTTTTTTTTTTTTTGGGGGGGGGGGGGGGGGGGGTTAGGTCAATATGTACAAAGACCGTTTTTTACTTTTTCGATTTTGCCTGCAGATATTTTTCATGAGAATGCTTTCACTTTTGGAACCGGTTCTGAAAATGAGAGTGTTCTCATTAAAAATAATTGTAAACAAAATCGAAAAAGTAACATCGAGTTTTGTACAGATCGATCTTATCTCTCCAATGTAAAAACAAGCATTTAAAAATATTGAAATTCAAATAAGATATAATTAAAGGTTTCTTTCATAGAATCAAGGTTTCTTTCATAGTATAAATTTTGCGCCCCCTAAATTTCCACGCCCGTGGCGACCGCCCCCTTCATCCCCCTTTCATACGGCTCTGGTCAAACCTTTTTAAAGCAAAACCATAAAGATTTAAATATATTCGTTTTCATCAGGTTTTCTTCTTAGCTTGCATTATTTTATGGTGTTTAATTCATTAAGGCAATAAAAAAAATTCCATTTGAGGAAAGATTCCAGATTAATGATGATGACGGGTTAATTTTACTCAGGATACACTATATATCACATAAATAAATCTGAATTCTCGCATACATCTACAGCCAATGAAATTTGAAGTTAGGGAGCTATTTCAGCCATGAGAATGCACCAAATTCGCTAATGCTAATACTATGGAAAAAAAATTTATAAAAATATTTCGTTTGAATTTCAGTATTTTTAAATGATTATTCATACATGATTAAATCATACATGGTTAAATAATACAGACAGACATTTGGTGAAAACATGTCTTTTAAAACCTCTAACCCCTAAAATGTGCAAATCCTTCAAAAACCGGAAGTTAAAAATTTTCACGAATCCAATTCTTTCTTCTTGTAAAGAATAAAGAAAGTAAAATGGATTTCTATGGCTTCGGGGATGGTGGATAATATAGAATTCTGGGGAGGCAATTGCACTTTTTAAACATTGCAAACACAAAATCTTAAATTTTTTCTGCAAATGGGGGGGGGGGGGGGGCGGACATTTCATTGCTCATTGCTCCGGATTGCTATGAGATATTTTGAATGAATATGGCTTTAACAACGGTATAAATGTGCCGTAAGTATAAATGTGCGTTACGAGCCGATACTAGTTTGACATCATCGATAGAAATGCAACATGTACGGTGTAGAGGTCGGCATCGACAGCTACTTTGTGTCTTTACCCGGATTTAATATTTTTTAGCAGACTCGAGCCTGCTCGATATCAGGCTTGCATTTTTTTCTACATGTACTCCAGCAGGGCTGAAACTAGACTTAATTGTTTTCTCAAGATGTGAAGGACAGACAACTTGATTTGTAAAAGTATTAATACCGATAAATAACTTATATATACCTTTGGAAATATACTTCTTAATGGTTCTTAAATTCACTTCTCAACAACGCGAAAGTTTGATATATTTTCGGATCAATTTTGAAATGTTAATGTATAAAATTGACAAGCCTGACTATTTAAGGAATTTCGAATCGATAGCGTTTTCCATTTTTCATAAATAAGATACTTTTATATACTTGTTGAGATTCAAAAGATTCTTGTCATCTGGTTGCAGATTTTTCTCCCTTCCCATGCTGTCGCTTCCGGAAATTTGATTCAAAACGCTAACATTGACAGTATTTTCTTAAGGGTGTATTCCGATCCAAACTGCCTTTTTTCAGATTTATTTCTAGATTCTTTTTTTTTTTTTTCTCAAATGCCCCAAACTTTCGAATTGTCATATTTAGAAACTATACAAGATGCCGTGATTGTCAACAGGGCCGGCGCTAGACATTTCGCCGCCTTAGGCGAGCCTTGTTTTGCCGCCCCTTTGATGTCATTTTTTTAAATCCACTACACAAACTTTTTTTTAAAAAATACGTAAATTAATATAGTAACTATAATTTATTTGCATAAATATAATATAAAATGTATTATAAAATGCATTTACATTTAAGGAATTAAAAGTTTGAAGATTAACACATCTGACCAGTGTTTTTTCTTTCCATCGATTTTTTTCTGCTCTGAAGAACACTAATTAATATCAGAATTGTACAGATTCCCCCTATTTCCAGTCTACGGATCCGAAATAATAAAATTTCCGTTTTGTTTTCTCTTTTAGATTAAAGTACTTTGATTATTCATGTTAGTGGGACGTGAAATTAAAGAATTTGTAAAACGAAAAATATTTTTTTCGTTTTTTTACTAAAGTTCTAAGAACAGGATTAATTGTGATATTTTTGCCTTATATTTCTTTCGTTCCCTCATAATTTTTACCAACAACAACACTAATACATTAGCTAGCCGGGAGTCGGAGTCGGAGTCGTTAAAATTTCCGGAGTCGGAGTTGGAGTCGGCGATTTTTCCCACAGACTCCGCAGCCCTGTTCTTTTGCAAAGTCAAAAAACCATCACAGAGCGAGCAAAAAATTAATAATATTTAAAAAAATCAGAGAAATTCGCCTGTCGCGGAACGCAAAAGAAGGATGAAAATTGCATTGAAAATTGCATTAAAAATCGCAAAACATTGAAAACGTATGATAAAATATACTTCGATTAGGTTAAAATTTCCAAACTGAATTATTTTTTTACAAATGTTAAAAAAAGAAAAAAAAAAAAAGGCAGTACGCAAAAACATGCTAAGAATCTCGTTGAAAATAATTTTAAAAATCCATAAAAACGAAAAAAAAAAAAAAATAAAAAAAAATAAAAAATAAATTTTCTAAACAAAATTTACAACATTAATGAGAAGTTTGAAACCAAATGCCTTTTACGAATACGAGTGTCAAAAAAATCGCGTCGAAATGAAGAAAGAAAAAATGCAGAAGGCAAAATTTACACTAGTGGGATAAAACATTTGTAATCCGAATTACCAAAAATTCGAAAAATGAGAAGACAAAATTTGCTACATTATGCGAGAAAGTTTGAAATGGAATTGTTTACGAATCTAAGAAAAAAATCTCGGCGAAACAGGAGAAAATTCAAAAATCACTAGAAGAATTAAAAATTATCTTGTGGATTCCGAATAAATTTTATTGAAAAAAGGAAAAAATGTACTACATTGGGTTAAAATATTAAAAGCTGATCTATTTTATTAATATATGGAAAAATCGCCGGAAACACAAAAATCGTCAAATATCGCAAGGGACCAAATTTACTCAAAGATGGCCTTGGTTCAATCTAACAGGAATTATTTCTTGAAGTCAAAAAATTGGCGTGAAACACAAAAGTGTAAAGAAATATAAATTGAAGAAGATAAAATGTAAGATGTCCTGAAGTAATAAGGTCGAGCTCTAATATCACGCGTAATCATGAAGAAATCTGGGAGAAAGCACCTACGGGTTTTGCGCAGAAAAGCTCCAAAACATCTAAATAACCTTTGAAAACCTAATATCTAATTAATAGATTACGTATAATGGAGTATATGTTCAATATACATTACAGATAAAATATTTTGTTTTTAATGGAAATACAGTGAAACCTCCGAATAAGGGACACCCATGGGACCAGAACTTTTGTCCCTTAAATAGAGGTGTCCCTTATTCGGAGTTTTTGCATTTTTAAAAATTAATCATTTATAAGGACATAAAAATAACAAAATATTAAAATAAAAGTTTAAATGTACAGGAAGGTTGTAAATTACATTAATTAGGCACAAAAGTAACAGAGAATTAATTTAATTTTTTAATTGATTCCTTGTAAATGATTTGTAAATTTATTGATTTGTACGTCTTACGTAATGTTTCTATAATGCAAAAAGTTCAATAATATTTTTTAAAAAAACCTACTTGCAAAGTAATCAATGAAAAAAGTGACTGTTTTGCAGATTTTCCTTTTTCTACTACTAAACTTTTCAGATAATCATTTACCATAATTATAAGTTTTAGTCCTTCATTATAAGCAGTATTTACGAAAAAAAGTATTCAACTGGTTTGCTTATTTTAAAGGATCTCTGAAGTTCTTTATTTCACAATTTTCCTTTCTCTTTCGTTTTCAGAGTCATTTCTCACAATTTTCAGCCTTCTTTTCAATATAGACTGGGAGGTGGCAGCACAGACAAACACCTCATCGAGTTCACGGCAGAAATTCTAGGATTAGTTAATATGCATGTAAAACCACAATCAGTTTACTAAGTTTTATCTTGGTGGAAAATACCTAAAAATCTGAATTTAGGGGTTGACTCGTAGATTTATCATTTTACTTTCCAGCACTCAAATCTATGAAAATATGGAGGAATGGGTGCAGGATACCCCAATGATAAACCTACGAATCAACCACTAAAATCGGGTTTATATGTATTTTCCACCTAGATATGATTTGGAAAACCAGTTGTATTTTAATATGTGAATCGAGTTTTAACCGATTCTGAAATTTCAGCTGTGAACCCGATGAAATTATTGTCTGCACTGCCACCTCTGGCTCTAACTGAGATAAACACACTTCGATATCTTCATCTGAATTGTGGATAAATAAATGCTCATCAGTTGAGTTGCACACCTCTGTACCAACATAACTGCCAACCTGATAAGTTCACAAAATTCTGCATTTTCATCACAGACTACTTCATTATTTCATATGCAAAAATCAACCTACATTTAACATTTTGCACTCGTATGTCAAGTGTGACTATGAGCAGCATTTTTCTTTGCAAAATTTGTTTTTGTTATACCAGTAACAAAGGAAATTAAATTTGTTATTTAATTAAAGCTTTTTTTGAAAGTATGTACTTGAAGGAAACTTTTTTTTAAGTGGTGTCAACTGAATAAAATTTGTGTAAGAAATTCCCGGGGCGAAAGGGTTTAAGCTAATTTTCAAATGTCCCTTAAATAGAGTGTCCCTTATTCAGAGGTAAATACATTACACTTCCTATACCAAGGGACTGGGACCGGAACTTTTATCCCTTAAATAGAGGTGTCCCTTATTCGGAGTGTCCCTTATTTGGAAGTTTCACTGTATAAGGTATCCCCCAAAAGAAAGTTTAATAAGTTTTAAGAAGCAGAAGTTTTTTTTTTTTTACATCCTTCGGGGGGGGGGGGGGGGGCTGGGAGTCAACATTTTTAAGTCGGTCAAATGGGCTATCGTTTCGCATGGATTTTTTAAATTCTAAATTGAATGACACCATCTGCAAGTCGGTACGATCAGTTTTTTCAAAGTTACGGCACGTTTCATGAATGAAATGGCAAAAATTATACTTTATTCAGATAAAACAGTTTTTTTACAGTAACAACTGGTGGCCCACCAAAATTTGGGGGAAAACATCTTTTTGTTATTAAACTTGACAATTCGATGAATCCCCCCAAAATAAACCATTACTTTGCTTTTTTTTTTTTTGGGGGGGGGGGGGAGATAGAAGTTCATCGAGGGATGGGAATACTTCAACTTCTTTAAAATAGATGAATTGAGTATCATTTGTTATGTATTTTCAAATTCTGGATCAAATAACATCATTTGTAAGTCCTTCGTACAATCATTCTTTATAAAAATTATGGTAAGTTTTATAAATATACAATGTTGAAAATTATGTTTTATTGCTGAACATAGCTTTGTCATTTTTATATCACGTTCAAAACTTCTTATATCATATAAAAATTTAAAAAAAACAAGCTTTTTAAACATCCTCAAAAGAGCAATAATCAAAATCAGTTCATCAAATTTCTTCAAGGTTAGTAAATATGTCAAAATATCCCATGTATTCATATTTTTTTATTGTTAAAACCATTCATGACTTTGTATTCATAAAACCTGCCTGCCAGAACTTTGTGATGTATAACTGCATCGACTTGCGGAAGTGTCATTCGATTCCGAATTAAAAAATACATAGCAAACATTCTACAGTACGCTTTAGCTAAAGAAAAAAATTGAATTTTCCACCAGAGTAAAAATGCGCCCTCCTCCCAAAACACCTTAAAGCAGCTCTTTTCAAGGAGGGGTGGGGTTAATCGGATCTTCAAGTTTTTTTTTTTTTTTTTTTTGGTCAAAACAAAACTTTTTTCAATTTTTTTTGTGAATGGCCATTATTTGGTGTTACTCACATTTTGGTCTATTTTACATGCACAAATATGCGAGAAAAATGCCGCCCTTTTGGGGTGCGCCCTGAGGCGGTCGCCTCACTTGCCTCACCCCTGGCGCCGGCCCTGATTGTCAATTCCTTGATAAATGCAGAAAATGTTGCAAAAAATGCTGTCAAAAACGGCGTTTTGGACCAAATTTTCCGGAGCGGGAGGCCTGCGAACGAAAAAAAGGGTCACGCTGAGAAAATGATTGCTTATAAATCAAATTCTAATTAATTCAGCGAAAAATGACATCACACGGAACCTTATAGGTCTCTTCAAAAATCCCCTCAGCAAGTTTCATGTTTCTACTTTTAAAAATGTGTCCAAAATTGTATCTGAAAATTTCGAGCTGTTGAAGGTGGAAAATCATTTTTTCGAATACATCCTTAAATTGCTTGTATCAAAAAATGGATAACACCATTCGGTTACATAGTTTTTAAATAAAATTACCAGCTATCTTCTGCATTTTCTAAAAAAAATGAATTCAGAAATGTAAGAGAATAGCTTGGATGCTTTTTAATCATTTTGGCTGTGCGGCTTTTAAGCATCTAAACGCGTATCGTTCGAAATGGTTCAGTTGTTAGAGCGTTCGTGCGCTCTACTGATGACCCGGGTTCGATTCTGGGCTTGGAAGCTTTTTAAACCATTTGGATATGCTGCTTTTAAGCATCAAAATGAAATAGGTATCGTTCCAAATGGTCCAGTTGTTAGAGCATTCGTGCGCTATACCAGGTTTCGATACTAGGCTTGGATGGTTTTTAAATCTGTTGGCTGTGTGGTTTTTAAGCATCTAAACGGGTATAGTTCCAAGTGTTTCAGTTGTTAGACCGTCGGTGAGCGATATCGATGATTCGAGTTTGATTCTAAGCTTGAATACATTTCAACTTTGTTGGCTGTGCGGCTTGTAAGCACCTAAATGCATTTGGTTTGGTTTAAGAAGGACAATTAACAAACTTGGGATATAGGCCCTAGAAGAGGGTGGGGTGCTCTTCGTTTGGTCCTTTCTAAGGGAACATATATCATATTTATACAAGGAAATCTGTTTTTTGCGGTATCGCATCGCATTTGGTTCAAAACGCAAAATTTGACATAAATTACTATAATATTTTCCTTACCTAAAAAGAGGAAAACGTCTTTCGATTAAAATATAAGAAGAAAACTTGACAATTTCACACGTTTCCGAACAAAAATTAATTAAAAAATGTTAAAGAAAACAGCTTTAATGCTTTTCGAGATTCTTAGTTTGTGGCTTAGAATTTTTCGGAAAATGTAAGTTTAAAACATCATAAAACAGTATTTAAAAAATATATATAAATAAATAAATTCTCAAGACGCATGACTGCCTAGTAATTAAATATATGTATAGAATAATTTATAATATTATTGTATAAATCTATTAATAATAATAAACAGTTGTAGGACAATCTCGAAGAACATGTTTCAAATTTACACACACACAAAATGTAATCTGAAAATTACACATCTTATTGCAAATTTGAAATTGCTCTTTAGTTATGAATTTATTGATTTTTATCCACAAGAATTATAAATAATTCAGCTGTGCGATCGGCGGCACCCACTTAAAAATAAAAAAAGGGGCGCTATGAGCGGCTCAGCACCACCTGAAATATTTTGACCCCGAAAAATTACAAGGTCACCGGAAACTCAAAAGAAATTCTGTTCAAAAATTTAATTTAGTTTTGAAACCCCCTTTCACAGTTATGCAGAATTACTAAATTGTACCTAAAATAAGTGTTTCAACACTCTCTAATCCTATTTGTACATAGAAAGTTAACATGATATTTAATTTTACACAGTTATACGGTAAACGGAAAAAAGTGAACGGAAAAAAGTGAACGGAAAAAAGTGACACGGAAAAAAGCTACTGGAAAAAAAGTGACAAGGAAAAAAAGTTACCGAAAAAAAGTGACAAGGAATTGATTTTGGGGATTCATTGACAAAGTATGAAAGGGGGATAGGGGGGAGGCTCTTAATTTAGGTAAATGGGTTTTTATGCTGAATTAACTGTTTTGGTTCAATTTTTGGATAGACGGTCATACTGAAAAGACACTTGCCTGATTAGTTTCGGGAAGGGAGATTCCCCCCCCCCCTTCTGGACTAAATTAGATGAGGATTTTTATGCAGAATTATCCAACGTGTGTCAAATTTGCATACAAGTTCTTTTTGATTAGGTTTATATATAGTATATAATACCTGGAGAGTTTTGGGAGTTTAATGGTTAAGCATAGAGGGGAAACGAGAGATAACCTACCTTACATTAAATTAATAGCTTTTTACGCAGAATTATCCGATTTGCTTGGAATTTTGGACATGTGTTCTTTATGATAAGACGTATCTCTGATTAGTTATGGGGGTTCTTCTGCTAACTAAAAAGGGGTGGGATTATTCCCCCCCCCTTAAATTAGATAAATTGTTTTTTTATGCACACTTAGCTGATATATTTCAGATTTTGGATATAGGTTCTTTCTCATAAAGTGAATCCCTGAATAGTTTTAAGGGTTTAATATCTAAGTATAGAGGGGGAAGGGGGGATAACCCCTGTTAAATTAAATAAATGACTTTTTACGTAAAATTATCCGATTTGCTTCAATTTTTGAATGTAGATTCATCATAATAAGGCACCTCCCTGATTAGTTATTGGGTTCTTTTCATAATTAAAATAATGAAGCGAGTGATTATCCCTCCACGTTTTAAATAAGATAAATTGTTTTTATTGCAGAACTATCCGACGTATTTCAAATTTAGGATATAAGTTCTTTCTGATAAAGTGAATCCCTGAATAGTTTAAGGGTTTAATGACTAAGTATAGGGGGGGGGGGATAACCCAAAACTAATCAGGGATTCGCCTTATCATAATGAACCTACATCTAAAATCTGAAGCACATCGGATAATTCTGCGTAAAAAGCCATTTATTTAATTTAAGAGCGGGTTGTCCTCCTTCTCCGCTCTATACTGAGCCATTAAACGCTTAAAACTATAGAGGAATTCACTTTATTTGAAAGAACGTATATTCAAAATTTTCGGATAAGAGTGCATAAAAAACAATTTATCTAATTTAAGGGAGAATAATCGCTCACCCCCTCCTTTTTAATTATCAAAATAATCCCATAACTAATCTGAAATACGTTTTGTCAAAATGAATGTACATCCAAAATTTGAAGCAAATCGGATAATTTTGCATAAAAAGCCATTTATTTAATTTAAGGCGTTTTATCCCCCGTTCCTCTCCTATACTTAGTCATTAAACCCTTAAAACTATTCCGGGATTCACCATGAGAAATATCTTATATCCAAAATATGAAATATATCAGATAAGAGTGCATCAAAAAACAATTTATCTAATTTAAACAGGAGGTAATAATCAAACGCCTCCCCCCCCCCTTTTTAATTAGAAAAAGGACCCCGTATCAAATCAGGGATACGCCTTATCATAATGAACCTATAATCCAAAATTTGAAGCAAATCCGATAATTCTGCCTAAAAAGCAATTTATTTAATTTAAGGGGGTTTATGTTCTATTCACCTTTTATACCTAGCCATTAAACCCTTAAAACTCTTCAGGGATTCACCTCAACAGAAAGAACCAACATTTAAAATTTGAAAAACATCGCATAAAAAACGATTTATTTAATTTGATGTGAGATATTTGCCCGCCCCCCCCCCTTTATTAATAAGCAAAACAGAACTAATAAGAGACAAGTCTCATCATAATGAATCTATGTCCAAAATTCTAAGAAAATCGGATAATTCTGCGTCAAAAGCTATTAATTTAATCTGAGAGAAGTTATTCCCCCCGTTCCCCCTCTACGCTTAACCATTAAGCTCCCAAATCTCTTCAGACATATAAGCCTTATCAGAAAGAACCTATATCCAAAATTTGACACACGTTGGATATTTCTGCTTAAAAACCCATTTATCTAATTTAGAGCATATTAGTGTGTGTGTGTGTGGGGGGGGGGGTTTAATCTTCCCTTCCCAAAATTAATCAGGCAAGCGTATTTTCAATATGAAGTTATACCCAAAAATTTAACCAAAACAGTTAATCCAGCATAAAAAACCCATTTACCTAAATTATGAGCCTCCCTCTGATGTCTGATCCCCCTTTTATACTTAACCAATGAATTCCCAAAATCAATTCCTTGTCACTTTTTTTCCGGTAACTTTTTTCCTTGCCACTTTTTTCCCGGTAACTTTTTTCCATGTCACTTTTTTTCCGCTTTTGTAGTTTATGTCATTTTTTTTCAGATAACTTTTTTTCCGGTCACTTTTTTTCCTAGATTCCAGTTATACACTCAAAATTTTCATTATCATATACTTTTCTTAGCATAAAGTTATTACAACTGTTTAATATGAAACATAGTACCTACAATCAGTGGTGTAGTCTTAAAAAAAATCAGAGTATGCGCTTTAAACAGAGGGTATATGCTCAAGGCAGAGAGTATAACCCTACAGTGTATATACTATGGGTTTCTTGAAAAACAGAGGTTATACGGTACTCCATAAAAAA
The DNA here is from genome assembly GCA_964019185.1 of Maratus speculifer. Lineage (NCBI taxonomy): Eukaryota > Metazoa > Arthropoda > Arachnida > Araneae > Salticidae > Maratus > Maratus speculifer. The sequence goes on from OZ025296.1 coordinate 69,675,694, forward strand.
AATCCAGAAGGTATACGGCGTATACCCGCCACTACACCCCCGCCTACAGTGTGAATATGCACTAATTTATCGTTCTGCATCAGAGAGTGAGAAAAATTATGAGTCCCTCCTACATTATCTTGACCCCCCCCCCCCACCCCCACGTTGTTTACTTCTAGCTACGGCCCTGGGGGATAGGCTTGTAGTTTTCATAGAAAGAACAGAATTTAAAAAAAAAATATTATAAAACACATATTTATTTTATGTGTGTTATATTTTCAATGGGCGTCCTGAAAAATTCCATAGACGGCACATCCCCTTTCCACTTATGGCTGTGAGAAAATTATCGTTATTTTTATTAAAAGAAAAACATTTTAAAATTTCGATTAAAAATGAGCGATCGTTATTGAAATTTTCATATGCATAGAAAATACATTACTATGATTTAGTATAGTGCATAAAAAGTAGTTATTAGTTATTTTACAAAAATTCCAGACAAGTTTAAAACAGTCCTTATGGTCAACTAGTTAAAAATTTAATGAAATATGAAATTTCTAATTTACAAACTTAGGTATAGCATAAAGGCCGTAGCTAAGGGGCTGCTATGGGCGGCTCAGCCTCCCCCTCCCCCCACCCACCGCCCTGGAAAAGATTTCAAGCCGATGAATTTCTTTTCCAAAAATTCTAATGAAATTCTAAATCTAACTAAATCTAATTTAGTTTTGAGACCCTCTCACATTTGCGCGAAGTTACTAAATTGTATATAAAATAAGTATTTCAACAATCGTTCATCCTAAATGAACTAATTACAACAGGTTAATAATAAACATAACACCAAAAATGTAATTATGCACTAATTTACATTTCTGCGTCAGAGAGAGAGAGAAATTTTTTTTTTTTGAGTCCCTTGTACATTCTTCTAAGCATCCCTCCCTCCCTCCCTCCTCCCTACTGTTCACTTCTAGCTACGGCCTTGTATTACATACATGGAAAATGAGGGAGAAAAGACTAGGGAGAGAGGGAGAAAACGGTTCTTTGATTTATTAGAAAATAATACTAGAACCGAGAAGGGAAAAAAAACTTCAGCCAAAGAAGCGATAAGTACGCCAAAATAAATGCCTCAAACGCAGAGCGATGATGATAATTTTCCCCTATCCCCAAAAAATTCCCTTTTGAAATTTAACATTCAGTGCTAGTGCTAGGCTATTTGAAACATCATGGTATATCAGTAGATATATTCTTTTATTAGACTTTTTAATGTTTTTAATGTAATTTTAAATGTGACGTTCCACATTACTAGTTTATATTTAACTCTATTTAATATTTTTTTCTTAGTATTAATTAAACTTTTTAATTTGTCTAGCACATGTGTCAAGTATTTTTTGACAGCACGTGTATTAGACTCGTTCATTTTTTAAAAATGTTTTAATGATACTTTATACTATAATAATACTTTAAAAATAAAAATAACAATACTTTTAAAAAATAGTCAATTCTTTAATAATAATTAAAAATCTCAATTTAGAATTTTAAATTATTCTTTAAAAAAAAAAAAGAATAAATCCTTTATTATTATTTTTTATTAATTATTTTCTGAATTATTTTTTTTATTTTATCATAATAGAAATTTTCTTTCTTTCCCCCTGCTTAAAGTTTTAATATTTTAAAATCAAAATCTCGTTACTTCAAAATTTTTGTATAATTTTTTAGCTTTAAAGTAACTTGAAATTTTAAGTTTCTACAAATTTATCAAATTATTATCTTCCAGTTTTAGCATAATTCGTAAATTTGAAGCACATCCAATTGGAAACTATGTTCTTATTAAAAAAAAAAAAAAAAAAAAAAAAAAAAAAAACTTCTAATTTTAAATTGAGTCGGTAAAAAAAAAAAACTAATTTCTGAAGAAGTCTAGTTTTCACTGACCATATAAAATTAATTTTTCTCTCTTTCTTTCATTTTTTTATTTTTCAGCTGTGAAGAAAGGACATTATTTAAAAGGTTGGTTAAACTTTTTATTGTTCAAATCCTCTCGTCTGACCCGTTTTTACTGGTAAAAAGGTATGCTTTTTATTTCACGCTTTGTTTTACCATAATATTTGCTTATGTCTCTAAACTTTTGAACGAAAATAAATTAAAGTCGTGAAAAGGCTTTTCTACATTTTCATTCCTAAGTGTCAGGGTTCCTGCTTATATTACGGTAAAAAGCAAAGTCAACAACCAGAAGCATACTTTTTTGTCATTAAAAACGCTAGATGGCGACACCACTCTAAACCCCCCAGTCTTCGCCAATCGTTGGCGAAAAAAATATCCAAGTTGGCAGGTATACACAGAACGAAAATCCTCCCAAATTCAATAACTGTTAATTACTTTGTATCATTATTCCGTTTGTTAAAAGCATTTCATTGATGTTATTAATGATATTTCACATACGTTCACTACATTTTGGCGCTATTTCAAAAATTTTTCGCCAAACTGTTTACATTATCTGTGCCGATCTGATCTGCGCTATACGGTAGCTTAATTTTGTTTCAATGGTAAAAATTGAATGTTTGGTTTTCTTGTTAGTTTTTAATTTAAATGTTCTGTAGCTATTTAGTTTTATGACATGGTTTTAAAATTACTTTTAAGCGTGGTACATTATCCGATCTTAAACGTAAAATAAAAATATTTCCTGCAAATGAATATTCATTGTTATCCAAATGTCTGTTTTATTTTTTATTATTTGCCAGTCAATTGCTTAAAATAAATTAAAAAACGAAAGGAAAAAAGTCTTATAAATATTCTTCTTGGCGATCTCGTCAGACTTTTTTTCAGAATATCGTGAAAGTGTTATGTAACATGTGTATTTTCAGTTTACATATATATAAAAATGACAGGACAGATTCCACTTAAGGATTTAGTTTATAAAACTTTCAGATTGACGATCGGACAGATAGTGAAAAAGTTCAGTAAGGGTCCTGTATTTAAATTGAAAAGTTTTGTGATTTATGTGTTCAGGTTAAACATTTTGTGAATATTCCTCTAAAGAATTCAATTTCTTCTTATCCCTGCATGTGCACCTCTTTCCTAGCAATTATTATTAATTAATTTAAAATTTCCTTCTCTTTTTTCTCTGAGTTTTTAATAAAGAAAAAAAAAATATGGTTAATTAATTTGAACATAAGAAAAAAAAAAGCAAGGATTTTTCTTAAAAACCCACTTAACTGGTTGCATAATGTAAACTTTAGTTGTTTTATTTTTGTTTATTGTATTTAAAAATTGATGCAAAAATTGTTTCAATTATCTATTTAGAAAAAGAAGTATATAAATTTTTAAATATTACAATTCCTTATTTGTTTGATTTCTGTTTTTAATTTATCTGATTAAAAATTGTCTTGTATGAGTAAAAATTCATAATTTTCCTTATTTCATGTTTATATTCTTCATTTTAAGAAACATTCATACATTAAATATGGTTACATATTTTTAAACAACTGTTATAATTTTTTATATAAATTATACGGACTTTAATGAATGATATATAATATAATGAATGATAAATTGTAGTCAATTTACCTATAATTAAAATAATTAAAAATGCAAGTTATTTGGATAATTTTAATTTGGCAAAGCTTGGGTTTTGTTCTTTCAAATCATTTTTACTTTTTTATACAAAGATATCTGAAAACTATAATTTAATTAATTTTTCATCTTACATGTGTAACAAAATCATAACTAATAAATTGCAATTAAAAATAAATGGAAAATGTACAGCAAAAAACCCACTTTTATGTGGGTTGTTTTAGATTTCATTAAGTGTTTTAAAGTAGGGATGTACAACCTGTGGCCTGCGGGCCAAAAGTGGCCCTCGAAGGGTTAGCGTGTGGCCCGCGAGTTTCGTCATTTTACAACTGGAAAAAAATGCAATTTTTATGCATATGTTGCAGGAAAAAATCGTCAACTTACTACTGGAAAATATAAAATTTCATCACATTAGATACGCAAATTTTGTTGATCGGCACAGAAAAATCGCGAATTTCATTGATCAAGTGCGAAAAAAAGCGAATTTTGTCGATGACGCTCAGTAAAAAATAGCAAATTTTCATGAAAGGGCATGGAAAAATCGTGAGTCTTGTCGATCAGGCATGGAAAAATCGCAAATTTTGTCGGTCGGAGGCGAAAAAACGCACATTTCGTTGATCATGTAAGGAAAATTCGTCAGTTTTGTTAATGACGCTTCAAAAAATTGTAAATTAAATTCACTGGGTGCAAAGATAAGTAGTATGTTTTCGCGGTTTTTCGCATGAAGAAAGCGCGAATTTCGTTGATAAGACAAGATAAAATCATGAATTTACCGATAAGGCGCGGAAAAACTGAAAACTTCGTTGATCGGCTGTGAAACAATCGTGAATTTCATCAGTTTATCAAGAGAAAAAAAATCGCGAGTTTCATCTTGAATCGTGAATTTTGTTGATCGGGTGCAGAAAAATGTGTATTTCGTGAATTAATGGTGGAAAAAGCGCACATTTCTTCGATCGGACACCGAAGTTTTATTGATCGGATTCTAAAAAATTACAAATTTCATTGTTCGAAGACAATAATATTGCTCATTTTCTTGATCACATGTGGAAATATTGCAAATTACGTCAATCAGACTCTTAATAAAATTGCAAATTTCGCCGATCAGAAGTGAAAAAATCGCGAAATTTACCGATCATGCGAAGAAAAAACTGCAGATTTCGTAGAAATTGCAAATTTCGTCAATCAGGCGCTGAAAAATCGGGAATTTCGGCAATCTTGAACGAAAGATATTCGTGAATTTCGTTGATAGACTTTGTAAAAGTAGCAAATTTCGTCGATCGTTCGAAGGAAAATTGTGAATTTTATTGATCAGTTTTGTAAAAATCGTGAATTTCGTCAATCGGCTTCGTAAAAACCGTAAATTTTGTTGATCAAGTTCAGAAACATCACGTATTTCATCGATCGACTTCCTAAAAATCTTTAATTTTGTTGATCAGGTACGAAAAAATCGAATATTTATGTCGATCAGGCGCGAAAAAATAGCAAGTTTCGTTGATAAATTTTGTAAAAATCTATCAACGAAACTTTTTGTCGATAGGCTTTGTAAAAATTGTGAAATTCATAGATCGGCTTTTTAAAAATTGCAAATTTCATCAATCGACTTCGTAAAAAGCACGAATTTTGTCGATTGTTTTCGTAAAAAGCACGAATTTCGCCGATCAGCTTCGTAAATATCGCGGGTTTAGCTGTTCAGTCACAGAAAGTTCGTGAATTTTCTCAACCGGTTTCATAAAAATCACAACATTTGTCGATTAGGCTCAAAAAATCACGAACATTATTGATCAGGTGCAATAAAATCATGAATTTCTTTGATCTTGTGAAGAAAAATCACAATTTTAGTCTATCAGGTTCATAATAATCACAAATTTGTCGATCATGAGAAGAAAAATCACGAATTTCGTTGATCAGGTGCTGAAAAATCGAAAATATACCCGATCGGATAAAATATCGAGAATTTTGTCGATCATGTGAGGGAAAATCGCAAATTTTGTTGATCTGCTTTTAAAAAATAATGAATTTCATCAATCTGCTTCATAAAAATCATGAATTTTCTCGATCAATTTTGTAAAATTTGCCAATTTTGTTGATCAGGCATGGAAAAATCATGAATTTTCTTGATTGGCTTCATAAAAATTGCGAATTTTGTCTACTGGTTTTATAAAAAGCACAAATATGGTCAATCAGGCGTGGAAGAATTATACATTTCATTGATCAGACACAAAAAATCAGGAATTTCGTTAATCAGGCGCAGAAAAATCTTGTTGATCGGCTGCTTCTCACTCCATAATTCATAAATTTCACATTTTTTTCCCACCAGCCATTTATGCTTGTTTTTTACCACTTTTAATAAAACAAAATTTACTCTCCTGAATAAAGTCAAAGAACATTTTTACATCATGAAAATAAACCTTGCTTTATCTGTTATACATAAAAGTAAAAACTGCTGGTATATCCTTACCAACTGAATTAGATATTTTGATTGGGTAAGCAAATTTAAAGGGGTAACCCTCCCCCCCCCCCCCACACACACACACACACTTTCCTATGAAACTATATTTTTAAATCCGATTATTGTGGGCCTCAGATCAACTCCTCGAAATCGAATTATCTCTGTGTTATTAATGTGGCCCTCAACTACCCAGACATATTTGTAAGTGGCCCTTCTCTTCAAAAGGTTTTGCACCCCTATGTTAAAGGGTTTTTTGGGGTGGGTAGATGGGTAGACAGCCCTGTTATATATAGATCTGTTAGACAGGTGCCTGATGGTATATATACATGTATATATATAAATATGTATACATATAAGTATGTGTATATCGCATATATGTATTTATCTAGAACATATATAGATATTTAACATTGGCACCCAATTAACCAAAACATACTGTATTTTCTTGTGTGTTACTTTTGTAAATTTTTCATTGGCCTTGCTTACGTTATGAGTTTTACATAAATGGAATAATTCGGCAAAATGTGAAAGTAGTGAAGAAGTGACAATTTTTGTAAAGTAGCTCGTCATTTTTAGCCGCTACTTTACAAGTAGGTTCATTTTCAATAAAGTCGTTAGTATTTGCATATTATCTGTGCCAGATATATAGATTGCAGAAATGGTTTGTCAATTGCAAATTTTGTTTATCAATATAAATTGCCGATTGCGTTCAGTTTTTTAATATACATTCAATAAATACATGATATTGTTAAAAATGATTAAAAAAAAAAAAGTTAAAATAATTCAAAACAATAATGTACATATATTAAATACTATGCAGAGATGCATTAAAATGTTTTTACTCCCAACATTACCCCCAATCCATATAAAAATTTCCTCAAACTTTTATGATATGTTATACATACATGTTACTGACACAGCAAAGAAAAAGCTGAACTTTTATGGACTAATGGACTTTTGATGAAATTTGTAGGGCCATACTGAGTGATCGTTTATTTACTCAGTAGTCAGCATACTTGGTATTTGGCTAAATTATAAGCAGAGTACATAGTTTTGATGAAATTCTCATTTTTTACAAGATTTTTTAACAGAATTGGTGTTTTTTCTTTTTTTTCAATTCTCCAACAAAATTTCAGGTCTTTCATACGATTTTTTGCCAAAATTTGCTTTATTTTCTACAATCATTTGACGTAATTTGCATATTTTCACTATCTTTTGCCAAAATTTGCAATTTTTTCCCCCCTTTCATGATTGTTTGTCGATATTTATGTTTTTTCACATTTCTTCAACGGAATTTGCAATTTTTTCACAAAATTCACATTTTTTCAACGATCTTTCAATGAAATTTGTGTTTTTTATGCGACTTTTTGCAAAAAATTGCACATTTTACGCGATTTTTTTTATTATAATTGTATGTTTTACAGAATCGTTTGAAGAATTTTTTTTTTTCCACAATTCATTAACGGAAATTGCATCTTTTTCATAATCCTTCTCAAAAATTATGTTTTTGACAGAAATGTTATTTTTTTTTCCTGCAATCCATTAACAGAAATGACATTTTTGTCCCAATCCTTTGATCAGTGTTTCCCCCAGGACAAGGGCGCACAGGCCTTCGACCAGTAAATTTTTGATCTTCCACCAGTAAATTTTTGAAAAGAAATGTTCCCCTTATTTTTGGCATTAATTCTGTATCTTTAAGAATTTAAATAAGAAAAAACCTTCTGCTAACACAGGGGTGCACAACCTTTGGCCCGCGGGCCACAATTGTACCACTATTTTTATGCAGAATAATTTTGCTTATAGTAATGACAGAAACTTTGCTATTAAAGAAAATAAACTACACTTTTCAAATATTCTGGTGTCAACCGATTTTCTGGTGAAAAGGTTGTGCATCCCTGTGCTAACATTTACCGGTGGACGTTTCCCCGAAGGCCTGTGCGCCCTTCTCCTGGGGGAAACACTGCTTTGATAGAAATTCCATTTTTCCCTGCAATCATTTGACATAAACCACATTTTTTTCATGATTCTTACATTCTTAGACAAAAATTGCATTTTTTGTTATTCCTTGATAAAAATCACCTTTTTTCCGTGACACTTCAAATATTTTTTGTTTTTATCTGTAATCATTTGATGAAATTTGCTCAATTTGGCACAGCTCATACTTATGTTTTTTGTCGTACTTCATCCACCACTATTCCCCTCCCCCTTCCTCCCTCCACCCTCATTAAAAATGTCATCAAACTTTAATGCATATTTGTCTCGATGCCAGGTTTGATAAAATGAAGTGCCAAAACTTCTGGAATTCTGCATTTCCGTGGAAAAATATCATGTCTGGTTATAGACTTAGATAAATTCTGTTTTACCATAGTAGAGATTTTTTCTTTCCGAAACTTTCTCAATATATGTGTGAGTATATATTATTCTGAGATCAATTTTGTAAAGGTCACATACAGGTCTATAATTTTAGTGGCAATATTTCTGCCTTGAGTAACTATGTAATTCATTGTTAAAATCAAAATCAATTGTTTATTTATGTGTAAATTTTTTCCCAATCCTAGATCGCCAGATTGTACATATTTTGCACTCCTGATACCCAGAACATCAAATTGAATAGTTTGAGCAATAAATATGGTAAGAATTTTATTTTCATTTACAGTGATATGTTATGTAGTTCAGAATGTATATAAATATTATAAAAAAATATATGCTGTATTATCAATGAATATAATATATTAAATACTGTAACCCCCCCTCCCCCAAAGTGACAAAAAATAATCGGTGTGTGTGTGTGGGGGGGGGGCACTTACAAGAGATTTTTCTGTGATCTTTTCGCAAAATTTGTATTTTTATTAGGTTGCAGAGTTTTAATAATGTTTGACCTTTTTTTTTTTTTTTTTTTTTTTTCGATATTTAATAAAATTTGTTTTTTTGCGATTTTATGATGAAAATCACATTTCCCCCCGAAATTTGTGTTATTTACACAATTCTTTGTTGAAATATGCTTTTCTTTCGTGATCCTTTAATGTAATGTGCATTTTTTTCCCCCGATTCTCTAATAAAATTTGCGATTTTTAAAACAAAATTAGCATTTTTTACAAATTTACATTTCGTTGCGAATTTGAACATATTTTTAAAAGTATTCGCCTTTTCTGATGATATTTTGGCAAAATTCATATGTTTTACGATCTTTTGACGAAATTTGCATTTTTTTAGGGGGTCATCTGGCTTTATTTGTACTGTGATCTTTTGATAACATTTGCATTTTTTTATCGTGATCCTTTGACAATATTTTCGCGATCTTTGATTCTTTTCTTTGTAAATCTGACATACTCTATTTTGTTTTCAAGAGTCAAAGTGTGCTTTTTTTGGCGATTCATCGAAAATCTGACAATTTTTTCACGATCTTTATTCCATAATGTGCGTTTTATCAGTTTTTTTTCCAGCAGTCTTCTGACAAAATGTTCCTCTTTTTAGGAAATATTTTAATGAAATGCATGATTTTTTTTTTTTTTTTTTTTTTTTTTTTTTAAGAAATGTGCATTTTTTTATGATTTGACGAAATTTACGTTTTTCAACAATCATTTATTACATAAAATTTTCCTTTTTTCGTTATTTTTTTGACATTTTTCTGTTTTGTAGTGATTTTTTGACGTAATTTATGTTGGAGTTAACAATAAAAACAGTGCAGAATTCACCTTGTTTACTAATTTAAAAATTAGAAATACATGTAACTGTATATAAATTACTTAAAAGGAGCATAATAAAACATAAAATTTAAAAATACATTTGCAGTACTTTTAAAGTTCAGAATGTTTTCAACCGTCGCTTATGTGGTCTTCGTCAGTGAGAAAAGCTCTAAATGACAGTTATGCTGCTTGGCGTTCTCAGGCTCTTCCAGGACAGTCAGATTATAAAGCTGTGTTTTGATAATAATTAAACATATTTTAAATTGTGTTTGTGTTTGTAGCATGATTTAAACCAATTGGTTTTAACATAGTTTAAACCAACTAGAGTTTTTTGAGAATTTTTTTTTTTTTTTTTTTTTTTTTTTTTTTTTTTTTGAAGGAATTTGGCATTTTTTTTATAATTTGTGTTTGATTATTGGATATAAATAATTTCTACTTTTAGCAATTTATTTCAGTAATAAACATTAGAGATAGTGTGTTTAGGTAATTTCTTTATACATAGGTTTAAACCAATAGATTTTTTCCTTCAGAGAAAAAAAAAATTGTTTTTTAGAAGAAATTTAATGACATTTTCTCTTTTTTATTTACAATTTACATGTTTCAGATAATTGGATATAAATAATTTCTACTTTTAACACCTTATTTCAGCAATAAACATTAGATGTACTGGGTTTAGGTAATTTTTTTTATATATAGGATTAAAATCAGTACACATTGGTGAACACATCTGTTGCTGTAAAGGAAAAACTTCAGACATGTGAATTGATCAAATGTAAAATAGATTCAATGTATAGTATAAAGTATTTTAATTTTTTTTTTTAATAATGCAGATTATTTAATGCAATTAATAACATAACACAATGATCTTTAAGATTTTGCGCAAGCTGTAAAAGAAATTTTTCTTGATTGGGGAGATTATCTTGAAGAATTAAAATCGAAATATGAAGCCAATTAAGAGAGTATTCAAAGACTCATTGCCAGTTACAGCATTTTAATTTTTTTTTTTTTTTTTTTTTTTTTTTATCTACTGAATCTATCAAATAAACATGTTGACTTCAAATTGTCAAGAAAAAAATAAATTAATAAAAAGTATTTGAAATTTGTTACTTTAATAACTGTGGAAAAGAATATTTATCAAACTATATCTAATTTTTTATTATTAGTAAACAAAAGATTTTCAGATCATCAATGGTTCACTGTGTAGAGTAGTTAATTCTTTGAACATAAGACTGTTTGCTAAAACTATTTAAACTAAAAAATGAATTTTTTTAATTTTTTACATAAATGTACTGTAATTACTAAGTTTAAATTATTTTTAAATGAAGTTACAATGCTTATAATGTCTGACCATCATAAAATCTGTTTTTATCAGTAAATATGCATGTATACCTTTTGCTAACAGATATTCCCCTAGAGGTATTTTTCCATCTAATTAATAGCTTAAGAGAACTTGTAAATTTTAAATTCTATTTTGTCTATTTGTTATAAGCACCTGCAATATATCGAACTTAAAATATACTTTTCCTGTCCAAAACTATCTGTTTATCTAAGTAGTTCTCAATAGTGATATGATGTAATCATAAATTGCTATGTGATTAACTTTTTCATCTCTAGTTTTGTATATAGCATTTTAGAAGAAATGCAAAAGAGTCCTATACAAAACCTGTGTGCGACACTGCATATTCTGTGGCAGTTGCCCTTTCCTCCCACTGCCGATCGAGACTAATACTAAACGCAGTGCAGCACCAGTTGTTTAGTTGCTTCAGAGCTGTGAGCCTGTCCTTTTCACTTATCAATGCCTAACATTTAATCAATTTCCCTTTTAAATTTATCCGTGTCATTCATTTTTTATTTATTATTATTTTTTTTTAACTTGGCTTCTGCTTGAGTCTTTTATATTTCAGATATTAGTGTGGACCAGTCAACCTGGCTTCCATTAATGAGTTGTTGGAATGATAGAAGAAAAACTAAAGAAATGCAAATGGAATGTGTACTGCACATTCCTTCTGCGGTCCTTTCACTCTTCAGCTAGCTACTATTAAAACTCTTAGGGCAGGTTGAAGCTCTGAAGCTGCCAAACAATCGCTGCTGCGTAAAGCTTAATATGTTTCTCATTATTCCATGTTTTTTGTAAACAATGGTGATAACATTTACTTGGTTTAATATTGATATTTCTATCTACTCATAAATCATTTTCATTTTAGACCCAAGAAAACTCAGTCAGTGATAATAATCCTGGGAGACGGCCAAGAAAGAAGTAACGACTTGTATTGTATACTCAAAAATGCAGACAAGAAAACAGAGCTGCTAAATATATTTTAATAATTATTTAATATAACTATATAAATATAAAACAACAATGTAAAAAAAAAGATATATATATATATTAGAGAAATCATTATTACTGTTTGTAAATCATATTACAATTCATTTTAACCAAAATCTAATAAAATTATTTTTAATCCTACTATCTTGTTTTAATTAACTTCTGTTTGTGTTATTTAATATATAAGAAATACACTTTATTGTAAACGATTGTTTTATGTTGTATCATTCTGATATCCCCCCTTATTTTTTTAATAAAACTATGTTGGGAATAGAGTGCAGTAATGTATGCACAAAAGCCTAATTTGTTGAATATAAATTATTCAGAACCAAAAAATACTAAGTCCATTTTTTCATTAAACACTGATTCCTGTTCTGTAAATCATATTTTCATAAATTCCATTATGAAATGAGTAGTCGATTTAAAATGCATGCAGCAAATGTTGTTTGTCTTCTACAGTTTTGAATTAAATTTACAATTAGCAAATTTTACATTCAAATGTCTCTAGATTAGGTTTTATAGACCTGATCCATTTTGATTCTGAATGCCTCATATATGAAATTTGCGAATAACTTTTAACATACCCCCTATATATTTATATATTAAATTTATTTTTATTTGTGTGTGAAAATATACGGCTATTATTTGTTGTTGGATCTTATTGTAAGTTTTATGAAATACTGTGTTCTTTTCTTTCCTTGATCATATTTAGATGCTGTCATCAAACTAGGCAATCATAACAAAAATTTTTTTAAGATAAAGCTTTAAAACAAAACTTTTTAGAGTAGATTTTTACCATAGAGTAGTTTCATGATATTTCAATTCTAAATAATCTTTTTTGCTTGTTAAACACAAATGTATTGTAAAACTTAAAACGTATTGTTTTTGAAACCATGTTTTTCAAACTGGGCAACCACTTTCCTCCGCAGTTATTCAATAAATTTCCTCCATTATTTAATTTATAGAAATATGATGTTTTTTGCTGGAAACTTTACCCTCATAAGTGTAATTTTCATTTTTTATAACTTTCAAAAGATTTAAAATTAAATGTTGGTGTATGGTCCAGAGAATGTAAGCCGTTTCATAAATTGGTGACCAATTTTGTGCAACATGGTGAAAAATGGTTACCCAATAGGAAAGTTGTGAAACATCTGCATGCGCTTGCAAGTACTGCTAGAGATACTATGGATTTTTTTTTTTTATTATTTATACAGTCGTCCCCGCTTAAACGAATATTGGTGGCTCCAGAAATAATATTCGATTAGACAGGGTATTTTATTAAATGGGGAAACATAGATATGTAATACATAATAAAAAGGTAAAACAACCACCTACTCTAATTGACAGCATTGTAAAATTGTTAATATAATAACGTAAACTAGTAAAATAAATACAAATACTAATATAAAGTACGTAATAATTTAATATCAATACCTACATCTGTATGATTTACATTACACTTCATGTACTTTGTTGAAATTTGGTTAAAAGTTGGCTACTTCTAATTTACGTTATAAACACAGACTAAAAAAATGTTGTTTAAAGTTATTTGTTTACGTAGAAGTTACGCGTTTATTGAAATTACGCAAAAAAATAAATAAATAAAAACACATAAACGTTTTTTGTGTGTTAGTACATACTTTTTGAATAAACATAACGTCATTTATTATTGAAACTTTTGCTCTTTTCGCTAAACCCATTCCAACGTACATTGACCAATTCAAGTTCTTTTCATCCTAATTTCCATTTTATCTCTGTTCACTTTGGATTTTTTCTGCATCGCGTTTCATATTGGAAACTTTCGTCTGCGATATTTCAAACCTTTATTTACCTGACTTTTGTTTTCGTATTTAACAAAAGTGCAGTTTATCAGAAAGGTTTAAAGCTTTACATTTAGAATTTATAGCAACGCCATTTTCCTAACAAAAGAGCGTCTAAACTTACAAAATGTAAAAATAATCCATATTGGCCAACTTATTTCACCCATTTGCAGGAAAAGGAAGGGAGATCATTTGACCTGTCCATTACACACCTGCTGATCGAAATCATTGCAGAAATAATTGAAAAATTGTTTTCAGTATAAATGAACCGAAAATGACAAAAGATGAGAAAACTTCAAGATTAAATGTGTTTTTTGAGCCTGTTTTCAAACATCGGTCACCAGATGTTATTCGAGTATGCGGGGAGGTTTGCAAAAAATGTTCGGTTTAAGCGGGGGAAAATAACATAGAACCAATGGCGATATATTCGGTTCTGAGGAGTTATATTCGATTATACATTACCCAATTAAGTGGGCAAGACTGTATGTCTTGATGAATATGATGCAAATGCATAAAGTCTGAAAGTGTATAATTTGCTGCCACATCATGTACAATTTTTAACACATGAATATGTAAAATGTTTGAATGCATTATCATCAATTGTCTACTTTAAAATAAAGTAAATGACTACAAAAGATGAATATACATTTCTTAAAAAAGCATGATCTTCTTTCTTTGAAAATAGCCATGTATATCTGTAATGACTACAAATGGTAAATATACTTGAATACATGATCATCAATTATTTTCATAAAAATAAATGGCTATAAAAGGTGAATATATACTTTTAAAAAGCATAAGTTTCTTTCTTTGAAATTAATCATTATATGAGTAATTTAGCTAAAACAGATATATTGTGTTTATTATTATTTAGGATAGTTATTTTAATTTACATAATTCTAATAGAAAGGGCATTTGAGATAAATTCTCAAGTTTAAAACATAATTACTTTTTTCTTTATAATTATGAATAAAGGAAATTTTTAGATAAATTTGACATTTTAACTATATAGACATCCATATAAATGTATTTGCAAGAAACTGTAGATTTATGAGAAGCAATTTTTCAAACTGACTGAAAATTTGTCCAGTCTACTACTCTATTCAAGTACCTTTGATTTTAACTGCAAATGCTTCTCTAATTGTGCTACTTGGATAACAATCGAACCTATACCAATATTGGTCCGGACAGCTATTAGTTATATCTGGTCCGTTATTTGAAAATACTGCACAAAATAAAATACAAAAAAAGGGAAACTCCAATAAACTGTTGATGCACTCTTTATTTTTTAATATGATTAACTGATTAGTGAATAAGTGATATAAGTAGTAGTTGTTTTGTTGCTTCGGATATTATCCAAATAGCTCAATTGAAAGAACTTTTGCAATCAAAGCTCCAAGACTCGGCTCAAATGACAAACCAAATACATTTTCACTCAGTTGGAAAAAATATTACTTTTATCATTTATTCATCAATAAGTTAATTGTGTTAAAGAATAAATTGTAGGTTCAGTGCATACCTTTCTTCTGCAATAATTGCATTTTGCATGACTATGTCATGTCATTCTATGGTATATTTAATATTCCGACATTCAGAATGTTGAATGAATTTAAAAGAATCTGGATTATTCCATAATTATTCTTTAAAGCAGTGGTTCCAAACATTAATTGTTCTTCCCACAGGGCAAGGGGGGGGGGATAGATTTGATGCTTGTTATTAATTTTATTCCCTGCCCCTCCCCCCCATATATAAAACATGAATATATTTTACAATTGCTTTTTTAATTTGACTTCATGTAAATAGTGATTCACTTTTTATGCAGTAGGATTTGCAAGCTACAGTAGAAAGTAATTTATACATTTTTTTTTTTTTTAACTACCTAGGTGAAGTGTGGTAGTAAAAGTGTTTGGAACCGCAGATCACCACTGTACATATTTAAATATTCAAGAGTGGGGTATTCCTAGAAAATTTTAACAACCAGTAAAATTCAGCATGCAATTGAAAATTGTGACAAAACTTACATGATTAAATATAATTCAATATCACTGCCACAATGCACTTTTGTATTTTTCCCCCATAAAAATAAGAGTTATATAAAACAGAAGACAGTTTGGTACAGCACAGTTTCCCTCAGATTTAAAGAACAGGTTGTAGCTGAAATTCAAAGTATGCCTTTTAAATTCTTAACTGAGCATTTCAAAGTTTGAAGAATACTCTTTAGATTCTTATATTTACTTTTAATAACTAAAAATCAGGACTCTTTTCAAAACATGATAATGGATTGGTTGTTATGCAAGCAGTTTTTTTTTAAATACAAAAAGCGATATGGGCATAATTTTTTGATTTACGGAAGAGAAAGATACAAATTTTTAAATCAAGGTAAGGCGGAATAATGTACCTCCCTGAAACTGGGGGGAGGGGGGCTTGTATAGGATAGATATTAGCAATAATAATATGGAGTTGTAAAATGTGATTAAGAAATTAAAAAAAAATAATAATAAATAACTTCTAAAAAATCACTTAGCTTGATGGAAAATCCATTTACTAGTGGTGAGTGAAATAAAATATTCCGTACTGTTGTAAATAACTTCTGATAAACTGTTTTTATACGAAGCTTAGTTTAATTAAAGTTAAAATAATCATAAGTAAAACATAAATTTTACTGTGATCATTTTTTTTTCTAATGATAAGTATGAATTAATTCTCTTGTAGAATAATTTTCATCATTTTTAAAAAGAAATAGTTGCACCATTGCACTACTTGAGAATCTGACATGCATTTTATATATTATTTAAATCATATAAATTATTTAGAATATTTTCTTTAAAGTGTTGAGTTAATTTTATCAGAGATTATATCAGTCTTGTTACAACATACTAGGTGGTGCAAGTTATTTTGTGAAATTTTCCATTAGTTATATTGTTGTAAGAATAATTATGTTCGAATAAATTGGAATTGAAGGAGTGGCCAACTCAGCCTTCTGGTTTCTTTTTTGTGCAATATCAACAAATTCTTTTACTAATAAAGGCTCTCAAAGTAATAACAATTATTCTTTTTTTACTTTTTTTTTCTTTTTTACTAGTAGCAATAATGTATTAGGATATTTTTCGGTTAGGCAGATGTCAGTGTTATATATACAGCTCATATTCAAAATATTAGAATAATTACCTTTTTTTAGAAATTGAAAATATCGTTTGGTAATTTAATGTCTTTTAATGAAAATATGCAAACGATATTTTTATTAAGAACTTATTGTTGATTAAACTTACTTGTTATCTTAAATTTAATATCATTTTTGAAAAGATTAATTGCAAAAAAAATTATTTTGAAAAGTCAAAATATTAGAATATTTATTCGAGTGGTTCAAAATATTAGAATATTTCACATTAATTCTCCTTTAATTATTACCAATCCTTAACTAGTGGCATCATTGATTAAATTCAGACTATTTTATTTAAAATCAGTATTATTTTTTGCAGTTTGTTTCTTTTTCGTCTTAAAATGGGCCGTGTGAGTGATATTCCTGAATCTACTAAACTTCGTATGGTTGATTTGTATCGGCACGGTAAAAATCAATGTTTTATAGCGAATTATTTACATTGTTCGCAATCGAGCGTTAGTAAAATACTAACACAATATTCAAAAATTGGAAAATTTCAAAATAATCGCCGAAATGGTGGCCGAAAACCAAAAACATCTGCTAGAGATGACAGGAAACTGAAGCGTATAGTTAAGAAAAACCGTTTTAAAAGTGTGCGATTCTTGCACCGAAAATGGAAAGAAGAAGGAGTTGAAGTTTCTACATCGACAACATTAAGATGTCTCCATAAATTTAAATTTGAATCTCGTGTACCGAAAACAAAACCTCTCATGACTGCAAGACAAAAGCGTATAAGATTGAATTGGTGTAAATCAAGACGTTTATGGAGCAATGAAGATTGGAAAAATATATTATTTAGTGATGAAAGTATGTTTTGTGTTTCATATGGTAATCAAGGTATTCGAGTTTGGAGAATGAAGCAAGAAGCATTTGATAAAGAATGCCTTAAACGTTCCGTAAAATTTGCTGCTAGTGTCATGGTTTGGGGTTGTATGAGTGCAGAAGGACCTGGAAAGTTATGCATCGTCTACGAAAAGGTTAACTCTCTGATATATCAAGAAATTTTAGAATATTACATGAATCCATCATCAGAAGATTTATTTGAAGATGATTTCATCTTTCAACAAGATTTAGCGTCCCCGCATACCTCGGTGTCAACTAAGAATTGGTTCCGCGAACGCAACATTAAGGTACTTCCTTGGCCACCAAATTCACCAGATCTTAATCCCATCGAAAACTTATGGTGTATAATGAAGAAAAAACTTCAAGAAAATCCTCCTTCAAGTAAAACTGAGTTAGTGGCACGTATAAAGTCTATTTGGGCTAATATTGATAGAAATGTTTGTAAACACCTTGTATATAGTATGCAAGATCGATTGTACGCTGTTATGAAAGCTAAAGGGGATGCTACAAAATATTAACTACCATTTACTTCATATTCATAAGGTAATATTGTTGCGTAAAATAAAATATTCTAATATTTTGAACCAATCTAAATTTTATTCTAATATTCTGGTGTGTTTAAGGAAGCTGTATATCTAATTTATTGTGCTGTATTTTATATTTTATAGATGTTAAAATCTTATCTAAACATCCCAGATTTAATTTATAAGAAATTTAATTGCATTTACTTAGTATAAAAAATAAATAAATGACAAATAATTTTTTCTTATTACTTTTTCTCAATTATTCTAATATTTTGAATATGAGCTGTACATATATAAGGATTAGATTAAATTTAAGTACGATAATTCAATCGGTAAATTAATTATAACAGATGTAAATTTTCCAAGAGGTTAATTGGGTAATTCGTTGAGGTTAATTGGGTAAAATAGTCCTCCAGTGTTTGTGTCTGGGATGGCTCAGTTGGAAGAGCATTGGCAGCTTCAGTCAATACATTCCTGGTTCGAATCCTGGCCTGGACTTTTTTCACTCAAAATTGAAAAATTTACATCTGTTATATATATGGATATTTGTGATCTCAATTTCAAGAAGTCATTCATGTTGGACTTTGGTAACAAGTGAAAATGTCTAAGTTATGAAAGTAACTAAAGAGAAATAAAGCAATTTCAATTGGATATTCTAGTCCCTCTAACAAAGTATCTTCATTTTCAAATTACAAGGGGGGAAAAAGGCAACCAGTTTCTTTCTTATTGAGATTTATTGTATTATATTAATGCTATGTATGCTTCTTTAAATGGATTTTTGTTTATTGATTTAGGAAAATACTACAAAAATATATCCCCAACTGCTTTGTGGAAACAAGCAGTTAGTTTTGTTTAAAAATCCTATTTATTAAATTTAATTTATAGAGCTATTTATATTGTATATAAAAATTGGTGTTTATATATAGTACAAATTTTGTAATCCAAATCTCCCAGTATAGCTAAAAATTGCAAAGGAAAAAATTTTTATTATACTGAGATAAAACCTTGAAACTGGATCTTTTTACAAAGTCTAAAAATTTCTGCTTAAAAAATAAATATCAATCGAAAAATTCGTAAATTACTGTAAGAATTCCGATTAAACTTTTTTTTAAAAAAGAATTTTTTTTTTAATATACTGCGCTAATTAAACTGCTATTTTTTTTTTTTTTTTTTTTTTTTTTTTTTTTTTTTGACTCCTTTTACAAATGTGAAAATTTACTACGAAGAAACGCAAAAAAAAAAAAAAAAAAAAAAAAAAAATGCGTTTTAAAAGGTGTCTAAATTGCATCTTTTAATTTCGTGTATATATTAGTATTTTCTACTTTAAGCCCAACCAGCAGGCTTCAAAATCATATCTTTAAGCTTATTATCTTAAGCTTATATTATTTATTATAAAACTCGACAAAATGTCTGTTTTACGCAGTGCACGATAACAATTTTGCCGTAAATCTGTTTAAAAGAAAGTCTCATTTCTTTAAGCCGTGCGTACGCAATCGTCTTGGCACGGCCAATCGCTTGGCTTCCTGTTTAGAGCGATAAACATGGCCGGATTAAGGGGGGGGCTAAGGGGGCTGCAGCCCCGGGCCCCAACCAGTCAGGGGCCCTCAGCAGAGGCTTAAGTTGTACCAAAGTTTCGTTTACAACAATTACAGGGGTGTAAGAGCTGCGCGAAATCGCCGTTTTTTTTTTTTTTTTTTGCAACTTAACTTGAATTGCCATTTGACGTCATTGCTGTCTGTATCTCCGAAAATTTCTAGGTTTAACAAAAGTGGCGTAGAAAACGAAACGAAAAGAGTCGCGTAAAAAAGCGCGAATTTAGTCAAAAAAAGAACGGATTTAATCAAGATCGCGGAAAAGCGCAATTTCCTTCAAATGGCCGTGGGAAAAGCCTTAATTTCGTCAAAAGGTCTTGGAAAAAGCGCGAATTTTGTAAAAAGGACACGAAAATAGCACGAATTTTGTCAAACGGTCGCGGAAAAAATGCGAATTTCGTCAAAGGATGACCCAAAAAACAGCGATTTTGGCAAAGAATCGTAAAAAAACGCGAATTTCATCAAAGGGAGGAAGGAAAAACGCGATTTTCTTTAAAAGATCGCAGAAAAGGTGCAAATATAATCAAGAGTTCACGGAAAAAGAGCAAAATTTGTCAAATCATCGGGAAAAAACGCAAATTTTGCGAAAGAATAGCGAAAAAAAATGTGAATTTTGTCAAAGTGTGGCAGGAAAAGAGAATTTCTTGAAAAGTTGTTCTCGGGGGAAAAGCGCAAATTTTGTCAAAGGATCGCGAAAAAACGTGAATTTTGACAAAGAACCTCGGAAAATTGCGAATTTCTTCAAAGGTTCGCCAAAAAAACGTAAACTTTCAGAAAGAAGGGCGAAAAAAAACGTAAATTTTGTCAAAGTGCGGCAGAAAAGCGAGAATTTTTTTAAAAGCTCGTGGGAAAAAGCGCATATTTAGTCAAAAGATTGTGGGAAAAGAGCGAATTTTGACAAAGAACAGCTAAAAAATGTGAATTTCGTCAAAAGATTACCGAAAAAAATGCGAATTTTGAGAAAGAACCGCGAAAAGAAAGCGCGAATTTTGTCAAAAGGATGCAGGAAAAGCACAAATTTCATAAAAAATTGCGAGAAAAGCGCAAATTTAGTCAAAAGAGCCAAAAGTGTCGCCGCCGAAAATAAGCGAATTTTGACAAAGAACCGAGAAAAGCGCGAATTTCGTCAAAAATTGCCGATAAAACGCGAATTTTGACAGAAATCCGCAAAAAACACGAATTTCGTCTAAGGATGGCAGAAAAAGCGCAAATTTCTTGAAAAGATCGCGGGAAAAGCACAAATTTAGAAGAGAGCGAAGTTTGTCAAAGAGACGCGGAAAAAGTGTAAATTTCTACAGAGGATCGCTTGAAAAAAACGCGAATTTCGACAAAGAATCTCTGAAAAAAACATGAATTTTGACAGAGAATCGCTGAAAAAACGCGAATTTCGTCAAAGAGTGGCAGGAAAAACGCAAATTTCGGAAAAAGATCACAGGAAAAGCGCAAATTTTGTCAAAAGGTTGCGGAAAAAAAACGAATTTAAAAACACAATTAAAGATAACAAAGAAAAAAAATGATTAACATTATACATATTCAAAATCTAAGATTTGTATTTTAGGATTAAAAAAACAAAACAAAGGTGTGTGTGTGTGTGTATTTGAGGAGGGGGTGACATTCAGTATCGTGGTAGGAGGCTTAAGATTTCCAATAGCGTAAGGGAGGGGGCCCAAAATTCCCAGTAGCCCCGGGCCCCAGAAGTGCTTAATCCGGCCCTGGCGATAAATATATGAGTGTGAAACGGGTTCCGCTCTCGTTTCTGGCAAACCTCGCTTCCAACCATGGAGCTAAGAAGGTATACCTTGTTAGTTCCATGCTTCCAACTCTAGTGGGAGGAGTTTGACGCGGCGTTTTTTTGACGCCTCAAATGTGCGTGTAATAGCACTTTAAAAGTTTCAAAGTTTTGTGGCCAGCATTTTTTTTTTTTTTTTTTTTTTTTTTTTTTTTTTTTTACGTAAAAAATATCAGAATTCCCCAATATTACCGTTTTATTTAATAATAGAATAGATCCATGACTAAATCAAACATTTTTTAATGTAAAATACATATTAGAATTTCGTTTTACTTCGAAAATGTCATTAAATAAAGTAACGATTACTAACCGAAAATTATGTTGTAGATTTTGGGAATGAAAAATGTTGGCAGTTGAATTTCACAGCTTGAAGGATTGTAATCCAAAAAAGTTATTAAACCTGCATTTCTTGTTAATATATATATATATATATCGTATTTTCCAATTAACAACAAAAGACCTTTTCTATATTTCTTTCCTCAAATTATTTTCATAAAACACGGTTTTAATTATAGTGCATTCATGTCCGGCTTTAAAGGATCAAAGAGGGACATAGTAAAAGGCTAAAGACTGAAAATATGCAAAATATTTGGAGAAAATCTAAAAGATGTCATTTAAAGAAGCTATTATAAAAAATTCCCCAGGGCACCGTGGCTACTGCTCTCCCTAAGTGCACGTGTTCTCTCTCGATCGTATGCAAAGATGCCTACTTTGCTTTCTGATCAGAGACTTGCGAAAGGGGGTAATCGGCTCGGGCGGGGAAATTTACGGGGCGCCAAATTTATACTACGAATGTCATTTTTCGCCCGGTATAAGAAAAAGTTGGGTAAGGGGCGCCAAATTGAAACTTTGCTCCGGGCGCAATTTTCTCTTCGCATGTCCCTGTTTCCGATCCTAAAATTGTTTAGATCTATCTTTAATCTCTTTCTTATTTAAAAATACTTCTTGTGATGCCTTTCTTTCTAACCGATGACCAGGCCCCTACCTGCCGAGTTACCTCAGCTTAACGGATTAGATACCTGGTATCGGGGCGAGTGACCGCCTAATCGCCGCGTAACGGCAATAAACCCGATAACTTCGCTTCTCAAATTATCATATTTGTAGTCGTTGCTTCTCATTTGAGCATTCTTTGTTTTGTTGGTTACTTAATGTTACATCTGGTTGTTTGTACTGCATATGGCTACTCAAGTTGGTCTCGTAATTTATAGCCTTGATCAGATGACGAGACCTTCACCTGGCAAGGTACCTCCAGAGGTATAATTCACAGGTAACTTGGAAGACTTTGTACCCACGACGGATTTTACATGCACCAGGCGCCATTAGCGTACATGACGGAATTTTAGCCGACAGACAGCCTGAGTCCTACAACCAAAAGCAGTGAGTAAAATGTTCTGCCAACTTGGACACCGTCTGTTGACTGAGGATTATTCCCTAAACGAATTCTCGAAAATTAGTACATTAGTCAAAAATGCATGATACTACGAGAAAAAAAATATTTAAACGGCTTAAGCACTTAGGGGTGCAAAGTTTCTTCTGGATGAGGGCGCACCGGCCCTCGGGCCGATGGGCCGGCGGGCCAGTCCGACCCTGGATGGAACGTGTCTTACTGAAAGCTGTACTCTTTAAAAGTTTTTAAACACAAATTTTTACTTTGCACTCGGTTTACTTTGTACTCGGCTCCGAAGGAAATCAAACTCGACGGAAGCATCTATCGCTAAGCCAAGTATGATCATCGCCAAGTTACGTGAAAACAGTGCCGAGAGCAACAACCAATTAGAGTGCCAGCTTGGGCTTGGAACGACGAAGGTGGTTGGAAAAAAAATTACGCATTTTCATTAACTTTCTAAAAATTTTCCTTTTAAGTGAAGAATCTGATTTAATAATTAAAACATCCAGAAAATGGAGTGAATTATTAACTTCTTTTTCCATAGTAAATTTAATGTTGTCAGCAAGTTGATTTAACTTTTCAAAAAATTCCAACAAAGCTGGTTCTCCCTCCTCCCAAAGTACAAATATATCATCAACATATCTTAACCACAGTCTAGGTTTATAATTGTCTGAGCGAAGCGAAGTCTTTATACTCAGAGATACGTAACGATATTAAAATTCAAAAAAATTTTTTCGTCAAGCAAATCTCAAAAAGTACTTGTTAGATTTTGATTCTGTTTGTACCAGAAGGTACCTATGAAGGTAACCTCGTGAATGCACCTACTTTTAAAAATTAATTCCAAATGGTTTAAAAGTTATATTTAAAAAACTGATAAAAAAAGCACAATTTATATGCATACGTCACAGAAGCGTGGTGAGCGCACAGGTGAGCGTGATTTTCACCGGCTGGACATTTTCGTAGATAACCGAATCAGTACATGGAGTAAATAGTAATCATTTTCGCACTCAGAAATATTGAATGCAATAAAACATTTTAAAATTTAATCATGCAGGAAAATAAAACTGTTATTTTTTTATGTTAAAAAATGTCATAAAAACTTTGATTTTGAGATTTTGTGATTATCTCTTAACAGCACTTTTTGATCGCTAAAAGAATGTTTTACATATTTCGCGTGTGAAAATTAGAAACAATTACGTTTTTAAATAAAAAGTTTCTTTTATGACATCATTTTCCCTTTATATTTATTTTCATTGCATGTTTTCTTTTAACTTATATTTTGTTTGTGTATGGAAGTCAATTCTGGTCACTAATTTTTCGGCACGGATACCACAAGCGCATCAGATTTGGCGCAATTTTTTTCAAAGCCCATTTGGCGAAAACTCCCTTTTCAAATAACGCTTACATACACATTTTTAAATTATTTTCTATTTTCAGAAAGAACTTACAGTAAATAAAATAATAATAATAATTAATAACTATAAAAAGAAATATTTTATATAATTAAAACAAAAGAAGGAAGTGAAAGTAAATAAACAAATAAT
Organism: Maratus speculifer; assembly: GCA_964019185.1. NCBI lineage: Eukaryota > Metazoa > Arthropoda > Arachnida > Araneae > Salticidae > Maratus > Maratus speculifer. Next base: position 69,700,354 of record OZ025296.1, read on the forward strand.
AAATAAATAAAGCCGGGTTACCATCTCAGGTAAAACAAGTTGGAAATTGCACGTGAAGCGTAGCAAATTAGGTGCGTTCGAACGATAACGAAGCTTTAAAAATATTACGTTCATATATCAATCTCATAACATTGTAAATAGTGAACTACAATTAAAACGCTCATCAAACAATGTTCTCCCTATACCATTATGTAATGGAATACTTTTGTGTGGCCTTGTAAATCAATAACAAATGTTCTTTGCACCACAAATTATGTAAGATGTATATTATAATATGTACTTTATAGTTGCATATAAATTTTATTAAGTTCGCATGAGTGTAACACGATTAAAATGCATTTGAAACATTTTTCCCCATTGACCGTAATGTAATGGAATACTTTTGATTGTCCCTGTAATTGATCTATGCATCCGATTTTCATAAAATTTGTAATAACTCGAAAATATTATGCAATAATTATGTATTTTAAATTTCAAACGTATAGAATATATTTGAAACTTTTTCCCCATTGACCATAATGTAATTGAATACTTTTGATTGTCCCTGTAATTGATCTATGCACACGATAATCAAAAAATTTGAAATAACTCGACAGAATTATGTAATAATTGCGTATTTTAAATTTCAAACGATTAAAATGCATTTGAAACTTTTTTCCCCATTGACCGTAATGTAATGGAATACTTTTGATCGTCCCTGTAATTGATCTATCCATCCGATTCTCATAAAATTTGAAATGACTCGACAAAAATATCTAATATTTATGTATTTTAAATTTCAAACGATTCGGTTGGGTAGTTTTTGCGTTGTTATATGCGGACAGACGGACGGACGGACGGACAGACGGACGGACTGAACGACAACTATAGGTGCTACGTATTATATAATTACGAACGCACCTAATAATGCCATTTTGACGCCAATTATGTACCCTGGTGCATATGTGACATCTTTTCCCATTTTTCATCCGTTTCCTGTTGGCATAATACTTTGAAATATGGAGTATGTATGCATACCTGGGAGCAATACTGGAATTAGACATTGATTTTTTTTAATTCGATCCAAAAGGAGGCAACGGGGCTATTTTTTAAAGATTTATACAATTTATACTGCATAAAGGAGCCACTTACCTATTTCTATATACCAGAAGAAGTAAGTGGTATGTAAAAACAATTATAGTATACATAAATAAAATACTTGAGATAATATACTAGAGATATAAGAACGGGGTTTGGCGAGATTTTTTATGCCAATTAGGCGAAAACATCGTTTTGATTACCAGATGCATACAGCATGCTATAACAACACGTTATTTATTTATTTCAAAAGGAAAAAAAAAGGAATAAACGAAATATTTTCTGTTATTAAAAAAGATATAATAATCAATATAAATGATAATATTTTTAGAACAAACAATTTATTATAACATTTATATGATAACCAGCATGTTATGCAACTAAACGCCATTTTGGCATCAATTAGGTACCTCGGTGTGTATAAGGTATATATGTGCCATATTTATTTGTAAAACGGAGCATGAACGTTTACCAAGTGTGTTTTCATAGTCGCTTATATCTTTTTGCAACATAGCGCACCTTTCAAAGCCAAAACTGCAAAAAAAAAAAAAAAAAAAAAAAAAATCAGTAATTGCAGTATGTTTTTAATGTAATGAACATTCCGTAATCAGTAGGCTCGATAACCAGACCTCGTTTTTTTGCTTTAAAAGATGATATTTCATACGACGTCTTTTTTGGATTCGTCGTTTTTCCTTATTTGATAGTATGCGTCTACTCGTTTTGTAACTTTTTTTTTTGTAACTTTCTTCTTTATTAACAGCGACATTTGGATTTCCTATTTAAATAAAAAAATTTCTAAATACAAAGAATTTTATTAAAGTAAATAAATAAATGAAATGCGGACATTTGGCTCAAAGCACAAAATTTTTCCTATTGAGTTAATAAAAATCAGTAAAAACATAATTTTTATGATAATAAAAAAGTGACTTATGTAATAACAGAGTCATATATTATGTACGTTATGGATTAAGTGTGAATATTTCTCCACCATTTATAAATAATAATAATAATAAAATAAAATGCGGACAGACCAAAGTCTATATTTGACAACAACCATTTTCTAAATGCTTTAAAAAAATGGCCAATGAAAAGTGATATTTCAAAAGTATTATGAAATTAGTTAAAAAACATTTATTTTAAACTAAATGAATAAAAGATTTATATTTTTAATGAAATAAATGGAATTTGAAAAATTATTGAAAATTTATCACCATAGATGTATCAATATTACAATATTACCTTGTATGCAAAATGGAACAATTAGCAATACTTTTTGTGCCCGAAAAATGGTCGTTGCTTTTTTTAAGGTTAAAAAGTAGATTACGAAATATTCCTATACAGAGATGCCAAACCCCCGCTTATTGCACAACAGAATTTTCTTATAGGAAAAGTTATTTTTTAAAATCTGCAGAATGTTCCAATTTAATAAAACATTTTCTGTATTAAATTACCGGTATCCAAAATGCCGGAGACTTGGCAGCTCTGCCTATAGCATTTAATCACGGTACTTTTTTTAATCGGATTCAAATTTAGTGAAGACAACGTTTTTTGGCCAAAAGCAGCTTTTTTCCACATGTGTAACTACGATACAATTCCTTGATGCTGAAATAAAAAGGTTTTAACTTATGCTATTATTGCTTCCTCTTATTTATTTATTTGAATTTTAAATAAGATGACTCAAAATCGTGTTTTTTAAATGTACGGAAAAAATGCATTTCGAGAGAGGGCGAAAAGAACAATATTTGGTGATTTATTACTTGCGTTTGGCTAAGTGTCTTACTACCTTGTATTCAATACTCTTTACAATACTTCGCAGTTATATGGACTTAGGCGCTTTTGTAAAAAGTTTGACATAATCCGGGCTTAAGAAAGTGAGTTTTTTTCTGAATAATACAAATAAATGAAAAATGAATACTAAGAAATACTAATAAAAGAAAAATGAAGCATTATATTGATCTATGTATATTTAAAAATGCATCTGCTAGCACTAATTAGATAATTTATGTGTAAATAATAGGAGATAAATAGCTTTTGATTCTGTATTTCTATGCTATAAAGCATTAACGTTTGTGTGTCTTTCGTTATCATTGGGAGTACACTGTAAAAAAAAAAGGGTCGATCTACTAAAAAAACTTTAGTGATCCTTGTAATTACTAAAAAATTTTTAGTAATCTTAGTCGATTACTAGAAAATCTGTAAGCATTACTAGAAAAAAGTTAGCAATGGATAGAGTTAATAGTTTTACATTTTTTAATAGCTATTACTAAAACGGACTTGGTGTGGCCTTGATGGCATAGTGGTTATAGTAACGGACTCCAGGCTAAAAGGTCCCGGGTTCGATACCAGACTCTGCCAAATACGTCCCGAATGTATGTAGTGTAAGTACTCGTTAATAAAGGGGTTATGAAAATCCTGTAAGAGCAGGTAGCAAATTTTTGGTGCTGCCATCTATTGCGGTTTTGCCGAAAATCCATCGCTTCAGAAGTTTGGATGCAACTCGAAGGAAGCTGCTGTCCTTCGGGCGCACGTAAAGGTTATTAAAAATAACTTTGGAGCTATTACTAAAATTTTCTTGGTGGCTCATACTAAAAATTTTTAAGTAAGTTATACAAAAAATTCTTTTGTTCAGTTTACAAAAGAACTGCTTGTTTCACTTGCAAAAAAAAGTTTGTAATGGTTACTGAAAAATTCTGTGGAATACAAATTTACTAAAGAATTTTTAGTAACCTCTTGAAATTTTTTTTACAGTGTACGTAGCCGATTAAAAAAATAATGTGGGCAAAAAATGTTGGTAACCATCTTTGCTGCAAAATATACTATATTTTGCGTAGGAACAATAATCAACATCAATGCACGAGCAAAAAAAGTTCTAAAATTGAGAATTCTTTGATGTTAATATGACTAAAAATTTAAAATATATATTTTTTTTTGTGGCAACTTTTAAGATATAATATTCTCGTTATGAACGATTTCTAAAATATTCAACAATTTAATTTCACAAATTAAACATTTTTTTTTCTAGAAAAAGTTTTAAAACCAATTTATTGAGAATATTGCAATTTCTAGGGTACTTTTGGGGTCAGAAACTATAACTTTGGCATCACAGTAACTTATAAAACGTAAGTGCTCGTTTAGGACAAATTTAAAAAAAAGGATTCCTTAACTCTTATCGACAACCTCATTGCATCCGTGGAAAACAGATATTCAACATTCTAAACTATTCGGACGGATTTCACACCATATAAAATACACTCCATTCTCTTCAAACATAATAGTTTTTGTTATTTATAGTTTCTCAAATCGGTGTGGAGCTTCTGTTTATGCTCATGACATCATTTCAAAGAGTTATATTTCCAATATAGGAAAATTTGGTGTTTCATTTTCTGTATTACTTTTAACATTTTGCATATTTTCAATTTTATATCCATGCATGGTTTACTTTTCTTTTATAAAAATAGTATATGCAACTTTATATATAAGTTTTGTAATTCTATGATTCAATATGCTTATTTTCATCATATTTTATCACAATGAATGACCAATTAAAGGTAACATCTCATTTTCTTTACTTATCGCAAGTTATTAAATGTGTATTCTCAGCAATATCGCTCAGACTAATCCCTCTAAGGGAAGTCCTAGTTGTCTGAGCGAAGCGGAGTCTTTATACTCAGAGATACGTAACGATATTAAAATTCAAAAAAATTCTTTCGTCAAGCAAATCTCAAAAAGTACTTGTCGGATTTTGATTCTGTTTGTACCAGTAGATACCTATGAAGGTAATCTGGTGAATGCACTATCTACGAAAAGTTAGTTCCAAATAGTTTAAAATTTATATTTAAAAAACTGATAAAAAAGGACAATTTATTTGCATACGTCACAGAAACTTAGTGTGCGTCATTTTTCACTGGCTGGATATTTTCGTAGACAACCGAATCAGAGTACATGGAGTAAATAGTTGTCTTGACGAAGAGAAGACTAATACACATAGTACGTAACTATATTAAAAGTCAAGCATAACTCTTTCGTTAAGCAAATCTGGAAAAATACATATCGGATTGCGATTCTGATTGTACCAAACGGTACCTATGAGAGTAACCTACTGAATGCACCTACTTTCAAAAATTAGTTCCAAATAGTTTTAAAACTATTTTTAAAAAACTGATAAAAAGCCCAATTCATTTGCATACGTCACAGAAATATTGTGTGCGTCACTTTTTACCGGTTGTATATTTTCGTTAGATACCCAAATTTAAGCACATGGAGCAAGGAAAATACGCAAACAATTTTTAAGTACAATTAGTTATATTGAAACTTAAGAAACAAACTCAAAAATAATTTTGTTCTTGTTGTTAATTTAAAAGAAAAAAGTCTTAATTCTTAGTAACTTAGTATTAGTATTTGAGATTTTGCGATATTTTTTATAATAGCACTTAGTAGCCGCCATTAGCATCTTTTATATTTCGCATCTCCGCACATGCAAATTGGAAACAATTATGTCGTGTTTAAATAAAATATGTGCTGAAATAAAATATTGGTACTTCTTAGTTATCTCGTGATCAATTTCGCCAAATTGTACATATTTACATATTTTTTATTTCAAATAACAAAATAAGAAATAAATTAGTGAAACATTGATAAAAATTCAAATAATAAAGAATACTGCCCAGTTAAACTGATGGCATTGAGCTCACAGGCTACAAATACTAATTGTACATTAAAGCCTTATATTTTCAAGGGTTAATTCCGTTCGAAAAAAAATTGAGAAGGGGAAACAACTCTCCCCTTTCCTCTTTTTTTATACTTAATCATTGAAACTCCTATACTATCAAAGACATGCTTTATCATATAAAAAATCTATATCCAAAATTCAGAGCAAATGAGATAATTCTTAATAAAAACCCATTTAGCATTTATATAATTTAAAAGGAGTTATCCCCCTCTTTTATACTTAACCATTAAACTTCCAAAACTATTCAGAGATTTGAACGAAATCTGACAATTCTGCTTGAAAAACCCATTTATATAAATTAAGGGGGGAGCATTAGAACCCCTGTTCCCCTTATTTATACTTATTCAATGAACACCTAATAACAGTCACGGAATCGCCTCATCAGAATGATCCTAATCTAAATTTTGAACGAAAATTAATTCTGCATGAAAATCCCATTTATATCAACTAACGGGGGGGGGGATTAGAGCCCCTGTTCCCCCTATTTATACTTATTCAATGAACACCTAATAACAGTCACGGAATCGCCTCATCAGAATGATCCTAATCTAAATTTTGAACGAAAACTTAATTCTGCATTAAAATCCCATTTATATCAACTAACGGGGGGGGGGGCATTAGAACCCCTGTTCCCCCTATTTATACTTATTCAATGAACAACTAATAACAGTCACTGAATCGCCTCATCAGAATGATCCTAATCTAAATTTTGAACGAAAACTTAATTCTGCATGAAAATCCCATTTATATCAACTAACGGGGGGGGGGGCATTAGAATCCCTGTTCCCCCTATTTATACTTATTCAATGAACACCTAATAACAGTCACGGAATCGCCTCATCAGAATGATCCTAATCTAAATTTTGAAAACTTAATTCTGCATGAAAATCCCATTTATATCAACTAACGGGGGGGGGGGCATTAGAACCCCTGTTCCCCCTATTTATACTTAATCAATGAACACCTAATAACAGTCACGGAATCGCCTCATCAGAATGATCCTAATCTAAATTTTGAAAACTTAATTCTGCATGAAAATCCCATCTATATCAACTAACGGGGGGCATGAGCCCCCCGTTCCCCCTCTTATACATATCGAATGAACTCCAAAAACTAATCAGGGAAGCGCCTTGTCAGGATATACCTACATACAAAATTTCAAGTGGATCGGATATTTTTATCATGAGTTATCGCGTTACGTACATACGAACATACATACAGAACGGACGGGCACATAAGCTCTCAGGCTATGATAGCCTGTGAGCTAAAAAGCGGTATAAAAATCACTTGATGACGTTTTAAACACATGTTTACATTGTTTAATAAGACATTCACGATCATTCATGATTGGCATTTTATCTTATCGTTTGGCGATAATTTTTTAGTCTACAGGATAATCAAGTAACACAAAAAAAGGAACTATAGTTGAAGCGAAGAATAAACAGTTATAAGAAATAAACATAATAAAAAATATAATAAAAAATATGAATATCACAATAAATCGTAACACACTTATAGCAATATTCAAAAAGAACGTTTTCATCAATTTGGCGGGGGAAAAATCGCGCTAACATGTAGCTTATATTTTTACTCATCATTATGACATCTGTGCCATATTTACGAGTAAAGATAAGCAAAAACGATCATCAGGTTTGAAATCTCAATTTCTGAATCCCAAACTGGACCATGATTTATAAAAACGCCAAGGTAAAGATATTATTTGAAAAGTATCATGAAATTAGAGCAGAGTAATCATATACGCATCGGGTTTGGCGCAAATTTCGCGAAAATCATTTTTGAATAAATTTCGATTATTTTAAAAAATAAGTAACAATAAAAAAAAGCACGATTAAATTTAGGTTATATAAATATAGAAAAAAACAAGCAATTTATTAATAAACTAGCAGCCTCCGCCCGCTACGCTGGTCAGTATCTCTAAAATAATCTTGAATCAAACGAAATATATTTAAATAAACAATCTTAATATCGAATCAAATACCCACAATTTTTGTCTGATTTATGTAATCTTACATTGGTCAGTTCAAAGTTCATTTTGATGACAAAGTACCTCTAAAATGACTAAATAACTGACAAATTACAAAAGTACTAAAGTAATTAAGATTTTTTTTCGTAGTTTTTTTTTTTTTTTTTTTGTATCTTGAATTCCACTTGAATTGCTTCTACCTGAATTTGCTTCTGAGGTATGATGAAACATGTTATTATTTTAGACCATCCGATGAACTTCCTAAAGGAAAGATTTATATATATATATATATATATACCGGGTGTCCAGTAAATAACTGACCCATTTTGAACTTAAATAACAAATAAACGGTTTGAGATAATAATGCGCGGTTTGCGGTATTGTTATTAGAAAATCAATAAATTTTTAAACATGTACTTTGTTAATATAGTTTAAATTTCGGAAAAAAATATCGCGCTGGCGGTAACAGGCTGTTTGAATACAGACATGACTCTAATTTCCATAAATGTGAGATTTTCGGCTGAACCTGAATCTATATGCAGGCCCGTAGCCAGGATTTTCTTTCGGGAGGGGCTCAATTTTGGAATTTTTTCTGTTCTTACAAAAGTAAATTGAATGATATTCAGTAAAAAATTTTAAAAATAATCTAGGCTTATCCTAATGTGTGTTTCTACGTCGGATACTTGTTAACTATGTCAAATATTGTATTTTCATATTTAATTTTTTCAATTTCTGTTGCAATTTTTAACTTTTAAGAGCACTTCCAATTTCCAAACCAATTTGTGAACCGGAGAGTTTTTAGGAAAATTTTTTCTGCGAAACTTAAAAAGCACAAACTAATAATGTTTGAGATGAGTCTCAAGTAGGGGAAAGGGGGGCACATTTGAACTGGGGGCACCGTTGAACATTAAATATTTTCCTTCAAATAAATTATTTTCTAAAAATGTCTGTGGCAATACATTACTATTGCTTCAGTGCAATAAGTATACAAAGCTCATCCATTTTGTATGCACAATACTGTCTAAGCTAGATATATATTTTTCTCCCTCTTGAATCTAAACTTAAGAAAATAATGTTGTAAGATTTTTGTTCAAAATTTTGTATCTCTTAAATTTTGGTTTTTTGTTCAACACTTAAATAAAGATGTAATCTTTAGTTTATAAGTTTTGTTTTATTCAAATTCATCAGCCGAATTGAGTAAACTGTTGTAATGTTGAACTTTATGTGATGGGGCACCCTTGAAAAAAAATCTGGAGCACCATTGAACATGTCAAACTGTGAAGTAAAGAGTTGTTGATGTACGTAAATGTTACTATTTTTGGAATTTTTTCTATGTGAAAAGAGGTTAATTAAGAATATCAAAGAACATGAACTTATACTGTTAACAATCCTTCTTTACTGTAAACATGTATTACAATCTCTGGATGTATCAGCGATTGGAAGTGTCAAACCTAAACTTGATGATGGCATTCTTTTATTTGATAATTGCAAAATCTGGATACACAATAATGATTCATGGTTTAGTAGGTTTGTCTAACAAAGCCTATACTCTTTCATTTACTCTTTCCCAAACTACGGAATTATTAGTACTTTCGTACTAGATAAAACTGAATTTAAGTCAAGTTTTTTCATAAAAAGTGTTAATGAAGAATTTTAATTTTCCAGAAGCATCAGATATCATATTGGTGTATTACAAGGATATTTTAAAAAAGTTTTCTTAAACAAACATAAATTCAAAGACATTCTGTGTTGTTGCACTTTTTGACGATTGAAAACACAAAATCACAAATTTTCCGGGATGGGATATCTCATTTCTTCGGGGGAGGGGAAATGTCCCCCTCCCGGGCGACCCCCCTGAATTCAACACTGTTTACTAATGCAATAGAAGCAATCATTATAACTTATCAAGAGTTCCTGTAATTTCCCAAAGAATGGAAATCATAGTAAAACTACTCAGTCTATCATCGACCATAACGCTTCGAGTCAGATTTAATTATTTTCTTTGCCGAAAAATATATTTCAGCAGTGACTTTTGTTACTCGGCTTTCAAACAAAACTGTCAGCAAGTGTTTGATTTTATCGTAATACGTCACATTACAGTACTAAAACTTTTAAAACCTCTGTGTTGGTGTCAACATTAGCAATTTTTTTGCACCCTAATTCATATTCAGTTTTCACTTGCTACATTGACACTATATCCTGAAAATATTGCATCAGATTCTACAATTTGCTTGCTTTTTCCAGAGAAGCACATCCCGGAAGATGTAACTGGGAATCTCTTAGAATGTCTTCATTCGAAATGAATCGATAATTTAAATTTTGAATAAGACTTTCTACATGGGGAAATAAGACCATGATATTGTAATACTTGTCGGTGGATTTAATTTGAGGGTTTGTACTTTTTGCCTGTCTAAATGTCAGACTTGGGATCTTTATTTCAGTTTTGAAGATGTCTTCCCGAAGTATTGATGTACAATAAAATTTCACAAAAGATTTCTATTTCATTTTTCTGCATATTTATGTAAAAGGATTGGGCATCTTCAGCATGGGTTACAATCAATATTATATCACGAGTTTTTTTTTTTTTTTTTTTTTTTTTTTTTGAAGAACCTATTATGATTGTCAGACAGAAAACCTTCTGACAAACAGACAAGCTTATGAGAAAATGATTCTTCTCCCTGACTGCCAAAAAAACTCCAGCTGTTGAAGAAATCTTCCATGTGTTTTTCGAAATATTTTCTGAGTTAATACAAATGTATTTAAGTAGCTCAACAAAAGTCAATATGCTTTCATGCCTCTCGATAAAATTTGTATTACAAATGCGGAAAAGCTATATTCTTTTGTTTTCTAGGATATATGATGCAATTGCTTCTTGAAGTGCTAAATTTGCCTTCAGGTGATTTTTAAAAAATTTTGTCGCTGCTTTAACAAGTCCATGCATGATATTTTCGAATGAAGGGAATCAGCATGTTGTTGGACAAGGCAAGATTTAACCAATGGCTTTCAGAGAGGACGTATTTAATTTTTAGATATTCTGAAGAATTCTAGAATGAATCCCTCTAACATGACCAAACTTATTGGCTACTTTGTCATACGCCTATGCGACACATTTATACTTGCCAAGACGTAGTTCATCACAATGTTGTAAAATTACTTTTCTAGAATTTTTGAGATATTTATTGGAATAACACGTGAAAAATAATTTCGAATTATTGGGTTTTGTGAATGTTTTAAAAGTTCACATATCTAGCACAAATGGCAAGAAGTTTTGCGCTTGAAATGTCCATAGTTTCAACAGCAATTAAGCTATAACAGATCGCAATATATATTTTCATAATTAATACTTCGGTAACTGTATCCCAGAATATTTGATATTCTGAGTTTCTAGGGTGAAATAAATAGCATTTTTAAGGATATTTATAATGTCTCGTTTCAATTCATTCGCTCCAGACTTTGCTCAAAACTTAAAAGAACTGTTAACTAGTCTTTTTTATACCAATTTTTCTAAAGTTAGAGGTTCGTCATCTTCGTCAGTGGCTATTTTATTCTGCACAAAATAAGATTGTTTCAAGTATTAGTTCAAGATCTTCTCTAATTTCTTCTTTTCCTGGAGCTCTTTGAAAACTCAGCAATTAAATAATTCTATTTCTATTTTCCTGAAAAAATCTGAAGTTTGTTTGTTAAAATAATATAAGGTTTGTGATAATCTAATTGTATATCTTTTAAGAAAAACATTTAGCCTTTTTTCCAATGACTGAATCATGTAGAAAATAATCTTTCTAATTTTTCGTGATCTTTCTTATGCTGTATGCGTATCATACGTAATTTTTCTTAGTCAAATTAATGATAAGAAATTACACTTAATCGAATTTTACTTCTTATAAAGGCAGTAAAAATTACTTTTTAAAAAGAGTTTATATTTTTAGTGGTACATACCGATTAAAAAAACAATACATCCAAATAACCGATATAATGAAGGATTACCATAGCTGTAATTCAATAAATGGATATTTTTACAGCTAAAAATGCAATTGATTTTAATGTAATGGAAGATAAAAACAAACAAAACTTATTTTTTTTCATACAGATCATTTTGCATTTACAAAGTTTCGGGAGGGGCTTCAGCCCCCTTAGCCCCCTCCCTGGCTACGTGCCTGTCTATATGTTGTCGAATCTGAATCTATATGTAGAATCGACTCTCGAATCAGCTTCAAAAATAGGGTACGTTGGTTGGAAAGTGATTTAAAATAATATTTGTGATTGAACCATCTGTATTATATTTCCCCTCCTCAGTCTTGAGACTGAGATATTATTTTAAATATTATTATATTACATTAACAAAGTGCATATTTTAAAATTTATTTATATTCTAATAACAATACAGCAAGCCGCGGATTTTTATCTCAAACAGTTTTTTTGTTATTTACATTCAAAATGGGTCAGTCATTTACTGGACACCCGGTATATATATATATATATATCTGCCTTCTATTTCACTTCAAACTTCAACTGTTTTCAATAAGATGATTGTAAAAATACTGGTTTCATTGGTTTATTGTATGGTAATATATGAATTACTCTGGTTATATAATGTCCATTTATCCACATATTTCTTAGTAATTTGGTAATCTGCCTTCTATTTCTCTTCAAACTTCAACTGTTTTTAATAATATGAATGTAAAAATACTGGTTTCATTGGTTCTTTTATTGGTATTGTCTGAATAACTTTGGATGTATTTATAAAAGTATTTATATATATAAGGATTCAAAATTTCAGGTTTTTGCGCCGAAGACATCGCCAAATTAGGAAAATGTGAAGTATCTCACCAAGTACTGGATTTAAAAGAATTTGCTCAATACCATTCAATTAAGCACGAAAAAATGTATTAAAATATGCACAAAAAAACCCCCCAAATAATTAGTAAAATATTAATAAAAAGTCGAAATAAAAATCGTTTAATGACATTTTAAACACGTGAATCGTATTTAATGTGATTGAATGCGACATTCACGATCATCCATTATTAGCATCTAATCTGATAGTTTGGCGATAATTTTTTGGTCGACGGGATAATCTAGTATTACCGTTTTTAGGTGCGTTCATAATTATGTAAATACGTAGCACCTATTGTTGTCGCTCAGTCCGTCCGTCTGTCTGTCTGTCTGTCCGCATATAACAACGCAAAAACTACCCAACCGAATCGTTTGAAATTTAAAATACATAATTATTACATAATTTTGTCGAGTCATTTCAAATTTTATGAAAATCGGATGCATAGATCAATTACAGGGGCAATCAAAAGTATTCCATTACATTACGGTCAATGGGGAAAAAGTTTCAAATGCATTTTAATCGTTTGAAATTTAAAATACATAATTATTACATAATTTTGTCGAGTTATTTCAAATTTTTTGATAATCGGGTGCATAGATCAATTACAGGGACGATCAAAAGTATTCCGTTACATTACGGTCAATGGGGAAAAATGTTTCAAATGCACTTTAATGGTGTTACACTCATTCGAAATTAATAAAATTTATATGCAACTATAAAGTACATATTATAATATACATTTTAGGTTATTTGTGGTGCACAGAACATTTGTTATTGATTTACAAAGCCACACAAAAATATTCCATTACAAAATGGTATAGGCAGAACATTGTTTGATGAGTGTTTTAATTGTAATTCACTATTTGCAATTTTATGAGATTGATATATGAAAGTAATATTTTTAAAACTTCGTTATCGTACGAACGCACCTCATTTGCTACGCTTCACGTGCAATTTCCAACTTGTTTTTATTAGAATGAATGATAAATTAATTGCAAATATTTTTTCATGATAATGATTTTTCTTTCACATTCAAAATATTTCTTTTTTAGGTACTTCTAGGTTATCCCGTCGACCAGAAATTATCGCCAAACTATAAGCAAGGGCGTGCCAGCAGTATTTGGCGCCTGTGTGCAGAACTGCATTTGGCGCCCTAACCCCCCCCCCCCCAAAAAAAAAAAAACTATGAATGTTTAAAAATGTATAGTTGTCATTCTTTTGGAGTTTTTTGAACCAGAAAATCTATACTATTAACCGCAGTAAACGTCTGTCTGTCTGTACCGCTAAAAACTTTTCTCAACGGCCGAGTGGAGTGGCGCTCTGGGTGTCTATCGACTCGGGACGATTCGACCTTTTGTGATAATGAATTTCGAGAAAATCGCCCGGTAATTACCCGAGATATTAATTATTTTTAATTAATACTCTTTAATTAACTACCCGGGAAACGTGACAAAAAATCCAAGTTCCGAGACGGTTCTCTGACGGAGCTCTCCGGTCGAAACTAGCTTTCAGCGGATGAAGAACCACGAAGGTGTCGAAAATACGAAAATTAAGGAGTTTTATATAACGTTGCATCCGCGCTGCAGATTCACGGATTTAAAAACAAATTACATATTCTTGAAGGAAATTTAAAGACCTTTCTGACGGTCTATTCGGTTTCAAGAAATACGAACATTAACCTTTTGAAAAAAACGTTTTCCCGAAAGCTTTCATTTTTCATTTTTCTCCGCAGAATTTTCGACCGAAAACTATCGAATTTTAAAACGATTCCATCCTTTTTAATTTTGGAGGCACGACAAAGAAAAAAAATACCCCCTCAAAGACGCTTCTGTCTAATTTCCAACGGTGTGTTTATTTTTGAAATATTCTAATATTAACCCTTTGAAAAAAAATCGAGAAAAAGAGTCTCCGATCGTACAATTTTGTTTGCTTTTTCGACACTTTTTCCGCTCATATTTATATGAATAAAATCCCTAATTTTCAATGTTTCTTTTCCATCTTTATACACCTCTTAGTGAATACATCGTTTTGAGTTGTGTCAAAATTTCAAAAAGATACAACGGTTAGAAGTATTTTTAAATCTGTAAAAACCGCGAAATTACGGCGTAAAACGGGCGATTTTTTTTTCTGCCATATTTTTAGGTAAAAGTAGCCCTTAAATCCTGTATTCTTCAATGATCTTTATATGTGTGTTTGGGATACTAATTTTACACCTTGCATAAAATTTTTGAAAAAATCGGGAGGCCGTAACTGTATTTTTAATAATATAATAGGCCAATTTTTTAATTTAAATTATTAAATGTGAAAAAGGAAAAAACTAAAAATTAAAATTTTTGTACAAAATATGCATATTTTTACACGAAAATTATGCTCGAGGTTTTTTTCAAAGTGTGTAATAGTAATACATTGCGACCTCACTAATCCGACACTCGGTAATCCGTATATTTTTAAAATATCGTTAGAGAACATTATTGCAAATAAATACATTTTAAAATTTGACATTTCATTAAAATCTTCATAAAAGCAGTTAGAGAATACCGTGGTACAAGTTGAATCACTATTTTGAAACGATACAACAGTTAGAAGTATTTTTAAATAAATAAAAACCGCGAAATTACGGGGAAAGAACGAACTTCTTTTTTTTGTTTCATATTTTTAGGAACAACTTTTACTAAATTTCAATATTTCCTTAAAATCGGCTAATACCATTCTTGGTAATCCACTTTTAATGAGGTATGAAATTTTTGGAAAAATATGGCTATCAGAACTATCTTTTAAATAAAATAATAGGTGTAACCATTTGCAGAACAACAAACATATTTTTATAAATATTAAATCTTCATCTTTTGTATAAACAGAAACAATGTTTTTCGCATTGCGCAGGCCCCAAATATTCAAAGTGGGCCTCTGAGTGAACTCTAGAAGGTTTATACTAATAATACACAATTGTGAAAAATTTTAAAACATTTTGTTAAATAATTTATAAAAAGTATTTTCGTTATTTATTTTAAATTGTATTTATTTATTTGATTATTTTGTTTTGTAAAAGCAGCTGTAAAACTGAATATTTTGTAACATTATATTATAGAAAGATAGCTATATTCAGAAAAAAAGTTATTCGAGGAAAAGTCTTAAATGCTTTTCTAAATAAAATAATTTGAAAGATATAGATACAAAATATTACACATAAAATGTCTCATTATTTAAATGAACCTGTTTTTTCTTTGTGGTCAGCGGTAATGATCGCCTAGTGTGCACTGAATCAAGACAGCCACCGGATGATTGATGGTTTGTGGTCAGCGGTTAGAAAACACAAGTGTGCACCGGGCCTTAAAGAGATTATTTATTTTTCAGAAAGGAGCCGCTAGCGGGCGAAGCTCGCTAGTTTATTTAATAAAATATGTCTTGTTTCTTTACAATTCGTACTTTATTTCATTAAATAAATAAATTTCTGTTTCCAAACATGCTTAAATTACTTGAAAAATAAAGAAAGGTGGCAGCTATTAAAAAAAATTTGTAACACAGTAAAACCTGTGTAAATGAAAGCACTCTCTATCAGAATCCTGCGTTACAGTAAAATTTCATTATCCTAGAGAAAATAATTTAATGCAATAACAATAGATTGCATCTAAAAGAAAGAAGTATTGGCGATGGCTACGAAAAACTACTGCACGTAGAGATCTGAAAATTTGGATAAGGATAGATGATGGTAGATGCACCGTGCACCTGACACTCAATTTTTATATTTTTGCTAATTACCCGAAATATTAATTAAAAACCCTTAATGATAATCGCAAATGGCGAACTTCTATTCCTCAACGAGATTATGCTTGTGTGCTTCCCAAGCAGTCCTTCCCACTGACGAAAAGCGTAGCGTTTGATTTCTTCTGCATTTTCAAATTGGGATATAGTGAGATCCCGGTAGAATTACAACTAAATAAATAAATAATAATAAAGAAAGAAAGAAATGATATTTTTCAATGGTATTTTTAATTACTATTTCAAAAAATCTTTTTATTTGGCAGCGATTCGCATCAGTTTTCAAGTTTTCCATTTCTCTGAAGTTTCAAACGTAAAACAAACAAACAAACAAACAAACAACAACAACAACAATAAAAACTGTTGATACATTCACGGTATTTTTCAGGTTCTAATAATATACCTGATGTGAAAAGATTAATATTTACTGTTCAAAATTTTTTTGAAGTCATTTCATGGAGTCGCCAAACATATTTTTTCTCTCGGTGCAAATTATCTCAAGAAATCGTTTCCCAATTAAAAAATATGTGATTTGAATATCATTTCGCGTTTATAAATAAAATATGTATGAGGGGTTGTGCACATTTCCATTATTTATTTTATCAAGATTTTTTTTTTTTTTTTTTTTTTTTTTTATTATTATTATTATTAAAATTGAAAGTTTTACATCTAAATGTCAGAAAATAAATACAAATTAACGATTAGCTTGAAAAATCAGACCGGAACATGAATAGCACCGCCGGTTTACTCTGTTGAAGGCAGTGGGAAATCAACTCGAGCTTCGATTGGATGGATTTTCATTTAAAAAGGAAAAATCATACAAATTCAAGATTATACACTGCTAATAATATAATGTTCGTTCCAAAATATTTCTATTTAAAATTATAAAGTCAAATAAATCAACATGCTGCTGAAGACATTGCCCTCCCCCCCCCCCCCACCCCATCTCTACATTCGTTTGGAAAAAAATAACATTCAATATTTGAATTTAGAATATTTAAGGTTATTGTAATTGGCCTAGGTGATCCAAAGTGGTTGATTAGTAGGACATAAAAGTGCACGGGATTTTAAAACACCTTATACATAAATCTATATTTTTCCATTCATATTAACAGCCATCATTGTAGTTTCTAATTTATTTATGTCTAAATTGATTTTTTTTTTTTTTGATTATTTTAGTCTCTGTAACGTCTACGGTTATGTGTAATGCTAATAAGTGCTCTTATTTCAAAAATTCAATTTTATGTTCGGAAATGAAATGTACAAATCTTACAATCATTACAATAATTTATGCAGTATTTGAATAGACATGAGTGTACGCAGGGAGTGCAGGGAAAAACTCCTCCTTCAAACTTCTAAAAAATTAGAAAATTTGGATATCTATGGCATATCTTCATCAACTCTCCCCTTTTTTCGCTATCATGATAATTCCAGAGTACTAGATAGGTAAAAGATAGATAAAAGGTATTTATTTCGCTCAGAAATCTATAATGTGAAAAAAAAAACACTTTTGTTCAATACATAATAGTTTCCACCAGAAATGATCATTAGTAGAAGTGATGAACAAAATTATTGCTTTGGCCGCTTAAAATAAGCTTTACTTTTTAAGTGCGAAAACCAGTGTTAAACCTACGGCACGGAATGCCAACAACTTCACAAATGGCTGATGCTCCATTTTTTACCAGTTAAAATTTGTTACATAGCTGACGCCAGTATCTCCAGTCAAAAATCTGTACACTGAGCAGAACAGAGAACACTAACATACAAAAGGCTATACAAATGTAATGAACGTTATCAACTTTTTGGCAATTTCTGGACCTCCGCTACCTCTTACGATATCATACGTTATCATTCCTCAATAACATTCGCTTTTCTTTATTGGTAAACACAAGTATTATTTCAAACATACTTTACACCTGTTTTCTTAAACGCAGATTATATATATGCATACACATAAGACGGAAGAATAGGAATACCAAACATTGAGATGTTCAATATTTTGAAAATAAATAATTTTATAGTGATTTAATTATTTTAATTTTCATAAAAATAGTTAGCAAACTAATATATATATATTGCCAACTATTTTGATATAACGAACAAGTTATAAAAAAAAACTATATATAATAAAAAATGGAAACAGAAAGAGAAAATTTTGGTTGGATCTTTCAAAAATAAAAAAATATATCAAGACACACCATCCCTCACTAGAGATATCTTCCGATATCATATGCTAGATTCTTCCCCCCTTCACCCTGAAGTAATTACGTTATGTATGCATAGCCAGTGCCGTAGCTAGAAGTGAATAATGGGAAAAGGGGGTGTCATATTTTCTCTCTTTCTCTCTATGACGCAGAAAGATAAATTAGCACATGTTCACTCTGTAGTTACTATGTTTCTCATTAAACTGTTGTAATAGTTTCATTTTACGCTAAGAAAAGAATAGGTTGATGAAAAATTCGAGTGTAAAACGAGTGAAATCTTAAACAATTTATTAGCTTCATATGTGTAAATAGGATGAGCATGTGATGAAACACTTATTTTAGTTGCAATTTAGTATTTTTGCAAAAGCTGTGAAAGGTCCTCAAAATGTAATTAGATTTTCAAACAGAATTTCATTTGAATTTTTGGAATAGAAATCAATTTAGTGACTTTGGAATCTTTTCCAGGGAGGCTCAAAATGTTTGAGGGGAAGCTGAGCCGCCCATAGCACCCCTTAGCTACGGCCCTGTGCATAGCCCCCAAGTTCTGGTTTTACATTGTTTCTCTATTCAGGATTCTCCAAAGCGTCCCTCGCGGACGCCGCAATTGCGCCCTTAGGTTTTCTTGGCACCCATTCGAATGTATCATCTTACACTAGCTATTTTTAAGATTAAAAATCCATTTTAAGGGATGCATTTTTAAAAGTAAAAAATATTTAAATAGTTTTCTTTGTAATACATATACTTATATTACTTGACCTTAAATAAGTTTTAATTATTTAATGCTATTAAGTTGTTATTCAGTAATTAAGGTTTCTATAGCTTCTTCATCTACAAAACTTTTGAAGATAGACTGTCCTCTGAAAATCTAATTTTAAATTTATTCTGAATTAAATTATTGTTGCAAATTATTTTAAAATAGTTTTTGAATCATAGGGGACTTATAGCTATCAGCGTGAGATGTACGCGCATCATATAAGACGTTTCTAACATATAAGTCTACCTCTATTCATGGACTGATATTGTAGGAGAAACTTTTAACAGTATTTCCGAATAGTAATTTTCTTCTTATTTATGATAAATTTTGAAGTATAGTGACAATTGTTTTTTATAAATAATATTAAAAAAAAAGTGAAATTTAGCTCATACGGTAATAAAACTGTATATTATGCTTTTCCACCGCAGTGAGATAATAGTGTTGCATATTTTCAGCTATGTGAAGCCTTTTATTATTTATAACTATATGAGGTGCGCCTCTGTTTGTAAAGGTTGGGAAGGTCTTGTCTAAATGATTTATTAGAGGACTCATAAGTAGAATAAAATAAAATTTTAAAGAAAGAAATGAATATTTATAAATAATTTCTATAAGGTAAAGCTACAAAAGATAATTTAGATGCCAAGAAAATATAATGCATTTTAGTATAAATAAATAAAAGATTCTTTTTTTTATATTTGCTTTTCAACTGAAATCTTTTGGCGCCTTTACTGATTCGGCGCCTGTGTGCGCTGCACACTCTGCACACTGGGTCGGAACGCCCCTGACTATAAGATTAAATGCCAATAATGGATGATCGTGCATGTCACATTCAATGACATTAAATGCGATTCACGTGTTTAAAATGTCATTAAGTGATTTTTATTTCGACTTTTTATTAATATTTTTATTAATATTCTACTAATTATTTGTTTTTTCGTTATTTAAAATAAAAATTATGTCAACATGTATAATTTGGCTATTAGTTTGGCGATTTGTATAATTTGGCGAAATTGGTCGACGGGATAACCTAGAAGTACCCCTTTTTAGTGATGGTAAAATAATTGCAGATGAAAAAGATATAATAGTAAGGCTAAAACACGATTTAATGACTGCTTGGCATATGACTTGGCAGAGACTCGATAAGTACGCTAATTCTATCAACCTAAATATCCATATAGAGTCTAAACAAACAATTGGTACCATTTGATTTCCGTCGATCAATTTCGCCAAATTATACAAATGGATATAATTTTTATTTTAAATAACCAAAGAATTAATAAATTACTATTAATAATATTATATTAATTATATTATATTAATATTATTATATTAATTATTATATTAATTATATTATATTAATAATATTAATAATAATAATAAATAATATTAATAGGAAAAGAGATAAAATATCGAATTAAAATTAGTTGACGACGTAACAATTTGCAAAACATATTTAATGTCAAAATCAATGTGACATTTACGAGCATCCATTATTGATATTTAACCTTATACTTTGGCGACAGTTTTTTGGTTGATGGAAGATCAAGTATTGCCAAATAATGTAATATTGCCAAAAAATGTAAACATATTATATAAACAATAATATTGCCAATAATATTTAGATGCAGATATCATCTACGGATCACGTTGGCACGATTACAACAGAATTGCGATTTTATGCCTCACGTGGTAATCCAGTAATAGTCGTTTATTTTTCAGTAAACTATTTCATTATTTTTCTTTTCTATTTTAAAATCATACAAATTGTTTTGTTCCATAATTACTAATTGAATTAATTTATTATTAATATTATACCAGACTAGCATACCCAGCCCGCTTCGCCGGGCTTAATTTGAAGGTTTATTTAATAATTTATGTGTATGGTACGCTTCCCGGACCATCGGCACTCCACGTGCGTCGGGTGAGCGTCAGAACAAACTTTCAGCATATACATATGGGTGGTTGTACTTGAATGCACAGACCTGCGCGTTTTTTTCTATCTTGCTTTTATACCTCTGGACCGAGTTGGCGCATTGCCAAGATTTGCTTCCTCTGGACCGAGTTGGCGCATTGCCAAGATTTGCTTTCCCCTGTGCCTCAATTAATTAATTAATTAATTATCCTCGGAATTCCTTTTATTTATAGAGATTACATTTTCTTGGCAACGGGAAAGAAAAATGGTTATTTTTTATCGGAAAATTTTTAATTGATTCTGTATGAAAAATAATGAAATTTTGAATTATTAAGAAAAATATTTTATTAAATCAATTAAAAATTAGCCTATGTTCACCGGAAAAAGAGTAGCTTTCCAACGGTGAAAGAATTTTTCCAATCCGTCAAGTAGTTTCGGAGCCTATTCAATTCAAACAAACAAACAAACAAACAAACAATCAAATCTTTCCTCTTTATAATATTAGTATAGACAAACAACAATAGCCAGATCACCATGCAATGTAAATAATGATATTTTGGCGCTGATTATATGGAAAAGTTCCATATCCTATTCTAAATTTTTTGGCGAGCTTTTTTTTTCTTTCTAATACTTGGTTATTTCGTAGACCAATTGCGCCAAACTACACAAATCGCCAAACTGTTTGTCAAATTACACAAATTGACTTAATTTGTATTTTAAATAACAGAAAAATAAATACATTTTTATAATGCAATAAGAAATACATATTAAAAGTTGAATTAAAAATCACTTTATGACGTAACAAGCACGCGTATCGTAATTAAAGACAAGTGAAAGTAGCATTTACAATCATCCAGTATTGGCATGTAACCTTATAATTTGGCAATAGTTTTTTGATCGACAGGATAACCAAGAAGTACCTTTTTTTGTCATTAAATAAATCGATGTATTTGTGATCTTCAGCCTGTGAGGTTGCTTTTTTTCTGCACTTTCCAACAAAGCTGAAAGATATTTATGCATTCGGTTTGTCTATCTGTCTGTCCACACTCAAACATCCGTAAATATACACCGATTTATATGCAACTAGCGAGCTTCGCCCGCTAGCGGCCCCTTTCGTAGCGGCCCTGTTGTATCGTTTCAAAATAGTGATGCAACTTGTACCACGGTATTCTCTAACTGCTTTTATAAAGATTTTAAAGAAATGTCAAATTTTAAAATGTATTTATTTGCAATAATGTTCTCTAACGATATTTTAAAAACATACGGATTACCGACTGTCGGATTAGTGAGGTCGCAATGTATTACTATTACACACTTTGAAAAAAAACCTCGAGTATAATTTTCGTGTAAAAATATGCATATTTTGTACAAAAATTTTAATTTTTAGTTTTTTCCTTTTTCACATTTAATAATTTAAATTAAAAAAATCGCCTATTATATTATTTAAAATACAGTTACGGCCTCTCGATTTTTTCAAAAATTTTATGCAAGGTGTAAAACCAGTACCCCAAATACACATATAAAGATCATTGAAAAATACAGGATTTAAGGGCTACTTTTACCTAAAAATATGGCAGAAAAAAAAAAAAAAAAATCGCCCGTTTTACGCCGTAATTTTGCAGTTTTTACAGATTTAAAAATACTTCTAACCGTTGTATCTTTTTGAAATTTTGACACAACTCAAAACGATGTATTCACTAAGAGGTGTATAAAGATGGAAAAGAAATATTGAAAATTAGGGATTTTATTCATATAAATATGAGCGAAAAAAGTGTCGAAAAAGCAAACAAAATTGTACGATCGGAGACTCTTTTCTCAATTTTTTTTCAAAGGGTTAATATTAGAATATTTCAAAAATAAACACACCGTTGGAAATTAGACAGAAGCGTCTTTGAGGGGGTATTTTTTTTCTTTGTCGTGCCTCCAAAATTAAAAAGGATGGAATCGTTTTAAAATTCGATAGTTTTCGGTCGAAAATTCTGCGGAGAAAAATGGAAAATGAAAGCTTTCGGGAAAACGTTTTTTTTCAAAAGGTTAATGTTTGTATTTCTTGAAACCGAATAGACCGTCAGAAAGATCTTTAAATTTCCTTCAAGAATATGTAATTTGTTTTAAAATCCGTGAATCTGCAGCGCGGATGCGACGTTATATAAAACTCCTTAATTTTCGTATTTTCGACACCTTCGTGGTTCTTCATCCGCGGAAAGCTAGTTTCGACCGGAGAGCTCCGTCAGAGAACCGTCTCGGAACTTGGATTTTTTGTCACGTTCCCCGGGTAGTTTTTAATTAATATCTCGGGTAATTACCGGGCGATTTTCTCGAAATTCATTATCACAAAAGGCCGAATCGTCCCGAGTCGATAGACACCCAGAGCGCCACTCCACTCGGCCGTTGAGAAAAGTTTTTAGCGGTACAGACAGACAGACAGACGTTTACTGCGGTTAATAGTATAGATTGGAAACCTTATTTAGGGTCTCCTTGGCATGTTTGATATTGTATATGAAGTATGTGGGATTAATAATTTATTTACAGGGGCACCCAAAAGATTTTCATTACAGTATGGTCTATTGGGGGAAATCCTTCGCAGAGTATTTTAATGAAATTACGCTATTGCAAATTTACGAAACTTATATAAACCACTGAATTTCATTACGATTAAGTTATAACAGGATATTCATAGCATTTTTAATCCAATTACAAGGACACACAAAAGAAATCGGTTACAATACTGTTTTTGAGCAATAATTTCTGGAAATGCGTTTTCAATTTCGGCGTGTGCTTTTAAATTTAACTGTTCTTTTAGGTGTGTCCCTAATTAATATGAAATATTTAGTAACTATAGTCGCCGTCTGATCCGTTCGTCTGTATCTCCACATAGAACAGCACAAAAACTATCCTATGGAATCGTTTGCAATTTTAAATATCTGTTTGTTGCCGAATTTTGTTGAGTCGTTGCAAATTTTAATAAAATCGGATAAATTCGAATACAGGGACAATCAAAAGTATTCCGTTACATTACGGCCGATGGGATGAAATAGTTCCAATCTCTTTTTAATGATGTTAAACCCATCGAAACATAATGAAATTGATATGCATTTATGAAGAGCACTAGAATACATATTTTGTAGAACATGCCACGCAAAAAATATTTATTATTCATTTACACATCACCACAACAGAATTCCATTATAAAATAGTATGAGGGGTAGGGCATTAACTTTTCAGCTTTTCTAATCTAGGAATTTTATCATAGAATCATTTTCTCAATTGCCACTAGCAGGCCTTTTAAATAATAACCCTTTTCCGGTAAAACGGCGTAATTGAGTTCACATTGGCGTATTTGAGTCAGCCTGTTATGCTGGAAAAAATATATTCAGATTTGTAAATCACTTGTGATGACACTTTGACGGCTCAAAGCTTAAGCAGACGAGATATTCAGATCTCGTTCATATCTTATGCTATTGGCATTGCCAACAGTGGAATAATCGTAAAAAAAACAGAGAATATAAGCTCTAAGCAGAGAATATATGCTCAAGTTATAGAATATATCCTAGCATGTATGTACTGCGGCTTTTTGAGAAAGAGGGCGAGGGAGATAAGGTGATTCTTAAAAAATCCAGAAAGTATGCGGCGTATACCTCTGTAAACTCTCTACTACATTCATGATTGCCGATTCGTTTTATTTTATGTATGTTAAAGCGAAATACAGCTCAATTTCATGGGAATGGGTTTAAAACGAAAACAAATCAGCGTATGTAGTGGCCAGCATGCATGACCCATTTAAATCAGATTGAGTATACCTGGAACACACTCGAAACGACAGATTGTATTCCTTTGTTGGCATTTCCGGGATTTTTATGAATCTTTTTTTAAGTAAGAATACCCCAATTTTTTATCGAAAACCTCATCGCATACATTGAAAACAGATGTAGATATTATGTTATTATATATATTAATTATTTTGTTCTACCTATTTAAGGGCACTACACACCATATAAAAAAAAATCTCTCATTCTACTCAACCATCATGTTTTACGCCAATTATAAGTACTAAAATTTATGTGTATATTCTTTACGTCATTTCAAAGAGTTTAAATTCCGATACAAGATATTTTAGCGCTTCGTTAGCTGTATTCTTCAAATTTTATACTTATGCGTGACTGTTTTGTATAGTTTGATTTCCCATTTTTTAACCGTGTATAGGAATTTGTATGTAATATTTTGCAAATGTACCATTCACTGCTCTTTTTTATCATTTCAATTTGTGACAATATATAATCAATTAAAGATAGAATCTCTTTTTACTTTTAGCATATTATTTTATAAACTCTGTTCTAAGCAATATCGCTCAGACTAATCCCTCAGAGGGAAGTCCTAGTTAAAGGTATTAAAAATAAAATCTTCCAAAGGTCGAAGCATAAACTCTGCAAAAATACTTGAAACTGGAGATCCCATAGGTGCACCATTATCTTGTTTATAATATTTGCCATTGAAGTAAAAAACGTTACTCTGATTAATTAAATTTAATCCTGATTTTAATGAAGTTTTAATTTCTTGATTCAAATTATCTAAATTATCTATAGAATGATTAATATTATTTATAACTTCAGAAATATTTATGGAGGGGAAAAGTATTTAGATAATTAAGCTTTAGAAAAATTATATTTGGTTTAATATGAATTTTTAAAGCATGTGTCTAGGCGTTTAGCACTGGGCGATTGGGCTTATGTGACCAAAGCAGACGACAAGAGGTGAATGACGTCACACTTCGATAGCGTATTATGGATGTCTTGTGTGTCCCCCTCCGCTCTGGCCCCCCCAGGGGGAGGGGCATATTTTTAATTTCTTTATAACACCAGTCGTGTGACACATCATTTGAATTGAAAGGTCTGCAACTGCTTATTCATATTATGCATGTCTTGTGTGTCACCCCCCACTCTGCCCCCCACCAGGGGGGCACGTTTTTAGTTTCTCTACAATACCAGTCGTGTGACACATCATTTGAAAGGTCTGCAACTGTTTATTCATATTATGGATGTATTGTGCGTCACCTCCGAACTCTGCCTCCCCAGGGGGGGGCACATTTTTAATTCCTTTGCAACACCAGTCGTGTGACACATCATTTGAAAGATCTGCAACTGCTTATTCATATTATGGATGTCTTGTGTGTCAACCCCCACTCTGCACCCCAGGGGGCCACATTTTTAATTTCTTTACAGCACCAGTCGTGTGACACATCATTTGAAAGGTCTGCAACTGCTTATTCATATTAAGGATGTTTTGTGCGTCACCCACCCACTCTGCCCCGCCCAGGGAGGGCACATTTTTAATTTCTTTACAACACCAGTCGTGTGACACATCATTTGAAAGCTCTGCAACTGCTTATTCATATTATGGATGTATTGTGTGTCACCCCCCCCCCAACTCTGCCTCCCCAGGGGGGGCATATTTTTAGTTTCTTTACAACACCAGTTGCGTGACACATCATTTAAAAGGTCTGTAACTGCTTATTCATATTATGGATATCTTGTGTGTCACCCCCCACTCTGCCCCCCCCCAGGGGTGGCACATTTTTAATTTCTTTACAACACCAGTCGTGTGACACATCATTTGAAAGGTCTGCAACTGCTTATTCATATTATGGATGTCTTGTGCGTCATTTCCCACTCTGTCCCCCCCCCCCTGGGAGGGCACATTTTAAATTTCTTTACAACACCAGTCGTGTGACACATCATTTGAAAGGTCTGCAACTGCTTATTCATACCATGGGGTATTGGCGAGCGCAGCAAGCAGGGGTAGCCTACAACTTCGAATCGCTAAGCGATTACGCGGGGTGTTGGCGAACGTAGCGAGCAGGGGGGCTGAGCCCCCCTAGTTATACAAAACGGAATAATACTCAAGTAGCACCGGATTGCGTAAAAGAAACAATTTTATAACTCTAAAAATAATAACTAACAATTTCTGCGTCAGATTAAACGTCTCATTTCCAATTAAAATATATCTTTGAATTGAAATTTGAATGAAATACAGGGTCATGAAAAATCGAAGAATGCAAAAAACAGGGTTACATATATCTTGGCAACTAATAATACGATAGACTTTGTTCTTTATGCAAAATTTGTGTAATTTTATTGCCTTTTACGTCCATACCTTAAAATAAAACATTTTGAAAAATTTTGTATACCTTTCATCAGAATGAATTTAACGCGAAATTTTTTTCGATTGCAATACTTACCCTATACTACGTATGATGGGCAAGTAAAAAAACATCGCGCCAAACCAAAAGCGCATGTGACAGCTGTGCCAAATATTTCATTTAAACATCAAGCGTTTGTTTCTAATTTACGTTCAAATAAACATTTATTTTATGATAATTTAAATAGGGAAGAGTTTTTTTTTTTTTATCCTGTTCTGGTTTTTTTGGCAAACTTTTTTTTTTTTTTTTTTTTTTTTTTTTTTACATTAAATGAATCAACGTGGTTGCCTTTGAGCATGCTTTTTTACTACTGGAATTGAATTTAACCTTTTGTTTTTTGCAAATCTAAAATGTATATACATAAAAATATTTATAACTTAACGTATGGCATATATAACGTTTATTAAATAAATATATCTTTATAAATTATTAAAAATCATGTTTTTCATTTTTCAACCATCTTGAGAAATCTAATGAGTTGCTAAAATGTCTTTATCGCCAATTTCTATTTTTTCGCCAGTTGTGCAAACCACAACAGGATATGGAACTCTTCCTCTTCAATTGAAATTAGGTTTATAACTTACTATCCGACTTCATAAAGAAAACAAACACGAAGGATTCATTCACATAAACGAAAAAGAAAAAAAAAAAATAATAATAATTAAACCACGAAGACAATAATTCGCAAAGCACTCTAATAAGGAATGGACATAGACAATATTCTTATGACATTATAGAATGTAAATTTGGTGCTAACATTGTTTACTGCGGTTTGCTTTCAGGAAGAGTTTACTTTGCCTCCGTTAGCTATGTTTCTTTTACATCACTAGGGGGGCCCCGCCCCCCTGCTCGCTATGCTCGCCAACCCCCCGCGTAATCGCTTCGCGGTTCTAAATTATTGGCTACCCCTGCTTGCTGCGCTCGCCAATACCCCATGGTATGAATAAGCAGTTGCAGACCTTTCAAATGATGTGTCACAAGACTGGTGTTGTAAAGAAATTAAAAATGTGCCCCCCTGGGGGGCAGAGTGGGAGTGACACACAAGACATCCATAAAATGAATAAACAGTTGCAGACCTTTTAAATGATGTGTCACACAATTGGTGTTAGAAAGAAATTACAAAATGCGCCCCCTCTGAGGGCAGAGGGGGGGGTTACGCACAAGATATCCATAATATGAATAAGCAGTTGCAGACCTTTCAAATGATATGTCACACAACTGATGTTGTAAAAAAATTAAAAATGTCTCCCCCGCTGGGGAGAGCAGAGTGTGGGGGTGACACACAAGACATCCATAATATGAATAAGCAGTTGCAGACCTTTCAAATCTTGTGTAACACGACTGGTGTTGTAAAGAAATTAAAAATGTGTCCCCCCTGGGGAGCAGAATGGGGGATAACACACAAGACATCCATTATATGAATAAGCAGTTGCAAACCTCTCAAATGATGTATCAAACGACTGGTGTTGTAAAGAAATTAAAAATTTGGCGAAATATTACAGTTATCGCCAAGTTAGCGTCACTTTTGACAACTAATTTTGGTCGCCAAATTTGGCGATATATCGCCAAGTTGGCGACAAACTTGGCGATTGTTGGCGATGGTAACCTTTCCTCTCTTTATGGTAACCCATACGGCGATGCATAGACGGAGCCCTTTCCTGATTGGTCTATTCGACTCATGGAAGGAGTGGATAACCCGGATTCGTTAGTTCCGGAAATCTTCCACATCAGCATCATTCCAGGAGTCATTCCTTTTAAGGCTAGTTTTTTTTTACTATAGAAGGATATTTATGTTATATTTGTGTCATATTTATGAAATCAGACATAAAATTAATAAATACAAAAATGTACATATTCATTTTCAATTATTAAATAATGAAAGAAAAATATAAATGCATGATTTTCAAATTTAAATAAATTTCATTACATTAAAAAATTAGGTAAAGTATATTTAATTTCAATAACTTATGAACAAATCTCAGTTTAAACCTATGAAATTTTACTCATTTTTACAGCTACGGAAATTAAATGATAGTTGTCAAAAGAGACTAAATATATAACAAACTAGTTGGATGTGTCAATCCCAAAACTTTCTTCTATCTCATACGTACATTTTAATATTAAAAAAAAAAATAGTTATTAATTTTACTGTTTTAATAATTTTAATTCAATACCATACGAACTTTGGTTTTTATCTTAAATTTCTGCTTCAATCAATTAATCGGATTAAAAACGAATTTCCGTCTCTACACGAGCCGATGGACAATAGAATGATAGGAAGATTTTTTTTTTCAAATTCAGGGATGACCTACTTGCCTTACCAAAAAATAACCATATACAAAAAATTTAGTTCGGTTCTAGGACTAACTTTATACATTTTTAGGTGGTGCAGTATTGAAAAATGGCATAAAATTGGCTGTTGCAGCGCCTCCTTCTGGTGGATTTTTTTCAAATTCAGGGAGGACCAACTAGCCATAGCCATACACTTACACAAAAAAATTGATTCAGTTCGATGCATAACTTCATGTACTTTTGGCCGGTACAATACTGAAAATGGCACAAAAATCGCGATTGCAGAGCCCCCTTCCGGCTGATTTTTTTCAAATTCAGGGAGGACCAATTAGCCATAGTCATACACTTACACAAAAAATTTGGTTCAATTCGATGCATAACTTCATGTACTTTTGGTCGGTACAATACTGAAAATGGCACAAAAATCGCGATTACAGCGCCCCCTTCCGGCTGATTTATTTCAAATTCATGGAGGACCAATTAGCCATAGTCATACACTTACACAAAAAATTTGGTTCAATTCGATGCATAACTTCATATACTTTTGGTCAGTACAATACTGAAAATGGCACAAAAATCGCGATTGCAGCGCCCCCTTCCAGCTGATTTTTTTCAAATTCAGGGAGGACCAATTAGCCATAGTCATACACTTACACAAAAAATTTGGTTCAATTCGATGCATAACTTCATATACTTTTGGTCGGTACAACATTGAAAATGGCACAAAAATCGCGATTGCTGCGCCCCCTTCCTTCGGATTATTTTCCAATTCAGGGGGGACCAACTAGCCATAGTCATACCCTTACACAAAAAAATTGGTTAAATTCGATGCATAATTTCATATACTTTTGGTCGGTACAACATTGAAAAAGGCACAAAAATCGCGAGTGCCCCCTTCCGGCGGAATATTTCAAAACTGGAGGAGGACCTGCTTGCCACAGGCAAAAATATTCACAAAAAATTTGGTTCAATTCTAGGCATAACTTCATACACTTTTTGATGGTAGAATGGCGACATACAGACACACGGACAGACAGACATTTTGTAAAAACATGTTTTTTGGAATCTCTGACCCCTAAAACGTGTAAATCCGTCGAAAACCGGAAGTCGAAAAAATTTCGATTACAATACTTTCTTCTATTGAAGATAGTAGAAGGTAAAAATGTATGTTATGTTATCAAGATAACAAAGAATTCTCGATTTCTCTATAAGAATCTATGAATTTAGGGAAGGATTTACTAACTATATAAATTTAAGAATGAAAAAAACACAACGCACCGCTTAGCATATATTTAATGGAGACCAGATTGGTCTCCAGAGGCGTCTAGTAATTATTAATTAAAGTAGTAGTAATTTTAGTAATAAATAATTAAAACCAATATTAATTTTTTTTTTTTTAAGTATTAAGAGAAATTTTCTTTACTTGTTTAAAAACAAGTTGGAAAATGCACGTGAACGTAGCAAATGAGGTGCGTTCGTACGATAACGAAGTTTTAAAAATTTTCAGATCTTGCTGAAATAGTAGAGCGTACTTCGGATACAGTACAGTAGTCGAAATCTTTGTGTTTCTGTAAATATGCAGGAGTAAATTTTATTACACCTCAGCAACGTATATCTTATTCATAAAATGTGAAATAGTTGAATATAATTAAAACATGCCCCAAACAATGTTTCCCCGTACAGCATTATGTAGTGGAATACTTTTGTGTGGCACTGTAATTTAATAATAAAAATTCTTTGCATCACAGGTTGTATAGAATGCATATTTTAGTATATATTTCATAGATTCATGCCATTTCTATTATGTTCGATTGAGTGTAACATCATAAAAATGCATTTGAATCTTTTTTTCCCATTGACCGTAATGTAATGGAATACCTTTGATTGCCCCTGTAAATGATCAGTGCATCGGACTTTCATAACATTTGAAATGACTCGATAAAATTACGTAATAATTATATGTTTTAAATTTCAAACGATTAGAATGCATTTGAAACTTTTTCCCCGTTGACCGTATAATGTAACGGAATCCTTTTGATTGTCCCTGTAATTGATCTATGCATCCGATTTTCATAACATTTGAAATGACTCGACAAAATTACGCAATAATTATATGTTTTAAATTTCAAACGATTAAAATGCATTTGAAACATTTTTCCCCATTGACCGTAATGTAACGGAATCCTTTTGATTGTCCCTGTAATTGATCTATCCATCCGATTTTCATAAAATTTGAAATGACTCGACAAAATTATGTTATAATTATGTATTTTAAATTTCAAACGATTCGGTTGGGTAGTTTTTGCGTTGTTATATGCGGACGGACGGACAGACAGACAGACGGACAGACAGACAGACAGACAGACGGACGGACGGACTGAGCGACAACAATAGGTGCTACGTATTTACATAATTACGAACGCACCTAATAAATGAACAAGATACGGATTTAACTATAAAATATTGAACATTTGAATGTAGAAGATAACAAGCATCACTA
The DNA here is from genome assembly GCA_964019185.1 of Maratus speculifer. NCBI lineage: Eukaryota > Metazoa > Arthropoda > Arachnida > Araneae > Salticidae > Maratus > Maratus speculifer. The sequence goes on from OZ025296.1 coordinate 69,732,595, forward strand.
TTGTTTGCATTTCCTTTAAAACAAGTTGGAAATTGCACGTGAAGCGTAGCAAATGAGGTGCGTTCGTACGATAACGAAGTTTTAAAAATATCGCTCTCATATATCAATCTCATAAAATTGTAAATAATTACAATTAAAATGCGCACCAAACAATGTTCTCCCTATACCATTATGCAATGGAATACTTTTGTATGGCTTTGTAAATCAATAACAAATGTTCTTTGCACCACATATTATGCAAAATGTATATTATAATATTTACTTTATAGATGCATATCAATTTTATTACATTCGAATGAGTGTAACACCATTAAAATGCATTTGAAAGAGTTTTCCCCATTAACCTTAATGTAACGGAACATTTTTGATTGTTCCTGTAGTTGAACTATTCATCCGATTTTGATAAAATTTGAAATAACTCGACAAAATTATGTAATAATTATGTATTTTAATTTTCAAACGATTAAAATGCATTTGAAACTGTTCCCCCGTTGACCGTAATGTAATGGAATACTTTTGATTGCCCCTGTAATTGATCTATGCATCCGATTTTCATAAAATTTGAAATGACTCAACAAAATTATGTAATAATTATGTTTTTAAATTTCAAACGATTCAGTTGGGTAGTTTTTGAGTTGTTATATGCGGACAGACAGACGGACGGACTGAACGACAACAATAGGTGCTACGTATTTACATAATTACGAACGCACCTAAAAAGGGGGAAGACTGATTTTATTGAAAAAGACATTTTTGCTGAAAAAAAGAATACTTTTGTTGAGTAAAGTGAGACTTTTTTTTAATGAATGGGTGTTTTCATGAGTCACATTTACTCAGAGAGACTTTGAGCAGTCAAAAGCGGATTGTGAAGGCAGGGGCGTAAACCACTTTAGTCGCGTAGGGGGGTGTAGGCTCATAAATTTCCGACTTTCAAGAAGGAAAATTTCCGAGTACTATGGCCAACATGAGGACTAATATATATATATATATATATATATATATATATATATATATATATATATATATTCATAGATATATATACATTAATATATAGGGGAAGATGGGGATACTTGAGCCATTTTTTGAATTTTAATTTTTTTAAATTTTTTATAATTTCTTATAATAAAATAAAATATTGAAAATGAAAATTTGATATTTTTTCTTCAACTGAAAACCACTTTCAATTAATTTTGAACTATTTTTCTATGTATAAAAAATGTTTATTTTTTGTTTTACATCGTGGCTCAAGTATCCCCATGGGAGGGATACTTGAGCCATAGTGGAGGGATACTTGAGCCACTACGGAAAAATACCTACAAAAGTAATTTTTTTCACTTTATTTTTGCACAAACATTTTACAGAATGATAAATTACGAAACATAAAGTTTTCAAAACCAATTGAGAAAACAAAGCTAGTAATACGATCATTTTTTGTCGTTAGAATTGGTTGTCCAAGGATAATTTCAACTTGAGTTATAACGACGGTAGAAACACCCTCAGTTCAGAGCCATTTAAATTTGGAATCTGCTATTCTTCGGGCAAATTTCATTTTCAAAATATTAAGTGCTTATCCAACAAATATTTTTAGTTTTCTTTCTGGCATATTTTATTAGTAACCAACCATTAATAGAAGGTTTTCTTTTCACATCATCACCATCATTGACAGAATTTTCCTCTAATGATAATGTCGAACTCATGCTTTTAATTTAGTAACTGTCGGAATTTAAGCCAGATGTATCATTCTACTATTTCAAACACTTTTTTGATTTCACAAGAAAAGATTTGGTCTTCCTCTTTGGCTCCGTGAAGTTTGAACTGGGATTTTTGTTGCTTTTCTTGTTTTTTGCTTGCGCTCTTTTTACCAATTTTTCTTCAATTTTCTTAGTTAAAAAAATTACAGCAACAGAGGTTACGATTTCAATATAAAATATTAATCTTAATATGTTATATTAAAAAATAAATATTTTAATATGTTGGATCTAACTAATTAAAGTATTAGAGATTATAGCCTGTAAAACAGTTTTAAAAAGTTATTTTAATTTAATAAAAGTTAAATTGAAAACTATGTTTACATTTATCTAGACAGGCTATTTTGTTAGTCAAAATGAAAAATAAAATGGATATTTTCATTTAAAAAATATACATTTTTAAACATTTTTAGGTCGTTATTTTTTTAAGAAAAAAAAAATAAAATGAAAAATTATTCTCCCTTTTATCCAGAAAAAAATCTGTTAGTGAATATAAGGATGGAATTTTATTTTTTGTTTGTTTCACCTATGTTTAATTTCTAGTGGGAATGGTTGAAACGTGGCTCAAGTATCCCCACTCTCACTGGCTCAAGTATCCCCACTACCACTATTTTTGTTTCCCAGAGTTTTACTAAATAAAGCATGCAGCTATTAGAACTATTTTAGATTCAAAATACAATTGAAATTATGCTTTTTAAATTTATGTATATAGTTGCAACTTTAAACAAAACTTTGATTACAAAAAAATAAAAAAACCATGCACCCAAATATTTACTTCAGATAGGGAAAAGACAACTATTAACCACTATACTTTCAAAATGGTACCAAGATGTGTGATTTTTTTTTTACATGTTCAGAACTATAAATGTGTTACCATATTGGCAGTTTTAGAAAGAAAAATTAACCAACTGTAGAGATAATAGGGGTGGCTCAAGTATCCCCTATGCTCAAGTATCCCCACTCTCCCCTATATTATAATTCTCAAGATAATTATGACTTAGTGTATCGAGATAGTCAAATAATCTTATATTATGCTATTATTAGTCTTATATAAAAATATATTTTCCCCATTAGTAGACGATCTACTGATGGAATAATCGTACCACCCGATAGGGACATGGGTAGTGCATAATATGAATAAGAAGTCGCAGGGCTTTCCAACAATATATCACACGAAAGGTGTCGGCTAAATTTAGAAAAGCGGTGACTTGTGAGGACTAAGTGGGTATCCAACGATATATCACAAGAGAGATGTAGGCCAAATTTAGGAAATATTTCCACTCCCAAAGTAGACTCTTCCTCTAACTGTGAATTTTCATATATCATAAATAATATTTATCGGAGGGCCCTGTAAAAAAATACGATCTTAAATGATAAAACGTTACAGTTTAAAAAAAGATCGAAAATTGTCCACGGTAGGGAAATTGGTGGGGGTCAGTAGGAGGGAAGAAAGGTTTATAATATGAAAGAGTGATTGAGTGAAAAAGTGAGAGGCTCTCTTATGATACGCTATATGGTCCAAAAAGTATCGAATTTTCCACCCCCACTTTCATCCCCTCGGGAGTGGAAATTTATAAATATTGCTGAAACACTTATTTAATTAGTTTTTAATAATTTTATTTTCTGCCGTTTCATGCTATTATTAAAAAAGACTGCTGAAATGTGCCAAATGTCCTAAATTTTTCGACCCCCCCCCTTTTAAACCCTTGAGGGGGGGATTTCGAAAATCGTTGGATTATGTGTTTAATAATATTTTTAGTAGATTTATTTTCTGGAATTTCACGCTCCTACCTTAAATGTTTGCTGAGATATGGTAAGTTGTTCCAAAATTTTTGACCCTGTCCCCTCGCTTGTGCCTCTTAGAAAGGGGAAGGGGGGGGATTTCAAAAATTCCATCTTAGTGGACACGTACATCATAAGAAGTATTTTCTTTCCAATTTTCATGGTTCTACATTCAATATTTTGGGCCGAACGTTGATTATCAGTCAGTCAGGACAAACTATTATATATATATATAGATATCTCTACTAGCTGACCCGCCCGCCGTTGCCCAGCCATTAGATAAAATATATACTAGATATATCATATAAATATATTAGATGCATTATATAGATAAATAACAAATTATTAAAGCAAAGTATGTAAGGTGAGATTCATTGTGTTTTTAAATTATACTCAAATTATTCTTAAAAAAATAACAATAATAATAAATGAATAAGGCAATTAAACAGAGCCAACAGTTTTGCAGTCGCCGTATGAAAACATGCACAAAATACAAAACAAAAAAACGAAATGCATAAGTCAAAAGTAAAATTCTTGTTTCTCTACAACCCCCCCTTCCCGTACACACACACACAGACACACCAGGCTTTAAAAAAAAAAAAGTATCAGTAAGAAATTTTAAATTGCAAAAGAGGTTTAAAGATCGATTTAATCATCAATTAGCTTTAAACAATCAAAAGTTGCGCCATTTTATCTTCTCCCAAGACCGAAATTATTTTCAAGTTTCAAATGATTAAATTTTGTTTCTTATCTATACACACACACACACACACACACACACAAAAAAAAAAAAAAAAAAAAAAAAATTCTATGTATAAAATAATAATTAAATTATTGTTATGCAGTGAGACAAAATTATTATATCTGGTACTGTAACAAAGTTTTTAAAAATATAGAATATTTTACATATATTGACATTTGAACTTCAAAAAATAAATTAACTTTCTTAGTATTAATGAAATAATATTGATAAAATATAAAAAGATCCATAGTACAGTTTTAACTTCATGCACAATACTAAATACATTGACTTGCGAATTGTAAAATGGTTGGCAAAAAAGAAAGCAAATATATTGAAAGAAAAAATGTAGTTAAAAATAATAATAATTTCATGAAATTAAAATAATAACTAGCTTGTCATCTCCAGTGTGAAACAAACCTAGCAAATAGTTCGGGAATTGCAAAACTAACTGTTAAAAAAAGTTAATATATATCGAATAGCAGTACATTTTTACAAGTTATTAAATAATTTATCTCTCCCCTCAATAAATAAATAAATCTATTATTAAATATGAAAACAATAGTTATTTACGCATTTTATATATCTAAAATATTCTGTAATAAAGTAGCTTACTTACTTCAAAAGGTTTTTTTGGAACTCCAGCAATGCAAAACGGTATATGCATATGGGCTGAAATTTTATCAGCATGTTTTTGTTTATTACGTGTGTTCCTGTAATCATTATCGAAAATGGAATTATGTAACGCAGATTGTACTTTTTGTCTCTTACATTTAGGTGAGGACATAACAGATGCAAAAATATTGAATTATTAACCAAATACCAAAATATTCTCGCATCAACATTTTGTAATTGAATGATTTCGTACTATGAACTTGAATACTAACGGTTTAAACAAAGAGTTGATGCAGGTGCTGCTTGTTTTGTAATTGACATATAGGACAGGAAGTTCAGCGCCCAGTTGTCTAGGTGCCCAAGCTTTACTTTGAAGAGAAAAAAAATGTTCTATCTTTCTATTTTTCAGAAGTCAGTTAAAATCTCTAGCTTTTTTTTTTTTAACCATTTGAAAAATGGTTGTTGTTTTCGGGAGAATGGACCCGATGATGTTACCACTTTTGAATGATGTTACCACTTTTGAATGATGTGGTCACTTTTGAATTTAAATTAATTTCTTTACTTTTAGAAGAATTTTTATTTGAATTTAAATTAAATTCTTTACTTTTAGAAGAATTTTTATTTGAATAGTAAATTAAAATGGTTAAAATCATTGTAATAAAGGAGAAAACTAACAAATTTAAAAATGGGTAGACGGAAATTAACAGATACGGAAAAAGCCGAAGCCAAAGAAATGAATGAACGTGAATATCGCATTCAATGATATTAAACACAATACGCGTACTTAAACAATCATAAAGTGATTTTTATTTCTTCTTTTGCTATTTAAAATAAAAATTTAGTCAACATGTATAAGTTGCTTATTAGTTTGGCGATTCGTATCATTTGGCGAAATTGGTCGACGGGATAACTGAGTAATACTGTATTTGGTTTGGCGCAAAAACGTCTTTCAATGCAGAAAATGATAAAATCAAAAGATTATTGAGCCGCTGAAAACCAATTACGTGTTGAAAGGCGATCACGAAAAAGGAAGCAATTTAATGCCGAACCGATTAATTGTAAAACATCATGTCGCCAGGGCGACCAATCCACTAGCCATGGCGTTTTACTATCGGTCGGTTCTAACCAGGAAAATTTGAGTGCCAATAGTGATTCTAACAAGCCGGAAAATGTTATAGCTATTACTCTTGATTTTCCACCACCTAAAAAGAAAACTAAAAAGCAATCGGCTTGGGAAAAACTGGGAAAAAACTTTTTTGATTCGATGTCTGATGGACCCATTCACAGATGCATGTGCTGCGATCGATTTTGGTTTAAAACCTCCATCACCAAAATTCTGCTCTGTAAAATCAAACAATATATGCCAAAGTCTTACAAGTATAACAGTATATGCCAAAGCTGTATTTTAATAATGATTACTTTTGCACCAACAATGTTAAATAGTTTGAAATGTTTCTTTCGTCGCCAACTTTTATGCTTGGCGACAATAGAGTGATATAACTTAAACGAACCGTACCTTCAAATTGCAGCATGTATAAAGTCATTTATAGCAGTGGCACGGATAATACACAATAAAACAACTGGTATTTAGCTTAAAATGATAGATGAATGTATCGAGTGAAACATTTTTCAAATGGTTGGGGTAATTTCTTAAATTACAATTTTTTTTTTATTTTATTTTATTTTTTTTAACCATTTGAAAAATGGTTGTTGTTTTCGGGAGAATGGACCCGATGATGTTACCACTTTTGAATGATGTTACCACTTTTGAATGATGTTACCACTTTTGAATTTAAATTAAATTCTTTATTTTTAGAAGAATTTTTATTTGAATTTAAATTAAATTCTTTACTTTTAGAAGAATTTTTATTTGAATAGTAAATTAAAATGGTTAAAATCATTGTAATAAAGGAGAAAACTAACAAATTTAAAAATGGGTAGACGGAAATTAACAGATACGGAAAAAGCCGAAGCCAAAGAAATGAATGAACGTGAATATCGCATTCAATGATATTAAACACAATACGCGTACTTAAACAATCATAAAGTGATTTTTATTTCTTCTTTTGCTATTTAAAATAAAAATTTAGTCAACATGTATAAGTTGCTTATTAGTTTGGCGATTCGTATCATTTGGCGAAATTGGTCGACGGGATAACTGAGTAATACTGTATTTGGTTTGGCGCAAAAACGTCTTTCAATGCAGAAAATGATAAAATCAAAAGATTATTGAGCCGCTGAAAACCAATTACGTGTTGAAAGGCGATCACGAAAAAGGAAGCAATTTAATGCCGAACCGATTAATTGTAAAACATCATGTCGCCAGGGCGACCAATCCACTAGCCATGGCGTTTTACTATCGGTCGGTTCTAACCAGGAAAATTTGAGTGCCAATAGTGATTCTAACAAGCCGGAAAATGTTATAGCTATTACTCTTGATTTTCCACCACCTAAAAAGAAAACTAAAAAGCAATCGGCTTGGGAAAAACTGGGAAAAAACTTTTTTGATTCGATGTCTGATGGACCCATTCACAGATGCATGTGCTGCGATCGATTTTGGTTTAAAACCTCCATCACCAAAATTCTGCTCTGTAAAATCAAACAATATATGCCAAAGTCTTACAAGTATAACAGTATATGCCAAAGCTGTATTTTAATAATGATTACTTTTGCACCAACAATGTTAAATAGTTTGAAATGTTTCTTTCGTCGCCAACTTTTATGCTTGGCGACAATAGAGTGATATAACTTAAACGAACCGTACCTTCAAATTGCAGCATGTATAAAGTCATTTATAGCAGTGGCACGGATAATACACAATAAAACAACTGGTATTTAGCTTAAAATGATAGATGAATGTATCGAGTGAAACATTTTTCAAATGGTTGGGGTAATTTCTTAAATTACAATTTTTTTTTTTTTTTTTTTTTTTTTTTTTTTTTTTTTATTTGTTTGCTTAAGGAATATTTTAGAGACAAAAATTTGTCAAAACTACGGGATTTCTTAATATAAGTTTTAATTCTTTCTAACGACAAACTTTAAAACAGCGTAACAACTTGATGTTACCCCTTATTTTTCGGACTAAACAAAATGCAATAGTATCAATAAAAATATTTAAAAAAAAATGAATACAATTGATTCAGGTAAAAAAAACAAACGAACGTATTATTTTTGGGAAAAATATACTCGTATATTGTAAAATATTCATATTATTTCTACATAAAAAATCAAAGTATTTGGGTATTTTCAATTTTCATCCTATATCATATATATTTCTTAAGCACTTTTTTAAATCAATCTAAAATTACGTAAAAAGGTAAATAAAAACAGTTTCACATTTTTAATTATATATTTTTTAAATAAAATAAAAAGAAAACACAATATTAGTTAGGAGGAAAAAATAAAACCATAATTATTTTCAATTAAAGGTAAAATTTGTATAGAGTGGAAAACATCCAGATTTCGAAATGGAAAATATTAAATATTTGTATTTCAGTTTTGAATTTTCATCGGATACCATTTAAATTCCGTGTTACATATTTCTAACTAAATTTAAAGTTTAGATTAAAAAAAAAAAAAAAATAGGAGTTTCTTCACTTCAATCAGTATAGCTTAAAATTTCGAGACTAAACTAAAAACTTTCCTATAGTAAATAAATACAGGTAGATTTCGATATTTCGAAGTCAAAAGGCACAAAAAAAAAAAAAAAAAAAAAAAAAAAAAAATCGGAATATTAAGGTTTTACGCAAAATACCACAGTTACAAATAACATTAACATTGCTACAATATGTACATAAATATTTTTTTTCGTCATATCGAGGTTTCCGAGTACCCAATATTTGACAAATCAAAATTTTTCTGAATAATTTTATCCAAAAAAAAAAAAAAAATCCTATATATGGATAAGTTATATCAATTAGTAAATTAAACAAATTAATAAATTACCAATTAGTTAAATTAATTAGTTCCGGTTAAGAATAAGTTTATGTTTTCTTCGTTATAAATTGTTTTTTCTTATTAGAAACTACAAGGGGAAATAAATCCGACTAAGAAGAAAATTTTATAGGTTTTCATCGATCTAACTTGTTTTTCTTATTTAATTAAAAACTACAAAAATATTTCTCCAATTCATAAATATTTATAAATTAATACCTTTTTTTTCGGCTAAACATACTTTTTTTCCGATCGAACAAGAATTTTTCCGTCTGACTTTTCCGTTTTTCCAATTTATAAATTTTTATGGATTAATACGTAATATTATTTTTTCCGACTAAACATGCCTTTTCTGATGGAACGGAAAAATTTCGAATGATATTTTTGTTTTTTCAATTTATAAGTTTTTATAGGTTAATACCATTTTTTTCCAAACGGACAAAAAATTTTCCGACTGATTTTTCCGCTTTTCCAATTTATAAGCTTTTAGAGGTTAATACGTAATACTGTTTTTTCCGACTAAACATCATGCCCTTTCCGATGGAACGGGAACATTTTCCGAATGATATTTTCGTTTTTCCAATTAAGAAGTTTTTATAGGTTAACACCAGTTTTTCCTATTGACTTTTCCGTTTTTCCAATTTATAAATTTTTATAGGTTAATACGTAATACTGTTTTTTCCGACTAAACATGCTTTTTTTCCGATGGAAACGAAAAATTTTCCGAATGATATTTTAGTTTTTCCAATTTATAAGTTTTTATAAGTTAATGCCATTTTTTCCAATCGAACAAGAGTTTTTCCGACTGATTTTTCCATTTTTCTAATTTATAAGTTTTTATAGGGTAATACATAATACTATTTTTTCCGCCTTTCAGATTAAACGGTATGCCTTTTCCGATTAAACGGTAAATTTTCCGAATGATATTTCCGTTTTTCCAGTTTATAAGTTTTTATAGGTTAATACTATTTTTTTTCCGACTAAAGATACTTTTTCCGAGCGATCTGGTAATTTTCCGACTGATTTCTTCTGGGGGGGTGCTGCACCCCCCCAAACCCCCCCGGGATTTACGCCCCTGTGTGAAGGAAGAAAATCCGTTTTTGGAACAGGAAAATTCACTCCCGGCATTAACCTTTTAATTCATGCTCCTTTGACAAAATTAGTTTTTTCCAGGGGTGATTCTGAGTGAATTTTTTTTTCGGAAATTCACATTGCAGAAATAGTCTGCGTTGGTGGATGAGGGGTGGGGAGAGGTTATCCGCGATCTTCAGTCGAAATCGGAGGTTTTTCCGCAATCTTTTGACAAAATCTGTGTTTTTCAGTGTTTTTTTTTTTTTTTTTTTTTTTTTTATGAAACCTGTTTTTTTGACGATCTTTAGACAAAATACTCATTTTTACGCGATCTTTTCTCGAAAACGACGTTTTATCCCCGCGATTTTTTGACGAAATCGGCAGTTTTTTTTTTTCCAATGATCTTTTGACAAAATATTTTTAAGCGATCTTTTATCGAAAACGGCGTTTTTTTCCGCGATCTTTTAACGAAATCTGTGTTATATCCGCAATCTTTAGACGAAATCGACATTTTCCCGCGGTCTTTCAGACGAAACCCGCGTTTTATCTGCAATATTTGGTGAAATTGTCGTTTTTTCCGCGATCCGCACAGGAAATTCGCATTTTTAGCGATCTTTTGACAAAGTTCGTTGACAAAAACATTGACGAAATAGATTTTTTCCACGAAATATTGACGAAATGTGTGCTTTTTCGGTGATCCTTTCACGAAATTTACATTTCTCAGAGATTATTTTTTCCGTGTGCAAAACCATGTACAAGTTGGCAACTATGCGTAACTGATAACCCAATTTCAAATTTTCGGAAGACGATTTTTTACAGGGGCGTGCCGACCCAGTGTGCAAAGTGTGCGGGGTACACAGGCGTCGAAGTAGCAAAGTCGCCAAAGATTTCAGTTGAGGACCAAATGTTTTTTAAAAAATCATTAATTTAATTATACTAATGTATTATATTTTCATAGTATCTCAATTATGTTTTGAAGATTTACCTTAAACTTTTTTATAAATATTCAATTCTTCTTTTTTTAAATTTATTTCTCCTAATCCTAATAGGTTTTCCTAATAAGTGATTTGGACGCAGACTTGTCCAATCTTTCAATAAACAGAGGCACATCTCATGTGTTGTAGATAATGAAAGGCGCCATAATTCATATGGTTGAAAACATAAAACACAATTACCTTACAGTAGCAGTAGTAGACCCAGGGCCGTAGCTAGAAGTGAATAATAGGGGGGGACTCATATTTTTTTCGCTCTTTCGGGCAGAAAGATAAACTAGTTCATATTCACACTGTAGGTATTATGTTTCTTATTAAACTGTTGTAATAACTTCATTTTATACTAAGAAAAGAATATGATGACGAAAAATTCAATACATCTAGTGCAATATTAAACATCACGTTATGTTCATGAGTGCAAATAAGATGAGAGAGTGTTGAAACACTTATTTTAGTTACAATTTAGTATTTTTGTAAAAGTTTTAAAGGGCCACAAAACTAAATTAGATTTATGAACAGAATTTCATTTAGATTTTCGGAAAAAAAATTCATTTAGTGACATTGGAATCTTTTCCAAGAAAGGTTCAATTTTTTTTTTTTTTTTTTTTTTTTTTGGGGGGGGGGGGGGGGTCTGGGGCTTAACCGCCCCTAGCACTTTCTTAGCTGCGGCCTATATCTGGATAGAGCGTAGTATCGTTTTATTACCACAGTGGCTAAATTCTACCCCTTTTTTTCAAATAGCAATCGTCACGTGGAGACCGGCTTAGTGCGCCCATGCCGACCCCTCTTTTCCTTTCCCTGCATCAAGTGCGCTCAGCGTCAAAGTGACCGGATATCGTTGTCATCCCCGTCTCTTGTACAATGGGCACGAAGTGACAGCTTCTTTAGTTAGGAAGACTCTTTTCGATTGGCGTTAATTCGCTAAATTGGGCGCTTTAACGATAATTTCGGCTATTAATAATGTTTTTTCTTCAACTCACAAAAATTGTATGTAATAATATATAGTATTTTTTTTTCTTTTTTTTTTTTTGTTAAAAATAGCTATTAACCCTTTCGTGGTTATAAGCGCGTATACGCGCCCAGAATACCACTTAATTTGAATTGCGAAATGCCATACTGACACCGGAATTTTTAAATGAAAATTTTAATTTTACAAAGAACGTAAAAAAACCAATTATATATTATGAAATAAATTTGTTTTTAAATTCCGGTGTCATTCAATCATTTTAGTATTTTATGAATAGAAGTGCTTTAACCGTCAAAGGGTTAAATCACAGAAAAATGTACAGTATAAAAATGCATATCCGTTAACATAAAGTGCACAAACTGAAAAAAATATCTAAATAAAAAAGAGAAATAAATAAAAGTATGGTGATAAAAAACCCGTATACATATTTTTTCACAAGAAATTTTTTTAAAACTGCTTGCGAAAAGAAAATTTTATGAAGAAATAATACTTGTTACCTAACAATATATTTTTTTCTTCGAGCATATTATTTTTTGTTCAGAAACATATTTTTTAAATATCTGACATAGCATAATTATAAATGGAAACAACTATTTTCTTCAATTTTAAACTAATTTCTCATTTATTGTACATTCAGATGCTTCATTCAAAGTTTAGATGTTCATCCTAGGATTTTTTAACTGAAACTTAAATCTGTATTTTTTGATAAAATTTCATTTTTACTGAATGTATAATTCTTACAATCAATCATGTTTTTCTCATGAACATGCTTACAAAAATTAATTATAAGAAGATGAAGAACATTGAATCTCCTTATGAATTCAAAACTGAGAATTGCGTTCTTATTGGAAAAACATGCATCTGAAAGGGGGGTTAAGAAATTTATTATCTTAAGTTGCACTTAAGATACTTCACAAATTCCTAGCTGACAACCAAAAATTTTATGACTCATTGTCTGATTCATTTTTATGCTTAAAAAAGATTGAAATTAACAGGCATTGAAGCGATTTTTAATTAAATAGCGTTTTTCATTTTCAGATAAATAGATTACTTAGAGTTATAAGTCATTCGATTAAAATCTGAATTAGAAACCTTCTAATTTAATGTGTTTTCAAGCAAAAATGAATTCAGAAATGTGTCAGAAAATAGCTTCTTTAAATTTGAGAACAGCTTTAAGATCGTTTTCAAACCCAAACTGATTACATTCCAGAATTCATATTTGTTTGTATTTGGATGAGAGTGACAGATACTGTTATTTAGATAGTATGAAATCGAACAGTATTTCCAATTTTCATTAAAAGCAATCTTTCTCAAAATGCTGTTAAAAAAGCATTTAGAATTTGAACTAAATTTCAATAAAGCACTCTAAACTGAGTTTTCAGATGTTATAGAATAATGAAATATAAAATTGTTATCGAACAACAACCGCTTATAATTCAACATGTAATTCAGTTTATATAAAAATGAAAAGTTATTAAATTTTAAATGAATTCAAAATCATGTCTGCAACATGCTTTTGCGTTTAAAAGTGAGTATGTAAATTTGTAAATTTCAAGGAAAACTCTTACAACATACTTAAATCTTAAAACTTTCAACCACACAACTTTCTAATTTCGTATTAAATTAACACATCTGCTCCAAATATAATTTTAAGCTTTTATTTATCTATAAATATAAAATATCATTTTCAATAATAAATGATCTCCTATAAAAGAAAAATACATTTTAAATAATATGTTGTAATTGACTTTATGATTTTCATCTTCAAAATATTTTTTAATTAATTTTTAAATATTTTTTTTTTTTAAATAAAAAGTTAAATTTTTAAATAGAAATATTGGATCAGTTATTTGGTAACTCAGAAAATATATCGAATACATGAATGGATGAAAATAATGTTGTGAAAAAATAACATATTAAGGGAGTTCTTAAATCAAAAAGAGGCACATTGTGACACATGCATTAATTTATTTTTGTTCGGAAACGCATGAAAATAGCAGGTATTACTCAGAAACTGTCTAATTGCACTCAATTTTCTGTTTTCTTAAAAGCACAATAGATTTTTCATAACAAGCCTTCAAAGTTGACCTTTTTGAGCACATTTCCCAACGAAAGCAGAAAAACCGGTCAAAAAGTAGGAGAAAAACGGGTGATCACGTGATCGAAATAGCTGAGAACTGGATACGTAATTTAACTATCATAAAATGGAAAAATAGGTTCGATTCGAAATCCCTTCCATAATCAGGCATTCCAATTTTATATCTTTCCGTTAAAAATATATGTAATCGTTTTTCAAATCAATTCTTCATAATGAAACTAAGTTTAATATTTAATATCATCTAAGGTTTAATAATTAAAATAAATTATCTATTTTAATGCAATAACATGAATAATAACATTTTGTTTTTTGACATTCCCATTATTTATTCTATAATATTTTATCTATCCCACTGATCAGAATATAAAAAATTCGTTCTTCGTTACCACTTTAATTTTTAGTTTTTATTTATCGACAAGTTTAATATTTATAAATTCCTTGTCACTTTTTTGCAGTCTTTTTTTTTTCCCGGTCACTTTTTTTTTTCTCTTTCCTCGCTCTTCTTTTTTTCGGTAGCTTTTTCTCCGTTTACCTTAACCTTTGAGATATTTACTAAACACTGCCATTATAAATGAAAAAATGTTTTTTGTCCAAGTCACAATAAGACGTAATGCAATGCTAGATGAATATAGACCAAGCGTTTATAAGTGTTATGACTATTGTCGCCAAGAGTTACGATGGCTCGATTTGCACCCAGAATTTTTAGGAAAAAATCTCATTAAGGCAACCCTCAATAGAATGATGGATTACTTATCTCACCTCCCCTTGAGGGCACAAGATACAGATGGGAAAGAAGCTGCGAGCGCACTAGATGATCTCCACCTACTCGTGAGCGCACTTGATGTACACCCCGTCAAGTTAGCATATTTTTTTTTTCCAACCACCTTCGTCGTTCCAAGGCCAAGCTCGCACTCTGATTGGTTGTTGCTCTCGGCATTGTTTTCACGTAACTTGGCGATAATCATACTTGGCGTAGCGATAGACGCTTCCGTCGAGTTTGATTTCCTTCCGAACCGAGTACGAAGTAAACCGAGTACAAAGTAAAAAGTTGTGTGTAAAAACTTTTAAAGAGTACAGCTTTCAGTAAGACACGTTCCATCCAATCCAATGCTGCAAGAAGACAAGAAGACACCCCACCGGGACCCCAACCGTTAGGTTTATGGGTTTTTACGTCCCGAGGGAAAAGTCCCTACCGCCATCCAACGAACACAAAGGCAATATGCAACGCACAAACTGACAAGAAAATAGTAACAATAATAAAAATTACAACTAAAACAGTAATATGTTTTGGAAAAATTACAGATGCAGTAAACAGGCAACATCGCCAACTGCCAACCCGACAAAATATTATAAAATATTTAACTAAAATTAATCAGGTAACAAGGCATACAAACATTAATAATAGCAACAAACATTAATACAAACATTGTCAATACGCTACAATAAAAAAAATATATATATATAAAGAAAGACAAATTAAAAGTACAAATAAATAAAGAATTACAACAAGAATAATGATATTTACAGATGAGAAAAACTGAATCCACTGAGTTTAAATTACAGATAAAGAAAGCTGACTATAAATTCATAGCATTGACATCAGTACTAGGCTGACACATCAATACTTATAACGAATAATTGAATAGAGTCCATTCAAAATATTATAATTGTCCTTAAGTTTATGGTAATTTAAACAGTTCATAAGAGTCTTTTTCATATTCTGCCTATAAGATAAATCTCTATCAAATTTAAAATGATGGATCATGAGTTTGCATTTACCGAAAATATAGTGTTTCACGTTTCCAATAGAGCCACAATCACAGCGATCCGAAGGTCTTTTACCTGTCTGGCCGTCTGTCCACGCTCTAACTCCCGTAAATATACTCGGATTGCTATGAAATTTTTATACGTTATTGAGATTTACCCTAGCACGAACCTATTGAAACTGAAGTATCTACCATGATTAGTTTATCTACAGAGGGAATCAAAAGTTTCCCATTACATTACGGCCTATGGGGAAAAATCGTTAATATACTCGGATTGCCATGAAATTTTAGGACGTTATTGACGTTTACCCTAGCATGAACCCTATTGAAAATGAAATTTCTACCATGATTAGTTTATTTACAGGGCGAATCAAAAGTTTTCCATTACATTACGGTTCATGGGGGGAAAATAGTTAATATACTCGGATTGCCATGAAATTTTAGGACGTTATTGACGTTTACCCTAGCACAAGTCCTACCGAAAATGAAGTTTCTACCATGATTAGTTTATCTACAGGGCGAATCAAAATTTTCACATTACGTTACAGCCTATGGGGAAAAATCGTTTCAAAGGAATATTAAAGATGTTACCCTGTCAAACATATTAAAATATGCATTCTATAAAATATAAGGTGAAAATGTAGCTATTATTCATTTAGAGGGCCATACACAAAAATTCCATTAGATAATGGTAAAAGGGGGAATTGTGTGTGACATATTTTAAATATATTAAGCTTTTTCATGTATAATAAAATTGATATATGACACTGAAGCTTAATATAAATTATACGCTACTGTCTTGCATAATATGAAGTACATAGCATTTACAGGGCCATACAAAAGATTTCAAATAGTATATTCTTTCAGGCCCTCATTACTGCATGGGCAAATCGGGACTTTGCCCATGGGCCTCGGACCTTAAGAGGGCCCCAAATCCATATATTAAGTTATGAAATATTTAATTTCTTTTTCAAATTCCATCTCTTCCATTTATTGAAGTTATTAAATTCATCTTAAAGCAATATAAGAAATTGCTAAAGTTATATAAAAAGAGTTTTGCTGTGCACTAAAGAAAAAAAAAGTTTTTTTTTAATTAAGGCATTTGATTTAAAATTGACGATGCTAAGAAATTTCTACTATTTATATCCGAGGTGCAAAAATGTGTTTATGCATTACACATACAAGTGACCATTCGTTCTATTTTAATACCGTTGCAATGAATCAAAAGAGGCCCCCTAATTTATCTTTGCCCAGGGCCCCAATTAGTCATAATCGGGGCCTGTATTCTTTCCGAAGTACCGTATATGTGTGCGATGATGGCTGATGGAGGGATGAAATGCATTTTAATTATGATATGCACATTTATATTTCGCTAAATATATGCACATTATATGGTGTGTATAAATATTATAGTTGATATATAGGGCTACCCAAAAGAGCTCACCAACGTTACTGAATATGAGCGTAAATTATTTAAACGTGGTTCTTAAATCAGCTATGCATTTTTACGCTGAGCTTCACTCAATTTATTGAGAAATGTTTGCAGAATATAGATAAAAGGATATACAGGGCCACGCAAAGAATTCGGTACATGGACGCTTAGGAATAATGATTTATGAGAATGTGATTTCAGTTGTTTTAAAAGTGTTTTAGTTTACAATAAATTTTAGCCTAATGCTGACGTGTTATAAAGGTACAATGTAAACTACAGGGCTGAACAAAAGTATTCAAGTATGTTTCCATTTAATAGTATGAATTGCTGAAAAAGAAATTTCAAGCTACTGGGTATTTTCTTGCTAAACTAAATTTTCCCATTATATCAACTGACATATGAAATACAGGGCTGTTCAAAAGTACTGGAATACATATTTGGATACATTTGGCTATACACTATTATTTCCCTAAATAACAAAGTTTTGTTAAAGATTTCATTAAGTGTTGGAAAGTGCTTCATAATCTATGGTTAACGCATGATTTTTCTTACTTGTTAAACTTTGGAGTATACAAATTTTGAGCTTGACATCAAAAATGATATTTTAACTAATGCAAAGTAAATTTGCCTTTCAACTTATTGAAAGAGAACGGAATACATTGATCGACTTTCAGTAAGTGCTTTGTTTCGGTGAGTGCGATGCTACAACGCAGTCATTTAACCAAATTAGAAGCTTGACAATTTGATAGTCGGTTAGAGAAGAGTCAAACACAAGCCGAAATAGGAGAAGCTACCGGAGTTTTATTAAGTTTGATTCCCGGGATCTAAAACCCTTTTTTAAGCCTGGAAATGCAGGCCAAGACCAGGACAAGGTAGTTAGATGTGCAACAACGCCCAATGAAGATCGATTTTTAATTCTAAAGGCTAGGAGACACTAAATATGTATGACACTCTTCTTCAACAACTTATTCGCAAGGCTACTGAGACCACAGTTTCGATTCAAACTGTCAGAAACTGGCTCCACGCTGTTGCTGTGTATGCAAGCAGACCAAATGTATAAGTTAGATTAACAGCAAGGCACCGTGGAAGTGCAATTAGTGGATAACAGAGAATGCAAATTGGAGAAGTGAATGGCGCAATATTTTTTTTTCTCTAACGATTCCTTTTTTTCGGTTCATCCTGATAATAGATGTGTTTTTATCTAGATAGAACACAGCACTAGAAATAATCATGCGTTCGTGCAAGGAAGAATTAGATTTGGCAGTAAAGGAGTGATGGTCTATGTTGGAATCTTCATTGATGGGCGCACACCTCCACATCATTCGAAATGAAACTTACTGTAATTATATAGAGAAGAGATCTTCGTAGTCGGAGCCCCTTATGCTGCTGCACTTTTAGATGACTTCATGTTAAAAGACGACAATTGCAGGCCACGTCGTGCTAACTTTGTGGATGATTTCCTTTTCGATAAAGGATTCATACGAATGGAATGGCCAGCGTTTTCTCTGGATATGAACACAATAGAGCATTACTTGGGAAAAACTAAGCAATAGAGTTGTTGGCCGCCTTCCACCTTCAGAAACTCTTCAAGAGCTGCAAAGAACTTTTCTGGATGCGTAGAACAGAATATCGCAGTTCCATATTAATACTGTCTTTGATTAAATGCCTCAAAGGTGTTCAACGTTACTGTCCATCCGTGGAAATCCTCCTAAAAACAATTCTCTTTGAGAAAAATACCTTTATTATTCATTTTTTTCTCATTTGCATGAATCGTGTTTTCTTCTTTTGTGCCCAAATGCTCAATACAGTGCATTTTTTTCTGCCAAAGATGTGTAGTTTTTTTTCTCATATAGATTACCGTGTCTGTCGATCAAGTATCAATCGTCTTAACAATTCTCCAGCCACAAGATTCATCCACAATCTCAATGTCATTTAATATTTTTGAGCAGTATTTAAAACTTTCCATTATGACCAAAAATTCTTTATAAAACATACATATCAACTATAAATCAGTTCTATTTTTATAAACACGAAATTATATCCACATCACATCTTTTTTAAACTGAAAGGGTTTCTTCAGAAAAATTGCACCGAGAGGAAAAAAAAAACATATCTGGCGAATCCTGAAACGACTTCAATACTTTTTTTTAAATAGCTAATATTAATATTTTTTTCACGCCAGAGATATCGTTATAGCCTAAAAAATACCGAAAATGTATCAATGTTTTGAAATAGTAACGAAAGATACCGTTGGAATTGGAAAGATGAAACAATTTGTTTCTTTAATTTGTAATTCTGCAGGGACATGACCTCTACAATTTCAAAATACACTAAAAATCTAATGCTACTCTTCTGACGGTGTGAACGACCACTTCTAGAAAAATGCACAGGCATGATCGCTTTGAAGAAAAAAGCTCGCCATTTTGAGATGATCATTATGGCTTTTAATAATTATTTCTGCTAATTATTAAAAAACAAAATTTTAGAGCCTCAGTTGCATTTGGTTTTGTTATCATTTATCCTAATCCAAATTTTTCAAACATGTATGTGCGGTAGATTTTCTTAGTCAACACATGAAGAATAAAAACACACTTCTTTCTTTTATTAATAAAAACATGCAAATTAGAGAAGACAAACAATTATTATTATAGAGGCAGTCATTGTTATTGTATTATTTTTTCCGGGATAACAAAATGTTCTCTTTTAACTCAGGTTTCAGATATAGATTAGTTCCATTTTCAAAGGATTTATCATGCTTAAAATTTTATTTATATAGCTGCCGACATTCGTTATTTTTCAAGCAATTAAAGCATGTTTGGGACTAGAAATTTCATTTAATAAATGAAATTAAGCAAAAATCGTATAAAAACAAAACACATTTTATTAAACTAGCAAAAGCCGTGCTTTATTTGGATTCGCGAAGCATTATTTCATAAGATAAATATTTGAATGTAACAAAATTTTTCATAATTTTTGCATCTTTATTAAGCAAAAACGTTAGCTCATGTTTTGGCACATTTAAATTTTAGAAATGTAAATTCAGCCAAATAACTAAGAATTTCTTCGGAATTTTTTATTTATGATGTAAGGCAAGTTTAAATAATGGAATGGGGTAATAAAGCACAAAATTCCATTATGTCTTGTGGGAAATTAATAACTTGCCCACTGTATCCAAGTGGGCCACCTTTAACCTGATAAACAGTAATAATTTGATTCAATTAAATTATTCTTCAATCAATTAAAATATTCTTAAATTATTCTTCAATCTCAATTATTCTTCAATCTTTTAATTCGGATACCAAACTTAAGAATTTTAACAAAATATTCACTTTAAATACCAAATATAAGAATTAATTTTGCTTGTTTACGATTCTTTTGCTGCCAGTTTACCAAAGTAAATACCTTAATAAATAAATCATAATGTAATTCTTTTAAAATCCGTAAGTATAAACTGCGTGAATAATTTTGGCAGAATAATGAAAATATATTTTATTTAATATATTAATCATGATTCTATGTATAATTACTTACCCCATGGTTTATTTTCCTTCTTAAAATAAAAAGATACGGGTTCAATTTTTTATTTGCAAATGATTTTGTCGGAATAATGAAAATATATTTAATTTAATTAATTAATCATGATTCTACCTATAACTACTAACCCCATGGTTTATTTCCCTTCTGAAAATAAAAAAGATACGAGTTCAATTTTTTATTTGCAAAAATGCGTCTATAATAAAAAAACATGTAGAATAAATTAATTATTAAAATAATATTTTTTAAGGGTTATTCTGTAAAAAAACAACATTGTGCAAATCTACAAATGATAATTTATTCTTATGTTTAATTTCAAATCAAAATACTGAAGTTTTTTTTTTTTTTATAAAGTGTACGACAAAGTGTAACTTGAGTAGCCTAGTAGAGGATTCGCTTCGCTCATCCTAATAAATTTTCTTGTTGAAAAAACTTATTTGACTTATGAAAAAACTCATGTCAGTATAGTCATGTACATGATTCATAGATTTCTTTTCTTTTTTCTTGTGTCTGAAAGGTTCCATTTTCAGAGGGTATGCATAGGGCACCAACAGAAATTTTGCATACAGGCACTGGTTGTTGCTGGCGCGCCGAATTCCTTAAATTTTCGGACGAGAATCACACCTGGTTTTTTCACGATTTTTTGAGGATTTTTTTTTTTTTTTTTTTGAGATTTTGTAACGAAATTAGCCATTTTTCTCAAATCTTTCGAATAAATCTGTCGTTTAATCTAGGGATGAGAGTGAGAAAAAAAAGAGGACATTACGCGTGAGGTAAAAATTGAGAAAAAAAGTTGATAGAACGCGCAAAGTAAAAAGAGAACAAAATAATTTAAACCGATGCGTGTTAAAAAAGTTAAACAAAGGGAAAATGGTACATTAAATATAGATTGTCATTATTTGAATTGAAGCACCCACACACATATCACCCCCCCCCCCCTCACGAGTGAACAAAAGCACATGCATGATTCACTTTTTTTCCACGACCATTTGTCGAAATTCGCTTTTTTCCAAGATTTTTTGACAGGAATCACGTCTCTATCGCGATCCTTAGACCAAAAATCGCGTTTTTTGCGGTCATTTGACAAAAATTCGCGCCTTTTTCGCGATCCTTTGACAAAAATTCACGACTTTTTCGCGATCAACTGACAAAAATTCTCGACTTTTCGTGATTTAAGAAAAAAAAATTCGCGACTTCGACGCAATTCTGACAAAAAATTGCGTTTTTTCCGCTATCACTTGACGAAAATCGCATCTTTTTGGCGATTCTTTGTAAGAGACCGTTATTTTTCGATCTTTCGACAGGAATCGCGTTTATTTTGCTATTTTTTTAAAATAAAAACGCGTCTCTTTTTGAGATCTTTTGTCAGAAATAGTGCTTTTTTAAGCCATCTTTGACAAAAATCACGTATTATCAGCAATCTTTTGAAAAAAAAATCGTGTCTTTTTTTCAAGATCTTTTGACAAAAATCGCATTTTCTCTGCAATTCTAACAAAAATAACGTTTTTTCCACGATCACTTGAGGAAAATCGCGTCTTTTCCTCGATTCCTTACAGAGGCTGCGTCATTTTCGCGATTCTTCGAGGGAAATAACGTTTTTCTTGAGATCCGTCGACAGGAATCACGTTTATTCCGCAATTTTTTGACGAAAAACGCGTCCTTTTACGATGTTTTGAATGAAATAGCGCTTTTTCCTGCGATCTTTTGGCAGAAATAACGCCTTTTTTCGAAATCATTTGACACAAATCACGTTTTATTCATATTCTTTTGCATAGGCGTAACTAGAGAATTTTTCTAGGGGGGGGCACGGCCCCATCTATTTGATAATTTTTAAACAATAATTGTAAAAACTATTATTGTTTGGAAAACAATAAAAGTGTGACAATGTTGTTTTATAGTAAACTGTTTGATAATTTCCAAACAATAATAGTATTAATAACTAGTGGGATGTGCCAGTCCCAAAACTTTCTTTTTCTGATTTATTTTAAGATTCACTTTTGCTCTCAAACGCACTAAACTGGGAAATTAACTTATTTAGAAACTATATTAGGTCCATGACTGCGATTTTTTGATAAATGCAGAAAATATTACAAAAATGCAGTCAAAGTTCGTCTTTTGAACCGAATTTTCCAAAGCGGCACATCTGGGAACGATAAAAAGGGTCATGCTGAGAAAATAATTGTCGATAAATCAAATTCTAATAAATTCAGAGAAAAATGAAGTCATACGGCATCTTATAACATATACCTTCAAAAATTATCTCAGTAAGTTTCATGTTTTTACTTTTACAAATGAATCTGAAAATGTATAGGAAAATTTTGAGCTGCTGAGAGAGAAAAAACATTTTCTCGAACACACCCTTAATACCTCAAAGTTTGCTACCTCAGTGCCAAAATTAAATGGCAATTTATGTTCATTGTGAAGATTTTAAAGACATGAAATTTCTTACATTAGCTCTTAAAATAAGACTATTGCGGAAATGTGAAAAAATGCAACATAAAAGCGCCACCTGTTGGGCGATCCATACCAAAACATAAACAGCAACAATATTTATCAAGCTATACCTGAATGTGAAATTTGGTGAAGTTCACTGATTAGTTCTTAAAATAGAGCTATTGCAGGAATTGAGAAAAATTCAGCATTGCAGCACCACATATTGGGAGATTGACAACAAAACATGAACAAAACTAGTTCATTTCATGGATTTACTGAATCTAAAGTTTGATAAAAATTCGTGCACCTGAGAACCTGAGATAGAGCTATTGCGCAAATCGTGAAAAATGAAACATAGCTGTGCCACCTGTTGAGCAATTTACACCAAAATGCAAACAACATCGATTCATGTTGAGAACTAACTGAATCTGAAGTTTAAAGAAAATCCGTGTATCAGTTATGGATATATAGCTGTTGTGCAAATCGTAAAAAATGCACAATAGCATCGCACCTGTCGAGAGATTTGCACCAAAAACTAATCAGTATCAATCTATATCAAGAACTATCTGATTATAATTTTTAATTAAATTCCGTGCGATAGTTCTTGCTATCTCAAGAGCTATTGCAAAAATCGTGAAAAATTTAGCATATCAGCGCCTTCTGTTGAGCAATTTACACAGAAACGAATACAATATGAACTCATGTTAAGTACTGACTGAATCTGAAGTTTGGCTGATATCCGTGCCTTAGTTCTTTAGATATAGCTGTTGCGTTAATCTTAAAAAAAAAAAGCAGCGTAGAAGCGCCATCTGTTGAGTGATTTGCAACAAAAACTAATCAGTATCAATTTGTATTAGGGACTACCTGAATATAAATTTTTATTACATTCCGTGCATTAGCTCTTGAAATAGAGCGTCCACAAAATTTATATCACATATAAACAGAGTCAGATTCACATATACACTGGTGTCCAAAATTTAAGCATAATTGGTAATTAAGTAATTATTTTTAAGTAATGAAAGAAATATGAATCGGAATGTGCTGAAACTCCAGGTGTGTAAACAAAATAGTACGCGTCACATATTTTCGCGAAGAGTTTTCCCCGAAATCGAACAGGGAACCGTCAATAAATTGAAAAAGAACGGAGATCTTTTGGATAACCCTGTCAAAACTAATGTAGTAAAAGCGTTCAAACTGCACATTATGATTAATTGGTTTATTGTAATGTACTATGTTAATTTTTACAAGGATAGCATGTATACTCGTAGAGAAATTAAGGTTTTTATAAAAACAGTCCTAAATTTTCCCAAGTTTTTTGGTTATAATTTGCAGAGTTCTCATTATAAAATAATGTTCTTTTCTGAAAATATGACAAACATCATTGTACACAATACCCTGTCATCAGAATTTAAGAATAATAAAAATTGTATGAAAAATGAGTATGTTTAGTAAATAATTTTTCATTGCGCATGCGTCAACGATATCAAAATGTCATTTGCATATTGTGTTAGCTAAATGTATAGAGCAACTTCTGTAAAAGTTTCAAAAACATAGCTTGAAAATTCTGAAAATGGGAGCCTATAGAATCAACTCAAAATCCGTTATTCCTAAAGGAAGCAAAAAAATCAGGGGTTTTACCTAAATATAGTTGTACGTGCAATATTGTGTAGGCACTAAACAATGGAATAAGGATACAGCCCCTCATCTTTTTGCTTCATTTAGGGAATAAAGGATTTTGATCTCATTCTATCAACGATAATTTTCAGAATTTTTAAGCTATGTTTTTGAGACTTTCACAAAAGTTGCTCTATACATTTAACTAACATAATATGCAAATGAAATTTTAATAGCGTTCACGCATGCGCAGTAAAAAATTATTTAGTAAACCTGCTCATTTGTCATACAATTTTTATTATTTTTTAATTCTGATGACAGAGTATTGTGTACAATGATGTTTGTCATTTTTTCAAAAAATAACACAATTTTATATTAAGAACTCTGCAAATTATCAGAGATGGGCAGTATCGAAAATACATGTATTTGAAATACATTTTCAAAATACATTTGTATTTTGTATTTTGTATTTTATCCCGACGAAACGAAAGTATTTTAGTAATGTATTTTGAAACTCTTTTTCCAAGTATTTTGTATTTTGAAAATACTTTTCATTTTCAAAATACATTTCTGTAAATTTCAAGTTGCGTCGTTTAAACCATCGCAGATGTAAGATTCACAAAAGCTAAACAGGTGCCTATCTGTTTTGTTTTGTCTGATAGGATTCGTTTCTAGAAGTTAATGTAAACATAATTTTTCAACTATTGCTATGATAAGGATTAGAATAAATGTTCTGTTTTACTTAAGCATTTTTGCTGAATTGTACATGTGCAATTCTAACGTTCTAGTTTTTATACTTATAACGTTGCTGTGAGAACGACAAAAACTATTGTGTGATAAACAGGAAGAATCATTCAGCTGTTTTGCTGTGTATAGTACTTTTTAAGAACCACATATGGTTGATATTGCCCCAGCTCCGGATAACAATATATCAATGAATTGCGATAGTGCACGTTGCGCTATATTAGATGGAAAAAAATTTAAAGTTATTTCCGTTGATAGTAAACGGCAAAGTTAAAGCAGCATGCCATATGTGTACAACAAAGTCTACTGTTATAAGTGGAACCTTCGACGCAACAACGCATTTTAAAACAAATTTAAAGGTAAAATTTTTAGTTTTATACCGTTAACCTTGATTGCAATATTTTATCTAGTTTCTTTGTATCCTTTTTATCAAAGTTCGGGCATATTTTAACCCACCCCTGAATTAATTGGAATATTATTTGATATTAATTTAATTGGAAGATAATTTTATTATATAAATAGTTCTATTTATTGATATAGAGATAAGATTTTTAATAATGGTATTTACGATTCAGTATGTTAAATACCGGAGTTTGGGCTATAGACCTGTCGTTAATGGAGATACATGTTTATATAGCGTGATTTTGCCCCCTTTTTTTTCTTTGCCCATTTTATGTTTTATTTTATAGTGCGTTTTTAGGGAAGATATAAAATGTAAAATGGTATCCTACCGAAATGATAGTTGCTGTCCGAAACCGAAGTTTTATTCCTTTTTGAATTCATAAGTAATAAAATTTCGAAACGAAATTTTCAAACGAAATTTCTCAGATAAAAATTTTATTATTGATAAAAATATTAATCAAGTTAATTACAAAATTATTCCCCTACAGCAGATTTATTATATATTTGTGATTTTGATATATATTTATGGTTTTAAATGTGCGGATATGTGTAGGGGCATGTGAAGAGAAAACCGCGCCCGGGGCAAAGACTCAACTTCGCGCCACCCCTCACCAATTTTTTCTTGTGACAAGCTAAAAATGACATTGATAGTATAAATCTGACACCTCCTAAATTTCCGCGCCCAGGGCGACCACCCCCTTCGCTCCCCCTTTCCCAGGGCTCTGGGTATGTGCATTATTTTTTTAGAATAAAAGTAAAAAAAAATAATCTAACATTATTTTGTACCGATTTATAAGCATAGAAAAGATTGTAGGGTCTTTAACTTCTTGAGGGGCAGTGAAATATATTATATTCAATGTTGAATTCAGGGGGACATCCCCCCCCCCGGAGCAATAAAATGTCCCCCTACAGAAAAATTGAAATTTGCGTTTTCAATAGTCAAAAGTACAATCCCCCCGGAACTCTATAATGTCCCCCTCCGGAGCCACTGAATTTAATCCCGGAGATAAGTTTCTTAATTCAACACTATCCCACTTAATTTTAATCAAGATTCGCACTATAAACTTTTAACTAAATTTTATATACTTAACTTTAGTTCAAAAATGTTTCAAAATTGCTTTTTTTAATTTTTAAACTAAAATTTTTCGATTATTCCGGTGTGAATTTAACATTACAGAGGCACAATTGCTTGTCCCTCAAAGTGTTGAAATAGACCATGAAGAAGATCGATACATAAATGGAATACACTAATTAACTATTAAACACTAAAAACCATCACTTAAAAAACAACAAAAAATTATTTGGTGTCATGATATTCCGAAAGTCGTATTGTTATACGTTATGATAATTCCAGGATTTAAATGAAGATGTTTAACATGTTGTTTATTTAATATTTCTTATAAAATTTTATCTTATTTATTATTCGAGGGAAATATACTTATATCTGCGTTGTAGTGATCGAAGCTCTATCGAATTATATATGCTTTTTAAAAAACTTCCAACGAAAGCGATTATACAATTCTTTTATATATGTCTGTTTATGTATGCGTGTAAGAACAACTAACTGAACTGACACTGTGATTTTCAATCTCTCGCTCTTTTTACTTTCCTCTATCTTTACAATAAGAAAGTATTGGATTCGCGAAAAAATCTACTTCAGGTTTTTGATAGATTTATGTGTTTTAGAAGGTCCTGAATAACATTTGATTGTTTTTAGAAAGTGTCCATTTTGTGAGTTAGTTTGTTTGTCTTGTGAGTTTGTTGATAAAAATTTTGTTGGCGCTCTATCCAGCGCCGTGCAAAAAAAAGGGGGAGGGGGGCGAAGAGAGCGGTCCCCTCGGGCGCGGAAATTTAAGGGACGCAAAATTTATACTACCAACGTCATTTTTTAGCTTGTCACAAGAAAAAGTTGGGGGCGGGGGCGCCAAATTGAAACGTTGCCCCGGGTGCAGTTTTTTTCGCACGCTCCTGGCTCTAAAAATCTAAGAGGAAAAAAATCCTTTAACAGATTTCCTTTCAGCTGATACACAGTTTTCTCTAAATTTATTATATTCTTTTTGTTTGTTATTAAATCCATTTTGAATGAATTAACACATTTGCCATTTAAGGCTGTTCTCATCTACTCTGCTTAACAAGCGCAAAACATTTTGACACATTTACCAATTCATTTTTTAACGGAAAGATGTAAATTGAAAGACCCGACTATGGAAGAGATTTGGAACCGAACTGTGTTTTTTGATCAATGAATTACTTATTGATACATAAGCGATTTTGTTCATGCGACAAACACGTTTTTTGTTTCTGTTTGAGTGGTTAATCTTCTTACGCGCACAAATGCAGTTCAAAACGCCCACTTTGACACTATTTTCTGAAACGCTTATTGTGTTTCTAAAAACACGGGAAAATGAGTGAGATTCCATTACTTTTGAATTACAACACTTGCTACTTTCTTAAATTTCGAACAAAAAATAAATCAAAACTTATTTTATAAAGTTAACAATTTGGATTTTAGGGCAGCCTTAAGACAGGATTCCTTGACAGATTCATTTTCAGAGTTCCTTTTATTGTGCTTTAATTTTGTTGTCCAGAAATATATTTACCTTTCTATAAAAATGATGAAATTGAAACTTTTAACTATAAAATTTTGGCAATTTAAAAACACATACGTTATTTGGAAAAAAGTGTTGAGTCGGGCCAGATTGTACTGATTTTTGGATAGTTCAGGCCGGGATGGGATACCCAACTTACGAGTTGGATTCGGAAAAATACTACAATTTTTGACTAATTCAGACCTCTAGGAAAAATGAAGTCCATTCCTGGTCCGGTCTGGACAGAATAAATCAGGCACGACCCGAATTTGCAGAGAAAAAAGTAAAGTCCTTGAGCCGAAAGAGTAATGAACAGGTCCATTTGAGACTACCCTTCAGGAAAATAAAACCGGATATCTGGCCCCAGATGCAGCTCGGAACGACTAAAGATTAAGTCCGGGCTGGGCCGGCCCGACCAGAGGTTGTGGATTAAAAAAATGTCCGAAACCGGACTGCTGACCATGCCGGACACGGTGTGTGAAAACCCCCAATGTGATACACAAACTTTTAAAAATTTCAAATGTATTTTGTATTTTAAATGTATTTTCAAAATACATGTATTTTGTATTTTGAATTTTTTTGAATAGGAAAGTATTTTGTATTTTGTATTTTAGGTTCTAAAACTAATGTGTTTTGTATTTTGTATCGAAAATGATTTTTTGATGTATTTTGCCCAACTCTGCAAATTATAAGCAAAAAACTTAGGACTGTTTTTATAAAAACCTTAATTTCTCTACGAGTATACATGCTATCCTTGTAAAAATTAACACAGTGCATTACAATAAGCCAATTAATCATAATGTGCAGTTTGAATGTTTTTGCTACATTAGTTTTGACAGGGTTATCCAAAAGATCTTCGTCCTTTTTCAATTTGTTGACGGTCCTCTGTTCGATTTCGGGGAAAACTCTTCGCGAAAATATGTGACGCGTACTATTTTGTTTACACACCTGGAGTTTCAGCACATTCCGATTCATATTTCTTTTATTACTTAAAAATAATTACTTAATTACCAATTATGCTTAAATTTTGGACACCAGTGTACACAAACAGATATTTTGTAAAAACTTGTTCTTACTAAAAACTAGGAATCTCTAATCCCTAAAACGGGTAAATCCGTCAAAAACCGGAATTCAAAAATTTTCACGAATCCAATATTTTCTTCCGTAAAGATACAAAATAGTAAAAATAGTTTTGTTAGAACTGATAATACTCAAAAGAAAGCTCACTTGTTAATACATTCCTGAAAACGTATAATCTATCAAAGAAACTAGTTGGATGAAACTTTCTTCTGTCTTTAGCTACTATCAGATTCACAAACTTTACGAGCAACAAACTTTTCAGCCGATTTTAACCCCAACTTTTTCCCGTTCAAAGAGAGAAAAAGGTTACAATTATTTGCAAAAAGTTGGAAGAATAGCAGGAAAACCAATACTACTACAGCTCATATTCAAAATATTAGAATAATTACCTTTTTTTTTAGAAATTGAAAATATCGTTTGGTAATTTAATGTCTTTTAATGAAAATATGCAAACGATATTTTTATTAAGAACTTATTGCTGACAATCATTGCTATCATTTAGAGGTATCCGAAGGTCTGTGAAGTTGGCCCCCTCACTTTATGGAATATAAAAACTGAAAACGTCATTCGTTTGAGCGTCGTTTGAGCGCGTTTGAGCGACAAAAATTTTCGTTTGAGCCACAATCAGAAAAAAGTTATAAACAAATCAAAATCCAGGGCCTTCGTTTTTGTGAAGTTGGCCCCCCGACCTTTTCGGATATACAAACTGAAGACGGCATTCGTTTGAGCGTCGTTTGAGCGCGTTTGAGTGACAAAAATTTTTGTTTCAGCGACAAACTGAAAAAAGTTATAAGCGAAATAAAAAACTGAGGGGGCCAGATTTTGTGAAGTTGGCCCCCCGACCTTTTCGGACATACAAACTGAAGACGGCATTCGTTTGAGCGTCGTTTGAGCGCGTTTGAGCGACAAAAATTTTTGTTTGAGCGACAAACTGAAAAAATTTATAAGCGAAATAAAAAACTGAGGGGGGCAGATTTTGTGAAGTTGGCCCCCCGACCTTTTCGGACATACAAATTGAAGACGGCATTCGTTTGAGCGTCGTTTGAGCGCGTTTGAGCGACAAAGTGAAAAAAGTTAAAGCGAAATAAAAAACTGAGGGGGCCAGATTTTGTGAAGTTGGCCCCCCGACCTTTTCGGATATACAAACTAAAGACGGCATTCGTTTGTGCGTCGTTTGAGCGCGTTTGAGCGACAAAATTTTTTGTTTGAGCGACAAACTGAAAAAGTTATAAGCGAAATAAAAAACTGAGGGGGCCACATTTTGTGAAGTTGGCCCCCCGACCTTTTCGGATTTAAAACTGAAGACGGCATTCGTTTGAACGTCGTTTGAGCGCGTTTGAGCGACAAAAAATTTTGTTTGAGCGACAAACAGGAAAAAGTTATGAACGAAATAAAAACTGATGGGGCTACATTTTGGGAAGTTTGCCCCCCGACCTTTTTGGATTTAAAAACAGACGACGGCATTCGTTTGAGCGCGTTTGAGCGACAAAAATTTTTGTTTGAGCGACAAACTGAAAAAAGTTATAAGTGAAATAAAAAACTGAGGGGGGCAGATTTTGTGAAATTGGCCCCCCGACCTTTTCGGATATACAAACTGAAGACGGCATTCGTTTGAGCGTCGTCTGAGCACGTTTGAGCGACAAAAAATTTTGTTTGAGCGACAAACTGAAAAAAGTTATAAGCGAAATAAAAAACTGAGGGGTCCAGATTTTGTGAAGTTGCCCCCCCCCGACCTTTTCGGACATACAAACTGAAGACGGCATTCGTTTGAGCGTCGTTTGAGCGCGTTTGAGCGACAAAAAATTTTGTTTGAGCGACAAACTGAAAAAAGTTATAAGCGAAATAAAAAACTGAGGGGGCCACATTTTTTGAAGTTGGCCCCCCTACCTTCTCGGATTTAAAAACTGAAGACGGCATTCGTTTGAGCGTCGTTTGAGCGCGTTTGAGCGACAAACAGGAAAAAGTTATGAGCGAAATAAGAACTGATGGGGCTACATTTTGGGAAGTTTGCCCCCCGAACTTTTCGGATTTAAAAACTGACGACGGCATTCGTTTGAGCGTCGATTGAGTTCATTTGAGCGACAAAAATTTTCGTTTGAGCGACAAAAATTTTTGTTTGAGCGACAAACTGAAAAAAGTTATAAGCGAAATAAAAAACTGAGGGGGCCACATTTTGTGAAGTTGGCCCCCCGACCTTTTCGGATTTAAAAACTGAAGACGGCATTCGTTTGAACGTCGTTTGAGCGCGTTTGAGTGACAAACAGGAAAAAGTTATGAGCGAAATAAAAACTGATGGGGCTACATTTTGGGAAGTTTGCCCCCCGACCTTTTCGGATTTAAAAACTGACGACGGCATTCGTTTGAGCGTCAATTGAGTTCCTTTGAGCGACAAACTGAAAAAAGTTATAAGCGAAATAAAAAACTGAGGGGGCCAGATTTTGTGAAGTTGGCCCCCCGACCTTTTCGGATATACAAACTGAAGACGGCATTCGTTTGAGTGTCGTTTGAGCGCGTTTGAGCGACAAAAATTTTTCTTTGAGCTTCAAACAGGAAAAAGTTATGAGCGAAATAAAAACTGATGGGGCTACAATTTGGGAAGTTTGCCCCCCCTACCTTTTCGGATTTAAAAACTGACGACGGCATTTGTTTAAGCGTCGATTGAGTTCATTTGAGCGACAAAAATTCTCGTTTGAGCGACAAATTGAAAAAAGTTATAAGCGAAATAAGAAACTGAGGGGGTCCACATTTTGTAAAGTTGCCCCCTCGACCTTTTCGGATTTAAAAACTGAAGACGGCATTCATTTGAGCGTCGTTTGAGCGCGTTTGAGCGACAAAAATTTTTGTTTGAGCGGCAAACTGAAAAAAGTTATAAGCGAAATAAAAACTGATAGGGCCACATTTTGGGAAGTTTTCCCTCCGACCTTTTCGGATTTAAAAACTGAAGATGGCATTCGTTTGAACGTCGTTTGAGCGACAAAAACTTTCGTTTGAGCGACAATGAGAAAAAAGTTATAAACAAATCAAAATTCAAGGCCTTCGTTTTTCTGAAGTTGGACCCCCGACCTTTTCGGATATACAAACTGAAGACGGCATTCGTTTGAGCGTCGTTTGAGCGCGTTTGAGCGACAAAAATTTTCGTTTGAGCGACAAACTGAAAAAAGTTATAAGCGAAATAAAAAACTAAGGGGGCCAGATTTTGTGAAGTTGACACCCCGATCTTTTTCGGATTTAAAAGCTGAAGACGGCAATAATTTGATCGCGTTTAGGTGACAAAAATTTTCGTTTGAGCGGATATATTTTTGCAGTTATTTAGCTTTCTTTTTTCCAAGAGGCTGAAATGACAGCTTGTATACAGTCCCTTAATTTTTTTTTTTTTTTTTTTTTTTTTGAAAACTGAATGCATGATATGTTTGTGTGTCCAAAATACTATTTTGAACTATAAAAATTTTCGTTTGAGTGGATATATTTTTGCGGTTATTCAACTTTCTTTTTTACAAGAGGCTGAAATGACAGCTTGTATACGGTCCCTTAAAATAAGTTTTTTGAAAAACTGAATGCGTGATATGTTTGAGCGTCAAAATGCTGTTTTGAATTATAAAAATTTTCTTTTGAGCGTATATATTTTTGCAGTTATTTAGTTTTTTTTCCAAGGGGGTGAGATCACAACTTTTATGCGCCCCCTTAAAATATGTTTTTTAAAAACTGAAACGCATGACACGCTTGAACGCCCAAAATACTGTTTTGTGTTTTAAAAATTTCCATTTGAGTAGATAAATGTTTACAGTAAATTAGATTTCTTTTTTTTTTCAAGTTCCTGAAATCACGTTTGTATACAGCCCCTTAAAATAAGTTTTATGAAAAACTGAGTCCATGAAACGTTTGAGCGTCCAAAATACTGTTTTTTGCTATAGAAATTTATGTTTGAGCGAATATATTTTGACAGTTATTTAGCTTTCTTTTATCCAAGGGGCTGAATTCTCAGCCCCTTGGATAACTTGGAATGTATACAGCCCCATAAAGTAAGTTTTTTGGAAAACTAAATGCATGGTACGTTTGAGCATCCAAATATAGCTTTGTATTATAAAAATTTTCGTGTGAGCGGATATATTTATACAGTTATTTAGCTTTCTTTTTTCGAAGGGGCTGAAGTCGCAGCTTGTATACAGCCTTTGAAAATAATTTTTTTGGTAAACTAAATTCATGATTCGTTTGAGCCTCAAAAATACTATTTTGAATTATAAAAATTTTCGTTTGAGCGAATATTTTTTTATGGTTATTTAGCTCTATTTTTTTTTTTTTTTTTTTTTTCAAATAGTCTAAAATCACATCTTGTCTATATATCCCCTTAAATCAAGTATTTTGAAAAACAAAAAAAAAAAAAAAAAAAAAAAAAAAGAATCCATGACACATTTTGGCTACCAAAATACTGTTTTAGCTTTGAGTTCCTATTTAGACATATTTTTACAGTTGTTTAGCTTTCTTTTTTTTCTAAATGGCTGAAATTACAGCTTATATACATCCCCTTAAAATAAGTTTTTATGAAAACAGAATGCATGATGCGTTTTAAAATCCAAAATACTGTTTTGCATTATAAAAATTTTCATTTGAGCGGATACATTTTTATTGTTTTTTATGTTTCTTTTTTCCTAAGGACTGAAATTGTAGCGTTTTGACAGCCTCTTAATATAAGTTTGATTATATATAAAATTCCTGTATATCCAATAAGATCCTGTATTTCCTTAATATAGGATTCCTGTTTAATCTGCAATATTTTCATATATATTAAACTATCTTTTTTTTCATTGGGAATCAAAATCGTAGTATGTATATTCAGCCATAAAAAAAAAAAAAAAAAAAAAAAAGTTTAAAATTTTTTATGCAGCTTACGTTTGAGCGTACAAAATACTCTTTTGTGCGGTAAAAGTTTCTGTCAGAGTGGCCGCACTTTTACGACAAATGTTTTTGATACAGCACCAAATTGTCACAACATTTATTTTTCCACGTTGGCTAAAATTAAATGTTTTATATGCTCGTTAACTTAACTATTTTGAAATTCGAAAAAAGACCATATGTTTAAGTGCCCAAAGTGAACGTTTGGAGAGATGATAATTTTTGTTTTGAGCAAGATAAATTTTGCATTCATTTTTTTTACGGAGCAGTTTGCATACAATAACTTAAAATAATTATTTTAAAATTTTGAAAAAATTGTGCGTTTGTTTGTTCAAAGTATTCTTTTGAGCGATAAGAATTTTTGTTTGAGTGACAATATTTTCACAGTTCTTTAACATTCCCTTTTTCCGAGGGGCTAAAACAACATTTTGTATTCAATCCTTCAAGTGAGTTATTTTGAAATTATGGAACTTTCATATGCGCCCAAAGTTATCGTTTGAGAATGAAAATTTCCGTTACAGACTGAAACCACAGTTTATAAATAACCGTTAAATTAATTACTTTAAATTCTAAAAATGTCTTTAATTTAAAGTAATTGTTTTAGCTGTAATTATCTTTGTTGTTTCAGCATCAGTTTTTTCACAGTTAATGCATATATTGATTAATCATTTTCTATAATATGTAACTTTTATTAAATTTCTCTGAAATTTAAAATATGCGAGAATTTTTTATTACAATGTTCTTTTTAATGTTTAGTATACTAGGCTGGTTCTTGAAATAATCGCTTTTGAAATAAAATCCTAACTATATAAAGAAGGATATTTTCTACCGCATCCTTTGTAGTTTTTACTGATTCACATACACATATTTTAAACTTCAAACACTGCCGAAGTGCAACAAACACTGCCGACACCTTCTGAACTGAAGTACGGTGGAGGAGGTCATAGGGCATAGGGAAGACAAGTAAGTGCACGTGGTCCTGACTTAGCTGTAAATTGCGACTTCTAATACAGGGGAAATATCAAACAGGTGTTTATTACTTTGCGAATGTCTGATAGAAGATTTTTTTTCTTTATTTGTTTATACTGAGCCTAGCACGAAAAGAGGTTTTACAACAAAATTTCTTAAGGGTAAATTTATAGTGAGCAGAAAATAACATATTTTATTTATTTATTTATTTACTTATTTTTAATATCTCGAGACCTATCGCCGTTGCGATAAACAGAAAAAAGTGACTAGAAAAAATAATAGGAGAGATACTTCGTTTAACCCTTTCAGGGGCAAGGTATTTCTGCTCCGAAAATGTTCAAATAATTGATTCACACCACAATTTAAGAACAGACTTATTTGAAAATAATCAAGAGCTGTTTTTCGCGGATATTATAAAATCGAAATTGTACTAAAATTTTACTGGTGCCAGTTCGAAATTGGAACAGTAATATTAAGTGTTTGCAGACTGCAAACACCGCCCCTGAAAGGGTTAATATTCATATCATTATACTTCACGCGCAAGACTATGGAATAACTTTGGTCTTATCCATAAGCTTTGTTAAGAACATCAGTTGCAAAATCCAGATTCAGATTTCGTTTTCGGCATGATTATTTACCTGTCGGGTATTTTTTGAAGAGTGCCTTGTCTAAATTCATGACTCAGACAGGAACCGCTGACATGTCATTCCTTTCTATGTCAAATCATACCATAATTTACTCATCTTTGTTAGAAATCGAAACAATGGCGTAGCTAAGAGGGGGGGGGGGGGCAAGGGGTGCGTCCGCCCCGGTCGCCGAGGCCTAGGGGCGCCAAATTGAGAGAAATCGTTATATATCTATATTGGGGTGGGGGCGCAAAATTTCTTGCTGGCCCCGGGCGGCAAAAAACATAGCTACGCTACTGAATCGAAAGAAGGAAATTAAAAGGGACCGTATATAATTTAGCAGAGTGTCAAATATACTTCTACAGCCTGACTGTGAAACCAAAAGTATAATTCCATTTCCATAGATATTATAATCTAAAATTAAGGGGTGCGAGGGAGATGAATAGACTAGGTTTTATGAATTGATAGGACTCTTGCATTTGCATTGAAACATTAATGGTTTTATTGTCCATTTTATCATTTATATATGCACTACAACAAAATATTTTATTCCACATAAGAGAATCTTGGACGTTCAAATGTACAGTATTCTCAGAATTTAAAAATATTTATTTTAAGGGGACGTATACAAGCTGTCATTTCAGCCTCTTAGAAAAAAGAAAGCTAAATAACTGCAAAAATATATCCTCTCAAACAAATTTTTTTTTTAATTCAAAACAATATTTTGAACGCTCAAATGTATCATGCATTCAGTTTTTGAAAAAAATTATTATAAAGGATTGTAAACAAGCTGTCATTTCAACCTCTTGGAGAAAAAAAAAGCTAAATAACTGCAAAAATATATCCAGTCAAACGAAAATTTTTATAGTTCAAAACAGTATTTTGGACACTCAAACGTATCATGCATTCAGTTTTTCAAAAAACTTATTTTAAGGGACCGTGTACAAGCTGTCATTTCAGCCTTTTGGAAAAAAGAAAGCTAAATAACTGCAAAAATATATCCGCTCAAACGAAAATTTTATAACTCAAAACAGTATTTTGGACGCTGAAACGAATGCCGTCTTCAGTTTGTATATCCGAAAAGGTCGGGGGGCCAACTTCACAAAATCTGGCCCCCTCAGTTTTTTATTTCGCTTATAACTTTTTTCAGTTTGTCGCTCAAACGAAAATTTTTGTCGCTCAAATGAACTCAATCGACGCTCAAACGAATGCCGTCGTCAGTTTTTAAATCCGAAAAGTTCGGGGGGCAAACTTCCCAAAATGTAGCCCCATCAGTTCTTATTTCGCTCATAACTTTTTCCTGTTTGTCGCTCAAACGCGCTCAAACGACGCTCAAACGAATGCCGTCTTCAGTTTTTAAATCCGAGAAGGTAGGGGGGCCAACTTCAAAAAATGTGGCCCCCTCAGTTTTTTATTTCGCTTATAACTTTTTTCAGTTTGTCGCTCAAACAAAATTTTTTGTCGCTCAAACGCGCTCAAACGACGCTCAAACGAATGCCGTCTTCAGTTTGTATGTCCGAAAAGGTCGGGGGGGGGGCAACTTCACAAAATCTGGACCCCTCAGTTTTTTATTTCGCTTATAACTTTTTTCAGTTTGTCGCTCAAACAAAATTTTTTGTCGCTCAAACGTGCTCAGACGACGCTCAAACGAATGCCGTCTTCAGTTTGTATATCCGAAAAGGTCGGGGGGCCAATTTCACAAAATCTGCCCCCCTCAGTTTTTTATTTCACTTATAACTTTTTTCAGTTTGTCGCTCAAACAAAAATTTTTGTCGCTCAAACGCGCTCAAACGAATGCCGTCGTCTGTTTTTAAATCCAAAAAGGTCGGGGGGCAAACTTCCCAAAATGTAGCCCCATCAGTTTTTATTTCGCTCATAACTTTTTCCTGTTTGTCGCTCAAACAAAATTTTTTGTCGCTCAAACGCGCTCAAACGACGTTCAAACGAATGCCGTCTTCAGTTTTAAATCCGAAAAGGTCGGGGGGCCAACTTCACAAAATGTGGCCCCCTCAGTTTTTTATTTCGCTTATAACTTTTTTCAGTTTGTCGCTCAAACAAAAATTTTTGTCGTTCAAATGCGCTCAAACGACGCTCAAACGAATGCCGTCTTCAGTTTGCATATCCTAAAAGGTCGGGGGGCCAACTTCACAAAATGTGGCCCCTCAGTTTTTTATTTCGCTTATAACTTTTTTCAGTTTGTCGCTCAAACAAAAATTTTTGTCGCTCAAACGCGCTCAAACGACGCACAAACGAATGCCGTCTTCAGTTTGTATATCCGAAAAGGTCGGGGGGCCAACTTCACAAAATCTGGCCCCCTCAGTTTTTTATTTCGCTTATAACTTTTTTCACTTTGTCGCTCAAACAAAATTTTTTGTCGCTCAAACGCGCTCAAACGAATGCCGTCTTCAATTTGTATGTCCGAAAAGGTCGGGGGGCCAACTTCACAAAATCTGGCCCCCTCAGTTTTTTATTTCGCTTATAACTTTTTTCAGTTTGTCGCTCAAACAAAAATTTTTGTCGCTCAAACGCGCTCAAACGAATGCCGTCTTCAGTTTGTATATCCGAAAAGGTCGGGGGGCCAACTTCACAAAAACGAAGGCCCTGGATTTTGATTTGTTTATAACTTTTTTCTGATTGTGGCTCAAACGAAAATTTTTGTCGCTCAAACGCGCTCAAACGACGCTCAAACGAATGACGTTTTCAGTTTTTATATTCCATAAAGTGAGGGGGCCAACTTCACAGACCTGGTATCCGACTACGTTCGGACATTTTTTTTTTTTTAAACTCTAATTTAGACACATTTTTTGGTATTTTTCAGTGTAATGTAACACAGAATAAAGAAAATTATAAAAAAATATATTATATCAATGCAACTTTTTGAAATTTTGAAGACTTTTGGTCATTTTTTAGCATTTTTTTTATAAAAACGGCTCCGGCTCTAAAAAAAAAAAAAAAAAAAAAAATAATGCATATAACCCAATTCTTTTTTCATCATAAGCATATTAGACACTATTGAGTGTAATGAACTAAAAACTAGTCAATATACTGAAATCTAAAAGAGATACAGCTGATTATATACAACTACATAGAAAATTTCGATAATTTTACGTGTAATTTTTCATTAAAATAGCTATATATCGACAAATAAGTCACTTAGAGCTAATTCTTTAGTTCATTACACTCTAGACATTCTCAAAAAGCTACACAAAAAATTTCATGGTTATAAGATAATAAAATTTTGAGTTAGAGCAATAGTCGTTCACCTTTTCCGATGAAAATTTAATTTTTCAGAAAATGCATTTAAAGTTTTCATATAACGTTCGTTCCAACGTCGGCTGCTTTTTTTAAAGAGTTCTAATTTCATTTCTGATAGGCGTACAGGAAAAATAAAAACAGATTTAGAAAAAGAAATGCCCATTCTATAATAAAATCAAATAAAAAAAAATTCCGAATTTTCATCGAAATTGCTGTTTTAAACGTAGGCGGATACCTTAAACTTACTTGTTATCTTAAATTTAATATCATTTTTGAAAAGATTAATTGCAAAAAAAATTATTTTGAAAAGTCAAAATATTAGAATATTTATTCAAGTGGTTCAAAATATTAGAATATTTCACATTAATTCTCCTTTAATTATTACCAATTCTTAACTGGTGGCATCATTAATTAAATTCAGACTATTTTATTTAAAATCAGTATTCTTTTTTGCAGTTTGTTTCTTTTTCGTCTTAAAATGGGCCGTGTGAGTGATATTCCTGAATCTACTAAACTTCGTATGGTTGATTTGTATCGGCACGGTAAAAATCAATGTTTTATAGCGAATTATTTACATTGTTCGCAATCGAGCGTTAGTAAAATACTAACACAATATTCAAAAATTGGAAAATTTCAAAATAATCGCCGAAATGGTGGCCGAAAACCAAAAACATCTGCTAGAAATGACAGGAAACTGAAGCGTATAGTTAAGAAAAACCGTTTTAAAAGTGTGCGATTCTTGCACCGAAAATGGAAAGAAGAAGTTGAAGTTCCTACATCGACAACATTAAGACGTCTCCATAAATTTAAATTTGAATCTCGTGTACCGAAAACAAAACCTCTCATGACTGCAAGACAAAAGCGTATAAGATTGAATTGGTGTAAATCAAGGCGTTTATGGAGCAATGAAGATTGGAAAAATATATTATTTAGTGATGAAAGTATGTTTTGTGTTTCATATGGTAATCAAGG
Organism: Maratus speculifer; assembly: GCA_964019185.1. Lineage (NCBI taxonomy): Eukaryota > Metazoa > Arthropoda > Arachnida > Araneae > Salticidae > Maratus > Maratus speculifer. The sequence goes on from OZ025296.1 coordinate 69,772,845, forward strand.
TATTCGAGTTTGGAGAATGAAGCAAGAAGCATTTGATAAAGAATGCCTTAAACGTTCCGTAAAATTTGCTGCTAGTGTCATGGTTTGGGCTTGTATGAGTGCAGAAGGACCTGGAAAGTTATGCATCGTCTACGAAAAGGTTAACTCTCTGATATATCAAGAAATTTTAGAATATTACATGATTCCATCATCAGAAGATTTATTTGAAGATGATTTCATCTTTCAACATGATTTAGCGTCCCCGCATACCTCGGTGTCAACTAAGAATTGGTTCCGCCAACGCAACATTAAGGTACTTCCTTGGCCACCAAATTCACCAGATCTTAATCCCATCGAAAACTTATGGTGTATAATGAAGAAAAAACTTCAAGAAAATCCTCCTTCAAGTAAAACTGAGTTAGTGGCACGTATAAAGTCTATTTGGGCTAATATTGATAGAAATGTTTGTAAACACCTTGTATATAGTATGCAAGATCGATTGTACGCTGTTATGAAAGCTAAAGAGGATGCTACAAAATATTAACTACCATTTACTTGATATTCATAAGGTAATATTGTTGCGTAAAATAAAATATTCTAATATTTTGAACCAATCTAAATTTTATTCTAATATTCTGGTGTGTTTAAAGAAGCTGTATACCTAATTTATTGTGCTGTATTTTATATTTTATAAATGTTAAAATCTTATCTAAACATTCCAGATTTAATTTATAAGAAATTTAATTGCATTTACTTAGTATAAAAAATAAATAAATGACAAATAATTTTTTCTTATTACTTTTTCTCAATTATTCTAATATTTTGAATATGAGCTGTAGTACCAGCCGTTAATATTTATCGCCTACTCCTATCAATCGCTTATCTCTCATTCGCTGAAATGCTCGATGTACGATGAAAAGTCTCGGCTAGCGGAGATTTTTTTGGAACTGCAGAAAAAAGTTGGGGGACATTGCTGTTTGCTATCAGACTGGATGTTGTGAGGATATTTCGCGAAAAGTTGGAGGAAATCAAGTGTTGGCACAAAAATCTTTCAAAATATTGATGAATCTAATAGTGGCTTTATACATCAAGTTTTCGATTCAAAACAGTGGCTGGGGGAGATAGAGTTGCTTATAAACAACACAGTCGCCATTTTTTAAAATAAATATATACATTAATTAATGAGTTATAAGCAATTTTGATCGCATGACAACCATTTTTCCGCCTTTTTGTCGCTACCATGTCGCAAATTCGTTTCAAATCATCCACTGTGAGAATCGTCTTCTGAAAGATCTTATCAAAGAATGAAGAACATTTCTCACTTACATAGCTTTTCAATCCTGAATCTAGGAAAAAATGACATAAACTAAAAAAGCGAAGAAAAAAAGTGACACGGGAAAAATGTTACCGGAAAAAAAGAGTGACAAAGAATTGATTTGAGGGATTTATTATTGATTTTGGGGATTCATTGGTTAAGTATGAAAGGAGGGTGGGGGGAGGCTCTTAATTTAGGTAAATGGGTTTTTCATGCTAAATTAACTGTTTTGGTTCAACTTTTGGATATACGTTCATACTGAAAAGACGCTTGCTTGATTAGTTTTGGGAATGGACGATTACCCCACCCCCTCCGTTCTAAATAAGATGAATTGGTTTTTAAGCAGAATTATCCAACGTGTGTCAATTTTGGATATAGGTTCTTTCTGACAAGGCTTATATATAGTATTGTGGTGTTGTGTCCTCAGTTTCTCTTTATTTAGTTGGTTTATTTGTTAAGTTCATCAATAACACATTTTAGTTCCTTAAGTTCTTTATTAGAACTATAGATCAATTAATATAAAGGTAAATAAAACGACATTACAACTACATAGGAGCCACACTCCAATATTACATTCGCTTAGCACGTCTAAGCCACCTTACATCTATGTATATTCTCTAGTACATTACCAGCACATGTCTCTTTTCCAACTACCTTCCTTCCCTCTCTACGCTCAACAATCCCACCCTTCAGCTCATTGCCACTAGACCAGTGAAATCATTTTCTAGTTCCTTGAGGTCAATTGCAGCTATTCTTCTCAACTTTAGAATGAAGATACTTTCACCCCTGCATACCTTTTCACAATGGGATTTCGCTATCTATCTTCTGCCCAGATTAAAGTTGTTAATACGTCGTCGCAGTATATAATGCCTGAAGAATTTTGGGAAGTTAATGTTAAAGTATAGAGGGGGAGCGAGGGTTAACCTCTCTGAAATTAAACAAATGGCTTTTTACACAGAATTATTCGATTTGCTTAAAAATTTGAATGTAGGTTCATTATGATAAGGGTCCTGAATAGTTATGTTAGAATGTTTCCCTAAATAGTTATGGGGTTCTTTTGCTAATTAAAAAGTGGGAAGAGGGGCGATTATTCCCCCCTTAAATAAAATAAATTGTTATTATGAGCAATTATCCGATGTATTTCAAATTTTGGATATAGGTTCTTTCTCATAAAATAAAATCCCTGAATAGTTTTAAGGGTTTGTTTACATATCCTCAATAGCTGTTTGCATTTAAAACTATGGTTTATGTTTCTGCATAGCATTTTTCAGTATTCTATAAATATTCTAACAAAGAAAAAAAAATCCTGTTTTTATTAAAATAATATTTTTTATTTAAATTTGTTTTTTAATTTTTTAAGCGTTCAAACACTGAAGATCTATCAAGAACTACAGGTTTTTAAACAATTAACTTTCTAATTACTAACATAAGCTAGTAATAAAAAACTATTATTATTATTATTGTACTACAAATTAATGAATTCACTAGTTCATTCGTTCGTGACACATAACACAGTTTGTACATTAAAATTTTCTAACATATATTTTTTTAAATGTTTTATATTATATTTTGTTATGTGTAATATGGGACATTAAATATTAAAAATCCAGTTTTAAATGATAAATATTCGGCGTAAATTAAAATGACAATTACAACAAATGATTTAGCATATTACTTTTTTCACAAGTAAAATAAACAAGTTGAATGTAGATTCTGCCATTGCAGAATTGAGTTTCGCCTCCGATTAGAAAAAAAAAAAAAAAAAAAAAAAATCGATAGAGGTTCTTTAGAAGGGCGACCCCGTTTAGATTGCAATGAACTAACTTCATTTTTCTTGTGTATATCACTGTAATAGCAAACAGAACGGCGTAAAATACACAATTGAATAGCAATTTCTCTCTGAGACATTGGAATTGCGGAATAATAAAGAGATACAATTTAACGTGCTACTTCTTCATTGACTAGATTCATCAAAAACGGATTTTTTTTCTTTAGTTTAAACGCTTTTTTATAGACTCTGTAAAAGAAAATGCAATTTAACAATAAAACGAGTGGAATCCTGTCGAATTCGATGAGTGAAATGTTTAAAAGACCCCGATCGATTTGGTTTTTTAAAAAAAGCAAAAGTAATTACATTATTGAATCAATATATAATAAATATATTTACAAACTAAATGTCAAATTTGCCAGTTACAATTTTGCATGCAAATATTCGCACATCTTCAGTTAAAATTGTAATCTGACTGCCGGCGAAATCAAGAAATTTTATTTTATATGCACTCACAGAAAAATAGTTTTATTTTTTAAAAAAAGGTACTACTAGGTTATCCCGTCGACCAAAAAATTATCGCCAAACTATAAGATTGAATGCCAATAATGGATGATCGTGAATGTCACATTCAATTAAATTAAATACGATTCACGTGTTTAAAATGTCATTAAATGATCGTTATTTCGACTTTTTATTAACATTCTACTAATTATTTGTTTTTTCGTTATTTAAAATAAAAATTATGTAAATATGTATAATTTGGCTATTAATTTGTCGATTTGTATAATTTGGCGAAATTGGTCGACGGAATAACAGAGTAGTACCTAAACAAAAAAATAATTTCATTTTTACTGTGACATTATTTTCACTAACTGAGGTCATCTAAAAGTAAAACCTCAATCTCAAAATCCATAATGAAAAGAAATATTGAAATGTAATATCGGGTACTACTAGGTTATCCCGTTGTCCAAAAAATTATCGCCAAACTATAAGATTAAATGCCAATAATGGATGAACGTGAATGTCACATTCAATGACATTAAATACGATTCATGTGTTTAATGTCACTTTCAATGACATTAAATACGATTCATGTGTTTAAAATGTCATTAAGTGATTTTTATTTCGACTTTTTATTAAAATTTTTATTAATATTCTACTAATTATTTGTTTTTTCGTTACTTAAAAAAAAAAAAAAAAAATTATGTCAATATGTATAATTTGGCTATTAGTTTGGCGATTTGTACAATTTGGCAAAATTGGTCGACGGGATAACAGAGTAATACGTAATATCGTTATGAGTAAAAATGTGATGTTTTAAATAGTGACGTCATTTTCTCTTCAAATGTTTTTTAAAAGTTAGTGTTATTAGTAATATGAAAAACGCATCCGTAATAATATTGTAATTCCCATTTATGTGGTTGCAGAATGAGATCATTTTCCTCATATGAAATTTTTCTTATTTTGCTTTAGACATTAATTTTTATCATAAATTATTTTCTGTTATTTTATTTACATTATTAATATTATTTCTCAGTAAATATATTTTTTTAACCTCAATTAGTGCATAATTATACGCAATCATTTTAGAAAATAAATTTTTATTATCGAGAGAAAAGCTAAACTTCGTTGCCACCATTTTGAACAAATATCGTAAAAAGCATTTAAAATTAAAAATAAAATATAAATAAATTAAAAAATAACTAAAATGGGCACAACTACAAATAAATAGCTTTCATTTAAAAAAATAATTATCAAAATCGGTTCAGTAGAAAATTCAGGGTTGATGACACGACATTTTTTAGCTTGTCTGAAAGAAATAGCATCGGAGGCTAATAAATAAATAAACCAGTTTTAAATGCAAAATGAATTGTAATAATTATAAGGAAAAAGGTAAAATGTGTTATGTTTTCTGGCATAATTGTTTTCAATCATTAAATAAAAAAAAAGAAAAAGAAAAAGAAAATTTCTTTTTATTTGTTATTTCCGTTCAGTTGCATTCAACTCGCTTTTTTATTTTACTTGGGCATTTTTGCGGCAAACCTTTACCGAGAAATCCCCTGATCATTAAATTTCCTAAGAGACTAGCCGCCCGCGATATGTACCGAACATCCAAAATTGAAGCAAATCCGATAATTCTGCGTAAAAAGCCATTTTTTTTTTTAATTTAAGGTGGGTTATCCACTGTTTCTCCTTCTGTACTTAGCTATTAAATCCTTGAAACTATTCAGAGGTTCATCTTATCAGAAGGAACCTATATTTAAAGTTTGAAATACATCGGATAATTCTGAATAAAAACCGATTTATCTAACTTGAGAGAGAGATAATTACCCGTCACCCCTTTTTAATAAGCAAAAGAGCCCCATAACTAACCAGAGATACGTCTTATCATAATGGACCTATGTCCAAAATTCCAAGAAAATCGGATAATTCTGCGTAAAAAACTATTAATTTAATTTAAAAGAGTTTCCCCTGTCTTCTTTTTTCTTAACCATTAAACTCCCAAAACTCTTCAGGCATTATAGTATTATAGTGTACAATCCTTATCAAAGAGAACCTATAAAAAAAAAAAAAAAAAAAAAAAAAAAAAGACACGTTGTATAATTTTGCATAAAAACCCGTTTATCTAATTTAGGCCGGATGGGATGGGGGGGGGGGGGTAGTAATCATCGTCCAAAAATTGAACCAAAGCAGTTAATTCAGCATGAAAAACACATTTACCTAAATTAAGAGCCTCCCCCCGATCCCTTCTATATACTTAACCAATGAATTCCCAAAATCAATTCCTTGTAGCTTTTTTTCCGGTAATTTTTTTCCTTGTCCCTTTTTTTCCGGTAATTTTTTTCCTTGTCCCTTTTTTTCCGAGTCATTTTTTCCGCTTTTGTAGTTTATGTCTTTTTTCGAATAACTTTTTTTCCGGTCACTTTTTTTTTTTCTGTTTACCCACTTGCCTATTTCGTGCGTTTTCTAAAAGAGAATTAATAAAACAAGTTGGAAATTGCACACGAAGCCTAGCAAATGAGGTGCGTTCCTACGATAACGAAGTTTTAAGAATATTCAGATCTTGCTGTTATAGTAAACAGTACTTCGAATATAGTATAGTGGTCGAAATCTTTTTTTTTTTTTTTTTTTTTTTTTTTTTTTTTTTTTTTTTTTGTGCTTTTGTAAATATACATAGACATACAACTTTTGTTACACCTCAGCAACGTATACCATATTCATAAAAGTGAAATAGTTGAATATAATTAAAACACGCTCCAAACAATAAATCCTCGTATATCATTATGTGGGGGAATATTTTTGAGTGGCCGTGTAAATCAGGCACGTAGCCAGGGAGGGGGCTAAGGGGGCTGAAGCCCCTCCCGAAAGTTTGAAAATACAAAATTATCTATATGATAAATAAATAAGTTTCGTTTCTTTTTATCTTCCACTAAATTAAAATCAATTGCATTTTTAACTGTAAAAATATCCCTTTATTGAATTACAGATACTGTAATCTTTCATTATATCGTTTTTTTGGATATGTTTTTTAATAGATATGTACCACTAAAAATATAAATTATTTTTAAAAAGTAATTTTAACTATGTGCAGTGAAATTCGATCAATTGTAATTTTTTATTACTAATTTGACTAAGAAAAATTAAGTGTAATACACGCATACGGCATAAGATAGGTCACGAAAACTTAGGAGGGCTATTTTCTACATGTTTCAGTCATTGAAAAAAGGTTAAATGTTTTTTTTTTTTTTTTTTTTTTTAACATGTACAATTAGATAATCACAAACCGTATGTTATTTTAACAAACAAACTTTAGATTTCTTCAAGAAAATAGATATAGAATTATTTCATTGCTGAGATTTCAAAGAGCTCCAGGAAAAGAAGAAATTAGAGCAGTTCTTGGACTAATACTTGAAACAATCTTATTTTGTACAGAACAAAATAGCCATTGACCACGATGGTAATCCTCTAACTTTAGAGAAATTGATGTAAAAAATACTGTTAGCTAAGAGTTCTTTTAGTTTTGAGGAAGGTCTGGAGCGAATGAATTGAAATGAGATATTATAAATATTCTTAGAAATACTACTTACTTCATCCTAGAAACTTAGAATGAAATCATTCAAATATTCTGGGATAAAGTTACCGAAGTATTAATTATCAAAATAAATATTGTGATCTGTTTTAGCTTAATTGTTGATGAAACTATGGACATTTCAAGCGCAGAACAGCTTGCCATTTGTGTTAGATATGTGAACTATTAAAAAAATCACGAAACCCAATAATTCGGAAGTAATTTTACAATATTGTGATGAACTATGTCTTGGCATATATAAATACGTCACAAAGGCGTATGACAAAGTAGCCAATAAGTTTGGTCATGTTAGCAAGGTTCATCCTAGAATTCTTCAGAGTATCTAAAAATTAGATACGTCCTCTGTGAAAGTCATTGTTTAAATCTTGCCTTGTCGAACAGCATGCTGATTCCCTTCATTCGAAAATATCATGGACTTGTTAAAGCAGCGACAAAAGTTTTTAAAAATCACTTAAAGGGAAATTTAGCGCTTCAAAAAGCAATTGCATCATATATCCTAGAAAACAAAAGAAAATAACTTCTTCGCATTTGTGATACAAATTCTATCGAGAGGCATGAAAACATATTGACTTTTGTTGAGCTACTTAAATACATTTGTATTAGCTCGGAAAATATTTCGAAAAACACATGGAAGATTTCTTCAACAGCTAGAGCTTTTTCGGCAGTCATAGAGAAGAATCATTTTCTCATAAGCTTGTCTGTTTGTAAGAGAGTTTTCTGTCTAACAATCATAGTAAATTCTTAAAAAAAAAAAAAAAAAGTCTCGTGATATAAAATTGGCTGTAACCCATGCTAAAGATGCCTAATTGTTTTACATATATATGCAAAAAAATGAAGTAGAAATCTTTTGTGAGATTTTATTGTACATCAAAACTTCGGGAAGACATCTTCTAAACTGCAATAAAGATCCCAAGACTAACATTTAGACAGGCAACAGGTACAATTATCTGTAATTTAAATTATCGATTCATTTCGAATGAAGCCATTCTAAGAGATTCCCAAGGTGCTTCACAGGAAAAAGCAAACAAATTAGAGAATCCGATGCAATATTTTCAGGATAAAGTGTCAAAGTAGCAAATGAAAGCTAAATATGAATTCGGGTGCAAACAAATTGCTAATGTTGACACCAACACAGAAGTTTTAAAATTTTTAGTACTGTAATGTGACGTATTAACGATAAAATCAAACACTTGCTGACAGTTTTGGTTGAAAACCGAGTAACAACAGTCAGTGCTGATATTTTTCGGCAAAGAAAATAATTAAATCTTTGACTCGAAACGTTATGGTCGATGTCAGACTGAGTAGCTTTTCAATGATTTCCATTCTTTGGAAAATTACAGAAGATCTTGATAAGTCAATCAGCATCATGGCTAAGAAGAAATTATGATGATAGCTTCTGTTGCACTAGTAAACAGTGTTGAATTCTGGGGGTGGCCCGGGAGGGGGATATTCCCCCTCTACCAGAGCAATGAGATGTCCCACCGGAAAATTTGTGATTTTGTGTTTTCAATGGTCAAAAAGTACAATCCCCCCCCCGGAACACTATAATGTCCACCCCGGAGCCCCAAAAATCCCTCCCGGTGAAAAGTGCCTGAATTCAACACTGCTAGTAAATTTATTTTAACAAGAGTATCATTTATAATTATTATAATTTAAGAAACATATTTTTTATGATTACATATGACTGTAGCAATTTTTTTTTCAAAAAAATAATGAATGTAATTTATTTCATTTATGGATTAATAGTTTCAAGACCTCCCACTCGTAATATCAGATTCTTGCACGTTAATATTAATCCTGTGTTTTAAATCAATACATATTATTTGTTTGCATTTCAATATTTTACAACTTTTTTTTCAGAGGATGAGGATATGGGAAAGGGGGGCACGTTTGAACAATTTTTTTAAAAATCAATACATTTCTTATTTGAATTAAAATATTTGCGTTTTAAGTATTACATAATAAAAACAGGGCATTTCTTCATCATATGAATCAGAAATAAAAAGTTTTCCACATAAATCCAAAAAATTGTGAGGATTTAAAAAGCTGAAATATTTCTGTTTAAACCTGTCCCATGTAGGGGTACCTTTGAACAAATGAATAAAATATCAAATTATTGAGAGTTTTCGTAAAACGTTGCATATGTTTCAGGACTATAAAGTAATATGAATAAAATTTAATAACTATATTTTATTGAAACTAATAATTTCTCTATTATTTAACCAAATTTAAATCCACCAAATTTGAAGTCAAAAATCATTGTTGAAACAACACAAAATGTCTCTCCAGTTATGTATGGTTGAGAAAACTTTTTTAAAATATCCTTGTAATACACCAATATGATATCTGATGCTTCTGGAAAATTAAAAATTTTCACATTCACACTTTTTGTGAAAAAAACCTGACTTAAATTTCGTTTTATCTAGTACGAAAGTACTAGTAATTCCATAGTTTGGGAAAGAGTAAATGAAAGAGTATAGGCTTTGTTAGACAAACCTACTAAACCATGAATCATTATTGTGTATCCGGACTTTGCAATTATGAAATAAATGAATGCCATCATCAATTTAGGTTTGAAACTTCCAATCGCTGATGCATCCAGAGTAGGGCGGAGCGTAAAAAACTTTTTTTCGAAATTCTTTTCTCCCTAGCGTGGAAAAGTTGTCTAGTGGTATCAGTGATATACTCACAAAATTTCAAAACAATCAATAAATATCTTCCGGTTCCACTTTTGGGTCGAAATATGCGATTTTAGCCAAAAATGCTGTAATTTTTTACATTTCAGTAATATTTTTAATTTTAAATTTTTTCTTCGCCCTAGTGCGGAAAAACTGAATGAGTACATAAGGAACACAAGTCCAAAATATTAGAGTAATTAAAAAATATCTTCTGGTTCCATTTTGGGTTCGAAATATGGGAAATTTGTCGAAAATTATACAAATTTTCACATTTTAGTAATTTTTTTATTTTTCAATTTTCTATTCCCGCTGGCATGGAAATGTTCGAAGAATATGCAAGAAACATAAATAAAAACTTTAGAATAGAAAATAAATATATTCCGTCTTCCTTTTCGGGGTCTAAAAATGTCAAAGTAGCCAAAAAGTATGTAACTTTTCACATTTCAGAGATTTTTTTTCTTATCAATTTTCTCTTCTCGCTGACGCGAAAAATTTGGAAAATCATATGACAAACATAAGTGTAAAAAATTAAAATAATTAATAAATATCTTTTGATTTGATTTTTATTACTTAAACTGGCAAATTCATAGCATTAATGTACTCAAAAATCATAGAACAATCGAATTAAAAGCGATCTGAGGAAAATTACGCTAATAAGTTCAGCTTTCTGTTCGTTTACTGTAGTATTACTGTTGGTTTAATGCTCTGCTCGTGATAGGTTCGTTATGAGGATATTCAATTTTAGCTTCTATATTTTATTGAAAAATAATATATCTGAAATTGTTTAAAAATTTTAATTTTTAATATTATGTTGAACTAATAGTGTGCATGGAAAATATCACAATTAAGGCGCTGTATACACAGGATTTGTCTCATCCCATTTTTGGGGATCCTACAGAATTAAGGACTGGCGTTCTACCAACTTATGAACATATGATGTACTTTTTTGTTTGTGAGAAATGAATCGAAATATAATTTAAAATCGGACCTAACTTTGGGATGATAGCGGATTATGGGCTGAAATGGTTGAAGCAATTTAGCCGGCTCCTCAGTTCCAACGATTTCTAGGCAAAGAATAGTCCAAATGATTGGTTCATAAAAGGATAAATACAAGAGTGTAAAGAAGTTTGACGCTAAATACTAGACGAAGTCAAAATTGAAAATTTTCTTATTGGAAGGGAAAAAACTTCTGCTTGAATTTTTTTCTTACAAGAGTACATCTCTAGATGGATGTAAATGCCCACGTGATATAAAAATTCCAGAATTGGAAGACAGTTTCTTGAGGATCAAAGAACTTCAAGGAAATTGTCGATAGACCCAATTGATACATTCGGAAACACGGTCCACAACACGGAAACTTAGTAAATGAATGAGCAGCTCGAAAAAAAATAAGAAAGTTTCAGAAAATGGTATAAAAGGAAAAAAAAAAAGATCACTACTACTTCATCAAAGACTTGGAGTTATTTAAATCTTTTACTCTTGTTCATGAACAACTGTGTCACGATCTTACTGATAAACCTTTAGTGTCATTGCATTCGAACATAAATACAATAAGTATGTCAAAACAAACCGTCGTCGTGCCATAGCCTGAACTTCAGACACAATGGGAGTGTCCGACGGAGTTGCAGATAAGTAAAGGCGCACTTCTTGAAGACTTGCGAGTTGTGACACGTGACGACATGTCCAATGTTATAGACAGGCATAACACAAGAAGAGAAAGAAATAAATATCGCATGAAAGGCCAAGTCTAAGATTAGAGTTTCATATCCATCAATACCTTAAAAAGATTGTATTTTGACCGTCGAAAAGATCAAACTTTAATTCAGAGGAATATTGAGGGAACGCTCCATCAACAAAGAGTGCTTGAAGAATACTTGACACTTATAGAAGAACCTGGCTGCGATTATATAGGGCAAGTATAACCAATAACCTCTTCTGCTATGTTTCTCATACTTTCCGCTCCAGAAAGAAGAAAAAATTGATCAGAAAAAAAAAATCTCTGAAATGTGCAAAGTTACATACTTTTTGGCTACTTTGACAATTTTAGACCCCGAAAAAGATGACGGAAGCTATTTATTTATTATTCTAAAGTTTTTTGCTTATGTTTCTTGCATATTCTTCGAACATTTCCATGCCAGAGAAAACATAAAATAAAAAAATAAAAAAATGACTAAAATGTGAAAATATGTATAATTTTCAACAATTTTTCCATACTTCGAACCAAAAGTGAAACCAGAAGATATTTTATATTTACTCTAATACTTTGGACTTGTGTTCTTTATGTATTCTTTCAGTTTTTTCGCACTAGGGCGAAGAAAAATTTTAAAATTAAAAATATTACTGAATATTTAAAATTAAAAAAATTACAACATTTTTGGCTAAAATTGCATATTTCGACCCAAAAGTGGAACCGGAAGATATTTATCGATTGTTTTGAAATTTTGTGAGTATATTACTGATACAACTATACAACTTTTCCGCACTAGGGAGAAAAGAATTTCGAAAAAAAGTTTTTTACGCTCCGGCCTAATCCAGAGATTGTAATTCATGCGTGGAGTAAGGAAGGATTGTTAACAGTATAAGTCCATGTTCTTTGATATTCTTAATTAATCTCTTTTCACATAGAAAAAATTCCAAAAATAGTAATATTTAGGTACACCAACAACTCTTTACTTCATAGTTTTAGATGTTCAATGGTGCTCCATCACATGGAGTTTAACATTACAGCTGCTTACTCAATTCGACTGAAGAATTTGAATAAAACAAAGCTTATAAACTAAAGATTACATCTTTATTTAAGTGCTGAACAACAAATCAAAATTTTGGGAATACAAAATTTTGAACAAAAATCTTACAGCGCTATTTTCTTAAGTTTAGATTCAAGAGGGGGAAAAATACATGTCTTGCTTAGACAGATTGTGCATACAAAATGAATCATCTTTGTATACTTATTGCACTGAAACAGTAGTAATGTATTGCCATAGACATTTTTAGAAAATAATTTATTTGAAGGGAAATATTTACAGTGTTCAAAGATGCCCCCAGTTCAAATGTGCCCCTCTCTCCCCTACTTGAGGCTCATCTCAAACATTGTTAGTTTGTGCTTTTTAAGTTTCGCAGAAAATTTTCCTAAAAACTCTCCGGTTTCCGAATAGGTTTGGAAACTGGAAATGCTCTTAAAAGTTAAAAATTGCGACAGAAATTGAAAAGATTAAATATTAAATAACAATATTTGACATAATTAACAAGTATCCTATGTATAAACACACATTAGGATAAGCCTAGATAATTTTTATTTTTTTACTGAATGTTGTTCAAATTACTTTTGTAAGAATAAAAAAAATTCCAAAATTGAGCCCCTCCCGAAAGAAAATCCTGGCTACGGGCCTGGTGTAAATTAATTATAAATATTTTTTGTAGCATAGATTGTAAAGACGGATGAACTGACAGACTGAACGACGAATATAAGTGCTAGTTATTTATGTAATTACGGACGCATTTAAAATTATTCAGATCTTGATGTAATAGTACACAGTATTTCGGATACAGTATAGTAGCCAAAATCTTTTGTGTGTCCCTATAAATACTATATGCTTTCTTTTATACAGAAAATAACTTGGAACACGCTTCAGCAACATACACTGGTGTCCAAAAGTTAAGCATAATTGGTAATTAAGTAATTATTTTTAAGTAATGAAAGAAATATGAATCGGAATGTGCTGAAACTCCAGATGTGTAAACAAAATAGTACGCGTCACATATTTTCGCGAAGAGTTTTCCCCGAAATCGAACAGGGGACCGGCAACAAATTGAAAAAGAACGAAGATCTTTTGGATAACCCTGTCAAAACTAATGTAGCAAAAACGTTCAAACTGCACATTATGATTAATTGGCTTATTGTAATGTACTGTGTTAATTTTTACAAGGATAGCATGTATACTCGTAGAGAAATTAAGGTTTTTATAAAAACAGTCCTAAATTTTTCCAAGTTTTTTGCTTATAATTTGCAGAGTTCTTATTATAAAATAATGTTCTTTTCTGAGAATATGACAAACATCATTGTACACAATAAATACCCTGTCATCAGAATTTAAAAATAATAAAAATTGTATGAAAAATGAGTATGTTTAGTAAATAATTTTTCATTGCGCATGCGCACAACTATATTTAGGCAAAACCCCTGATTTTTTTGCTTCCTTTAGGAATAGCGGATTTTGAGTTGATTCTATAGGCTCCCATTTTCAGAATTTTCAAGCTATGTTTTTGAAACTTTTACAGAAGTTGCTCTATACATTTAGCTAACAGAATATGCAAATGACATTTTGATATCGTTGACGCATGCGCAATGAAAAATTATTTACTAAACATACTCATTTTTCATACAATTTTTATTATTTTTAAATTCTGATGACAGGGTATTGTGTACAATGATGTTTGTCATATTATCAGAAAAGAACATTATTTTATAATAAGAACTCTGCAAATTATAAGCAAAAAAGTTGGAAAAATTTAGGACTGTTTTTATAAAAACCTTAATTTCTCTACGAGTATACATGCTATCCTTGTAAAAATTAACACAGTACATTACAATAAGCCAATTAATCATAATGTGCAGTTTGAACGCTTTTGCTACATTAGTTTTGACAGGGTTATCCAAAAGATCTTCGTTCTTTTTCAATTTGCTGACGGTCCCCTGTTCGATTTCGGGGAAAACTCTTCCCGAAAATATGTGACGCGTACTATTTTATTTACACACCTGGAGTTTCAGCACATTCCGATTCATATTTCTTTCATTACTAAAAAATAATTACCAATTATGGTTAACTTTTGGACACCAGTGTATATCAATCTCATAAAATTTTAAATAGTTACAATTAGCGTTGCAAAGGTTAGAAAAAACCCGGGAATAAACCGGGTTTTTAGGAATAAACCTGAAAAAAAAAAACCGGGATTTTTTGGAATAATTCGGTTTTTTGGAAATAAACCTGGTCTATTGGAAATAAACCGACTTTTTGCAACTCTAGTTACAATTAAAATGCGCACCAAACAATGTTCTCCCTATACTATTATGTAATACAATACTTTTGTCTGGCCTTGTAAATCAATATCAAATGTTCTTTGCACCACAGATTATGCAAAATGCATATTATAATATGTACTTAATAGATGCATACCAATTTTATTATGTTCGAATGAGTGTAACATCATCATTAAAATGCATTCGAAACTTTTCGCCATTGACCGTAATGTAACGGAATACCTTTGATTGTAACTGTAATTAATCTATTCATCCGATATTCATAACAATTGAAATGACTCGACAAAATTATGTAATAATTATATATTTTACATTTCAAACGATTAAAATGCATTTGAAACTTCTTTCCCCGGTGACCTTAATGTAACGGAATACTTTTGATTATCCCTGTAATTGATCTATGCATCGGATTTTAATAATTATACATTTTAAATTTCAAACGATTCGGTTGCGTAGTTTTTGCGTTGTTATATGCGGACGGATGGACAAACAGACTGAACGACTATAGGTGCTACGTATTTACATAATTACGAACGCACCTAAAATTTGTTTGAAAGTAGTCCCTAATGATTTGAGAACAAACTTAACAAAAGGATAATATACGAAAACTGTAACGTTTAAGTTAATATCTTTCCAGAAACCTAAATATAAATGAATTATATACTTTTCAAACATACCTGGATTTAATGAATGCTTGGAGGAATTCGATTAAAAAAAAAAATGATCTCATACATCCATCTTTTTCATAATTTTCTTCTCTGAAGAGGATTTAATATCAGTCATAGCGAAACGCACAATAAAAGAAAAAAAAAAAAACACCTTAGCACTACAGCAACTATTAACAACAGAAGCATGCGTTTTTCCTGGAATTTGAGAGTTCAGCCCCGTTTCCAAAAAAAGAGCAAGAAACAGATGTAACTAATTAAGACCCCCCCCCCCCCCAATGGTGCAGTATCATGGAGCTAAGAAGGTATATGGAGGAGACATATGTGACGTCACTTGAAGCTTTTCCTACCCCTCCGTTACAACAACGGGGTAGAGGTCTGCACGGGCCCGGGCCTGGCCCGTACCCGGCCCGGCGGAATCGTTTCGGATTTTCCAACGGGCCGGGCCGGCAAAAAAATTGAACGAGCCAGACGGGCCGGGCCGATAAAAAAAAAATTTCGGGCCTGCTGGCCCGTTCTGAAGATTTAAGCAGAAACGATAAAATATGAGCTATTTTCAACGAAAATGGTTCTAACGAGAATAAGTATAAATGTGGCCATACTAGTGTGACAGCGTCAGTATAAAAATGCACAGTGTATCGGCATCGGAGAATTACATTATGTGTAACCCGTTTTAATATTTTTTTAGCTGACTCATGCCGGTCCGAGATCATGCTTACATTATTTTTCTACAAACAGACTGGCCGAACCGGTGCTAGACTTAATTATTGGCAGAAAATATGATTTGTAAAATTATTAACAGCCATAAAGAACTTATGTTAGCTTAGTCTTCGGATATATCTTCTTGATGATTTTTAAATTAATTTCTCAATAATGCGAAAGTTTGACACATTTTCTGATTAATTTTAAATTGTAAAAGTATAAAAGTGACAAGCCTAACTATTGAAGGGATTTGGAATCGAATAGCGTTTTTCATTTTTGGTAAATAAAATACTTGTATAACCTTGTTGAGATATAATAGTTTCTCAAATGATTGCAGGTTTTTCTCCCTTCCCTTGCTATTGCTTCCGGAAATTCTATTCAAAACGCTAATTAAGACAGTATTTTATTTGTTTACAGTATTCTTAAATTGTTTGTATCAAAAATTGGATAACGCCATTCGATTATATAGTTTCAGAATAAAGATATCTGCTAATCTTATGCGTTTCTGAGGGAAAAAAAATGAATTTAGAAATGTATCAGGAAGGAGCTTCTTTGAATTTAAGAGTGAATTTGGATTTGAAATCTATAATAAAATAATATAGAAATATATTTATAAATCTTCTTTAATTAAACAGCTTCAAAATTAACGATGTTTTTAGCTTTCTTTCTTTTTTCTTTTATTCTAAGCCATATTAATTTTTTAATGAATCTTTCTTTATTCGAATGTTGAAAGCCTAAGAATCTAAGTAATCATTAATGTTGTTATTGTGTATTTGCTGTAAAATATACTGTAAAATCATTCCATAGATATGTATGCAGTATTCTTTAAAGAAATCTTTGTTATATGATAAAAATCTGAATTTTTTAGAAATCGTAGAAATTGTAACGGGCCGGGCCGAAATAACTTTCCTACGGGCCGGGCCTGAAAATTCCGGCCCGTGCAGACCTCTACGCCGCGGCCGCCATATTTGACCTGGGTAAGCTGCCTTTTTCCGTCTGTTACCGATCGTCGTATTGAAGAAGTTCCTCGCGGCGCAAGTCAACTACGGTAAAAGTCAAACATGGCGGATATGAAAGAGGGGGAAAGAACTGGTTTTTCGGCGTCAGGGCTCACCATGATGCTAGATTGATATGTCTCCTCCATATACCTTCTTAGCTCCATGTGCAGTATTGAAAAATCCGAGACAGTGACAGGAAATGACCATTTCTTTTAGCCTTCGGCTGATTTCCAGTCGTACAAATTGAATGCAGTGCTCTTTCAAAAGGAGTGACCGGTTTTCGTTAAAAGCTGATATTGTTACCATGAGCTGTTGGAGGTGATCGATAAGTAAGAAATTGTAAAAAAGCGAGAAAAGAGACTAAATCTGAAAAATATAGACTTAAGACAAATGCAAACAAGTTGGAAATTGCACGTGAACGTAGCAAATGAGGTGCGTTCGTACGATAACGTTTTAAAAATATTCAGATCTTGCTGATATAATAGAGCGTACTCCGGATACAGTATAGTAGTCGAAATCTTTACGTTTCTGTAAATATGCAGGAAGTAATTTTTATTACACCTCAGCAACGTATATCTTATTCATAAAATGTGAAATAGTCGAATATAATTAAAACACGTACCAAACCATGTTTCCCCGTATAGAATTATATAGTGGAATACTTTTGTGTGGCCCTGTAATTTAATAATAAAAATTCTTTGCATCACAGATTGTACAGAATGCATATTTTAGTATATATTTCATAGATTCATACCAATTCTATTATGTTCGAATGAGTGTAACATCATTAAAATGCATTTGAAACTTTTCCCCCATTGACCGTAATGTAACGGAATCCTTTTGATTGTCCCTGTAATTGATCTATGCATCCGGTTTTCATAACATTTGAAATGACTCGACAAAATTACGCAATAATTATAGGGTAGATGTGCCAGTAATGGGCCACCTTAAGGAATTTCTCTAAAAAATAATTTTTTATTAATAGTTATAATTATTGTATTCCAATTTTTTTCATATTAGATTAATCTTTCAACAATATTTAACTAATCCCACAGTTACATTTCCCAATAGAAATAAAAATTTCATTTTAAATAATAGAAATATGTCTAAACACCCAAATGCCCAGTAATGGGCCACCTATGTTCCAGTAATGGACCGCCTATGTTCCAGTAATGGGCCACCCTACAAAAAGTAACAGATAACAGGGTTCATACAGAGTTTGCTAAATGAAAAATAAGGACTCTGTAAGGGCTTCGTTAAAAGAAAAATAAGGACTTTCTAAAGTTAAAAAAGAACAGTACATATAATTACTTACATTAAATTTTAATCGTGATAGATTGAAATTTTACATAAAACATAATTATGTAATTATATAACAAAATATATAACATTAGTTGGCTAGCAACTGTTTTTTAGCATCTATTTCTTTGGCCAGGGAGGAAATTTTTTTCTTTTGCAGATTTTCTAAAATTGTTCAATTTTATAAATAATTGAATATCTTTAGTTGATTCAGCTTTATCAGCTAATTCATTGGCTTTTTTTTCTAAATACAATACTTCTTTTTCAAAGAGGTTATATATTTTTTTCTTTATAAAACCTAAGTCATCTTCAATTAATTTCCTTTTATTTCCTGTAGAGGAAGACTGTTGCTGTTAACCATGCTACACATATCCAGTGAAATAATAAGCAGGGATGGGAGCTGCAAAAAAGCAAAAAGACTGAAAACATACGTGAACGGAAAATTGAACCATACTGTATTCACATGCATGAATGAAAAATTGCACCACATTTCGATCACACGTGCGAATGAAAAATTGCACAACATTTTGTTTGTGAAAGATAATTCAAGTAACAAAAGCAGGTCTTGATTTCCAAGCAAATGAAGACAAGCACACCAGCCTGTATATTACATTAGAGGAGTAAATTACAAATTCTCATTTTCTCCCCCCCCCCTTATCACAAAAATTTTATATCTATTCCCAATACCCAGTGGCGTAGCTAAGGGGGGGGGGGCAAGAGGGGCGTCCGCCCCGGGCGCCAAGGCCTAGGGGTGCCAAATTGAGAGAAATTGTTATATATCTATATTGGGGTGGGGGCACAAAATTTCTTGCTGGCCCCGGGCGCCAAAAAACATAGCTATGCCACTGCCAATACCATAATCGCTGCCCTCTCCAACTCTCTTTTTAGATGCAAAAATTGAACTTGTTCATTTGCAAAAGAAACATTAAATGCAATAATTATTGTTTTAGTAATAATGTATAAATAATTAAAGCCAATATTATTTTTTTTAAACTATTAAGAGAAATTTTCTTTACTTTTTTAAAAAATAAATGAGCAAGATACAAATTAAATTATAAAATAACTCTTATTTGAGTGTAGAAGATAACAAGTACTATTATTGTTCGCATTTCTTTTAAAAAGGTGCAAAACTGATTTATTGAAAAAGACATTTTTCTTGAAAAAAGAATGCTTTTCTTGAGTAAAGGGGTACTTTTTGTTTAATGAGTGGGTGTTTTCAGAAGTTACATTCACTCAGAAAGATTTGGAACAATGAAAAACAGATTGTGAAGGAAGCAGGAAAATCTGTTTTTGGAGCAGCAAGTAATAATAATAATTTGGAAGCAAGAAAATTTTTTAAACAGAAAAATTCTATTCTGGCATTAACTTTTTTTTCGTCCCCTTTGACCAAAATTGAGTTTTTAAGCGATTTTTTGACGAAATCTGCCGTTTTTTCGCGATCTTTTGACTAAATGTGCTGTTTTTTCGCGATCTTTCGGCGAAATGTGACGATTTTTCGTGATATTTTGGCGAAAGTTACCGTTTTATCACGATTTTTTTTTATGAAAATTACCGTTTTTCGCAAATTTTTTGTCAATGCGTGCCGTTTTATCGCGATTTTTGGATGAAATTTGTCGTTCTTTTACGCGGTTTTTTGAGGAAATTGACTTTTTTTCGGATTTTGTAACAAAATTAGCCGTTTTTTGCGAATCTTTTGACGAAATTTACCGGAAATTATTCGTTATTTCGCGATTTTTTAACGAAATTTGCCTTTTTTGCGATTCTTTGACGAAATGTGCCGAACTTTCGCGATCTTTTGAAGAAAGTTATAATTTTATCACAATTTTTTGATGAAATTTGCGTTTTTCGCGAATTATTTTGAAAAAATTTGCCGTTATATCACGATTTTTTGAGGAAATCTGCCCTTTTCTCGGGATTTTGTAACAAAATTAGCCATTTTTTCGTGCATTTTTTGACGGAATTTGCTGGAAATTACTCGTTATTTCGCGATTTTTTAACGAAATTTTTCTTTTTGCGATTTCTTTGACGAAACGTCCCGCAGGAAGCATAAGCTCCATTTTTTTGCGTCTCGTCGCCGATTTTTTACGTATACGCGCGTCCGCGGCATTCCTGTAAACAAAAAATTCCCATCCCTGAATAAGACCACGATCAAATACAGATCAGCGGATTATAGAAGAGATTGGCTTTTATTGGATTGATTTGGCAATTATTTGGCGAAATATCTTTTCTTTGTTATTCATTTCTCTATTTCAAAGAAAAGGAAATTTTAGATGGTCAATACTGATTATAATTGGTGTTTGTGGATACGAGGCAATCGGGAAACGAAAGAGGCAGCTTTAATGTCCAATCAGAAATAAGAATTATAACAAAGAAACTTGATTTTTTTTTTTTTCAGCTGCCATATTTGGCAGATTATGAATGTTTCAGAGGTGATTCCGAGTGAAATTTTTTTTTCCGGAAATTCACATCGCATTTTCGGAAATCGGCGGCGCAGGGGGAGGAGGATTCCACGAGTTACCCCCCCCCTTGGAGGAGGGGTTTATCGGCGACCTTCAGACGAAATCGGCGATTTATCCACGATATTTAACAAAATCGGCGATTTATTGCGATCTTTTGTCGAAATCGGCGGTTTTTCTGCGATCTTTAACGAAATCGGCGTTCTCCCGTTGTTTTTTTTTATGAAATCGGCGTTTTTTTCGACGATCTTTAGGCAAAATTTACATTTTTACGCGATCTTTTCTCAAAAACGGCGTTTTATCCCCGCGATCTTTTGACGAAATCGCCGTTTTTTCCGTGATCTTTTGATGAAATCGGCGGGTTTTTTTCAATGATCTTTTGACAAAGTATTTTTGAGCTATCTTTTATCGAAAACGGCGTTTTTTTCCGCGATCTTTTAACGAAATCGGCATTATATCAGCAATCTTTAGACGAAATCGACGTTTTAACGCGGTCTACAGACGAAATCCGCGTTTTATCTGCGATATTTGGTGAAATTGCCGTTTTTTCCGTGATCTGCACAGGAAATTCGCATTTTCTAGCGATTTTTTGGCAAAGTTCGTTGATAAAAACATCGACGAAATCGTCGTTTTCCCGTGAAATATTGACGAAACTTGTGCTTTTTCGGCGAACATTTCACGAAATTTGCATTCCTCCGCGATTGTTTTTTCCGCGCGCTAAACCGTACAAGTTGGCAACTATGCGGAACTGGCAACCCAATTTAAAATTTTCGGAAGAGGATGCCTTAAATTTTCAGAAATTTCGGACGAGAATCGCCCCTGGAATGTTCGGCGATTTTTTTAAAACATTTTACGGATCGCGTTAATATTGAGCTCACGTTAAAAATAAGGACTTTCAATAAAAAATAAGGACTTTAAGGATCCTTATTAAGGACTATCGAAATATAAGGACTTTTAAGGTCCGTGCGAACCCTGGATAATTATTTTTAGGTGCGTTCGTAATTATGTAAATAGGTAGCACCTATAATTGTCGTTCAGTCCGTCTGTCTGTCCATCTATCTGTCCGTTTGTCTGACAGTCTGTCTATCTGTCCGTTTGTCTGTCCGCATATAACAACGGAAAACTATCCAACCGAATCGTTTGAAATTTAAAATACATAATTATTACATAATTTTGTCGAGTCATTTCAAATTTTATGAAAATCGGATGGATAGATCAATTACAGGAACATTCAAAAGGATTCCGTTACATTACGGTCAATAGGGAAAAAAGTTTTAAATGCATTTTAATCGTTTGAAATTTAAAACATATAATTATTGCGTAATTTTGTCGAGTCATTTCAAATGTTATGAAAATCGGATGCATAGATCAATTACAGGGACAATCAAAAGGATTCCGTTACATTACGGTCAATGGGGAAGAAGTTTCAAATGCATTTTAATGATGTTACACTCATTCGAACATAATAGAATTGGCATGAATCTATGAAATATATACTAAAATATGCATTCTGTACAATCTGTGACACAAAGAATTTTTATTATTAAATTACAGGGCTACACAAAAGTATTCCACTATATAATGCTATACGGGGAAACATGGTTTGGTACGTGTTTTAATTATATTCAACTATTTCACATTTTATGAATAAGATATACGTTGCTGAGGTGTAATAAGAATTATTATTCCTGTATATTTACAGAATTTCAACCAATATACTGTATCCGAAGTACTATTTACTATAAAAGCAAGATCTGAATATTTTTAAAACTTCGTTATCGTACGAACGCACCTCATTTGCTACGTTCACGTGCAATTTCCAACTTGTTCTTTTTATGTCTGCGTAAGTCGCATCTTCTTCTTCCTCAGAATCCACATTATCCTCTTGTATACAAAATTCGGCCTTTTTGAAGAAATTGTAAATTGTTTTTTCTTCAATTACCCCCATTGATCCCGTTCTTATATGTATAACTATTCAATTAACACGGTTTTGAGAAGGATGTTGAAAGGTGTGTGAAAGGAGGGGGTTGATGAATTTGTTGGACTTAAGGAACAAGAAAATTCAAGCAGAGGAGTAATATAAAAAAAACTCAGCACTGAACGACAAATTAGGAATAAGAGATGGAAATTTGATTTCATGTGATTTCGAAGTATTTTTTTACAACTGAATAAAGAACATTTTATGAAAATATTCGTTATATGGAGATAGATATTTCGCTATATAGAGACTGTTTTTAATGTAATCATGGGAAAAGGGGAACATTCCTACTAAAAATTCGTTATATAGAGAAATTCGATGTATGGAGTTTCGTTATAGAGAGACTTGACTGTATTTATAAAGAAATTGTCTTTATTAAATTCTAGTAAGTAAAATTTAAGTATTAAATTTGTTTATTTAGTTTTCAGTTAAATCAAAATATTTTATCACTACTAAAATTACACTTTTAGTATTGGTCACTTGGGTGGCCCATTACTGGCAAATCACGAAATAAGCAATCCAGTAATGGACCACCCCTCCTAAAATCTTAAAAATAAATAAAATTTTGTAAATGGCCATTGGTATATTAAATTCAATGTTTTATATTGCTAACGAAACAAAAACATTCAATTTTTACGGAAAAATAAAAAAGATATAAACTAAGTAAGTAAAGTCTGCTCTTAGCATGTTCATTAAGATTTTCAGTGAAAAACAGAAAAACTGTGAAACTTTATTTTCTGCTTCCTAATTGTTTTGACGAAAAGTGTAAAAAATTAATCCAGCTTATAAAGCATGCAAGGTAGAGTTCAGAAAAAAATAATAAAAGCTTAACTATTATTTATTATTTTTTTATAAACCAAAAAGTGCGAGGTGGCCCATTACTGGCACATCTACCCTATGTTTTAAATTTCAAACGATTAAAATGCATTTAAAACTTTTTTCCCTATTGACCGTAATGTAACGGAATCCTTTTCCCTGCAATTGATCTATCCGTCAGATTTTCATAAAATTTGAAATGACTCGACAAAATTATGTTATAATTATGTATTTTAAATTTCAAACGATTCGGTTGGGTAGTTTTTGCGTTGTTATATGCGGAGAGACAGACGGACGGACTGAGCGACAACAATAGGTGCTACGTATTTACATAATTACGAACGCACCTAAAAATAGCCAGTTTAGCGTCCCACTCTGAGACATGTATAATCTCTCGAAAAAATAAAATTTTTACGTTCTAACATTACCACAAGTGTTGAAAATTCTAGGGAGGGGGGGGGGGGGCTGGGTTGTCTGGGGTGGGCCCGGCCCACCCGCTATACGCCTATGTTCTTTTGACGAAAAACCGAGTCTTTTTTCGGGATATTTTGGCAAAAAACGCGTCATTTTTCGCTGTCGGCGATTTTTCCGCCATTTTTTACCACGACGAAATTGGTAAAAAATGGTGACATTTCCGCCATTTTTTACCAATTTCGTCGTGATAAAAAATGGCGGAGCGGCCGAAAAAATAAGAAAAATTGTGGAAATCCGCGGATTTTAAAAATACGCAAAACGCTGAAGTCCGCGTTTCCGCGGAAGATTGTGGCATGCCTAGTTTAATCGCAATTTGACAATTTTTTTTTTTTTGCATTCTTTTGAGAAAATTTGCCATTTTTGAAATTTGTGACAAAATTAGTCATTTTTTGGCGAATCTTAGCGACATTCGCAGTTTTTTCATAATTTGTTACAAAATTAGACTTTTTCACGATTTTCTTTTGGCGAAATTTGCCTTTTTGGCTATTTTTGATGAAATTTTTCGTTTTATCGAATTTTCTCGGCAAAATTTGCCGCTTTTCGGGAATTTTGACAAAATTTGCTGATTTATTGAGATTTTTATGATGAAAGTTTTTTTGTGAATTATTTGACAAAATTTACCGTTTTATCGCGATTTTTAGAGGAAATTTGATGTTTTTTCACGATCTTTTAAGGAATGCCTTTTTTCAAAGAAATTAGCAATTTTTTGCCAAATATTTTAACCAAATTTGCTGAAAAATAGTCGTTAATTAGCAAAATTTTTTTTAAACAAAAGCTGACATTTTTAAGAAAATTTAATTACATGTGCTATGGGACTATTTTTCTGTGTTCCGTTGCCGATTTTTTGTTGCGTCCGCGACATCCCTGCATGAAATTAGCGTTTTTTCCACAACCATTTGACAAAGTAACTTTTATTCCATGATCTCTTCAAGAAAATTTGCATTCACTCATGAGCCCTTAGTGACATGGTTTTACTCATCCTTTTTTGAGAAAATTCAAGCATCTTTTGCTGGAATATTCTTCCACACCCTGTTCACAAAAATCGCGTTTTTTCTTCTAATCCTTTGATGAAAATCGCTTCTTTTTCATGATCCTTTAATGGAAATTAGGTTTTCCTCACAATCCTTTGACAAAAATTGCATTACCTACAGTGATCCTTTGAAGAAATTAGTGTTCTGCGAACATTTGACGAATTTAGTTTTTTGGTGATCCTTTTAAGAAATTTTCTCAATTTGGTGCAGCTGCGTCTTAGGCCCCACAATAGTCGATGAAAAAGACCCAGATGATAATGCAAAGTCTATGGGAGTGTTCTTTTCAGACATCTCGCTCAAATTAAAATATTTTTACATGATTTTTTTTGCATAAGATAACTGAGGATGATCTACGAATGGCCTAGTTTTTAATTTTTTGATTTTGCTTATATTTTTTATGTATAGTTTTAATTTCAGAACTGGTTTTGAAATTAAAAGATTTTTTTTTTTTTAAATCTGAAAACAAACTGAAAAAGTAAAAATCAGCTTAGTTTTAGATCATCCTCGGCTATCCTATAGCCGGAAAAAATAAAAAAAATAAAATTTGAAAAGAACACTTTCATAGATTTTGCATTGTAATTCAGGTCTTTGACTAGTGCCTTCAGAGCAATTTACATCAAAGTAGAAAATTATAAAATCATGCTCACATTGACTTCTCCCCCAAATTTGTAGAACCATGATCTAACAGTCACCTTTGAAGCTAAGTTCTGAATAAAAGTAAGGAAAGTGTTTTGTACAAACATTTTTTATACAAACAAGACTAACATATATATAAAACCCCTCCGTGTATAATGATTCCGGGGTCAACCCATCCACGAGAAAAAGAAACTTATTGTTGACTTGTTTTCGATCTTATAAAGTGTTTTCTTTTAAGTATTAGCTAAAAATGGGCCAAAATAGGAAATTGTTTTATACATTTTAGATATTTTTATTATTTTTTCTCAGTTTTTTTTTTTTTTAATATTTTTTGGCTGTAATTTCACAATATAATCTTTTATAATCTGATTTTTTGCCTTACTTTATTCTTTTAAAATGTATGTATTTACGATTTGTTCATTACAATCCCCCCCCCCCTCCTCATCCACCAGACAGTTTTGTTTTAGTTTTAAATGCAAATTTCTGTTAAAATTTTCTTTCTTTTTTTTTAATAGATTTTTCCTCATGTTTAATCAACTGTATTTTTAAAAATTGTTTAAGCCTAAAGTGACTGATTGACCACAGTTGTAAATTTTTATCATCCTTTTAAAAATGCATACACGTCATTTTGACGGGATGTCTTCTAGTATTACTATAATTGTTTGCAAACGACTACCAATTTTCATTAAAGCAAAAAGATTTTATTATAATCAGTACATTAATAAAATGAGTTAGCTATAATGGATATGCATTAAAGAAATAAAGAATGAGTTTTATAGTCTTTTACTTTATTATTCTCACATGTAAAATACATAGATTGAAATGACAATGGAACAATAAGCTAAAATGTAAAACAGTTTATACAATTTTTGCTCACACTGAAATCAAATTATCTTTATAACATACCTGTATCACAACTGTAGGCGAGGATGTAAAGCATAGATTTTAGAGTTAATTTTATTTGAAATAAATTTTAGTCTAATAACAATTATAATGAAACATTTAAACTTACTCTTAATATGGCTTGACATAAGTAATTCAAAGAAGCAAAAAGTACAACAGGAAAATACGTTTCTAAAGATACATTAATATTAGGAAATTTTAGCGAATTAAACTCTACGTAAAAATTTTAATACAGATTAGATGACAAAAGTTTATCAAAATAAAAACATTTCATGATTATTTATTTTCTCATTTTCAAATGATGGATCAACACAATCTTTTCTGAAATTTATTTTATTTGTAATTGATGTTAAAATGACATTTTAAAGCAATGTGAAATAAACATGACCATTATACAATAGGATTCATGCTCACGAAACAAAAGAAATGCTTGATCATATTGGGATCCATTGTCATACAGTGAGAATTGAACTACAGACTTTTCAATTATGAATGTTTTCATCAATGAATAGTACTATGATGGTAAAAACAAAATGTAAGGTATGAATTTTAATATCCACGTCGAGTTGCACCTGCATATGGGTGAGACTGGACCCTGGAAGCACCCCGACCTCTCACTGCACCAGTATTTCGCAATGGTCCACGTGGAGCCTCATCTAAAAGACAAAGCAAATGATTTATTAGCTAAAAAAATTATATTAATTACATCAAACTGAACTAAAACAGTCATACAATGCTATAGATTTTTTTTTTTTTTTTTTTTTTTTTAAATATGCAATTTAATGTACGTTTAGATTTAATTTTTTTTTATATCCATATCAACCCCCCACCCCCCCCCAAAAAAAAATTACAGTATGTTCACCTGCAGAATGAAGATTTTATTATTGAAGAATTCGTATTGTAGAAAAGTATATTTTTTAAATTACAAGCGATTTCTTAAAATACGAATAAGATTAACTCAATATTCAATTTATATGCAAAAGTACTAATAATTAGAAAATGAAACTAAAGATTTTACAAAGCATTAAATATAAATGATTTAACTCAAAAAAAAAAAAAAAAAAAAAATTCTATTAAAGGATTTTTAAAAATGAATGCCTGACAAAACCATTTTACATTTTATTTTAAACTAAAAGCAATAATTTTGTGATATTTAGTTTCTAAATATGGATTTAGCATAATATATTGGTAAATATACAAAAAGAACTCTTTAGGGTGTTTTAACATAAAATATACAGAACTATTTAATTCAAGATCAATTTTAAAAAGCTTCAGCTATAAAACTTATCAAAACTTATTTCTTTAGCAAAATTCGAATTCAATTTTACCAGTTAAGTTACGCCTACTTTTTTTTTAATGCTTGTAAACAATTTATATCTCTTATTATAAGTAATTAAAATTAAAGTTTATGTATAGTATCATGCACTACATATTAGTGCAAATAAAATAGATTTTTTATGTAGTAACATTTGAACATTAGCATGTAAGCTTTGGCATTTAAATTAATAAGAAAACATAATAAAATATTAAATTTATCTATACTGCAAACAAAATTTAATGGATACTTGTTAAGCTTTAATAGAAAATAATTGAAATTTTAATACTCAATGTTTCAATTTGGGATAAGATTTGTTGATTTATGGTGACCGAGCTAGTAGTTCATCAAACAAGGTCTGTGCAACAGGGTTTTTATATTCGTTTTAGAGCTAAACCAGCATGATTTCTAACACCCTTAATGAATGCCTTATTACAGACATGCTACAGACTCAAAAAACAGCAGGTTTACACCAGGGTTGTTAAATACCTGGGTTTTTTCAGAAAAAACCCAACCCACTGTGTTTTTTCAGGGTTTTTCGAGGTTTTTGGGGGTTATTGGAGGTAGTTCAGAATGCTTTGAAAAATGTTCTTATTAAAATTTAAAGTAGCTAATTATTACAAATATATATAAATCAATGACAGTAACCAAAATTATGATAGACAAATTGATTATTAGTAATAATTTATAAAATTAGTATTTTTTATTATTACTAAATAATAGAATAAGCCAAGTAATTATACATGTCTACATAATTACATTGGGATTCCAAGCATATATAGTATTTTGTTATGGATTTCTATTGTATAACATGGAACAGATTACACAAAGTATTTTTTTAATGGGAAAAAAATTTGTTACTTACACGTGCCACAGAGATTAACAAATAATGTGGTATACTGATATTAAGAAATATATTACAATATATTATTTATGTAATACATATACATTATATATGTAATTTAAAGTTGAAATTTTGAAAAAACCCACTTGGCTTTTTCAGGAAAAACCCACCCGGGTTTTCTGGGCTGGGCAAAATCATAACACGCCTCACGAACAAAATTTGCATTTTTCAGTGTTTTGACAAAATTTGCATTTTTCTGCATCCATTTGACAAAAATCTCACTTTATTCCAGTCTTTTCAATGAAATTTGCATATTTTGCGCCATTTTCTGCATTTTCTTTTGAGAAAATTCACGTAATGAAATACATGCAATTAATCTACAATCTTTCAAAGAAATTCAGAGTACAATAGAACCCTGATAATTTGGATTAACTGGGACTAGACCCAATCCGGATTATCGAAAATCCACAGAATAAGAAAAAAATGGAATAAAATAAAACAGAAATCACCTTCATATTAAACTTATTGAATAATTCCAGACAATAAAAATGTTTACTTTGCTTAATTCTTTCAAAAAGATTTCAGAAAAAGTTTTTCTAATTCAGAATATGATGATGAAACAAATTAATGTTATGGAAATTAGCCAATTGCTTCTCAAACTTGAAAAAAAAGACCAAACCGATCCGGATTATCCGGAGACCCAGATTAACGGGGTTCTACTGTACTTTCATAATGACAAAATTAGAATATTCTGCAATCTGTTCATGAAAATCTCATTTTCCTACACTATCTTTTGACAAAAATCTCATCTTTTTCGTGATACTTTAACAAGTCTTTCCCCACAATCCTATGATGGAAGTAGTATTTTCTTTCTGTTTCAAAATTTATAGTTTTTTCTCCTGATCCTTTGGAGAAATTTGCTCAATTTAATATAGTTCTTACTAGGGCTGTGCAATATACTGTAATATCGATATTTCTTTAAGACCGCGTTAACGATATTGAGATTTCAAGCCTTCCGATATCGTTTCAAACGGTATTTCATCCTACTTTCGGAATTATGGAATTTCGAATCTACCTTTATCGGCGCAAAAGTTGGTTACTTTTGCAAATATTTGCGCCGAAATCGGTACTTGCGTGACATTTGCAGTTTTATGCTGGTGTCGCACACATACCGGAATATGGACGAACAGTCTACTGTTCCGATTACCACTTTATTCATTGGAGTTCGTTCGAAAATCTGACGTTTCCAATACAATCACTCGTTGACTCCATATCAGTGGCTGACTATTGTTTTCCTGTGAGCTTGAGTAGACTTATTGCTGACGGAATATAGAATTGATTGTCAGACATTCAAGAAGGTGAATACAATTTATAGATATTTCTTGCAGGGGCGTACAAAGAGAAAACTGCACCTGGGACAAAGTCTCAAATTGGCACCCCCCCTCCCCAAATTTTTTCTTGCGACAGGCTAAAAATAACGTTTGTAGTATAAATTTGGCACCCCTTAAATTTCTGCACTTGGGGTAACTGCCCCCCCCCCTGTTTCGCACGGCGCCGATTTCTTGTATATTGGTTTTTCATTTATCAATAACATTAATAATTTACATGTATGATAATTCTGTTATGTCATTTATTTTAACCAGAAATTTTACTTAAAGCGTAAGTTATTTTCATTATGATTCACTTTCGTTTTTAGAGTTTATTGGATACTGTTTTTATCCATTTTAGTACGGGTTTTTGAAAAAAAAATCACGGAAACCCCCCCCCCCCCCCTAAAATCTTTCTGAAATTAGGCTGAAAAATAATTTTAATTTTGAAAGATCGCTAAAAATCTATGCATAGTTTCTTTCTGCATCGCAAAACATTACTCATCCACAACAGATTCGAGCTTAGATTTCGTTGAGTTCGATAAACAAAAACAAACCATGGGTAGTTTATTACTTTTTCTTTGAGATTCTTTATACTGGACATTTGTAAAAGATGCTCTAATTTTGGAATAACTTAGAAGTTATGGATTTTTTTAAATGGTGAAAAATAAAAAGGTTTTGTTTTTCTTCTTTTCTTTGTTCGTTTGTATGTGCTGTTCAATGTTTTTCACACATGTCAACAACTCAAACTAGTTGATACTTTCACGGCGCCTTTTTTATAAACAAACAAGGAAAATCAGATTATGAAAACTTTACAACACTTCCTGATATCTTTAACAAAACTTTGTTATTTAGATAAATAGGATGCTACTGTCCATAGCCATATAAGTATTCCAATACAGGGGCGATTCTGAAATCGGCGTAGGGTGGGGGGAATCCGCAAGTGAGGGGTTTTATCCACGATCATTTGATGAAATCCAAGTTTTCCAGTTTTTTTTTTTTTTTTTTTTTTTTTTTTTAAATGAAATTGACATTTTTTAAAACGATCTTTATACAAAATTTGCATTTTTACGCGATCTTTTCTTGAAAACGGCGTTTTATCCTTGCGATCTTTTGATGATATCTGCCTTTTCTTTCAATGATCTTTTGACAAAATATTTTTAAGCGATCTTTTATCAAAAGCACTGTTTTTTCTGCAACCTGCACAGAAAATTTACGTTTTTCAGCAATCTTTTGACAAAGTTCATTGACGAAATCGTCCCTTTTCCACGAAATATTGATAAAATGTGTGCTTTTTCGGCAATCCTTTCACGAAATTTGCATTTCTCCGCGATTGTTTTTTCTGCGCGCAAAACCGTACAAGTTGGCAACTATGCGGAACTGATAACCCAATTTCAAATTTTCAGACAAGAATCACCCCCCTGTTTCAATACTTTTGAACAGCCCTGTATTTGATCCGTCGCGGTTGATATATACATACTATGTAATAGGAAAATTTAGTTTAGCAAGAAAATACCCAATTGGTTGAAATTTCACTTTCAGCATTTTATTCTAAAAGATGGAAAATACTTTAATACTTTTGTTCAAACCTGTAATTTACCTAGTATTTTTATTACACGCCAGTATTTTGTTAATTTAGTTCAAGCAAAAACATTTAAAACTACTTAAATCACATTTCAAGAAATTATCATTTATGGGTGACTATGTAGCTAATTCTTTTGCGTGACCCTGTATATCATTTTATCTATATAATACAAACATTCTTTAGTAAACTCAAAGAATGTTAACGTAAAAATGCATAACTTATTAAAAATCTACTTTTAAGTTAATTATCCTCACATTCAGTAACCTTTATGAGCTCTTTTGTGTGACCCTGTATTTCAATTATAATATTTATACCAGGGTTGGCAAGTTTTTGACACATGACAGTTTGACGATTTTAACCGTCATGTCAAAAACCTATATTTATATGTAAATAAAAATATTTATTTACATACATATATATCTAACTCTATATATTTAATCTCCAAAATTTGTTTGCTTTTAATTAAGAAAATGTTTCTAAATATGTTGTAGAAAAAATAAATTTGAATTTTTGAAGAAACATTTTGAATATTAAACAGAACCTTAGATTTTGGAAAACTAAAATTTAATAAATATTAGGGATACAACGGATATCCGGCCAATATCCGATATCCGGATCACAATCACCGGATATCCGACTTTTCTGTCGGATATCCGGAGAATGCAGCAAAGCAAATATATATGAATAACAGTAATCCTTAAATCACAAATAATACTGAAAAACTTTTGTTTATAATGCAAAAGATGAAATAATAAGTTCCCTATCAATATGAGTAAAAGATAATTCTCAAAAGCTTAAAAAGTTGCCAGCTTTCCTTACTATTTATATTAAAATTCTATAATAAATTCAAGATTTTACGTTTATATCTTTTAGAAAATTGTATCTTTACTTTCGGATTGTAAAACAAAATTTGAAGTCAAAATAGCAAATAAAGCCTTTTTGTAAAAATGTATAAAGATAGAAAACCAACATTTAGAAATGCTCAAATAATGAAAGAAAAGGTAGCAAACAGCTGTTTCGAATCTATTGTCGAGATTCTTCATCAGTACTCAGCATGTAGAAAAAGCTAAGCTGAGCAAAGCGACAGAGAAGCGCAGGCTTATATACCATAGCAGCCTTTGCTCGCTACGCTGGTCAGTGTTTTTTAAAGAAATTTTGAATCAAACGAAATTTTTATATCATACTTTAGACTGTCTGCCATTGGTAAAAAGTCCATCATCTAAACGGAAAGTTCAATGTTAGTCACTAATGAATGACGTAGCGCTCAACATGTTAACAGTTTTAATCACATAAAAATTCATTCAGCAGAGCCTTTAAAATAAAGCCAACCTTTTGTAATTGGGTTCATCTGATTTAAAACATCTCCATAAGTATTCAATTAATCAACGTAGAATGCTATATTTCATTTGCTACAAAATTTCAGAAAAGTTATCCAAGTAACAATGTAAGTTCCATTAAAATCTATCTAGTAGAACTTAAGTTATAAGCGGCCGGGATGAAATTTCACTTTGCGTTTTATATATATTGATATAATTAAATATAGCTCACATAATCATGTTAACCTGATTATAGAACTCTCTTTCAAAATTATAGGTACAACAGATTTTTTTGTACAATGATTAATACAAAATTCAGACTTCCTTTTATATAGATCGATTGAAAATTTCAAGTTTTTGCGCAGAAGGCATCGCCAAATTAGGAAAATGCAAAGTATTTCACGAACTACTGGATTTAAAAGATTTTGCTTGGTACCATTCGATTCAGCATAAAAAAATACACTAAAATATGTTATCAGTTGAAAAATAACTACAAAAGCTGATTTTTAAGGATTTTTTTTTTTTTTAAATTCGTTCTTTTTTTCACCTCCCTTGGGGGTGGAATTCTCGAAAATTTCTTCTTAGCGGCACTCAGTATTATGATAAGTGTTTTTATCCCAATTTTCAAGATTTTTGGTTCGGCAGATTTTTTTGTGCTGTGAATAATACGAAATCTAGACTTTCTTTTATATATATAGATAAGGATTGAAAATGTCAGGTTTTTGCGCCGAAGACATCGCCAAATTAGAAAAATGTGAAGTATCTCACGAACTACTGGATTTAAAAGATTTTGCTTGGTACCATTCGATTCAGCATGAAAAAATACACTAAAATATGTTATCAATTGAAAAATAACTGCTAAAGCCGATTTTTAAGGAATTTTTTTTTTAACTCGTTCTTTTGTTCATCCCCCCTTAGAGGTGGAATTTTTAAAAATCTCTTCTTAGTGGCACTCAGTATTATGGGAAGTATTTTTATCCCAATTTTCAAGATTTTTGGTTCGGTAGATTTTTTTGTGCTGTGATTAATACGAAATCCAGACTTTCTTTTATATATATATAGATTACAGGAGCAAATGATAGTAGATTCTAAATGGCTGTTTGCTACCTTACATGCATTATGTATGCATTTCTAAATATTGGTTTCTGTCTTTAGTCTTTATAAAATCAGAAATTGTTTAATAAACTATGATTTTATTAATTTTCTTTCTTTCGCTTAGTTTAAATAATGGGTTAATTGGTTTATAAGTTAAACAACCAAACAAACATTTTTTACTTTCTTCTATCCTTGATAGTAGAAAGTAATGTAATCATTTTTTTCGACAAATTTATATGTTTTAGGGATCCAATATCCCTAAAAACATGTTTATTCAAAACCTGTCTGTCCCAGTGTCACCATCATATCATCAAAAATTGTGTGAAGTTATACATAGAATGAACCAAACATTTTGTACATGTTTTGGGCTGTAGTTTTAGACATAGGATCATTCTGATGAGGACATCTCTGATTAGTTTTGCGAGTTCATTGGATAAGTCTAAGAGGGGGGGGGGGGGAGGTAACTCCCCCATCTTGAATTTAGGTTAATGCGTTTTTCACATAAAATTTACCGATTTGCTTCAAAATTTGGATATAGGTTCATTTGGAGGCACTTCCCTAATTTGTTTTGAGAGTTCATTGGATAAGTATAAATGGGGGATCGGTGGGATTACCCCTCTTAATTTAGGTAAATGATTTTTCTTGCAGAATTAACCAATTTGTTTTAATATTTGGATACAGGTTTATAGTAATAAGATGCTTCCCTTATTAGCTGTGGGGTCCTTTTGTTAAGCATAAAAGGGATACCGGAGATTACCTCAAACCCCCTTAAATTTGATAAATAAGTTTTTATGCAGAAATATCCTATTTGCTTTAAATTTTGGATGTACATTCTTTTTGATAAGGCGAATCTCTGAGTAGTTTTGGAAGTTTAATGTTTAAGTATAAAGAACGGGGATAACTCTTCTTAAATTATATAAATAGGTTTTTATGAAGAATTATTCAATTTGCTATGAATTTTGGATATAGGTTTTTTTTTATGTGATAAAGCATATCCTTGGTTAGTTTAGGGGATTCAATGATTAAGTATAAAAAGGGGAAATGGGGGGGGGGAGCTATTTCCTCCCTTAATTTTTTTTTCGAATGTTTTTGAATTGGCAGTTCATGCAGCAATGGGAATTTTGTATCTTGCTAAAACTGGCTATTCGCAAACAGCTGATGTATAGCGGAATAACAAAAAAATATTAATTTTAATAAATAACATGATCGAGATTAACTCATTCTTAATCTAATTGACTGCAGCAAAAATTCTAGATGAAAATCAAAGTTGGTATGATATTGAACTAACAATATTGATGTAGTATTAATATTTGTAAATATTTTTTGAAAATTGAGATCTATCAAATAGAAGAGAGTCTTAGGATTGGTGCATCCAACTAGTTATTTTCGTGACTTCATTATAAATATTTAAAATTAAAAGTAATTTTTTCTTTTAATAAATTTCAAAGTGATTTACCTTAAAATAAAATTAAATATAGCTTAAGGTAAGACATTTTTGAATAATTAAAACATGGAAAAAAAAATCATCAATTAAACCTGTGTTTGGATATAACTCTTCAACCATTGGTATATTAGTAAGACTTTTATGTTTACATTATAAAAGGATGCTATGTATTTCTTGGTGAAAATTCTTTACAATTATAGACATATTAATAAACATATAAAATTTGTTCTAAAAATTATCAACCATTTCATTGTACATATTATAAGCAATTTTCAGCAGTTCAATGACAAATAAGCAGAGTATTTAAATATTAGAATTGCATTTTTTATTCAATATTATTATTATACACATACATGGTTTGAATTTCGGGACGGGATGGCAGGATTCATGCACTAAAGAATCTTGTGTCATTCCTGTTTCCCAAAAAAATCACTTTTTGAAATTTTTTTTCAATGTGAAGTGAGTCAAGTCTCAGGACCGACTGACTATTTTCTTGTTATTTTCCTCTATCGATTGACAAATCTCACAGTTTGCTCTTACGACAATTATGCAAAATTCATGATTGTTTTTCTGCGTTTGACTGAAATATTTTGTAATTTTTCTCACAAAATTTCCCGTTTGCTGGTCTTACAAAATTTTGCAATTTTTTCTTTCTGGAGACCAACAGGCAAAATTCATAATTTATTTCTCTCAACTAATTGACAAATTTAGCTATTTTATTCTGCGACTGATTGGCAAATTTCCTTTTTGTTTTTGTGACATTCTGATGAAATTAACAATTATTTTCCCGTGTCCAGCTGAAAAATTTGTGTTTTGTCCTTTGTTATTGGCTGACGAATTTCATGATATTTCCTTGTGACAGCTTAACAAATTTTACGATATTTTATTGTAATTGATTGACGAATTTCGATATGTTTTTCCACTACCCAAGTTCTCTCAAAGTTCAAATTTTTTCAGACAGGTCGACAATTTTTGAAAATTTATTTTTGCCATGATGGACGAAATCAGCTACATTTTTTCCTATGGCAGATTTATATATTTTGCGAATTTTTTTCCTGTGCCAAAACAAGAAATATCTAATAGGGCAGTAATGGTCATTAGAGTCTGAGCTCTATCACATGAGTCTGGAATTAGCTCTGAAAAAAAATGAGATTAAATCCTGTGTTGCACATTTGAAAAAAAAAAAAAAAAAATAAACATTTTTTGTTTACAATCAGTGGATCAACATTAGGTTTTTTCATTTTTCAAAGTCATCGCACATTTTGTCATCAATGGGCTCAATAATCATACCTCCTTTTTTTATTTAAAAGACGATCTTTCATACAACGTTTCTGTTCGGATTCATTTTTTCCATATCTGATAATTTGCACCTTCCCATTTTGTAACTTTTCTACTCTCTTCTTTATTAACATTGACATTTTGATTTCCTATTCAAATAAAAATTCTTCTAAATTTAAAGAATTTCGTAAAATAAATAAATAAAATGTGGACATCCATTGCCCAAAGCAAGATGTTTAAATGTTTCCCATTGAGTTATTGAAAATCAGTAAAAACATTTTTATGATGTTCAAAATGTAATTTATATAATAAGTCATATATTATGTATATCATGGATTAAACGTTAATATTCCTGGACGAATCATAAACAAAAAAAAAAAAAAAAAAAAAAAAAAAAAAAAAAAGAAAAAAAGATGAACTTTAAGGAAACACATTTAGAAACAATAAATACTTGATGTGCATAGTTCACAGAAATTAGGACATGGCTTTTTTAAATAAACCATTTCTTACGTAATAGAAGAAACCTATTGACTATGTTCTTTTCAGAATTTCATATGGGTTTAAGTTCTAATAAATAGTAGAACATAATTCAATTAGCTAAAATGTCAGGGATTACACATTACAGTATTGACGATAATTCCACTAAGTGATATACAATCACCGAAGGATATTGACAATACAATCACCTACATGCATTATTCTTGAAAGTAAATTAAAAATGAATGCCAATCAGATTTTAAGAAAATTAAGAAAAAAAAAAAAAAAAAAAAAATAAGATGAAAAAAGCATAATCAAGTATTTTCGATAATTTAATGTGTTAGAAAAGTTGCTCTGTTCTGTTTGTCAAAAGTGTAACCTATAAAAGATTCTAAGCCACACAAAATCGAATAAACATGAATTGAAAAATTCATTTAGCAACTCAGTTATTAATTGCCCATAACATTGAGTGAAAATTGAAAAATGATGCAATATATATAAGGTTTGATTATTTTCCTTTGTTTTAATTAAAATAAACATTTTGGATAATTATCTTGAGTTGTTGATTTAATTTATTTCAGTGGAATTTTGTCCTGTCAGTATAATTTGTAAATATTTAAGTGGCATGTAAAAAATAATAGGGTTTAAAAAATATTTCCCCCCCATCTCATATACAGGGATGGGAACTGCAAAAAAGCAAAAAGACTGAAAATATGCGTGAACAAAAAATTGCACCATATTGTATTCACACGCGCGAATGAAAAATTACACCACATTTTGATCACACGCGCGAACGAAAAATTGCACCACAAGTAAGGGGGTATTTTTTTGTTTAATGAATAGGTGTTATCAGAAGTTACATTCACTTTGAAAGATTTGAAACAATCAAAAAAAGATTGTGAAGCAGGAAAATCTGTTTTTGGAGCAGCAAAAAGAATAATTTGGAAGCAGGAAAATTAGTTTTTGGAACAGAAAAATTCTATCCACCAGGCATTAACTTTCTTTTCTTGCCCCTTTGACGAAAATTGCGTTTTAGAGCGATTTTTCGACAAAATTTGACGTTTTTTCGCGATCTTTTGACGAAATGTGCCAGTTTCTCGCGATATTTTGACGAAAGTTACCATTTTATCACGATTTTTTGATGAAAATTGTAGTTTTTAGCGAATCTTTTGACAAAATTTGCCGTTTTATCGCGATTTTTGGACGAAACTTGTCGTTTTTTCGCGATTTTTTGAGGAAATCTGCCTTTTTTTCAGGATTTTGTAACAAAATTAGCCATTTTTTCGCGAATCTTTTGACGAAATTTGCGGGAAATTATTCGTTATTTCACTATTTTTTTTAGTGAAATTTCCTTTTTTGCGATTCGTTGACGAAATCCACCGTTTTTTCGTGATCTTTTGACGAAATGTTCTGTTTTTTTGCAATCTTTTAAAGAAAATAACCTTTTTTTTAAATAAAATTACCGTTTTTCGCGAATGTTTTGACAAAATTTTCCGTTTTATCACAATTTTTGGACAAAACTTGTCATTTTTTCTAGGAAAACCGACTTTTTTTCGGGATTTTGTAACAAAATTAGCCATTTTTTCACGAATTTTTTTGACGAAATTTGCCGGAAATTATTCGTTATTTCGCGATTTTTTAATGAAATTTGCCTTTTCTGTGATTCTTTAACGAAAATTACGCGTCCCGCGGGACGCGTAAGCCCTATTTTTAGCGTCCTGTCTCCGATTTTTTGTGTATTTTACGCGCTATAGCGCGTCCGCGGCATCGGGTTACATATTTCTGAAATCTGCGGAAAAAGCGGAATTTTTGGGGTGAAAAATCTGAAACTTATCAAAATAACAAAAAAGCGGAAATCCGCGGAATTTCTTAAAATAACAAAAAAGCGGAAATCCGCCAAAAAGCGGAAAATTCCCATCCCTGCATATAGTTTAACTCCCCTGCATTTACAAATGTTATGAGGGAAACTCTCTCCTCCTGGGAAAACCTAAATTTCAAGCCCTGATAGTCAAAGATATATAGTTTCTGTAAAATATATTGCAATATGTTTAAAATGTTGTAATGGTGTGTGAAACATGTTTGCAATTTATTATATGAGATGGCATTGTATAAAGAAATAAACGAACATTCACTATAACTAAAAACATTTAGTACCGGATATCCGGCCGGATATCCGAATCCGGCAGGCAAATCGGATATCGGATATCCGGCAAAATCAGTATCCGTTGCATCCCTAATAAATATTAAAAAAAAAAAGATAAATGTGTTATTCAAAATATGTAAGGATATTATATTAGGAAGAAATTTATTTATAACCAAAATTAGTGCATAGATAAAACTAATATTAAAGATTAGACATGTTCTGTCGATTAGGAACAGAAAGATGTTCAAACTGGTTATGTGCTACTGTGTGCTGCATGGGGCAAATGAATTTGACTATTGAACTAAATTTCTACTTTGGTAATTTTCATTTGGATTAATTTAGATTATGTAATCAAATTTGAAATATTTAATGAATGTTTTATTAAAAAAAAAATTATGTATTTAATTAGATAATAAAAAACTACAAAATATTTTGTGTTTTAGAAGTATTTCATAGATCAGTGTAATATTTTTTCTGGTTTGACTTTTACAATTGTTATTTGGTTTTTCAGAAAAATCAGTAATTCTGAATTTTAAATTGTCATTTTTTGAATTTATAATTAACATAAAGATAATAAAAAATTAACTCCTATCTATAAATATCTTACAATATTCAGCCTATTTAATTACTATGCTGAAAAATTAGCTTATACAAATACTTATGAATTTCTTTATTCCCCCCCCCTCACCGAATACTATAAAATTGTTAAATATCTTAAGCATTAAGTTGAATACAGTAGACTCCCTCAAATCTGCACTTCTAAAATCCACAA
Source organism: Maratus speculifer (assembly GCA_964019185.1). Classification (NCBI taxonomy): domain Eukaryota; kingdom Metazoa; phylum Arthropoda; class Arachnida; order Araneae; family Salticidae; genus Maratus; species Maratus speculifer. The sequence goes on from OZ025296.1 coordinate 69,813,310, forward strand.
CTCTCTAAAATCCGCACATATTTTACGGATGTAAACAATGAAACATTAAGTTCAGATGTAGATGCCAAATTTGACTTTTTTAGTTTTATAAATTCCATACACTTTTCAATTTGTAATTTTTATTAAGGTTATTGAAATCATGTTTTTTTCATGAAGAAAGAATAATTTATTTCACAAAAAATAAAGATATTGCTGATATCATTGATAACCACAATCTTACCAAATACATTTATGTATTAATCAAGCTTTTTTAGTTATTAAATCTGGCTAAACCTGAAATAAAGCTTCATTACTTTATGATCCTGATATGAATTAGTAATGTACCTTTATGAGGCAAGTTTCATTGAATAATTTGGGAAAAACATATTTCATCCTTATAATGAATATTTAATTTACAATATTGATTATTAACTTGACCTTTGCTTTTAGTATTTTAATCATTTAAAAAATATCGAAATTTTTATTATTTTAGTTTATTACTTATTTTAATATTTTAGTATATTGTAAGCATTCATTATACTTTTCATTTCATAATTAATTACATTCAAATTACTTTTTAAAAATGTAAACAAAGCAGTGACCAGAAATCCGCAAAATTCTAAAATCTGCAAAGCCTCTCGTCCCAAGCTGTGCAGATTTGAGGGAGTCTACTGTAATTAGTGTCTTACCTTGCTATCAAAGTAAACATTATTCATATTTATAATACTATTAGTGTGTGTGTGTGGGGGGGGGGGGTTAGAGATAAAAATGGTTTATAATGATGCGTAATAATCATACATATAATAAATATGCATTATATTTTAATTCAAATTAACCTACTGGATATTATGTATATCATATGCATAGCATAAAAAAAATAAACACGTGTATCAAGTTCAACACTTTTGAAAATCCTGCATTTACAACACTTAATGCATTAACACTTATGAATATTAGCTATGTCAAAATGCCTACTAAATAACTTTTTTTAAATATTAAAATAATAATAATAAATAAACTAGATATTTAAACAATTTTTGTGCAAATATTTCTGCATGTCCATTTCTAGATAAATTTGAGATTTGAAATCGGTCATCTTTATTAAAAATATTTAAAGACCTGCTAATTACCCATAATATAATTAAATTTCAACATAATGTACGGCAACTGTAGCTAGTTTTAAAATTTAACAACAAACTCCATAGCATCACAGTAGATTGTGACTCTGGGTTTTTGACGGTTTAAACCTTTGTCATGTCAAAAACCCAACCCTGATTTATACTCACCGTATAATTTGCAGACATTTAGCAAAACTTAAAAACTAATATCACAATTGAAAATTTATTTCGTCCATCCATCAGCTATCATCGATAATACACAAAATTTTGGATAAGAATATAAAATTTGAAATATTTTTTGTGGCCCTGTAAATGCTATGCACTTCATATTATGCATTAAATATTAAGTCTCAGTGACGTATATCAATTTTATGATACTTGAAATTGTTTAACATAATTAAATTATGTCGCAAATATTTCCCCTTTTATTATTGTGTAATGGAATTCTTTTAGGTTGCCCTGTTAATGAATAGTAACTATTATTTTCACTGCATATTTTAGTGCACTTTGCGAATCCATGTAAATTTGAATAAGTTTAACAGGGTGTAACACCTTTAAAATTCATTTGAAACGTTTTTTTACCATAGGCCACAATGTATATTATGTGTTTGTAGTATTTTATACAGAGGCCAGTTAAATTTATGACCCTATAATGGAGTGACATAATTGAAAAATAACGATATATCGATATCTGGCCAGCAATATATCATTAAAATTCTGATATCGCCCAGCCCTAGTTCTTACTCACATTTTTGTTGTATTTCATGTTAGCCCCCTAAAAATGCCAACAAATTTTAATGCATATTTGTATCTATTCCAGGGATATCCATTGCCAAAAGAAGAATTCTGCATTTCTGCAGAAAAATAGTAGGTCTGCTTATTAAGAACAAAAAATGGAATGCACTGAAATTAGCAAAAAACAGTTTCTTTTATTTGCCAGTTTTCTCAGTAGTTTATCCTCTTTTCAATGTAAGTGAAAAAAAAATTAAACAATAAGAACAGTAAACAGTTTAATAAAACAAATGAAAATAAAATGCCTTTGATTTATAAGCAATATTGAAACTAATCCCAAGACAAAGAAAAGGTTTCTTGTTCTACAGATTTTTTAGAGTTCTATGATCATGTTCATAACTTGATCCCACCTATAAAGTAGTCTGATGTGGCAATTCCAAAACTTTCTTATTTCTTACACATTAGTACTTCAAAATTGGCTATCAATGTGCCAAAATTAAACGTCAATCTACATTCATCATGGATATTCTAGTGATATAAATTCTGTGCATTAGTTTGAGATATGACTATCGGTAAATCATGTAAAAGACAACATAACAGCTCTACTTGTTGGGAGAATTATAGTAAGGATGGGACGAATATTCGGCTCTTTTGCAGAGTATTCGGTTGACCGAATACTGAAGGCTTGTTGACCGAATACATGTAGCAGAATATTTAAAGATATCTTGCCAAATATTGATAAAATCTCACTGAATAGTGAAAGATATCTTGCCAAATAAATTTAGGATTTTTAGAATTTCATTTCTTGCATTTTTTTTCTCTAATCCAAATTGGCTACTTCATTTATGAAGTCTTTCATTCTTATTTACAAAATATACAGCTATTCAGATACTAAAAAACATACAGCCTTTTCTGTATTTCCTATAAAAGTTGGTGATATTTTAAAAAACGTTGCCCAAGTTGGAGATTTAATTGTACAGGAAACATCTTCACTAGCGAATGATACATTACAATACAAGATATAAAAACACTTAGAGAGAGAAAAAAAAAAAAAAAAAAAAAAAAAACACTGCCTTATTCTAAAACACTGGAATATTTATTAATGTCTAAATTCCATGCACATAAAAAAGACTCTTGCGAAATTCATAACTTATTTTCTATAAAGTAAGAAATGAAAAAATTCATTTTGTAATGTATTAACGAAGATTCTTTTTCAAAATTAAATATCACTACTCCAAATACAACGGTACATCTGAAAACAGAACTGGTGTCAAACTAGATACGCATTAGATGACACAACTTGCTTTATGAAGATGGTTTTATAAATATTTAAACATAAGTTCTAAATACTGAACAAAATATTTTTTGGTACTACACTGTTATCCCGTCGACCAATTTCGCTAAATTATAATAAGACATAATTTTTATTTTAAATAACGAAAAAGCTAATTAGGAAAATATTAATAAAAAGTCTAAATAAAAATCATTTAATGACATTTTAAACACGTGACCTTCATTCATGTTGCTATCAATTTTTGTTTATCCTTTTAATGCTTGTTGAATAACTGGAATATTGAGGTTGAATATTGTATGCGCTGATTCAAATATCAAAGATTTTGTTAACATATGCATTCTACTTTAAGCATAACTCTTTGTTTTAACGTAATTTGTAATTTAAAACTTGGCAATTGATTTCAGAACAGTCTTGTTCTTGAAATTGTGGTATCATTAAGGACACAAACTCTAAATGATCAAACTTATTTCATTAAAGGTTATTTCAGAAAATAATTGTGAGTTCTGAGAGAGAGATTGAGATTAAGAATATTGATTTTGGATGCAAGAAAGTGTAAAAGTATCATTTGATAGTAAAAGTGAAGTACATTCTTCAGATTTTAACGAAAATAGCTTCCCACCCTGACTTACTAAAAATCAATTTGATGTACATTAGGATAAAAGATAATGCAATTTCATAGTTTTTTGTGTTAAAATAAGTTTTTCCAAATTTAAAAATACATTTAAAAGAACATTTAAGAGTAATAATTATTAATGAGCTCCTATTTTTTAAATTATATATAATCAATTTTCTTTGTTGGAAAAAAAAAAGTTAGTATTTAGCCTAAAATTTAGCCGAATATTCAGTATTCGGCCAAATCACTATTCGTCCCATCCCTAATTTATAGCAAAATCTAGTCTACAAGAACTTTTGTTAATGTTTAGCTGAATCTGAAATCTGTGATCTGTGCATTAGTTTTTTTTAAATACAGCTACTGTGGAAATCTTAAAAAATGAAACATAACAGCACCATCTGTTGGCCTTTTTTTTCTATGGTCAATACATACACACAAAAAGAGAATAAAAAGGAATCTTACAATCATTAGCAGTGTATCCATCAGCATAGCTAGCATCCGCTTCGCCAAAATTATCATAATATGAAGCTGCATTTCTGGAAAAAATTACACAAGTAAGTACAAGTATAACAAAAATTAAAACAAATGTTGCACAAGCAAAACAAAAATCATTACTTACCCAGAGTTGTAATCAGCATAACTGTCACCATAGCTGTTAAAGTCATTGGCTGGTTCTTCATATGGCTGGAAAAAAAAAAAAAAAAAAAATACATAAAATTTTTGAACAGCAAATATCAAGAAAGAAAAATGATTTATACATTAAGTTAAACACAATTCTTAAACAAAATTAAAAAGCGACATTTTAAAATGTATCATATTAAACTGAAGAAGTTAAATTATTTTGAAACCTATTCATATCAATTCAATACTTAGAGAAAAAATTCTTACAAATATTTATTCAAGATTGATTTACAAGGATAAACAACTTATAAAAATATACTTTGCACTTTTTTTTTTTGGGGGGGGGGGGGGGGGAGTTTAATTGCAGAAGAACATGGGTGCAAATTTGAAATTTTGCCAGGACTGAAAATATTTTTAATCACTTTCATCCTTCCTTTCCAGATCTTAATATTCAAGAAAACTGCAGGTACATCATTTATTAAGAATTTTAAGCTCTAACATTTGTATGGACAATGTTTTTTGACTATAAAAATAAGTACATATTTCCTAATGCTCACCTAATACAAGAAAGAAAACTTAGCATATTCATTCTAGACCTAAGGGATTAAAACAATTTCCAGCCTTCTCCCAATTCTGCATTCTGCCTCCAACCCCTCCCCCCTTTCTCCTACCACTGGGCTATATGAGGTTTATTACAATTTCAGATATCTATAGAAGTGTGACAAATATCAATACTGATATAATTGATTGAAAGGCAATCAGGAGTCTTCAGACCCGATACTTACTCTGCCAGTTCTTGGAGCTGGTGCTGCAGCATTAAATCCACCTCGTCTTGGAGAGGGTCTTGGGGCACCCCATTCATCTCCTTCTGCAGGTGCATATGTACTCTGAGCCATTGCAGGTCGTCGGGGTGGCTCTCGTCCAGCCATCATCGGGGGTCCCATTGGTCGTGGAGGTAATGGAGGTCCTCCTCTAGGAGCCATATGAGGCGGGCCATCAACAAACGGTGGCTTTTTACCATCATTCATGTGCATGTCTCTAAACTGAGGTGGACCATCAAAGTAATCCTAAAGAAAAGATGAATACACATTTATGAATTGGATTAATAAAACTAAAGGACAGAGTTGTACAGTATAGATACACACGTGCAGGGTTAGGTTTCTGATGTCAGAAACCCGTTTGACATGACAGGTGTCAAAAACTGGTTTAAACTGTCAAAAAATGTAATACACCTTAAAATATTTTTAGAACAAGAGAAAAATATTGAATAAGTCTTAATGATAAGTCATTTTTTATTTAACATTACTGTAATTTAATAATTACAAAAAAATTTAATTATTTTAATTGCAATGAAACATGTTTTTTAGAATATTCAAACAGTAGAAAATGATTTTTCACAATAATCCCGGTAGCAGAAAGTGCGTGACGCGCGACGTGCGTCGCAGATTTATTTTTATCCTTGCAGACAAATTTGCCAACTTGGAAAAGAAAAAAAATTATGATTTGGGGGGGGGGGGGAAAATTGGACATGACGCGAAAAAAACGGCGAATTCCATCCAAAGATCGCGAGAAAAACACATATTTACGTCAAAAGACCGCGAAAAACTGCAGATTCCGACAAAAGATCGCGAAAAAATGGCAGATTTCGTCAAAAAAATCACGAAAAAATAGTAAATTTTGTTAAAAAAATCGTGAAAAACTTTTAATTTCTTTAAAAAATCGCGTAAGGAATGGTATCTTTCGTCAAAAAAATCTTGAAAAAACGGCATCTTTTGTCAAAAGATCGTAAAAAACGACAGATTTCGTCAAAAGATCGCGAAAAAACAAGAGATTTCACCAATAAGGCATGAAAAAACAATAAATTTCGTTTGAAAAATCACGAAAAAAAACGTAAATTTCATCAAAAGATCGCGAAAAAATAATAGATTTCGTCAAAAAAAGAGGTAGATTTCAACAAAAGATCATGAAAAAAAGATGTATTTAATCAAAATATCGCAGAAAAACGGCAGATTTTGACAAAAAATCGTGAAAAAAGGCTAATTTCGACAAAAAATCGCGTAAAAATGGAATATTTCGTCAAAAAATATTGAAGAAACGGCAGATTTCGTTACAAGATCGCGAAAAACGACAGATTTCGTTACAAGATCGCGAAAAACGACAATTTCATAAAAAGATCGCGAAAAACGACAGATTTCATAAAAAAGATCGCGAAAAACGACAGATTTCATCAAAAGATCGCGAAAAAACGACAGATTTCGCCAAAAGATCGGGAAAAAATAGTAAATTCTGTTAAAAAAATCGTGAAAAACGTCTAATTTCGTCAAAAAATCTTAAAAAAAGGTATCTTTTGTCAAAAGATCGTAAAAAACGACAGATTTCGTCAAAACATCGCGAAAAAACGAGAGATTTCATCAATAAGTTATGAAAAATCAAATTTCGTTTAAAAAATCGCGAAAAAACTGTAAATTTCATCAAAAGATCGCTAAAAATGATAGATTTCGTAAAAAAAGATCGCAAAAAATGGTAGATTACAATAAAAGATCACGAAACAAAGGCAGTTTTCGTTAAAAAATCGCGAAAATATGGTAAATTTCGTTAAAAAATGCTAATTTCGTCAAAAAATCGCGCAAAAATGGAATATTTCGTTAAAAAATACTGAAAAAAACTGCAGATTTCGTTAGAAGATCGCGAAAAAACGACAGATTTCGTCAAAAGATCGCGAAAAAAGGAAAGATTTCATCAATAAGTTATGAAAAACAACAAATTTCGTTTAAAAAATTGAAAAAATGCTAAATTTCATCAAAAGATCGCGAAAAAACGATATATTTCATCAAAAATAGCAAAACAACGGCAGATTTTGTCAAAAGATCGCGAAAAACAGGCAGATTTCTTGAAAAAATCGTAAATTTCGTTTAAAAAAATGGTGAAAAAAAGGCTAATTTCGTTTAATACAGGGGTGATTCTGAATGAAATTTTTTTTTCGGAAATTCGCATCGCATTTTCGGAAATCGGCGGGGGTGGGGGGGGGGGCGTGAGTCCCTCCCCCCTTTAGCGATCTTCGGACAAAATCGGCGTTTTCCCGTTATCTTCAGACGAAATCAGCAATATTTTAGCGAAATCGGCGATGCATTGCGATCTTTTGCCAAAATCGGCGGTTTTTCCGCGATCTTTTGACAAAATCGGCGTTTCCCCCCTTTTTTTAAACGAAATCGGCGTTTTTTTCGACGATCTTTACGCAAAATTTGCTTTTTAACGCGATTTTTTCTCGAAAACGGCGTTTTATTCCCGGGATCTTTTGACGATATCGGCGTATTTTTTCAAATATTCTTCTGACAAAATATTTTTAAGCGATCTTTTATCGAAAACGGCGTTTTTTCCCGCGATCTTTTAACGAAATCGGCGTTATATCCACAACCTTTAGACGAAATCTGCGTTTTCCCCGCCGTCTTCAGAAGAAATCAGCGTTTTGTCTGCGATATTTGGTGAAATTGCCGTTTTTTTTCGCGATCCGCACGGGAAATTCGCGTTTTTCATCGATCTTTTGACAAAGTTCGTTCAAAAAAACGTTGACGAAATCGTCGTTTTTTCACGAAATATTGACGAAATGTATGCTATTTCGGCGATCCTATCACGAAATTTGCATTTCTACGCAATTGTTTTTTCCGCGCGCAAAACCGTACAAGTTGGCAACTATGTGGAACTGATAACCCAATTTCAAATTTTCGGAAGAGGATGTCTTAAATTTTCGGAAATTTCGGACGAGAATCACCCCTAGTTTAATAAAATGGTAAATTTCGTAAAAATATGGCGGAAAAGCTGCATATTTCGTCAAACAATCAACAATAAAATGAAATTTCGTTAAAGGGACACCAAAAAAAAAAAGTTGCATATTTTCTGTTACAGAATTCTAGTTTTTGCTGCTGCAAAATTGTTTTTCTCTCTCTTTCTCCAAGAACTGATTTTGTTGCCCCCTTTTTTTATGTTCCAAAAAGGATTTTTCTGCATCAGAATTCGTTTTGTGGCTATAACTTAGCACTGCAAATTTTAGTAAAATTTGATACACATCCAGTATATTTATAAAAATTATCATTCGGAATTTTATATTTCTTTTTCATAATATTTACTTGGTTTTTCAAGGTATCACTGCTATAAAACTATAACATATACTTTATGGTAAAGAAATAGTGTCTTTAAATTTTTAATGTGCAGCCTTTTTGAATAAAATTTAAGGTTTTGATATTTTAAGTGATTTTTGTCCCCTTTTTTTGAAAAAAAATTTAGCACATTTCAATATTTTATTTCAACATATTTTATTATAACATTTTATTATGATTTAACAAGTAAACAAATGTTTTGAGAATTTAACGAGGCAGTATGGCATCTACTTTTCAATGGAATTGGAATTGTTTTCTTCATTTTATCACTATTTAACATGTGACAATATAAATGATTTTTTTTTTCTTTAATATCATTGTATTTATTTCTGCTGTAGATTTGAATACTTAGGCAAGTTAAGAAACTATACATTGTTTTCAATAGATGTACACTATATTTCAATGTAATTTTAAATAGATTTAGTCTTAACTTCAAACTTAAAGAACCACTTTAAGTATTCATTATTTATCTAATTCTTCAAAAAATATTAATTTTACTATTTACTTATTCAAGTTATATTATAATTGGAATATAGTTGTCTTTTTATAATAGTAATCAGTAAGAACTATATCTATAATGCATATAAGACAATTATAACACGCCCTCCTGCAGACAATTTTCATCCTGCTGCATTGCTGTCGGAGACACAACCATAACTTTCTGCTACTGGGACAATAATCTGGATCAATTTTACCCTGCAACATCCTATATCACATAACCAATTTAGCACATTTATTTACACCCAAATGATTTCCGAGTTTAGAGTGTATGAAGCCAAAGTTAGGAAATACTCTCACAATTGATGCTGAGCTAACAGGGCTTGATAGCAGAAACATCGTTAATTGAGCAAGTTTAGAGGCAGGTCAAATTTTCAGATTTATCAGTTTTTTTTCTTCTGGAAATGAAATTTTACAATACAGTAATAGTGAATTTTTAATATTACATCTAATGTGCAATAGATATTTAATGCAAAATTTTACAAATCAGTGATATTTGAGATTTCTGACAAGATTTTTGACATGACTGTTTAAACCAGATAAAACTACACACTGCCAAAAACTTGGCAATCCTGCACACATGTGATGTGTGCAGAAAATTTTAGGAAAGAAATTTTTTGTAACTTTTTTTTAGCACCAAAAAAATAAAAATATTCTCCCAATTTTATGTATGAATTATTTACTGTTTGTGTACAATTAAAAGCAGGACAGATTTTTGAATTTTCTGAAAATTTAAGGCATTTGAAATCGAAAATTCCGTTAGTCTGAAATTTTGGATACCAAAAATCTCAAATTTTGACAGACTATGGTCATAAATTTTGTTAATTGTTCACCAAAAAAAAAAAAAGCTTTTAACTTTGTCAAATTATCACAGAAAAAACACTAATTTAGTCAAAGTTCCATGGAAAAAAATATCAGGTCACAATTCTTGGGAATTGCATACCTGCCAACAGTCAATTCTGAAATCTTTACAATTTTCACGATGTATTCTTACATCCTTAAAAGTGCATAACATATGCAATGCAAAAAGCAATATCATTTTTTAACAATATTCTCTATGCTACTTTCATATTTATTTTTCTATTTACATTTTGAAAAATAGAAACTTGACATTGCACAAGAAAAGTTTTTCCAATTACATACTTTGGGAACGCATTTCCAAAAAACTGTCCTGCATGATGATCTGCAATAGATAATGGCAGATTAAACTCACAGCAAATTTCCTGAAAGCAGGGATGATTCTGGATGAAATTTTTTTTCTTCGGAAATTCGCATCGCATTTTCGGAAATCGGCGCCGGGGGGGGGGGGGGGGGTCGTGAGCCCCCCTCTCTCTAGCGATCTTCGGACAAAATCGGCGTTTTCCCGCTATCTTCAGACGAAATCAGCAATATTTTAGCAAAATCGGCGATTTATTGCGATATTTTGCCGAAATCGGCGTTTTTTCCGCGATCTTTTGACGAAATCGGCGTTTTCCCATGTTTTTTTTAAAAAGTGAAATCATCTTTTTTTAGACGATCTGCAAAACAAGGGTGATTCTGGATGAAATTTTTTTTTCAGAAATTCGCATCGCATTTTCGGAAATCGGCGGGGGAGGGGGGTCGTCAGTTCCCTCCCCCTCCAGCGATCGAATCGGCGTTCCCGCTATCTTCAGACGAAATCAGCAATATTTTAGCAAAATCGGCGATTTATTGCGATCTTTTGCCAAAATCGGCGGTTTTTCCACGATCTTTTGACGAAATCGGCATTTTTTTAAAAGTGAAATCGGCGTTTCTCGACGATCTTTAGACAAAATTTGCTTTTTTTCGCGATTTTTTCTCGAAAATGGCGTTTTATTCTCGCGATCTTTTGACGAAATCGGCGTTTTTTCCGTGATCTTTTGATGAAATCGGCGTATTTTTTAAAATATTCTTTTGACAAAATATTTTTATGCGATCTTTTATCGAAAACGGAGTTTTTTCCCGCGATCTTTTAACGAAATCGGCGTTATATCCGCAATCTTTATACGAAATCGGCGTTTTCCCGCCAACTTCAAAAGAAATCAGCGTTTTATCTGCGATATTTGGTGAAATTGCCGTTTTTTCTGCGATCCGCACAGGAAATTCGCGCTTTTCATCGATCTTTTGACAAAGTTCGTTTACAAAAACATTGACGAAATCGTCGTTTTTCCACGAAATATTGACGAAATGTATGCTATTTCGGCGATCCTATCACGAAATTTGCATTTCTATGCAATTGTTTTTTCCGCGCACAAAACCGTATAAGTTGGCAACTATGTGGAACTGATAACCCAAATTCAAATTTTCGGAAGAGGATGCCTTAAATTTTCGGAAATTTCGGACAAGAATCACCCCTGCTGCAAAATTTGCATCTTTACGCGATTTTTTCTCGAAAACAGCGTTTTATTCCCGCGATCTTTTGACGAAATTGGCATATTTTTTCAAATATTCTATTGACAAAATATTTTAAGCGATCTTGTATCGAAAACGGCGTTTTTTCCCGCGATCTTTTAACGAAATCCGTGTTCTATCCGCAATCTTTAGACGAAATCGGCGTTTTCCCGCGGTCTTCAGAAGAAATCAGCGTTTTATCTGCAATATTTCTTGAAATTGATGTTTTTTCCGCGATCCGCACAGGAAATTCGTGTTCTTTATCGATGTTTTGACAAAGTTCGTTTACAAAAAAATTGACGAAATCGTCGTTTTTCCACGAAATATTGCGAAATGTATGCTATTTCGGCGATCCTTTCACGAAATTTGTATTTCTACGTAATTGTTTTTTCCGCGCGCAAAACCGTACAAGTTGGCAACTATGCGGAATTGATAACCCAATTTCAAATTTTCGGAAAAGGATGCCTTAAATTTTCGGACGAGAATCACCCCTGCCTGAAAGGTTTAAGTAGTTGAGGGGGGGGGGGGGAAGTATATCTACCGGCATTCTTTTAAAAAAATCTGCAGTTTTTCTGTGATTTTTTGGTAAAATCTGCCTTTTTCCAATTTGGCAAAATTTGCTTTTTTACGCGACCTTTTCTTGAAAACGGCATTTTATCTTTGTGATCTTTTGATAAAATCTACGTTTTTTGCACCCTGAGATTTTTTGATGTAATCGGCCTCCCCCCCTCCCCCAATGATCTTTTGACGAAATACTGCGTTTCTCCCCTCCTCTCCCGAGATATTTTGACTGAATCTGTTATACCTGCGATCTTTGGACAAAACCGACATTTTCATGCAGTCTTCAGACGAAATCAGCGTTTTGTGTGCAATATTTTGGACCTATGGAATTGTGGAAAAAAAAAAAAAAAAAACTTTGAAAAAAATAGCAAATTTCAAGAAAGAATCTCATAAAAAACATGAAATTTGACAAAGGACTGCCCAAAAAACATGGGTTTTGATCAGAGTGCACAAAAGTGCGAATTTCGGCCATGAATTGTGAAAAGAGAATATCGCCCAAATATTGTATAAGAACAAGAATTTTGTATGTGAATCGCGAATTTAATCTGAACTGCATGCAAAAAAAAAAAAAATGTCAATGAACTTCTAAAAAATCACTAATTTTTGCCCAAGAATTGTGTAAAAAACTAACATATCGTCGACAGATTGCTCTAAAAATGTGAATTTCATCTACTTCAAATAATATAACTCAATTAATTTGCAGAAAATTTGATTAAATATTTACATGCACAGAAAGTTTGTTTCATACAAGTCTGGTAAAGCAGTCTTAATTTGATACCATGTTTAATGTTTTATCTCATTTTGCAGCCTTAATTTTAACATTTCTAAAATAAACAAGTTCAACTTAAAAAAAAAAAAAAAAAACAATGCAGTACATTGATGAAATTTGCCATTTTTTTTTTTTTATCAATTATTTCATTAGGATTGCTACTGATACAGGAGATTCAGATTATTAGCTGCTTTAGGTACATCCCACAAAAATTCTAGTCTAATGATGTAGTACATAGTGCAGACATGGAGGATAAAACAAACGCAGCATCACTCAATTTCCCGAATACAGATGATTACTTTTTTAATCCATTCTCAAATTGCTTTGAAGCCTATAAATGAAATTATTTTATTAATTTATAATCATCATAAGTTTCCAACTACTTGTAAAAACTTTCTATACAATACTTATGCATCGAGTTAATTATTTTAACTGCATCACAAAATCGCTATCAGTCCAGATCAGGGGTCGATTTAGAAAAAGAAAGTTGCATAGCAGTAACTGCTGTACAAAGTCAGTTTTGAATAGCAGTTAAACACTTTTGTATAGCAAGTAAAAAATAGCTAACGTAACTTTTAAATCTTGAAAATTTACAATAAAAAAAGTAAAAAGAGCGTAACAGTGAGTGTTCATTTTAGAACCACAACACTGTGTCAAACTTCTATGAGCAAACGCCGTGATTAGCGAGTAACAGTGATTCAGTAATCAATCACAGCGTCAGGACGGGAACAAATCATGTGTTTACTGGGAAAACTGCAGCCAGCAACGGCACCTCACTGTACTTCCATTGTAAATAAATACAGAGAGTGAAAACAATGTATGTCGTGTAAATTTTAACTTGAGTGTACATGACATAATAAAGGGTGTGAAAAATATACACCGCAATGATTGCGATTTAATGCATTTCTTGGATCGCATTTAATTTAAATTTGAATCTCAAATTGCGATGCGATACCGCTTAAATCTAACCCTGGTCCAGATAAACAGTACTTCCAACCAGAATCAAAGCAAAAAATTTAGTAGAGAGGTAATCATTTATTGTAACGTGAAAAAAAAATATTGGGAATTTTAAAATCTGTAATAACGAGTTTTAAAAATTGTAAACTATCTGTTATAGAGAATAGTGAGAGACAGATTGCAGGTGAGAATTTTTTATTTAAAGGGAATTCGCCAAACTATGGAAGATTTTCATGTCTGGTATCCCAAAAGTACAGGCTATCAACTGAATTTTAAGTTCCCGACTTATTTGGCTAATTTCCCAATTCTTTGACTTTTCCATGTTCTTCAGGTAATGCAGATACACAGTATCATGATACTTTCTAACAATCTTAAATCTGTGGAAGAATTTGCAAAGACACACAGCATTTTTCATTAAATAGGACTTTTCTATGTGGAAATTGCATAACTTTGCACACTATTTTCAAACCTTATTCTTCAAGAAACTTTCTAAATAAGGCAATTCCTGATATAAATATTTGGTACTCATGTATTAATGCCACCGCAGCAGAAAGTGCACTAATGCATAAAGAGCAATCTTGTTTGCAAGCGCATAAAAAAATAGTGTGAAAAAAATTAGCAAAAAAAAAAAAAAAAAAAAAAAAAAAAAAAAAAAAGCACTAAAACACTTAAAAAAGGCACATTAGCACAATTTCTGTTGTGGTGGCATTAATACATGTTAGAACTTTTGAAGTAATGAATAATTCTTTTAAAACTTTCAGAAACCAGTGCTTTAAAGTTTCAGAACAGAATCGCTCTTGAAAAATATACTGTGCTGACTAAAAATGGCAACTGGAAAAAACACCTGACAAAATGCTAAACGCATTTTCTGCATTTTTTCAAAATAATAAACTAGTTATTTAATCTGTTAATTCACTTGAAGAGCAGAAAATTGTGCAGCTAATGTTAATATTAAAGAAGAATGCATAATACAAACATACAGGTACTAAAAATCTTTGTATTTCTGCAATTGCAGATGACATTCGTCTGTATGCCTCAGCAGGTACGGCATAAGCAGAAATTTCTACATGTAGATCTTCATTCAAGTGAGAATACTTCGGATCACCATTATTACGCAATTCTTCTTCCTAAAAAGGAGAAAAGTTTAAAAACGAAAATCATTTCAACAGTTAAAAAAAATCTAACATATCAAACAAAGGATAAAACAACTGAATAACTACTGTCAAACACTCTTTTACAAATAGTATATAGAACTGTTTCTCTGGTAAGCAGGAGAAACTTATGACAGATAAGTTTAAAAAAAGAAAAAAAAAAACTTATTTTATACAAATTTTATTGCCATTTAAGAAGTTTTCTCCAGATGGCTATCTTTATTACAGATTTCATTTGACTAGCACATCACAAAAAAAATGCTATGGCTGCAGTAAATTAATTCTGTGACTGGGAGTTTTTGTATTAATAAAACTACTGCACATAAAAATATGAAAATTGATAGAGTATGAAAAATGTTTAACAAACATGCTGAAGCAGACAATTTTTTTAATTTAATAATTATTTTTTAGGAAAAATTGTTAAAATTGTTCTACTTAAAAGTGGTCGTTGGAGCAAAAACTACACTAAACCTGCAAACTTTTGGAAAAAAACAACTGGAGGTTGGTTAATTTTTCTTTTGACAATGTAAAAGATCAGTCAACTCAATATAGTAATTTTTTCCCTATACATAATTTTTAAAGTTCAGGAGGGGGGGGAGAGTCCCCCCCCTTTAGCGATCTTCGGACAAAATCGGCGTTTTCCCGCTATCTTCAGATGAAATCGGCAAAATTTTAGCAAAACCTGCGATTTTATGCCAAAGTCTGCAGTTTTTCTGTGATCTTTTGACGAAATCTGCGTTTTTCCATGTCTTTTTAAGTGAAATCGGCGTTTTTTCGACGATCTTTAGACAAAATTTGCTTTTTTACGTGATTTTTTCTTGAAAATGGCGTTTTATTCCCGCAATCATTTCACGAAATCAGCTTTTTTTCCCCCGTGTTCTTTTGATGAAATCTGTATTTTTTCAAATATTCTTTTGACAAAATATTTTTAAGCGATCTTTTATCGAAAACAGCATTTTTTCCCATGATCTTTTAACGAAATCGCCGTTATATCTGCAAACTTTAGATGAAATCGCCGT
Source organism: Maratus speculifer (assembly GCA_964019185.1). Taxonomy (NCBI): domain Eukaryota; kingdom Metazoa; phylum Arthropoda; class Arachnida; order Araneae; family Salticidae; genus Maratus; species Maratus speculifer. The sequence goes on from OZ025296.1 coordinate 69,829,164, forward strand.
TTTCTTGCCGTCCTCAGAAGAAATCAGCGTTTTATCTGCGACATTTGGGAAAATTGGCGTTTTTTCCGTGATCCGCACAGGAAATTCGCGTTTTTCATTGATCTTTTGACAAAGTTAGTTTACAAAAACATTGATGATATCGTCGTTTTTTCACAAAATATTGATAAAATGTATGCTATTTCGGCGATCCTATCACGAAATTTGCATTTCTACGCAATTGTTTTTTTCCGTGCGCAAAACCATACAAGTTGGCAACTATGCGGAACTGATAACCAAATTTCAAATTTTCGGACGAGAATCACCCCCTGAATTTTATGTTTTGGCGCATTTTAACTTCAGAAATGTAAATTCAGCCTCTAATGAATCTAAGAATTTCCTTGGAATTTTTTTAATTCATGATATGATACAAATATTTTTGTGTGGACATCTTTCATTTAATTAATCATGATCTATTATCACTAACTCCATGATTTTTTTTTTTTTTACTGGAAATACATGCATTTAAATTTTTATTTGCAAAAATGCGTCCATAATGAAAAAACAGTTAAAATAATAAAATTAAGGTTATTCTTAAAAACTTGTATCTACAGATTATAAATTATTTTTATGTTAATTTCAGTTTAAAATACTGAATAGTTGGGGGGGGGGGGGGACCCCTTAAATATTCAAATTTAATCAATAAATCCAAAAACAATCTGCCTTTAGGACAAACATTACAGAAGGAATGCTTTCAAATGAGTTGAGAATCCCCTAAGATATACTACACTCTGAAATTGCTACCTTTTTCTTATCTCTCATTGATCCACGTCCAAGAATAGCCATTTTGGTTTGTGTTGCTTCTTGCAATTGTTGAAGGGAGCTTCCTTTTGGACCCAATAATTTTCCAACAAAGTTGAACTAAAAGAAAAAAAGCAAAATAATTAAACGTTCACTCAGTTCTTTTTATAAAGTTTAATAGAATAAAAAGAACAGAGCAGCAATCTTAAAAAATAACAGAATTGGAAAATATAGTTTAATAAATTGAACACTATGAATACCTAAGGCAACATAATATGGCCAAATTACATTAAATTGTTCAAAGTTTAAAATGGTGGCATAATTTCATATCTCCACAAAACACGTCTATTTGAATATTTTATTTGCCTTCTACTGTAACTGTATGGCTAATGAATTAGATATTTGCACAAAATAGCATAACACAAGGTTCACAGAGATACTAGTTTCTTTTCGTGAACTGTTACTTATATATGGGTCATTTTCAAAAAACTTGTTCATTTAAGAAATGTTTCACTTTTTTTTAAAAATACAACTTATAAAAATATTAGATGATACTAAAACATTTCGTGTATATAAAACTGAAAACAGCAGTTCACTTTTTGATTTGGAATGTCAAATAAAAAATAAAGTATGAACTTGCAACAGTAAAATGTTCCCCTCTGTTACCAACTGTCAAAAAATTTTATTTAAAAAATAAAACATCTGAAACAGTAAATCACATTTTTTTTTTTTTAATTACATGATTACTACTTTCAGATATCCCAACTGTTGTTTTGTTATGATTATTTTTATTTTTGTAAAATACAAAGGATTTCCTCTGTTACTTTTTTGGAAGATCATAAGTTTCAATTAAATGTGCATTCACATTTTTTCAATTAAATTAAAAAAAAAAAAAATAAAAAAAAAATAAAAAAAAAAAAAAAGTTACACAAATAAAATATATATTATATTTTTTACACAATTATTCAAAATGATGATTGATAAATTTTTTAGTCAAATAAAACCAGCTTAAATTGATGGTAACAGAGTGGGGGAAAAAAGTAACCGAAGGGAACGCTGATTGATAGTGGAGTGATATTTGATGCGACATACTTTTTTTATAAGTTTATATCATGTATTGTATACTACCTTAATGTTTCAAACATATCCAGCAAGAATTTAAGATTTTTACAAAAATTACTATTGGAAAATAGTGATATTTGGTGGGGCATTCTCTTTTGTAAATTTACATCATGAGCTATGACAAATGCACTGCTTAGTTTAAAAAAATCCTGTATATTAGTCAAGGTAGTGGTGGTTTAAAGCAAGAATTTAAGATTTTTGCAAAAAAAATACTGGGATATTAGACCAGGCAATTTTTTTTATATAACTTTTTATTATTTGTTATAAGCTATCAATGTGTCAAATTGTTTAAGCTTCAATGTTTCAAACAGATCAAGGCAGAATTGAAGATATTTGCAAAAAACTACTATTCGAAAATACTGGTATTTCACGTGGCATTGTTTTTTATAAATTTTTATCATATGTTATAATCTGCGTTTCAATTTCAAACAGCTGGCCTTAGATTTTCAAATTTTAACAAATTCGCGTGCCAATTGGATGACGCTTTAACCCAAGAAATAAAGATTTTTACAGAAATTACTATCTGAAAATAGTATTTGCCACTGTTTCTTTTTTATAAATTCTTTTCTACTTAAATAATGATCTTTTCTACTATAATACTTTTTCATCATTTGTTACAAGATATCCTAAAATTTGAAACAGACCAAGCAAGAACTAAAGGCTTTTACAAAAATTAATATTCGAAAATAGTGGTATTTCACACTGCATCATTTTTTCATAAGTAGTATTGATTCATAAATATAAATGACTACAATTAAAGAATAATTTTGATTGAGAAAATTAAAGCCTAATGCTTATGGCAACTAGCTAACCTCAAAAACTACTATTTTATATTAAAAAAGAAAAATGCATATTTTTAATTCTGTTCCAAGAACATGAAACGAGAATGTACAGCCTTCAAGAACAATGTTCAAATAAACTTAAAAATATATGGTCTATGCTACAGATAATACATACAACAATTGTCAACTGAAATAATTAGCACTTTTGACAATTGATTCATAATTTTATAGCAGTTGAAAAAGTAAAAAGGGAAGAGGGGACATAGCATTTTAGCTATAGCTGATACATTGAAGCCATCACTACTCTAATACTATTTTTAATTTCTGATAATATTTAGCCCAGATTTACTCTAAACAGTCAGACAAGTAATGTAAATGCTTAAATTTTATTTTTTTTTAACTTTATTTTAGTTATTAAAAGTTTTTAAAGTTGGGGGACATAGAATGTACAAGTTTTTTGAAAATGACTCATTCTCTTTACCAAATTACAATTACCATTTGAAAAATGATCCCCCCCCCCCCCAAAAGACTAAAGTTTAAGACCTAATTCTACACATTAAAATAAAAAAATCATTTTTTGCTAACAATACATAATTACCTTTATTTGAATAAAATCGTAAAAGGTCTATTTCTGTGGTATAATAGTACTAAAACAGTTTTTTCTTATTAAAAAAATCATTTATGAAGGTTTTAAGAAGTAAATAATAAAGGTAAGTGTATTTATATACTTTAAATTAGAGCCGTACCGAGTACTCTGTAATTACTCAGTATTCAGCTTACTCGGCCAGTTTGCCGAGTACTCTTAATACCGAGTAGTTGCAAGACTTTCATTTTTTAAGCATATGAATTTATAACTGATCTGTAAGAAGTTATTCGAATATCAATGTATATGTAGTAATTCATAAAACTATTTACTCTTTATTTAACAATATGTGTGCAAAATATAGAAAAAGTTAAGAGCAAAATCCCTAAAAAAAATTTCACATTTATACAAATAAAAATACTTTTTTATACATAGGAAAACAGAAAAGACTTATTTTGGATAAAGAAACTGAAAATACAATAAATGCAATAAAAAATTAAATTCATTATATTTCAAATTATGGTGCAAAAACACCAAACGTTCTACATTATCAGTAGATAGGGCATTTCTTTTACTACTATAAATTTGGCCAGCCTCAGAAAATATACGTTCAGAATAAACAGTTGTTGAAGGTGCACGAGTTTTATTTTGCAAAGTTGCACATAAACGATTTTTTTTTTTTTTTTTTTTTTTTTTTTTTTTTTTTTTTTTTTTTTACCTCATTATGCAAATGGAGTGTCAGTTTTACATATCTTCTGTTAAGAAAGCCTGTATCTCTTTTTGTACCAGTTCTTCATGCGGTGATTTCAAACTACTACTAGTGCCACAATCTTTTTGTTCATTCACAATTTCCTCAAAACATTGCCAGAAAATAGATAACTTTTTGCTAGCATTTTCTCTTTTGGTTCGTCAACATTAGCATTCTCATATTGTATTTTTTGTTTCTTTGGTGGATTTTCAAGTTCTAGATCATCTAAACCATAGGTTCCCAACGGGGGTGGTACCGCCCCCCAGTGGGCGCTGGAGCTTTCCAGGGGGGCGGTAGCAAGTCTAGAGAAAAACGGGGGGCGTTGGCAGAATCAAGGGGGGCGGCGATGGCGTACCTACCTATTTAAGAAATAATATAGAGAAAATAGTTGATCTTCTCTGGATTGCCCAGTCTGACAAAAGCTTTAATTGCATTTTTAAATGAAATTCTATACAGACGGGCGTAGATTTGATAAGGGGGGGGGGAGGGAAATTGAATTTATTTTACTTATGTCAAAAAGTCGCCGAGAACACTGAGAACAAAATTTTATTATCAGGCTAAAAGCGTTGTTGCAATTCTTTCATGAATGTCAAAATTATCACAGCGAAACACGAAAAATCACAAATGACTCGCATTAAAGATCATTATGAATTCAAGAATTGTGGAGTACAAAATTCGCGATAATTGGTTGGATAAAGTTTTAAAGAGAATTTTTTTTTATTTACCTGTATTTCGGAAAATTCTGAAATATGGAGACTAGGGACATATACCTGAACAGAGATTTTTAAACGAATCCGTGATAATCCGTTGAATAAGTTCAAGAAATTCATTTATTCTTTGTGAAAGTGATGCAAAATTATTATATTTATAAATTTGTTCAAGGATAAATGTATTTAAACTTAAATAAGGAAAAATTTTATATTTCAAAATATCTTAATCGAAGAAGAAATGCCGGCAGTACAGTATTGAATATTTGAAATACGGATTTAAGCACTCTTCTACCAACCAATTTTTACCTATCTGCTTAATTTGCCAAAATGTTTGTTTTTTTAAATGAAATTATGAAGTCTTTTAGTTTACAAGAGCATTTGAAAAAATGCGAGCTGATAGAATAGACAAAGATGCGTCTTATTTTTCAAAGATCGGAAAAGCATATTTTAAAACAGTCAACTACGCATATCAAACTTTTTTCAGTCGTCTTCTAAACAGGAAGATGACGCATTACGAGCTCCATATAATAGTATATTGTAATCGTAAAAGTTTGAAAATTGCACACAATCGGCGAGAAATTAATCTTGCTGGTAATCACAGAGAAAATAAAAGCTGTTCATCATAAACCGTCGGTTATCATCAGAAAAAAAAAAAAAAAAAAAAATAAAAAAAATCTTGATTACTAATTCGAGGAATAACACAAAGAGGAATAGATGGCTAAAGGCATTGAAATATCATTATGCTATTACTTAAAGACCTGCAAATTTTCCATTCAACTCGATCTATTATTGTTACTAAATAACAAAAACTCATGAAAGAAGAAAACAAATGTCAAGAGTTATTTTTTCTCAAAATGTAGAAATTGATACAAAGAGAGGATTGATATTTAATACCACGAAGTTAGTCAAAGATAAATTCTTTTCATAGTATTTTCTTTCTTACAACTGATGTTGCTCCAGCAACGACGGTACATCAGATGGGTTTCAAGAACGCATTTCAAACAAGCAAGTACTAAATGTGCTTTCTTCCCATTCCGTTACATATCATCAGCATTTGGTTTCAAAAATTTGGAATGAGCACCTACATACGCCGCTTCATTACAGTATTAGCGCAGTCAGTAAGAATAGAAGCAATTCATTAAATGACAGGATATTTAGCCAACTTTATAATGAAAATCATTTCACAACAAAGTAAAACAATTATTTTACTTTGTAGTGCAGTATCCATTATCATTTTGAATAAAACATGCAAATGATTACATTAAACCGCTGGCTCACACAGAAGTTTGTTGTTTCCGAAAAGGTATTTGTCTGAATCATTTTTCGATACATTTGATTCAGTATTACACTTAACTGAAAACAAAAATATAAAAGTATGGAAAAACCTGATTACATTAAAAAATGTCATCAGACAGACATGTTTAGAATCTTTAATTAATTCAATTTAAACGTTCTAAATATTTATAATAAGACATTGATTCCAAGATAATGAGTTGAATTTAATTAAAACAAAAAATCTCATAGCTGCTTCTGTGGGTAAACTTATTTTGTTCAAACAAAATCTAAGTAGAGGAGAATACAGCCATTTTGCCACATAATTCGCAGCCTGTGAAAATAAGAATATTTACTTATTTACTGTCAACACTTGGCTGTTCTTCATGAAATTTTCTCAGAGTGAATCCAAGATATTTATAGACAATATTCCAAGTTTGCTTTTAGATCTTTTCCCAAATGATTCAGCAATATCACAATATTTGGAGGAGGAAATTGTTGATTTACAGCAAACGAGAATTAAAAGTAAAATTCAGAATTGGATACCAAGAATTCTAACTTCAACAGCCAATACAGCTCTCTAATCTGGATTGTGAGCGATAGTACATAACTTTAATTGCTTTTCCTTCATCAGGTTTGGCTGAGAGTGCGTACCGTGCAGTAGCTAATTTACTGTCCAAGAAAAGCAACAAACATCGTTGAATCTGACAATTTGTGACTGATGTTAAAGAAATCGGAATCCGACATAAACTGTTAAAACTTCATCAGCCTCAACCATTTCCTTACTTTTTAAAAATTCTTAATGGTTTTCTATTTATTTTTCAATAAACAATTTTTTACTACATTTGATGATCGTTCCAATTAATTTCTACTTTATGGTTTTTAATAGATAGACAGATAAACTATAGATAATATGAAACAATACTTTAACAATATGTATAATTAACTATTATGGAAGGGGGGCGTTGGCATTTTTTTTCTCTTGTAAAGGGGGCGGTGGTCCAGAAAAGGTTGGGAACCTATGATCTAAACTCATCAATTTTAAAGCTTGCTTTTTAAGGCAATCTTAATTCACACATTTACAATTTTCATTGAAAAAGGTTAGTTTTTTACTGAGATATTTAAAAAATAATAAAATTTAAAATGACATAATTTAATCTGTACACATGAAAAATGTGAAGAAACTGCAAAGCCAATACATTTTTTTTTAATCAAAAGAAAATAAGGTACAGTTACAAAATAAATATGAAATGTTTTGCATTATTTAATGAATTGTTACAGTAACCAATAAGCATTTTTATTTTTGATAGACAGATTTCAATGGTTGGAATAAATTGGAGGGTTAAAAGAATGTTTTAATTTTATATTAGTTAATAACTGTAGTTGTCATGTATCAATTCTCTTTTTTTATTAGTTTTGAACTGTCAAAAATTGTCTTTAAAAAGGTGCACAAATAAATTTCAAATTTAATGAGTTAATTCATTTATAATATATATGTATATTATATACACTGGTGTCCAAAAGTTAAGCATAATTGGTAATTAAGTAATTATTTTTAAGTAATGAAAGAAATATGAATCGGAATGTGCTGAAACTCCAGGTGTGTAAACAAAATAGTACGCGTCACATATTTTCGGGAAGAGTTTTCCCCGAAATCGAACAGGGGACCGTCAACAAATTGAAAAAGAACGAAGATCTTTTGGATAACCCTGTCAACACTAATGTAGCAAAAGCGTTCAAACTGCACATTATGATTAATTGGCTTATTGTAATGTACTGTGTTAATTTTTACAAGGATAGCATGTATACTCGTAGAGAAATTAAGGTTTTTATAAAAACAGTCCTAAATTTTTCCAAGTTTTTTGCTTATAATTTGCAGAGTTCTTATTATAAAATAATGTTCTTTTCTGAAAATATGACAAACATCATTGTACACAATACTCTGTCATCAGAATTTAAAAATAATAAAAATTGTATGAAAAATGAGTATGTTTAGTAAATAATTTTTCATTGCGCATGCGTCAACGATATCAAAATGTCATTTGCATATTGTGTTAGCTAAATGTATAGAGCAACTTCTGTAAAAGTTTCAAAAACATAGCTTGAAAATTCTAAAAATGGGAGCCTATAGAATCAACTCAAAATTCGTTATTCCTAAAGGAAGCAAAAAGATGAGGGGCTGTATCCATATTCCATTGTTTAGTGCCTACACAATATTGCACGTACAACTATATTTAGGTAAAACCCCTGATTTTTTTGCTTCCTTTAGGAATAACGGATTTTGAGTTGATTCTATAGGCTCCCATTTTCAGAATTTTCAAGCTATGTTTTTGAAACTTTTACAGAAGTTGCTCTATACATTTAGCTAACACAATATGTAAATGACATTTTGATATAGTTGAAGCATGCGCAATGAAAAATTATTTACTAAACATACTCATTTTTCATACATTTTTTATTATTTTTAAATTCTGATGACAGGGTATTGTGTACAATGATGTTTGTCATATTTTCAGAAAAGAACATTATTTTATAATAAGAACTCTGCAAATTATAAGCAAAAAACTTGGAAAAATTTAGGACTGTTTTTATAAAAACATTAATTTCTCTACGAGTATACATGCTATCCTTGTAAAAATTAACATTGTACATTACAATAAGCCAATTAATCATAATGTGCAGTTTGAACGCTTTTGCTACATTAGTTTTGACAGGGTTATCCAAAAGATCTTCGTTCTTTTTCAATTTGTTGACGGTCCCCTGTTCGATTTCGGGGAAAACTCTTCGCGAAAATATGTGAGGCGTACTATTTTGTTTACACACCTGGAGTTTCAGCACATTTCGATTCATATTTCTTTCATTACTTAAAAATAATTACTTAATTACCAATTATGCTTAACTTTTGGACACCAGTGTATATGTACACACAGGTATAGATATGTGTACACAGGTATATTTATATATATGTACACCTAAGCTCACATCAGTGTTTTATTTTCTTATTATACAACTACTCGGTTCTCGGCTACTTGGCCAAAGTACTACTCGGTACACCACTACTTTAAATCTGTTTTTCTCAAAACTAATTGTTCAGCCTTTTTAGAATTTTGAAATGTTCTTGGCGATATAATTTTTTTATCAATATTTATGAAATTTATAAGGAAGTATCCAAATATTGTTTGGAAAGAAATTGTGCAAGCTTTTTAAAATTAGTCTTTAGTAAGATAGTCAAATTTGTTTTTATCTTATTAAAAAGAGAAAATTTTTGAAAATCTATATGGAATTTAGGGGGAAAAAAAAAACAAGGGGCATTTTAAAATTTAGTTTAAAAATTATAATAAGATTGGAATTTTTTTTTAAAGGTGCTTTATATGCTTTTGGTAAAATGTATATACATGCACAAAATTTCATATTGCTATGATAAAAATTAACATCGACTGTCCTCTTAAAACAAAATAAAGAGATGATAGTGTTTCTTCTTCCTTGAACTCCATTTCTTATATAGATTATCTATCTTATCTGTATTAGTAACAGTGCAATTTGTTTGAAAGCTATATCTCAATTTGCTTTTGAATTAAATTTTTACTTTTGTCATTGTGACAAAACTATTCCATAAATGCAAACACCAAGGATTCAGATTAGGGATGGGACGAATATTCCGCCCTTTTGCTGAATATTGAAGGCTTGTTGACCGAATACATGTAGCCGAATAGTGAAAGATATTTTGCCAAATAAATTTAAGAATTAAAGAATTTCATTTCTTGCATTTTTTTTTTTTTTCTAATCCAATTGGCTACTTCATTCATGAAGTCATTCTCATTCTTACTTACAAAATATACAGTAATTCAGATACTAAAAAATATACAGCCTTGCTGTATTTCCTATGAAAGTTAGTGATATTTTAAAAAATACTGCCCAAGTTGACGATTAAATTATAAAGGAAATGTTTCCATTAGAGAATGATATTAGATATTCAAAATAAACACTTTAGAAAAAAAAAAAAAAAAAGAACACTGCTTTATTCTAAAACACTAGAATATGTCTGCAAATTCCATGTACTTATAAAAAAGAATATGAAATTCAAAACTTTTTTTCTATAAAGTAAGAAATGAAAAAATTCATTAACGAAGATTCATTTTCAAAATTAAATATCACTATTCCAAATACAACGGTACATATAAAACAGAACTGGTGTCAAACTAGATATGCATTAGATGACACAACTTTCTTTATGAAGTTGGTTTTATAAATATTTAAACAAATTCTAAACACTGAACAAAATATTTTTTTCATTCTACAATTTTCACTTTTAAATAATTATTTGCATAGTTATTGACTTAAATATATGTAACATTATTATGTATATATTTTTAATTTACATCTTTCTTCATTAATGTTATCAATTTCTGTTTATTCTTTTAATGCTTACTGAATAAGTGGAATAGTGAAGATGAATATTGTATGTGCCAATTCAAATGTCAAAGATTTTATTAACATATGCATTCTACTTTAAGCATAACCTTTTGCTTTAATGTAATTTGTAGTTTACAGCTTGGCAACTAACTTCAGAACAGTCTCATTCTTAGGAATTTACTTATGATAAGGGACACAAACTCTAAATGATCAAATTTACTTTTTAAAGGTTATTTCAGAAAATATCTCCTTGTGATTTCTGAGAGACAGAGTAAGAATATTATTGTCTTTGATGCAAAGAAGGGCAAAAATATCATTTGATAGAAAAAGTGAAGTACATTTTTCATATTTTAAAGGAAATATCTTTACTAAAAATCAATTTGATGTACATTAGAATAAAAGGATATAATGGAATTACATAATTTGTGTTAAAAAAAGTTTTTGTAATTTAAAAATACATTTAAAAGCACACTTAAGAGTAATTTTTAATGAGCTGTTATTTTTTAAATTATATATAATCAAAATTTATTTTCTTTATTGGAAAAAAGTATTCGGCCAAATCACTATTCGTCCCATCCCTAATTCAGATGTCACGTCATATCTACTCTAAACCATTTGGAATAAGATTGTTGTTCTGGGTCGTAAGTCAAAAAAGTTGATCACAAATTTAAAAGCAAAATTTTTAATAAACAGCCACTCACCTGTGCTGATAGCTTTAAAAAAAGGCCTAAACTATTAAAAACAACTAAAACTCAAAACAGTGTTTATATGTAAAATCCAACTTTTACAAAAATATACAAAGTATAATGAAGTTAGTAAACATAATTAAATAAAGAGAAAATTAAAGTATGAAAACTCATAAGAACTTTCAGAATTTGATAAGTACATAAAACATCTCCTTACAGAATATTTGCATGCAACAACAAAAGAAATAAAACCATGCTGTAAACAAATAGAAGGAAAACTATTCAAAAGGATATTCAAATTTTTTTAACTCTTAATTTAAGAATTTCAGACTTAATATAACAAAATTTAATAAAGAAATGACAAAGATTGAAAATGCATTAATGACAGAAAGAAATACATAAAGAAAAAATAAAATATAGATCCAAAATAAGCATGGAAGAAAAGAAACTTAAAATTTTTATTACTGCACAAAATTTAGAAATTGCTAACAGTAAGATGTATGAGACTGCAAATGATAAAAATTAAGAAATGCTGTCTAAATTTTTTTCCTCAATTATAAAACCGTTTTAACATTTTAGAAGTTTAATTTTACGAATTGCGATTTACTTTAATTTTACGAATTGCGATCCACTTAGCAATGAATACTTTAAACATGAAAACTGACTATGCTGTAAACTAATGTAGCTAAATTTAAAAATGGTAGTTATACAATTTAAGATTGAAGAATTATATAATTTAAGACTGTTTTATAATTTAACTGTATATGTAACACTGTTTTATGATTTTAGTGAAGTTTTCTCTCTTCTTTCATTACTCATTAAATTTAGAACCGATAGAGTACATTTATAAAACTAAAATATTTTACAATTAATTTACCAATTTTTACAAGAACATGAAAGTTGTGGTTTACAAATATTAATATTTACTTTAAAGAGCAAACATTTTAAGAAAATTATAGTTTTTGCTTACATTTGGGTGTTCATCAACTGGAATGTGAACTTTAACTTTTAAGCGAAACTGTTTTCCAGTATGCACTTCTAAGTGACTATCTTTCCTCTGGGTATCTCCATTTTCTACACCACGAACTCTATCAATTTCTAAAAGGAAAATATTTAAGATTAATTTGCAATTATAATTGTTAAGTTTAGGTTATAGACTATGTGTCAAATTTTAAAAATTTGATTTAGTTCTGCAATTTTTCTTCTTTTAAATATATTGGTTGAAAGAAAAATTTCAATATATTAAGAAATTTTATATAACTAAGGATAAGCATTTTTACTTTTTTTTTCACATTTACATTAAAAAAGAGAAAATTAAGTTTAACATTAATATTTACACATTTTATGAAATAAAAGTGAAAACTTTTTCAAAATTTAATGTGATAAAATTAGATTAATGTGTAAGATTTCAAAATATAATTAAAAAAATTAAAGAGTAATTATGCTTAATTTATACTTTCTAAAAAATTTGTCCATTAAAAAATAAATTAGGTTTGAGAAATAAGCAAAAACATAACTTGATGATGCTCCATATATATGCACATAAAAATGCTATCGAAGACATGAGATTCAGGCCTAGAAAGTTAAAGAGATCCATTATTTTAATATAAAGTCTATCTTTCTCCCTTTTTTCTTTCAGGGTGTCGACAGGATAAGCAATACTTTGTAAAGTACTGCCAAATCTTAAAATTTATTTTCACAATTTTTAAAATACCAATTTTTTTCTGTAACCACTTGGGACGGGAGGGGGTACAATTGTTTAATTTTGAGGTTTTCCCAGACTAATTGGTAAATTTTGCATGATTTTTCTCCAAACACTTTAGAAAATATTTGTAAATTCTGACTTTATGACTGGATACTCCGAAGTTAGAGACATCCATATGGCACTCTTTTCATAAAATATAGGTCTAAAGTGTTGATTGTACTTTTTATATGTGCAGCATATAATACACTTGGAATTTTTATCCAATCTTCCAACAGGATTCAAATACTATGACAGTTCAGATTTATATGCCAAAGATTAAGGCAGTCCACTAAATACAGTGATAATAGCACCAAACAACCTAAAACCTTTGAATTCAAGAGAAATAGTTTCTTCTGCCGAACCATTTTCTACTCATAAAGAAGTCTATTCTTCTATCAGCAGCTTGATGGGATGTATAATGGGAGTACTTGATTAGATGTGTCAAAATTCCTTTGATTAAAACACTTGATAAGTTCAACTTTTAAAAGAACTTATGACTGTTCTATGCGATGTAAAAGCAACAACAAGTAAAAAATCTTAACATGTTCAGGAATAGACAAATTTTTATTTTTGACTCATTTTTACAAGATACTTAAGCATTTTTGTAGCTAATTTACAAAATCACTTTGTTGAAAAGAAAGAAATCTGAATTAAATATTTTTCACATTTTAAAGAATTGTATAACAACTGGCAAAAACCAATGAGATTCAAGATTACTACTGCAAGTAGATTTACAATGCACATCTTTTACTCCTGTACATTTTATATTGAGTATTTTTAAAATTTCATTCAAGCTATTTTAAGAATAAAAAGCATGCTTTGTCTTTTTTTTTTGTTTAATTCTAACTTATACACTTTTACCTGACATTCATCATGTAATCTGAAGATTTCTCTTCAGATCTCTCTCAGAAGGGGGGGGGGGGGGGGGGGGGGGGGCTCAAAATGTTTTAGGGGGGTTGAGCCGCCCGTAACACCCTCTTAGCTACGCCCCTGAATAAAATGCAATGCATAATTGTACACAGGGCTATAATTAAAAATGAGTAATGGGAGGGGGGGGGGGGGAAGCTCATATTTTCATATGCGTATTCCAATAGCGGGTTTAACGGTGAGGCCACGGATTCATGACGCCCGCCCCTTCACACACACGCGCTGTACTGCAGAAATATTCTAAAAATTGCTTTAAAATATAAACACACCTTAAATCCTTATCCCCCCCCCCCCTGTTTAATAATGCGAATCTTTCTGATTCTGTAAAAGGTCTACTCAAATCAAAATGAGGTAACATCTGACACATTTGTGAAAGCAGTTTTAATCTCGAGAAATTTGCAAGTGTACTTATTCGGAAACTATGAGATTGAAATATGTTTTGAAAAATCTATGAAATGAAAAGTGTCAAACATGCTATGAAATTCGGCATTTTAAAACTAAATTTCCATACGCGGCTGTTAATTTCTCCCTCATGTCGACATTTCTGTGGTTGTCAAGTCTTAAAAATTATCGTGAAATGATTAAGAGCAAGAATCAGAGTGTCACACCCGTGATTCATGACGTCTCAGTTTTTCTCCAAAAAATTACCAGTTGTTACTTTTCTTGTTAAAAGACTAAATCTAGAATTTTTTGCTCCAAAGTTGAGTTGTTCATTTTTTATGGCCCCCTAAAGGTCATCATGTCGTGAAAAAAAATAAGCGTTTTTTAAAGACATGGATACTGCCATGACTCATAGCTCTTTGCGCATACAACTTGCCACCAAATTCTTTTTATATCTAGAATGTAAGAGGGTTGAACTTTATATAATAGATGAAAAACCTGTGGCAAGTTTTTGCCGCAAGGGCACAGAAGGTCACAAAAAGATTCATTTTTGCTGTTTTTTTCCATTTTTAAGACCCTATAACAGCTTGCGTGTTTCACTTGCCATGAAAAATGAGGTGGCATTTGAAAGCCATGTATTAGCACTTTTGAAAATTGTATATATAATTGAGGCAAGTTGGATGCGCTTTTAGTTACAGAGTAGGGATGCACCGAATATTCGGTATCTATTCGGTATTCGGCCATGTTACCGAATATTCGGTTAGGCCGAATATTAAACTATTCGGTTGAGCCGAATATTCGGTATGGCCGAATATCAAAGTATTCGGCCATTCAATACTTAATAAAAACTTTTACAAACTTTTCACTATTTCTACTTTTAACTGTCAATTTTTTAATTTATATTTAAAATAATTAGAAAAAAAATCATTTTTAAATAAAATAGAATGTTTTTACATTATTTATTTGCTGTTTGTAAAGTATAACTTAAGAAAATTAAACATGAGAAGGATTTAAATGGTGATTTATTAGGATTCTCCTTAGGAATAAATTATGTGCAGATACAAGTTTCTAAATTTTGTTTAGTAAATAATCTGTTTCTTGCTTTCCTCCAAATAAAAGTCCTTTAAAAGAAAAAACAACAACTTTTGAGATTAGTAATAGCTATCATGGCAGACAATTTTTGTTCATGAAACCATAATCATAATAAACTTATTGAGTCATAAGTAATTTATATTTCATCTCACTCTAGGTCAAAACTTGTGTGTTCGTTTATTATATTAACAATAAATAAGATAACATATTTTCAACTCACATGCTTTGATTTCTGTAAAATATGATATGATGGGAAGGGTGGAAAATACCACCATTCATAAGAAAAGAACTATGAGCCAAACATGCCTTTATTCAAAATTAAGTTGAAAATATTTGTACTTAATATTGAAAAAAATTTGCCTTGAGTTATTTAAAAAGGACAATTATCAGACTGTAAAATTTTTCTTCGGCCATTTTTTCATTATTTGATTTTAAAATGTTTGTTTTGATTCATAGAAAATTTTATTAATTAAAGTTCATAATTGTGCTTCTTAAATAAGTCAAGGCAGATTTTTTTTCAATACTAAATGTTCTTACATAAAAAGCTCTTGTTTATCAAAATGTAAGTTTCTTTTATTAAATATTATGTAAAACTATTTTAAAAAGTAACATTTTAATACCTTTAAATTTTAAAATATAAAAAGAATTTGGAAAGCCGAATATTCGGTATTCGGCCGAATAGTTAACTATTCGGTTGGCCGAATATTCGGTATTCGGCCAAAATCACTATTCGGTGCATCCCTATTACAGAGTGCCAAAGTCTGAAAAATGTCATTTTTGACTAATATTCAAACTGTCATAATTACTTGCGGCAACAACATTTTGAAAAAATTCTTTTACCATTGTTTTATTCTATTATTGTCCTTTTCAAAAAAGTAAACTCCATTGAGGCAAGTAGCTTTAAAAAAATTAAAAGATTTTTTAAAATATGGCCTTTTTTCAATAGTCATGGCTATTTTATTATTTGAAACAACTTGACTGGATAACAATATTTTATACATTTGTTTGCCTATATAAATTGATGTTCTAATATATTGTGAGATATATATGATGTTGATGGCATTTATTTAATTTTAACCCTTTCAAGTCCAATTTTTTTTTTCAATTTTAGAAAAAATTACTTTTATTTTAATAATATTGACACTAGCTATCCTAATAGATTAATTAGAGTTTAATGAATATTTCATTGTCTGAAACATAATGTTGTTTTCTCCACTATTAAATTCATATTCGTGCAACAATAGGCTAAGGACGAGTTTTCAGAAAGGGTTTAAAAATATTATATTGCAACAAGTTAGTGACGTTGCAATTTTTTTAATACTTTTAGCACTTTATTACAGATAATTCTTTCAAGGAAGTAACTTTTATTTTAAAAAAAGAGGGAAATACATTTAAAATAAAATAATCGCAAACAATGCAAAGAAAATTAAGCAAATATTTATATTACTAAATGCCTTAACATTAATGAAATCATAATAAATGCACAGACACATAGTAACCTTGTTACAAGTAATTAATAACAAAAATATTTCTTAAAAATAACACTCAAAAAGACATGTATTATTAATAGTACACCAGCTTCGAAAGGGTTAAAACAAAAATATTTGACATTTACAAATTACAAGTAATTAAAATACAAATATAAATACAATCAGCCAACACTGTTAATGTATTTACATCGATTTATCAGAGAAAAGAAAATCAAAAACATAACTGTATCTTGTAACATATATGAAGATGCCTTTTAACAGTTATAGGATTTTTTTTTTCAACTTTATACAATTGTCTGGTGCCAATTATTTTACTGTTACATGCTTAATGTGTTCGTGGCTGCTGTACTATGAATAATATGTGGCTTTTATTGAGTATTATTTTACCTTAACTATTACTTTTCTTATTATCTGCATGCAGTAAAAGTAGTAAATTTCTATGTATTTTTTTTATACTGAATTTGTTTTGGAATTTAGTAATATGTAATAATAATTAAAAAAATTTTTAAGTATATATTTTCATGTGAATATGAATAGTATGTAAAATAACTACTTTTAATAGATTTCAGAGGAGGACATATTCATTAGTAATCTATTCATGTATTTCAGTTAATATATTTGGATAGCTATTAATGTTAAAAAAAAAAATATTTTTCGCATAAGTGAAAAAAAAAAAAAAAAAAAAAAAAAAAAAAAAAAAAAATCCCATTTAAAAGACGTCTTGAGATATCTTAAAAGAAATGGTTATATTTTTGATTTTCTTTTCTCGTACTGATAAATCAATGTAAAAATATTAAAAGTGTTGGCTGATTGTATTTATATTTGTATTTTAATTACAAGTCGTAATTTGTAAATGTCAAATGTTTTCGTTTTAACCCTTTCGGAGCTGGTGTACTATTAATAATACATGTCTTTTGAGTATTATTATTTTTAAGAAATACTTTTGTTATTAATTACATGTAACAATTTTAGTATGTGTCTGCATTTATTATATGACTTCATTGATGTTAAGGCATTTAGTAATAATAATAAATACTTGCTTAGTTTTCTTTGTATTGTTTGCGATTATTTTATTTTAAATGTATTTGCCTCTTAATTTAAAATTAAAGGTACTTTCCTGAAAGAATTATTTGTAATAAAGCACTAAAAGTATTAGAAAATTGTAATGTCACTAACTCAGGGTTGGAAAAAAAATCACGATTTAAAAAAAAAAATAAAAAAAAAATCTGATTTGATTTAAATCAGATTTTTTTGATTTAAATCGGATTTATTTGATTTTTTTAGAATCCTATATTTAATTACTGGGTTTTTATGTTTTTACAATACATGAAGCAGTTTTTTATAATAAATAACTAAAAAAGAATATTTATAATTTATAAAAATAATATAAGAAATAATTATATAGTTAAGAAAATATTATATTCTAGTAACTGATTGGTACTAAAAATTAA
Organism: Maratus speculifer; assembly: GCA_964019185.1. Classification (NCBI taxonomy): domain Eukaryota; kingdom Metazoa; phylum Arthropoda; class Arachnida; order Araneae; family Salticidae; genus Maratus; species Maratus speculifer. The sequence goes on from OZ025296.1 coordinate 69,847,342, forward strand.
ACATCTAGGCTTTAATCTAAAGCCATTCTCATATTTTGTAATTGAATTGTGCATACTAAATAACAAATAATAAATTTAAATATGTTGTAAATGAATAGAAACTGGCAAAATTTTAAAAACAAATTAAATATAGTAGACTCCCTCAAATCTGCTGTCCTAATATCCATAACTCTCTAAAATCTGCACATAATTTACAGATGTAAACAATGAAGCTCTCAGGTCAGGTATAGGGACAAAATTTGACTTTATTTTTATATCAATTCTGTGTATATTTTAATCTGTAACTTTCATTAATATTGCTAATTCATGCTTTTTCATAAAGGAAGAATAAATTTATTTCTGAAAAAAATTCAAGGTATTGCTAATATCAGTGGTGATCACAATCTTTTTGCAAAATGCATTTATACATTCATCAGTGGCACAGCCAGAATTCAGTTCTAGGGGGGGGGGGGGGGGGGTTGAATTTCTGATAAAGGTTTTCGCCGGTTATTCGAATCACCAGTTAATAGAATCAGTACTAATTAGAATATTCACTGCATAATACTTAAAACTCTAAGAGCATCTGTGTGGCAGGAAATCATTCTTTTAGCATAATAAGTCTCAGAAAAGTGATTTAGTTGAAATAGCCAATTTTTACTAAACTAATCCATGTAATATGCACTTTCAGAGTTTTAAGTAGAATTCTCGCCATTTAATTGAATTAATTAATTTAATAAAATCTGATTTAATAAAGCGGTGGATTCCGAAATACAGAAATTGTTTTTAAATGTTAAGTTTGGTTTTGATTCATATAAGCGGCAATTATAGCGACCTTTCTTAGCTCTGGGAGGGGTTTTAACCCCAAAACCCCCCCCTCTGGCTGCGCCACTGCATTCAACCTTTTTTTTATTGTTGAGTTGGGTTAAACCTGAAATAAAACTTCTATATTTTATGATATTGATGTGAATTAGTAGTGCACCTTTATGGGGCAAGTTCCATTGAATAATTTAGGAAAAAATGCATCTCATCTTTATAATAAATATTTAGTTATACATTGATTATTTACTTCATTTTTGTTGCTTTCAATATTTTAATCATTTTTAATTATCTAAATTTTTATTATTATAGTTTATTAACTTACATAATTGTTTTAATGTTTTACTATATTATAAGCATTCATTAACTTCAGTTGCATTATTAATTACAATAAAATTACTGTTTAAAAATGTAAACAAACCCATGACCAGAAATCCACAAAATTCTAAAATCCACATAACCTCTGGTCCCAAGCTGTGCGGATTTGAGGAAGTCTACTGTATTCATTTAATGCAAGCTCTTTATTAAGGGATAAAAATCACAATTCTATATTTCTTAAGCAAATAGGAAAAAATCAGAGATTTAATTGTTTGAACAAAAACACTAATTTAGAAGCTTTGTCTGCTCCTAATTTATTATGAAGGCTTGAATGAACTACTCCAAAAGAAAATTGTCTTTTTACTCCAATAGATGAAGCCACGGTTGTTATTTGGTAAATAAATTCAATTTCAATTTTGCTGATTCTCTCTTTACCTCCCATTACATAAAAGGATTTCCGCCAATCATAATCTGTCATAATATCAGAAACTTTTTTCTCAAGCAATGGTAATTTTTGGAATGGGCCGTTTTTTGCTTGAAAATGTGCTACAGTGGTGAGAAGATTTAGACAATCTTCTTTAATGAATGCCAAATCTTCATTATTTTTCCTTACATTAAGTTTCATTTCATTTTGATTTAAAAGAAAGAACCTTAATAAAACTCCAGCAAAATGACAGCCATTAATAGTTTGTTCATATCTTGCTTTAAATTTTGTAATTCTATCGTTATCTGATACATTTTCTAACTTTTTACCCAAATTTTCCTTTGATATGTGCATTCATGTGAAATTACAAAAAATTGATTTAAATCAAATGATTTTTTAAAAAAAATCAGTTGATTTAAATCATGCCAACCCTGCACTAACTTGTTGCAATATAATATTTTTAAACCCTTTCTGAAAACTCGTCCTTAGCCTATTGTTGCACGAATATGAATTTAATAGTGGAGAAAACAACAACATTCATTATGTTTCAGACAATGAAATATTCGTTAAACTCTAATCTATTAGGATTGCTAGTGTCAATATTTTTAAAGTAAAAGTAATTTTTTCTAAAACTGAAAAAAATTGGACTTGAAAGGGTTAAAATTAAATAAATGCCATCATCATCATATCTCACAATATATTAAAACATCAATTTATATAGACAAACAAATGTATAAAATATTGCTATCCAGTCAAGTTGTTTCTAATAATGAAATAGCTGTGACTATTGAAAGGCGGCCATATTTTAAAAAATCATTTAATTTTTTTAAAGCAACTTGACTCAATGAAGTTTACTTTTTTGAAAAGGACAATAATAGAATAAAACAATGGCAAAAGAGTTATTTCAAAATGTTGTTGCTGCAAGAAATTATGACAGTTTGAATATTGGTCAAAAATGACATTTTTCAGATTTTGGCACTCTGTAACTAGAAGCGCATCCAACTTGCCTCAACTATATATACAATATTTAAAAGTGCTAATACATGGCTTTCAAATGCCACCTCTTTTTTCATGGCAAGTGGAACGCGCAAGCTGTTATAATAGGGTCTTAAAATGGAAAAAAACAACAAAAATGAATCTTTTTGTGACCTTCTGTGCCCTTGCGGCAAAAACTTGCCACGGGTTTTTCATCTATTATATAAAGTTCAACCCTCTTACATTCCAGACATAAAAAGAATTTGGTGGCAAGTTGTATGCGCAAAGAGCTATGAGTCATGGTAATATCCATGTCTTAAAAAAACACTTATTTTTTTTCACGACATGATGACCTTTAGGGGGCCATAAAATATGAACAACTCAACTTTGGAGCAAAAAATTCTGGATTTAGTCTTAACAAGATAAGTAACAACTGGTAATTTTTTGGAGAAAATCTGAGATGTCATGAATCACCCCATAATGCTAGGTGTGACACTTTCTCAGATTCTTGCTCTTAATAACATTTCTAAATCATTTTATGCATTCATAAGAAAGTGAGAAACATTTCAATTTCTTCATATCTGATATCTGAATGAAATCTGACATATTTCGATATTTTGATATATAGTTGGAATCACATTTTGATTAATCATTTAATTATCATTTGCTTTATCAAAAATATATCCACTTCATATTTCTTTTTCTTGTCATAATAAAATAAGTAAATGAATTAACAAGCCATATGAAATCCAAATCATTTGAGATTCGAGAATAATACAAATAGAATGACAGATATTTAGAGCTGTCGCAAACCACATGTATTCGTTAATAAATAATTGCAATAATACGACTGATTACTAATACTACCTCTAATACAAAATACCGAATCGTTTCTTTGAATACTCGTTGCTGCTGAAAAACAATGAAACGAATTTCAAACACTACCTTCATTTCGGGATTTATACGAAGCCCGATTGTCTGCAAGATGAGAGTTAGTTTTCCGGACTTTAGACTCGATATAAGTTATTATCACATACGGGTATTTCATTTAGTTGTTTAGGTATTAGGAAGAAAGAAGAAAGAAATGTGTTTTATTATTTCAGCATCCGTTCTTTAGCCGAATACGTTAAGAGTGAATTTGGAGGGAGTTTTTGAAGCAGAAAAAAAAGCTTTTACAAGAACGATTGTTTTGAGATCGTTTAGGGATTGTACTATTTACCTTACAGATATGAAGTTTAATATGCATTTTTAAAGCTGAAACAAAATAATTGCGCTCTTTTTTTTATTTTTTTTTTTAGATTACATATTATGTATATTTCGATTTAAAAAAGAGCCATCGACCTAAGCAAAAGAAAAACAACGAGTGTTTATCATTTAAGAGTTTAATTAAACTATTTTTGTCTTAATTATGCATTTAATCTATTAAAATTTCCTTATAATTTCACTATAAAAAGAATGGAAGCTTATAGTAGAATAAAATATTCGTTATAGCTGTAATTAAAGAATGATGAAGTATTTCTGGAAAGAATTGTGTTTGAAGGCTCACCATCAGCGGCATGCGAAAGGGGGTCGAAGGGGCGACCGCTCCGGGTGCCAAAATTTAGGGGACGCAAAATTTATAACGTCATTTTTGGTCTATTACACAGGGATGCCACTCAGAAAATAGCAAAAAAGAGGAAATTATGCGTAAAGTAAAATTTACGACATTTTTCACAACTTTGTGTGAATTTTGAAAATTATATTGTTTAAAATAAACTAAATAAAAAATTACAGCTTTTCTTTTGTTGTAAACTTTTAATTTATAAGAGTAAGTTAAAATGATTTTTCTTTAGTTCACAGTATTTTACATCATTTAAGGTAACCCAGCAACAGGTTCAGTGAAGAATTTTATGTATCGCATCATTTTAAACCAATTTAAGTAACCCAGCAATAAATTCAATGATTATTCCACGAGTGAATAGCAAAATTTTGCATTTTTTTTTTAATTTGAGGAAAATAACTTTTATTTCATGATCGTTTGGCGAAAATCGCCGTTTTATTTAGCGATCGTTTGACGAAAATTGCCGTTTCACATCATGATCGTTTGACAAAAATCGTCGTTTCAGAAAAATCACCGCTTCGTTTCGCGATCGTTTGACGAAAATTGCCATTTTATTTAGCGATCGTTAGACAAAAATCGCCGTTTCACGTTGCGATCGTTTCAAGAAAACCACCGTTTCGTTTCGCGACCGTTTGATGAAAATTGCTGCTTTATATCGCGACTCGTTTGATGAAAATTGCTGCTTTATATCACGACTGTTTGATCAAAATAGCCGTTTTTTTCGATCTTTTAACAAAAATCGATGTTATATTTCGCGATCGCTTGACGAAAAAGGCTATTGTATTTCGCGATCGTTTCATGGAAAAGGCTGTTTTATTTCGCGATCGTTCGACGAAAATCGTTATTTTATCTCGTGATCGCTTAACGAAAATCGCGAATTCTTAAAAATTAAAAAAAGCGGAAATCCGCCAAAAGGCGGAAAAGTGGCATCCCTGATTACAAGACAAATTTTGGAGGGGCCGTCAAATTGCAAATTTTCCCCTGGCGCAATTTTGTCTTCGCACGCCCCTGGTCACCATATAAAAGTATTAGATTACAACTTGATCTTCAATACGAAATGCTATTCGATTTGATATCACTGCTATGGCCATCAGTGCCAATTTTATGATTTCATTAGATTGAATCTATGAATATGTTAGAAAAATTTTGCTATGTTAAGTGGGGTAAAATGTTTTTGAGAACTCTATTAATGCTTCTTTCCGTTATCGCATGTTTCACTGAACAAGGAAGGTCTCCATACGGGCATACTCAGAAAAATCTGAAAAAATTACAGAATGTTCTTCTCCTATAGTTATATATGTTTATAAAAAAAAATTTCGGCGGAACCTCCTTATAACATCTGTAAAAAATAATAAAAAATTCGTTTATTTGGCGATTTATCTCCGGTTGGCGAAAAAACGAAATTTTGAAAAACACGCTTTTACGCTTCAAATACTTTTTAAAGAAAAACTTTCTATGTTCAATTTATTTAAATAAGTTTAGTTTAAGTAATTTTAGTTTTGCATTTTTACTTTACTTTAAGTGCAATTTTGTCATATACGTTTATATGTACTTATAACAAAATGAAATTAATATATTTTATCATTTAAAACACAATTTAAATTGATTAAAATTGTTCCAAATTGAAAAATACACTGTTAAAAATCTGCTGCATTTTGTTGCAACGCACTCCCTTGCTTGTATAGAAAACGGTTACTTGGCCGTGAAATGGAGCCTTCTCATTGGTTGGAATAGAGATATTATATACAAGTGGTGGAGTGCGTTGCAACAAAATGTAGCAGATTTTTAACAGTATGACACGGTCAATTCACAGTGCTATGGAGCATTCTCATTGGTCAGAAGAGAGATATTCTATAAAAGTAGGAGTGACGTTGCAGTAAATGCTGCAGATTTTTAACAGTGAAGTCAATTAAAATCAATTTTCAGATTCGTTAAAATCATCTGCTTTTGGTGAGGACATGCAGTGCTCGCCAAATCCCGCGTCGCTTTCAGCTTTTCACGCCAATTATTCCAAACTATATTATTTTTTTTACATATCTAATAATGTAATTCCGCCACTAATTTTCACTGATCCTTTATTACCTACATGAGTAGTTTAATTCGTATTTTTTTCAAAAAATTCTGATTATGCCCCCAATGGAGACCTTCCTTGTAAGTAGTGGACATTTCTATTCAAATACAACTAATATTTCTCTTTTTAATATGTACCTTAATATACTTGTTGAAGCGGATTCGCGAGAAACCATGAATTATACAAACGTAAGCAGCGCTTGAAGTTAGTTCCACTTCGTTCGGTTGCATATGGATTCCGATAACGGCTAATGAGTGGTATTTCTAATTAACGATTCGGTATTTCGTATCTTAGAGAATACCCGTTTCTTAGTAATGAATACGTACGGGTTGCAACAGCTCTATTACTCGTTAGAATAAAGAATGTACAGAATAGTTAAATCAATTTAAAAATATGCAGACATTTCTATAAATAGTCATGATATAACCAGAAATTTCAATAAATCGCATAAAATCTATAATTTGAATGTTTTGCTATAACTGAAAATTTTCATTAAACCCACAAGCTATAAAAAGCTATACAAACCAATTAGTAGACAGTAGCCACAGAAAAATATTTTTAATAGCCACTTTTTCTCATTTAGTGGTCCTGTGGCCGGTGGCTAGTGTTAATTTTTATCTTTAACTTTATAATTCTTGAAAATATAGGTGCAAGAAATGTTACTCTGCGGGCAGTTATTTTTTTTCACAGACACGATATGTACTTAAAAATAACTGAGGAGAATCAAGAAATTACTCCTATGCCAGATCAATAATTTTCTTCTATCAATGATTGTTTTTATAAAAAGTAGCAATTACAATATAAAAGAAAATGCAGAAATTAGGATTACAAATTTAATTAATAACACATTTTCGTATAATTTTGATTGATTGATATTTAAATTTTAAAAAGTTCAATGTGTTAACCATGTTTATATATTTATTTTAAATTGTATTTCATTACATTTTACAGAGCACTCTCGTAAGATACTTTTGCTACAGATTTTTTTTTTCTACTTAATAATTTTAAACATTTTCTGGTGTGTGTTTCTAATTTTTCCAATAAATAGTTTTAAAATTTTTGTATTTTTGCTTAATTGTTTATTTTTTAAAACAATGCTGCATTTTGAATATACAGTTTTCATTTTGTGAAATAGTCAAATTCACTTCTTTATTTTTGATAATGTGGCCCGCAGCTTTCTATGCAATGCTAAATCTGGCCCAAGATGGTAGTCGAGTTTGACATGCCTGATATATACAGTACAAAGTCCAGAATCTTCAAGCCTTTACTAAGTCCAAACTTTGGGACATCAAAACATTGCTTTTCTAATAAAAAACTTACGTGTCACACAGGATGCAATTATTTCGTCAAAGAACTGCGAAGAAACAGTTTTGTTGCAAATCCCCCCCCCCCCCCCATAAAAAAGATTTTGCCAAATAATTGCAATAAAGCAGGGTTCGCCCAAGTGGGGCCCAGCTTGAAAAAACCCGCCTGGGTTTTTTAATTTTTTTTCTTTAACAACTGCATCATTATTTAATCAAAGGTATGAGAATGCAAAGATAAATGCCAATTTAAATAATTTCAAAAGAACCAGATTTAAAGAAATTTCTAAGCAGGGCTTTAATTTCAGGGTGGGATGGCAGGATTCGCGCCCAAAAGAATAACGTGGACGGGAGGCTCCCGCAGAAACAATTTTGCATTTTGACACTATGATCAACTCCCACGATCGTTTTGCGAATTTTATGATATTTTCGTGCAGGTAATCGACACATTGAGTTTTTTTACAGCGAAAAATCATTGAAAATCACGATTTTTTTACGCGACTGATTGACAAATTTCACATTTTTTTTTTCTGCAATCGATTGACGAGTTTCGGTCTATTTTCCGCAGCGAAATAGAGATGATTCTATTCGGAATTTCCCCTCCCCCCACCACCACAAAAAAATAACTCATTCAATTCCAAAAATTATGAAACAGCGATGCCGCAGACGTGCTATTGTGCGAAAATTACACAGAAGATCGGATATACACACAAAAGAAACAGCTGTTGCATGTTTCACAAGACGCATGATTTCGTAAAAGTTTGCTAAAAAACGGCAAATATTGTTAAAAGATCGCGAAAAGACTACTAATTTCCAGCAAATTTCGTTAAGATTCTTGAAAGAATGCCTAATTTCGTGAAAATTCTGTAAAACGACAGTTTTCGTCAAAAAAGTCGCAAAAAAAAAAAAAAAAAAAAAAAAGTGAAATTTTGTCCAAAAATCGGGACAAACGGCAATTTTCGTAAAAGAAAAAAAATCTCAATAAAACATCAGATTTCATCAAAAGATCACGAAAAAACGTCAAATTTCCTCAGAAAATTCAAGAAAAAACATCAAATTTCATCCAAAAATCGCGAAAAACGACAAATTTCGATAAAAGATTCAATATAAATGACAAATTCCCCCAAAATATCACAAAAAACGACAATTTTCGTAAAAAAAAAAAAAAAAAAAAAAAAAAAAAAAATCGCGATAAAACATCAGATTTCATTGAAAGATAGCGAAAAAATGGCTAATTTCCTTAGAAAATTTACGGGAAAAACCCGTCAAATTTTGTCCAAAAATCGCGATAAAACAGCAAATTTTGAGAAAAGATTCACTATAAACAACAAATTTCCGAAAATATCGCGAAAAATGGCAATTTTTGTAAAAAAAAAAAAAAAAAAAAAAAAACATCAGATTTCATCAAAAGAACGCGAAAAAAAAAAAGGCAAATTTCCTCATTAAACTCATGAAAAAACGGCAAATTTCATAAAAAAATCCTAAAAAACCGACAGATTTCGTGAAAAGATTGTAAAAAACAACAGATTTCATCAGAAGATAGCGAAAAAAGCAACTTTCGTCAAAGGGAACCTCTCTTCCCTTCCCCCCCCTCCCCAAAATAATAGTATGGGGAATTCATTTTTCTGTTCAACAAACTAATTTTTCTGCTTCAATATATTTATATTTGTTATAACTAGAGATGTAAATTTTCCGGAAAAATATAAGTGGCAGAAAAAAAAAACTGTTTTTTCGGGGGGGGGGGGGGGGGGGGGGGACACGCAAAAATTGGAAAAATTGATTTTTCATGACTGTTTCTCCCAAATAAATTATATTTTCTTAGAGAATATTAAATAATAAACATTTTTTCCCATTTATATGTATTAAATGAAAATTATTTTCACTTTATATTACAAAATAAATAGAAAGTAGCAAAGCCTGCTTTTAAAAGTTTAATTTTCTTTTCAACAGCCTAAGCATTTTTATTAAACGCTATTGTTTGTTATATCATATCTCTGTTGAAATGATTTTTCAGTTACATGTTTAACTACCAATTGACCTAATGTAAAAACCTGAGCCAATATGCCTGAAGTTTGGAATGAAATAAATTATGCATTCCATTTACATAAGTATAGTTTTTAAGTAAATGATACTAGTTTAAAGAAATTATTGCAGTTTTGTCATTACGAATATCAGTATTCAAAAATTTCAACGTTTGTTTAAAAAATGTATATTTTTATATTATTACTTCTTTTTTCTTAGAATTGTATTTCCTTTATAAAATATGTTTAGTTTTGGTATAGCTTTCCAATCTCAACTCAAAAAATTTTTGATTTAGTTTTATAATCTAAATTCAAAGAAAACTAAGTTTTACTTTGGTTTACTCAGGTCTGCAACTAAAAAATAGCGTAGGATTTATTGACTGTTAGATTTTTACTCACTGAAACAAATATATATATTTAAGTTTAATTAAATGTAATTTTTTTCTTCTGGAAATCTGGTATTCTATTCTTGAATAAGAAACCATATTCAATAATGTTTCCACATGGTAATTTTATATTTCTAAGAGTGGAACTCAAAAGTAATGAAAACAGAACACTACAAATAGAAAATGCTCACTATTTGAGGAATTAACAAAAGCAGTTACAGAGATAAACTTCTACTGTGCTTTAGAAAACTACAAAAATTCAAAGTTTTATCAAGAGTAAAGTATAATTTAGAACATAGTTGTAATAAAATATGGTTTTTTTTTCCATTGCAGTTCTACTTTTCTAATGCAAACTGCCTATGTTTTTGCAACATTACTGTACATTATGGAGGTAAAATGGAGGTCAATTTTAGATTAAACACCTTGAAAAAAAATTCAATTAATCAGCTATAACGAAATCTTGAAAAATGCAGCATAGTAGTGCCACCTATAGGACAATTTACACCAAAAACTAAACAACATTAATGTATATCAGAAACTGTCTGAAGCTGTAGTTTGATTTAAAAAGAAAAATCGTCCTTAAGGTAAAGCTATTGCGATAATCTTTAATAGTGCAGCATAGCAGCATCATCTGTTGAGCAATTTACACCAAAAAGTAATGAGCACGAAGTTATGTCAAAGATTAACTTAATCTGAAATTTTATAAAAATACATACATTAGTTTGAGATAGAACTACTGTGGAAATTACGAATGATGCAGCATAGCAGCTCCATCGGTTTAGCAATATACACTAATAACTTAACTAAACATCTCGAGTTTATATCAAGGTGTAACTGAATCTAAAGTTATGTGAAATTATGTGCATCAGTTCTTGAGATAGAGCGCCCATAAAATTTGTCACATACAGAGACTCACAGAGTGGCAGATATTTTCCGAAAACCATCAAAACGTGTTCAGGACCTTCTAAAACGTTTAAATACACCAAAAACTGGAAGTCAAATTTTTCACGAATTCAATATTTACTTCTTGAAAAGATAAAGTAATAAATGCATACTTCAAAATTTTATGTTGAATTTGTAATTTTATCATTTCCATTAATCGGCATATTATTGCAATAATTTTACACATGAATTAATTTTTAAAAAGAGAAGTTGCATTTAATTACATATCTAGATTTTTTTCATGTAATCAAGTTTTTGTGAAATTGTGAACTTTTTGTATATACTTGTACAAAATATATTCAGAATTTTTGAATAAGAAATTATTACTATATTTAGGTTCCTATTTACACATTTTTAATAAGGTTATTTAAATACATATATGCAACTTAATAAGATTCAGCTAACGTATGACATGAGATTTTTTTTTCTTTAATCACTGCACTTGCGAAAGATTCAATTTGTTGATTAAACTTTTTCTGAAATGTCTATTTTCAAGAGAAATTTTACAAAGGGTCTTGTGTTTCATACAAGAAAAAAAATGAAGGATCCTTTCAAGTCTTCTCAAACAGATTTCTGCTCAGAAATCAGATTACCCACATTAAAATTTTCATGCGAGACACTCAACATAAAAATAAATAAAATAAAAAGTATGAGAACGTAGCTATTACAAAATTTTCACTATATTATTTGATAAATGAAATTTCAATTTTTCCAGTTCGGAAAAATTGGAAAATAAGCCTTCGGAAAAAAACCGAAAAAAAAAAAAAACCGGTTTTTTTCCCGACCATTCCCATCTCTAGTTATAACAATTAATTATAAATAGAAATTTATTAAATTAATTAGAAGTTTTATTAATTATTATTAAAACAATTAGACCTGTGACAAAAATTAGCACCGGGAGGGAATTTACCACCAGTAAAAACTAGACAAGTTTTTTTTTTTTTTTTTTTTTCACATTTTGCTTAATTATTCTGAATTGTTGATAAAAAATGCTTCAGTGATATTTTTTATGTCTGTATTCTGGTAATTCTTTAAATAGCACATAAAATAATGGCAGGTTTAAAAAAAATTTTCTCCTTAAACCGCCAAACTTCCCTCCATTTATAAATGTTGGTAGGGAGATTCCCCTCCTTCGAAAAATTTAATTTCAAGCCCTGCTAAGCCTTGATAAAATGACCAAAAAGAAATTAGCTTGTCAAGATGGAAGATTTTCATGCCTGTATTTTAAAATGCCCATCCAAGTTCTTTAAATCTTAACCTGTACCTAAAGGTGGCATTTGAAACTTGAACCAGGGGCGATTCTGGATGAAATTTTTTTTCCCCGGAAATTCGCATCTCATTTTCGGAAATTGGCGGGGAGGGGGGGGGGAAGATTCACGCCCCCCTCTCTCCTCTAGCAATTTTCGGACTAAATCTGCGTTTTCCCGCTATCTTCAGACGAAATCTGCAATATTATAGCAAAATCGGCAATTTATTGCGATCTTTTGCCGAAATCGGCAGTTTTTCCGAGATATTTTGACGAATTCGGCGTTTTCCCATGTTTAAGTGAAATCATCGTTTTTTCGACGATCTTTAGACAAAATTTACATTTTTACACGATTTTTTCTCGAAAACAGCATTTCATTCCCGCGATCTTTTGACGAAATCTGTGTTTTTTCCCCCGAGATCTTTTGATGAAATCTGCGTATTTTTTCAATTATTCTTTTGACAAAATATTTTTAAGCGAACTTTAATCGAAAATGGCATTTTTTCCACGATCTTTTAACGAAATCGGCATTATATCCGCAATCTTTAGACGAAATCGGCGTTTTCCCGCGGTCTTCAGAAGAAATCAACGTTTTATCTGCGATATTTGGTGAAATTGCCGTTTTTTCCACGATCCGCACAGGAAATTCACATTTTTTATCGATCTTTTGACAAACTTTGTTTACATAAACATTCACAAAATCGTCGTTTTTCCACGAAATATTGACGAAATGTACGCTATTCCGGCGATCCTTCCACGAAATTTGCATTTCTATGTAACTGTTTTTTCCGTGCGCAAAACCGTACAAGTTGGCAACTATACGGAACTGATAATCCAATTTAAAATTTTCGGAAGAGGATGCCTTAAATTTTCAGAAATTTCGGACGAGAATCACCCCTGACTTGAACCTCATTCTGATTGCTTCCATTGTTATAGTTTTTAAGATTAATTATTCCATTTATTATCCTGTTCTAATGTTTAATGAAAGTGTTACATATAGCAATTTTCAACACAATGACAAATTATAACAAAAAAAGAATGAAAAGGATAAGTTTCCTCATGAATTTTGTCAGATTTTCTTTTCTTTACATTTAGCACAAACTATTTCTACTTCAATCGAACAATACTTTTCTACATTTGATCTGGTTTGGAGCAAATAACAATCATTTAGGAGTTTATTAAGCTGCAAAGCTAGTAAAAATGTATTTCCATTTGTGATCTAAATCAACTAATGTCACTGACTTCTATGACAATCAAATTTAATATTTTAATACTGTTGCAATATATATAGAAAATTTTCAAAAATATTATAAATCCCCTTAAAAAATTCGACTGACTTTTGAATTGAAGTGAATAAAAGAAACTATATAAATTTAGCCATGTTTAAGGCAGAATTATTACAATTCCCCCCCCCCCCCCCAAAAAAAAAACCCATTTGGGTTTTTTCAAAATTTAAACTACATAAGGCAATGTTTCTTAATATCAGTACACCACTTTAAGCCAGTACACCATCAGTTTAATGCCCCCTCCAAATAAAAAGAAAAAAATCTTAATTCTCCCAATGATAAATTTTAAAACAAGTAATTGTAACTTAATTTTCTATAAGTATGTGTAGCTATCACAAATACTAAAACTAATTTTTTTCTATAAAAAAAAAAAATAAAAATGTTTTAAACTGATTTCCGAGTGAAAGAAATGATATAAATTACTAGTCTGTTTAAAATACGTAAGATTTTATAAGGCATAGTCCATGTCAATTCAAGCAGCCAAAGAAAAAATCTTACCTTCATAGTCTCCGAAGTTCTTAGATTGAACATATGTTAAAATTCAGGAAAAAATAAAATTCCTGAAATTTTTGGTTTTCCCCAAAAAAATTTCTGGACTGAGATACAGGGTGCCAAAGATGGCATCCCGAGCACCTTTTCCCGTTTGCAATTTTCGAAAAATAGTTTAAAGTGCTTTATCTTTGAAACAATGCAAGATATCTCGTTGCAGTTTATTTTATTTTAAAGACAATATTTTTCTGCTTAAAAAGATATTCTATTTTGAAATATGTATTTAATTATTTTTACAGCAGCCTTCTAAAAATTTTTTTTTTAATTAAAAATATTTTTTTTTGCCTCAAAAATGCCAATCTCAAAAATTTTGATTTTTTTTACTGTTAGTCAATACCATTGAGTACTACCTTCACTGTAAAGGAGAACTTCCACTTTTGAGTTTAACAAGTTTTAGAATCATTTCAAGAATTTTACTGGAACTGCATGTCAAAAGTTCCAATAAAAGTCTCAATTTTTGTTTATTTGTATCATATGTAGCCTATTACATATCCTAAACAAGTTAGAAATCGCACATCAAACATGGTAAATGAGGTGCATTCATACTATGACTAGTTTTATAAATATTTAGATCTTGGTGCAATAAGTATTACACTCTTGTGAAAACTGGCATGAATACAAAATTTATTATGTTTCTATATATTATATAGGAAATATACAGGATGTCCGAAAAGTCTGGAAACGGCCGAATAATTCGAGAAATACATATGAGATTGAAAAACGTAAATATACGTGTTAAATATTTTTAAATAAGCTACTCAGTGATACCGAAATTGACCTTCGCAACCGACTCCCTAGGGGTCAGAGAGGGTCCAACTTTGAAATCTTAAATTATAACCCCCATTTTTTATTGCAGATTCGGATTCTAAGGACAAAAATACGCAACTTTTGTATTTGATGTTTATTTCAAATCCTCGTTTATCACGGTGTATTCGAGCATATTAAATCGATACATATTTCGGCTTTTCCAACGGGATTTTCCCTAATCGAAACTGATTGGGCAGAATTTGACGTCAAATTCCCCGTCTTTTACAGAAATAGCGTTTCCCGAAAATCACCCGTGGCGATTATTTCAATAATGCTACACTGTTAAAAATCTGACCCATTTGCTGCAGCGTCACTCCACAGCTATTATAGAATATCTCTTTAGTGACCAATGAGAGTGCTCCATAACACAAAAAAGTAATCTTTTTCTATAAAAGTGGTGGAGTGACGATGCAGCAAAAGTGTCAATTTTTTACAGTGTACTTTACTGTATTATGAAACATTGGTCATGAAACATATTCTATAAAAGCTGTGGAGTGACGCTACAGCAAATGGGTCAAATTTTTAACTGTGTGTAGTACTACCGAAATAATCGGCATGGGTGATTTTCAGGAAACGCTATTCTTGCAAAAGACGAGGAATTTGATGTCAAATTCTCCCCAATTAGTTTCGATTAGGGAAAATCCCGTTGGAAAAGCCCAAAACATATCGATTTAATATGCTCGAATACACCGTGATAAACGAGGATTCGAAATAAACATCAAATACAAAAGTTACGTATTTTTGTCCGTAGAATCCAAATCTGCAATAAAAAACGGGGGTTATAATTTAAGATTTCAAAGTTGGACCCCCTCTGACCCCCAGGGGGTCGGTTACGAAAGTCAAATTTGGTATCACTGAGTTGCTTATTTAAAAATATTTAACACGTATATTTACGTTTTTCAATCTCATATGTATTTCTCGAGTTATTCGACCGTTTCCAGACTTTTCGGACACCCTGTATACGGAAGTAATATGAATCCATCTGAAAAAGAACGTAATCACCAGGGCAACCTAGAATCATTACCTATCCTGGAATATTTATGTATGATATGATAGAATTTAATAGAATGAACAATCATCTATTAATATCATAGTGATGGGTATATTCATCTATTACTATCACAGTACCTATATTGCACAAACTTTGAACAATAAGCAAGAAGAAATTTCATTTGTCCAACCAAGATCTCCGAAACAATTGCAAAATATTCAGATTCACAATTTATAAAAAGGAATTTTTGTTGGCTGTGTATATTACTGTGAGTGGTGGATTGGAAAGGTAAATGAAATCAGTTGTTTATGAAATTGTCGTTAACTTTATGCTCCCACTTGGATCGGCTGTTGGGTATAGATTTCCACCTGCAAGACAGAAACAGAAACACCACCACCAGTGTTCACTTCCTATTCACAATGTTTTTAAGGATTATGGAAGTCCCAGACCCTATTAGTTAAACAGGAGCATCACTAAACATCAAAGGAAGATACAGATACTGTTCAACAAATTATAAAGTCTATGAATTTCTAATTTCAGTTCTAAGCAGAGTACACTGGAAATAATATGTTTTGAAACTTATACATATGGTCAATTCCATGAAAACTTGTCATGTCTGTCACACAACTAAAAATCTCTTCGCGTGTCGGCCACCGTTATTTTCGAAAAGTTTTCTTCGCCCTATTCAACTGATGCAATACTTCCGATAAAATAAGTCACTTTTACCATTTTAAAATACTGGAAGCCGAAAAATCATTCCGCGTGACAGACATGACATGTGTTCGTGAAATTAGCCATATATTTTGTAAACTTTAGTGCATGTTTTTTTTTTCTTTTGTAAGCTATTTTTAAAGCTGTCAGTTTCTTATACTTATTAAGAAATAAAATCCTATGTCAAACAAGACTAAGATTTTGATTTCTTGAGACCAGTATGTGTTTGTCATACAGGAACTGGTAAAATATATGACAAAATTTTACATGTGTTTCGATAACTTGTCAAAATCAAAAGTGGAAGTTTTCCGAAATAAGGAAGGCAGTAAGTACTCAATGGTATTAATCAACAGCAAAAAAAAAAAAAAAAAAAAAAAAATCTATACTTATAATAAAACAGTAGGACCCGGTGTGTCTGTACATTGAAGATAATTGACAAAAATGGAGTCAGGGCGATAAAAGAAAACCAATGAAACACAAAAAAAATTTTTTTGAATTTTTTGTCTGTCTGTCTGTCTGTTCGAGGTTATCTTCGTAACTACTGAATGGATTTTTATGCGGTTTTCACTAATGAAGAATGCACACTCCCGGGCAGTGTATAGGCTTTGTTTCATCAAAATCGGACAACGGACAAAAAAGTAACAAAAAGAAACAAAAGAAACTATTAGGTGCGCTGCTCACGTTTTTTAGTACCGTATTTTCGGGCGTATGAGCCGCGGCGCATACGAGTTTAAAAGTATAAAATATTGTAGGTGCGGCTCTTACGCCGGGGCGGCGGGTACGATGATTTTTTTTTTTTTTGTCAAATGATTTTGACACTTTTTTTTCGTTTAATCAACAATTATATGCTCTCAAATTGGTATCAAAACATTTGAAAACGTCTCTCAACCGCAGGTGTCCGTGATGCGTTAGTTGTTTATTTTTAAACAATCAACATTATTCAAAAATAATGTTGGTCTCACCGGTTCTCATGTTAAAAATTATTATATTTTCCCCTCATCTATTAATGATTTTACCTGTAGGATATTGGAATGTACAGCTGTCACATTTTTTTCTTCTAATGATCCTCCTTCCAGTTAGAAAATAAAACTGCCCAAAGAGAGCTCAAATCCCGGTATAGAACTCTTTTGAAATAGACTTCCTATACATAGTAAAAACTTTAGAGAGCAAGATTTTTCTTTATTTTTTTCAATAACTCACTCTTTTTTTATCCGGCAAAAATAATCCAAACTTTGAAACCGGTCGAATCAGCAAGTTTTTTTTCCCCCAAATGAGTTAATTCAGGTGATAAACAACAAAAACGGGCCTGGCGAATAATAAAAAAATAATAAAAGGCCGACTTCCGTGATAAACATTTAAAAGAAGCCAATAGAATATAAACAATTTTCAATGCATATGACTTTGCAAGAATAAGTTTAAATGTGCTACACGAGTCGATGTTAACTTGGCAACTTTAAGGGCTATTTCACCCACGTGCAAACATCGGCTAACTAATGTTAATCTCAAAGAAAAAAAAAGTGTCATTCTCATTCCATTATTTTTAAATGATATTTTTTGTTTTGGATAACGGAAGTCAATCTCCACAAAGAGTCTTTACTTTTTCGATTTTGTTTACAGGTTTTTTTATTAGTATACTTTCACTTTCGAAACTGGTTCTAAAAGTCAAAGTATACCACTAAAAACATCTGTAAACGAAATCGAAAAGGTGTCTTCTTAGGGATCAACATCTCAGATATAAAATACAAAGAAATCATTTAAGCATATTGAAATGCAAACGCATTTGAAAAAAAAAAAAAAAAAAAATCCATAGGATTAACATTAGCGAGTAGATGTTTTTACTTGAGTGAAGCAGTCCGATCTATAGGGGGGGGGGGGGGGATCAGCTCGGTCCGGCCCATATAAAATAATAATAATAATTAATAAATAAAAATAACAATCCGGCACCCGGAAAATTTAAAATATCCGCATCATCCAAGTGAATTTTTTCAATAGATTAATTTTTACTATGATATGGTTAAAAATTGTTTCGTACGAAAAGTTCTGAACAAAACTACTTATTTTATCCTTTTTTTTCCTTTTACTATGTTTATTTTTAAAGAAGTGCCTAATAAAAGCACTCAAGTAAGTATTTATAACTATAAAGCAAACGTGCAATTTTGTTATCTCTTTTTTCTGCTAATAAAAAAAAAAAAGAGAGAGAGACACTGGTTATTTAAAGTCACCTTTTCTCCTCATCCTCTTCATGACTCAATGTGCGGACATGTTGCCCTTTGACCTTGATGCGTAAGTCGGCTAATATCGCATTGCTTCTGTTTTGTTTCTTTGAATACAGTAGAAAAAAAAAGAACGAAAATAGTTTTTTTTTACGCTAAGTGGATTTGTGGATTTTTTTTTTCTTTTCTTAATTTATATCTACATAATATAATCATCGAAATAACTTAAGATGAATATAAAGTCTAAATTTGAGCAAGAAATATTTAAACTTACAAAATTTTTGTAAATGAACAAGGATAGATGCGTATGTACCAAATAAAAAATAAACTAATCTACCACAAAAGGAATCATTAAATCAATTATCAATAGTTAAAATATTAAATAAAGATATGCAGGTATATATTTATATAAAGGAATTTGTAGTGCTGTAAGCTATTTAAGAATCGATTTTTTGCCGCAGGCATGATAAACAATTGTGGATTGTATTCGCTGTGGATAATGATTTGTAGTATTATACAATGGTTATATATATATTTATTAATCAATTGTGGTTTAACATGTGTAATTTAATTTTAGCATATGTGCTGTGTTTCAATGTAATTCGTATTTTATTATTTACTTCACCAATTTACTTGATCGTCATTTCTTTACACTGAGGAAAAAGTTGCTTTTTTTTGGGGGGGGGGGGGGGAATGATATTGTTTTAAAATTATTTTTTAACAGATCTCGAAAATACGGTATCGCCGTGATCCCGCTGATTCTAAAATGTTGAGGTTCAACTGTATCATATTTTCGTTAAGAGGCTACTTCAGTCAAGCGACCCGCTCGTTAATGCTAATCCTATGGGAAACATTTATAAAGATATTTCGTTTGAATTTAAATATTTTTAAATGATTTTTGCATTGATTAACTCTGATAGATTTGTAGAAAGAACATTTTTCGCTTTTTGCTTACAGGTATTTTTCAATGAGGGCACTTTCATTTTGGGAGTCGGTTTCGAAAGTGAAAACAATCTTCAAAATCGAAAAAGTATAAAACGATCTGCATATAGATGGACTTGAACTATCCAATGCCCAAAAATCATTTAAAAATATTGAAATGCAAACACGATATCTTTATAAATTTCATCCATAGGATTAGCATTAAGGAGGTCTTTGTGTGTGACTGAAATAATATCTTAACTTAAAAAAAAAAAAAAAAAAAAAAAAAAAATCCTACACTAAAATTAATTTGAAAAAGTCTTTGATCGAAAATCTGACGGATTTTTGCTGGAAAGAACTAGAACTTTGTGGTGTTAATAGTGTTATTTATGACGGCCGATTATCTGCAGGAGGGATATAGGCCCTAGGATAAGTGCCCTCCGTGGGGGGTCTTTCTAAGGGAACCTAAACCGCATTTACACAAGGACCACCAAGATTCGAAGAAAAGTTTAGAACTTTGTGGAAAGAACTAGAAGTCTGTGGAAAGAGCACTTAGAATTGAACGCTACTAGGAAAAGATGCTAGGGAGGAAGCTAGCATCCTGCTGCGCTCCTCTCATTGGCGCAAGTAATTGCGCCTATTTCCGATTGGATTTTAATTGCGTACTACAAACACGTTTTTTTTTTCTTTTTAGCTGAGAATTATTTTACGGTACTGTTCTGCTCTTTTTGTCTGACACTCTTATTTAAGCAATTTATTTTTTTTTTTTCAAGTGAAAATGGCTCCCAAAAAGTTAAAAAGTTACACCGCCGCTTTCAAGCTTGCTGTGGTTGATAAGGCAGAGCTAATAGGTAATCGTGCTGCAGGACGAGAATATGGAGTTGATGAGCGTTGCGTAAGGAGATGGAGAGCTGAAAAATCTATTTTGAAGGAAATGCCAAAATCTAAGAGGGCACGAAGAAGTGGCGTTGTTGTTTGGCCAAATCTGGAGAGAAATTTAGCCAAGTGGGTAAAGGAGCAAAGGGAAAAAGGAATGCCCGTTTCAACTGTTCAGATACGGTTTCAAGCGAGGATTATGGCATCGAACATGGGATTTACAAATTTTAAAGGTAGTCCCAACTGGTGCTTTAGGTTCATGTCGAGAAATAATTTGTCTGTAAGAACCAGGACAACTGTGGGACAAGAACTGCCTGCAGATTGGGAAAAGACAAAAGCATCTTTTTTAAAGTATGTCGCTGAAAAAATCAAGGAAAACAACTTTTCAACAGCACAGATTATTAATATGGATGAAGTTCCATTAACTTTTGATTGCCCCCCCAGTAGAACTGTTAACACCATTGGGGAAAAAACAATCGGCATCGTAACAACTGGTAATGAGCGAACCTCATTTACCTGTGTTTTAGCTTGCGCTGCGAATGGAGACAAATTAAAACCACTAATTATTTTCAAGCGCAAAACTATGCCTAAGGCAAATTTTCCTTCCGACGTCGTAATACGGTGTAACGAAAAGGGATGGATGTCGGAGGAAATCATGTATGAGTGGCTGGCGGAAGTGTGGAGGAAAAGAAAAAATTCTTTTTTTCAGCCTAGTGGGCTTCTTATTATGGACTCAATGAGTGCCCACAAAGGTGATTCCGTAAAAACTGCTTTGAAAAAAGTCTCAGCCGAGCCAGCAATAATCCCTGGCGGATTAACTAAAGTTTTACAGCCTCTTGACTTGGCTGTGAATAAATCTTTCAAGTCCAAAGTAAGAAAACTGTGGGAAAAATGGATGATGGAAGGGCTACATTCATTTACAAATTCTGGAAAAATGCGCAAAGCCACTTACGAAGAAGTAGCGTCGTGGGTTTCATCGGCATGGAAAGACAGTGCTAAAACTATTATGTCGGGCTTCAAAGCAGCCAATATCATAGAAAATACAGTTAGTGATGATTCATCTGAATCTGATGATAGTGAAGATGAAAATTGTGACGTATTAACTGATAAACAATTTTTAGAACTATTTAATTCCGACAGTGAAAATTCCGATTTTGATGGATTTGAAGATTTTTAAACATGTTGATAAAATCTTGTATATATTTTTTTCTATATTTTCACTTCATTCCAATAATAATTTTTCATATTTTAAAGATATTTTGAAGTAGTGTTCTCTTATTATATGTAATCCAATATTTTTTTAGAAAATTTTATAAATATTACAAAAAATTGAAATCTTAATATTAAAATTACATACCTGCTATTTATAACGGATCAGTGATAGGAAACGTTATTAAATTGAAAAACAAATACATAATAATAATAAATCAACAGTCAAGGGAAAAATGATTCTGCAATATTTACAGGTAAGATTATAATATTATAAATAAGTTTCTGATATTTATTATATTTTTCTCTGTTTGTTATTGATCCAGTGACAAAATGTTGCTTTTTTTGCAGTAATCTGAGGAGTTAACATAAACTAGTATGCATTTAAAAAATATTTTCTTATAGCAATACGCTTTATTACATCACATTTTTCAGTAATATTTTTACTACAGTTTTTAAGGCATTTGCATACATTAAATCTAAGTGTCTTTCGTCCAATGATTTTTTTCTTCAACAGCTTATTTTATTTATTTTATTTTTTTCGTCAGTGTCTCTATACGATATTTCTTTACATTTTAAATATATTTTTTAGGCACTTAAGTGAAAAAAAAATTTTTTTTTTAACTGTTCAAGTGAAAATATTTTATATACTGTAACAGTCTCTAAAATCTGGAAACCTCAAATACAGATAGCATAAATGATCATCAAATGTTTTATATTTATATAGTTCAGTTATCCTATCTTATCGACAGATGGCAGCACCAAAAATGTATTTAACTTTTTAGTATAATCTAGATTATATTCTGCATTTTGCCGACAGATGGCCGTACCAATCATTTCTTCTAATTCATTTCCAAGTTTATTTATCTTGATATAGTAAAATAAGAAAACAAAGAAATATCAACAGAAAAATTCATAAACAGTTTATATAAAATATTAGGCCTGGAACAAAGGAATTTTATTACAGAGATTGAGCTAATATCATTGTAATTGGGGAAAAAGTAATGACCAGTAGGCCTAAATTAAAGCAACTAAATACTAACATATAAATAAAATCGTAATCGTGAAAATGCTCTGTGTATATTTAATTTTAATAAGATTAAATGCTTGGCTTTGCTGTTAAATAACTTAATGTGCCATTTATGATTTTTTTTTATAAATATGTGATTTTTTTTCTTTTTTAATGATGATTTTCAATAATTTTTACTTACATTTTAAAGTTGTTTTTTGAAGATCACTAAAATTCGGAAATAACTAAAAGCCGCGTCTACGAACGATTTCGGAATTTAGAGATTTATACTGTATAAATATCAGCAGCTTGGGTGCGGCGCTTACGTCGATGTACTTTTTTTTTTAAACAGATTGTCATTGGTGCGGCGGGTATTCCCGAAAATACGGTACATAACGTTTTTTAGTACATATAAAATCCAATAGATGTCACTGTGCGATTTTAAAACGCGCTATCGTTATGTTTTCGCCAGTCTACTTAAGTATGAGAAAGTTTCAAGCTGGCTGTCGTTCCATGTGGTTTAGTCGGTAGAACGTCAGTGCGCCATACTGATGGCCCGGGTTCGATTCCCAGCATGGAATTTTTTTTCACTATGTTGGCATTAACGCCTATAAGCAATTAAAAGAATTTGAAATATTGTATTCAAGGCGAATTTTCTCTCTGGGAAAATTTCCTTGCATTAATATGTCAGTGTAATTTTTTTTTCGATTTAATTTTTTTTTTCGAAACTTTGTTTTTCTTAAAAAATTACAGTAAATATTTGATATTTCCCAACGTTTTTTGAATGATCGACTTGCTTTTTTTTTTTTTTTAATGTATGTCTGAACCTTATCTAACTACTTCTTCAAGATTTCTTTAGATAAACCGACCAGCGTAGCGGGCGAAGGCCGCTAGTAAAAAATAAAATAAATTTAGGATTGGCATTTTTGATTTCTTTTAATTAAAAAAAGTCAAAAGGCTGCATCAGAAAATATGAATACATTTTTACAAAATTGAATATCATTTCAAAACAAAACAAATGTTACCTTAAAAAAGCAACAGATGTTGTGAAAAAGGTTGTCAAATGTTATGAAAGCCAAATTAAAACTTTGAAAAAAAATACTCAAATATTTTATTCATCTTGTTAAAATCCTATCACGCATAAATAATTCAAACATATCCCATGATCAGACATGGTACAAGCTTAGAAAAAAAAAAAAGCTGAACTTTCACGGCCTCACGCAATACCCCCCCCCCCCACCCTTTAAAAAAAATCAAAGTTAATATATAAATAATTGGTCATACAAATGAGTGTTGAAATTTTATAATTAAAAATAATTTAGATTGCATACTGTAAAGATAACACAATTTTAATATTATGAAAATAAGAAAAATTAATTTTAAAGCACTTTAGAGAAGAAATTTTTTACTTGTAATGTTACTGTATACTTATTTGTAAACAGTTTCCAAAGATCTTCCTTACATATATGTAGAACTGGTCAATAAATTATGTATAATATCAAAGAATGGAAAAAATATTTAATGAAATAAATTTGATTCATTTTTTAACTGATTTATTTCCTAACTGAATTTTTTTTTGGAAATTCATATGGCATTTTCAGAAATCGGCGGCAGGAGGGGGGGGGACCTGCGAGTTACTTTCCCCACGCGAGGTTGTTTATCCACGATCTTCATACAAACTCTGTGTTTTCCCACGATCTTCAGACGAAATCAACGATTTATCTGCGATATTTCAGCAAAATCGGGGAATTATTGCGATCTTTTTTTCGAAATCGGCAGTTCTTCCGCAATCTTTTGACAAAATCTGCGTTTTTTCGTGGTTTTTTTTTTACGAAATCGCCCCCCCCCCCTCCGAAGATCTTTTGACAAAACATTTTTATGCGATCTTTTATCGAAAACTGCGCCTTTTTTCGCGATCTTTTAACGACATCAGCGTTATATCCGCAATCTTTAGACGAAATTAGCCTTTCGGACAACGGGAAAGAGGAAGTGGCGCGCCTTTGAAGGAGAAAGCTGGCTAACGCTGGTTCATTCGAAGTCTTGCTTCGTTGTACTTCACTTGCTAGCACCCCCCCCCCCCTCCAAAAAAAAAGGTCCACAGATTTTAATGCAGATTTGCATCGAACTCGAGAATGATAAAATTCGGTGCCAAAAAAGCAGAATTCTGCGTTTCCGCAGAAAAATAACATGTCTGCATGATAGGTAATGATTCTAGGTTGCCCTGGTGATTACATTCTTTTTTTAGATAGATTCATATTACTTCTGTATTACTGAATTTAATATATAGAAACATAAATTTTGTATTCATGCCAGTTTTCACAAGAGTAATACTTATTGCACCAAGATCTAATAGATAATATCTATAAGATTTTATAAATATTCATTTATAAAACTAGTCATAGTATGAATGCACCTCATTTACCATGTTTCACGTGTGATTTCTAGCTTGTTTAGGATATGTAATAGGCTACATATGATACAAATAAACAAAAATTGAGACTTTTATTGGAACTTTTGATATGCAGTTCCTGTAAAATTCTCTAAATTCTTGAAATGATTCTAAAACTTGTTGAACTCAAAAGTGGAATTTCTCCTTTACAGTGAAGGTAGTATTCAATGGCATTGACTAACAGTAAAAAAAAAAAAAATCAAAATTTTTAAGATTGGCATTTTTGAGAAAAAAGTTATTTTTGATTTAAAAAAATTTTTTTTAGAAGGCTGCTGTAAAAATAATTAAATACATATTTAAAACTGGAGTATATCTTTTTAAGCAGAAAAATAGTATCTTTAAAATAAAATAAACTGCAACAAAATATCTTGCATCGTTTCAGAGATAGAGCACTTTAAACTTTTTTTCGAAAATCGCAAAGGGGAAAAGGTGCTCGGGATGCCATCTTTGGCACCCTGTATCTTGGTCCAGAATTTCTTTGGGGGAAAACCAAAAATTACGGGAATTTTATTTTTACCTCAATTTTAACATATGTTCAATCAAAGAACTTCTGAGACTATTAAGGTAACCCCCCTGCCTGAATCGACATGGATTCGGCCATAAAGAAATTGAGTTGTACTTTGAGCAATATCATTCTTACTGTAATTTAGTCCCATGAGATACAAAATAATCTTTTTAAAACTAATAATTTTATTTTTTTTTTATTTTTATTGTTATTCCATATTTAATGCAAAATTATATCCTTGTTTCACTGACAAATGAAAAATTTAGGTATTATGCATATGAAAATTAGAAGTTTGAAGTGTTCTCTAAAAATTTAATAAAACCCGAAAAACCCAGGTTTTGGACAACTGGGCCCAGCAGGTTGGCAGGGTTGGGTTTCTTCCGGAAGAAACCTATTTCTTCCAGGACAGTGGAAGAAACTGGAAAAAACCGGAAGAAATGGAAAAAACTGGAAGAAATGGAAGAAACCACCGAAACCAAAACAAACGCTGAAAATTAAAGTATATTAACTATGTAATAGAATTAAAGTATAATTACATCAAATCTAAATTGGAAAATTTAATTATTATTAAAAATATTTTTGCAAAGATCAGTTATTTTTTTAATTACAAACTTCAGGTTCAGCAGACATTTTCAGGTGAAGGATTTTTACTACTGTAGAGGTTGGGATTTTATATTATGGAATGGGTTTTTTTATTAATTGTTCCATTTATAAAAAAAGAAAAAGAAACTACCTACAAATTGTTTATTTTTCATATAAAAATATATTACTTTCATATAAATGTGTGTTATTTTAAACTGTGCAACACAATAAATAAATAAATTTGTAATTTTTCATATTTTTCATCTAGCATGAATATTTCAATGCTGATTTTAAAAGATTGGTGTTCTAAAAACATCTATGGGTATGTCAAAATGCTTTAAAACTATCCTGAAGTGTAGTACTTGAAAAAAAAAAAAAAAAAAATCTTCATTTTTTGCTTTTATCCAATTTAAGTTGAGAAATTAATTGCAGCATCCCACTGCTAAAAAACTTTTTTGCTATACTATGTTGCATTATACATTATACTAAGAAAAATAAAGATTTTAATGACTTTTTTTAAACACCGACCGATTGATAGATCAACATAGGTTTTTAAGACCAAAACCGAATTTAGGTGATCTTAACTACTTTTTCGCTGAAAATGATAACATAAAAAAAAATTTTAAGTAATTAAATTGTATGTTTTAAAGTAATTAATACATACATAAATATACATAATTGAAATTAATTATATTTATATTATTTATTAATTATGTAAAACTGTTAATAATCTAAAAACTATTTTCATATAGAACAGGCCTGTCCAACCTTTCAGTAACCAAGGGCGCATATTGGCTCTTCGCACTCAATGAAGGGCGCCATTATTTACATGACTGAAAACATGTGACAATATTATCGTACAGTATTAGTATACACGCACGTCTTAACTTAATGCAAATGAATCGTACAGCGGTAAGCAAAAGACCCCTAGTTCAGCGATTACGTGTACTAAATTTCAAATTATACATTTTTTTAATGAGAAGTCAATATATTTTTTAGGGTAAAGAGCCAGAAATTTTGATTGCCATCTATAATAACAAAGAAATAAGTATGAAAATCGGAGACATTCTAGGTTTATTTTAAGATGTGAAAATATGGTTTGATTTATTTTGAAGTCATGCGATTAGTTT
Organism: Maratus speculifer; assembly: GCA_964019185.1. NCBI lineage: Eukaryota > Metazoa > Arthropoda > Arachnida > Araneae > Salticidae > Maratus > Maratus speculifer. The sequence continues at coordinate 69,874,659 of OZ025296.1, forward strand.
AGTTTTATGAAAAGCACAAAAACAGACAAGCATGACAGTGACTAAACCATACGAGAGGTTTCAAAGGGATAGTCTGGAAGTGCTTTTATAGATGGATATCCTTCTGCACTGTTTATTATTTTTTCTAGGCAAAATTATAGAAAAAATAAACAAAAAAACTTTCTATAATTTCGAAAATGAAGAAAGAAAATTAAGCCTTTTTATCCTTGATATAAAATAGCCAGACACAAGTTTTTAAAATATTCCTGATAAAATATTAATGATTTTTTTAAACTTTCTTAATAATGAAATTTTACTTCTAAAATATTTAATAACAGGAAATCTTTAAAAGGGCGCCAAACAAATCGATAAAGGGCGCCATGGTGCCCGCGTTGGACAGCCCTGATATAGAATAATACATAATTAATTCATCCATGTCACAGAAAGATTTTCTAATGTTAGAATTTCATTTCATTAAAAAAATTTTAGTTTTAGATATATACATCTTGATTTTTCATCTATAATGATTTTTGTAAATGATCATTTGTTATTCTAGAATTTTCTCAAAGAATATTTGAAATCTAATGCAGTTTAAACTAAAAATTTTCTATGAGATGATTGATAAATCATGATTGATAATTATAAACAATGAAGTTCATTGCAATACATCCATTTGAGCCGATACAGTTCAAATCAATAACTAACATTGAAAATTTCCGATGGAAGATAAGATTTTTGATTAAGTGTTTCGATCTGGCCGAATTTTCGCCCACATTTTTTACAAAACTGAGATTTTCGGCCGAAAATGAAATCTTATTTTTGATTGATCTCTATTTAAAATAGTAATTATTATACATTATTTACATTAATAAAATTGTTGCAAATTAAAAGCTTTTATTTAAATGGGTTTCATTCTACCATTAGTAAAGAATCACTACTATTTACTACTTGTTTCAGAAATTTAAATAATAAAAAAAATATGTTGGTTAAATTGAAATGGATAACATTTAACTGATTTTGTATATTTTGGATAAAATTTATTTTCATTTAGTCAATGGTTGAAGATCTCTAGATAAGTGTTGTGGCTAAAAAAAACTGATGGCTAAAAAAAACTGATGTAATTATTAATTTAGCGCATATACTTAATTAAATTTTTTTGGTCTAGTGAAATTAATTTATCTTATATTATAGGAAGAAGATATTTATTATATCTTACAAAATTGAAAATATATGATAAATTCTTAAAGAAAAACAGTTTCTTCCATTTCTTCCGGCCGGTTTTTTCCACTGCGGAAGAAACTTGCCAACCCTGCAGGTTGGGCTTTAAAAGAAGAGGGAAAAAAAAAATCTTGGTTTTTTTCAAACCTTGCAATAAAGTGACTGATAAAAAACTTTTAAAGGGGCACAGGGGAAAAAAATGTTAATGCCAGAAGTGAATTTTTCTCCCCTCCAGCGATTTTCGGACAAAATCTGCAGTTTTTCCGCTATCTTTTAACGAAATCGTCGTTTTTCCTTTGTTTTTTAAGTAAAATCGTTTTTTTCGATGATCTTTAGACAAAAATTTTTACGTGATTTTCTTGAAAATAGTGTTTTATTCCTGTGATCTTTTGACGAAATCTGCGTTTTTCCCATGATCTTTTGATGAAATACTTATTTTCTCAAATATTTTTTTGACAAATCTTTTATCGAAAATGTTTTTTTTTCCTGCGATCTTCAGAAGAAAGCCAGCGTTTTATCTGCGATATTTGGCGAAATTGCAGTTTATCTGTGATCCGCACACGAAATTCCCGTTTTTCACTGATCTTTTGACAAAGTTTGTTTACAAAAACATTGACGAAATCATCGTTTTGCCATGAAATATTGATGAAATGTATGCTATCTAGGCGATCCTTTCACGAAATTTGCATTTCTATGTAATTGTTTTTTTGGTTAAGTTGGCAACTATGTTATCCATAGCCTTTAAAAGTTTTTTTTTGGGAAGGAGGGGGACAAACCCTATCTTGCAAATTCTCAACGGACATTGGAAATTTATTTATTTATTTTTTTTTGTGATTTCAGGACAAAATATTTTCCTCCAAGCAATTTTTTTTTTAATGTAATGAAATATGTTATCTGCAATTCTTTGACAAAATTTTCAGTTTTTCTTGATCCTTTCAGTGTTCACGCTGCTTTTGACTAACATTAGTGCAATTTAGCAAATAAATAAAGTCACCAAATGAAAAGAAATCTTAGCAAAATAGATTCTTCTGGAAACACTGAAAAATGTATCTTTATTGTATATCCCTTTTATTAATAATGCTATCCCCCCCCCCCCTTACAAAAGAGAAATTAGACTAAATACGTTTTAACTGCCTCATCTATGTTTAAAAATTTCAGACATTCTTTTAGCATAAGGGTGCATAACCCTTTCAAGAGAAGGGCCACTTACAAATAAGCCTGGGTGGTCGAGGCCACATCAATAACACAGAGAGAAATCTAGAGGAGGTGAATTGTGACCTATAATCGGATAACAAATATGGTTTCAGAGGGGAGGAGGGAGGGTTATGCTTTTAAGTTTGCTTAACCAGTCACAATATCTAATTCAGTTGATAAGAATATATCAGCAATTTTTATATATAACAGATATAGCAAGGACTATTCTCAAGATGTATGAATATTCCTTGACTTTATTCAGGAGAATAAATCTTTTTTTTTTTTTTTTTTTTTTTAATACTAAAAAACAAGCATAAATGACTGGTGCTGAAAAAATGTGAACTTTATGAATGAAGGAGAGAGGGAAAGATCCGATTAGCAAGAATTTTCTGTATCTGATCAACAAATTCCCGATTTTCTGTGACTGATTAATGAAACTTTCCACTCCTGATTGACCAAATTTGTGCTATTTACGAAACGAATCGACAAAATTCGCAATTTTTAGAAGCTGATAGAGAAAACTTACGATTTTTCTGCGCTTGATCAACAAAATTCGTATTTTTATAAAGCCAATCGAAAAAATTTATGATTTTTTTAACATGATCGACGAATTCCTTTATTTTTCCCGCATCAGATCGATGAAATTAGATTTTTCTGAACCTGACCATCAAAATTCACGATTATATGAAGCCGATTTATGAATTTCACGTTGTTTACGAAGCCAATCCATGAAATTTGATATTTTTCTTCAGATGATCAACAAAATTTGCAATTTTTCTTCATATGATCGACGTAATTTGCGATTTTTCTTAGCATGATCGATGAAAATCAATTTTTCTACACAGGATCAACGAAATTCGAAATTTTTTTTATGCATGATTGACAAAATATGCAGTTTGTGTGCAACCAGTCGCGAAAACTTACGACCTTTCAGCATCTGATCAGCAGAATTTGCCATTTACACAAAGCCAATTTAAGAAATTTGCGATTTTTAAGAAGCTGATCGATAAATTTAATGATTTTTACAAAGCCTATAGAAAAAATTCATGATTTTTACAGAGTCGATCGAAAAAATAGTGTTTCTTCCACACGTGATTGACAAAATTCTTAATTTTTCTAAATCTCATCGACAAAATTTGAATTTCTTCGAAGCTGATCGAAAAAAGATCTTAGCATCTGATCAACAAAGTTTGCTATTTTTACAAAGCTGTTCGTAGATATTCATGAATTTTCCTAGCACGATCAACAAAATTTGCATTTTTCTCCATGTTTCATTGACGAAATTCACGATTTTCCTGCGCCTGTTTGACTAAATTCGCGATTTTTACGAAGCCAATTGACCAAATTCACGATTTTTAAAAAGCTAAATCTACGAAATTTGCGATTTATCTTTGCATGATCACCAAATTGCAATTTTTCCGACCCCGATCAACATAATGATTGATTTTTCTATGTGTGATCGATAAAATTCACAATATTCCCGTCCCAAATCAATGAAATTTGCGATTTCTCGGAATCCGATCAATAAAACTCGCGATTTTCCACCCCTGATCAACGAAACTCGAGATTTTTGGACCAACTCTGCCAAAATCCGATTTTTTTTTTTTTTTTTTACACGGCAAGACAGCATTAGAATTCCTAAAAAAAAAAAAGTCACTGGTCCCAAGGACCAGAAAGCATGAGAATTTACTGGTCCACAGACACCATCACTGGTCCGCTACATAAAATTTAATTAAATAATTTTAACACTTAGAGTGGCCTAAAGGTTAAAATTCAATATTTGTATTAGTAGCCAGTGGCCAGTAGAGGCTGAATGTTTAGTAGCCACTATTGTCAAGTTAGTGGCCACTAATTACTATCATAGATGAAACCAAGTATCGTATTAATTCTAATCAGAATATTCAATAGTTAATAATTATTTTATATGTAAAGAAAACCATAACTTCATTCAAACTTAGATTTTTTCCCCATTACAGATAATGAAAATGGGGATTTTTTTTCGACCACTTGATGAATTTAGTAATATTTTCTGCTATTGGACAATGGATTTCGCAGCCTTTTGAAGAAATTTGCTGTTTTTTCACAATTTTTTGACGAAATTTATCGTATTTTCATGATTTTTGGACAAAATTTGTTTTTCTGCGTTTTTAATCTAAATTTGCTTTTTTTAACGGAATTTGCAGTTTTTTTGCAATTTTTTGAGGAGATCTAACTTTTCTCTGCAATCTTTTGACGAAATTTGTCGTTTTTTTCGTGATATTTTGATGAAATTAGTTTTTTTTTTTTTTTTGCAATTATTGGAAAGGATTACACCGTTTTTTCGAGATTTTTTGACGAAATCTGCCATTTTTTTTCACAATTTTTTTGATGAAATATTTTGTTTTTTCGAGATCTTTTTTTCTTTATCATTTTTTTTCTTGCAATTATTGATAAAGATTACCGTGTTTGAGATTTTTTGACGAAATCTGCCGTTGTTTCGCGATTCTTTGACGAAATATTCCGTTCGTGATTTTTTTTTAACCAAATCTGTGTTTTTTTGCAATTTTTAAACAAATTCTGGTGTTTTTTCGCGATCCTATGGCGAAATAAGCCGATTTTTCGAGGAAATTGGCCAATTTTTGCGATTTTTTTGACAAAATCTGCCGTTTTTACGCGATTTTATGATGAAATCTGCCGTTTTTTTCGCAATATTGTGACGAAATCTACCCTTTTTCATGATATTTTGATGAAATTTGACGTATTTTCATCATTTCTTGATGAAATGTACTTTTATTTTGCATTTTTTTACAGATATTTGTCGAAATTTGATTAAATTCGCGTTTTCCGCGATCCTTTGATGAAAATAGCTATTGTTCTTCGAACGATTGGCAAAATTAGTTATTTTTGGCACCCTTTTGTCAAAATTTGCGACTATGTACTAATTTTCGGATTTATGACAGACTTTTTTTTATTTTCCGAAATGACTGATCGCCAAAATGGCGATCAGGTGCATTATATAAAGTCGCCAATTTTTTACATTTAGTCGTCCTGTGGCTGGTGGCGACCGTGAATTTTAACCTTTAGAGTGGCCTCTCCCCACCCCCCTCCCTTAAATATAAACCAATCTTACTTTGCATTTATCCAAAATTTTCAGCATAATAAAATGTAAAATTATAATTTGTTAAAAATTAAATAAACAGTACATAAAGAAAAACGATCAAATTATTAATTAGATATTTTATTTGCTATTACTTATTTCAACTGACTGTAAGGTTTAAAGCAAATTTTTTTTCGATTTTTCTCCAGATTGTAGCCAGAGGGGTGGAATTGTACCTAATGCATGGGTGTAAGTTTGAAATTTTGCCAAGACTGAAAATATTTTGAACTTCTTCCCTTCCCACATACGCATGTAACTTGTGTTTTTTCCAAGACCATCTGATGAAATTAGTCCCCCCCCCCCCTGATCTTTCGACTAAATTTGCAACTTTTCTATGATTTTAAACCAAATCTTGCAATTTTCTACTATTTTTAGCCAAAATTTGCAATTTTTCTATGGCTTTTAGGCAAAATTTGTGTTTTTTCTATGGTTTTCAACTGAAATCTGCCATTTTTCAACGAAATCTAAGTATTTTATATGATCTTTTTGCAAAATTCGTGTCTTTTTGGTGATCCTTTGAGAGAAATCATGTCTGCTTTGCGATCCTTGGACAGAAATTGCACCTTCTTCGTGATCCTTTGTCAGAAATTGCGTTTTCCCTGTTATCATTTGATGGAAATCTTAGGTTTTTTTTGCAATCATTTCACAGCAACCAATTTTTTTCCCGATCTTTTGGCAACATTTGCTTCTTTTCCACGATCCTTCGATTAAATTCACATCTTTATTGCGATCTTTTGACAAAAATTGTACCTATTTTGTATTCTTTGACTGGAAATAGCATCTTTTTCAAAATTGTTTGACAGAAAAGCTCTTTTTCAAAATCCTTGAACAGAAATCGCACCTTTTTGTGATACTTTGACAAAAATTGCATTTTTCTTGCAATCATTTGATGAAAATAGTGGAATTGTTTTCTATCATTTGACGGAAATCAAGTCTTTTTCTCGATCTTTTGGCACAATTCACGTCTTTTCCACGATTCTTTGACCAAATTCAGGTTTTTTTCCCACGGTCCTTTGATTAAATTCATGTCTTTTTGTTGATCCTTTGACAAAAATTGCACCTATTTAGTATTCTTTGACCAGAAATGGCATGTTTTCCACGATTCTTTGACAGGAATGGCATTTTTTCCTATAACCTTTTGACTGAAAACTCATCTTTTTAAAGGAATAGTGCTTTTTTGTGATCTTACGACAAAAAGAGCGTGTGTTTTGCGATCCTTCGACAGAAATAGATTATTTTTCTGGCAGCTTTTGACGACAAATGCGCCTTTTTGCAATCCTTTGACAGAAATAGCACTTTTTCCCATGATCATTTCACGAAAATCATGTTTTTCTTTCTGCAATCCTTTGAAGAAAAGCGTGTGTTTCTTGCGATCTGCTTCTGTCCTCAGAGATTTTTCCGTCTCGTTTCAGTCTTCAGGAATTCTTAAAAGACTGAATTCCGTCTCAGGACGGAAAAACTTGCACTCATGACCTAATGTCAGTGATGCAGCTGGACTTTAAAAATTCTGGGTCCCCGGGACTTCTAAAATTCTTGGTCCCTTTTCGACAAAAGCGGGTCCTCACTAATAATAAGTCATATTTTTCGACGCAAACATTGAACTTGTTCATTTCCACAAGCAAAATAAAATGCAATAATTGTTTTAATAATAATAATTAAAACCAGGGTTTGAAAAAACCCGGGTTTTTTTTAAAAAGCCCAACCCACTGGGCCCAGTAGTCTAAAACCCGGGTTTTTTTGGGCTTTTTTGAAAAAACCCGGGTTTTTTCGGGTTTTATTGAAAATTTTTAGAGAACTCTCCAAATTTCTAATTTTTATGTGCATAGTACCTAAGTTTTTCATTTATCAGTGAAACAAAGGTATAATTTTGCATTAAGTATAGATTAACAATAAAAAAAACACATAAAAAGAAAAAATATATATAGATGTAAAAAGATTATTTTGTATCTCATGGAACTAGATTACTGGAAGAATAATATATTAAACCAAGTGCAACTGAATTTTTTTATATAAATCTTAAGTTAAACAGACTAATTTATGCAATTCCTTTCATCTACATCAATAGAAATCAATTTAAAGCAGCATCATTTATGTAAATATCTTTATTTTTGTGAAGAAAAGAATAGAATATATATATATATATACATATATATATATATATATATATATATATATATATATTAATTATCTAAAAGTCAATGTCAGTCATATTTATAAAGTTAGATCGTAAATGGCAATACAGTTTTACTAGTTTAGTTTTGTATGCCATCTGTAAGCAGTCATTTAAAGTATCTGGATACATTTTAGATTATATTTTATCAGGGTTTTTTGGATATTATCAGGGTTATTTAAGTTAATATGGTTCCGAATGTTTGAAAACAAGATACTTACTACTAAATACAATTTAAAATAACTAATTGATTACAAAAAATTTATAAATCAATGACAATAATAAACATTATAATTTTCTTTTTACAAAAATTAATTAGTAATAATTTTAACAATGAAATTATTATTAAAGTACTATACCAAAATTTTTTCGCTCTTTTTTTTCGTTATAATCTGTCACCATTTTTGTGTTGAAAATTACTGTATAAACTTTCATTGAACATTGAAGCAGGATAATATATGTTGCGATTAATCTTAAAAGCTATAACAATATAAGCAATCATGATGGGGATCACATTTCAAGCATCATCTTAAGGTATACATTAAGATTTAAAGCACTTGGAAGCATTTTAAAATATATAGGCATGAAAATCTTTATTTACAAACTAATTTATTTTATGATCATTTTATCAATAGTACTTAGAAATTCTTTTAAATATGGATGGTTTGAAATATATTTGAATTAGCATTTATCTTTCCATTCTCATATCTTAGATTAAATAATGAAACAGTTGTGAAACACGAGAAAATTTGAAAAAACCCACAAATGGGTTTTTTGGTGGGTTTTTTCAAGTGGGCCCGCCCGAAAAAACCCGGGCGGGTTTTTTCGGGCTGGGCCCACTTTGGCGAACCCTGATTAAAACCAATATTAATTTAAGAGAAATTTTCTGTACTTTTTAAAGAATAAATGTGCAATATACAAATTTAATTATAAAATAATGCTTATTTAAGTGTAGAAGGTAACAAGTATCACTATTGTTTGCATTTCTTTTAAAATGGGGCAAGACAGGTTTATTGAAAATGACATTTTTGCTAAAAGGGATATTTTTGTTGATAAATGGGTACTTTGCTTAATGAAATAGTGTTTTCAGGAGTCGCATTCACTCAGAAAGATTTGGAACAATAAAAAACCGATTGGTATGCAGGAAAATCAAATTTTGGAGTAGAACAACAATTATGAAGCAGGAAAATTGGTTTTTAAAACAAAAAAATTCTCTCCCAGCATTCACTTTTTTTTCGTGCTTTTTTGGTCAAAAGTTCCGTTTTTTGTGTTATTTTAACGAAATCTTGTTTTTTCGGGATTTATTGACGAAGTATACTGTTTTTCGCGATATTTTGACAAAATTTACCGTTTTATTGCGATTTTTGGACAAAATTTGCCGTTTTTTCACGATCTTTTGAAGATATATGTCATTTTCGGGTTTCAGGATGAAATTAGCCATTTTTTCGCAAATTTTTTGATGATATTTGCCGGAAATTAGTCGTTAATTAGAGATTTTTTTGACAAATTTTGTCGTTTTATCGCGATTTTCAGAGAAAATTTCATTTTTTTGCGATTTTCAGACAAAATTTGTCATTTTTTCGTGATTTTTTGAAGAAATCTGCTTTTTTTTTTTGCAATTTTTTGAGGAAATCTGCCATTTTCCCACAATTTTCACGATTTTTTCCCGACAATTTGCCGTTTTTTCGCAATTTTTTGAAGAAATCTGCCTTTTTTCGGGTTTTGGAATGAAATTAGCCATTTTTTTGAGAATTGCTTGACAAAATTTGTCAGAAATTAGTCGTTATTTTGCGATTTTTTAACGAAATTACGTGTCTTGTGGGGCGCATAAGAGCTATTTTTTTGCTTCCCATCGCCGATTTTTTGTGTAATTTACGCGCTATAGCGCGTCCGTGGCATCGCTGTAATAAAAAAAAATCTTATGTGCGATCGGTTGCGGTTTTCTCAGGGCCTGAAAAGAGGCACTGGTACTGCAGACCAGTGCCTCTTTTCAATCCGATTGAATTATCGGTGGTCTCGGACCAGCAGACCACCAAGGAATTCGAACGATGGCAAGATGAAAGCAGTGATTTTTCTCTTAGTAAACTGACAAAATTCTCGATTGTTTTGCAGCCGATCAACGAAATTTTTAATTTTTCCACGTGTCATCATTAAATTCGTGACTTTTCCACGCCTTATCAACAAAATTTGTGATTTTTTTTTGTTAATGATAGACAAAATTTGTAATTTTTTTCGTCCACGACTAATGATTTCCATGTTTTTTCACACGATAAATCGAGAGAACATGCTATTTTTTTAAACCGATAAATATTTTTTTCGAACATCAACAAAACGAACAACTTTTTCTTGCCAAATGAACAAAATGTGATTTTTCGCGTCCAATCAAAACTTGTGCTTTTTTTGTGCCTAATCGGGGAAATTTGCTATTTTTTCCGAGCCTCGCGTGCAAAATTAGTGATTTTTCCATATCTGATTAGCGAAATGCGTGATTTTTCCGAGCCTCATCTACAAAATTCGTTTTTTTTTTTTTTGACACTTGATCAATGAAATTGGTGATTTTTCCTGTACAGATCAACGAAATTTGTAATTCTTAAGTGATGAAATTTTATTTTTTTCCCCGCGGTAAATTGACTATTTTTTCCTACGACAAACTCTGCAGGAGATTTTTTCTAGTTTTGCCACTGTGTTTTCTCCACTGGGCTTAATAGTAATTACATTTTTGCAATTAGATGGACAGGATTTTTTCTGCTTGCTTATCAGTTTTACAGAATAAAATAAATAAAACTCAATGTGAAAGTGACCTACATAAGGCAGATTTCTTTTTCTTCTTTCGAGATAAGCACAAATAACTACATGAAAGATTTACAGCGGCTTAAAAAAGGGGCAATCCTTAGACAACAACAGCATATACCTGCCTACTAATACATCATTAAGGAAAAAAAAAAAATTACCCAATATTCATTAAGTATTGGTTAACAAGTTCATAAAGCCAAACTTAAAATTTAGTTCAACTTTATCCAATTGCTATTAGATAGTTGGTGACCAGAAAATTTTCCCATTTTTGAAAAAAATTTAATCAAGACATATCTACATCTGACATAAGAGCTGGCCACTTGGACAAATAAGAGAATAGCATAAAAAGAAAAGGTATATTACTTTTGACATAAGCACTATCTATAGAAGATTATCCTAATTTTTGTTCAATATCAAAATCTCAATCTGCATCTTGCAAAATATTGGTAAAAACACTAAACATGTGAAAAAATTATGATATAAAAGAGACAAATCAGTCTTGTTGACGACTTGGAAATTATTTTCTCATATAATCAAATTTTAGTGAGTATTTTTATAAAATTCCCTGACTTTAATTTTTTTTCAAGATTGATAGATCTATGATTTTACCACGATTCCCTGATTTCCAGATTCTATCGACATTAGAACTTTAATATAGTAAAAAAAATATTTGTATTTTTGCGTTTTAAATTATGATTAATACAAATCTGAAGCATGTACGGAAACGCTGAAAGAAAAATATTTAGACAAAATAAAAAAATTAATCCAGTGAGATGTCTTTTTAATATACAAATATAATCAAAAAGGTTTAAAATCCAGATATCAAAAATGAATAACGAGACAATATCCCACGGAAATCAGAAAATTCATTCTCAGAATTAAAGAAGGACAACTTTAGAAATAAAGACAAAAATATGAATAAAATTTTAACAACGCGAAATATGATTAATGCACACTTTTAGACTAGTGCGTAACATCTACACCACTTGACTATTATGAAGCTAAGCAATACATGTAGACAAAAGTAGGCTTACGCACGAAAACTTCAAATGCTTGAAAGCATGCGTTTGTCATACAGACAATAAAGCTTACAACAACAAAACATATAATTACGTAACATATTGAAAATTTAACAGAAAATTAGAAGTCAAGATTTGAAATATTATCAAATATGTCAGCACACAGCAAGCCGGTGTAATGACGAAAGCGGCTTCTGGGTAGACACTATGATTTGATAACCATAAAACAATACGGAAAAAAAGGATATTATTAACATACCCTGTTGTAACAGCTTATATGCATTAGTATGCTGGGAATTCAACGATTCTTGTTCTTTTAAAAGTTGATTTAAATAATCAGAATTAGCTTTGGCGCTTGAGTCTTGGGCAGCCATTTCGATCCAGAACGCCAAACGAGAGAATTTGACTTTTTTTAATGCGCGACGAAGTGTTGCCAAACTTCGGATATATATAAGTTTTATCGATTTTATTTTTTACAACGAATATCTGATATACGCACGTTTGGGAACGAGAGTATAAAACATTTTGTCATCATCCTCATTTATAGAGCCTATAGATGGCGCTACTTAGTGAAATCTGCTCTAAAAAATAAGATCCTGGGCGATACTTTAAAAATACAAATTAGGTTATACAAATTAGCACAATTTTTATTTTAAATAAAGCCACAGGCTTCTCACAGTAAATAGCCTCTGAGTTTTTTTTGGTTAGTCCATTTGTAGAGCTGTTGAGACAAATACCGTGTTCGCAGTGAGATAATTGAGTCACTTAAATTTTTTGAAGCGGGACACCCAGAATTAGGTTTCACCTGTTTTGCTGCCCTTCGGACGTCCGCCGAATAACGATCGGATATTATAGGATGTCCGCCGGACGAGTTAATATACTGCATATGACGTTTATCGTATGTCCGCAGGATATGTTTTTGTCGTATGGGGTACCTTTCTTGAATTCTACTTTATAATCGAAAGCTGATAAGAAAGAAGCATAACGTAATAAACGTCCTCGTCCTGATGTCATAGGTGGAATCGTTGAATATGGGTGAAATATTCTGATCAAGAGTTGATTATCCGTTCGCAATTTAAAACGTCTTCCAAAAACATAATTGAAGAAGTGGTTTACTGAGAAGACAACAGCAAGCGCTTCACGATCAAGCTGTGAATAATTTTGTTCGGTCGCTGTTTGTGACCTGGAAGCAAATGCAGTTGGTCGCTCCATGTCATCAATTATATGAGAAGGCACTTCTGAAACACCTACGAGACTTGCATCACATGTAAGAATCATTGGTAAGTTCGGATCGAATGGTTCAAAAAAAGCGTTCACTGGAAATTTCATTTTTCAATTTGATGAAGGCTGCTTCACATGCTGCGGTTTATCGGAATCTAAAATTTTACCGAAGAAGCTGTCGCAGAGGATATCTGACTGTTGATTTAGTTGGTAAAAAACGAGAATGATATGTTATCATTCCTAAGCATCTCCGTAGTTCTTCCACATTTGACATTCTCGGCATATCGTTAATCGCTCTTACTTTTTCTGGATTTTTGAAATTTTATTCAATTCAATAACATGACCTAACTATTTCATTTTTTAAAAATAATCTATGGTCAAACACGACGAGAATTAAAACAGATAGGTAATGATATTCTACGGATTATTAATGAGTGACCAAAAAATACAGGCATGATGTTTTCTTATGATAAATGCATTGTCTTAAATCTCCGCCGTTCATGATTCTTAAAAAGAGCACCAAGTTTTAAATTAGATGGACATCCATTAAAAAAAGATAATGCAGCAGATTATCTAGGAATGACTATAGATAATATTCTTTTCTTTTTACCACAGCTGCACAAGAAACGGTCTGAAATCAACACAATTTCACGAAACCTATTAAAATTCGCATATGCCAACAGAGGTTTATCAAAACAAATCCTGAAAATATGGTATCTTCAAATATTAGAAAAAAATAAGTTATGCCTCACCTTGCTGGTTCCTTTACTTACAACCTTGACATGGTAAAAGACTCTTGTCATCAATTCAAGCTCAATGCCTAGAGCCTATAAGAAAATTTCTACAGCAGCGCTGAACGTACTATGTGGAATAATGCTGCTTGCTATTCAACTCAATACATTATCAACAGTAGGCCAAGTGCTACGCTTAGGAATTTCAAAGGATGAATATTAGTCGCATTTGTTTCAACCAAAAATATCTTTCTCGTTAACTGCACCATATGTTAATTATCTACACAGTTTAGAAGGAAATCTAGACACCTTCTCAACTGTCATCTTTACAGATGGTTCTAAATCCGATCAAGGAACTGTCTATGCCTTCTTTGCATATAAAAATAAAAATGCATTCACACTCATAAGGTTAAACTACAGCATAATAAAACAATCTTTCAAGCTGAGCAGTTAGCTATTCTTGACGCCATAGATTGGGCAAATTCCACCATAATAGAGAAATATATCATCTTTATTGATAATCAATAAAGTCTGCTCTTAATGGAAGATATTTTCACAACAGATTTCATAAACTCACAAATAATTAAAAAGCTTCATGAAACAAAGAAATATATTCAATGGATAAAAGGTCATTCAGGATCATGCGGATGCACTAGCAAATAACGCATTAACACAAGAAGGTGTGCAAGATAAATATCATCCACTCCCAGCTTCTTTTCTTAAAAATGTATTAAAACAAAAAGCTCTTGCCCAATGACAATTGGACTGGGTATTGTAGGGAGATACACATATGCCCTTCAGCCAAAAGTAAATCTAAACACTATATTACCTCAGAAATCTTAATATATTTTTCAACCAATCATGAACCTTTTCCAACATATCTTCATAAAATTAAAAAAGCTCCGACACCATTCTGCACTTGTGGCAAATTAGGTACTTCAATTAATTATCTAACTGAATGCATATTATAACCTCCTTATTTCATATTCGAAAATCCAGAATTATACAACTACACCAATGATTCAACATTGTGCCAAAAATTCCATCTCTCTACTCCAAAATAATAGAACAGCGCCGAAACTAGCTTTTTTTGCACCCGGGACAAACATGGATTTTGGCGTCCCTCTCCCTCCACATATACAGGATGTCCGAAAAGTCTGAAAACGGTCGAATAACTCGAGAAATACATATGAGATTGAAAAACGTAAATATACGTGTTAAATATTTTTAAATAAGCTACTCAATGATACCAAATTTGACCTTCGTAACCGACCCCCTGGGGGTCAGAGGGGGTCCAACTTTGAAATCTTAAATTATAACCCCCATTTTTTATTGCAGATTCGGATTCTACGGACAAAAATACGTAACTTTTGTATTTGATGTTTATTTCGAATCCTCGTTTATCACGGTGTAATTGAGCATATTAAATCGATACATATTTCGGCTTTTCCAACGGGATTTTCCCTAATCGAAACTAATTGGGGAGAATTTATGACATCAAATTCCTCGTCTTTTGCAATAATAGCGTTTCCTGAAAATCACCCGTGCCGATTATTTCGGTAGTGCTACACGGTTAAAAATTTGATCCATTTGCTGTAGCGTCACTCCACAGCTTTTATAGAATATCTCTTTCATGACCAATGAGAATGTTCCATAACACAGTAAAGTACACTGTAAAAAAATTGACCCTTTTGCTGCATCGTCACTCCACCGCTTTTATAGAAAACGATTACTTTACTGTGTTATGGAGCATTCTCATTGGTCACAAAAGAGATATTCTATAATAGCTGTGGAGTGACGCTGCAACAAATGGGCCAAATTTTTAACAGTATAGCACTATTGAAATAATCGCCCAGTGGCGCAGCGAGGGGGGGGTTTTGGGGGTTAAAACCCCCCCCAGAGCCATGACAAAAATACAAAAAATTCCACTTTTATGAATCGAATCATAAAAAAAAAAAAAACTAAAGTTAGAATTTTTTTTGTTTTGTTTTCGAAATCTGCCGCTTTATTGAATCAAATTTTATTTAAAAATTTGACTCGTTTAAGCGGCAGTAATGTATTTTCTTTGAAAAATAGGGAAAGCACTTAGCAACAGTATCAGTATTGAAAACTGGTCACTCAATTTCGGAAAAGGCTGGTATTCATTTATACTATTGGAAATCAGCCGAAAGGCTAAAAGGAATGATCATTTCCTGTCGCCGCCAATGCCGTCTCGTGTTTTTCAATACTGCACCACTGGGAGTGGGGAGTCATAATTATTTGCATCTGTTTCTTGCTCTTTTTTTGGAAACGGGACTGGACTCTCGAATTCCAGGAAAAATACAAAAACACATGCTCGCATGCTTTGAAGGATAGACTTAATTCCACAAACATTGTGTTGTTAGTTGCTGTAGTGCTAAGGTTTTTTTTTATTGTGCGATTCGCTATGGAGGATATTAAATCCTCTTCAGAGAAGAAAATTATAAAAAAGATGGATATAAGAGATCATTTTTTTTAATCTTTCGAATTCCTTCAAGCATTCTTGAAATCCAGGTATGTTTGGAAAGTATATAATTCGTTTATATTTATGTTTCTGGAAAGATATTAACAGCGCCGTGCGAAAGGGGGAGGGGAGGGCGGTCGCCCAAGGCGCAGAGATTTAGGGGGCGCCAAATTTCTAACTACTTTCTACTTACTACTACTTTAAAGGGGCTACTTTCAGACATTTTTTTTAATCAATATTAATTCTTATTTAAAAAACGCCCGAAATAGGCAAGTGGATAAATGGAAAAGAAAGTTACCTGAAAAACAGTTATTGGAAAAAAAGGTGACATGACTACAAAAGCGAAAAAAATGTTACCGGAAAAAAAAGGGACATAGAATTGATTTTGGGAAATTATTATTGATTTTGGGAATTCATTATTGATTTTGAGGATTCATTGGTTAAGTATTTAGAAGAGATCAGGGGGAGGCTCTTAATTTAGGTAAATGGTTTTTGTGCTGAATTAACTGCTTTGGTTCAGTTTTTTGACATATGATCCCCCCCCCATCCGTAACCTCTCAAATTAAATTAATAGTTTTTTACGCAGATTTATCCTATTCACTTGGAATTTCGGACATAGGTTCATTATGATAAAACGTATCTCTGATTAGTTATAGGGTTCTTTTGCTTATTATAAAGGGAGGATGGTCAATTAACCCCCTCCCCCCACAAATTAGGTAGATCGGTTTTTATGCAAAATTATCCGATGTATTTCAAATTTTAGATAGAGATTCTTTCTGATAAGGTGAATCCCTGAATAGTTTTAAGAGTTTAATGAGTAAGTATAAAGGGGAGAGTGGACGGGGGATAATCCCTCTTAAATTAAATAAATGGCTTTTCAAGCAGAATTATCCGATTTGCTTCGAATTTTGGACATAGGTTCATTATGATGAAACGTATCTCTGATTAATTACGGGGCTATTTTCCTTATTATAAAGGGGGGGCAAGCAATTATTTCCCCCTCAAATTAGAGAAATCGGTTTTATGCAAATCGTTGTTTTAACCGATGTATTTCAAATTTTAAATATAGGTTCTTTCTGATAAGGTGAATCCCTGAATAGTTTTAAGGGTTTAATTGCTAAGTATAAAGGCAAAAATGAGGATAACTTACCTTAAATTAAATAAATAGCTTTTATGCAGAATTATCCGATTTGCTTCAAATTTTGGATGTAGCTTCTTTATGATCAAGCGTATTACGGATTAGTAATGAGGTTCTTTTGCTTATTATAAATAGGAAAACGGACGATTATCCCCCCCCTTAAATTAGATAAATTGTTTTTTATGCATAATTATCCGATGTATTTCAAATTTTTGATATAGATTTTTTCTCATAAAGTGGATCCCTAAATTGTTTTAAGGGCTTAATGGCTAATTATAGAGGGGGGAACTGGGGATAACCCCACTTAGATTACATAAATGGCTTTTTACGCAGAATTATCCGAGTTGCTTCAAGTTTTGGATGCAGTTTCCTTATGGTAAGGCGTATAAGCTAATGAATGTAGTTAAAATGGGGAGGGATGCAGCAGTCCCTTCAGGAAACTCTTTCGGGGAAAGAAGCTTGCTTTCCCCATTCGACGGAGGGGGATGTCCGGTAGATATCGCGGGCGGCTAGTCTCTTCGGAAATTTGTCGATCAGGGGATTTCCCGGTAAAGGTTTGACGCAAAAATATTCAAGTAACATAAAAAAGCGAGTTCAATGCAATTGAACGCAAATAACAAATAAAAACAATTTTTCTTTATTTTTTAATTTAATGATTGAAAACTATTATGTCAGAAAACATTATAACACATTTTACCTTCTTTCTTATAATGATTAATTTCCATTCATTTTGCATTTAAAACTGATTTATTTATTTATTAACCATTTGAAAAATGGTTGTTGTTTTCGGGAGAATGGACCCGATGATGTTACCACTTTTGAATGATGTTACCACTTTTGAATGATGTTACCACTTTTGAATTTAAATTAAATTCTTTATTTTTAGAAGAATTTTTATTTGAATTTAAATTAAATTCTTTACTTTTAGAAGAATTTTTATTTGAATAGTAAATTAAAATGGTTAAAATCATTGTAATAAAGGAGAAAACTAACAAATTTAAAAATGGGTAGACGGAAATTAACAGATACGGAAAAAGCCGAAGCCAAAGAAATGAATGAACGTGAATATCGCATTCAATGATATTAAACACAGTCAACATGTATAAGTTGCTTATTAGTTTGGCGATTCGTATCATTTGGCGAAATTGGTCGACGGGATAACTGAGTAATACTGTATTTGGTTTGGCGCAAAAACGTCTTTCAATGCAGAAAATGATAAAATCAAAAGATTATTGAGCCGCTGAAAACCAATTACGTGTTGAAAGGCGATCACGAAAAAGGAAGCAATTTAATGCCGAACCGATTAATTGTAAAACATCATGTCGCCAGGGCGACCAATCCACTAGCCATGGCGTTTTACTATCGGTCGGTTCTAACCAGGAAAATTTGAGTGCCAATAGTGATTCTAACAAGCCGGAAAATGTTATAGCTATTACTCTTGATTTTCCACCACCTAAAAAGAAAACTAAAAAGCAATCGGCTTGGGAAAAACTGGGAAAAAACTTTTTTGATTCGATGTCTGATGGACCCATTCACAGATGCATGTGCTGCGATCGATTTTGGTTTAAAACCTCCATCACCAAAATTCTGCTCTGTAAAATCAAACAATATATGCCAAAGTCTTACAAGTATAACAGTATATGCCAAAGCTGTATTTTAATAATGATTACTTTTGCACCAACAATGTTAAATAGTTTGAAATGTTTCTTTCGTCGCCAACTTTTATGCTTGGCGACAATAGAGTGATATAACTTAAACGAACCGTACCTTCAAATTGCAGCATGTATAAAGTCATTTATAGCAGTGGCACGGATAATACACAATAAAACAACTGGTATTTAGCTTAAAATGATAGATGAATGTATCGAGTGAAACATTTTTCAAATGGTTGGGGTAATTTCTTAAATTACAATTTTTTTTTTTTTTTTTTTTTTTTATTTGTGAAAAAAGTAATATACTAAATCATTTGTTGTAATTGTCATTTTAATTTACGCCAAATATTTATCATTTAAAACTGGATTTTTACTAATTAATGTCCCGTATTACGCATCACAAAATATAATATAAAACATAAAAAAATATATGTTAGAAAACTTTAATGTACAAACTATATTGTGTGTCACGAGCGAATGAACTAGTGAATTCATTAATTTGTAGTAATAAAAATAATTTTTTTTTTTTTTAAATTCTAGCTTATGTTAGTAATTAGAAAGTTAATTGTTTAAAAACCTGTAGTTCTTGATAGATCTTCAGGTTTGAGCGCTTAAAAAAATAAAAACAGATTTAAATTACAGGAAAAAAAAAAAAAAAGATTTTAAGAAAAACAGGATATTTTTTTCTTTGTTACGATATTTATAGAATACTGAAAAATGCTATGCATCAACATAAATCACAATTTTAAGTGCAAATAGCTAATGAGGATATATAAAAAAACATTTAAAACTATTCAGGGATTCACTTTATGAGAAAGAACCTATAGACAAAATTTGAAATACATTGGATAATTGTGCATAAAAAATAATTTATCTAATTTAAGGGGGGGATAATCGTGCCTCCCCCTTTTTAATTAGCAAAAGAACCCCATAACTAATCAGGAATACCCTTTATCTTAATGAACCAACATTCAAAATTTGAAACAAATCGGATAATTCTGCGTAAAAAGCTATTTATTTAATTTAAGAGAGGTTATCCCCCATGCACCCTCTATACTTAACCATTAAACTCCCAAAATTCTTCAGGCATTATATACTGTGACGATGACTGACAACTTTAATCGTGGCAGAAGATAGATAGTGAAGTCTTATTCTGAAAGAGTACGCATAGTTGAAAGTATCTTCATTCAAAAGCTGTTAAGAACAGGTTCTATTGACCTCAAGGGATATGCCTAGAAAATAATTGCACTGGTCTAGTTGCAATGAGCTGAGGGGGACACTGGGATTATTGCGCATCGAGAGGGAAGGAAAGTAGTTGGAATAGAGACGTGTGCTGGTAATGTACAAGAAAGTAAATTGATGTAAGATGGCTTAGACGTGCTAAGCGAAATGTAATATTGGAGTGAGGCTCCTATGTAGTTGTAATGTCGTTGTATTTATTTTTTTTAAATAGTTGGTCTATGGTTCTAATAAAGAACTTGAGGAATTAAAAATGTGTTATTGATGAACTTAAATAAACCAACTGAGTTAAGAGAAACTCAGGCCACGACACCACAATATTATATGTAAGCCTTATCAGAAAGAACCTATATCCAAAATTTGACCCACGTTGGATAATTCTGCTTAAAAACCTATTCATCTTATTTAGGACGGAGGGAAGAGGGGTAATCGTCCGTTCCCAAAACTAATCAGGCAAGCATCTTTTCAGTATGAACGTATATCCAAAAATTGAATCAAAGCAGTTAATTCAGCATGAAAAAAACACTCACTTAAATTAAAAGCCGACCCCCGACTAGAGGTCTGCACGGGCCGGGCCGCGGCCCGAAGCCCGAGCCCGGCCCGGCCCGCGGGCCGCGTTCGGGCCGATTTCCAATAATGGCATTCGGGCCGGGCCGGGCTCGGGCCTTACTTCTGAAGACTCGGGCCGGGCCGGGCCGGGTCTAGTCACTAATCTTTCGGGCCGGGCCGGGCTCGGGCCTTAATTTTTTTTCTAGACGGGCCGGGCCTAACTTTTTTTTCCGTACGAAGCCGAGACTGATTCCATTCTTCCTAGTTTTCATGGACCAAAATAATCAGTTCCTATTGAATCTTCCTATATGAAAATCCTTTTCTCGACTTTTTATAAATCAGTAATATTTGGCTTTGTCCAAAAATGTTTGCAAAAAAGGCATATACTTTTAAGCCGTCATTATTCTACAATTAAACATTAGAATTTATTCCTTTTAAAGAATCGTAGATTACCAGGCGTTTTAAAATAGAATTAAACACACACACACAAAAAAAAACATGATTATGACGAAATTTTTTTTAAAGTGTTCATCCATGCAAAATGAATACAACAATACAGGAGAAAAAATATATTAAACATTTACATCTGTTAAGAAGGGAATGTTCTTTTCTTTTCTTTTTTTTTTTTCTTTTTTTTTTTTTTTTTTCGTTCCAAAGCGATTTCGTCTTTGGAAATTTTACCATATACCGCTTTTTCGACTTTTTGTCTCCATTACAGGGAATATGGATTAATAATACTAGTGATAACTGAAACATTTACATACAACAAACAAAGATTCATTTAAAAGCGTAAATATCGCAGCCTACGGCACTTCTGCATAAATGGAGATTATAAACATGAAAAAAAAAAGACTAATATAATTTTTTTTGGTCAGAACTCTTCCATAAGATTAAAGATTAATGTTCTGTAGAAATTCACTTGAGCCGGGCCGGGTTCGGGCCGAATTTTAAACTTTTTCCGAACCGGGCCGAGCTCGGGCCGAAATTTTAACTTTCGGGCCGGGCCGGGTCGGGCCAATATTTTTTTCGTTCGGGCCGGGCCGGGCTCGGGCCGAAATTTTAACTTTCGGGCCGGGCCGGGTCGGGCCAATATTTTTTTCGTTCGGGCCGGGCCGGGCCCGGGCCGAAATTTTAACTTTCGGGCCGGGCTCGGGCCTGGAAATTTCGGCCCGTGCAGACCTCTACCCCCGACCTCCTCCCTCCTTTCATACTTAGTCAATAAATTCCCAAAATCAATTCCTTGTCACTTTTTTTCCGGTAACATTTTTATCTTGTCCCTTTTTTCCGGTAATTTTTTTTTCCGTTTCATTTTTTTTCCGCTTTTGTAGTTTGTCACTTTTTTCCGATAACTCTTTTTCCTAGATTCAGGCAAGTAGATATCATGATTAAAAAGCTATGTAACTGAGAAATGTTCTTCATTCTTTGATAAGATCTTTCAGAAGACGATTCTCACAGTTGCCAACTTGTACGGTTTTGCGCGCGGATAAAACAATCCCGGAAAAATGCAAATTTCATGAAAGGATCGCCGAAAAAGCACACATTTCGTTAATATTTTGTAGAAAAACGACAATTTCGTCAATGTTTTTGTCAACGAAATTTGTCAAAAGATCGCTGAAAAACGCGAATTTCCTGTGCGGATCGCGGAGAAAACAGCAATTTCACCAAATATCGCAGATAAAACGCTGATTTCGTCTGAAGACCGCGGGGAAAACGTCGATTTCGTCTAAAAATTTCTGATGTAATGACGATTTTGTTAAAAAATCGGGGGAAAACCGCCGTTTTCGATAAAAGATTGCTTAAAAATATTTTGTCAAAAGATCATTGCAAAAAAAGGCCGCTTTCATCAAAAGATCACGGAAAAAATGCCGATTTCGTCGAAAGACCGCGGAGATAAAACACCGTATTCAAGAAAAGATCGCGTAAAATTGCAAATTTTGTCTAAAGATCGTCAAAAAAACGCCGATTTCTTAAAAAAAGGCTGAAAAACACCGATTTCGTCAAAAGATCACGAAAAAACCGCCAATTTCGATAAAAGATTGCAATAAATCGCCGATTTTGCTAAAATATCGCAGATAAATCGCCGATTTCGTCAAAAAATCGCGGAAAACCGCCGATTTTGACGAAAGATCGCAATAAATCGCCGATTTTGCTAAAATATCGCAAATAAATCGCTGATTTCGTCTGAAGGTCGCGGAAAAACGTCCATTTTGTCTGAAGATCGCGGACAAACCCTCTTAAAGGGGGGGGGGGAGGTAACTCGCGGAATCCTCCCCCCCCCCCGCCAATTTCCGAAAAAAAATTTCTACCAGAATCACCCCTGAAGCAACTCTATCCCCCCCCAGAGCCGAATTCTGGCTGCGCCACTGCCACGGGTGATTTTCAGGAAACGCTATTCCTACAAAAGGCGAGGAATTTGACGTCAAAAATTCTGCCCAATCAGTTTCGATTAGGGAAAATCCGATTGGAAAAGCGGGAATATGTATCGATTCAATATGCTCGATTACACCGTGATAAACGAAGATTTGAAATAAACATCAAATACAAAAGTTACGTATTTTTGTCCGTAGAATCCTAATCTGCAATAAAAAATGGGGGTTATAATTTAAGATTTCAGAGTTGGACCCCCTCTGACCCCCAGGGGGTCGGTTTCGAAGGTCAAATTTGGTATCACAGAGTAGCTTATTTAAAAATATTTAACACGTATATTTACGTTTTTCAATCTCATATGTATTTCTTGAGTTATTCGGCCGTTTCCAGACTTTTCGGACACCCTGTATGTATTCTTTATATCAAATACATCAAACAAAATCTGAATTTGGCGCCCCCTTCACCTTCTGTTCTGGTGTCGCCCGGGGCACGTGCCCCCTCTGCCCCCTTCTAGTTTGGGCCCTGGATCAGAATGAGTCAAGATTATAGAAAATAATGAACATATTTTTCAAAGTACAAACAATAATTATGAGGATTCTGATCCCGAACCACAGCTACTGTAACCCGTACATAAATTTCTACAATTCTCTCTTGTTTTTAAAAAGAACTCTCAACAAATTACTCATAGACTTGTAAATAGAACATTTAACAACTCTTCCACAGACTTATAAATAGAACGTTCAATAACTTACCGCAAAATGGGGTGAATCGGAACACTTTTCAACTTTAACGTTAAAAAAAAGCAACAACAGATTTTTTAATTTTTTTTATTTTTCTACTAGAAACTTCGGTCTTGTTTTGTTCTTTACTTTTTAAGAAAAAACGAAACATTTTTACTGTTTATATACATATTATTTATTTTTTTAATAGTGTTCCGATTTACCCCGCAGATAGGGGTAAATCGGAATAAATGTTATAATATTTATTTATTCTGATTCAAACTTTAATAGGGTTAATAAAAACAGGTAATAATGATAAGGGAGGAATAGGAACACATAGTTACTGTGAAACCAAGCCTTTATTTTATATACAAGTAAAGATATACCTTTTTAAAAATTAGAAAACAACTTTGAAATCAAGAAAAATTAAAACTTATTTTAAGAAATTATATGCGAATTGCAGACGAAGAATTTAATACAAATTCAGCCCTGTTCTGTGTTATCCTTTACTTGTAGTCATTGGGTAAGCGAATCTATTGAGTAGCCCCAATCGCTGCATGTATTAATACGATCTACTAATACGCCCTCATCCCCAGCCCTTCGTACTGTTTGCATCCTTCTCTTTTTTAATTGTTTTTTTTTTTTTTTTTTTTTTTTCATTTTGAGATGTTTGTGTAATGTTGTGGATGTCAGAGAATAATTCTGTGTAGTTTTTCTATCTAATTTGCTATTTTTAAATTCTTTTATTGTGTGTTCCATGTCTGTTGGATTAGGCGTTGACTTTTTTGTTTAATCACGTAATTTCTTGGCACCTTTAAACTCTTCAAGTAATTAGAACAAACAAAATATTGCTACAATGCATATTCATACATATGTTTTCATATATTACATGAAACTATTACTATGTAGAAAAATAAACCATGAGAGAAAACGTGTTCCGATTAGAGGTGGGAAATGTGGTTATTTTTGGTTAACAGGTTACATCATTCCACAGTAGCGCTGGTAACAGGTTCCAACATCCTGTTATTTTTGTAACAGGTACAATAAACAATTTATAAACAATTGCTAAATATGCTCCCAAACGGGCAACACATGGGATATGGGCCCTAAGGGGGTGCCCTCCGTGGGGGGGGGGTCTTTTTAAGAGAACCCAATCCGTATTTACGCAAGGAAATACAAAGTTCGGAGAAAAACATGGAAAACTCCGAATGATTAGGTTGACGGCCACGATTGGGTTCTGTTCTAATCCAGTACCTACCGTCTACCAGTTTTGAGGGCAGAATCTCTAGGCCACTGGTGGGGCAACAACATTTAAGAAAAAATCTATGGGCACACATATTTTTGAATACAAAATAATGTATCCTATAGGAAATACAAAAAAAGGAAAAATAGAAAGTACAAGAAAACATATTATGAAAACTTTCTTTAACAAACAGAGGAAAACGAATTTTTTCAAAAATCTATCCTCCATATACCGCGTTTTCTCAATCAGCGGCGTTGATGTTTTAAAATCTGAGATGAAATGCATACTGAATTTTTTTACAGCAAGTCAACGCGTGCTGCCACTACCAGAGCAGCTGCAAAACATAAAACAAATATTAACTGATAGGGCAGAGAGACTTATGAGATAGGACAGATGGTAGAGAAAGAAATTTTTTTCAGACTCAGTTTTTTCGTCTAGTTTCTTAATAGCAAATACCTATAGTTTGCAAGATCGATTGCACGCTGTTATGAAAGCAAAATATGGTGCTACAAAATATTAACTACCATTTACTTCATATTAATAAAGTAATATTGTTGCGTAAAATAAAATATTCTAATACTTTGAACTCATTTAAATTTTATCCTACTATTTTTATGTTTTTCAGAAAGCTGTAAACCTAATATATTGTACTGTATTTCATATTTTGTAAATATTAAAATCTTATCTAAACATTCCAGATTCAATTTATAAGAAATTTAATTGCATTTACTTTTAGTATCAAAAAATGATTAAATTAAAAATTAATTTTTTAAATTAATTTTTTTATAATTTTTTCTCAATTATTTAAATATTTTGAACATGAGTTCTATTAAAATGGTTCCAAAGTTCACTAGCTCATGTTTTTTTATATGGACCCATATATAAATTAAAAATAAGACTTATTTCCACAAAATTTTCAACCCCCCCCCCCCCCAAAAAAAAGTGACATTTTGGGAGCGCCGACAGAAGCGAAAATTTGGACAATTACGTTTTTATTTTTTGAATTGTCAGGATATATTTTTTTTGTAATCGTCAGGAAACATTTTATTGTGCAGGAAATACTTTTAAATATTATGTTATTTTTTTATTCGTTATTATAAAGTACTACTACAAAAATTACATTACAATTTTCATTTAATGCGCAATTGTGCATGAAAAATAATGCATATTGTTTTACATAAAAAATTGCAATAAAAAAAGACTGAATAATATTTATATGGCACAGATGTCATACACACATCACATTGGCACTTTTTTTTTCAGATACCGATTTGGCAAAAAACCTCGAAGAAGTTTGAGAAATTTAAATTTCAACCCATTATGGACCCGTAATGTGACCCAGAATAACGGGAGAAAATTTTTTATGCTAGATTTGTAATGTATGAAGCATAAGCTTTCGATAGACATATTACATCAAAAAATGAGAAAAGGGTCCACCTGCCCTCCCCCCCAAAAATGGTCCTATAGGGAAAAACCGGAAAATTGAAATAGCAAAAAGAATGGCGAGTAAAAGTTAGCTATGCTAGAATTTTTCTCTCCGCTCTAACTCCCATAGAAGCAAAGTTATAGTCTTTTAAATATTGAAATGAAGTGAAGAAATGAACAAAATTAGGTAAGTCACCGAAAGGGTGGGGGTGTCATGTTAAAAATGGTAGAGAACTAAATGAGCGAAATTTTAAGGTGTATGTTTGAGGGGTGAACCCCTTCCCCCCCAGAAGAGCCCTTTAGAAATCAAATCCACAAATCTTAAATTCAATCTTTCTGATATTTAATAAAAAAGAGACGAAATCATTTTGTATTTATCCTCTTTCTTCAACAACCGCGAATAAAAACCAAACAGGAAACGAAACTTTAAATCAAAAGTCGTTAACGATAACAAAATTATTTTCAGATAATGTGTATTACTCAGCACTTTTCAAGCTTGTCAAATAATTTGTAACAAAACGTTTGAAAATAAACAATAATTACGAAGCGATAAAATGTTCTTTTGTAATGTAAAGAACTACATTTATCGAAAAACTGGTGGAAAATCTAGCAGAAAAGAGCTACATTTATTGAAAAACTGGTGGAAAATCCAACAGATATTGAATTAGTGAATATTAATGAATTATTTCTACTGTGGTTGCACAGGCGTATAGGCGTAACCAGCCTTTTGAACGGATGGGTGCCCAGAATTTTTAACCTGAACTTGCTGGATACAAACAATATCTTATTTTATATAGTAAAACCTTCTAAAACGGAGACCTTTAAAAAAGTTTTAAATTCCGTTTTAGACAGGTTTTTTTTATCTTAGAGTGTATAATTGTGAGATTTTTTTTAATAAGTGTTTTTAAGGGCGTTTTAATAAGGGGGGGACGCAAAGTTTTTAAATAATTGTGAATGGGTCTGCGCAAGTGTGGGCGGTTGTCCGAGCACCCCCCCCCCCCGTGGTTACGCGCATCGGTTGGTTTCCAATTGCTGCTTTAAATTCAAATCAATCTGAAGTTTGAATGTAGACGTTTTAAATGAGCTAATTAATTAAAAATTCATTGATTCAAGCATTCTATTTGAATGTGACAAAATATTGTTTTGTTAGTTTTAAAATAGAATTTCCAACTAAAATCGAGAATTGAATTCTTAAGGCACTAAATTATAAATAAATGCATTTTAGTTATATGTAGAAAAAAAGGTACTTTTTATAAAATTAATCTCTGAACTCAAATTTTGCTATATTTTCGGGGTGAAAAGGTAGAAATAATTGCTTTTTTAGGTGCGTTCGTAATTATGTAAATACGTAGCTCCTATTGTTGTCGCTCAGTCCGTCCGTCTGTCCGTCCGCCTGTCTGTCCGTCTGTCTGTCCGTCTGTCCGCATATAACAACGCAAAAACTACCCTACCGAATTGTTTGAAATTTAAAATACATAATTATAACATAATTTTGTCGAGTCATTTCAAATTTTATGAAAATCGGATGGATAGATCAATTACAGGGACATTCAAAAGGATTCCGTTACATTACGGTCAATAGGGAAAAAGTTTTAAATGCATTTTAATCGTTTGAAATTTAAAACATATAATTACTGTGTAATTTTGTCAAGTCATTTCAAATGTTATGAAAATCGGATGCATAGATCAATTACAGGGACAATCAAAAGGATTCCGTTACATTACGGTCAATGGGGAAAAAGTTTCAAATGCATTTTAATGATGTTACACTCATTCGAACATAATAAAATTGGCATGAATCTATGAAATATATACTAAAATATGCATTCTGTACAATCTGTGATGCAAAGAATTTTTATTATTAAATTATAGGGCCACACAAAAGTATTCCACTATATAATGCTATACGGGGAAACATGGTTTGGTACGTGTTTTAATTATATTCAACTATTTCACATTTTATGAATAAGATATACGTTGCTGAGGTGTAATAAAAATTACTTTCTGCATATTTACAGAAACGTAAAGATTTCGACTACTATACTGTATCCGGAGTACGCTCTACTAGATCAGCAAGATCTGAATGTTTTTAAAACTTTGTTATCGTACGAACGCACCTCATTTGCTACGTTCACGTGCAATTTCCAACTTGTTTATTTACGCAACGGTAGATATACTAACAAAATCTAACAATCGTATGCGCTAGGTTATGCAGCATTTAAAAAGGATTTTCTTTTTAAAATATAAAAATTTATTAATTTAAAATGCATTTGCAACATAAGATTGCATTTAAAGCAATTTTTAGGATATGTCGAATATACATTTCTGCGAACATTTTTCCTTCATATTTTTAATAAAGAGAAATGATTCATGAAAAGCAATGGTTTATGATTTTAGACTTCCAACTTTTAATCGATTTACATGTTTTGGGATGTTTTAAACAGAATTTAATTATTTTTGAATCATTTATCTATGTGTTATATATAATATATTTATATATTGATTATAATATATTGTTTATCGAGGAAAACATTTCAAGCATGAAGTTTTTCTAATAAATTTTCAAATATTTTCCCGATCTAAAAATTTCTGTGTTTTGTGCTCTAGATATTGTCCTGTAGTATTTTGTGCTATTAAAATAGGAGAAAGTGTGTTATGATGGTGACCTATCATCAGGCACCAATCAGAAAAAGTGTTTAATTTACGGTGTAAGTTATTACTATTCATGCATGTATTCACTACTAGTCATAGTGATTGATGAACTGCAAAAAAATTAGCATCACATATCTAAGAGAGCAGGTCATAACTAGGGGTGAAGATAGGATCATGCTGAGTGCTAGTGTTGAATTCAGGGGATGGTCCGGGGGAGAGGGGTGCCGGTGAGCAATGAGTTGTTTCCTCGGAAGATTCGAGATTTTGGGTTTTCAATGGTCAGAAAAAGCAATGCTTCTCCCCTACCTCCCGGAACTCTATAGTGTTCCTCTTCCAGAACACAGAAATCCCTCTTGAGAAAAGTGTCTGAATTCAACATTGTTCGGCAGACGTCTCAAAAGAAACGATTAAGGACGTTTTTAATGAATATTATTCTTATTTTAGAGGTACAAAAAATGAAATCTTGATTAAAACAAGTGAAAGAAGATGCTTTCATTAAGAACCATGTGTTATTTATTTAACAGGGACTTTTCAGTAACATATTAATACAATATTAGGTTCCAGTGTAGTAACACTGTTATTTATCCTAATACGATAAATAATGCCCATTCCTAGTTCCGATTCACCCCGTAAATCTTAAATCTCTGATGTTACAAGCCATTTTTCTCTTTTTCATTATGTAGTTTAGAAATAAGTAGAAGTTAATACAGCATATCGTTTACAGGTCTATCATTAATTAAAAATCCCCTCTCTTAAGTTTAGAATACGAAAAATACTGTATTACGTACAAAGTTTTGAAGACGTTGAAAAAAGGAGGTTTTTGATGATCCTCTTGAAGTTTTTTTTATATACCCCAGTAGTGATGCAAACATATGTAAACTGAACTTATCAAATCTTAATATTATTACCTTCTTATAAAAAAATTGGCAACTTAAAATATCATCATATATATTTATAATGAATTTATTTGTATGACCGGAAAGTTTCGTTTCTATTCACCCCGCTGTTCCTATTCACCCCGCTGTTCCTATTCACCCCATTTTACGGTACTTATAGACTTGAAAATAGTCTTTTTTTAAGAATATTAAAAGCTGTAAACATTATTTTCATTTTGTTAAAAAATTACTTCATGTTCAAACATTGTTAAATAATGTAATTTTTTTTATAAAGTTGCAACGCGGGATCTGGAAGCCTACGCCGACTGGTGGGTTATCCCGCGCTGCTGAATCTGAAACATTTGGAACGATTTAAATTGAGATCATATTTTTTTAATCTTCAAAGATATGATTCTATATTTCTTCTGCATTCTTCTTTCGTTCTTCCGAATATCATCGAAATACTTTAAGGTTTTTGGTAAATCTCGGAGGATTTGATCTAGAATTTGAATTCGCTAGGAGCTGTCATGCCAAACGACAATCTATGCATGCGGTAGGTTTCTCAATGTGTGGTTATAGTCTGAATAATACTACTTTCTTCTTTAACTGGAACGTGGATATAAGCTTTATATAGATCTAGTCGACAAAAATACTTTCTAAAGAATTTCTGAGACTGTTAAGAATTTTGTCTATCCGTTCTATTGGGTAATTAGAGCTTACAGGTCTTTTATTGACACCAACCTTGTAATCGACGCAGAGTCGTACATCTCCATCAACGTTTGGTATTACTACCAGAGGTGAACCCCAATCACTCGTAGTTATCTTCGAGATTATTCCTTGTGATTCAAATGAATCTAACTCCTTCTCAACTTTTACACGAATAGCATATGGTACTTCTCTTTCCTTATGGTAACTGGCTTACTACTTTCACGGAGTTTTAATGAAACCTTGAAATCTGGAATGCATCCTATCTTCTGTT
Organism: Maratus speculifer; assembly: GCA_964019185.1. Classification (NCBI taxonomy): domain Eukaryota; kingdom Metazoa; phylum Arthropoda; class Arachnida; order Araneae; family Salticidae; genus Maratus; species Maratus speculifer. Next base: position 69,905,440 of record OZ025296.1, read on the forward strand.
CAAAAATTTCTGGATACAGAGAAATAACATCTTCGAGGCTATTTATAGCCTGTACTGCTAAATTAATTGAATTATTCTTTTTAACGTCAATTTTTTGAAAGTAAATACCGAGACCCCGAACCCAAATACGTCCCAGTATTGCGTCATATTCGTTAGGAACGACATACAATTCTTTTCGTGACGTTCTGCTTTTGTACGTTACATTTACTTCAACTTTCCCTTCAGATAAAAATATATTACCAGTGCACGACCGAAAAGAGACTGTTGATTTTTGAAGGTTCGCTGAAATGTTCAGTTTATGGAACTGATTTCGTGGAATGAACGTAAATCCTACACACGAATCTACTTCAAAAGTTTGATTTTGTCCTTCTATATTCACAGCGACGAAATATTTATCAACATCTGGAGACCCTTCTTTTCGGTGTTGAAAAATATATATAACCTTATTTACACCAAAATCCGAAAAACGTTCTACAAACCGTGAAACGGTTAATTGATTCGTACGGTTTCGGTTTGAGAAGTTGTATCTGCCTTTTTCTTCTAGCAGAGTTCGAATACATCCTTTTTGTACATGATCTAATTTTTTGCAAGCCCTACATTTCAGTTGATTACAATCTCATTTACAATTTTTAGTTATGTGATTGTCTTTGCCACAACGAAAGCACGTATTCTTTATTTCTAATTTTTCATAGTCGATTTGAGATGAGGCTTTGAACGAAGATTAACACTGGAGCGGATCTGCGAGCACTTTTTTTTAGACTTATCCGAATTTCGTCTGGAAGATCGAGAATTTGAAATCTTGTTATTATCTTCAACTGCATGAGTTTTCTTTGAAAATTCTCGGCTATCTATTTTTGACGCCTCCAATGCAATCGCTTTTCTGGAAATTTCATCAAATGTAATGAAGTCTGACTGCAGAATAGCTTGTTGAATTGCGTTGTCGCGTAGACCTCTAAGAAACTGTGAACGCAAAAATATATCGGCTATTGAAGCCTTACAGTCACACGGCGAAATAAATTCGCAATTTATTATACCACGGCGAAGTACAGCAATACCATAATCGGCAATTGATTGGTTTTCAGCTTGGTAAGTAGAAAGAAATTGATGCTGTGACACAAGAATATTTTTTTTAGGACAAAGGTGCGTTCCAAAAGTCGCTATTATTTCATCGTAAGTCAATTCAGGTGGGGTTTTGGGCGAAACCAAAGCGGCTAACATTTTATAATTAGGTGCACCAGTGTTCTCGCTGACACTTGGCCAACGTTAGTAATTTGGCTAATTAAAAATAAAAAAAAAACATTCACCAAATGAAAAAAAGTATTAGCCAAATAGATTCGCCGTGTAGCACTAAAAAATTATCTTTAATCCTTTAATGTACCCCCTTTTTCTCAATATGCTCTAAAATAACCTGATTTTTTATTACTGCAACACCGATTGTTATTAATCTAAATTCAACTATCTGCTACAAATATGTTAAAAATATGTATATTCTAAATATCTTGAGAAAATATCTCAAGAAAAAAAATTCTAAAACCGATTTAACTCATTAAAATGTTATGAAATAAAACTTCCTAAATCAATTTAGAATTTTATGATATTATACACAATGAAGCTAAAAAATCAAAATATATCATATTCAAATGAACTTTTATTTTTCTGGAATTCTTCGGATTTTCTTAGAAGCTCATACTTCAAATACAGTTTCAGATTTGTACTCTTCAAAACACAGGACAAAAGCACACACACACACACGAAAAAAACAAACAAAAGAAAATAAAAAACGAAAAAGAAAAGAAAGAAAAAACAAAAATTGAGCACTAGCAATTTGGCGAATCTAATCGTTGGTTTACTCGCCAAATGAAGAATTTAATCGCAATTCGACGCAATGGCGAGCGACAGCGAGAACACTGATGGACCTATCGAATTTAGAAATAACTGAGCACTTAATTTACTGCTGAGCATTTAATTCGCTGTTTGAACTAATTTTCTTCATTTCAAGAACGTTTTCAAAGCGTTGTCAGTAATATTTAAATGATTCCTTTTTAGAATCAAATCATTTCAGAATCGGGGCGATGTTCCCTCCGGGCCACTCCCTGAATTCATCACTGGTGGACAGACGGACAGATGGACGGACGAAGTGAACAGCACGGTAGGTGCTACGTATTTATATAATTACGAACGCACCTAAAATAAAAAGAATATTGCCCAGTTAAACTGATGGCACTGAGCTCACAGGCTACGCATACTAATTGTACATTACAGCCTTGTATTTTCGTTAATTCCGTTCGAAAAAAAAAAAAAATTAAGAAGGGGAAACAGCTCTCCCCTTTCTCCTTTTCTATAGGGGGAACTGGGGTACATTGATACAGTTTTTTTCTAAGATTTTTTTTGGTGTCAAGAAAGTAGAAAATTCAAGTTTTTTTTCCATGAGGTGACAGCAAAACTTGTGTAGTATGTTATAAAAATGTACAATCATTGTTTTATATAGTATTTTTGCATGCAATTTTAAAAAAATCAAAAAAAGTCATTTGTATCAATGTGCCCCATCCCCGGGGCAGATTGATACGTTTGAGGAAAATGACGACAAAATAATACCAATGCATATTTTTCATAGATAATGAATTAGAAAACCATTTTATATATATTTATAAAAATTCAAATCACCCACAATTTATTTTTAAGCAATATTAAAGCAATCAAAATTAAATATATTATGACCTGATGTTCTGGCTGTTTCTTGTCTGATTGTTGGCTGTGGTAACTTTGTCATATCTAGCACTTCAACCCCAGCATTATCTTCTTTCTTATGAAAGATGAAAAAATTACCAGTTTTTCTGTTTATAAATAGGTTCATAAACCGAAAATAAAGGATAATTATATTAAAAATTCTGTTTATAATATAAGTATAATTTTCTGTTCTGCAGTTTGTTTCTCTTACTTAACATTTCGCATGTCGAAAATACTTTTTTCTCTGGGGAATCGATATAAATTCGAGATTTGCCAGAATGGCGTCCTTTTCTTTTATTAGTTCTACTAGCACTAGATGCTGGGTAAGTTCCTACGTCTTCTGTTTTCAAAAATACTATAAAATGTTCTAATATAAAGAAATTAGAGCTATTTCACTTCAATAAAAACTAATATTAGAAATTTTTCGTGAAAAAAAAGGTTGGATTAAGGATTGTATGGGAAAAAAAATAATAAAAGATTATGAAAATATGAACTATTAAAGGATTTAGGCTGTATCAATGTGCCCCGTCATAGACTGTATCAATGTGCCCCATACAGCGATTTTGAATAAAATGAGTCTCAAATCCAACACTTCACAATATATCTAACAATAAATAATGAAGAACTGATAAGGAGTAGCTGTACTTACCAGGGAGAGTATTCATTTTGGTTGAAAATACTGGAACAGTTATATAATAGCATTTCAATTGTACAACTCATATTTACTTTTGAACAACAAAAACAATAAATCACCCGTCCCATTTCATCAAACTACTGAATCATTCCAAGATTTTCTGTATGTAGTTGAATACACTAGCATCATCTTTTAGAGCTGTTGTGAAACTTCCTGTAATGACCCTGTGAGCGGTAGAGGGGGTGTATCAATGTGCCCCATGTATCAATGTACCCCAGTTCCCCCTACTTAATCATTGAACTTCCTAAACTATCAAGTACATGCTTTATCATATTAAAAAATCTATATCCAAAATTCAGAGCAAATTGGATAATTCTTAATAAAAACCCATTTAGCATTTATATAATTTAAGAGGAGTTATTCCCCTCTTTTATACTTAACCATTAAATTTCCAAAACTATTCAGAGATTTGAACGAAATCTGACAATTCTGATTGAAAAATCCATTTATGCAAGTTAAGGGGAGGGGCATTAGAACTCCCGTTCCCCCTGTTTATACTTATTCAATGAATACCTAATAACAGCCACGGACTCGCCTCATCAGAATGATCCTATATCTAAATTTTGAACGAAAATTGTTAATTCTGCATGAAAATCCCGTTTATATCAATTAAGGGGAGAGCATGAGCCCCCCCGTTCCCCCTGTTTATACTTATTCAATGAACACCTAATAACAGCCACGGTATCGCCTCATCCGAATGATCCTATATCTAAATTTTGAACGAAAACTGTTAATTCTGCATGAAAATCCCGTTTATATCAATTAAGGGGTGGGGATGAGCCCCCCCCGTTCCCGCTGTTTATACTTATTCAATGAACACATAATAACAGTCACGGAATCGCCTCATCAGAATGATCCTATATCTAAATTTTGGACAAAAACTGTTAATTCTGCATGAAAAACCCATTTATATCCATTAAGGGGAGGGGCATGAGTCCCCCGTTCCCCCTCTCATACATATCGAATGAACTCCAAAAACTAATCAGGGAAGCGCCTAATCAGGATATACCTACTGTGTCTCACAAAAGTGATGGGACACTTGTGCTTTATAAAAAGAAACTGCAATAAAATAAATAAACAAACATGTGCAAAATTTTTTTGGGTGTGTTTCATATTTAAAGTTAGTAACAATTATTACATAACATACATTTTCTCAAAATATTAAAATATTAATTTAGTAAAAATACAATTGTTCAGAACGGAGCAAAAAATGGCTCACATAAGTGATGGGACACTTACTTTTCCATCAAATATTTATCCAAAAATTTTACTTTTTAAAAGGTTTTAATATTTTGTTGGATTTCCTTTTACTTTTAAAACATGATTTCATCTTTTTGGGATTTCTTTTTCTAATTTTTTTTGTGATTTCTGGAGTGATTTTACCCCATTCTTCTTGAAGCACCGATTTTAGTTGTTGTTTTGAAGAAATGGTGTATTTGCGAATTCTTGATTCAATTCTTGCCAAATATTCTCTATGGGATTTAAGTCTGGAGATTGTGGTGATGTTTTTATTATTTCAGGACAGTTATATAGCAACCAGAGTCTAACGTTCAGAGCAGTGTGCTTAGGGTCATTGTCCTGGTAGAATTTAAAATCGTTATGAAGGTTCAATTTTCGTGCTGAAGATTTCAAATTTTGCTTTAAAATATCAATATACTTGTACTGATCCATTATACTGTCAATAAAAACAAGATTACCAACTCCAGCGGACGACATACACCCCCATACCATAACTCTTCCTCCACCATGTTTTACTGTTGGTACCAAGTTCTGTTTGCGAAATTCTTCCCTGGGTTTTCTCCACACCAAGATTCTACCGTCAGAACCAAGTATATTAAATTTACTCTCATCAGCAAATGTAACTTTATTCCAGTAATCAGAATTCTTATTTATGTTGGATTTTGCGAAAGCTAGTCTGAGTTTTCTATTCTTTTCACTTACGAAGAATTTTTTCCTGGCTACTCTACCGTGATATCCAGCAGATCGAATTACCCTTCTAATAGTCTCAGGATTAACAATTATTCCATATAATGCTTGTAAATCAGCAGCAACTTTTGAAGCACTATTTCTTGGATTTTTTTTAATATTTCGAACGATAATTCGCTTTATTCCATTGGATAGCTTTGACGGTCGGCCAGGTCTTCTTTTATCCTGAATCATATGATTCTTTTTATATCGTTTAATGATACTGAAAACTGTTGAACGACTCAAGTTAACTGTTTCAGCAGTTTTTCTAATAGATTTCCCACGTTCAATATGCAAATTAATAACTAATTTTCGAATTTCAGGCGAAGTTTCTTTTCGTTTAGCATTCATGGCTACACAGAGCTAAAAAACACAAAAATTCCAAAACAAATTGGAGAGAAATACTGCAGACGATTTTATAAATTATTGCCAATTGCTTTTAAGTAAAAATAAAACCCCAAAAAATATTTTTATTGCTTATTTCAGACGATTTTCGTTGCATATATAATGGTGTCCCATCACTTATGTGAGATATTTTTTGCTTCGTTCTAAACATTTGTATTTTTATTAAATTAATATTTTAATATTTTGACAAAATGTACGTTATGTAATAATCTTTACTAAATTTAAGTATGAAACACACCCACAAAAAATGTGTACATGTTTTTTTAATTTATTTGATTAGTTTCCTTTTGTAAAGCACAAGTGTCCCATTACTTATGTGAGACACTGTATATACAAAATTTCAAGTGGATCCGATATTTTTATCATGAGTTATCGCGTTATGTACGAACGCACGTACATACAGAACGGACGGGCACATAAGCTCTCAGGCTATGATAGCCTGTGAGCTAAAAAGAAAGAAAAATACGCGGGGAAAAATATTTTAAAAACTTTTTTAATAAAGCAGTAAATGGCTCGCATCATACCTTCAATTATTTTATAGGGATTTCCAAAAATTTTAATTCTGAATTTAATATTTTTAAATGTCATCTTTGGCATTAGTAATTTCATTTAGTCCTGGTAATGTAATTCCGAAAGGTAAAAGATCCGTTATAAAAAAATATTCTACAAGTCAGTGTAACTTGACTGATCTTTTACATATTTCCTGACGCTTGAACTTTTAGATAATTTCCTCAATACGAGAAGTTTCTTGGTTACTGTGAGAATCCTGCGTTATCTATACGAGGTGGAAACCGTCGAAATTCGGCGAAAGAAAGTCTTTAAGAAAGAACTGTTTTATTGATTTATAATAAATTTACAAAATCAGTCACAGTAAAAAATGTATCTTATATTGGTCAATCTAACTCTCAAACGAATATTATTTTAAGCTAAAATTAACAAAATACTATAAAACTCAAGTATCTAAATTAATAAACGAAATAAAATTGAAATTCACCGGATTTTATAACAGACGATATTTTTGGATTATTATACGCATTTTAATTTCTACTTTTTTTTTTCAATTTTAAGAGAAAATGAAGTGATTCTGCTGTCACAATTACAAAATTGGTACTAAAAATTATAAATACATTAATATCTCCAAAGTAAATTTAAATACAACTTTGAAACAAATTGCATTTAAAAAAACATTTTTTTTCTCTATACGATGGTGTAAAAATTTAAAATGTACAATGTTTAGAAGTGTAAAATTTACAGTACCGAAAATTGCAAATTTGAAATTGCATGAAAAAAATGTTGCGTATTTATTTATTTATTTATTTTTTCAATTTTAACAGAAAATGGAGTGATTCTACTGCCACAATTACAAAATTGGTACTAAAAACTAAAAAAAAAAAAAAAAAAAAAAAAAAAAAAATTAATATCTCAAAAATAAATTAAGATACAGCTTTCAAACAAATTGCATTAAAAAGTACATTTTTTTCTCTATATGACGGTGTAAAAATAAAAATGTGCGATGTTTAGAAGTGTAAAATTTGCAGTAGCAAAAATTTCAAAATCGAAATAGCAAGGAAAAGTGTTGCCATACACAAAATGACGTATGCGTTACGCACAGATATGTTTGATATGACCTCAAGAGCGGATCTGGAGAGTCCTCAAGGGGGGGGGGGATTTTAAAAATTTGGAAAATCAAGTCTAATGTACAGGTTGGAGCTCTTTTTTTTTTTTTTTTTTTTTTAATGCAGGTCGTGTGTTTCGTCTACTGTTTTCCTATGGGTCGTGTTTGGATCCGGTTAGCTTTCATTTTTTTGCCCCTGGTCGGGTTAATTTCTACTTGGGTCGTGTTTGGGTCCGGTTAGCTTCCATTTTTTGCCCCTGGTCGGGTTAATTTCTACTTGGATCGTGTTTGGGTCCAGTTAGCTTCCATTTTTTGCTCCTGGTCGGGTTAATTTCTTACTTGGGTCGTGATTGGGTCCAGTTGACTTCTACTCTTTGCTAGGTTCGAGTTTATTTCTGATTTTTTGCTTTTGTGTCGGGTTTGGGCCGGTCGATTACTACATTTTGTTGTTGATCGGGTTGACTTTTACTTTTTAGCTCTGCTTAGCGCGTTTGGGGCAGTTTGACATACAATTCTGATTTGGCGCAGTTTAGGATTTGGTTTTTAATTTTGGGAGAAGAGTTCGGGTTGGCCCGATTTTGATTGGGGTGAGTCCTTTGATAAAATGTTCGTTCTTTTTCGCAATCTTTGTACAAAATTTGCGTCTGTTTTACGATCATTTGTAGAAATTCGTGTTTTCTCCACGATCATTTCACAAAATTTGATGTCCGGTTGGCTTCTATTTTATGCTGCAGGCCGGGTTAATTTTTACTTTTTGTTGTGGGTCGCGTTTGGATCCGGTTAACTTCTACTGTTTGCTGCAGGTCAACTTAATTTCGGATTTTTTCCTATGGATCGGGTCTGGGTCCGGTTAACAACTATATTTTGCTATTGATCGGGTTGACTTTTACTTTTTAGCTGCGCTTAGCACTTCGGGGCAGACTGTTATACATTTCGGATTTGAGTCAGTTACAGATTCGGTTTTTACTCTTGTGAGAATAGTTGACCAAGTTTTGATCGCGATTCTTTTACAAAATTCGCTTTTATCCGTGAATGTGATCCTTTGAAGAAATTAACTTTTTCTCCGTGATTTTTTCACAAAATTTGAGGAATTTTTGCGATTTTTTTGATGAAATTCGTGTTTTTTCCGCAACCCTCTGACGAAATTTGCGTTTTTTTTTTAATGAAGTTTGCCTTTATTTGCGGATATTTGATGAAATTCTCTTTTCTCTGTTCAATAATATTTACGGTTAACAAGTATGAAAGTTTTCAACCCAAGTTGGGCTCGTGGGAAAGAAGTTAGAGGACTGCACGGGTCGCAGTCGAGCTAGTAATGTTTATCATACTATCTAGATCAGAGACGTACCGAACGTTTAGCTGCACGGATCGTGGTCGGGACAATATTGTTTATCATACTATCTAGATCAGAAACGGACCGAATATTTAGCTTTTATTCCGAACTGAGCCACGACCTGAAAATTTTGTTCAATGTAAACTTCTAGGAAAAATGAAATCGAGAGCAGGCTCGGTCTGGAAGAAAAAGAAGCCTGTCCCTACCCGAATCTGCGAAAAAAGCAAGATCAGGACATGACCCGATTCAAAATGAGAGAAAATCTCACCCAATCTGAGTCTCGTGGACTTAAATTGGCGCAACCTTAGATCCGCCGTTGTATGACCTTTGTAATATAGATAGATTAATAGACTAGTTGCACCCGTCAAAATTCGAGGGAAGAGAATATTTTAGATAAGTATGTTACATTTTAAGACTATGAAATAAAGAAAACTGTACAGAAGAAAATGTCAATTTTATCCAGTTTTTCTAAATTTTTATACTGATTAAACGATAGGTTTTTTCTTATTTTTTTAAAGCGTTTTCTTATGTAACACATTAGTTGTTGTGCTACTTTTTAGAAGTGTTTGCACTTTCAAAGTTTTATAAAACGTACTCAAAATATCGTGATACATAACTGGTCGTGGCTAAATATTAGCTCAGATAAATATCATCACAATACAATATTTGTCCTTGTGCTTTATTAATCGTGATACAGTCTGATGATTTTAACCGCATTATGAATTCATAATAATTTTACATTTTAAAGCATTTTACGTAAATTATTTAAACTAAATTACAAGATTTACACAATCATTAAATAAATTTTTGCAGGCTTTTAGAAGGATTGGAGGATTTAGAAAGATTAATTAAATTTGTATTGACAGGGATTTTGTGCAATATTTATAATCCCACTCAAATCTTTTATTTTAAATTGTTTTCTTAGTATTCTATAGAATTACTACGGGGGCTCCGCCCCCTGCTCGCTAAGCTCGCCAACCCCCCCCTCCCCCACGCGTAATCGCTTCGCGATTCCAAGTTGTAGGCTACCCCTGCTTGCTGCGCTCGTTAATACCCCATAGTATGAATAAGCAGTTGCACACCTTTCAAATGATGTGTCACACGACTGGTGTTGTAAAGAAATTAAAAATGTGCCCCCTTCCTGGGGGGCAGAATGGGGGCTTGACAGAGAAGAAATCCAAATATGAATAAGCAGTTGCAGACCTTTCAAATGATGTGTCACATGACTGGTGTTGTAAAGAAATTAAAAATGTGCCCCCCTGGGGGCAGAGTGGGGGGATTACACACAAGACATCCATAATATGAATAAGCAGTTGCAGACCTTTCAAATGATGTGTCAGACGACTCGTGTTGTAAAGAAATTAAAAATGTGCCCCCCTGGGGGGCAGAGTGGGGGGGGTGACACACAAGACATCATTAATATGAATAAGCAGTTGCAGACCTTTCAAATGGTGTGTCACACGACTGGTGTTGTAAAGAAATTAAAAATGGCTCCCCCTGGGGGGGGCAGAGTGTGGAGTGACACACAAGACATCCATAATATGAATAAGCAGTTGCAGACCTTTCAAATGATGTGTCACACGAATGGTGTTGTAAAGAAAATAAAAATGTGCCCCCCTGGGGGGCAGAGTGGGGGTTACACACAAGGCATCCATAATATGAGTAAGCAGTTGCAGACCTTTCAAATGATGTGTCACACGACTGGTGTTGTAAAGAAATTAAAAATGTGCTCCCCCAGGGGGGCAGAGTGGAGGGGGACACACAAGACATCCATAATGGGAAAAGACAGTTTCAGACCTTTCTAAAGACATGCAACATAAGTGCTGTGGATAAAAATTAAAAAAGTTCCCCTTTGGGGGGGGGGGCAAAGTGGGGTGCGGCGCCCCAAACATGCATAATTGGAATGAGCAGCTACAGTTTTTTAAAACTATATGGGGGCTCAGCCCCCCTGCTCGCTACGCTCGCCAACCTCCCGTGTAATCGCTTCGCGATTCCAAGTTGTAGGCTACCCCTGCTTGCTGCGCTTGCCAATACCCCATGGAATCGCTACGCGATTCCGTTCGGTATTGCTTTGCAATCCAAGGAGTGGTCGACCCGGATGCGTTATTTCGAGAAATCTTACACATCAGCATCATTCCAGGAGTCATTCCTTTTAAGGCTAGTTTTTTTTTTTTTTTTAATTTCTATAGAAGGATAAAATGCACAAATATGAAATTCTTATAATATAAATGTAGAATTATTTCCGAATTTAAAAATCCCCCCTCCTCCCTCAGTGCCAAGAAAGCTGAAAAGATACAAAGCTAAAAAGAAATCATCCTTTTAAAAATAATTTTGTTTTTTGAAACTAATTACGCTTTTGGAACAAAATAAAGTAATATATCTGCGCAACTCTTTCTAAACAGTATTACAACTAGTTGACATATTAATAGGAATTTTATAATAAGTAATTTTTTATTGTATATTTGTTTATGTTGATGTTGATTGCAACAATATTTCCTTGGTTGCTATAGTTTCTAAGGTATTTATGTTTCATTCGGTTTTTTTTTCTATGTTTTGTATTTTCGACAAGTTCAAATAACTATTGTGATGTTAACATTTAAAAAAAAAAAAAAAAGAAAGAAAATATAATTATTTCGACTTTTAAAATAAACACTCGACCACAACAGTTTTGGCAACGAGGTGAAAAATGTGACTTATCTTTATGATAAAATCAACATATATTTTATGTTTCAACTGTGATATATGAAATTCTATTCATTGACTTTGAATTACATTTTACTTTGAGATACGTTGCATTAGTTTTTCAATATTAATTTCGAATTTTATTTTGATAATGGATCCTGGTCAATTTAAAGAATTTATGTCTGCATTTCAAGCGCAATAAAAACAATTTTTGGAAAAAACCTTTTCCCGTATCAGTTTCAAATGCGCCGGGAATTAATAGTTCAAATACGCAAGCAGTAAATCGGTTTTGTTTCAAACATTTGAAAATTATCAAATGTCCTCCCCCCCCTGAAAACTTTGAGATTTTGTGTTTTTAACGGTAAAAAAGTGCAATTTCCCCCCAGAACTCTATTGTGACCCCCCCCCCCAGAGCCACAGAAGTCCCTCCCGGAGAAAAGTGTTTGAATTCAACACTGCTGTCCATATATAACAAAGCAAAAATTATCCAACGGAATCATTTGAGATTTGAAATTTATAATTTTTAAATCGGATATATAGTTTAATAACAGAGAAAATCAAAATATTCTGTTACATTACGGCCAATAGGAAAAATAGTATCAAGTGCATTTTAATGATTCTACACTGTTTCGAACACAATAAAATTGATATGCATCTATGAATTCTATAACATACATACTGTAAAATCAGTGTTGCAAAGAGTATTTGGTATATTCATTTACCAGGGATACACAAAATTATCAATATAACATAATGATATACGAGGCAATATTGTTTGGGGCGCGTTTTAATTATGTTAAACTGGTTCGCATTTTATGAAATTGATATACGTTGATGAGGCTTACTACAAGTTACTTCCTGCATAATAGAAGCAGATAGTATTTACAGGGACACACAAAAGATTTCGAATACTATACTGTATCCAAAGTACTGTATACTATTACACCAAGATCTGAATATTTTAAAAACTTCGTTATAATACAAATGCACCTCATTTGCTATGTTTGATGTGAAAATTCCAACTTGTTCTATCTCATTTATTTTTTTCCCTCAAATAGATATTGTTTTCCTAATTAAATCGGAGATTCAGAAAGTAAAAATTACTGTATTTTCTTTATTTTGTTGAAAAGAAGCTAAGGTACACTTGAAAAATGTCAGATATTTCTGAATATACAAAAATGCACTGTAATCAAAAACGAAAATATACAGTAACCTCTTCTAACTCACCTAAGGTTTCTAAAACCGTTCCTTTACCTTTAAAATTCCCAGAAAACTATTTGTTTTCGAAATTTAAAGAAGAATTTACAAAAATTAATTTTTATTAGCTGCCCGTCCGTTTCGGAAACCTTTCTAAGTAGTATTTACAGTACAATAATCACTTTTCTCAAATCAAAATATCACTTTTTCGGATTCTACCAATTCATACGAAAATATTTTGATATTCAGAGAATATGTTTAATAGACAAACATACAATATTAACAGTATTAACATTATGAAAATTAACATTGTTTCACTACAATTGCATGCACAAAATCAGTTATGCAGCTGTTAATTTCCATATTAATGTTAATACTGTTAATATTATATGCTTGTCCATTAAACATGTTCTCTGAATATCAAAATATTTTCGTATGAATTGATAGATTCCGAAAAAGTAATTTTTTGATTTGAGAAAAATGATTATTGTACTGTAAAAGCTACTTAGAAACGTTTCCGAAAAGGACGGGCAGCTAATAAAAATTAATTTTTATAAATTCTTCTTTAAATTTCGAAAACAAACAGTTTTCTGGGATTTTTGAAGGTAAAGGAACGGTTTTAGAAACCTTAGGTGAGTTAGAAGAGGTTACTGTATATTTTCTTTTTTGATTACAGTGCATTTTTGTATATTCAGAAACATCTGACATTTTTTACAGTGTATTTAAGAGGAATAACTGCATAATAGATAATATTTTCTATGTGATTTACTTAATTTACATAAAATGATTAAAACATCCATACAAAGAAAAAAAATGTTTAGTTTGGAGAAAATACGAAAATCGCCCATCTTTTTGTGACTTTGTGAAAATTTCGATCATTACAAGAAGACTCGTACGCTTCAGGGAATTTTCCAGGAGAAATATCAGTATTTTTTTTTTTTTTTTTTGTAAAAAAATATATTTAGTTTAACGCGAAATTTCGCCTTATTTAATGAGGAATTTTCTGTAAGAAAATACTGGTAACGAAGAGTTTCCTGATCGGAGAATTCTAAGAGGCGTATGAACCCTGTCATTATATAAAGTTTGATTAATTTTATGTTATTTTTTACTTTATTCAGGGCCGTGCGAAGCGGGGGCTCCGGGGGGCGGTCGCCCTTTGCGCGGAAATTGAGGGGGCGCCAAATTTATACTTCTTACCTGGCTTCTTTTCTTGTTTAAAAAAAAAAAAGAAAAAAAATAGTATATACTGGAAATTTTTCGTGACAAACATATTTTCTCAAAATAGCATGCCTGCATGCGACTTCTTTCTTGGAATCCAAAAGAGGTTACAAACTGTTATACTGTACTGCAGATACATTTATTATATATTTTTTTCTAGATACCCTTTGTCAAAATATAACTGAAATTTTATTTTATATCATTCAATTGTTAAAATTAAATCTTTTTAAAGCTGTAAAGTAAAAGCGAAATATGTATTCAATAGAATTTTTATTTGTGTTTCCACACTTTTCAATTTTGTGACAACTGTTGCAAAGAAAAATGTGTGTATGTCTGTGTGTGTATAAGGGGGGGGGGGGGCGCCAAATTGAAACTTTGCCCCGGGCGCAGTTTTCTCTTAGCACGCCGCTGCCCACTGGTCGTTACGTAACAGAAAATTTTTGATCGTCCCTGTAATTAAACTAAACAGCCGATTTTCATAATATTTGAAATGACTCTGTAAAATTTTGCAATAATTATATAGTTAAAATATCAAAGCATTCGGCTGGGTAGTTTTTGCTCTGTTATGGACACTCTGTTATATCTTATATTATAAAGGCCAAACGTATCTGTGCTTAACGCATACGTCATTTTGCGAATGGCAACACTCTGAAATTTGAAATGAAATTTCAGTATTGCAATTTTTGATACTACAAATTTTTAAACTTCTAAATATTGTGCGTTTTAAATATTTATATTATCGTGTAGGGGGAAAAATGTACTTTTAAATGAAATTTGTTTGAAAACTGTATCTTAATTTGTTTTTGAAATATTAATTTTTTGTAGTTTTTAATACCGCTTTTCTAATCATGGCAACATAAGTACTCCATTTCTATTTAAAGCAAAGGAAAAAAGGGAAAAAAATTGATTACTGTATCTTTATGTTGTCATTTTCTCCTTAAAAGGGAAAAAAATTAAATTTAAATATTTTCTATTATAAAACCCGGGGAATTTTACATTTACATTCGCAAAATTTGATTTACACGTAGAAGAATATCAACAGTTAAATATCTGTTTCAGCTAATAGCATTGGAGACTTCAAGTTTTAAATCAAAATTATCAAATTAAAAGGCCAATTTTTTTGAAAAGGTGAATACAGATACGAAACGTGCATTTGTAAATTTTGATATGGTTAAAATGGTACCGGGTTTAGATTTAATGGGAAAAAATTCTATGATTGATTCTAAGTTGAATAAATTTTGCTTTTTTTCATTTTTGAATGCTAGCATAAGAACCTTAATTGATAACTTCATCATAATAACAGATCTTTATTATTTTTTACTGCTTACATGTACGATTAAAGTTTAATTTTAACAATTTCTACGACTGCGTTTTATAGAAATAGTATTTTGTAAATTTCACATTAAATATATCTTTTTTTAAGATTTAGACTTACCAATATAAAATGCATTTTTTACTATAACTAATTTTGTAGGTTTATTATAAAAGGTTTATTATGGAACAGTTCCTTTTTAAATATTTTCTTTCGTCGAATTTCGACTGGTTCTACCTTGTGTATATAAGGACAGAAGGACTAAACGATAACTATAGGTGCGACGTATTTATATAATTACGAACGCATCTAATAATAAAAGAAATAATTCTCTTCTATTTTAACACTTTTGCACGCTTTAATCGTTTAGAGTTTTTTTTTTTTTTTTTTTTAATAGCAATAACTTTTTTAACTATCACTACTATTTCAAAATAAAATCTTGATTTATTTTTCAAATGTTCTAGAAAATGTACTACAAAGATTTTGTTCTAAAATAATAATTATCAAAGCTTACTTAATACTGAAATAGCTTTGTGGAATCTCAGCGCAAAATGAGCGAAAATGATTAATAGATTATTTGAGGCTCGAACAGGTTTCACTGTACTTATAATTACTAATAACGAACATAGATGGCGCCACAATTTCCAATCTTTCTCCATTTGAAATTGGAACTTTTACACATTGGCGCACCCATGGGGGCACCCATTACCCCGAAACTAGAGTAAGGAAAGAATGATATAAATTTTCTTAAATTTATAAAAAGTCATTTTAATTATTTTTAATAGGTTTTTTTAGGAAAATGAAAGTTTTGGAAAATATTAATTTGATTAGTTTTACTTATTTTCAAGTTTCTTATTAAATTTAATGTTTTAGCATGTTTAATGTATGGCAGTTATATATATATATCTATTTTGAAATCATATTTGACGGAAGGGGTGAGGAAAGGAAGGAGTAAACATATATTTATCTATTTGGATACATTAATCTTTTACAGCTGTACCACGGCCGTAGCTAGATGTGAACAATAGGGGGGGGGGGGGGGGGAGGGCGCACAAGAAAATGTAGGGTGGGGGGGGGGCTAATAATTTTTTCTCTCTCTCTCTGACACAGGAAGATAAATTAGTGCATATTCACATTGTAGATGCACTCAATTTTCTGTTTTTTTTAAAAAACAATAGATTTTGCATAACAAGCCTTCAAAGTTGACACTTTTGAGCACATTTCCCGACGAAAGCAGAAAAACCGGTCGAAAAGCAAGAGAAAAACGGGTGATCAAGTGATCGAAATATCTTAGAACTGGATAGGTAATTTAATTATCATGAAATGGAAAAATAAGCTCGATTCGAAATAGCTTCCATAGTCAGGCATTCCAATTGTATATATTTTTGTTAAAAAATAAATTTGTAAATGTGTCAAAACGTTTTGCGCTTGTTGAGCGGAGCAGTTAAGAACACCCTTAAAGATAACAAAAAAATTTTATTAACATTATACATATTCACTACCTAAGATTTGTATTTTAAGTTTACAAAAACAAAATAAAGGTGTGTGTGTATTTGAGGAGGGGGTGATATTCAGTATCGTGATAGGAGTCTCAAAATTTCCATTAACGTAAGGCAAAATTCCCAGTAACCCCGGGCCCCAGAAGTGCTTAATCCGAATCTGGATATAAGATATAATCGGGGCGAAGACCATCGTTTTGGTACTATTGCATTTGAAATCGATTCAGTAGCTCTATAGAGATTAGACCCTACAAATAAAAAAACTTTATCTCTTTACAAATATAGGTATAGAAGTATAAATGTTATACGTTTTAGCGTATTTTTCAACCTAATTATTATTTAGTTACTGCTGATAAAAGAGTGATGCACAAGAGCAATCATCTGAATTTCAATTGCAGCGAATATAGTACCATATACACGTAAAACATATCACAGAAATAGTATATCTTTGATAGCGTAAAATAATACATTTTTGTAACATTTTTAATAATCTAAAAATACACCTTTTTTTTTTTTTTTTTTTTTTTGGTAAAGGGCAAAAGTAAAAAATCTGTACCAAACTAACAAATTTTGTGTCATTGGTTGTTATGAGAAGTAGTTACAGTGGCTTTTGTTAAGCGCAAACGACTGACTACTGATAGTCTTAATAAGTGTCAAACAAATATACTAGCCCCCCCCCCCCCAAAGAGAAATCCTGGGTGCGCCACTGCTTTTACATTCCAATTATTGAAGATTGAAGAAATGTTTCTTTTACTATTTTATTCCAGCACAATGACGGATCTAAGGGGGGGGGACGATGGGGCAATCGCCCCTCCCCCCCTTGAGCAGAATAAAGGATCTGCAGAACGACATTAGATGCAAGCACGGAAAAGCTGTTGGTCCTAAACTCGAGACCGGGGTCGGGTCGCTCCGTGTCGGGCGTGTCGGGTCACGCCAACTTTAATTTATTATATTGGGACTGGGTCAGGTCTTCACGTTTCCATACCAGGGTCGGGTGTTATTTTTTTCTGCAGAGCAAGACCGAGCCACACTGTTTTTTCCAGGTCGTGTCTGGAGTGGACTTCCTTCCTACAAGAGGTATACACGGGCCAAAATTTTCGGGCCAAAACCCAACCTCCGTGCGGTATAAAGGCTAAACGCTCGATCTGGGATCGACACAGCCCGTATGCTGTGGCGGTTCTAAGAGGCGGGGGAGGGGGCGAAGTCCCCCCCATGGGCTTATAAAGAGTTTACAAAGTGACATTATGCATCCTCACGAGAAATAACTTGGGGCGAAGCTCGAGCCCGTTACGGCCTGGCACGGGTCGCGCCAGTTTAAGTCCCGAGACTCGGACTGGGTAAGGTTTTCTCTAATTTTGAACCAGGTCGTGTCCTGATCTTGCTTTTTTTTTGCAGATTCGGGTGGGGATAGGTTTCTTTTTCTTGCAGACCGGGCCTGGTCTTGATTTCATTTTTCCTAAAAGTTTGTATTGAACAAAATTTCCATATTTGCGCGACCCGTGCAGCTGAACGTTCGATACGTGTTTGATCTAGATGGTATGATAAACATTACTGGCTCAACCGTGACTCGCGCACTCCTCTAAATTCTTTCCCACGAGCACAAGTTGGGTTGAAAACTTTCTTACTTGTTAATCGTAAAAAATATTAAAGAGAGAAAACACGAATTTCATCAAATAGCCGCAAATAAAGGCAAACTTCATTATAGAAACGCGAATTTCATCAGAGAGGGTTGCGAAAAAAACACGAATTTCATCAAAAGGTCACAAAAAATCCTCAAATTTTGAGAAAGGATCACGGAGAAAACGTGAATTTCATCAAAGGATCACATTCACGGATAAAAGCGAATATCGTTAAAGGATCGCTGAAAAACGCAAATTTCGTCAGAGGATCGCAATCAAAACTGGATCAACCATTTTCGCAAGAGTAAAAACCGAATCTGTAACTGATTCAAATCCGAAACGTATATGACAATCTGTCCCAATGCGCTAAGCGCAGCTAAAAAGTAAAAGTCAACCCGACCAATAGCAAAATATAGTAGTTAAGCGGACCCAGACCCGACCCGAAGCAAAAAATCAGAAATTAACTTGACCCTCAGTAAACAGTAGAAGTTGCAAAACGTAAGCGGCTCAAAACACGACCCACAATAAAAAGTAAAAATTAACCCGACCAGCAGCAACAAATGGAAGCCAACCGGACATCGAATTTTGTGAAATGATCGTAGAGAAAACACGAATTTCTTCAAAGGATCGTGAAACAGACGCACATTTCGTCCAAAGATTGCGAAAAAGAACGAAAATTTTATCAAAGGCCTCACTCCAATCAAAATCGAGTCAACCCGAATCCTTCTCCCAAAAGTAAAAACCAAATCCTAAACTGCCCCAAATCAGAATTGTATGTCAAACTGCCCCAAATGCGCTAAGAACAGCTAAAAAGTAAAAGTCAACCCGACAAACAACAAAATTTAGAAGTCAACCGGACTCAAACACGACCCAAGTAGAAATTAACCCGACCAGGAGCAAAAAATGGAAGCCAACTGGACCCAAACCCGACCCACAGCAAAAAAGTAAACGAAACATAAAACGAAACGAAAAAAAACCAGCATTAAAAAAATGAGCTCCGACATGTGCATCAGGCTGAAGTTTCCAAATTTCTAAAATCGTCCCCCGTTCAGGACTCTTCAGATCCACCCTTGTTCCAGCATTGATCGAGAATGCATTACATGCATGCAAGTTTTTAGAGCCACACACACATATATAATAAAACGTTTAAAAAATATATTTAGAAGTATTGGCGCTGCGCTGCAAATTGCTGATTTTCCCCACTAAATTTTAATAGGATTCTTTGCCTTATTAAATTTCAGAAATTCTGTCTTTAAGTTATTTAAAATAAGATGAGGAATACTATAAGAAACTTAATGGCAGCAATTATAGAAGAAAATATTGTAATCGAAATTTTTTTTTTTTTTTCTAGACTTTCGATTTTCGACGGATTTACACGTTTTAGGGGGCCAGAAATTCCAAAAGACATGTTTTTACAAAATGTCTGTCTGTCCGTGTGTGTATGTCTGAGTGTGTGTCCGTATGTCGCTATTCTACTATCAAAAATGTATGAAGATATCCATAGAATTGAACCAATTTTTTTGTGAATGTTTTTGGCTGTGGGAAACAGGTTCTCTTTCAATTTTGAAATAGTCTGCCGGAAGAGGGCGCTGCAATAGCAATTTTTGTGCCATTTTCAATATTTTACCACAGCAAAGCGTATGAAGTTATGCATAGAATTGAATGAAATTTTTTGTATAAGTGTTTGACTATGGTCAGCGGACCCTCCCTGATTTTGAAAAAAATCCGCCGGAAGGAGGCGCTATAATCGCGATGTCTGTACTATTTTGTTTATTTTACCATTAAAAAGTGTTTGATGTTATGCATAGAACTGAACTGAACTAAATATTTTGTGTATGATTTTTTTGGAGTATGGCGAGTAGATCCTTCCTGAATTTGAAAAAAATCTGCCTATTGTTCTATTGTTCATCGGCTCGTGCAGAGACGGAAACTCGTTTTTATTCCGATTAACTGACAGAAGCAGAAATTTAAGATGCAAATCCTAGTTGGTATAGTATTGAATTAATAATATTAACGGGCATTAGCATGTGTAACTAAATTATGAGATATTAAAATGTACGTTTGAGATAGAAGAAAGTTTTGCGATTGGCAAATCCAACTAGTTAAATTTCTAGTGCTTATCTTTAATATCTGAGGCAATAAAAATAAACATAAGGATTGCATTTTTTTTTTTTTTTTGAACCAATAACCTCAATTAGTATCGTAGACATAAATTTTTGTTTCATGAGGGGTTAAAAGGGGATGGCGGTTACGAGGGAATATAGAAATGAGTAAAATGTTCTTATAATTAATTTAAAACTCTCATTTCATACTGGCTGTTCTTATAGACCCAATGTTATAAAGAAGACTATAAGGTAACATCAAATTTGGCTATTCATATTTTTGGTTCATATTTTTACCCACTCGATATTTTTGGTATAAAAGATAACGAAACTTCTAATCAGCTCGTCATAGCTGAGGAAGGGGGGTGCTTGTCATAGCAAAATCATACATTGTGCTGTAAATACCTGTTAATTTTTCAATCTGTTCTTATTAATTGTCACATGATTATATTTGTTATCATTAATGGCGATTACTGAATTTGGATAGTGATCAATTTAATTTTTAACGGAAGAATGCGGAATCGTAATTTTCATCATTAACTAAGAAATCAAATAATTCGATTGAGCCTAAGCAAATCGTTAATCATGATTAAATGCTCATTAATTAACTTTAACCTTTAATCGGATTGCCAGACCCTGCACTTTTCACTGCAGGTCATTATAGGAAAGCAAAATGGTGTCTGACACCACATAGTTTTTAAAACCAAACTTACTTTATTTTTTAAGGATCAAACAGTGTTTTTATAGACTTAATTCTGTAAAAATAGTTTTGCAGCAATTGTAGTAAAACCGCAGGGAAAAAAACCGTTGAAATTTCTTTTCCTTCGGTGTGCGTAGCGTGAATCACAAACAGTTTTCTAGAAAAGTTCTGCGATCCCTTTCGAATAAGTATTTGAGTGCGTAATCATATTTTCGAAACAAGATTATTTTTTCTATAAAGTATGTTTCTGCAATCCTTTTAACCATTTAAGAGGCAAGTGAGCGGCACTCCATAATTTTTAAGTTTGTAAATAAAGTTATTTAATTTTTATAATCAATGAGCGTTTTTATAGTCTTAATTCAGTAAAACTAGTTTTGCAGCTATTATAGTAAAACCGCAGGAGAAAAAAATTCCGTTGAAATTTCTGTGACACACAAACAGTTTTCAAGGAAAGTTCTACAATCCCTTTCGAATAAGTATTTGAGTGCGTAATCATAACTTCGTAACAAGATTATTTTTCCTATAAAGGTTGTTTCTGCAATCCTTTTAACCATTTAAGAGGCAAGTGAGCGACACTTCATAATTTTTAAGTTTGTAACTAAAGTTATTTTTTAAAAATAATCAATCAGAGTTTTTCTTGTCTTAACCTTCCCACTGCTGCGACCGGATATATCCATTCACTAGGCTGCAAGTTTCACTGCAGTTGAAGCTTTATTTAAATAAATATAATTCTACAAATATAATCCAGTTTTAAGAAATTAAGTTATGATTGATACTTTCAAGTCTTATAAGCATATACGTAACAAAAAAATTATACCTTGATAGAAAATCTCTCTAATATTAACATTTAAAATAAATTGAAGAGAAAAAAAAAACATTACAATTTTGCCCTTTTGCTCGGCGGTCACGGGGTTAATTCTGTAAAACTAGTTTTGCAGCAATAATAGTAAAACCGCAGGAGAAAAAAATTCTGTTGAAATTTCTTTTCCTTCCGTGCGCGTAGCGTGACTCACAAACAGTTTTCTAGAAAAGTTCTGCGATCCCTTTCGAATAAGTATTTGAGTGCTTAATCATATTTTCGAAACAAGATTATTTTTTCTATAAAGGTTCTTTCTGCAATCCTTTTAACAGGCAAGTGAGCGACACTCTTTAGTTTTTAAGTTTGTAACTAAAGTTATTTTATTTTTAATAATCAATCAGCGTTTTTATAGTCTTAATTCTGTAAAACTAGTTTTGCAGCAATAATAGTAAAACCGCAGGGAAAAAAAATCCGTTGAAATTTATTTTCCTTTGGTGTGCGTAGTGTGATTCACAAACAGTTTTCAAGGAAAATTCTGCAATCCCTTTGGAATAAGTATTCGAGTACGTAATCATATTTTCGAAAAAATATTATTTTTTCCTATAAAGGTTGTTTCTGCAATCCTTTTAACCATTTAAGAGGCAAGTGAGTGACACTCCATAATTTTTAAGTTTGTAACTAAAGTTATTTTATTTTTAATAATCAATCAGCGTTTTTATAGTCTTAACCTTCCCACTGCTGCGACCGGATATATCCATTCACTAGGCTGCAAGTTTCACTGCATTTGAAGCTTTATTTAAATTAATATAATTCTACAAATATAATCCAGTTTTAAGAAATTAAGTTATGATTGATACTTTCAAGTCTTATAAGCATATACGTAACAAAAAAATTATACCATGATAGAAAATCTCTCTTTTATTAACATTTAAAATAAATTGAAGAGAAAAAAAATTACAATTTTGTCCTTTTGCTCGGCGGTCACGGGTTAATTCTGTAAAACTAGTCTTGCAGCAATAATAGTAAAACTGCAGAAGAAAAAATTTCCGTTAAAATTTCTGTTCCTTCGGTGTGCGTAGTGTGACTCACAAACAGTTTTCTAGAAAAGTTCGGCGATCCCTTTCGATAACAATAATTACAATCAACGTTTAACACACAATACACAAACACACACCACATACGTATACGTTTCGCGAGCACCAGGGCTCGCTTCCCCAGTGTATAAAATTTAAAATGTTAAGTATCCTGAATTATAGCGCGTAGTAACGATAATTTGCAGTTATGTATACACTTTGAAAGACGTTTTGTCAGATGGAGGTTAAAACTTAAGTGAATAAAACTAGGGATGACGCCACGTTGTTTACAAGTACATAAAAAATGTAGATGATTCAAAAATTTCTCACGCTTTAATCTCAGTTTATGAAAACGATTGAGATGCGACATTGTAAAATAAGTTAGAAAAAAACAAATAGGTCCGTTGAAACCAAAGATAATAGCTAAAACCTTGTGTGGAAATTACAATAATTACAATCAACGTTTAACACACAATACACAAACACACACCACATACGTATACGTTTCGCGAGCACCAGGGCTCGCTTCCTCAGTGTATAAAATTTAAAATGTTAAGTATCCTGAATTATAGCGCGTAGTAACGATAATTTGCAGTTATGTATACACTTTGAAAGACGTTTTGTCAGATGGAGGTTAAAACTTAAGTGAATAAAACTCGGGATGACGCCACGTTGTTTACAAGTACATAAAAAATGTAGATGATTCAAAAATTTCTCACGCTTTAATCTCAGTTTATGAAAACGATTGAGATGCGACATTGTAAAATAAGTTAGAAAAAAACAAATAGGTCCGTTGAAACCAAAGATAATAGCTAAAACCTTGTGTGGAAATTACAATAATTACAATCAACGTTTAACACACAATACACAAACACACACCACATACGTATACGTTTCGCGAGCACCAGGGCTCGCTTCCTCAGTGTATAAAATTTAAAATGTTAAGTATCCTGAATTATAGCGCGTAGTAACGATAATTTGCAGTTATGTATACACTTTGAAAGACGTTTTGTCAGATGGAGGTTAAAACTTAAGTGAATAAAACTAGGGATGACGCCACGTTGTTTACAAGTACATAAAAAATGTAGATGATTCAAAAATTTCTCACGCTTTAATTTCAGTTTATGAAAACGATTGAGATGCGACATTGTAAAATAAGTTAGAAAAAAACAAATAGGTCCGTTGAAACCAAAGATAATAGCTAAAACCTTGTGTGGAAATTACAATAATTACAATCAACGTTTAACACACAATACACAAACACACACCACATACGTATACGTTTCGCGAGCACCAGGGCTCGCTTCCTCAGTGTATAAAATTTAAAATGTTAAGTATCCTGAATTATAGCGCGTAGTAACGATAATTTGCAGTTATGTATACACTTTGAAAGACGTTTTGTCAGATGGAGGTTAAAACTTAAGTGAATAAAACTAGGGATGACGCCACGTTGTTTACAAGTACATAAAAAATGTAGATGATTCAAAAATTTCTCACGCTTTAATCTCAGTTTATGAAAACGATTGAGATGCGACATTGTAAAATAAGTTAGAAAAAAACAAATAGGTCCGTTGAAACCAAAGATAATAGCTAAAACCTTGTGTGGAAATTACAATAATTACAATCAACGTTTAACACACAATACACAAACACACACCACATACGTATACGTTTCGCGAGCACCAGGGCTCGCTTCCTCAGTGTATAAAATTTAAAATGTTAAGTATCCTGAATTATAGCGCGTAGTAACGATAATTTGCAGTTATGTATACACTTTGAAAGACGTTTTGTCAGATGGAGGTTAAAACTTAAGTGAATAAAACTAGGGATGACGCCACGTTGTTTACAAGTACATGAAAAATGTAGATGATTCAAAAATTTCTCACGCTTTAATCTCAGTTTATGAAAACGATTGAGATGCGACATTGTAAAATAAGTTAGAAAAAAACAAATAGGTCCGTTGAAACCAAAGATAATAGCTAAAACCTTGTGTGGAAATTACAATAATTATAATCAACGTTTAACACACAATACACAAACACACACCACATACATATACGTTTCGCGAGCACCAGGGCTCGCTCATGCGTAATCATATTTTCGAAACAAGATTATTTTTTCTGTAAAGGTTCTTCCTGCAATCCTTTTAACTGGCAAGTGAGCGACACTCCATAATTTTTAAGTTTGTAACTAAAGTTATTTTATTTTTAATAATCAATCAGCGTTTTTATAGTCTTAATTCTGTAAAACTAGTTTTGCAGCAATAATGGTAAAACCACAGGAGAAAAAAAAAATCCGTTGAAATTTATTTTCTTTCGGTGTGCGTAGTGTGACTCACAAACAGTTTTCAAGGAAAGTTCTGCAATCCCTTTCGAATAAGTATTTGACATTTGAATGCGTAATCATATTTTCGAAGCAATATTATTCTATAAAGGTTGTTTCTGCAATCCTTTGACTATTTAAGAGGCAAGTGAGCGACACTCCATGATTTTTAAGTTTGTAACTAAAGTTACACTGGTTTCCAAAAATTAAGGAAAATTCACAAAAATAGCGATAATTCAAAATATTACATGTAGATTTTAATGAAACTCAGCCGCAATATACAACGCATTGTAAAGTATAAAATAACATGAAAAGAAATTACCAGACAATTGTGGTGTTTCAAAAAATAACATAATTATCAAATTAATAAAATCAGTTTGCCAGTTTGGTATAGGAAATGTACCTTTAATATGCCGTATGATCACTCCTAGTAGCAATATAGCACATACAGCGATGTGTCATACTGTTAACTATGCGGTCGATGAGTTCGCTGGGAAGTAAGAGCCATTGCTCTTCCAAAGTAGTTGTACACGTGGCAAGGGTCTGGGGAGGGAGATTGAGGGCAGCAACACGTCTCCCTAAAGCATCCCAAACATGCTCGATAGGATTCAAGTCCGGTGATCCAGTTGGCCATTCCAAGCGTTGAATTAACTGGTGCTGAAATTAATCTCCCTCGATGCGAGCCCTGTGCGGTCTAGCGTTGTCATCCTGTAACAGGAAAT
This sequence comes from Maratus speculifer, assembly GCA_964019185.1. Lineage (NCBI taxonomy): Eukaryota > Metazoa > Arthropoda > Arachnida > Araneae > Salticidae > Maratus > Maratus speculifer. Next base: position 69,931,421 of record OZ025296.1, read on the forward strand.
CTTTACCTATTGCACTGGCATAAGGTCACACATAAGTATCAAGGATGTCATCTCTATAGACGTGAGCATTCACGGTTCCATGTGAAAAGACATGGAGGTCTGTGCGTCAACCCAAAGAGATACCACCCCAAACGCAGACACTGCCTCCTCCGTATGAATCTCTTTCACGAATGTTTGATGGATGATAGCGTGTTTCCTGTTCTCTCCAAATCAAAAAACGCCTACTATTGCTTTAAAGGCTAAACCGGGACTCATCCGTGAGAAGAACACCCCTTGATTGATCAAGCGTCCAGTGGACATGTTGACGTGCCCACATCAAACGTTCTCTCCGGTGACGTGAGGTGAGCGGCACACAAATTGCTGGTCGCCTCGCGTAAAGTCCACCTTCGTGAAGCCTTCTACGCACAGTAGACATTGACACCAACCTTCCAGTGGCTGCAACAAGGCAGGATCTAAGGTGAGATGATTTTTCGGTTCTATTCCATCGTACACATAACTGCAAATATCGGTCATCGGCGCTTGTCGAAACCCTTGGATGTCCTTGGCTGAACCTCCTTGAACCCGAACCAGTGGTTTGAAATCGTTGCTAAAGTTTATGAACCACCGAAGGACTCACATTTAGCCATCTAGCAACCTCTGCCTGACTTTGTCCTGCCTCCAATCTCCCAATAGCTCCAAATCGAAGTTCTGCTGACAAATTATGCCTCGAGGTCATTTTAATGATTTGGCTATCCTAGATTTATAATATCACTATCATAACGACAACTGCAGCCTTACTTTCTAAAGAGCATTTTTATGTGCCTCACGGATGACACAATGCGATTGCAGCGCCACTAATTTGCATTTGGTATTTTTATTCAGCATCTTTTATTTAACAATATATGCAAATTTCAGACAGACTGATTTCTTTTTGAATGAGTTATCGCTATTTTTGTGATTTTTCCTTAATTTTTGGAAATCAGTGTATTTAATTTTTATAATCGATGAGCGTTTTTATAGTCTTAATTCTGTAAAACTAGTTTTGCAGCAATAATAGTAAAACCGCAGGAGAAAAAAATTCTGTTGAAATTTCTTTTCCTTCGGTGCGTTTAATGTGACTCACAAACAGTTTTCAAGGAAAGTTCTACAATCCCTTTTGAATAAGTATTTGAGTGCGTAATAATATTTTCGTAACAAGATTATTTTTCCTATAAAGGTTGTTTCTGCAATCCTTTTAACCATTTAAGGGAGACCCGTACCCCATTTTCGGCCAAAAATCATCAAAAGTTCAAAAATTTTTTTATCTCAGAAAAGGATAAAATACATATTTGCGAATATCCATGCAAAATTTCAGAACTCGGGGACACTTAGAACAGGTAGAAAATGAGCTTTTTTAATTGTACTCACTATAGAGTTTAAAGGACTAGCGGCTATTTAAAACGTGTTTTCCTGAAAATGACTTTTTTCATATTTTGCTAAGTTCAAAGTACTAAGGCTCAGTGGTAAAATGATTTAGAAACAAAGTGTTTATGTTTTTAGAATCTTAAAAAAATTTGCAACAAAAGTAAGGAGAGATATTTTTTTTAACTACTTCTGAAAATTTTACATAAATTGGTAAACATGAAAATTATAACGAATTTAAGGAAATTTACCATGCGCATTTTTTTTTTTTTTTTTTTTTTTTTTTTTTTTTTTTTTTTTTTAGCCGATTAAAGTAGAAAATTAAAAATATCTCTCCTTAGTTCTTTTCTATGTACTATAACACTATTTAAGAAATTTTAGTAGCACCAAAATATTGAAAATTGAATGAGGAGTAGTAATTTTAAAAAGTGTATTTTTCGACAAAAAAATATCATAAAAATCCCCATAAAAAATATACTTTTTAATAAAAAGTGAATTTTTTTGCTAATTATTCCTTACAAAAAGATTTTTAAGTAGTACACCAAAATTCATTACTTTAAAATCAATAATAAAAATTTTGGGTTTTTTCTTACGGGTCTCCCTTAAGAAGCAAGTGAACGATACTCCATAATTTTTAAGTTTGTAACTTAAGTTATTTTATTTTTAGTAATTAATCAGCGCTTTTATAGTCTTAATTCTGTAAAACTAGTTTTGCAGCAATAATAGTAAAAACGCCGGAGAAAAAAAATTCCGTTAAAATTTCTTTTCCTTCCGTGTGCGTAGTGTGACTCACAAACAGTTTTCTAGAAAAGTTCTGTGATCCCTTTCGAATAAGTATTTAAGCGCATAATAATATTTTCGTAACAAGATTATTTTTCCTATAAAGGTTGTTTCTGCAATCCTTTTAACCATTTAAGAGGCAAGTGAACGATACTCCATAATTTTTAAGTTTGTAACTAAAGTTATTTTATTTTTAATAATCAATCAGCGTTTTTATAGTCATAGTTCTGTAAAACTAGTTTTGCAGCAATAATAGTAAAACCGCAGGAGAAAAAAATTCCGTTGAAATTTCTTTTCCTTCGGTGTACGTAGTGACTCACAAACAGTTTTCTAGAAAAGTTCTGTGATCCCTTTCGAATAAGTATTTTAGTGCGTAATAATATTTTCGTAACAAGATTATTTTTATAATATTCTATAAAGGATATTAATTATAAATTAATAATATAAATTATAAATTAATATATTATTTTATAATATTCTATATTTTCGTAACAAGATTATTTTTTCTATAAAGGTTGTTTCTGCAATCCTTTTATCCATTTAAGAGGCAAGTGAGCGACACTCCATAATTTTTAAGTTTGTAACTAAAGTTATTTTATTTTTAATAAACGATCAGCGTTTTTATAGTCATAACCTTCCCACTGCCGCGACCGGATATATCCGTTCACAAGGCTGCAAATTTCACCGCAGTTGAAGCTTTATTTAAATTAATATAATTCTACAAATATAATCCAGTTTTAAGAAACTAGGGGGGCTCAGCCCCCCTGCTCGCTACGCTCGCCAACCCCCCGCGGTTCCAAGTTGTAAGCTTCGCGACCAAGTTGTAGGCTTCTCGATTCCAAGTTGTAGGCTACCCCTGCTTGCTGCGCTCGCCAATACCCCATGGAATCGCTTCGCGATACCTTATTTTCCATACACACAATTTTGGAATGTTTCTTGATTGGTCTATTCGAATCATGGAAGATGTGGTCCACCCGGACGCGTTATTTCCGGAAATCTTACACATCAGCATCATTCCACGAGTTATTTCTTGAGCTTTGTTTAAGTATAGTTTTTTTTACTATAGAAGGAAAATAAACGAGTGCATTCGTATTTCAATAGTATTCGATTAAACGGGTAAGCATATAAGTGTAACGTTTCAGTAATATTCGAGTAAACAGGTGCATATAAATATAGTATTTCAATAATATTCGATTAAGCGGGCAAGCATATAAATGTCGTATTTCGGTAATATTCGATTAAGCGGGCAAGCATATAAATGTAGTATTTCTGCAATACTCGATTAAGCGGGCAAGCACATAAATGTCGTATTTCGGTAATATTCTATTAAGCGGGCTAGCACATAAACGTAGTATTTCTGTAATACTCGATTAAGCGGGCTAGCACATAAATGTCGTATTTCGGTAATATTCTAATAAGCGGGCAAGCACATAAATGTCGTATTTCTCTAAGATTCTATTAGGCGAGCAAGCATATAAATGTCGTATTTCGCTAAGATTCTATTAAGCGGGCAAGCACATAAATGTCGTATTTCGGTAATATTCTATTAAGCGGGCTAGCACATAAACGTAGTATTTCTGTAATACTCGATAAAGCGGGCTAGCACATAAATGTCGTATTTCGGTAATATTCTAATAAGCGGGCAAGCACATAAATGTCGTATTTCGCTAAGATTCTATTAGGCGAGCAAGCATATAAATGTCGTATTTCGATAATATTCTATTAAGCGGGCAAGCATATAAATGCCGTATTTCGGTGATATTCTATTAAGCGGGCAAGCACATAAATGTAGTATTTCTGTAGTACTCGATTAAGCGGGCAAGCACATAAATGTCGTATTTCGGCAATATTATATTAAGCGGGCAAGCACATAAATGTCGTATTTCGGTAATATTCTATTAAGCGGGTTAGCACATAAATGTCGTATTTCGGTAATATTCTATTTAGCGGGCAAGCATATAAATGTCGTATTTCGCTAAGATTCTATTAAGCGGGCAAGCATATAAATGTCGTATTTCGCTAAGATTCTATTAAGCGGGCAAGCATATAAATGTCGTATTTCGGTAATATTCTATTAAGCGGGCAAGCATAAAAATGTCGTATTTCGGTAATATTCTATTAAGCGGGCAAGCATATAAATGTCGTATTTCGGTTATATTCCATCAAGCGGGCAAGCATATAAATGCCGTATTTCAGCAATATTCTATTAAGCGGGCAAGCACATAAATGTTGTATTTCTGTAATACTCGATTAAGCGGGCAAGCATATAAATGTCGTATTTCGGTAATATTCTATTAAGCGGGCTAGCACATAAATGTAGTATTTCTGTAATACCTGATTAAGTGGGCAAGCATATAAATGTCGTATTTCGGTAATATTCTATTAAGCGGGCAAGCATATAAATGTTGTATTTCGGTTAAATTCTATTAAGCGGGCAAGCATATAAATGTCGTATTTCGGTAATATTCGATTAAGCGGGCAAGCATATAAGTGTCGTATTTCGGTAATATTCGATTAAGCGGGCAGGCATATAAATGCCGTATTGCGGTGATATTCGATTAAGCGGGCAAGCATATAAATGTTGTATTTCGGTTATATTCTATTAAGCGGGCAAGCATATAAATGTCGTATTTCAGCAATATTCTATTAAGCGGGCAAGCACATAAATGTAGTATTTCTGTAATACTCGATTAAGCGGGCAAGCATATAAATGTCGTATTTCGGTAATATTCTATTAAGCGGGCTAGGACATAAATGTAGTATTTCTGTAATACTCGATTAAGTGGGCAAGCATTGAAATGTCGTATTTCGGTAATATTCGATTAAGCAGGCAAGCATATAAATGTCTTATTTCGGTAATATTCTATTAAGCGGGCAAGCATATAAATGTCGTATTTCGGTAATATTCGATTAAGCGGGCAAGCATATAAATGTCGTATTTCGGTAATATTCGATTAAGCGGGCAAGCATATAAATGTCGTATTTCGGCAATATTCTATTAAGCGGGCAAGCACATAAATGTAGTATTTCTGTAATACTCGAATAAGCGGGCAAGCATATAAATGTCGTATTTCGGTAATATTCGATTAAGCGGGCAAGCATATAAATGTCGTATTTCGGTAATATTCGATTAAGCGGGCAAGCATATAAATGTCGTATTTCGGTAATATTCGATTAAGCGGACAAGCATATAAATGTCGTATTTCGGTAATATTCTATTAAGCGGGCAAGCATATAAATGTCGTATTTCGGTAATATTCTATTAAGCGGGCAAGCATATAAATGAAGTATTTCAGCAATATTCCATTAAGCGGGCAAGCACATAGATGTAGTATTTCTGTAATATTCGATTAAGCGGGCAAGCATATAAATGTCGTATTTCAGCAATATTCTATTAAGCGGGCAAGCACATAAATGTCGTATTTCGGTAATATTCTATTAAGCGGGCAAACATATAAATGTCGTATTTCGCTAAGATTCTATTAAGCGGGCAAGCATATAAATGTCGTATTTCGCTAAGATTCTATTAAGCGGACAAGCATATAAATGTCGTATTTCGGTAATATTCTATTAAGCGGGCAAGCATTTAAATGTCGTATTTCGGTAATATTCTATTAAGCGGGCATGCATATAAATGTCGTATTTCGGTAATATTCGATTCAGCGGGCAAGCATATAAATGTCGTATTTCGGTTATATTCTATTAAGCGGGCAAGCATATAAATGTCGTATTTCAGCAATATTCTATTAAGCGGGCAAGCACATAAATGTAGTATTTCTGTAATACTCGATTAAGCAGGCAAGCATATAAATGTCGTATTTCAGTAATATTCCATTAAGCGGGCAAGCATATAAATGTCGTATTTGGGTAATATTCGATTAAGCGGGCAAGAATATAAATGTCGTATTTCGGTAAGATTCTATTAAGCGGGCAAGCATATAAATGTAGTATTTCTGTAATACTCGATTAAGTGGGCAAGCATATAAATGTCGTATTTCGGTAATATTCTATTAAGCGGGCATTCATATAAATGTCGTATTTCGGTAATATTCTATTAAGCGGGCAAGCATATAAATGTCGTATTTCGGTAATATTCTATTAAGCGGGCAAGCATATAAATGTCGTATTTCGGTAATATTCTATTAAACGGACAAGCATATAAATGAAGTATTTCAGCAATATTTGATTATGCGGGCAAGCACATAAATTTAGTATTTCTGTAATACTCGATTAAGCGGGCAAGCATATAAATGTCTTTTTTCGGTAATATTCGATTAAGCGGGCAAGCATATAAATGTCGTATTTCGGTAATATTCGATTAAGCGGGCCAGGATATAAATGTCGTATTTCGGTAATATTCTATTAAGCGGGCAAGCATATAAATGAAGTATTTCAGCAATATTCTATTAAGCGGGCAAGCACATAGATGTAGTATTTCTGTAATACTCGATTAAGCGGGCAAGCATGTAACACTCTGCTGCGATATTGCTTTGCAATCCCGGTTGGAAATGCTTCGCGATGCATAGACTGAGCCCTTTCCTGATTGGTCTAGGCGACTCATGGAAGGAGTGGTCTACCCGGATTCGTTAGTTCCGGAAATCTTCCACATCAGCATCATTCCAGGAGTCATTCCTTTTAAGGCTAGTTTTTTTTTACTATAGAAGGATTAAGTTATGATTGATACTTTCAAGTCTTATAAGCATATACGTAAGAAAAAAATTATACCATGATAGAAAATCTCTCTTTTATTAACATTTAAAATAAATTGAAGAGAAAAAAAATTACAATTTTGTCCTTTTGCTCGGCGGTCACGGGGTTAATTCTGTAAAACTAGTTTTGCAGCAATAATAGTAAAACCGCAGGAGAAAAAAATTCCGTTGAAATTTCTTTTCCGTCGGTGTGCGTAGTGTGACTCACAAACAGTTTTCTAAAAAAGTTCTGCGATCCCTTTCGAATAAGTATTTGAGTGCGTAATCATATTTTCGAAACAAGATTATTTTTTCTATAAAGGTTCTTTCTGCAATCCTTTTAACAGGCAAGTGAGCGACACTCCATATTTTTAAAGTTTGTAACTAAAGTTATTTTATTTTTAATAATCAATCAGCGTTTTTATAGTCTTAATTTTGTAAAACTAGTTTTGCAGCAATAATAGAACAGGGCTCGCACAGCTCTACCATTACATTTTTACAGTATTTTCAATGTATTTCTCATAAGATAAATATTGCGAAAATTGCGAATCGTGGACGTGGTTTGAGAAAACTGTTTCTTAAAAATTAAATATAAATTTTCTTATGATTAATAGTGATGCCAGAGTCCTTACAGTGCATAAGGAGTGTGCGAACCCTGTAGAAAAACCGCAGGAGAAAAAAAAATCCGTTGAAATTTATTTTCCTTCGGTGTGCGCACTGTGACTCACAAACAGTTTTCAAGGAAAGTTCTGCAATCCCTTTCGAATAAGTATTTGAGTGCGTAATGATATTTTCGAAACAAGATTATTTTTCCTATAAAGGTTGTTTCTGCAATCCTTTTAACCATTTAAGAGGCAAGTGAGCGATATTCCATAATTTTTAAGTTTGTAACTAAAGTTATTTTATTTTTAATAATTAATCAGCGTTTTTTTAGTCTTAATTCTGTAAAACTAGTTTTGCAGCAATAATAGAAAAACCGCAGGAGAAAAAAAAAAATCCATTGAAATTTCTTTTCCTTCGGTGTGCGTAATGTGACTCATAAACAGTTTTCAAGGAAAGTTCTGCAATCCCTTTCGAATAAGTATTTGAGTACGTAATCATATTTTCGAAACAAGATTTTTTTTCCTATAAAGGTTGTTTCTGCAATCCTTTTAACCATTTAAGAGGCAAGTGAGCGACACTTCATAATTTTTAAGTTTGTAACTAAAGTTATTTTTTAAAAATAATCAATCAGCGTTTTTCTTGTCTTAACCTTCCCACTGCTGCGACCGGATATATCCATTCACTAGGCTGCAAGTTTCACTGCATTTGAAGCTTTACTTAATATAATTCTACAAATATAATACAGTTTTAAGAAATTAAGTTATGATTGATACTTTCAAGTCTTATAAGCATAGACGCAAAAAGAAAATTATACCATGATAGAAATTCTCTGTTTTATTAACATTTAAAATAAAATGAAGAGAAAAAAACATTACAATTTTGTCCTTTTGCACGGCGATCACGGGGTTAATTCTGTAAAACTAGTTTTTCAGCAATAATAGTAAAACCGCAGGAGAAAAAAAATTCCGTTGAATTGTTTTTTTCCTTCGGTGCGTGTAATGTGACTCACAAACAGTTTTAAAGGAAAGTTCTGCAATCACTTTCGAATAAATATTTGAGTACGTAATCATATTTTCGAAACAAGATTATTTTTCCTATAAAGGTTGTTTCTGCAATCCTTTTAACCATTTAAGAGGCAAGTGAGCGATACTCTATAATTTTTAAGTTTGTAACTAAAGTTATTTTATTTTTAATAATTAATCAGCGTTTTTTTAGTCTTAATTCTGTAAAACTAGTTTGGCAGCAATTATAGTAAAACCGCAGGAGAAAAAAATTCCGTTGAAATTTCTTTTCCTTCGGTGCGCGTAATGTGACTCACAAACAGTTTTCAAGGAAATTTCTGCAATCCCTTTCGAATAAGTAATTTATTTGAGTGCGTAATCATAATTTCGAAACAAGATTATTTTTCTTATAAAGGTTGTTTCTGCAATCCTTTTAACCATTTAAGAGGCAAGTGAGCGATACTCCATAATTTTTAAGTTTGTAACTAAAGTTATTTTATTTTTAATAATTAATCAGCGTTTTTTTAGTCATAATTCTGTAAAACTAGTTTGGCAGCAATTATAGTAAAACCGCAGGAGAAAAAAATTCCGTTGAAATTTCTTTTCCTTCGGTGAGTGTAATGTGACTTACAAACAGTTTTCAAGGAAAGTTTTCCAATCACTTTCGAATAAGTATTTGAGTGCGTAATGATATTTTCGTAACAAGATTAGTATTCCTATAAAGGTTGTTTCGGCAATCCTTTTAACCATTTAAGAGGCAAGTGAGCGATACTCCATAATTTTTAAGTTTGTAACTAAAGTTATTTTATTTTTAATAATCAATTAACGTTTTATCCAGTCTTAAGGGGCTACTTCAGTCAAATGAAAAGACCCATTCACTAATGCTAATCCTATGGAAGAAATTTATACAGAAATCTCGGTTGCATTTGAATACTTTTAAATGATTTTTTGGCTTTGGATATCTGAGATCGATCTGTATCCATGAATTTAGTTACTTTTTTCATTTTGTTTACAGCAGGGCTCCCAACAGATTTTAGCCTTCAAAAAGTGGGAAAGGGGACCATTTTCATTTAAAAAGGGGACTTTGGGGGACCATTTTTGTTTAAAAAGGGGACTTTGGGGGACCATTTTTGCTTAAAAAGGGGACTTTGGGGACCAATTTTATTAAAAACGGAAACCAAATAAGGATCATATGTGTGTAAAAATATAGCACAAATTTTCCTAAATAAGAAAGTAAATTTTTAAAATTATCCCAGAAAATATGTTAGATGGTTATCTTTATAAGATTTCATTAAACGATGTACACAATTTTATTTAAACACATTTAAATATGCTACTGAAAAAGTATATAAAGCATTCAACATTTTGGCATTCACCTTGATAATTCTCGTTACAGGTAAAAAACTAGTTAGATGTGCCAATCCCAAAACTTTCTTCTATTTCATACGTACATTTTATAATATAAAAAAACATAGTTACTCATTTTAATGCTTTTATAATTTTAATTCAATACCATACCAACTTTGATTTTCATCTTAAATTTCTGCTTCAGTCAATTAATCGAAGTAAAAACAAATTTCTGTCTCTGCACGAGTTGATGGACAATAGAATGATAGGCAGATTTTTTTTTTTTTTTTCAAATTCAGAAAGAACCTGCTTGCCTTACCAAAAAAAAAAAAAAAAAACATATACAAAAAATTTAGTTCAGTTCTAGAACTAACTTCATCCACTTTTAGGTGGTGCAATATTGTAAATGGCATAAAATTTGCTATTGCAGCGCCATCTTCTGGAGGATTTTTTTCAAATTTGGGGAGGACCAACTAGCCTTAGCCATACAGTTACACAAAAAGTTTGGTTCAATTCGATGCATAACTTCATATATTTTTGGTCGGTACAATATAGAAAATGGCACAAACATCGCGACTGCAGCGCCCCCATCTGGCAGATTTTTCTCAAATTCAGGGAGGACCAACTAGCTATAGCCATATACTTACACAAAAAATTTGGTTTAATTCGATGGATAATTTCATATACTTTTGGTCAGTACAATACTGAAAATGGCACAAACATCGCAATAGCAGCGCCCCCTTCCGGCAGATTTTCCTCAAATTCAGGGAGGACCAACTAGCCATAGCCATATACTTAGACAAAAAATTTGGTTCAATTCGATGCATAACTTCATATACTTTTGGTCGGTACAATATTGAAAATAGCACAAAAATCACAATTGCAGCGCCCCTTCTGGCAGATATTTTTCAAATTCAGGAAGGACCAACTAGCCATAGTCATACACGTACACAAAAAATTTGGTTCAATTCGATGCATAACTTCATATACTTTTGCTCGGTACAATATTGAAAATGGCACAAACATCACGATTGCAGTACCCCCTTCTGGTGGAATGTTTCAAAACTGAAGGAGGACCTGCTTGCCACAGCCAAAAACATTCACAACAAATTTGGTTCAATTCTATGCATAACTTCATACACTTTGATGGTAGAATGGTGACATACGGGTGACAGACACACACACACACACACACACGGACAGCCACATTTTGTAAAAACATGTTTTTTGGAATCTGACCCCTAAAACGTGTAAATCCGTCAAAAACTGGAAGTCGAAAAAATTTCGATTACAATACTTTCTTCTATTGAAGATAGAAGAAAGTAATAATAGTGATCAGTTAATAAAAACAAGTGGGTAAGTGTGATCACAGATCACTCAGAAGGTTTTATTTAATATTCCTTTCAAAACGTTCTAAACTTTAATTAATAAACCAAAATTCTCAATAATGAAATTTGTTAAAAATTAATAATGGTTTATAATGATTAAATAATTACATAGATGGGGATGATATAAGAGAGTGACAATGGAGGTAGAGATTGGGTGAAGAATAACATTATTCATGACCTGGCTTTTCATTTAAGATATTACATGCCATATTGTAGATTACATTTTTGAAAATTTATTTCAATAGCGTCCCCTGGTGACAGAAAGGGATGAAAAGATGCTAACTGTTGAGATATATTGAGCAGATTTTTTTTTTCTAAATTTTTTAGGAAATTTATGAAGTAAGGAACACAGTTAAAATTAAACCTTCTACTAATGGTGAAAAAATGAGTTAAGACGGTGGGAAATGGCTGCTTAGACCAAGAGTTTTAAAAGGATGTGTGAAAAAAATCAATTTTCTTATTCCCCACCCCACATACACATGCACACGAAGAAATACCCCTAATTGTCTGGGGTCAAAATAGACCCTAGCAAAATGTTGGGCTCGATGAGATACCTCCTTCGGCCAACCCTTAAATTGAGATTGAATCTTGCTGTAGTTCTGTAGTTTAATTAGGGGTTGAGTTTGAAAATTGCTGAAGTTTTATGAAAATCAGTGCATTAGTTCTTGAGATAGAGCTATTAATGAAATTGCGAATAATGCAGCATAACAGTGTCACTTGTAGAGCGATATACACTAAAAACTAAACAGCTCTAGTTTATATTAAGGTCAAAGTGAATCTAAAGTTTTGTGCATTATCTGTGCATTAGTTCTTGAGATACAGCGCTTTTTAACAGACATTTTCTAAAAACTACTAAAATTGTGTTCAGGACCTTCTAAAATGTATAAATCCATCAAAACTGGAAGTCGAAATAATTTCATGTACTCAATATTTCTTTTTGTAAAGATAAAAAAAAAAAAAAAAAAAAAAAAAAAAAAAAAGTGAAAAGGCATTTTATTTCAACCATTTTCTTTAATATGATTCAGAGTTGTGGACTTTAACCGTTTGACTGCTATGCAGCGCTATCGCGCTTCCAGATTTTGGATTGAAAACTAATTAAAAACGCTATATATGCTTTAAAAGACGCAGTTTTGTTATGAAAAAGCAAGAGCGGCAAAATATTTGCTCACGCGCAGAGGTACGGACTGGTACTGAAATGACAGCGCGAGAGCGCCACTTAGCTTGTTTGGACTTGAAATCTGGAAGCTCGATAGCGCTGCATAGCAGTCAAACGGTTAAATTAATTTTCCTTAGTTTTAATCATCTGTTTCCACACAATTCAATGATTCTTTCCATTCAAAAAAGCTTCACTTTTTTTTAGGTGAGGGGGGAGGGGGTGAAGCATGCCAAGGCCCGTTATTGAAGACTGGTCAAGCAGTAGTTTAATATAGTTACTTTTGTGTTCTACAATTTTTTAATTTTTAAGAATTTTAATGAAACTCTTAAAATTTGCCTGTATTCTGTTGTGATTTTTTAACATTTAGATTCATAAAAGAATTTTAATTACAATGCTTTTTCAGAGTTTCCCCCAGTTTTAAAAAAGGGCAGGGCGCTACTGTTCTGAAGAGGGCACTTTTTCATTTTTAAGGGTACTTTTATAGAGAATCTAGTGGTTGAAAAAGGTCATGAAAAAACAAAAAATCCATCAAAAAATTTAAAAAAAGGTAAATTTTGTTAAAAAATCGCGAAAAAACGGCTAATTTTGTTAAATGATTGCAAAAAACAGCAGATTTTGTTAAAAGATCGCAAATAACGGCATATTTTGCTAAAAAAATCGCAAAAAAACGTCAAATTTCGAGAAAAGATCGCGAAAAAACAAGTCAAATTTCGTGAAAAGATCGCGAAAAAACAGGAAATTTTATTAAAAGATAGCAAAAACAGCAGTTTTTGTTAAAAGATTGCAAAAAATGGCATACTTGCTAAAAAAAAATCACGAAAAAACGATAAATCTCGTGAAAATATTGCGAAAAAATGGAACTTTTAACAGAATTTTTTCCGTTTTATTGCGATTTTTGGACGAAATGTGCCATTTTTTCCCGCAAATCTTTTGACAAAATCTGCCGTTTTATCGCTATTTTTGACGAAAGTTGCCGTTTTTTGCGACTCATTTGACAAAATTTTCCGTTTTACCGCAATTTTCGGAAGAAATTTGTCGTTTTTCCACGATCTTTTGAGGAAATCTGCCGTTTTGTGAAATTTTGCGACGAAATTAGCCTTTTTTGCAAATCTTGCCGGAAATTAGTCGTCATTTCGCGATTTTTAATGAAACTTGCCTTTTTTTTAGCGATTTTTTGACGAAATTATCCGTTCCACGGGACGCGTATGAGGCTATTTTTTGCTTTCAGTCGCCGATTTTTTGCGTAATTTACGCGCTGTAGTGCGTTCGGATCATCGCTGGAGGGCTGTGTTTTTTCAAATGTGGAGCAAGAAAGGCGCTATTTTTTTTTTTTTTTTTGAATGAGCGACAAGAGGGGCGCTAGTTTTTGGATGACGGACAAGAGGGGTGCTATTTTTAAAACTAAAGGGCAGGAGGGGCGGAGCGCCCCCCTGAAACCTTCTGGGGGAAACTGCTTTTTTATACCCATTATAATGCTTTTTTTTATGCCCGTTTTAAAAAGTTTTGTCTTCTTAGATTTTTGAGCTTTTAGTAATTTTCATTTTTTCATTTTTTTTTTTTTTTTTTTTTTTTTTTTTTGGCGGCGATTTTTTTTAGACACAGAAAAGGGGACTTGGGGGACCAAAATACAAAAAAGGGGACTAAAGGGGACCTTTTTCTAAAAAGAGGACTTTTGGGGGAAAAAGGGGACCATTTGGGAGCCCTGTTACAGTTATTTTTTACAAGGACGCTTTCATTTTTGGAACCGGTTTGGAAAGCGAAAGCAACCCCATAAGAAATATCTGCAACCAAAATCGAAAAACTAAAAAACGACCTCCATTCAGATCAATCTGAGTTATCCAATGCAAAAAGAATCATCTAAAAATATTGAAATGCAACCGAGATATTTTTTATAAATTTCTCCCATAGGATTAGCATTAGCGAACGTGTCTTTTCATTTGAGTGAAGTAGCCTCTTAACTCTGTAAAACCAGTTTTGAAGCAATGATGGTATCATCGCAGGGCAAAATAACTCCCTTGAAATATGTCACATACAGTTTTTTATACGACAGTTCTGCAATATTTTTTGAAAAAGTATTTTTGATGCGTAATCATATTTTCGGAACAATATTAGTTTTTTCTATAAATATATTTCTAGCACCCTGTTTAACTATTTAACCTTCCCACTGCCGCGACCTGATATATCCGTTCACTAGGCTACAGGTTTTACTGCAATTGAAGCTTTATTTGAATTAATATAATTCCACAAATATAATCCAGTTTTTAAAAAATTAAGTTATGATTTAAAGTTTCAAGTCTTATAAATATATAAACTTATAAAACTTTCTTCTATCTCATACGTACATTTTAATATTTTGAAAAATAGCTACTCATGTTAATGCTTTAATAATTATAATTCAATATTATACCAACTTTAATTTTCATCTTAAATTTCTGCTTCAGTTAATTAATCGGAGTAAAAACGAGTTTCTGTCTCTGCACAAAAAAAATTGGTTTAATTCTATGCATAACTTCATATACTTTTAGGTGGTACAATATTGAAAATGGCACAAAAATCGCTATTTCAGTGCCCCCTTCCGGCGGATGTTTTTCAAATTCAGGGATGACCAACTAGCCATAGCCATACACTTACAGGAAAAAATTGGTTCAATTCGATGCATGACTTTATACACTTTTAGTCGGTACAACATTGAAAATGACACAAAAATCGCTTTTGCTGCGCCCCCTTCCGGCGGAATATTTCAAAAATGAATGAGGACCTGCTTGTCACAGCCAAAAACATTCAGAAAAAGTTTGGTTCAATTCTATGCATATCTACATACATTTTTTGATGGCAGAATGGCGACGTACGGACACACAAACAGACAGACACACGGATAGACAAAAACTTTGTAAAAACATGTTTTTCGGAATCTGTGACCCCTAAAACGAGTAAATCCGTCGAAAACCGTAAATCGAAAACATTTCGATTACAATACTTTCTTCTATTGAAGATAAAAGAAAATAAAAAATAGAAAAAAAAATCCCCATCTTCACTTGTTTCATGCACTTTTTAATCCCCGGTCTTGGTTCAACATTTTCTTTTTATTTACCATTTCTAATTTAGCTCGTCTTTTTATTTGAATTTTTTGCAACATTTCCGATTTACCTAATTTTATCAGCTGTGACAATTTAATGAATTTTTTTGTTCAATATCTATCACTCTTTCTGAATAAAAATAGTGACTTTCCTGTCCTTAAATAAAGAAGCATTACTGTTTGAAAATTATGGTAGATATTTAAATTAAAAAAAAAATCCAGTTATTAAAGTAGAGCAGATAAATTTTTATGTGTCTATGAATTTCCATCTTATGCGAGATTTTTGGCCCTAAGGCACCAAACTTTATCAGACATTAGCAGAATCGTGTAATAATCGTTCGTATATTAAACAGAATGTTTTTGCATTAGTCTGTCTGATGATCGATGTTCAAGGGACTGTAACAAATCCACGCTTTATCCGTGTGCGCCTTAACCAGGTCCGACTGCGTCTTTACGGGTAACGGTTTAATGTGAAGATTTTTATAATTTAATTGCTTCTCATATTAATTTAAAAAAATATTTTTTTTTCATCCGTTTTTTCGTTCATATTAATCGAAAAAACATGTTCTTTTTTTTTTTTTTTTGTTCATCTGTTTTTCCATTTATCGAAAAAACATATTCTGTTTTTTTTGTTCCCAAGTCATATTTTGGTGGAAAACACCAAAAACCGCGATTTTAGCGGTTGACTCGTAGATTTACCATTGTGTTCTCCAGCTCCCAGTCCTTCATATTTTTGGGTGCAGGAAACCTCAATGGTAAACGAGTTAACCACTAAAATCGTGTTTTCAGGTGTTTTCTACCAAGATATGACTTGTCTGACCGATTTCCCTTTTAACATTCGAATCAAGGTTTAACTAATTCTGGAATTTCAGCCGTGTGCATCCGCCTCCCTGTCTAATCGGTACCTTCGGGGCTGTGCATACATAACGTTATCATTTTAGAGGGAGGGGTATGTGTGTGGCACATGATATCGTATCTCTAGGAGGAGGGGGGTTTGCCTTTTGATATCGA
Source organism: Maratus speculifer (assembly GCA_964019185.1). NCBI lineage: Eukaryota > Metazoa > Arthropoda > Arachnida > Araneae > Salticidae > Maratus > Maratus speculifer. The sequence continues at coordinate 69,947,851 of OZ025296.1, forward strand.
TATCATTTTTGATCCTATCAAAAGCGTCTTTTTTCATTTGTAGGATAGTCTTTGGTTCAAAATATTACATTATCATTTTTTAGTCTATTATCTATTTTTGTGAAAATACAAAGTTATTATTAAAATCCCTAAATTATTATAAAATTATCTTATTCTAAAATATGGCTTACATCAACATTTGACATTCCTATTCATCTTCATATGTGTATGCATACATAATCATAGTTCAAGAAACCGTATGTGAAGTATATTTGAAATGAAACTTGTGCTTACTAATAAATAAAAGAGAAAGAATGTTGTCCATTTGTTTTATTGATAAGGATTTCTATCTACCCCTCTCACCCCTCCTTCGTTCGGGACAAGTGCAACAAGACTTTATTACTGTTGAATACATTATGTAACAAAAAACTATTATAAAATACTTTTAAGCATATTTGAATAAAGCGACATTTTATTGATTTTTCTTCGTTTGAATTAATAAAGTATGCGAAAAATAAATTTAATAAGTTTTGTATATTACTCCAAACAAAAAAACTAAATTCTAAAAAAAAAAAAAAAAAAAAAAAAAAAAATAATAATAATAATAATAATTCATTTTGATAATGATATCATTACCGGGGGTGGGGGGGGGGAGGGGGATGTCTAAAATTACCGAAAAGTTGATAATGCTACATTTATACAGCCCATTCTTATTTTTGAAATGTAAGTTGCCCAACAGTTTCGTAAATTTCTTTAAAAATGGAAAAGAAAACAAGGTTCTTAGCTTATTCATGATTGGTCCACTTTGTTCGTAATATTACAGAAACCAGATTACTATCTATTCACTAACAAAACAGACATGAATGAAAAACACACACACACACAAAATCCATAAAGAAAAAAAAATGATGAAATACAAACTATAGTAAAACTTCTCATTAGAGACAGGATGTTATCGGAATCGATAATGATGGTTTGAACAAACAGATCATGAGCTCAAATCAGGAAAAATATTGTCACAGGTGTAACTTATTTGTCAAGCCATTTTCATTTAAACCTAATGATCTTCAAATTAAGGTTTTCCTTCCCCTGCTTCTGAGTCAGGAAAACTGGTTGAGTAATCGAGCTTATTTCGATTCTATAGAATGTGTAACGTAAAATACAAAATGTTGATTAATTTAAGTGACATTCTTGATATTTATATTAATGTTTATTTATAAAGTTCAACGGATAAAATTTAAAAAGACAATTACGAAAATTTGTGGGAATTTTCAATTGTACAGTAAATATGCTGACAATTAGTTTTTGAAATTATTGTCCACGTACAAAGATATTTTGTCCCTCGAGAAATTTGTGAAACAGTAAATATTAAAAAAAAAAAGCTTACTTAGAAATTTGTATTAAAACTGGAAAATATGTTATATTTTTCTTGTAAAAACTTTTTTCTTTTTTTTTTTTCTTTTTTTTTTTTAAGTTTCACAACTGTGCATTCAAACATAAAGCCTTAGCCAAATGTACTGCACACAAACATTTTTTTTTTAAAGTTTTTTTTTTTAAATTAAATTTTTCACAAATTCTAATGATGAAAATGTGAGAATTGAGTGGTGTAATTAGAAATATAGAAGTTTATGTACTCTGTTAAAGAAATAGGAAAGAAAACCATGTAATAGAGTCATGTATGGGATAAAATTTGAAATGCAAGTCGGTGAAACTCTTTTCGATGATAGTCGGAAAGAGTTTCAAAGCATTTTTCGAAGATATAAATTCATTAGGGGATTTATATCTTCGAAAAATGCTATATCAATATTAAAGTCCGGAACGGTCAACAGAGGCATGCAGTGTGTCGTCCGAGTGTGTTCCAGACATCATCGATATGAATCAGTAACTGATTCAGGAACTGAGAAGAGCACGCTAGACACTACACACGCTGCATTGTTTTCTTTTCAAACATATTCTTCACAAGTTGCAAAATACGCATTAATAAGCATTAACCTCCTCAGTCCTGGTGACATCAGGACTGAGGAAGTTAATGCATATTAATGCGTACTTTGAACTTTAAAAAAAAAATTAAGCCCGATTTCCATTAACGGCATTCGGGCCGGGCTGGGCTCGGGCCTTACTTCTGAAGACTCGGGCCCGGGCGGACGGGCTTAGTCACTAATCTTTTCGCGCCGGGCTGGGCTCGGGCCTTAGTTTTTTTTCCTGGAATATCGGACCGGGCCGAGCCTAACTTATTTTTTCCGTGTGAAGCCGGGACTGATTCCTTTTCTTCCTATTCTTCACGGATCAAAATAATCAGTTCCTGTTGAATCTTCCCGTATGAAAATCCTTTTCTGGACGTGGAAAAGTCTGTTCATAAATCAGTAAAGTTTGGCTTGGTCCAAAAATTTTTGCAAAATAGGCATATACTTTTAAGTCGCATCATTCTACAATTAAACATTAGAATTTATTCTTTTTAAAGAATCTTAGATCACTAAGCGTCTTAAAATAGAATTAAACACATAAAACAAGTTGAATGTAGATTCTGCCATTGCAGAATTCAGTTTCGCCTCTGATTAGGGGGAAAAAAAAATCGATAGAGGTCTTTTAGAAGGGCGACTCCATTTAGAATGCAATGTAGTGATGGGCGATTCTGGAAATTTTGAGAATCGATTAAAATCGATATCGTATAAAACAACATCGATCATAATAAGAATCGATTTCTCAGTTCTAGAATCGATACTAGAATCGATATTTCGATATTCAGGTTTATACAGAGAAGATCCAAATTACTAATTCCCAAACTTAGACAATCAGCAGGACCGTAATTACCGTCTCCCCCCCCCCAATCCTCATTTAGGGAGGCATAGAATTAAACTATTGCAGATTTTAGAGTCGGATAATAAGAATTTTAAATTTTAAAATGATTGTCACTTATGGTTGTCACTTACACAAAAACTTTGATAAATTTGAGAGATATAACTCAACTAATAACAACTCTGAGTAACTTGGCATTAAACCGAGTATAAAGAGTGCCAAGAGCGCGTAACTAGGATGGGGAACAAGGAGTATAGACAATTTTTTTTTCTTTTTTCTAATGCCAACCAAATGTTACACGAGATAGTTTGAAAGAACAAAAAATATGCCCCATTCCCAAGGGGGCAGGTAAACCTCACTCTTGACGGAAAGGCGACCATAGCCCAAATGTATCTTTTGTAGAAGTTTCAAAATGAGGATTTACAATAAAATAGAACGAGAATTGGACATTTTAAAAATTGCATGCATACTTTGAAAGGCCCATTTAGTAAAGATTGGCGAGGAAGGGGAGGGGGGACGAGGAATTAGAACAAACGAACTTGAAAAAAAAAAAAAAACATAATTAACTAATAACCCAAATAACTGAGCTTCTAAACAAAAATATAGTGTTTAACTTAGTGTTGAATTCATGGGGTGGCCCGCGGGGAACATGCACTCTTTGAAACCAAAAAATAGTGCCAAGAGTATGTAACTAGGTGGAGAGAGGGGTAGTAACAGAAAAAAGAGGAGATAAAAGCTTTATAACGATATCTTACATGAGAGGGTGTGAAAGAAACAAAAAATATGCCCCCTACCCGGGGGGAAAGGTAAATCCCAAACGGACAGAAGGGCGACCCCGGCCCAAATGTATCTTTTGTTGAGGTTTCAAAATATGGATTTATAACAAAATAGAACGAGGATTAGACTTTTTTGAAATCGAAGTCATAATTTGAACGAACCTGTAAGTTAAGATTGGTGAGGAAGGGGGGAGGGCGGTAGGATGGGCGAACATGAAAAAAAAAAAAAAAAATAGTGGCACTCTGAGAGTGCCGATAGAAGTGAAACCTTGAAAATTACGTGTGTATTTTTTGAATCGTTAGGATATATAATTTTGAATCGCCTGGAAATACTTTTAAATGAATAAAAAAGGGTTCTATAATATTAAAGAATGTATTAATATCTATAAAAAAGAAACCGCGCGATACCATATATCCAGCTATTGTAGTTAACTCACTATACCTACTTTCTTACATTTTAAAACGCGATAAATACACCAACCATAGGCGTAGAGTTTTCAAAATTATTGGCGGGGCTCAGTCAGCGGCAGAGAGAGGGGGAGGGGTCTGCCCTCTCCCTTGAAACAAGAAACTAATTATTTCATGATGGATACAAAAGTAGTAGTAATGATTTATAAGATAAAATTGCAAGGAATCAAGAAAAATTCCGTTTTAGACAAGTTTCCGTCTTAACAGGTAAATTTTTAAGGTATTAATTTCGTTACAGTTATTGAATGTTTCCGATTGAAGCAGGATTCTTTTATTGACTATTTCCGTTTAAACTAGTTAGTTCCGGTTAAATATTTATGCAGTAAATCGTGTGAAAATCAAGTGTAAAGGACCGAAAATATGTGTTTGACAGGCTTCTGCAGACTATAGAAGGTTTGCTTGTATGGTAATCCTTTCGTCACAGCGCAAAAAGTTCCATTTAAGACAAGAATTAGTTATAGACAGGCTCCGTTTTGGCAGTTTTAATGTACGTATAACTAGAGTTGCAAAAAACCCACAGTTTTTGAGGGACGGGAATAAATCCGGGAATTTCGGGGAATAAACCCGGAATTTTGGGGAATATTGGAAGTTTTGAAGAAGTTTTGAAAGTAAACAAAACCAGTCATTTTTCAACTTGACATCTGATTTTTATCATGCGATAACTATCGTATTTACGAACCGATTTTAATGAAACTTGGTATGTACATAGTACATACAAATATCTCAACCGAGTTCGTTGGCCAGCATCATCCGCCATCTTGTTTCAAAATGGCGGTTATTTAATTTTTTTTTTAAATTTAAAATTTAAAATTAAATACGAAAAAATTAAAAGTTGAAAAATATTTTTATTTTATGTCTTAGATCTTAAAACACCAATTCCAGAACACTTTTTATTTTGTCTATATCTTAAAAAATGACTGAGTTATAGCACTTTGAATTTTTCTTATGGCTGACATTTTGAAACGATCTGATTTTTGTCATGCTATAACTAACAAATTTATGAACCAATTTGAATAAAACTTTGTATGTACATAGTACATACAACTATCTCGACCGAGTTTGTTGGCCAGCACCATCCGCCATCTTGTTTCAAAATGGCGGCCATTTAATTTTTTTAAAAAAATTTAAAATTTAAAATTAAATGCAAAAAAATTAAAATTTGAAAAATATTTTTATTTTATGTCCTAGATCTTAAAACACCAATTCCAGAATACTTTTTATTTTGTCTATATCTTAAAAAATTACTGAATTATAGCACTTTGAATTTTTCTTATGGCTGACATTTTGAAACGATCTGATTTTTGTCATGCTATAACTAACGTATTTATGAACCGATTTGAATGAAAATTAGTATGTACCTAGTAAATACAAATATCTCGACCGAGTTCGTTGGCCAGCATCATCCGCCATCTTGTTTCAAAATGGCAGCCATTTAAAAAATTTTAAATATATATATTAATGCGAAAAAATTAAAAGTTGAAAAATATTTTTGTTTTATGTGTTAGATCCTAAAACACCGATTCTAGAACACTTTTTACTTTGTCTATATCTTAAAAAATGATTGAGTTATAGCACTTTGACTTTTTCTTTTGGCTGACATTTTGAAACGATCTGATTTTGTCACATGATAACACTCGTATTTATAAATCGATTTGGATGTAATTTCGTGTGTACATAGTACTTAATAAGGCCTGGACCGAATTTGTTAACCAGTTTCATCCGCCATCTTGTTTAAAAATTGCGGCCATTTAAATTAAAAAAAAATTAAAATTTGAAATTAGGTACAAAAAAGTGAGAAATTGAAAAAGAATTTTCTTTTATGCATTTGACTTTGATACAAAGACTCCAAGGCACTTTTTGTTTCATCTTTATCTTAAAAAATGTCTGAGTTATAGTACTTTTAATTTCTAGTGTTGCTCACATTTTGAAATGATCTGGTTTTCGTCATGTGATAACACGCATATTTATACACTGATTTGGGCGAAACTTGGTGCGTAGATAGGACATACTGATGCCTGGACCGAATTCGTTGGCCAGTTCCAACCGCCATCTTGTTTCAAAATAGCGGAATATTATTTTTTTAATTTAAATTTTAAAATTAAATGCAAAAAATTAAGAAATGGAAAAAGATTTTTCTTTTGTGTTTTGACCTTGATACAAAGATTCCAGAGCATTTTTTGTTTCATCTATATCTTGAAAAATGGCTGAGTTTTAGAACTTTCAATTTCCAGTGAGATTGACATTTTGAAACGGTCTGAAATTTGTCACGCGTTAATAAGCATATTTATAGACTGATTTTAATATAACTCTGTGTGTTCATAGTACGTACTAATGTCTTGACCGAGTTCACGGCCAATATCCGCCATCTTGTTTCAAAATGGCGGCCATTTAAATTTATCAAAAATCTTTTAAATGTATAATGATGTATAAACAAAAAATTAGAAATTGAAAAAAGGTTCTTTCTAAACTATTTATCTTAATAATGAATTCCGGAGTATTTTTTGCTTTGTCTTTACTTTGAAAAACGCTTGGGATATAGCTGTTTGAATTTCTAATGTGGGTGACATTGTTTTTTAAGTCAATTTGCCCGCGACAGCACTTGTATATATTAATAAATTTCGATGTGAGTGTGCATGTTCACATGAATTAAGATTTCGATCAAGCTCATTGGGTTTTTTTTATCCATCATGCTGCTTTAAAATGGATATCGTGGAGTTTGGCGACACTATAAATAGCTTAAAATAAAACCAGATTGAATAAAATATGACTAATTTCTAAAAAATTCTATTAATATTCAGTATTGACAAAAACTAGTATTCAATATTACATAATCGTGTTCCACTATTTTGAGCTTCGTATATTTGATTTATATAACTGAATTTAAAATAAATAAATAAGTATATGAAAGCTACCTCTTCCTCCCGGCATTGCCGGAAGGACTTTTTAAATTCCTAAAATTCATCAGCTTTACAACATTGGTGACTGAATTAATGGAGATTTCAATTATTCTCTTAAAAATTAAAATTGTTAACTTTCAGTTACCTGGCATATCCAACGTATATTCTTTATTTAATTTTTCTGTTTACGTTTAAGCTGAGAACAAGGGTGATGTTTACATTTATAAATAAATCTGCCATTTCCCTTTCTAACTTATTAATATTTTAATCTATTTAGTTTTCACTTAAACTCTACTGGTTTTGTTTACGTTTCTTATTGGAAATATTTTTATGCACTCAATCAGTAAGTTTCATAATACACAAATAGTTGTAAAGACAGATTTATTATAGTTTCATACCAAGAACAACCTTGTGACGAAAGCATCTCAGAATTCTTTTCTACTTTTAAATTTTCGAAAACCGGGCTTATTTAATATTAAATTTTTTCGCTGTTTTGTTCACTTGTTGCATTAATTTTATTGAAAGTATAAAAATGAATATTCATGGGCGAATTTATATTTAAATAAGAATATAGTAGAATCTCGTTACATGTCAATAATTTTTCAGTGTAACAAATCTTTTTTGGATTGTAAAAAAATCCTATTTCATCATAAAAAGATTCAAAAATATTAAATAATAAATTAAATATTTCAATGTTTAAAAACTCCCGGAAATTTTCAAAATTTCCTTCCCAAAAAACTCGGTTTATTCCCGGGAATAAACCCGTTTTTTTCAGCCTTTGCAACTCTACGTATAACAAATATATAAAAATATATGTAAATACAGCAAAATCTGGGAAATCGGAACCTATCTTAATCGGAAAACTGTCGTAGTTCCGTTGAAAAAACAAAAAAGTACCGTGCAATTACATCTATTCAGATAAAAACCCGGCAAACGGAATTTTTCGTCTTCAAATTCCGTCTTAGTAGGTTTTATTATATATATATATATATGACATGAAGAAAAATTCTGGACACCTCCCTTTCCTTTCTGAGAAGAAATCCTATGGCTGCGTCACTTTTTTATGCATAAAAAATAAATATGCGTGCGTTTGTGTGTTTGGAATATAAATAAAGTTCTATTATAATTAAATAGCATTTTTAGTCAGCGTCTTTAAATAGAGCACACTAACTTGTGGAAAACCCATTATACGGGCAATGTGTTTGGCGAATAACAAAATTTTAAAGCGTAATTCATCTTCATTTTCTGAGATTCATCTGTCGCAATGATTAGCGAAAAAATCAGTCATCAGCAACATATAATTGTTTATTGAAGAGGATAGATTTTATTCACAATTAAAAACAAATGGTGGTTTAAAGGTTAAGGTTCATCAATTCTGCAGTTAAGAAACCAATTACATGTTTTAGAAGTCATAAATGAAATAAAATTTAATATGAATAAAATGTAACAAAATGAAAAATAAAACATGTATATGAAATTTATGAAAATCGTATATAAATAAACTAGGGAATATAGAATAAGAATAAATCATGCACTGATCGTTGAATATGAAATCCTTTCTAAGATTGTGAAATTCCTGCCTTGCTTTTCTTTTTCTTTTATTTAACAATAAAAGAATTAGAAATATATACATACTAGCGGACCCGACAGAATTTGTCCTGGCACCAACTCCAAAAAATCAAATAAATATACATAAATATAATAATACGTATGATAAATACTATGCTCTTAATTTCTTGTTATAATTACATTAGGAAATTATTTTTCAATTTACAATAGTTTTTGAAGTTGGTTCAATTTTTTATAGAAAAGTTTATTTTTTTTAGTTAAAAGTTAACGATTTTCTTAAATTGGTTACTTAAAATTATAATACAAGAAAAAATATTGAAAATCATACACGTATGTCAGGAGTGGGGTTCGAACACACTATCTCTTCCTTCGAAAACCAGAGCTTAAGTCTGGCGCCTTAGACCACTCAGCCATTCTGCCCGCACTCTGTTTAGAGAACTTATTCAACAGTTTTAATTAGCGAAAAATCACTAACTTTATTAGTTTTTGCGTAATTACTAAAATAGTGGTGAATCAATTTCGATGAAATGTGAATATAAACAATTCTAGAATCCACTGGAACACGCACAAAAAATTTAATTAAAATCGGTCCAGTCGTTTAGGAGGAGTTCAGTGACATACACATGCACAGAAGAATCATAACTGGATGATAAAATGATGTAATAATGATAATAAAGATGTTAAAATTTATTTCATTATTCTCTTAATTTGACGCTGCATGTGGCATTTAATCCTTATGGACGGTAGCAAATACCTGGTTTTATTTTTATACTCTATTTGCCCCACAATATTTTAAAAATAAATCTTGCAGAAAATTTCTCTTACACACGTGATTATATACAAAAAAAAAAAAAAAAAAAAAAAAAAAGTAAAGATTACTGAATAAGAGTATAATTTAGTTAAAGGTGGTTTTTAAATGAGTTATGCATTTTTATATTGAACTGCTTTCAGCTTACTAAGAAATGTTTGTAGAATATAAATAAAATGATATACAGGGTCACGCAAAGAATTGGCTACATGGTCACCTATAGATGACACTTTCTGGAAATGTGATTTAAGTAGTTTTAAGAGTGTTTTTGTTTGAACTAAATTATAGCAAAATACTGGCGTGAAATAAAGGTACTAGATAATCTACAGGGCTGAACAGAATTATTCAAGTATGTTTCGATCTGTTAGTACAAATTGCTGAAAGTGAAATTTGAACCAGTTAGGCGTTTTCTTGCTCAACTAAATTTTCACATTATATAGTACATACATCAACTGACAGATCAAATACAGGACTGTTCAAAAGTATCGGAATGCATATTTGGTTAGGGACGGTAACACCTTATTTCCTTAAATAACGAAATTTTGTTAACGATTTCAGGAAGTGTTGGAAAGTATTTCATAATCTATGCTTGACGCATGATTTTTCTTACTTGATAAGATATTCATTAACAGATTATTGTATTGAAAATTTATGATGCAGAAATGTTTACGGTCACCTGGAATCATTTCGGAAGTTAAAAATTCGTCTGAAGCTATCCGATAATTAAAATTTAAATAAGTTTTTTTTTTTTTTTTTTTTTTTTTTTTTTTTTTTAATACGGTTATAAAAATATCCAAATCAAGTTTGAAAAAGCAGCGGAATCTACTCATGAAGCTAAATAGGTCAAGATAAGTAAACCTACAATATTCACTGAGACTCTTTGAACAAAACTATTATTGAAAAAATAAATATATAAATAAAAAAGTTGAATATTGAAGGTAAAAAATATTGTGCCTTTCGATAACAGAATTTAAAGAGATTCTTCAGTGAACCCCACCGATCTCCGAATCCTGTGTTAACTTATGTGGGGAAATTTAAACAAAAAATTACATTACTTAGAAGATTTCGAACCCTTTTTTTTAACTTTAGAGCCCCCCCCCCCTTTTTTTTTTCATTGATAAAAATGCAAAAGAAAGATTGAAGACACTTTTCTTGAAAATTAAGGCCAAGTCCTTTCTATGGTAGTGGAATGCAATAAATTTATTGATAATATTTGCATTGAATTTATTTATTATGCTAACATATCAGACCTCATTTGACTTTTTAAAAATTCTTTATTTATTTATTTATTTATTTATTTATTTATTTGTCGAAATAAAATTTTATCTCATAACCTACGAAATATACACATTTGAAATTTTTAACATACGTTTTCCTCTCATATACGTAGTTTAACACAAGCTTTTTGTAATTTGTAGTTTTGTATTTTTAATGATTTTTCTAATTAAAACTTTTAAAGTAGTTTAAGGACACATATTGGTCCATTTTTTGTACACCACTAATTATTAAGAAAAAAAAAAATTCGAGGTAGGTTTCTGCAACAATTGCAAGGAAAATGCACTTCTAGATAAGTTTCCATGAAAATGGTAAAGATTTTTAACATTCAAAAACCATAAAATTATAGTTCCAACCAATTACAAGAAACCTCTGTGTTAAAGAATGCAAAAATATATAAAGAATAAGCTTTTAAATTTTCAGCTGATTCCGTGGACATTCGATGCCAAAATATTTTTTTAAGGCCATAAAATTTATAGATTTTATGGTACAGCATTAAATTTAAAGTTAATAGCATTTTGTCTAATTCTTAAAATTTAACGAAGAAAATTTAAATGCAGTTTTTCAGCATCAAAGGTGGAAACTGATGGGTGAAAACTGAGTTTTGATAGTTATACATGATACGTGAGGTGAATGGAGGTATCTGTTTCGCTGAAAAACTCCCATAAAAATAAATAAATAAATATAATAATAATAATAATAATAATAATAATAATAATAATAATAATAATAATAAAACAGTCATATGTTATTTTCAGTAAGATATTTGAACTCTTTAATGCTACCGTTTCGTGTAGCCTTATGCCGTCTACTTTAAATCCATGGGAAGATTCGTTTCAAATATTTCATTTGTATTTTGGTATCTCTATTCACACACATACACGCACACATTATATATATATATATTTATATTGAATTGGATAGCTGTGATCGATCCCTATACTTTATTGCAGTTTTTTTATGATCAAGTTTTCCCTTTCAAAACCGGTTCCGAAAATGTAAGTAACTTCATAAAAAAAAAAAAAAAAAAAAAAAAAAAAATCTGCAAGCAAAATTGAAAAAATAAAAAAAAAGCTGAATATAGACATCGATCTCAGCTATTCAATGATTAAATATATATTTTAAAATGTCGAAATGCAAATGAAATATTAATAAATAAATAAATAAAATAAAAAATAAATAAATAATCCGACAGATTTAACATTAGCTCGCAAGTGCCTTCGCCAAACAGAACGGTAGCCTTTAGGAACATGCACGTACGCGTAAAATATTCTGTACAATCCTAAAACGTTTTTAACCATGACTATATGCAAAACAATCTGAATAGTGAAAAAGTAGATGGTGAAGAAAATATATAAATACCGGATAATTTAAAATAGATATAATGGAAACTCCTGTACCGCTGATACTAGAAGCATATTTTTTCTAATTACAAAAGTATACAAATTGTGAATATATTTTAGATAAGGCATTTTTAAAGACATATATATATAGCACGCGCACGAAATTTTTTTCCAGAGTCAAAGAAGGACATTAAAAGGACTGTTCTTTGACCAAAAATTATCTAATCAGGATATTTTGAATTCTATGAAATTTCAAAATTTTCAGATATTAAAAATAACGTCTTACCATTTTTAGTGCAGGAAATCTCGGAAATAACACAACTGGGTAATATTTTACAGTAAAAAAGGGGGATTTTTTTTTAACTATTTGGAAAATAGTTGTTGTCCTCAGTAGGGAACTGGGAAATCTGAAATGTATCTTAATCTTTTTTTGGTTGAATTACGCAACTTATTTTATTCGTTTTCTGATTAGTCCATATTTAATGTCCAAAAATGGAATACTTCTGATGACATTACGGCAAAAAAGTAATAAAAACTTTAAAATAATAATTTGAAAACATTTAGTGACAAAGATTTCAAACAAATTTCATTTAAAAGTGCATTTTTCCTACGCAACGGTGTAAAAATATTAAATGTGTAGTGTTTAGTTTAGTAGTTAGAAAAATAAGTTAGGCCCGGGGAAAAAAATAAGGCCCAACCCCAGCCCGGCCCAAAAAGTTTAATGACTAGACCCGACCCGGCCCGGCTCGAATGTCAGTAATGGAAATCGACCTGCGAGCCTGGGCAGATTTCTAATGTGACCATCGAAACGATAATAATTAATCAAATTTCACATTAATATGATTTTTAAAAAATGTTCAGGCTTAGGAGATGACTGTGTGTGTGGGGGGGGAGGGGGGGCTGACTTTACCAGGTTGCGGTCAATGAAAGAAAACTGGCCTGAATTCGAGTTTCGGGCCCGGCCCAGGTTTGTGCAGATTTTTAATCAGATAACTTAAGGTAACGCAAAAATAAATTCTTTAAAATAAAAAGTAGGAACATTTGAATTACTAATTATAGGAACTACTTGATCTTTGGGAATAATTCATTACTGCAAGAAACTGCTGAGTATCTTTAGATAACTTTAACAGCTGTTTCTCCATCTGTAGTTTGCATTTATATACAAATTTTATACTTTATGCCTGACTTGAGTAAAAAGAAAAAATTTCCCATCCGCATTCGGTGCCTTCAGACACTAGTGATTGTTTTGTTTTGGTCATCCATTGCAAAAAAAAAAAAAAAAAAAAAAAAAACCTCTATATTTTCCCACACTTCTCTGTTTGAGGAAAGGCAAGCATCTTATCTATGGTTTTGTAATTTGATCGTGTTGGACCCGTCGTCTACGTTTTTAACGTAACGACGTGTTAATTTATTGCTCCCTGTGCAGGACGTCAGTATCAGAATGAGTTACTTTTCCTAGAAACCATGTCCACTGTCCAAAGAAGAAAGAAAGAAAAAAAATCCTGGGAGACGGTGAGTGCCCATACACTATGATAAAAGTTATCTTGGCTTGTTTAAGCCGTTTATAAAGAATAAAAGTAAACAATGAATTTAGGGAAAGAAAATGTTCTCTGGAAAAAAATATACTCAGAAAAATTCTATAAATTGTTATAAATTCCAAAATTTGTGACTTTTTTCTGAATTGGTTGATGCCAAAAAATACAGCCCATTTGAAAAAATTATTGGAGGGGCCCGAGCCCCATGGGCCCATACAATTCTACGCCTATGACACCAACCAAAATTAGACCATACTATCGATACCTTAATCCTTATCCAAATAAATCATTTCGTATTAATGCCTGTTACAAAATCTGTAGATTACTTTTTTGAATTATTCAAATCGGACATTCCATTCAAAAGATATTACGAATTTAAAGACGACAATCTAAAGAAATAATAGCGCTGCTGAGTACTCGGTGGCCAATAAGCTTAAAAATTGCGTCTGCAATCAAACGATTGCGGGTTCGAACCCCAATTTCGCTAATATGTATCAATGTTTTTTTTTTTTTTTTTTTTTGAAGAAGAAGTTTGAAAAATTAAAATCACATTATGGGTTTGTAACGTGACCTGAAATGATGGGAGAAAATTTCTTATGCTAGATTTGTAATGTATGAAGCATAAGCTTTCAATAGACATATTGTATCAAGAAATGAGAAAAAAACCCTCTGCCCTCCCCCCCCCCCCCAAAAAAAAAAAGTCCTATAGGAAAAACCGGGAAACTGGAATAACAAAAAGAACGGCAAGAAATGGTTAGCTATACTAGAATTTTTCACATCACTGTAACTCCTATAGAAGAAAGTTATAACCTTTTAAAGATTGAAATGAAGTGAAGAAATAAGCAAAATTAGGTGAGTAATCGACAGGGGGGGGGGGTCCACAGCTCTGGGGGTGCCATGTAGCTTAAACTTTTAAGTTAAAAATGGTAGAAAATTAAATGAGCGAAATTTTAAGGTGTATATTGGGGGAGGGTGCAAGCCACCCCCTCACTTTTTTTTGTTTCTTTTGAAGAAACAAAAAAAATATGCCCCCCGGCAGGGCGCAGATAAACTCCAAACGGGCGGAAGGGCGACCCTTTATTTATCTTTCGTCAAGGAATTAAAATGTGGAACTAAAATAAAATAGACCGAGAATTGGACATTTTTAAAACTGTATGCATATTTCGAACGTCCCTGTAAGCTAAAACCATGGATCTAGCATCATGGTGAGCCCTGACGCCGAAAAACCAGTTCTGTCCCCCTCTTTCATATTCGCCATGTTTGACTTTAACCGTAGTTGACTTACACCGCGAGGAGCTTCCTCAATACGACGACGATCGGTAGCAGACGGAAAAAAGCAGCTTACCCAGGTCAAATATGGCGGCCGCGGCGTTGTAACGGGCGGGGGGGGGGGGGGTAGGAGAAGCTTCAAGTGACGTCACATATATCTCCTCCATATACCTTCTTAGCTCCATGGTTAAAACTGACGCGTAAGGGGGGGATTAGAAGAGACGAGCGCGAAAAGTAAAACATAATAAACTAATACTTCAAATAACTGGACTTCTAAACAAAAATATAACGATTTAACATAGTGTCGAATTAATGGGGTAGCCCGAAGAGGATTACCCCCCCCCCCCAGAAGTTATGAGATTTTATTCTTTTTAATGCACAAATTGCGATTCCCCCTCTCTTACAGAGCTGTAAAACATGATGCCTTCCTCGCAGAAAAATACCTGCATTCAACACTCATTTAGCCAACGGAAAAAAAAAAAAAAAAAAAAAAATCGAAATCGAATCTAAAGATGGACATTGAATCTAAAGATCGAAATCGAATCTAAAGATCGAAATCGAATCTAAAGATCGACATCGAATCTAAAGATCGAAATCGAATCTAAAGATCGACATCGAATCTAAAGATCGAAATCGAATCTACAGATCGACATCGAATCTAAAGACCGATGTTACGGGCAGAATCGATTTTGCATTTTTACTTCCTTTTGTAACTTTACAAGAAGAGAGTTAGATTCGTGAAAAATTTTGACTTCCCGTTTTTGATGGATTTATATATTTTAGAAGGTCTTCAACACAGTGGCGCAGCCAGAAATCGGTTCTAGGGGGGGTTTTGAGATTTTGATAAAGGTGTTTGCCGGTTATTTGAATCGTTGGTTATTTGAATCAGTACTAATTAGAATATTCACTGTATAATATTTAAACTCAAAGAGGATCTGTGTGGCAGGAAATCATCATTCTTTTAGCATAATACATCTCAGAAAAGTAATTTAGCTTAAATAGCCAATTTTTACTTAATTAATCTATGTAATATGCACTTTCACAGTTTTAAGTAGAATATTCGCCATTCAATTAAATCACTTTATTAAATGAAATCTGATTCAATAAAGCGGCGTATTCCGAAATGCGCCAAAACGTTTAAATATTAACTTTGGTTTTGACATATATAAGCGGCAATTATAGAGATTCTTTCTTGTTCTGGGAGGGGTTTTAACCCCAAAACCACCCCCTTGGCTGCGCCACTGCTTCAACAGGATTTCATGGTTTTTAAGAAATATCTGTCTGTGTGTGTGTCTGTCACTCTGTGAGTCTTTATACGACAAAAATTTCTGACCGTTCTATCTCAAGAACAAATGCACGGAATTCCACAAAACTTTAGATTTAGTTTGACCTTCATATAAACTGAATCTAATTAATTTTTGGTGCATATAGCCTAACAGGTGGCGCTGCTATGCTGCATTTTTTTGCGATCTGAGCAACAGCTATATCTGAATAACGAATGAACGGATTTTCATCACATTTTAGATCCAGTTAGTCCTTGACAAGAATTGATGTTTTTTGCATTTTGATGTATATAGCTTCTCAGATGGCGCTGCTATACTGAATTTTTCACAATTTCCACTCAGCGCCATGTGAAAGGGGGGGGGGGGGGCGAAAGGAAGCGGTCGTTTCGAGCACGGAAATCTAGGGGGCGCCAAATTTTTACTACTAACATTACTTCTAGCCTATCACAAAAAAAATTAATAGGGGGGGAGGGGGGCTAAATTGGAACTTTGAACCGGGCGCAATTCTCTTTTCGCACGCACCTGTTTCCATTTTAGCTTTATCTCAAGAACTAATGCACGGACTTTCATAAAAATTTAGATTCAATTAGTCCTTGATATTATTTAATGCTAATTACATTTTGGTGGAAATCGCTTAAGAGATGGTGCTGCTATACTGCATTAATCATGATTAACGCAATAGCGCTATCTCAGGAACGAATTTTCATCAAAATTCAGATTCAGTAAATCTCTGACATAGATTAGTGTTATTTAGTTCTTGGTGTAAATTGCTCTACAGGTGGCGCTGATATGCTGCATTTTTTATGATTTCGCAATAGCTGTGTCTCGCGCTTTCATGGATTTTCATCAAAATTCAGATTCAGCTGGTACTTAATAAAAATTGATCCTGATCAATTTTTGGTGTACATCACTCAACAAAAAACGCTATTTTGCAGGGGAGGGGGGGGGGGTTCTGAGGTTTTTTTTAATTCTTCTATCTTAGAAACTAATACACTGAAATTTTGGAATAGGCACATCCGTCTATTTTATCTTCGACTTTTGAAAGAAAATGAAAATTGTTACCTTCAGAGAAATCGATTAAAATTTTTAAAGTATCGATTAAATCGAGTTGGCCGTAGTATCGATTAAATCGATTTAAAAAATCGAAATCGCCCATCACTAATGCAATGAGTTAACTTCATTTTTCTTGTGTTTATCAATGTAGTAGCAAACAGAATGGCGTGAAATACCCAATTGATTAACAATTTCTCTCTGAGACATTAGAATTGCGGAATAATAAAGAGATACAATTTGACGTGCTACTTCTTCATTGACTAGATTCATACAAAACGGATTTTTTCTTTAGTTTAAACGCTTTTTTATAGACTCTGAGAAAAAGGAAATGCATTTTAACAATAAAACGAGTGGAAACCCGTCGAATTCGACGAATGAAATGTTTAAAAAACCCGATCGATTTGGTTTTAAAAAAAAGCAAGAGTAATTACATTATTGAATGAATGTATAATAAATATATTTCCAAACTTAATATCAAGTTTGCCAGTTACAATTTTGCATGCAAATATTAGCACATCTTCAGTTAAAATTGTAATCTGAATGCCGGTGAACTCCAGAAATTTTATTTTATATGCACTCACAGAAGAAGAGTTTTATTAAAAAAAAAAAACTAATTTCATTTTTACTATGACATTATTTTCACTAACTGAAGTCATCCGAAAGTAAAATCTCAATCTCAGTGCCCACAATGAAAAGAAATATTGAAATGTAATATCGTTATGAGTAAAAATGCGATGTTTTAAATAGTGACGTCATTTTCTCTTCATATGTTTTTTAAAGTTACTGTTATTAGTAATATGAAAAAGGCATGCGTAATAATATTGTAATTCCCATTTATCTGGTTGCTGAATGACATCATTTTCCTCATTTGAAATTTATCTTATTTTGCTTTAGACAATAATTTTTATCATAAATTATTTTCTGTAATTTTATTTACATTATTAATATTATTTCTCAGTAAATGTATTTTTTTTTTTACCTCAATTAGTAAAACTAGTACACCGAACCCGGGGTTCCCGGGTCACAGAGTAAAGGTGAAAAGATTTTTTAAAAATTAAAATTGAAAAGTCTAATAAATTTTTCCTACGTAATATGCTTTTTAAACTGCCAACTAATTCCAAACAGCAATTTTATATTCAAAAATTAATTATGTTATCATATAAAGCTTTGAAAATTATCGGTACTTCCGTATTAGACGCAAGATTTATTGGCCAAAGATCTTGCCAAAGAATAAAATTGCATTATTTCAGTTTATAAAATCAACTAAGAAAATATGATACACAGATATTCTTTAAAATACATTTTTTTAAAGATTAATTGATTTATTTTTTGTAAATTAAGTTTGCAACGAACTAAAAGTTTTTAAATTGATAGGAAAAAACGAAATAAAACCAACAACATTCACTGGGTTTAACAGCCGACGATATTTTGACATAACACTTTTTAATTACTATTTTTTCCGGTTGCTATGAACAAATGGCAACTAAAATATACAGTGATCTGTTATTTTTCACGTGGAAAAGAGATAAATGGAGGTGAAGTATGCAATTAAAACGGTTTCATGGGCGTTGTTCTTCCAATGTAAGTCTCTTATTCGGGCCAAACAAAACAATCTAAGAACAGAGACCGAATCCTTTAACATCAATTTTTCTCTAAATGAAAAAAAAATAATTATATTTTAGCATTCTAAAATAGCATTTTATTGTATTATGAATTAAAACTGTATCGCTAAAAGTTTTCCTTTTTTGCGAAAGCACGTGGTTGTGTTTGATGTAATGCAGCGAATTTTAGAGATGATTTTCTGGCGTCACCTCCAGCCACCAAAACTGCATCTCTATTCATCTTCATTTTTTTTTTTTTTTTTTTTTTACTCTATGGATATTTTTCCTTTTTTTCCCACACAAATGCGATACTTAAGTTGCCACCATTAGGGAAAATGAACTAAAAACTATAAAAAAATTAATATCTCAAAAACAAATTGAGATACAGTTTTCTAACAAACTGCATTTAAACGTGCATATTTTTCTGCATACGATGGTATAAATGTCGAAAACGTGCTATGTCTAGAAGTTTAAAATTTTACAATAGCGAAAATTGCAAAATTAAAATTTCATCGAAAAATGTTGCCATTCAAAACATGACGTATGCGTTACGCACAGATACGTTTGGCCTTTATTATATAGATATACGCAATCATAATGCATAATTATACGCAATCATTTTATTGTGATTAAATTTTACGAAAACAATTAACTTTTTTCTTTTAAATGCGAGGACATGTTCACTGATGAAATAAAGCTTCTGACTGGTGAAAAGTGATAATGGAAAATAAATTTTTATTATCGAGAGAAAAACTAAACTGAGTTGCCACCATTTTGAAGAAATACCTTAAAAAGCATTTAAAATTAAAAATAAAATATAAAAATGGAAATAAATTAAAAAATAGCTAAAATGGGCACAACTACAAATAAATAGCTTTCATTTAAAAAAATAATTATCAAAATCGGTTCAGTAGAAAATTCAGGGCTGATGACTAAAAAAACAGCCAGGTCTTTTAAATATATAGATTGAATGAATGTCTCGTTTTAGCGGCCAGATTATGAAAAAGTGGGCCACAATTTTTCACACGACACTTTTTAGCTTGTCTGAAAGAAATAGCATCAAAACATGATTATGACGGAATTTTTTTTTAAACAGGAAACTGCAAATTTCTTTTAAACTGTTCTTCATGCATAATGAATACAACAATGCGCGAGAAAAATATATATATATATATTAAACATGTACATCTGCTAAGAAGGAAACGTATTTTTTTCTTTCCAATGTCTTAGAAGATTTTACTTTTACCATATACCATTTTTTAGATTTTTTTTTAATGTATTAATAATACTAATGATAACTGGAACATTTACATACAACAAACAAAGGTTCATAAAAAGCGTAAATATCGCAGCCTATGGCACTTCTTCATAAATAGAAATTATAAACATGAAAAAGAAAAAAAAAAGACTAAGATAAGTTTTTTTGGTACGAACTCTTCCGTTAGAGTAAAGATCAATGTTCTGTAGAAAATCACCCTAGCCGGACCCGGTTCGGGCCGAAATTTTAACTTTCGGGCCGGGCCAGATTGGGCCAATAATTCTTTCGTTCGGGCCGAGCCGGGCTCGGGCCCGGAAATTTCGGCCCATGCAGACCTCTAGTCTGAGCAATATTGCTCAGAACACAGATTTAATAACTTGCGATAAGCAAAGAAAATGAGATGCTACCATTAATTGGTCATTCATTGTGATAAAATATAATGTGAAAATAAGCATATTAAATCGTAAAGTTTCAAAATCTTATATATAAATTTGCATTCACTGTTTTATAAAAAGGGAAAGCAATCCATGCGTGGATATAGAATTGGAAATACGCAATACGTTAAAAGTAATACAGAAAATAAAACACAAAATTATCTTATATTGGAATTTTAACTTTTTGAAGTTTTATCTTGAGCATAAACAGGTGCTTCGCACCGAATTGGGTTACTTCAAATAAAAAAAATATTATGCTTGAACAGAATGGACTGTATTTTACATGGTGTGATATCCCTCCGAATAGTTTATATTATTGAATATCTGTTTCCCTCAGGTGCAATCGAGATTAAAGAATTCTTTTTTAAGAATTCGTTCTAAACGAGCATTTACATGTTATACAAGTTACTGAACTGAAAAAGGTTATAGTTTCTAGCCCAAACAGTATCCCATAAATTGCAAATAAATCGCGATTTAAAATCTTTCTAGAAAGTTGCATGTTTATTTGTGAAATTAAAGTATCGAACCTTTTTAGAAATCGTTCATAACGATTATGTTACATCTTAAAAGTTACCACGAAAAAAAAAAAAAAAAAAAAAAATTCAAATTTCTAGTCCAATCAATATTAAAGGATTCGCAATTTTAGAACTTTTTGAACTTGATACAGGTTATTGTACCGACATAAAATATAATCTATTTTGAAGCATAGGTGGTTACGAACATTTTTTACCCTAATTATTTTTTTAAATCGGCTAAGTAGTTCCAATGATTATTAAAATGTTACAGGCAGAGCTACCAGTCTTCGGCTTATGGAATACCGGTGTTTTAATAGGGAAAATGTTGTTTTATTTAATTGGAACATTCTGCGGATTTAAAAGAATAACATTTTCTCTAAGATAATACTGGTGTGCAATAAGCCGGAGACTTGGCAATTCTGTATAGGAATATTTCGTAACCTTTTTTTGACCTTAAAAAAGAGCGGCCATTTTTCATGTACAAAAAGTATTGCTAATTGTTTCATTTGGCATACCAAGCACCGATTGTAATATTGATACTTTTATAGTAATAAATTGCTAATAATTTTTCAAATCCCATTTATTTTATTAAAAATATAAACCTTTCATTCATTTAATTTAAAGTAAATGGTTTTAACTAATTTCATGATACTTTTGCAATATTACTTTGCCTTGGACTTTTTTTTTTTTAAAGTATTTTGAAAATGGTTGTTGATTTATTTTATTTTTTTCATAATTGGTCGAAGAATATTAATGCTACATATGATTCTAATATTACGTAAGATACGTTTTGATCATCATAAAAATGATGTTTTTATTGATTTTTATTAACTCAATGGGGAAAATTCTATGTTTTGAGCAATGAATGTCCGCATTTTATTTTTTTATTCATTTTGTTTTTCTTTCTTTATTTATTTTTACGGAATTTTTTGCAGTTAGAAGATTTTTGCTTGAATAGGAAGTCGAAATATCGTTGTTAATAAAGAAGAAAGTAAAAAAGTTACAAAATGAGTAGACGTAAATTGCATGCATATATGCCTAAGTGGAGCAAGATCACCAGATCGCTAGGATCCGGTGTAGACCCTATATTTGCTCCACCCGGTAAGTACCCCGGCATGCGGGAATTCATTACAATAACTTTCATTCCTCAGACAAGGAAGAAAAAAAAAATTATCAAATATGGATAAAAAACGAAAAAAAAAAAAAAAATACTTCGTATGAAAGATCGTTTTTTAAAGCAAAAAAAACGAGGTCTGATTATCGAGCCTATTGATTACAAAATAAACATTAGTGCTGTAAAAATAACGACAAAATGAATACCCGTATGATAACGTTGATTTCGAATTCTTTACCCGGTAGAAAGTATTCGTTTCGTTACTCGTTACTGTTGAGAAATTGGGTATTCGCAGTCATCGAACGTACGGCAAATATCGTATAGAATAATCTTTGGAAGTTATTAGTTTAGTGCTGTCATCTATCCGTAAAAGTTACATTTATTGAAAAATCTAAGTTTCCAAGTTTATTTTAAAAATGCAAATAGAATATTAAAATTAGGGCCGTAGCGATAATTAAGACAATAATTAGGGGTGGGGGAGGGGGCTCAATAAAATGTAGGGGGGGTGACTCATATATTTTTTCTCTCTCTCTGTGACGCAGAAAGATAAATTACTGCATATTTACAGTGTAGTTACCAGCGGTGTAGTCGTAAAAAAACAGAGGACACACGCTCTAAGCAGAGGATATACACTCAAAGCAGAGAGTATATCCTAGAGTGCATGTACTATAGCTATTTTTTGAGAAACAGCGGGTATACGTTGTTAAGTCCAGAAGATATACGGCGTATACCCCCGTATATCCTCCACTACATCTCTGCTAGTTACTATGTTTTTGATTAAACTGTTGTAATAACGTCATTTTATGCTAAGAAAAGAATAGGATTATGGAAAATTCGAGTGCATAACTAGTGCAGCATCAAACATCATGTTGGCTTTATATGTGCAAATAAAATGAGCAAGTGTTGAAAACTTATTTTAGTTACAATTTAGTATTTTTGCAAAACTGTGAAAGATCCCCAAAACTAAATTACATTTTTCAATATTTCATTTGGGTTTTTGGAACATAAATTCATTTAGTGACCTTGGAATCTTTTCGGGGGGGGGGGGGGATCAAAATGTTTAAGGAGGGGCTGAGCCGCCCGTAACATCCCCTTAGCTACGGCCATGGATGTATGGAATTTCCTATTTTTTGTTTCGTCGTAGTGACTGTGACTCTTGTGACCATGTGTGACCTGAATGAGATGTTATATGGACTAGTTGTTATGCAGGAATAGTAATTATTCGCATTATATTACTTCCTTTTGAAAATTCGCGTGAAAATTATTGCTTGAAAATCCCTTGAAAATTTGCATTTTTGGACTCGTGCTTAAATTTTGCCTTATCGTTTTTGTTTTCTCTATCAGTCTATACCAATATGCACTAATGTAACACTACAATCTCCAAATTTATAAGGAAAACCAATGGACACATTTAAAGGTTTTTCACGATTTCCCGAAATTTGATTTTCTCGATATAAAGAGAATTTTGAAACTCGCGTCTTCAATTACTACCTCTGACAATAAAGTTCGGTGAATGAATTCAGAACGGCCAAGCTAGCAGTACTGGGGAAACAAAACACTTCACCTGCATAGAGGAAAGTGTTGACCATCTTCCCCCCACGTTGTTCCGTTGAGCATCGTTTATGTTCTGTGTAAGACGTGCTTTATTAAGTGCTTGTTCAGTGTGTTGATTCTTAACTGAGAACAGGAAAATGAAGGAACAAAAGATCAATTTAAAGTTTGGTTTTAAGCTTTGCAAGACACAGAAAGAAATTCATGAGGGATGGTGCAAATCGAACATCCACCATACTCGCCAGATCTCAATCCTCCAAACTTCTTCCTATTTTCACGACTGAAACTCTCTTTGAAAGAGATTTGACCCTATTGCTGACATCACACGAAACGTGGCGAAGCTTTTGAACTTCATTCCAAAAGACTTCTTGCGAATTTCCCATGACATGTATAGCAGTTCTCAGCAGTGCATAGTTATTGGAGATGATTATTTCGAAAGATGGTATGGTTACTTTCGTCAATATTTCATTTACATTAATGCTACAGGACTATTCGCCGAACTTTATTGTCAAAGGTAGTATTTAAACCAATCTAGAAGTTAATTAGTAAAAAATAACACTACCATAAAATTTATACGGTGGCAGCACCTTCATTTAAATCGTTTAAAAGTATTTCTTTATTTCATTTAAAACATTTTTGTAATTGGAATTATATGTCTGTGACAAATGGGTTGGGAATAAGCAATTGGACAGCATTTGAAACGGACGCCCTTTTATAATACTTTAAATAAGGGCGCGAAATTTCCCCTCGCCCGCTCGCCATTGGCGAGTAAGTTTAAAGTTGGCGAGTAAGTTTCGTCTTATAAAATGTTGTGTTTCAAATCCAACTATGTACAGCGATACACGAAAGTATTTGCAAATGAAGCGAATGAAAGAAGCAAAAATGAAGCGGTGGTATTTATTTTTCAAAATAAGTAAAAATGCTCCATCACCTATTTCTTCGTCTTTCTTTCGGAAGAATGAAATTACCATGTCTGAATTCCTCCCCACCCTCCCAGTTTCGTGCCGGGCACGCACCAAGACCGAATCATATCGCTCTTCGCTCCTGCGAAAAGAGATTTAGGTTTTGTCACCTAAGCGCAGCTGCTTGAAATACGATATAAAATATACGTTCTTTCTTAAATTTTTTGTTTCTTTCGATCTAGCATTTTTCATGTTCTGTGGTAATTGGCGGTAATTGAAATGATGTTTTAGTCAATTTTTTAATTAATTTTTGAAGAAAAGACAAACGAATAATATGGAGTCCTTTTTTACTAAAAACATCAAACGAAAAAATGTGATAAATATGCGATCACAAATGTTGAAAGTGAACACGTGCAAACTCAAGTTAAGGAAAGTGAGAATGATTTTGATAGTAGCAATAATCCCCTTTTCTCCTTTCCCAGTTCTGCTAAAAGAAAATGTGGCAGTGATTTCGAGTCACCACTTCCAGTTAAAAGAAAATTCAACAAAGAGTGTCTATGTCATTTTGAATGGCTTTTATATGATGATAAAACTGATCTTGCAAAGTGCGAAATTTGCCAGCAGGTGCCTTCCAGTAATGTTGATAAAAATAGATAAATGGCTTTTCTGGGCCGATTAAAAAAAAAAAAAGAGTCATTTGTTTTTCACAGCCAAAGCAAAGTTCACTGTGAAAATATTGCCATTGTAAAGGCAAAAACATACGCATCAGAAATACCAATGGCAAAATGCCTGAAGGTGAATAAAATGGATCAACTGATGTTTTCTCATTTGAAAAATATATTTAATGTGGTGTACTATGTTGCAAAGAATGAAAAACCGTTTAACCCGGGAGAACGCGCGCAGGGCCTAAACGACCCGGAGTGCGTATGGTTTTTTACAATTGAAACCACTAATTTTTTTAAAGTAATCTGCAACTTATTTTATCGCAAAATTTGTAAGAATTGTCTCCTTCTAAATAAAGTAACTGTTATAATTTGATTTTATTGGTGGCAAAGTTAAAACATTCATACCCTGGGTAAGCGCGCGTTCTCCCGGGTTAAAGACTTTGTAAATCTTTTGTACTTGGCTGAGAAATTAAATGTGGATATTTTAACTCAGAATATAATGAAAAACAATTCAGGTATTTCATCCATTTTATTACTGAAACTTTGATGTTAGATTTAGTGGAAAACTTAAAAAAGTGTACATATATCAGCATTCTAGCTAATGGCTTTACAGATCGAGCATCTGTTCAGCATACAAATGTATATGTTCGATACGTGGAAGCAAAAGACAATCATATCAAAGAGGACATATTAGGATTAATAGAGCTGCCAAATTCTATTTCACCCAGTTATTTCGCAGCCATAATTGATTTTCTAGATAAGGTTATAAATCCAAATGAAATTAGAAACACATATTATATTGCAATTGGTACTGATGGTGCTCCAAATATGGTTGGATACAAATCAGGTTTAGCTATAAAAATGAAATCTATCTGTCCCTATTTGTCCTTGATAAACATTGATTGCCTTGTACACCGTTTGCAGTTAGATGTTTTGGATTCATGTGTTGAATATCTTAAAACATTTGATTCAATTGTTAGAAGTATTTTAAATTTTACCATGCCTCTGCTAAAAAACTTCACATGTTAAAAGAAAGAGCAGAAATTTTAGGGGAAAAAATTCTTAAACTGAGTGATATTCACGCTATTAGATGGTTATCTAGCAAAGAAAGTGCAGTAAAAGTTCTCTTGCAATCATGGAACACTGTTTTAAGCCATCTTAAACAAATGGCCCATGGAAAAGACAGTGACAGTTTTAAAGCTGAGGATTTGTTGAAAAGTTTGAAAGATTATATATATATTTTTAAGTTCTGTACTTTCTCTTGGATTTCTACCGGAAATTGAACCCTTTAAATGTGACATTACACAACAAGAAACTTCTCATTTCATCTTTGAAAATAAAAATTGAACATTGCATCTCAGTTCTAACAGATCTCGAATCTAGTGTTGGACCAAGCAATCAGGAATTTTCGACTAACTATCCATTTCAGGGATAATCAAGGATGTGCAGCTGACAAATATATAAAATGGGGAGCAAAAGTTTCAGACTTTAAGAGGGGCATTAATTAAACGTACAAACATATACATTACAGAAAGACTGAAATCTATGTCATCAGATGTGTTAGCATATGTGCATATTTATGACACTGTGGGTTGGCCTCTCAAAGAAAAAATTTTTGAATTTGGGATAGAAAAGATAAAGAAGCTCTTTATGTATTTGAACCCAAATCTTTTTAATGAATAGATAGATATTTTATTGGCAAAGTGGGCAGAATTTAAATTTATGTTCCCATCACTGACACTGAAAGAGATGCTGGAGCAAATTTACACACTGAAAAATGTTCAGCAAGCTTCTCCAATTTGCTCCAGATCGTAACATTTTGTGCTGTTTTACCAGTTAACAGAGCTTCATGTGAGAAAGGGTTTAGATGTCACAACAGACTCAAAACAGCATACAAGAACTCTCTGAAGACTCAAACAATGAATTATTTGCTCAGAATTTCTGTTAATGAACCCATCCTGACATAGTTTCACCCTACAGCTGCAACTGATAAGTGGTATTTCAGTGCAGAAAGACAGCGCTACACAAACCTGTGCTAATAGTACATGAACTTGTCATTGGTAATGTATTTCTATAATCACTGAAACCTTATGGTATTCTTAATTTGAGTTAATGTTATTTTCTTCTTTTTGCATTAAATATCTTTCGTTTGATCAATTTCTGCATTTTTTTCGGTCAATAGAAAGTTTTTCATACTACATTTGTTAATATTTATAAAATAACCCATATTTTTTATAAATGTAAAATATTCTGGATTTAACAGACATCTCCTTCTAACAATCGTCAATTTAAATTAAATTTGTCATAAGTATTTCATTTTCCGCGCATGTGTGGGGACTGACATTGTTGTTTGAATGAATGTAAAATGGTGACGAGTAAAATTTTAGTCTGGCGAGTACCTTTTAAGATGAAATTTCATGCCCTGCTTTAAACAATTAGTATACATTCACTTAAATTTTTCCGTTTTCAATTACAGAAAAGAGGCTTAAGTCATGAAATTTAAAGTTTCATAACTCGGTCAATTTTAATGTTAGATGAATGGGATTTTAGAGTGATGGAAAATTTTTACTAAACATCACTTATAGAACCGGGGACCACATAAAAAATTTAATTTTCGTATTTTTTAATAATTTTTTTTACCTAAATCACTTAAAAAACAATTCTTTGCCTTTTTTTAAAGCATTTTTGCAATTGGAATTATATGTCTATGACTATAACTAATTAGCCATTGGCCACCGTTGAGAGCGGACACACTGTATAATAATCCTTCCTAGTTACCTACAATTCCGAAAACCGTTCGTTTACTTTAGAAACTTCAGGAACGAATATATTTCCCAGTTTTAAAAAAGCATTTATAAAAATAAAGATTTTTTTTTTTTTTTTTTTTTTTTTATTTACCACTGATTTTTGAAATGTTTCCGAGTTGTTTTTATGGTGTATATCAATCAATTTTATCAATTTGAAATGCATGTTTTTGGATGTTATTCATTCTCAAGTAAACATTTTCAGATTTAACAAACATGTATTACATGTGTAACCTGACAAATTAACAGTATTAACATTAACGTTAAAATTAATATGATTTTGTTATCTTTACATCTATAAATTCAACTACGCAGATGAAAATGTTTAGTTGAGAATTGATAAAATCATAAAAATTCTGTTTTAAAAACACTGATTAATGCGCTGTAAAAAACTACTCCTAAACTTTTCCGAAAATCAGTGGCAGCAAGATAAATTTTGCTTTTATAAGTTCTTATTTCAATTTCTTAAATATATTGGTTTCTGGGGTTCCTAAACATAAAATACCCATTTTAGGAACATAAGGTAACTCGTAAGAGGTTATTGTTCCTCGTAAGAGGTTATATTTTTTGTAAATTAAGAAACATTTTTCTTTTTTTAAAGTGCAGGGGTTGAACGATAAACCTACGGTATTTATTGCCATACGTCTCGAAAATCTAGATGAAGAAATATATATATATACCGAGAATATGGGAATCTAGGGAACAGACAGCAATATTTTTTCATCTTTCATAACAAGAAAGTTAGGTTAAGAACTCTACTAACATTAATTACCGAAACCTTATCACAAAATGCCTTAAGCAATTCCTTTCCTGACATTATGTCTTAAGTTGCCATATTTATTTATTATTAATTTTATACTGACGTTCATTTCCTATCTGATTGAAAATTGCAATTATTTCAACTTTATCGCTGGAAGAGATCATGAACATCATTTCTTCAAGTTTTTGTTTAATGACGCATATACTCACGCAGAAATCCCTCATTAGGCTTACAATGTAAACAGCTATTCAAATATTTTGTAAAGTCTGTTTTTGCTTTTGTTACCTTTGACTTTTTGGCACACAAGAATGTCTCGGTCTTAAATTGGAGTCGACTTCAGAAGACGACGGTCAGTTTCTTAGTTGCCTTCAACAGTTCTTCGAAGCTTATGCAGTATAGGGGAGTCATGTATTTACAATTGTTCCTCGTGTTAGCAGTTGGAAACTGTATGTTTTCCTTTCCTGGTAAGATACTTTTCTCTTTTTAAAGGACTTGTTACATTATACCATACTAGCAGACGCCGCGACTTTGCTTGCGTAACATACGAAATATGCCATGTCATATTTGTATGTATAATCTATTTATATAATACGTTAATGTGACTATTTCAGGTTTCCCCACATCTTCCAGAAAATCAACTTATAGTTGCCACGTTAGTATAAGTATTTAGGTGCCATAAGTATGCGACTGTTCAACATATGGAAATATACACATAATCTGCATTGTATCACATCTATTCTCCTTTTTATAGCCAAAATCTTCAAAAACTATCCAATTATATTTTAAATTCTAAATTAAAACTAACGGATAACAAACTATTATCATTAATGGATAACCGGATATAAATAAATCAACATTATCTTAGTGCCAAATATCGATAATCGATATAAATAAAAGAACTTATAGTTTAAAAAAATGCAGGACATAATGATATAACTGGACATCTATTTTTTAAACTTTGGTTATGTAATTTTTAGAATTTTGTTGAATATAAATAAAATTAATATTATAATTTAAATTTAATCTTATTAATTTTTAAGAGTTTTGTATTTTTTACACTTATTCGCTTATTTTTTTTTATTTTTTTGTTTGTATCATAAATAAAACGAACTTTTTTTTCCCCCTTTAGATGCAATAAATTATGAGATTGCATTTGTATGACTGGAAATTATTTTTCCAGATTCTCTTATTAAATTGCAACTTCATTTGAACTCCAAAGTTATGTTCGAATGTTACGACTTTAAAAATCAAAATGTTATTTGTATCGATATAATTAATATATGTAGTATATAGTCTTATATATTCCTTACATTTTAATTACATTTTGTAAGAAACTTATTATTTTTTTACAAAGCACATTTTTAATAAGTTTTTTTTACAATGCAATTAAATTTCAAATGAACGTGAGCTAATCTATGAAAAAATTGATAAAATTATATTAAAATTTTACGAAAGAAATAATAAAAATAATAATTTAGATTTTATTTATATCTAATGAAAATTTAAAATTATATAGCTAGAGCTTCAGTTAAATACATTTTATAATTTCGTTCAATACAAATAAAATAATTATTAGAGTTTTAATTTAGTTTTATTAATTTTTAAAAGTTTAACATTTATCAGCTTAATTTTTAAAATTTTGTTTGCATTAAAAAATTTTGATATAAAAATAATTTTTCAAATGTAATTTAATTATGAGATTGCATTTGTATGACTGGAAATTACTTTTTCATTTTCTCCTGTTAAATTACAATTTTATTTTCACTCTAAAGTTGTATTTGAATGTTATTACATTAAAAATCGAAATTTTATTTGCATTGATAATTGATATAATTAATACATACAGTACATGGTGTTGCACATTTCTTACATTTTAATCACATTTTGTAAGACATAAATTTTATTCACATTGCAATCAAATTTCCAGTGTACGTAAACTAATCTCTTTGCAGGGCTGTAGATAGAAGTGAAAATGGGGGGGGGGGGTCATATTTTCCCTCTCTCTCTCTCTGCGACGCAGAAATATAAATATTCACACAGTAGTTAGTATGTTTCTCATTATGTCTGCCATCTCTCATTTTATTATACGGAACCCTATTAGCGCGAGAAATACTCGCTTATTTCGATCGTTTATTTCGACCTTAAAATAAATAAAAAGTGCGTTACCTCCCAATTGCCCAAATATAGAGTAACAGGAAGGACTACATAATTACAATCCTGTTGATGTTGAACTTTTTTGATCAAATTAAATGAAGAATATAAACAAGTAAGAAAAATCATGCGTTAAGAATGGATTATGAAACACTTTCTGAAATCTTTAATAAAACCTTGTTATGTATATATATATATATATATTTGATATTAATCAATTTCTTAATTAATTTTCAACAATGAAATTTCGCTAGAATTGTGTGCTCATGAACACGGATCTAGTGCTGCGATTTGCAGCTTAACCAACATGTGAAGTGAAAAATGCTAAGCTGGGCATCGTCCTCGTAGCTTAAATGGTAGAGCACATGGAACGCTATTTCCAAAGGTTCCGGTTTGATCCCCGGCTTGGACATTTTTCACTAAGTTGGTATTACGCTTAGTAGAAGTATGAATATTCACGTATCTGAAACCTTATTATTTAAGGAAATAAGATGCTACTGTCCATAGCCAAAAAAGTATTCCAATACTTTTGAACAGCCGTGTATTTGATCCGTCGGTTGATATATATATATATACTATATAACAGGAAAATTTAGTTTAGCAAGTAAATGCTTAAAGGGCTGTGCATATACTATAACGTTATCAACATTTTGGATATTTTGGACCCCCTCCCCCCCCCACTACGATATCAAACGTTATCATTCCTCGAACACCCCCCCCCCCTCTCCTCAATGATATCGATATCAGCGGCTAAAAACTATTTTTTTTTTTTTTTTTTACAATTTTAAAATATTTGTTCTATTTTTTCGCTATTAATAGACACTCTTACACATTTATTTTTAGCAGGTTTTACTGTTTCAAATGATGAGAATAAGATAATAGAATATTATAATATATAGAATAACTTTATATCAAATCAGAATGAAAACATATAATTGCAATTTAAAAGTATTTAAGAACAAATTTTTGTTACATAATAAAACACTAGTATGAATACACAAAATACCCGTTAAAAGACAGAAATTTTACATAAAATACTCTTATATACATGAGGGTATTTTTACAATATAGAGCGATAAATAAGTTCCAATTTTAAGTTCCCCAAAAATATTTTTTTAATTGGATATTTTTATGTTTAGAATATTTAGTTTACTTACAAAGGAAATATTTCCGAGTTTTTTAGTTTATGGATTTAAATAAAAAAAAATAGTTCAGATTTAATAACTTATTACACAGATAGCTGTTTAAAATTTATTTTAACTTTGCCCAAAATGCAAGAAGACCTGACTTTTTTTCTTCCAAATATACTCAATTCTTCTAGTTTTTTCAGAAATATTTTTTCTAAATCTGGATTTTTTTTACATTCATTCCAAAGCATATTTGTTTCTTTTTTGCAAGCTTGTTTTGTACAATATGGATACGCTGCTTCAAAACATTTATGAAGCTCCCTCCAAAAACTTTTTATTTTTATCCATGATGAACCATATAACGACAGAAAAATAGAAACTTGTGACTTTCGAAAACGTCAAAATGGAACAACGCAAAATTCATCTGATTAATTCCTCACGTTTGCGGTTTCCATATTGCTTTCTTGCACCTGCCTCCAGTAAGGGACAAAAGTAAAGTACAGATTTTAACAACATATCAGATGGATAAGATTATTTCTCTTTCTTTATTAATAAAATAAATAAATATCATTTCAAATGAACTTTGCATATGCTTTCTTTAATGTGCGATATATGTGCATTAACACAGATAGATTCAATAATTTAATGAGTTTGCATTTTCATAAAAGTAGATTAAAAAAATTAAAAATTAAGTGCTTTAACTTATAAAAAATTGGATTAAAATGTTAATGGTATCAAAAGACAAATCCCCTCTCCCCCCAACGATATCTTTCGATATCAAATGCAGAACCCCCCCTCCCTAAAGTGATAAATTTATATTTGCATAGCCCCTAATTGGTTGAAATTTATCTTTCAGCACTTTATTCTAATAGATGGAAAATACTTGAATATTTTTGTTCAGCCTTGTAATTTACCTGGTTCCTTTATTACATGCCAATATTTTCTTAAAATTTAGTTCAAACAAAAACACTCTTAAAACTACTTAAATCACATTTCCAGAAATTATCATTTGTGGGTGACCATGTAGCTAATTCTTTATGTGACCCTGTATATCGTTTTATTTATATTCTGAAAACATTTCTTAGTAAATTGAAAGCAGTTCAACGTAAAAATGCATAACTTATTTTAAAACCACATTTGAGTTAATTACCCTTACATTCAGTAACATTTATGAGCTCTTTTGTGTAACCCTGTATATCAACTATAACATTTATACGCATTATATAATTTGCAGACAGTTAGTAAAACTTAAAAACACATATCATAATTGAAAATGTATTTCATCCATCCATCATAGCTATCATCGATAATATAAGTACTTCGCATAAGAATATAAGATTTGTAATATTTTGCGTGCCCCTGTAAATGCTATGCACTTCATATTATGCGTTAAATATTAAGTCTCAACGGTATGTATCAATTTTATGATACTTGAAATTTTTTAACATTTTTAAAATATGTCGCAAACAATTCCCCCTTTATTATTGTGTAAGGGAATTCTTTTGAGTAGCCCTGTAAATAAATATATTTACAGGGCTATTTACTATTATTTTCACTGCATATTATACAGAATGCATATTTTAGTGCACCTTGCGAATCCATGTAAATTTGAATATATTTGATAGACTGTGACACTTTTAAAATTCATTTGAAACGATTTTTTCCTATAGGCAGTAATGTATCGGAAAATTTTCACTATACTTGTAAATAAACTAATTATAGTAGAAACTTCATTTCCAATAGGGTTCGTGCTAAAGTAAACACCAATAACATATAAAAATTTCATAGCAATCCGAGTATATTTACGGGAGTTCGAGCGCGGCCAGACGGACAGGCGGACAGACGGCCAGAAAAACCGAATGCATAAACACTTTTCAACTTTGTTGGAAAGTGTTAAAAAGTCGGAAATTGTAAGTCAAACGTGGAAAATGATGAGCGTTTCGTACAATAAATTGTTTTATAAATAAATATCAGATCTTGGTGTAATAGCTGTTGTACTCTTGTGAGAAAATGAATGAATGCAATATTTATTACGATTGCATACATTAAATTCTGCAATATGGAAATAATATGGTTCAATCTTAAATAGGACGTAATCATCATGGCAACCAACATTTATTACTTACAAGGAAGGTCTCCATACGGGCATACTCCGAAAAATCTGAAAAGAAATTACAGAATGTTCTTCTCATGAGGATATATACGTTTATAAAATTTTTTTTGGCGGAACCTCTATACAGCATCCGTAAAAAAAAATAATGAAAACTTCGTTATTTGGCGATTTATCATCGGTTGGCGAAAGAATGCAGTTTGAAAAAATACTTTATGTCAAATACGCTTTAAGGACAAAAAAGTTTCATATTGAACTTGTTTAGGTAAATATCATTTAAATAACTTTAATTTTGCCAGTTTTAATTATAATTTTGTTATATCGATATTTTTATGTATTTATATTCAAATTTAACCATCAAAATTTGAGATTTAAAACGAAATTCACAATTTAAATTCATTAAATTTGTTTCAAGCTCAAAGTCAAATTGAGCACTGTCAAGTCAATTTCGTTGCTATGGAAACATCTGGCTTTTAATTTTGAATACGCTTAAATGTATGAAAATATTTTTTTTTCAATTTGAATTTTTTGTATATGAAAATATTTTTCCAGTGATAAATTAAAAGCTATACCAACAAACAATACATATATGTAATACAAGATATACATATATATATGTATATCATATACAGGGTGTCCGAAAAGTCTGGAAACGGCCGAATAACTCGAGAAATACATATGAGATTGAAAAACGTAAATATACGTGTTAAATATTTTTAAATAAGCTACTCTGTGATACCAAATTTGACCTTCGAAACTGAGCCCCTGGGGGTCAGAGGGGGTCCAACTTTGAAATTTTAAATTATAACCCCCATTTTTTATTGCAGATTCGGATTCTACGGACAAAAATACGCAACTTTTGTATTTGATGTTAACTTCAAATCTTCGTTTATCACGGTGTAATCGAGCATATTAAATCGATACATATTCCCGCTTTTCCAACGGGATTTTCCCTAATCGAAACTGATTGGGCAGAATTTTTGACGTCAAATTCCTCGTCTTTTGTAGGAATAGCGTTTCCTGAAAATCACCCGTGGCCAGCGGCGGATTTATGAAATGAGGGGCCCCTCTCACTGGAACTTTTTGGGGCCCTTCCAAATTGAAAAAATTGGGTACATTTATAATTTAAAAATAATGGATATTAAAAACTTAATTATAATAATTACTTACAAATTAATTAAACTGTATTCAAATCGTTAAAGATTAAATGCACAAAATTAATTTAATGTTCAAATTACATCAGATTATTTTAAGGAACTTAGATACTAAGGCGGATAAATGTGCTAAAAATTATGTATCTTATTTTTCTTTTCATCTTTAGCACTTTCCAAGAAAATCGAAAAGTCATTATGCATTTTGTTTGTTTATCCGTCCTCTGGCCGTCTGTCCACGCTCCAACTCCCATAAATATATTCGGATTTTAATGCAATTAATAAAGCTGATCATCAAACCTTGTTTTTTATTGCATATGAAGTATGTACAATTAATAATTCATTTACAGAAAAAATTGAAAGAATTAGATTGCATTATATAAAAAAATCGTTTGCAGAGTATTTTAATGACATTACGCTATTTCAAATGCATAAATTACTGAATATTATTGATATAAATTACTGAATTTCACTATGATTACGTTAAAACACAGCATTCTTAGCATTTTTTTCATTTAGAGGGATACACAAAAGAAATCGGTTACAGTAATGTCTTTTTGTAATAATTGCTGGAGAGTACATTTTAAAATTCAGTATGCGCTTTTAAATGTAATTATTATTATTATTTTTTTTTTTTGCATATTATTCTTTATCTATAAATTCTATACGTTATATATAGGGATGGATAAAAGCATATTTACATTCCATTTTCTTTATTAGAAGAAATTGACGAAGGGGAATTTCCAACTGAAGTATGTATATCTTTTAAGGGTGTATTCGAAAAAACGTTTTTCCACCTTCAGCAGCTCGAAATTTTCCGATACAATTTCAGACATATTTTTAAAAGTAGAATCATGAAACTTGCTGAGGGGATTCTTGAAGGGACGTATGAGGTGCCGAGTAAAGTCTTTTTACGCTCAATTCATTAGAATTGGATTTATAAGCAATTAACTTCTCTGGAAGATCCTTTTTTTCGTTCCTTTATCTCCCACTTCGGAAAAATCGGTTCAAATTGCCGTTTTTGATTGCTTTTTTTGGAATATTTTGTACACTTATCAAAGAATTGACCTTTACGGCACCTTGTGCACTTTCTAAATAAGAGAATCTGCGAGTTTCATGTGTTTGAGAGCAAAAGTGAATTCAAAAATAAATCGGAAAACAAGCAGTTTGAATCGAAATACACCCTTAAGTGAATTAAATTTGGGAATGGATGTCGTTAATAGATAAAAATCCCTATATCATATACAGGGCTTTTAAATAATCAGGTAAATTTTCGATTGTAGATGGAAAAGTTGAAATTCGGTTTTGAAATGTGTTAAAAATTTCCATATGGTAAAATGAGGCAATAATATTTTAATTTTGTAAACGATGTAATTTTGTTGAATTATTTTGAATGTGTTGAAATGTGTTGTTCTGAATTGTGCAGAAAATATTTGAATCGTAATCTATGTTGAAAGAATCAATTTCTGTTGAAATCGGAACGATAGAACTCGAGGAAAGAATGCTCTCCTAATCGATGGTAGGTGCCCCTCCGTAATAAATTTGCCGCAGTACCTTTAACATTAACCAAATATTTATTTTATGGATGAAACACCCTCTCTATAAAGTCAATGACTTACCTTTAACAGAAGCAGTATTTTTAATTTACGTCTGTAGTGATTAAACATAAGTTGATGCCGAAAAAATATTAATATTCGAAAAGGATGGTAGCAAGAGCAAAGGGCCAAAAGACCCTAGAACTATTTTAAAGAGAATTGCAAGAGAATAGAATCATTTTAAAAGAGCTACACCACCCTAATAGCATGCATGGTCACAGTGACGTCACTGTGAGTCACTTTGTCACATCACATCTGTGACCAAAATGCCACCACTCAGTGACGTCACATTGTGACTGAAATGTGACTTTCTTAAAAATCTTTAGAAATTTTTAAATATCCTTCAAAACATGTTATTTACTTTTAAAAACATGTTTCTGGAAATTTAAATATCGTCACTTTTGTCACAGTTTCGTCACAATGTTAATGTCAAATTAGTCACAAATGACACATTTTTCACAAATTTGTCACCTTGTGACCACTTCGTGAAACGTCACAAAAGAGCTCTAAAACGGTCATAACGACTTCACATTTTAGTCACCGTGACTTCACATCGACGTCACGTGACGTCACATCGACAATCGATGGTCACAAAGTCAAATTGTGACTTTCACAACGACGTTGCTGTGACGTCATTATGCTTTACGGGCAAGAGCTGCACAAGAAGGGGATTAATATTAAAAATTGATGACAGCTGAAGTCAGAGAAAATTTTTGTCGTTCATGCAGTAGCTGAAGGATATAAGTTGTTAGAAAATAAAAAGTTAGTGAACCCGACTATTTTTAAGAGAGTTATATTAGGGGGACCAAAAGGTGTCAACTGGCAATTGAGATCAGGGCCTTAAGAGCCCACAATAGTCACAGAAAAAGTATGCAAAAAGACCCGGATGATTATATAAAGTCTATAGGAGCGTTCTTTTCTAATATCTCGCTCAAATTTTAATATTTTTACATGATTTTTTTTTTGCATAGGCTAGCTTAGGACGATCTACAACCGGGCTAGTTTTTACTTTTTCGATTTTGCTCATATATTTTTTATATTATGATAGTTTCAATTTCAGAACCGGTTTAAACCGGTTTTGAAAGTTAAAATATATATTTTTTTTAAATCTGAAGCCAAAATCAAAAAAGTAAAAACTAGCCCGGTTGTAGATCGTCCTAAGCTAGCCTATGCAAAAAAAATCATGTAAAAACATTAAAATTTGAGCGAGATATTAGAAAAGAACGCTCCCATAGACTTTACATAATCATCCGGGTGTTTTTGCGTACTTTTTCTGTGACTATTGTGGGCTCTTAAGATGAACACATCTTAAAAGGTTCTAATACTTTGTTCTTTAGATCTTCAATTAGTCGAAAAAAGAAATAGGGTATGAATTAAACAATAGGATCAAATTTTAAAGCAATGTGCAACAAATAGTAAAAATTCAGAAAAAAGCCCTAGAGCACCAATAAAAGTATGTGGGGTAGATTGATGTCCCAAGCAGTGTTGCCAGACGGGCTACTTTTTTTAAATTCAGATTCTTGACTGGCCCCACTTTTTTGACATAGTAAAATGCGCCTTATTTAATGACATATTAATAAAGCCGAAAACGAAAGGAACTTTGTCGTTTCAAAAAAGTGGTGCGAATCAAGAAATCTGAATTTAAAAAAAATAACCATTGGCAACACTGGTCCCAAGAAGTTGTTAGAGATAAAGCTAGTGAATTAGACCATTTTTTAATGAGTAATAATAAGGAACCCGAAAGGAAAACCTGATAGTTGAGAGTAGAGCTCTAAGTTAAAAACACGTTAAAAGATTCTAGAACTTAGCACTTTAGATCTTTAACTAGTCGAAATTAAGCATACAGTATGAATTATTCATCTAAATAAAATTTTAAAGAAATGCGCAAAAAGATGTAGGAAATGCATTAAAAATATTTTCTAGCGCCTTATTTAAAATATGAGGGTGTTGATCTGAGGAGAAGAATCTATGACTCAACTTTAAAGTTATTAATTGAGAATGTGACACAATTAGCGAATGAAAAATACATCGTGCATAAAAATTCAAAGAGCTCTGAACTAGGCAAGGCCTTAACACTATAAAGATGGAGAGGAGCCATTTTGTCTCGTACCAGATAATTATATTTCTGTTCGTACCAGAAATCCCTTTGTAAAATAAGTTTAAAAGAAACAAAGAAAAAGAAAGTTAAATAATTTTAAATAAAAAGTATGGTGTAAAAATATTTTTATAAAAATTGAGTAAAGTTTTCTGTTTTTCTAGTGTTAACTTGGAATGTAAAAACGAATGAATAACTAAATGGAAAAGTTTCCCCAAAACAGATATTGGATTAAAAGAGGGCAATTTATTAATAATTTAAGACACAAAAACTTCAAGAGACCCTATACAGAGGTTCTAGTGGGCGAGAGTCTGAACTTGGATGAAGTTTGCTATAAGGAAATCCTTCTAGTTTACAAAGTAGCCGAATGAACCAAGAACTATGAAAAAAATAGTATGACAATTGAATTTTTTTAAAAGAAGTTGCATTAAGGGTCCCAAGAAGACGATTAATGTTCAAAATTGGTAATAGATGATTTCCGATAATTTTTTATTTATTTATTTATTTTTATTTATTTTCATTTATTTATCTATTTTGACATTTATGCTGGTGGTCAGGAGGATATAAGAAGTTGTTAAGAAAAAAAAAATAGTGAATAGGACCATTTTAACCCCTTAACTGGTTATTTTTTTTCCGTTCAATAAATTGAAAATAACGGATTCACACCAGTATTATTTAAATAAAATATTCGTAGCATTTATTCTAAACGTTTCCGCCTTTAAATGGTTTAATAATATTGTTATTATTTTTAAATAGTGGTGTCAAAAAGTTTTAAATGGTGAATTAGGCAAATTGTCGTCTTGCCCGAACGGCGTATGGGCAAATCAGTTAAGGAGCTATATTAGTAACCGAAAAGAAGCAAGATGATATTTGCGAACGGAGTTCGAAAATGGAAACATGTTAAAAGGTTCTAGCATTTAGCGCTTTACATCTTCAATTAAACGAAATTAAGCATAGAGTGCGAATTAATCATTAGCATAAAATTTTAAAGAAATATATAAAATACAGTGAAAAATCTTTTTAAAAATGTCTGTAGGACACCAATAAAAATATGAGGGGTTGCTGAAGGTCCAAAGAAGCTGTTAGAAAAAAAGCTAACGAAAAAATCTCTGAAAAAAATCTATGGTGCCCTTCTCCAATAAATTTGCAGAATTGCCATTAACATTAACAGAATATGTATTTTATGAATTAAATTCTCCTCCCCCTATAGAGTTAAGAACTTACATTCAACAGTAGTGTTATTTTTAATTTACGGCTGTTGTGAGTGAAAACAAGTTGATGCCGAAAAATAATATTAATATTTAAAAATGGTGGTATTAAGGTCATAAGGTAATTTTTAGTAGTTTATAAAATAACCGGAGGACCCTAGAACTACGTTAACCTTTTACGTTACAATGGTCCAGCATTGGAACCACCTAGTTTTAATTTCAAATTTACTAACGACACCAAGAATATTTTTGAAAAGTTGTGTTTTTGCACTGAAATTTTTTAAATAAGTCGTTTTTAAATTTCGGTATCAGCCAATCTCTTCATCCTTTTATAAACGGAGTTTTTCTGCGCGGGAATGAGTTAGAGAAAATTGCAAGAGAATAGGATCATTTTTAAAAGAGCTGCATAGAGGCGATTAATATTCAAAATTGGTAAAAGAATAGCTTTTACCAATTGAAAGAGCTGAGATTGTTTGAAAATTGCTGAGAAATTTTTTGTTCTTCATGTAACAGCTGAAAAGCATCAGAAGTTCTTAAGAAAAAAAAAAGCTGGTGAATCAGATCATTTTTAAGTAAGCTACAGCAAAGCGCATAAAGAGGGCCA
Organism: Maratus speculifer; assembly: GCA_964019185.1. Lineage (NCBI taxonomy): Eukaryota > Metazoa > Arthropoda > Arachnida > Araneae > Salticidae > Maratus > Maratus speculifer. Next base: position 69,988,547 of record OZ025296.1, read on the forward strand.
GCATGAGCAGGACCCTAACATGAAAACATGTTGAATGATTCTTAGCCCTTTAGATCTTCAGTTAGCCAAAATTAAGCATAGCTATAAAATAATCATTAAAATCAAACTTTGAAGAAATTTGCAAAAATTTAGGAGAATTACTTAAAACAAAATAGGTTCCTAGCAAAAATATGAAGGTGGTGGTTCAGAGAAAGGAGTTCAAGAATAAACTTTAAAATTTCACATTGAAAATGTAAGAAAATTAGGAGAAGAGGTGAAAAAGTCATACCGCACAAAAAATTGGAGGGGTCCCGGATCAGGTCCTACGTGATTCTAGAGTGCTTAGGATTTTAAATAGAATGTAGACAAGGGAAATAACTAAATGGAAAAGGATTCCAGAAATGAAGATAGGATTAAGAGGGAGCAATTTATTAACAATTTATGGTGCAAAATATATTCTAGGACTGGTAACGGGCCACAAAGTGCCTGGAGTTTTAACTAACATGTTGTTCCGTATAAAGATATTTTTAGCAATTTTTTTTATAATAATTGGAGGACGCTAGAATTATGTTAAAGAAGGTTGCATGATGCAATTCAGATCATAAAAAAAGCTGCACTAAGGACCCCAAGAAGGCTATTAATATTTGAAACTGGTGGTAGCTAAAGTCTGGCAAATATTTTTGTTGTTAATATAGTAGCTGGAGAATATATGAAATTTTAAATGAAAAAACTGGTGAATCGGAACATGTTTAAGGAAGCTTTAAGAGAAGGCTCAAAGCGGGGTATCTTATAGTTAAAAACAGGTCCCTAACATGAAAACTTGCTAAATGGTCTTAGTTCTTCGCACTTTAGATCTCCAATAAGTCAAAATTAAGCACAGTTAGGAATTAATCATAATTTTTTTTTTCAAGAAATGAGAAAATAATTATGCTTTTTTTTAAAAAAATACTAACCGACTTCAATAAAGAATCAAGCTTGGCGACAACTTGGCGCTAACGCATATGAATGCATAGTTTTAATATGCTTATGATTTGAAAACGGTTGCAACAATAAAAAAAAATATTTGCGACAAATCATTATTTTTTTTTATCAAACCCACATTTTTTATTTAAAAATATTCTAATCATCAGAAATTAATGAAATTAAAGTGGGGCGGGCATCTTATACTTTCAAACAAAAAAAAGAATTATCAAAATCGGTTCATTTTTAGGGAAGTTATGAATGAATAAGAAATACATACAGATCGAAATCATAACCTATTCCTTGAAGTCGGTTAAAAAGATCTCTTATCGGTGTAAGAGTGACAGCCTGGAATTTTATTTGTTTATTGTACACACACATCTGACTTGTTTGCTCGACATGAAAGTCTACGATTATCTGTAAAATGGACGCTTTTAATTGGATGACTGCTTCAAAAAATTTTGGAATTTTAATGTTTTTATTTTTAAAAAGTTCTAAATGCAAGAATTTTATAAAATTGAAATGGGACCATGTGGGTATCTTACACTTTCTAACAAAAAAAGAATTATCAAAATCGGTTCATATTTACGAAAGTTATGCGTGAACAACAAATACATACAGGTCGAAATCATAACCTCCTCCTTGAAGTCGGTTAAAAAGGAGGAAGCTTAAAATAGTGCCCTAGGGTATCATTAAAAATATGAGGGTGTTGGTCCAGAGAGAGGAGGCCAAGACTCAACATTAAAATTTTGCATTGATAATGCGAGGAAATTAAGAGATGAAAAATGCATGCCGTACAAAAAATTCATGGAGTCCTGAATCGTTCCCTTCATGAGCCTAGGGTGCCCAGGATTTTAACTGGAATCTAGAAACGGGAGAATAACTAAATAGTTAATGGTTCCAAAAATTAAGTTCGGACTAAGATGAAGTATTTTTGACAATTTATGATGCAACAACTTCAAGGGGTCTGGTACTAGGCCCCATGTTACCAGAGACTTAATTGGTACGCCGTTTGATATAAAGGTATTTTTAATAGTCTTTAAATTAATTGGAACATGCTAGAACTATATTAAAGAAAATTGCATGCAATTTAGATCTTTTTTGTTGTTCCAAAGGCCTCATAAAAGCGATGAGGCCAATAAATTCAAAATTGGTGTTAGCTAAAGTCTAAAAAATGTTCTTGTAATTCATGAAGTAGTTGGAGGAACAAAGAAGTTGTTAAAAAAAGCTAGTGAACTGAATCATTTCTAAGTGAGCCATATAATAGGGGTGAACAAAACGGGCCATCTGAAAATTAAAAGCAGGATCCTAACATGAAAAACATATTAAAAATACTTAATACTTAAAGCTTTAGATCTAAAATTAGTCAAAGTTATATTAATCGGAGAACGCTATAACTATATTTAAAAAAAAATGCATGCAATTCGGATCATTTTTAACGAAGTCATAATAAGGACTCCAAGAAAGCAATTAATATTCAAAATTGGTGGTAGTTAAAGTCTGATTTTTTTTTCCCATGTAATACCTGGAAGACCTAAGATGTTGTTAGGAAAAAATATATTATCGGATCATTTTGAAGGAAGTTATAATAGTGAACAGTCTTAGTACTTTGTGCATTAGATCTTCAATTAGTCAAACTTAACACAGAATATGAATTATTGATTCAAATGATATTTTAAAGAAATGCACAAAAAGTGAGTAAATGTTTAAAAAAGGACACCATTAAAAGGGCACCTAAGGCACCATTTAAAATACGAGGGTGTTGGTCTGAGTAGAATAATCCAAGAATAATCTTTAATAAACTAAAAGAATCAATTTAAAATTATGTACTAAGAAGGTGAGATAATTACGGGGTGAAAAATGCTTGGAGCACAAACAGTTCAAGGAGCCCTGGACCGGGCAATGCGGCAACCTAGGAGGCCCCAAGATCTAAACTGGAATGTGGAAACGTGAGAATAACTAAAAGAAAAAGGGATCCCAAAAATAAAGATCGTTTTTTTTTAAAGCAATTTATTTACAATTTATTTGCAGAAGAGATTCAAGGTGCCCTCTATCGGGCTCCAAGGAGCCAGGATCTTAACTGGAGGTTAAAAAGGCAAGAATAACTTAATGTAGAAAGGTCCCCAAAAACGAATACTGGATATAAAGGTTACAAGTTATTAACAATGCTGTGCATAAAAGCTTAAAGGGAACCCGACCCTTAAATAGCTGAGCCTAGTGTACATCATGATCTGTCTTGGACTATCCTCACCCTAATTTACAGACTTCTATGTGTGATATATTTCTCTAATATTCCCACACAGATAGAACGAAACTTTGTTTTATTAGTACAGATTTTGAGCACAAGAACTTCATTGATAGTGTATCGCTCCAAGATCTTAACTAAAATATACAAAAGAGGATAACGAAATGAAGAAAAGATCCTAAAAACGAAGAAGATCGGATTGAAAAGGGCAAGTTATTAAAAATTTAGGGCATAAAAACTTGAAAGGGTCCAGGCGCCCCGGATCTAAAAAGATTAAAAATTTGATCCCCAAGTGCACCAGGAACTGGCTTTAGACTATCTTCACCGAAATTTTCTGACTTCGAGATGCAGTAAATTTTGGTAACCATCGCCCACAGACACACAGAACGTTTCTTTTATTAGCATAGCTAATCAGTAACAAAGTAAAAAATACATTTAAAATATCGGTTTTATGACAATTGCTTTCGAAGTGTGGGGCCTCAAAAAGTCAGGGGCCCCATGGTAACGTCTCAGGATTTAACCAGCCCTTCAATCTATATAAATAAATCGTCATAAGAAGGTCTCTAACATGTTCCTTTTGGCTCAGACCCAAATTTCCTTTGAAACCCACCCCTTCCCTCAACAACCGATCATTGTCTTCATAATTCTTAACGGGGGGGGGGGGGAGAAAACTAAAGCCTCTCTGGTTAGCAAATTATTAAAAAAAATTATTTATTACTGGAAAATGGTACAATATTAACTGAAAAATTAAAGGGGAAATATCCTTTTTTCAAAACGTCACATTTTTTTTTAACTCAAAAGAAGGTTTGGGGGGGCCTTGGGATACGGGGCCCCTCGCGATTGCGACCATCGCGACCCCTTAAATCCGCCCCTGCCCGTGGCGATTATTTCAATAGTGCTACACGGTTAAAAATTTGACCCATTTGCTGCAACGTCACTTCACAGCTATTATAGAATATCTCTTTTGTGACCAATGAGAATGCTCCATAACACAGTAAAGTAATCGTTTTCTATAAAAGCGATGGAGTGACGATGCAGTAAAAGGGTCAATTTTTTTACAGTGTACTTTACTGTGTTATGGAACATTCTCATTGGCCATGAAAGAGATATTCTATAAAAGCTGTGGAGTGACGCTACAGAAAATGGATCAAATTTTTAACTGTGTAGCACTACCGAAATAATCGGCACGGGTGATTTTCAGGAAGCGCTATTATTGCAAAAGACGAGGAATTTGATGTCATAAATTCTCCCCAATTAGTTTCGATTAGGGAAAATCCCGTTGGAAAAGCCGAAATATGTATCGATTTAATATGCTCAATTACACCGTGATAAACGAGGATTCGAAATGAACATCAAATACAAAAGTTACGTATTTTTGTCCGTAGAATCCGAATCTGCAATAAAAAATGGGGGTTATAATTTAAGATTTCAAAGTTGGACCCCCTCTGACCCCCAGGGGGTCGGTTACGAAGGTCAAATTTGGTATCACTGAGTAGCTTATTTAAAAATATTTATCACGTATATTTACGTTTTTCAATCTCATATGTATTTTTCGAGTTATTCGACCGTTTCCAGACTTTTCGGACACCCTGTATATTATAAAGCAGAAGTTCTGAAACTTCCAAACGGGTGTTTTCAAAAACTACCCGATGGATCTTTTTGCAGATTATATCATTCGATAGGAAATATTTTTGCGGAGGTTTATGATACAAATATACAGGGATAACTCTGATTTTTCGTACTAAATTTCGTATTTTTCGGTTATTTTTGATGGAAGGGTTGCAACAACTAATTTTTTGGCGATAATTATATTTCAAAAAAGAAATGAAATGCTTTCTCTAATGGAAAATAATATAAACATTTCGAAAAAAACCCCTGTTAATTCATTGATTTAAAATAAATAATGATAAAAAGAAAAAAATCCGTTTAATGCAAAATAATATTATGAAAGGAAAATATTTATCTTTAACGAAAAAAAAGAATATTTATAATATTTAAAAAGTATCTCAATGTGAAAGAAAGTTTTGAAGTGACACAATATTTGGCTATTTATTTCTTTCGAGCCAGATTAAAAGAAAACAACATATCAAAAATTTCATTAGGTAAAACATAAGTATTTTTTTCTTTCTTTTTTTAAAAATATTTTTAAATCTAATTTTCCCGTTATGTGTTTTACAGAAGAAACTCGCAGAATTATTATTATTATTATTTTTAAAGGCTCTAATTGTTATTTGTATGTTGTTTGTTCAATCGGGTGTTTCAATCTACTTTTGTCGCCAATCAATGCGATTCTAAACCAAAAAAAGCACAAAACGGAGCGATGTTCGCAAGAACTATTTTTTTTTCTCTCTCTCTTTTAATGAGTGAGAGCATTTTTAGGAAAGCATTTTACGTTTAACTTAAATACATATATAACAGTTAATACCACAGAAATGAATATTATTTAAATTTTAGGGTAAATGTTTTTCCACATACATAGATATTGTAAAATAATTTAACTGCAACTTTTAAATTTTTTTTGGCACAGATATCTCCTATGCAGTACGTTGGTGCGATTTGTCTCTTACGCCAATACCATATCTACATCTGGGTAATTAATTGACGCCAAAGTGTCATTATTTTGCTTGATATGGCAACCCGGATGTTATTGTCTATTTATTAATAAATTGTCTATTTACAATTTTTTTCTTTTTTTTTTCCAATTACATAAACTATTTTAATCTAGGCACATTTGTCATACATGCGCCACATTTGTGCGACTGCAATAAAATGGCGATTTTATGCCTCACTTGGTAACCTGGCTGTTGTTTATTTATTAATAAATTTTTATTTTATTTTATTTTATTTTTTAAAGGATATAAATAGTTTTGTTTTATAATTATTAACTAAACTTTTTAAAATTTATTGTTATTTTCTATTTAAAATAACAGAAAATAATTGTAAACTCTATATGTAACTGGTATTTGAAAACAAAATTTTCTCCAAATCGGCATGAGAAGAAAAAAAAACTCGCCAATGTGGTGCGTATATGTCATGTATACATTTTTTTCACTATACTACGGTATTTAAACATGCTGTGTAAATAACGATTATTGTTTTTTCCAAACATGTTTGGCACAGATATTATATACACATTGCGGTATCTGACTATCGCCAAAACGGTGTTATTTTGCCTGATATGGTAACCCAGCAATAGGGTTTTCTGTATTAATAAATTGTTTATTCACTGTCAATTTCTTTTTAAAAATTCTATAAATTGTTTTGTGCTATAGTAACTTTTTTTATTTATTAATATTTTCGTTTTAAAATGACGAAAATAATTTTTAAAAATGCACATTTCTTCGCTATTCTAAAACGAGGATTTTGCCGCATTGGTATTGGAAGGAAATCTTGCAAATCCGAGTTTGTGCCGGAGTTTTTTGTGAAATATGATATTTTCAAATGTAAATTGAGTGCTATTTGATTAACACGTCGGCCAATTTCGCCAAACTATTCAAATTTACACAAATTCATTTTAAATAACGAAAGAACAACAAACATAAATAAAAAATACAAATTAAAAGTCGAATTAAAAAGCACTTATGACGTAAAAAAATACGTGTATCAAATGTAATATCAATTGCTATCGAACTTACGATCATCGATTATTGACATTTATTCCTATAATCTGCTATTAATTTTTTTCTCGATAGAATAATCAAGTAGTACCGTCGTACATCGTACAAACTCCAGTTAATATTACAAAAATAGAGCTAAATAACTAAATTTAGGTGCAAATGCACACACCCATGTTGTAAGAAAGAGGCACAAATGTTATATATGCACCACGTTGGGGTGATACATTTCTGGCGCCACTTTAAGGGAGACCCGAACACCATTTTCAGCCAAAAATCATAAAAAGTTAAAAAAAAAAAAAAAAAAAAAAAAAAAAAAATTATCTCAGAAAACGATAAAATACATATTTGCGAATATCCATGCAAAATTCCAGAACTCGGGCACACTTGGAACATGTAGAAAATGAGCTTTTTTAATTGTACTCACCATAGAGTTTAAAGGACTAGCGGCCATTTAAAACGTGTTTTCCTGAAAATGACTTTTTTCATGTTTTGCCTAAGTTCAAAGTACTAAGGCTCAGTGGTAAAATGATTTAGAAACAAAGTGTTTATGTTTTTAGAATCTTAAAAAAAATTTTAACAAAAGTAAGGAGAGATATTTTTTTAAACTATTTCTGAAGATTTTACATAAATTGATAAACATGAAAATTATAACGAATTTAAAAAAATTTACCATGCGTATTTTTTTTTTTTTTTTTTTTTTTTTTTTTTTTAGCCGATTAAAATAGAAAATTAAAAATATCTCTCCTTAGTTCTTTTCTATATACTATAACACTATTTAAGAAATTTTACTAATACCAAAATATTGAAAATTGAATGAGGAGTAGTAATTTTAAAAAGTGTATTTTTCGAAAACAAAATCCTAAAAATCCCCCCAAAAATGTACTTTTTAATAAAAAGTGCATTTTTTTGCTAATTATTCCTTACAAAAAGATTCTTTAATAGTACACCAAAATTCATTACTTTAAAATCAATAATAAAAATGTTGGGTTTTTTCTTACGGGTCTCCCTTAACGGAAACTTCGTTTTCAAATGACAAATACATTTCTATTTTCTATTTTACTTTTCTATGTATAGAGCATAACATTTTGTATCATTTTAAAATGCAAATGAAAGTAAATAAATAATTCATTAATAAATTAAAAACAAAGTTGGATTACCATAAGAGGCATAAAATGTTCATTTTATTTCAACCACGCCAACATAATGCGTATATGACATCTGTATCAAAAAATGAATTTCACACATTCAAAAAACATTCACCTTATTTTTCTAAGGAAAACTTTATTTAACATTATTTATTCTGCTGCATTCCAAAAACGGAACACTGTAATAGATTTGTCAGTACGTTGCGAAATATAATATAATATTGATAGAGGATGTATTAAGGTTTCCACAGATACCCATATTCTCAAGTTGAGAGGTTTAGAGTTCAAAAATTATCAAATAAAAATTAATCACTTGAAAATTGTTTAAATTCAATGGTCAATCTCTGCGATCATAATGCTCGCTATTTTGGAAGTATGGTGAATAGACAATATTTATATTGTTCTTTTCATAATTGCCTCATTTATCTATCAAACTCTACAATAAATGGTCAACTGGAATATTTTTTTCTTAAAAGACCAAATTTTATCGAATGCATAAGCTGATACAACAACATAATATTCTATTATTATTTTAATATATTTTGGCGTCAACGGGCCTTGATTCCATTGTTGTTGTTTTTATTTTTGACTCAGTTTTGTTTTTTCTAGCTCGCTGAGTTTTGCACTGATGAAGAATTTCGACAGTAGATTCGAAACAGCTGTTTGCTAACTTTTAATGCATTTTTGATGCATTTATAATCGGTGGTTTTCTATTGTTAAATACAATGGCGTTTTGTATGATTTTTAACCGACTTCAAGGAGGAGGTTATGATTTCGACCTGTATGTATTTGTTGTTCACGCATAACTTTCGTAAATATGAACCGATTTTGATAATTCTTTTTTTGTTTGAAAGCGTACGGGGCCCATGTGGTCCCATTCAAATTTCATAAAAATCTGTTGATTAGAACTTTTTAAAAAATTAAAACATTAAAATTCAATATCTTTTCGAAGCAATCGACCAATTAGAAACGTTCATTTTTCTTGTTTTTAAGTTACACTTACATAGACACACGATCTTTTCAAAGTGAGAAATCCTAACTGGACAAGGTTCACATTTATTAACAGTGTACACTGTAAAAAATTTGACCCTTTTGCTGCATAATCACTCCCCCGTTTTTATAGAATATATCTCTCTTACCTATGAGAATTCTCCACACTGTTAAAAATCTGCTGCATTTTGCTGCAACGCACTCCACCGCTTGTATATAATATCTCTATTCCAACCAATGAGAAAGCTCCATTTCACGGCCAAGTAACCGTTTTCTATACAAGCAGGGGAGTGCGTTGCAGCAAAATGCGGCAGATTTTTAACAGTGCACGATAGGCTGAAGTAATCGTTTTCTATAAAAGCGGTGGATTGACGATGCAGCAAAAAGGCCAAATTTTTTACAGTGTACACTGTAAAAATTTTGATCCTTTTGCTGGACCGTCACTCCCCCGCTTTTATAGAATATCTCTCCTTTGACCCATGAGAATGCTCCATGATACATTGTTAAAAATTTGACCCATTTGCTGCAGCGTCACACCACAGCTTTTATAGAATATGTCTTTTATGACCAATGAGAATGCTCCATAACACAGTAAAGTAATCGTTTTCTATAAAAGCGGTGGACTGATGATGCAGCAAAAGGCTCAAAGTTTTTGCAGTGTAATTGGGACAAAAGCGACTGTAAAAGAAATATTTGGGAATCAAATGCTATCACTCTCTTATGGAGGCCGCCAGGTATAGGTAATGAGTTTCAGATTCCTCATCGAATACGCCACCGCTCATTTCCGATTACAGTGTCACTGTAAAAAATGTGACCCTTTTATTGCATCGTAACACCCCTGCTTTTGTAGAATATCTCTCTTTTGACCCATGAGAATGCTTCGTAATTGGGTGAATTAATCGTTTTCTATAAAAGCAATAGAGTGGTGATATAGCAAAAGTGTCAAATTTTTTACAGTGTAGGATTCCTCGATATGAATATGACGAAACATGTAGCACAGTATGTAATTGGTTGAAACGATTCTGGACAAAAACGAGTCACCAAGCATCTTGTTGAGCGGGCAATTTTCGTCAATCTTGTTAACTTCTCATACGAGTACAATCGAATTCTTCCAGGAAATCATCATCAAATTCCATAATAAAAAATGCCTGGCAATGCAATGCACTGTTAAAAATTTGCAACTTTTGCTGCATCGTCACTCCATCGCTTTTATAGAATATCTTTATTTTTATCAATGAAAATCCTTCATAATGCATTTAACTAATCGTTTTCTATATAAGCGGTGAAGTGAGGATACACTGTTAAAAATCTGCTGTATTTTGTTGCAACGCACTTCGCCGCTTGTATATAATATCTCTACTGCGACCTATGAGAATGCTCTTTAATACAGTCAAGTAACCGTTTTCTATACAAGCCCTGGAGTGCGTAGCAAAAACATGCAGCAGATTTTTAACAGTGTACAGCAAAAGTTTCAAATTTTTAACAGTGTAGTTGGGACAAAAGCGTCTGTAAAAGAAATATTTGGGAATCAAATGCTGTCACTCTCTTATAGAGGCAGCCAGGTATTGGTTATGAGTTTCAGATTCCTCGTCGAATCGCCACTGCTCATTTCCGATGCCATTACTGCCTGTATAGGTATTAGATTGTTGCTGTTTATCGATTGAAGCATATTGCGATTTTTGCTAAAATCTTTCTTTTTCCTTTTTTTGAGTGAAGGGGGAGTACTTTTGACTGACTACACTAGAAAAGCATTTTACTATAACATTAATATATGAAGTCATTTTGCTGCGTGCTCATATATGGAAGCACTATGTCGCGCTCTTATGTGTAAGGACACTTTACTTGATGGATTGTCACCTTTTGATACCCACTTTCGATGACCGCAGGATTCAATGCAGACTAAGATTTCATAAATGCGGCAGATTTTCGAAGTGGCAGATCTTGTCTGAAGAAGTTACCATACAAAGAAATTCTTAAGATTCACAACGATACTAACCGATATTGTAAGTGGTTTCAGAAAAGTTGACAATCAAACAGTGACAAGTAAATTGAATACATCAGAACTTAGCAAAGTGCGTACATTAGTAATGCAATGCAAAGAGCTATCGTGTGCCAGTACACATAATTATGTATTACGGTATGCATAACTAAAAAGTAGGAAATAAAATAAGCTTTTTAAGAAAAAAATATCAACCGACTTCAAAAAAGCGCTAAAAAGAATTAAATAATTCTTTAAAATTCTCTAATGACAAAACGTTATCCAATAAGCACACATCGGATATCAGGTACCGGCATAAAAAACGGTTAAATTTAATATGTATAATTTAATGTCCACCAAACATAGATTTTAGAGATAATATTATTTTAAAAGAGATGAATTGACATATTTATGATTTATTTTATGAATATATACATATAAAAAGTAATGAATTACTTTTGAAGTTGGTGCCAAACTATTTGATGTATATTAAGAATTGTAGCTAAATTATGCCTAGTACCATAATTAAAATGGGGATAATCATTATCGATTGTGATTGTTTGGCACCAACTTCAAAAAGTAATTCATTACTTTTTATATGTATATATTCATAAAATAAATCATAAATATGTCAATTCATCTCTTTTAAAATAATATTATCTCTAAAATCTATGTTTGGTGGACATTAAATTATACATATTAAATTTAACCGTTTTTTATGCCGGTACCTGATATCCGATGTGTGCTTATTGGATAACGTTTTGTCATTAGAGAATTTTAAAGAATTATTTAATTCTTTTTAGCGCTTTTTTGAAGTCGGTTGATATTTTTTTCTTAAAAAGCTTATTTTATCAGAAATGTGAATGTGAAACAGCATTCGAGGTGAAGTTGCTTTAAAAAACACAATCATATTCAATATTTTGTTTGATTCATGTTTTGTTTTGAAAAATAGACCAGCGCAGCGGGCTTAGCCTGCTAGTAATATATTAAACTCTTTCATTGTTTATGTTTAAATTCATTAAGTAGTATTTACGCGCATTCTAAAAATCTAGCCGTTTTCAGTTGCATTAAATCATTTGCTTTTGGTCAGGAGAAGTGCTGTTCGTCAAATCGCGTGATATTTACGCCAAATATTCGAAAGTTTTTTATTTTTTTACATAATTTCTATTGTGAAAACGCCACTAATTTTGACTGATCCTTTATTACATACACAAGTAGTTTAATTAGCTTTTTTTTTCTTTTTTTTTTTCAAAAGTTTCTGAGTATACCCAGTATGGAGACCTTCATTGTTAGCATTGGATAGCATTGAATTAATTATGTATGATGAGATTTAATAGAATAAAAAAAAAAAAAACTTTTATTAATGAATTTTGATTCGATTGGCATAAAATTTGAAACTACTCGACAAAATTCTGCAACGAATATATATATTACGTTAATCATTCGATTGGGTAGTTTTGTTGCTGTTATATGTAGAAAGAAAAACAGATGGACCAAATGACGACTATAGGTGATACGTATTTGTATACTTACGAACACACTTAAAAACAATCAATTTATTTTTATGGACACTGCATGTTATTACATTTAAATTTTTGTTCATTATATGGGCAAAGGTGACCGTCCACTTGCGATTTTTGACGTTTTGTTAAATAACTAAAAAATACATAAGGATTTATCCTGAAACTCTAGTTGTGTAAACAGAATAGTACAGGTCATAATATTCCGCGAAGGTTTTTTCCCAACACCTCATAGGGGACCTTCGATAAATTGAACAAGTTGGAAATTGCACGTGAAGCGTAGCAAATGAGGTGCGTTCGTACGATAACGAAGTTTTAAAAATATTCAGATCTTGATGATATAGTAGAACGTACTTCGGATACAGTATAGTAGTCGAAATCTTTGTGTTTCTGTAAATATGCAGGAAGTAATTTTTATTACACCTCAGCAACGTATATCTTATTCATAAAATGTGAAATAGTTTAATATAATTAAAACACGTCCCAAACAATGTTTCCCCGTATATAATTATGTAGTGGAATACTTTTCTGTGGCCCTGTAATTTAATAATAAAAATTCTTTGCATCACAGATTGTACAGAATGCATATTTCAGTACATACTTCATAGATTCGTGCCAATTCTATTATGTTCGAATGAGTGTAACATCATTAAAATGCATTTGAAACTTTTTTCCCATTGACCGTAATGTAATGGAATACTTTTGATTGTCCCTGTAAATGATATATGCATCCGACTTTCATAACATTTGAAATGAATCGACAAAACTACATAATAATTTTATGTTTTAAATTTCAAACGATTAAAATGCATTTGAAACTTTTTTCCCCATTGACCGTAATGTAACGGAATCCTTTTGATTGTCCCTGTAATTGATGTATCCATCCAATTTTCATAAAATTTGAAATGACTCGACAAAATTATGTTCTAATTATGTATTTTAAATTTCAATCGATTCGGTTGGGTAGTTTTTGCATTGTTATATGCGGACAGACAGACGGACAGACGGACGGACTGAGCGACAACAATAGGTGCTACGTATTTACATAATTACGAACGCACCTAAAAAGAATGAATATTTTTTGGATAATTCTGTCCAAACGAACGTAGCAAAGGCCTTCAAGCAGTAGACTGTGATTAAGTGATTTATTATAATAATAGTGTCTCTGTTTTTATGAGATAGCATGTATACTCGTAGAAAAATTAAGGTTTTCATAAAAACAGTTCCAAATTTTTCCAAGTTTTTTGCATATAATTTGCAGAATTCTTGAAAAAAAAAAATGTTCTTTTCAGAAAACATGACAGACAACATTGTACACAATATATTGTAATCAGAATAAACTAGTCGGATGTGTCAATCCCAAAACTTTCTTCTATCTCATAAGTACATTTTAATATTTAAAAAAAAATGTGGTGACCCCAAAGTTACCCACTATCGAATTTCCTCGAACATTTGACCTAGCCTAATGAGATTCTGGCATCCGAAAATCCTAAAACGCAAAATTTAATTAATATTCTGAGAAAATGAGCTTAGTAGTGCCTCATGTTGGATAATTTATGCTAAAACCTAATAAGCATCTAATTATGTCAAGACCTAACAGAATCTGAAATTTGATGGAATTTCGTCCATTAGTTCTTGAGATATAACAAAAAATTTGCAAAACGTAGCACAGCAACACCATATCTTGGACAATTTGTGCCAAAACGTAAAAAAGCGTCTAATTATGTTATGATGTAAAAGAATCTGAAGTTTGATGAAATTCTGTGCATTAGTTCTTGAGATATAGCTAGTTTTAAAAAAAACCGTGTAAAATATAGCACAGCAGCACCATCATTTGAAGGATTTATAACAAAACGTAATCATCGTGTAATTATGTTATATGTCACTTTGTAACAAAATCTGAAGTTTGATGAAATTTTGTGCGTTGGTTGTTGAGATATAGCTATCGGAAAAATCGTGCAAAATGCAGCATAGCTGCACCACCTGTTGCAAGGTTAATACCAAAATTTAATCAGCGTCTAATTATGTTATATATTTTAGTGTAACAGAATCTAAAATTTGATGAAGTTCTCTGCATTAGTTCTTGAGGTATAGTTATCGCAAAAATCGTGCAAAATGTAGCATAGCAGCGCCACGTATAGGGAAGTTCACACCAAAACTTTATCAGCAGCTATGTATCTCAAGGTATTGTGGAATCTGAACTTTGGTGAAATTCTGTGCATTACTTCTTGAGATATAGCTATCATGAAAATCATGAAAAACGTGGCATAGCAGCTCCACCTGCCGGCCAATTTACACCAAAAGTTAATCAGCGTTTATGTATATCAAGGGGTCACAGAATCTGAAGTTTGGTGAAATTCTGTGCATTAGTTCTTGAGATATAGCAATCTTAAAAATCATGAAAAACTTAGTATAGCAGCGCCACCTGCAGGCCAATTTTCACCAAAAAACAATAGGCCCTAATTCATATCAAGGTTTAACTGAATATAAAATTTTATTAAATTTCGAGCATTAGTTCTTGAGATAGAGCGCCCACAAATTTTTTGTCACATACAGACAGACAGACAGACTCACAGACAGACATTTTCTAAAAATAGTCAAAACGTGTTCAGGACCTTTTAAAACGTATAAATCCGTCGAAAATCGGAAGTCGAAAATTTTCATGAATCCAATACTTTCTTCTTGTAAAGATAGAAGAAAGTAAAAATTTGCATGAATAATGAGCAGAATTACTATACTAAATAAGTTTTCATTGCGTATGCGTCAAAGCAATCAAAATATAATTTACATAATGTGTAAACTAAATGTATAGAGCAACTTTTGTGAAAGTCTCAAAAACATAGATTGAAAATTCTAAAAAATATCGTCGATAGAAAATGTTCATAATCCGCTGTTCCCAAAAAGAAGAGGGGATTTTCCCATTTTGATTTATGTCAATACAGCATACATAATACTGCACGTACTAAATTTGGACACAGCCCCTCATGTTTTTGTTTCCTGTTTTTACAACTTTCCAACAAAGTTGAAAAGTGCTTATGCATTCGGCTTGTCTGTCCGTCTGTCCGTGCTCTAAGTCTAACTCTCGTAAATATACTCGGGTTGTCATGAAATTTTTGGACGTTAATGACGTTTACCCGAGCACGAACCCTATTGAAAATGAAGTTTCTGCCATGATTAGTTTATTTACAGGGACAGTCAAAAGTTTTCCATTACATTACGGCCTATGGGGAAAAATCGTTTCAAATTAATTTTAAAGGTGTTACACCCTGTCAAACATCTTCAAATTTATATGCATCGCCGAAGTGCACTAATATATGTATTTGATAAAGTATGCAGTGAAAAGAATAGTTATTATTCATTTAATCACATATTTATCACAAAAGAATTCCAACACATAATAATAAAGTGGGGAATTGTTTGCGACATATTTTATTTATGGTAAACAATTCCATATATAAGCAAATTGATATACGTTGCTCAGGAATAAAATGACTTATTTCATGCATAATACTTAGTGCATAGCATTTACAGAGACACACAAAAGATTTCAAATAGTATATTCTATCCGAAGTCCTTAATATTACCGAAGATAGCTGTTAGATGAATGAAATGCATTTTTTAATTATGATATACGCTTATAAGTTTCACTAGATGTATGCATGTCATATGATTTGTATAATTGCAAATTGTTTCACAATTTAGATATACAGGGTTACACAAAAAATCTCTGAAAGGATACTGAATATGAGAGTAATTTACTTAAAGGTGGTTTTTAGCACTTTCCAACAAAGTTGAAAAGTGCTTATGCATTCGGTTTGTCTGGCTGTCTGTCCGTCTGTTCGCGCTCTAACTCCCGTAAATATTCTCGGATTGCTATGAAATTTTTATACGTTATTGAGGTTTACCCTAGCACGAACCTTATTGAAAATGAAGTATCTACCATGATTAGTTTATCTACAGAGAGAATCAAAAGTTTCCCATTACATTACGGCCTATGGGGAAAATCGTTAATATACTCGGATTGCCATGAAATTTTAGGACGTTATTGACGTTTACCCTAGCACGAACCCTACTGAAAATGAAGTTTCTACCATGATTAGTTTATCTACAGGGCGAATCAAAGTTTTCCATTACATTATGGCCTATGGGGAAAATCGTTAATATACTCGGATTGCCATGAAATTTTAGGACGTTATTGACGTTTACCCTAGCACGAACCCTAATGAAAATGAAGTTTCTACCATGATTAGTTTATCTACAGGGCGAATCAAAAGTTTCCTATTACATTACGGCCTATAGGGAAAAATCGTTTCAAAGGAATTTTAAAGATTTATACCCTGTCAAACATATTAAAATATGCATTCTATAAAATGTAAAGGTGAAAATGTAGTTATTATTCATTTACAGGGCCACACAAAAGAATTCCATTAGATAATGGTAAAAGAGGGAATTGTGTGTGACATATTTTAAATATATTAAGCTTTTTCATGTATAATAAAATTGATATATGTCACTGAAGCTTAATATAAATTATACGTCACTGTCTTGCATAATATGAAGTGCATAGCATTTTGAGGGCCACACAAAAGATTTCAAATAGTATCTTCTTTCCGAAGTATCGTATATGTGTCCGATGATGGCTGATGGAGGGATGAAATGCATTTTAATTATGATATTCGCGTTTATATTTCGCTAAATATATGCACATTATATGGTGTGTATAAATGTTACAGTTGATATACAGGGCTACCCAAAAGAGCTCACCAACGTTACTGAATATGAGCGTAAATTATTTAAACGTGGTTCTTAAATAAGCTATGCATTTTTACGCTGAGCTGCATTCAATTTACTGAGAAATGTTTGCAGAATATAGATAAAGGGATATACAGGGCCACGCAAAGAATTCGGTACATGGACGCCTATGAATGATGATTTATGAGAATGTGATTTCAGTTGTTTTAAAAGTGTTTTAGTTTACAATAAATTTTAGCCTAATGCTGAAGTGTAATAAAGGTACAATGTAAACTACAGGGCTGAACAAAAGTATTCAAGTATGTTTCCATCTAATAGTATGAATTGCTGAAAAAGAAATTTCAAGCTACTGGGTATTTTCTTGCAAAGCTAAAATTTCCTATTATATGAACTGACATATGAAATACAGGGCTGTTCTAATGTACTGGAATACATATTTGGGTATATTTGGCTATACACTATTATTTCCCTAAATAACAAAGTTTTGTTAAAGATTTCATTAAGTGTTGGAAAGTGCTTCATAATCTATGCTTAACGCATGATTTTTCTTACTTGTTAAATATGCTATGCCTTTTTACGTAGACCTGCATTTAGTTTACTAAGAAATGTTTGTAGAATAAAGATAAAATGATATACAGATTCACACAAAGAACTGGAAACATGGTCGCCTATGGATGATAATTTCTGGAAATTTGATTTAAGTACTTTAAAGATATATATTTTTTTAAACTAAACTTTAGCAAAATACTTTCGTGCATTAAAGGTGCTATGTATTTTACAGGGCTAAACAAAAGTATTCAAATATGTTTCCATCTATTAGTATAAATTGATGAATGGAAAATTTCAAATAGTTCGGCGTTTTCTTGCTAAACTAAATTTTACCATTATATAGTTTATATATTAACTGACAGATCAGATACAGGGCTTTTCAAAAGTATTGGAATACATATTTGGTTATGGATAATAATATGTTATTATTCTGATAACGAAGTTTTGTAAAAGATTTCAAGAAGTGTTGGAAAGTGCTTCATAATCTATGCTTAACGCGTGATTTTTCTTACTTGTTATGTTTTTTTCAATGAATTTGTTGACGGTCCCGTAAATGTGTTTAGGGAAAGAATTTTCGCGGAAATATATGACCTGTACTATTTTGTTTACATACCTGCAGTTACCTGATGTGTTTTTCTAGATATTTAACAAAACATCAAAAAATCGCAAGTGGCCGGTCACCTTTGGCCATATAGTGTATAATCTATGTAGACAATAAGAAACACATTATAGTAAATTTCAATGAAAGACCATCAATTTCCAAGATTTAAAATTTATTGTTATATTTTTCGCTATCTAACTCATTAAACCGAGCTTTGCTTGAAAAATTCCTGACGATTTTCTGTTTTCCTAAGTGATTATAATGCTCAATTTCTAGCAAAAAGAAAAAAAAAATATGAAAGAAAACGAACCATCCCAAAACTAATTAGCGAATGATAAAATCGGATTTTGTTCTACCTTCTACCAATTTACAATATGATGAATAAACAAAATTTCAATATAAAATATTGGAAAATACAGTAAGCCTATAAAAACGGTTGTTGTTGTTTATGAGAGCCAATTATCAACACGAGAGATATAGGCCCTAAAGAGGCGGATGCCCTCCAGGGGGAGGGTGTCTTTGAAAGGGAAACCAACTCGTATTTACGGAAGGAAATCTAAGGTTCGAAGAAAACCACGGAAAACTCCGAACAGTTAGGCAGACGGGTGCGGTTGGGTTCGAAACCAGCACCTCCCGTATACCAGCTTCGAGAGCAGAGCTTCTCGGCCACTGGTAGAGCCATACCGGAACCAAATTCTATCTTAAGTGGAACACATTCATAATCTTAAGAAAAGAATGGAATATAATTACAATAAGCAGCTAAGATATAAATCTGTTTAAAGCGAAATTAATTTCAGGCATCTCGATTTCAATTGAAAAGATTTTATTGCATTATAATATTGAGTTCTGCATTTTTCTGAAGTAATCGTGGCTATTTAAAAGCAAATACGCATAGAAATTATATCATTTCATAAAAAAAAAAAAACGTAAAAAAAAAAAAAAAAAAAAAAAAAAAAACTAAGTCGTATACCGCAAAAGCAGACAAATTTAAAAATAAAAATTATTAAAATAAAATTCAACTTTATGCATTTTCTTTTAAAAGCTACATAAAAAATAAATTCGAACACATTTCATTGCCCTTTTATTTGAAATGCTTCATAACTGATTTCTTTGCACTCAAATGTAGAAAATAGGAAGTACATACTTCATACTACTCCAGTTCTAACCCCATTTTGTTATATCGCTCCCCATTTCCGCTTACACACAAAAAGCGAAAACTGTTATTGATTTTTCTATCGAAACCTGAATTGCGTCACTCATGCGTTTGTGCTCCAGAATTACATCCCTTTTTACTCTTTTATTTACTCTGTTTTTTGTATGTAAATGATGGAATTTTGTAGCCAATTTTTCATTCACTGCCTGAAGTACTAGAATGCAAAAAATGTGTACAGTGAAACCTTCCGGAGCGACCACGTCCATTAAGCGACTGCCTCCCTGAAAGACCATTATTTTCATGGAACGAAATTTATTCTCTTAGGCTCAATGTTAATTTTACCTCTATTCAGAGATCGCCCCAGTTGAACTCCCTCCGTGAGCGATCAATTTCTTTGAAGAAAATGAAACAAATTCTGTTCTTTCTTGATCGCTTGAAGAAGGTTTTATTAGAAAAATAATTCAGGAGAGCATATTATTCATCAAACTTTTAAACTAAGTTTATTACAGTAAAACCTCCAAATAACGGACACCTCGGGAGCGCGAAAACTGTCCGCTATTCGGAGGTGTCCGCTATTGGGAAAAATCTCGGAGATTCAAAAATTGTTAAGAAATGCTTAAAGTTTCATTAATTGACTTTTATATGTCCTAAAATTCTAGTATATGATTAATCATAAATTAAAAAAAATTTTTATGCAATAAAGTTGAAATAAAATGGTACATACCTTTGTACACTGTTTATTACATTTAGGGATTACAATCCCGGGATCCCGCATCCCGGGATTCCGGGATCCCGATGTATTTTTAATCCCGAAAATCCCGGGATTTGTCAGAAAAAAATCCCGGGATTTACGGGATTGTCTGGTTTTTTAGTATAATAATATTCAGCTGAATTTAAAAAAGATATTTATAAACTTTCGCTTTTGGTTGGAAAATAAAATCAATTTTCATGAAGTTTATACATGATTGAAAAAGAATATATACCTCGAATATTTTTTACATATATTTCTAAGCGAGTAAATCTTTTACAGTAGAAATCTTTTAACTTGCAAACAGATGTAACACATACAGATTTTAGACAAGAAAAATGAAATCATTTGTTTATTTCGATTATACTGCGTTTGTAGAAATTTTCTTCACTTCGTGGATCATTTTTGAATTAGCTTTTATTGATAAGCGTCCCATCAGTGTATGATAGTCATTATAGGCTAACTTCTTTGCTTTTCGTGAATTCAGACTTACTTTGCTTTAAAGATGTCGAATGAAAAGTATTCTGTGGCTCATCGGAAAGACAATGATACATCTTCAATATGGTATTACTATTGAACGCCAAAAGATGGAAAAAGAGCTAAATGTAAAAGGTGTACCGCAGAGCTGAAACATTAGGTGGATCGACTAAGGGATTACAGAATTTATTACATATTCTATTCCTTCCACAGCTCAAGATTGCATAGAAGATAAATTGCCTCCTAAAAAGTTAAAAATAGAGGACTATTTTAGAAGTGATAAGGAATCACTGGATTTGATTCTATCGAGAATGACTGCTAAAGATGGTTTTTCATTTAACGTTTTCATCGCTTCAATTGATTTATGGAATTTACTGATAGCTAAAGGCTGTAATGATTTGCCAAAATCTGCAGTATCAGTTGAAAATCGTGTAGTGAACTATAGTTTCATAATAAAGATGTTAATTACAAGAGAAATACAAACTTTTAAAACTTTGGTGAAAAAAATTAGTTTGATTTTGACGAATGGACATCTACTACAAACAAGCGATTTGTGAATATTAATATCCATTCAAGAAATATAAATTTAAGCAAATTCGTTAATTTAGGGCTTGTGCCTATACATAGATCTTTCATTGAAAAAAAGTGTATCGAAATGCTAACACTGCGCCTAAAACAGTATGACATTTCAATGAAAAAGACGTTGTTGTTATCGTAACTGATGGACAAAATGTAATGCTGAAAGTCGTAAAAGAAATTGAAGCTGTTGAAATAGCTTTGTTTCTCTCATGGCATTCTTTTAGCAGTTTGTGATATTGTAATCAACGAAATATAGAACTAGGAACTACCTCCAGTAAAACAATAGCTGAATCATGCTGCGGAAGTGAAAATTTAGCCCTAGAAGATGATAAAGGTGAAGATATTGAATCTTCCGAAAGTTTAGAATCGGAATTTGTTTTAATTTGTGTAGATGAAAACGGCTTTCATACTCTGATGAATATATCAATGAACTTATTAAAAATGTTCGAAAAATAGTAATTTATTTTAAACGATCTGCAACAAGCAATGAAGTTCTTCAAATCAAAAGTATGTTAAATCTGAAAAAATAAAGAAAGAACTTTCCCTTGTTTTAGATTGCGAAACTAGATGGAATAGCTGGTAACTATGCTTGAACAATTTTATTTCTTGAAAAATAGCATACAGAAAGCTTTAATTTATTTAGAGCATAAGATCTGAATTGACGATTCCGGTTTTTTACTTATAAACGAAATTGTTGAAGTCCTCAAACCGATACAAATCACAGTAGAAACAATCTGTCGAAGGGATTTTAACTTGTTAGCCGCAGACGCAGGCCTTAAAAATTCTTTTAAACGAATTGTCAGAAAAAAAAAAAATCAAAATTTGCTTATAAAATGACAGACGTACTAAAACTATGCATTAAAGAACGACGACGTATGGAATTATCGGATGTTTTAAATTATTTGCATAATTCTAAACGAGATGACCTGAGTGCAAACTAGCAGTATGTTTTCTATTCCTAACGAAACAGTTATTAAGAAGCAAGTAAAAGCAATAATTAGAAGGGAGAATAACAGTGTTGACAATAGAAGTCTGAAGATATAGAAATAATGCATATTGAGCCCACTGCGAAACGTCAAATGTATAACCGAACATTTTAGGAAAAATTACAAGAAGAAATGGAAAAAAGCATGCGAACTGTCGAAATTGAAACACAAAAACAAAAGGATTTATCAATACAAATTAGAAATGAGATGCGTCTTTTTGTAAATTTAGGCGTACACGGTCATCATTTAAAATTAGTTTATCAATATTTGCTGACAATTCCTCCCGCGAGTGTCCAAGTAGATCGAGCAGTTTCGACAGCAGGATTTATTGCAAACAAAATTAGACTTGGAGGTGATACTTTAGATTCTTTGATATTTCTTAAATCATATTTTCAAAGGAAAACCGATTAGTTAAGAAACACTAAGCTATTCAAACTAATGCTCTTTTTTTTTTTATCTTGGTATGCAATAATTTTTATGTTATGCAACGTTTTTAAATTTTAACAACTATCACTAATTAGAAATTTAAACAATACATTTATTTAAATTTTTATTGTTACATGTGAGTATATGTTAAGTATTTTTATTTAAAAAAAAAGCATTATGTATAGGAAAATCTTGTGTTTTCGATATCCTAAATTTGTAATCTTTAGTTATTTGGTAATGAGAATAGTTCAGAATTTAATTAGTGATATTAATCTATTAATTATCTTTTCATATTGTAAATATTTACCCATTCAAAGACTTTTTTAACACCAAATGAAATAAATTAATGAATGATAAATCATAGACATTTTTGTTGTTGTTACATTGTCAAACATCAACAGCATATTTGTTTTAATTTCCAATTGTTGTAATTTATCCTATACTGTTTTATTATTAATTAATAAATTTTGAACTTGGTATATTTTCTTAAGTTAGGCTGTATTTTTTCTTTAATATATTTTTTTTTACAATATTGCAAAATTTAGCTATTGGAAGAATTGGTAATATTGGAGAAATTGTAATTTTCGTAATCCCGGGATTGAATCTGAACAATCCCGAAATCCCGGGATCGTAAATTAGTCTCGGGATTGTAATCCCTAATTACATTCGTACGGAAAAAATGTATTTTAAAAGTTTCATTTGCGTTTAAAGATTACATGTAATTTTTTTTCAATCAGAAATTTTAACCCTGTTAATAGTTTTGATTTTTCTGAATCATCTTAAAAAAAATGTGTAACTGCGCATTGTATTTTGCCATTTTTTAAAAGCATAAAATCTCAAATCTTACGGAGGGGAGTGGAGGCGGGGCATTGTGATGCTCCGGGAGGTAATGTCCCTCCGGACCATTCCCTGAATTTAATACTGAACGTGGGAGGAAAGATTTTTCCTGGCCCACTTTCTACATTTGTCTGTTATCCCAAAATTTTGAACACATTGCCCTGACAAATTTAGAGGCTTTTTACTTTTTTTTTCCCTCGTTAAAAAACAATTTTTTATACTTTATTCCCAAAATTACTGTCCGCTATTCGGAATGTCCGTTATTCAGAGGTTAAACATATAAAAATTTAGATTTTGGGAGTGGGGATCGGTAAACTGTCCGTTAAATAGAGGTGTCCGCTATTCGGGAGTGTCCGTTATGGAGGTTTTACTGTATTATTATTTTTTAAATTCCAGCAACTTTTAAGTATTTAAATGCTGTTGGGTCTTTTTGGGCCATAAATTTAATTCTGATGACAGTCAAGAAATTCTCAAAGAAATACATAAAGTAACGAAATTGTCATTATTTATTCCTGTCAAAAAAAAAAAAAAAAAAAAAAAAACTTTTATTTACTGAATTTTGAAAGGACTTAGAAATAAAAGTTATAAAAGATAAAACCGCAAAATCAAAGCAAACATCAATGTATTAATTTTTTAAACTCTGCTGTAATTAAGTTATTTAATTAACTTTTGTTTTGATACTTAAACTTTTCTAATGTGAAAAATAAATTTTACTAACATTAATTGTTACTTTTTTTTGACAGTTAAAATCTAGATTTAAACATGACCTCCATTAAGAGACTACCTCTAGAAGCGACTAATTTTTATTGGAACGGAATATGATCGCTTTAGATAGGTTTTACTGTATATAAGATGTGTTTCCGATGATAATACAACATTTTAATAATTTTAGAACTTAATTAAAAAAGTTAATATTACGGCATTTTTATGTTAGCATTACGTGATAAATCGTTAAATAATCCTTATATTTATACCTCATTATGATTTTAATAAAAAGTAATTGACTTAATAATGTGTTAAAACAGATCCCTAGAATTCGCCAATTGACAGTGGAACTGCAATGACGAAATACTTTAAACTCTAAAAAATAGAAGATATAAATAAACGTATATTTACAAAAAATATACTATTTTATATTAAAAAAATAATAAAATGGTTTTCTTTCGTACATGAGTCATACGGGAAACGTCACTTTCTAAGCGTAAAAATTTTTATAAAAAATTTACCTTCTCAATAATAATAATAATAATAATAATTAAATGAATAAATAAATAAATAAATAATATCTATAGTTTATCTTGCAACTCTTTTAATATTTGAATTGGTCATTTCAAAAAGAAAACAAGTTGGAAAATGCACGTGAACGTAGCAAATGAGGTGCGTTCGTACGATAACGAAGTTTTAAAAATATTCAGATATTGCTGATATAGTAGAGCGTACTTTGGATACAGAATAGTAGTCGAAATCTTTGTGTTTCTGTAAATATGCAGGAAGTAATTTTTATTACACCTCAGAAACCTATATCTTATTCATAAAATGTGAAATAGTTGAATATAATTAAAACATGCCCCAAACAATGTTTCCCCGTGTAGCATTATGCAGGGGAATACTTTTGTGTGGCCCTGTAATTTAATACTAAATATTCTTTGCATCACAGATTGTACAGAATGTATATTTTCGTACGTACTTTATAGATTCATGTCAATTATGTTATGTTCAAATGAGTGTAACACCATTAAAATGCATTTGAAACTTTTTTCCCATTAATCGTAATGTAACAAAATACTTTTGATTGTCCCTGTAATTGATCTATTCGTCCGATTTTCATAACATTTGAAATGACTCGACAAAATTATGTAATAATTATAAGTTTTCAATTTCAAACGATTAAAATGCATATGAAACTTTTTTTCCCATTGACCGTAATGTAACGAAATCCTTTTGGTTGTCCCTGTAATTGATATATCCATCCGATTTTCATAACATTTGAAATTACTCGACAAAATTACCCAATAATTATATGTTTTAAATTTCAAGCGATTAAAATGCATTTGAAAATTTTTTCCCCATTGACCGTAATGTAACGGAATCCTTTTGATTGTCCCTGTAATTGATCTATCCATCCGATTTTCATAAAATTTGAAATGACTCGACAAAATTATGTTATAATTATGTATTTTAAATTTCAAACGATTCGGTTGGGAGTTTTTGCGTTGTTATATGCGGACAGACAGACGGACAGACAGACGGACAGACAGACGGACAGACGGACGGACTGAGCGACAACAATAGGTGCTACGTATTTACATAATTACGAACGCACCTAAAAAGTCACAGAATCAGAACTTTTAATAAATTTAAAAATAACTGTATTATTCATAAGCAGACGAATTTTTATGGATTTTGTTGGGCTGATTATAAAGTTTGGAATTCAATGTTTGTAAATATCGAATAACTTTTATAATTTATGAATATTAAAAAATAAATAATAACAGAAAATCTATTCCTGACTTATGTTGTTTTAGCAAGAAACGAGGTTAGAGGGTGTTTAATTTGAACAAAACAGTCATATTAAGCATAATCTTAATAAAAAATTAATAAAGACAGCACTTACAGGGGGAACAATTTTATGTTTTTACATAATCTTGGCGTACAATCATATTCTTCAATTTTCTCAATTGGATTAGCTTCAACATTGCCATTTGGCCAAATAAATATGTCCTGATAAAATGGTATATGCTTTACTAAAGTGCTATCTTGAACTATTAATAGACACTTTCGATGTTAAGGCTTAGTACATACGGAGGTGGCACAGGAGTTGAAATTTTTTTCATCAAGATAAATAAATATTTAACGGATCCATCAATAAATTTCTCGGCTATGATAGTGCCTTTTTATCAGAATCCCAGAGAAATCTCTTGTTTAAATGCTTAATCAGATATGTAATAAATGCTCAATATGTGGTCCAGTATTATTTTAAATATACAGCAACAACATTGAGCAAACCGTTTTTTTCTACCCTGTTAGCAATGCCTCCTTCATACATGTGATGTAACGATTTACTTGTTTTAAGATCTTTTATACCAAAACGATGAACCCATAATTGTCCTAAATAAAAAGTTTACTGGAATGTGTGGTACTGGTACATTTTGCATAAAATCGAATTTTATGGTTGCAACGTCATCTGGTATTGCATCCAAAAATCACTTAAATCATTGGCTTATGATGTTTAAGCAATGAACGAAAATTAGAAAATATTGTTTGAAGAGGAATAGTCCAAGAGTCGACCGCACAAAACCCTAAGTCATCGCGCACAAGAAAAAATCATTTATTTTATGGAAGAGTAGCCATAGGGAATTCGAATGATACAAGTCTGCCGGAAGCGAAGTGGTGCATAAGCGAAAAATTAATACCATTAGTGGTTCACTCTTTGCGTTTAACATTGTGTTTGCCATACAATCAAAAGTAAGAAAATATGGAAAATTGGGTGCAGGAAAACATAATATGCTAGGTCTACAAATCAACCCCTAATGGTATCAATTTTTAGCTCACAGGCTATCATAGCCTGAGAGCTTATATGCCCGTCCGTTCTGTATGTACGTTCGTACGTGCGTAACGCGATAACTCATGATAAAAATATCGGATCCACTTGAAATTTTGTATATAGTTATATCCTGATAAGGCGCTTCCCTGATTAGTTTGGAGTTCATTGGATATGTATAAGAGGGGGAACGGGGGGCTCACGCCCCTCCCCTTAATTGATATAAACGGGATTTTCATGCAGAATTAAGAGTTTTCGTTCAAAATTTAGATATAGGATCATCTGATGAGGCTAGTCCGTGGCTGTTATTAGGTGTTCATTGAATAAGTATAAACAGGGGGTAACGGGGGTTCTAATTGCCCCCCCCCCTTAACTTGTATAAATGGATTTTTCAAGTAGAATTGTCAGATTTCGTTCAAATCTCTGAGTAGTTTTGGAAGTTTAATGGTTAAGTATATAAAAGGGGAATAACTCATCTTAAATTATATAAATGCTAAATGGGTTTTTATTAAGAATTATCCGATTTGCTCTGAATTTTGGATATAGATTTTTTATATGATAAAGCATGTCCTTGATAGTTTAGGAGGTTCAATGTTTAAGTATAAAAAAGGAGAAAGGGGTTCCCCCTTCTTAATTTTTTTTTCGAACGGAATTAACGAAAATACAAGGCTGTAATGTACAATTAGTATGCGTAGCCTGTGAGCTCAGTGCCGTCAGTTTAACTGGGCAATATTCTTTTTTTGGCTTATGCACCACTTCATTTCCGGAAGACATGGATAATTAGATTTTTTTACTAGATTTTTTAAGACCCTATTACTATTCTTCCATAAAATAAAGGTGCTCGATGTGCTCGATGATTTAGGGTTTAGTGCGGTCGGCTCTTGGAGTAGATGAGGTATAATAACTTTTGTGGTTTTTATACAAATCATTAGCTCTACCTTTAAAGAAACCTCTGCCACAAAATGTCTATTTGGAAAAAAAAATTGACTTTCGTGGTATTTGAAATGACCGATTCCTTTATAGTCTATGATCGTATAGTCTTCTCATTACTTAGTGCTTAATTTATTAGGATGAGCGAAGCGAATCCTCGGCTACACAAATTACATTTCGTCGTACACTTTACAAAAAAAAATCTATTCAGTAAGTTTGACTTGAAATTAAACATAAGAATAAATTATGATGTGTAGATTTGCACAATAGTATTTTTTTTTTTTTTTTTTTTTTTTTTTTTTTTTTTTTGTACAGAATAGCCTTAAAAAATTAGTATTTTAATTAATTAATTTTACATGTTTTTCTCTTACGGACGCATTTTTGCAAATAACAAGTAAGAAAAATCATGCCTTAAGCATAGATTATAAAACACTTTCCAACACTTCAAACAACTTTTAGCAAAACTTCGTCATTTAGGGAAATAAGGCTACTGTGTATAGTCAAATATGTTTTCCAATACTTTTGAATAGCCCTGTATTTGATCTCTCGGTTGTTTTACTATATACTATATAATGAAAAAATTTAGTTTAGTAAGAAAATGTCTAGCAGGTTGAAATTTCTCTTTCAGCAATTTATACTAATCGATGGAAACATATTTGAATACTTTTG
Source organism: Maratus speculifer (assembly GCA_964019185.1). Classification (NCBI taxonomy): domain Eukaryota; kingdom Metazoa; phylum Arthropoda; class Arachnida; order Araneae; family Salticidae; genus Maratus; species Maratus speculifer. The sequence goes on from OZ025296.1 coordinate 70,017,229, forward strand.
TTCAGCCCTGTAGTTTACTTTGTAACTTTATTATACAACAGTATTAAACTAAAACTTTTTTTAAACTCAAACATTTTTAAAACTACTAAAATCACATTCTCAGAAATTATCATTCAAAGGCGTCCATGTATTTAATTATTTGCGTGACCCTGTATATGATTTTATTTATATATTCTGCAAACATTTCTTAGTAAATTGAATACAGTTCAGCGTAAAAATGCATAACTTATTTAAAAACCACCTTTAAATAATTTAAGCTCATATTCAGCAATGCTTGCGACCTCTTTTGCATATTTTAGCGCATCTTATAAATGCATATAAATTTTAATGTGTTTGACAGGGTGTAACATCTTGAAAATTCATTTGACACGATTTTTTCCCATTGGCTGTAATGTAACGGCAAACTATTGACTATCCCTGTAAATAAACTAATCATGGTAGAAACTTCATTTTCAATAGGGTTTGTGCTAGGTTAAATTTTAATAACATCTAAAAATTTCATTGTGATCTGAGTATATTTACGAGACTTAGAGCGCAGACTGACGGCCAGACAAACCGAATGTATAAGCACTTTAAAACTTGGTTGGAAAGTGCTAAAAAATGAAATTTGTTTATTTACAGGAGCAATTAAAAGTTTTCCGTTACATTACGGCTTATAGGAAAAAAAATGTTTCAAATGAACTTTAAAGATGTTGCACCTAGTCAAACATATTAAAATTTATATGCATTTATGAATTGCACAAAAATGTGTATTCTGTAAAATATGAGGTGCAAAGAATACCTATTATTCATTTACAGGGTCACAAAAAACCATTACATAATGGTATAGGGGGAATTTTTTACAACATATTTTAGCTATATTTAAACTATTTCATGTATAAAAAAATTATATACGTCACTGAGTGTTAATATAAGTTATTTTGCACGTCTAATACGAAGTGCACAGCATTTGCAGGACACACAAAAGATTTCAAATAATATATTGTATCCGAAGTATCGTATATTATTGATGATGACTAATAGATGGACGAAACGCCTTTTTAATTATGATATCCGCTTTTAAGTTTCACTAAATTTATACATATTATATGGCATCTATAAATGGTATAAGTTGACATACAGGGCTACACTAAAGAGCTCGTAAAAGTTACTGAATATGAGCGTAATTTATTTAAAGATTGCTTTTAAATAAGTTATGTATTTTTATGCAGAACTGCATTCAGAATACTAAGAAATGTTTGTAGAATTCAGACAAAATTATATACAGGGTCGCACAAAGAATTAGACATACGGTCACCTATGGATGATAATTCTGGAAATGTGATTTCAGAAGTCTTTAGAGTGTTTTATTTTAAACTAAATTTAGATAAATACTGGCGTATAATAAAGGTACTAAGTAAACTACAAGGTTGAACAAAAGTATACAAGTATATTTTCATCTATTAGTATAAATTGCTGAAATAGAAATTTCAAACTGTTACGCGTTTTCTTGCTGAACTAAATTTCTCCATTATATAGTATATATATCAACCGAATGATCAAACACAGGGCTGCTCAAAAGTATTAAGATATGGACAATAACACTTTATTACCCTAAATAGCGAAGTTTTGTTAAAAATTTCAGGAAGAGTTGGAAAGTGTTTCATAATCTATGCTTAACAAATGATTTTTCTTACTTTTTTCTTTTTTTAAGTAACTCGATTAAGCAAAACTGGTAAAATTCAGATGCTATTGTTTTTGGTTCAGAGTTCTAATAGAAGGGATATTTAAAATATAATCATGAATGCTGTTTATGACATTGCAAACTATTTCGTAATGATTGAATATTATATTTATGCTTTTATTTATGTATTTATTTATTTATTTCAGTCGATAACAAGGCAGAAAAATGCAGGTCTTATTTCAAAGAACACTATGACACAGAATGCGAAGAAGTGGAATGTGAAAAGGTAATCAGTTTTCCAATTCTTAGCATTTTCACATCAGCTTGATATACAGGGTGAGTCATAAATATCGAAACAATAGGCTATGTCTTTAAATATTGCTCCTAGACCCATACTTCCAGTTGCAAAAATTAATAAAAAAAGGTGAAATTTTTGATAATATAAGTTGCAACTCCATTGGGGGGGGGGGGGGGGTCTGTTTGAAAAAATACGAAAATTAAATTTTTATACGGTCCCCGTAGGATAAAAATCCCAATTAAACAAACTTTCCTTATCCAGTCCTGAATAAGTCACAAAAAATTGAATCTTCATATCTTCAAAACTCGCAAAGTTATAACCATTTAAATAATTCATCTGGTTTTAACCCTTTGAGCTCTGGGGTGTAAATTTCTTCAAAATTCCAAATGTCACATTGGCACCAGTATTTTGCAAAGAAAAAAACCGGTTAACGATAAACACGAAAAAATGCTTTAAACTTTTTTCAAATAAATTTGGTCGAATTTTCTGGTGCCATTGTGACATTTTGGAATTAAAATTATGTGGTAGAAAATTCTACCATCAGAGCTCAAGGGGTTAAGGGATTAGACACAAATTAAAACGAACGTAATTCAAAACTAGTCGTTGGGAGTACTCACCGTAATACTTACCCATCATGGATATGCATAATATAAAACATGAAAATAAAAAGTGTATGAACTATTTATAAAATGCATCGCAATTCCAAAATAAAATTTAAACGATATTTAAATAGTTTTAATACATAGTAATGCTTTATTAATGAATTGCTGATGAGCCAATTTCGAAAAATTATATAAACGCCAAAATACTCTAGTAATACCGGATTGCGTAAAAGGAACTTCCTTATAACTCAAAAATAATAATCATATTAACTAACAATTTACTGCGTCGGATGAAGCGTCTCATTTCCAATTAAAATATATCTTTTAATTGAAATTTGAATGAAATACAGGGTCATGAAAAATCAAAGAATGTGGAAAACAGGATTACAAATATCTCGACAACTAATAATCCGATCGACTTCGTTCTTCATGCAAAATTTGTGTTTTTTTATTGCCCTTTACATGCATTCCTTAAAATAAAAAAAATCGAAAAATTTTATGTACCTTTCATCAGAATGAATTTTTCGAGAGTCCGAAAAAAATAGTTCCGGATAATCGAGGTTACTGATATTAAATAGGCTTCGTCCCATTCTTACATACTAAGTACATACAAAATTTCAAGTCTCTATCTGAATTTGTTCGGTAGCTAAAGCGTTTACAGACAGACACACAGACGGACGGACGGCAAATTTTTGTTTTCTAAAAATATGTTTTTCGGAATCTCCAGTATCTGAAACGTGTAAATCCGTCATTTTTTTTTTTTTTTTTTCGATTTTCAAAACGATTGCAAGACTTACCCTATACTACGTATGGGTAAGTAAATCAATGTTTCTTTAACAGTTCGAGGAAACATGTAAAAAATCGATCTTTTGAGCTAGAATTTTGATTTCTTTTCTTTTTTTGTGATGGTTAGCCATATAATTTGCTAAGAAAATCACATCCTAAAATTTCTCATAAAATTTATAAAAATTTCATGTGATTAGTTTAAATGGGATAATTTAAAATCGTAACTCGAAACATTATTTATCGGATTTAATTAAAGATGAAAATCTGATTTTAATTTTGTTCAAAGTTTTTTTTCAATATTAATTTTAAAACTATTAAAATATTTATTGAAAAAATTATATAACTTTAAAACTATTAAACATACACTGAAAAGATAATATAACTATAAAAAAACCATATTTTCAAAAATAAATATTTGTTCAAATTCTCCGAAACAAAAACTAGTGTAAAATAAAAAATTATATGTTTCAATTTTTCGCTTGTTTTTTCATTAACAATTCTTAATTTTTGATAACTTAAAGACAAGGAATAGTGGAGAAAAACTCTTTATGCAGAAAAACGAAGTGTACTGTTTAAATATCCTTCAGAACAATGTTTTTTCTAAGATGCAGATTAAGTTTTTTTTTTTTATAAATTTAGCTCTTACAACTTCAGACTTTTTATCGTCCTGGAGAGTCTGTTAAAAAATCTGTATTTCCCTGTGTATTCTGTCTGTTAAAAAATCTCACCTGGCCCAGGCCGGTCCCTAACCGAGACGTTACTTTTTTTCTGAAGTCTCGCCTGGCCAGGTCTAACGAATTTTTCATACCGGCGGGGACTGCTTTCTTCTTCCTACGTCTGCACTGGACGAAATTCTGGTATTATTTTCGAACAATCCGTATTAAAATCACTGTCTCTGACTGACCTAATACGTCCATAAAAAACGTAAAATTTGGTTGAATGAAAATTTTTACGAAAAATACATATATTTTAAAGGTGTTTTTATTTTATAAAATAAATCTATAATAATAAAGAGACAAGTTTGTGTGTGTGTCAGCGCTGTTCTGAAGAGACCGCTGCATGTAGAGTTACAAAATTTGGAGTGAAGGTACCTCTATGCATGTAGTTTTGCACCTCGAAGTCCGATTTTCAATTTTTTTATTAGAATTTTTTAATTTAATTTTATAGTCGATTTTTAGGGTTCTTTAGGCGATTTTTCCACATTAACGAAACGAATACGGTTTCGTTCTTTTCACCCAATATAGTAATTTTTTTTCTCTTTTCAATAAAGTTTATTCGGAATTCTTACGACGATTATTGAATTTTTTACGAATATTTTAATACGATTTTTAGTACTTTTTTGCATTTTGCGGCTATTTTTTGATATTGATAAAAAGAAAATTGTTTCAAACTTTTAGCCTAACACAGGAAATTTTGTCTGCTACGATTTTTCAATTTCGGCAATTTTTAATGCGATTTTTAATGTGATTTTCAGCGATTTTTGGAGATTTTCTGCATTTAACAGCTTTTTTTTTTTTTTTTTTTTTTTTTTTTTCGTTTATGAAATAGTTTCAGTTACAATGTTTTACCCTTTTAGAGTAAATTTTTTTACCCCTGCGATTTTTTAATATTTAGTACTTTTTAATGAATTTCTATGCGATTTTCAGCGAGGTTTTTTTTTTAAGTTTTGAGGCGATTTTTTTTTACATTGACGAATGAAATCCTGTTTCAAACTTTTAGCCAAATTCTTCTCCATAAAAAAAATAACGACTTGCAAGTAGGCCAAACGATTTAGAAATAAACCAATGAAAATCTACATAGATACCGACGGAAAATGAAAATCTGCACAGATACCGCGAAACTGCAGGGGGATTACCATCGGGGGTGGGGCAAAATTCTGTAGCCAAATGTTGTAAAGTTTGTCGCCAACTTAGCAATACATCATTAAATCTTGCGACCTAAATTACTTACAAAAGGTGACGATAACTTGGCGCTATTTCTGGTATATCTCCAAATTCCCATAGATTCTCACTGTAATCCAAACTGATCCCTTTTTGTTTGCGTTTTTCATTTTTTCATTTTTTTCCCAGTACGTGTTGTTTTATGAAAAACACGAATCGTTGAGAATGTGATAAGTAGTATTTTTTACAAAATCTACCTAAAATGTCAAAAGTTTAGGTACCACTATTTTTGGATAACAATTTCACCAAATATCTTAAATTCGTTCTTAAGACCGCCAACCTAATATATCGCCCAATAAGTTGTTTAATGAAGTTTCATTTAGATATAGTTTTGTTAAGAATAGAGTACGCTCCCTGGTAGCGGAATGTGAAAATAACAGATCGCGATTTTGTTGAAATTTGAAAATCTAACAATGTGATTTGTTTTTCACTTTAAGATAGTTTATAAGCCACTATTTATGTTATTAATTGTACATCTGCGTTTCTCAAAGAAAAACCTTTTTTTTTTTTCTAAATATTGCTATTTTTAATCTTTTTTATCTTTTCTAAATTTACATAATTTAAGTGTTTTCTTAGCAGATATGTTAATCAATGCATGAAATTTGCATTCTACATGCATATTAACATGACCTAGACTAGACTCATAATGTCTCATGGTGACTGCTGGGATAAGATTTAAAAATAGAAATTACTTACATCCAATAATTTGAAACACTTAAATTACAAAAATGAGGAGAATATTATATTGCATTTGTTCTAAAAAACCAATTGATTTAAATTATGCCAACCCAGCTGCTAACAGAATAAAATCATAATACAAAATCCCTAATCCCAATTTGGGAATGCGAGAAAAACAAAGGCTTATTAAACCCAACAAACACACAACACAAAAACTCATTGCTTATTATTCATTAGCATAAAAAATAAAAAGAAATCAATGGAGAAAATTACCTAAGAATATGTTACATTTGGAGGCTTTGAGGAATGATGAAATCCTTAGTAAATCTCAACTAGTCAAGCAATTTAAGTAGTAAAAGTACATTTTTAGCTCAAATCTGCACTTCTAGCTATATATAATATTTCGCTATATATGTATATATATATATATAATAATTAATGGCTTTATAAAAGCCTTTAAAAAAAGGGGGGGGGAGAGAAAGAAAAAAGCTAGTTTTTCTCTAACCAACTAATTATAGAAAAATTAGTAGAATGTAGCTTATACGAAAATTTGGATTGATTAAAAAAAGTTTCTTATTTTAGAAATTTATTAATTCATCATTTTTCTACAGCTTTGATTGTCGCTTCTGCATAACTTTGATTTTGCATTTTTCAAGAATGTGTAAAATAAAACATTAGGGAAAAAGAATAAATAAATAAAAAAAAACAGATTGAAAAAAAAAACCCAGCATGGTTAAAAAAAAAAAAAAAAAAAAAAAAAAAAGCATTAAACCAAACAACTTAGGCCAAAACCAATAAATTTCTCCTTATTAAATCCATCTTAATATGAAAATCTCAAGTTCCAGCATCGGGTTCGAACTAAGAGCCTTCTGTTTACTAGCGAGGAGCTTTAACGCCAAGCTATGATGTTTATACGAAAAACGTTGAAATTAAGACTCTCTTTTAAAATTCAAGGGGTCCAGACATAAAAATCTTCACATTTTCAATATATATATATATATATATATATATATATATATATATATATATATATATATATATATTGTATTAAAATTTTTTCTGTTTTTTATGTTTAAAATGGCGTTTAAAACATGTTTCGATCTTATTTAGTAAAGAAAATATTAATTTCTTCGTCTTTTTTTTCAAAATATAGCTTTCAATCAATGATTATCATGAAATGACTTCTTATGAAAATGCGTTTTTCTTCATGACGGATTTTTTCACAATTTCTCAGATTTAAATCGTTATAACTTAAGGACCATTAAAAAGATAAATGCCTCAAACCTGGAACCTGTCTGTTTTGACTGTTTCACTTTAATTTTGATTCAGAAAGTTTGAAAAAAATATTTACTTTTGAAAATAGGATTTTTTAATAAAAGTTGCATAATTTTTTTTTCAAATTTTTAATTTAAATATTATTATTTTTTAAAATTAATATATTTAAAAATACTGATTTAAAATTGAAATTTAGATATTTTGATATATTTAAATGTAAAAAAAATGCAATTCTATATAAAAAAAATTTTCTGAGTTATAATGATTTTTAATTATCCTACTTTTTTAATAAATTAAAAAAAAGGTTTTGTTATAGGATTTTGTTTACAAGTAATATATTAACAATCACAAAAAATTTTAAAATTTTAAATCAATAAATAGAAATTATTTTAAAATGTGTCCCGGACCCCCTTAAATCGCAAAAATGAACGGATGACACTGAAAAAATTAATTTAATTAAAATAATAGACTTTTTAAAAAAATTATGATTTGTCGCGTGAGACAAGGTATTTACCTGGAAGCACACAAAATTTAAAATATCTGTCTTGTACAATTTTTGTGTAAGGTCTCCGTGACGGACGGATAGACAGAGGACAGCGTCCAATAGGATTTCGTCAGGTGAACGGAACCCTAAAAAGGTTATGAAAAATTTAACGAACGAAAACTTAGTACATTTTTGTGCATAGCTAATAGAAAATAAAAACCTCAATTTCCCTCTCTCTCTCTCTCTCTCTCTCTCTCTCTCTCTCTCTCTTTTTTCTTTTTTTTAATTGGGTCTTGGCGTGCTGTCAAATGTCTTTAATTGGGTCCCGCACACTCTGTTATAACAAATTCGTTCATAAAAACCATCCTATTTTTGGCTTAAATTAGTACAGTGTACTACCCCCAAATTCGCACAGCTTGGGACTAAAGTTTTATTCGGATTTTAGAATTTTGTGGATTTCTGGTCATTGCTTCGTTTACAATTTTAAAACAGTAATTTCAATATAATTAATAATGCAATTGAGATTATAATGAATGTTTACAGTATAGTAAAATATTAAATCGAGTTAAGGTGTAAACTAAAATACTACAAATTGAGACAATTTTTTAAAGTGATTAAAATATTAAAAGCAAAGGTCAATTAAATAATCAATAAGGTATAGTTAAATATTCATTATAAAGATGAGATGCATTTTTCCTAAATTATTCAATGCAACTTGCCTCATAAAGGTGCACTACTAATTTAGACAAAAATCATAAAATAAGGAGGTTTTACTTCAGATTTAGTGAAACTTAATAATAATAAAAACTTCTTTAATGCAAAAATACATTTGGCAAAAAGATTGTGATTATCAAAGATATCAGCAGTATTTTGAATTTTTTTCAGAAATAAATTTATACTTCCTTCTTGAAAAAGTATGAATTCAGTAATAATAACGAAAATTACAGATTAAAATATACATAGAATTGATATATACAGTAGAACCCCGCTAATTCGGACCCCGTTAATCCGGATCGGTTTGGTCAATTTTTTTTTCAAGTTCGAGAAGCGATTTGGCTAATTTCCATAACATTAACTTGTTTCATCGTCATATTCTGAATAAAAAAAACTTTTTTCTGTAATCTTTTCGGAAGAACACCTTAAGCTTTCTTATTTAAACTTTTTTTTTTAAACTACACCCAACGAACTACTTATGCTCAAGCGGATGCGTGACCGCACGGTTCGCAAAAGGTATACAAAACTAGCACAGCAAAAAATTACAAACTTTTTTATTACAAAGTAAACATTTTTACTGTCTGTAAATATTCCATAAGTTTAACATAAAGGTGATTTTCTGTAAGTATGTTTTATTATATTTCATTTTTTTCTAATTCTCCGGATAATCTGGATTGGGTCTGGTCCCAATTAATCCGAATTATCGGGGTTTTACTGTATATATATATATATATATATATATATATATATATATATATATATATATATTAGGGTGGTTCAAAAACCTATCGAAAAAAAAAACTTTCTCGTACAGACCAGGACACCCCCTCATTTTTTTACAGCTGCCCATATTATTATTCTGGCAAAGTTTTAATCTCCTACTGCAAATAAAAGATGGTGCTCAATGAACAGTCGACTTTTGACTTTTGGCAATATTTAAGCATTTGTAATTGAATTTATTAAAAGTGGAAATAAAAGCCATTTTTTAAAAATATCTTCTTTTTATATATTTATATGAATAGTAAAGCCCATCAAAATAGTTCATATTGCTAGTTTTTTTATATTTACATTTTTGAAACAATATTAACAATTGATTTGTTTTGTTGTTGTTGTCTTGGTCGTGAAAGTCGTATTTCAAAGACACTGCCTATCCTCATCATTTGTTAAAAATTTGTTGAATCCTTGAATCAGCTGTACACCTCCCTCAGCAGTATCAATCACCACCTTTAGTTCTTTTACATAGTTTCTGCAATTTTTGCAATTGATAATATCCTTCCTTTTTTCAGATGAAAGTTGTAGAAAATTGTCACTACGTTTTAAATGAGAAAAGAGTTCAACATTTTTTTTTTTTTTTTTTTTTTTTTTTTTTGCTAAATCCTCAAGGCTTGAATCTTATTTCAATCACTTCGACTGTTTTCTTACATTTCATGAACATTTATGGTTGTTCATTCCTGTAATAATTTTTGCCTTTTTCTTTTTTTGGTACTGTGTCTGAAAGTAAGGTAAGACCAACCAATTTTGAAATGTACCACATTTGACTTTATAAGACTTTCTTTTTCTTCGCTCTTACTCCAATCTGAGAATCATTAATCTTATATTTTCTAAGATCTTTTTATAATTTCAAGACAACTGCAAGAGCTTCATATGCAAGTGGAGCTTTTATCCAATCTTTGCTGAAGAGAGAAGCATTGAATTGCACAAATCGTTTGAGCTGCATCCTACTCTCTTAGACGGAAAAATTCTGGTTGATTCCAGAAGAAAAATATACTGAAAGTGAAAGGAATTTAGCCATCCATCGAGCATGATGAATAGCACCTGATGCACTCCAATTGATTTTCTCAGGTGGATTTATTAAAGTATCAGGTACCAACTCAGTCATCTCTTAATAATCATCTCTGATGACCATAGAATAGATTTATCTACAGGTAAAAGAAAGGCAATAGTTGAATCTTTAAAATCTTTAGTGGATTCTTTCAATTCTATCCCGAAAATTTGTTTGTTCAATTCCTTGCCAAACATTTTGTTGAAGAGTGGGATTTCTGGAGAACTGGATAGTCCAAGGCACAAGCTAAAAACCTTTGCCAAGATTAAGTTCATGACATGGTGCCTGTAGCTAGCCGCAGTAATTCACGACCAATTTGTTTTATTGAAACGAATGCATGTTCTTTTTACATAACCAGTGTTTACACTCACAGTATCAAACATTCATTTTGAATGTTTATTCCCTCTTGTGTAATAGGTTAAAAATAGAATTCACTATATTTTCTGCTGTTCAACCACACTACTAAACTTGCGCACATCAAGGAGTGATTCAATAAAAGCTCCTAAAACTGATCAACGTTTCTTAATCCAAAGCATTCAGATAAAAGTTTGCCATTTCAATGGAGCATAATCTAGTTTGAAATCATGAATTGCTGCCTCAACATATTCTTTTATAGCTTTTTTTTTCTTGACAAGTTTTTATCTTGATCGTTGTATAGTACTTCTTGAAGAAAGAAGAAGAGTACAAGGATTATGCCCCAGAGCTGATATAATTGGAACAATTAAAAGCAGATCATCACAATCAGATGTCTTTTTACAATCTAAAGCACTAGTAACATGAGATGTATACTGTTGTGTTTAGACAAATCTTGTTTCGTTTTAGGATTGTGAATAAGTTTTTTCTTTATATTGGGATAAAAAATATCATAAACATCTAATTGGGAAGTGGACTCTGAGTTTTCCGAATCAGTCACGTAATAAACAGCTGCGGATGAAGTGTCCACACTAGTGACTTTTTCTTTTTTATCATTCTTCCTGTTTTTTTCCTTTTTAAGAATCTCTTGGTTTTTTTTTTTTTTTTTTTTTCAAAATTTCTCTACTTTCATTAGCCAAACACATTTTGTGTCTATCTCATTGATCTATAAAAATATCACATTCTTCTTTTATTTTAATTAGAAACAACTTGTAGCTTATAGAACTTTGCAATATCCCTTGCTTAGAAATTAGCGGCTTCTTATGTCAGAAGTGTTGAAATGTTGCCAGATGCATTAAATAGAAAAACTGTTACCAAATATTAAAATTAAACTTTATATTATCTACTAGGAATTATCAAAACTTAAGAAAGTCAGTTTTTGTTTTAAAATTATGCGTTTTAAACATATATTCCCATGTTAATCTAAAACTATAAAATTGCGCAAAAATACCAAAAAGTGTCAAAATGAAGGGTCGTTGAGCACCATCTTCCTATATGTGTAAACAGCTATAATTTTAGGAGTGAGATACTATGAGTAAATGTAAAAAAAGTAGGGGGTGTCTTGGTATTTATCTCGAAAAAAGTTTTTTTGAACCACCCTAATATATATATATATATATATATATATATATATATATATATATATATATATATATATATATATATCTGAACTGAAAATTTCACTGTTTACATCTGTAAATTTTGTGTGGATTTTAGAGAGTTGCGTATTTTACGGTTGTGGATTTGTGGGAGTCTACTGTACAAGAAATGATACTTCGATATTTAAAACAAGTTGGAAATTGCACGTGAAGCTTAGCAAATGAGGTGTGTTAGTACGATAACGAAGCTTTTAAAATATTCAGATCTTGCTGTTATAGAACACAGTACTTCGGATATAGAATAATGGTCGAAATCTTTTTGTGTTCCTGTAAATATACAGGAAGTTAGCTTTTATTACACCACAGCAACGTATGTCATATTCATAAAATGTGAAATAATTTAATATAATTAAAACACGCCCCAAACAATGTTTCCCCTGTATAGCATAATGTAGTGGAATACTTTTACGTGGCCCTGCAATTTAATAATAAATATTCTTTGCATCACAGATTGTATAGAATGTATATTTTAGTATATATATATGCTTCAAAGGTTCATGTCAATTCTATTATATTCGAAAGAGTTTAACATCATTAAAATATACTTGAAACTATTTTTTCTTTTTGATCGTAATGTGATGCAGTACTTTTGATTGTCCCTCTAATTAAACTATACACCCGATTTTCATAAAATTTAAAGTGACTCGAAAAAATTACGCTAAAATTATATATTTTAAAAATCGTACGATTTGGTTGGGTAGTTTTTACTTTGTTATATGCGGGGAGACAGACGGACTGACAGACTGAACGACGAATATAGGTGCTAGCTATTCATATAATTACGGACGCACCTAAAATTATTCAGATCTTCATGTAATAGTATACAGTATTTCGGATGATGTATAGTAGCCAAAATTTTTTGGGTGTCCCTGCAAATACTATCTGCCTTGTTTTATCCAGAAAATATCTTGTAGTATTCCTCAGCAACGTATATCCATAAAATCTTAAATAGTTAATTACTATTAAAACGCGCACCAAACAGTGTTCTCCTTATACCATTATGTAATGGAATACTTTTGTGTGGCCTTGTAAATCAAAAATAAATGTTCTTTGCACCACAGATAGTGCAAAATGTATGTTATAATATGTACTGCATAGATGCATATCAATTGTATTATGTTCGAATGAGTGTAACACCATTAAAATGCATTTGACACTTTTTTCCCCATTGTCAGTAATGTAACGGAATACTTTTGATTGTTCCTGTAATTGATCTATGCATCCGATTCTCATAAAATTTGAAATGACTCGACAAAATTATGTAATAATCATATATTTTAAATTTCAAGCGATTCGGTTGGGTCGTTTTTGCGTTGTTATATGCGTACGGACGGACTGAACGACAACTATATGTGATACGTATTTAAATAATTACGAACGCAACCAAAAAATGTTGCATCAGTAATGGAATGGATGGAATTGTGGATAACGTTACTTTTGAAGAAAGTGGAGATAATGAAGACCTAGACACTGACAATATTTATACTGATGTATCAATGAAAGAATGAGAATTTAAAGAGTTGCTTGAAAATGACTGATAGAAAAGGATGGTTGCGGATTTTTTTCATTCTAAAAGAATGGAGTATTGAAATAATTTTAGAAATTCGTAAGCATTTTTTTTTAATGTTTTACTTACCCGTCTTATGTAGTATAGGGTAAGTCTTGCAATCGTTTTGAAAATCGATTTTTTTTGACGGATTTACACGTTTCAGACACTGGAGATTCCGAAAATCATATTTTTAGAGAAAAAAAAATTTGCCGCCCGACTGTCTGTGTGTCTGTAAACACTCCATCTCCAGAACAAATTGAAATAGAAAATTGAAATTTGGTTTGTACTAGTGTGTAAAACGGGGGAAAAGCCTATTGAATACCAGTACACTGTAAAAAAAATCTGTAACCTTAGTAATCTAAATTAACCGAAATCTCTTATGCTTACTAAAATTTTATGTGTACACTGTACAAGAAAATGATGTCAATCTACAAAACTTGTAAGCAAAACTAAAACCATCTGTAACTTTACAAAAGAATTTACTAAAATTTTGGTAACTTTACTAAAATTTTATCTATAATGCTCGTTATCGTCACTTAAAAAGTTCTTGGAATACGATTTCCCCAAAAAATTCTTAGTAACCTTAAAATTTGTTTGATTCAAAGTGCAAATCTGTATCTGTTACATGAATTTTTATTGTTGCCGTTACATAAAAAGTTCTTGGAATACAATTCTACTAGAAAAATTTTTGTAAGTTTCCAAATTTTTTTTTACAGTGTAACCTCGAATGTCCGGAACTATTTTTTCGGGCTCTCGAAACATTCGTTCTGATGAAAGATACATAAAAATTGTCGATTTTTTAAATTTTTATTTTAAGGAGTGAATGTAAAAGGAAATAAAAAACGTAAATTCTGCAAAAAGAATTAAATAAATCGTCGAGATATTTGTTATCATATTTTCCAGATTCTTCGATTTTTCATTACTTTATATTTCATTCAAATTTCGATTCAAAGATATATTTTGATTGGTTATGAGACGCTTAGTCCAATGCAGTAAACTGTTAGTTAATATAATTATCATTTTTTGAGTTATGAGGATGCTTCTTTTACGCAATTCGGTATCACTTGATTATACCGTCGACCAAAAAAAAAAAAAAAATTAGTTATACTGTAAGATTAAATGCCAGTAATGTCTTATCGTAAATGTCACACTGACTTGACATTAAGCATGTGACATGTGTCTGTTACGTCATCAAGTGATTTTTAATTCGATGATTTATTTGTAGGATTATTAATCTTTTACTATGCCAGTTTGTGTAACTTGCGAATATTTTGGCGATTTATATTATTTGTCGAAATGGGTCTACGGGCTAATGAAGTAGTATTCGCAGTTCCGAATAGAACATTACTATATATTAAAAATATTTAATATACGTTTAAATTTTATTTTGGAATTGAGATGAATTTTTTAAATAGGTTTCACATATTTTATTTTCATATTTTATAGTATGCATATTCATGATGAGTAAGTATTACGGTGGACCTCAACGACTAATTTTATATTTACCATCTTTTTTATTTTAGAGTATTAATTTTTAAATTTTTCTTACACTCGTGTAAAAGACCCACGCCCAACTTTGGAACTTAAAAAATGCCCAAACGGTACACAATAATTGAAGTTTTATCTATATCAGAAGTTTTCAACCATTGTGCCACGCTGGTGTACCGTGAGAGAATCACACTTGTACCGCTAAAATGTTTTGTGAATGATTAACTAAATTATTTTCTTTAGGGTTTCGATCATCTGACGAAACCCTATTCGTCTCTATCCTCTATCTGTCTATCACAGAGTCCGTACATAAAAATTATATAAGTCAGAGAGTTCAAATTTTGTGTACCTAGAGCTGAATACCACTTGTCACACGACAAATCATAAAATTTTGAAAAAGACTATTATTTCAATTAAAATATTTGTTTAATATCATCAGTTCATTATTACTATTTTTATTAACACTTTCCAACAAAGTTGAAAAGTGTTTATGCATTCGATTTGTCTGGCCGTCTGGCCGTTTGTCCGCGCTCTAACTCCCGTAAATATTCTCGGATTGCTGTGAAATTTTTATATGTTATTGATGTTTAACCTAGCACGAACCCTATTGAAAATGAAGTTTCTACTATGATTAGTTTATTTACAGGGATAGTCAAAAGTTTTCCGATACATTACGGCCAATGGGAAAAAATCGTTTAAAGTGAATTTTAAAGGTGTTACATCCTGTCAAACTTATTCAAATTGACATGCATTCGCAAAGTGCACTAAAATACGCATTATTTAAAATATGCTGCCAACATAATTATTATTCATTTACAGGGCCACTCAAAAGAATTAGATTACACAATAATAAAAGGGGGAATTGTTTGCAACATATTTTGATAACGTTAAACGATTTCAAGTATCATAAAATTGATATAAGCCGTTGAGACTTATTATTTAACGCATTATATGAAGTGCATGGCATTTACATGGCCACACAAAATATTTCAAATCTTATATTTTTATCCGAAGTACTGTATATTATGGATGATAACTGATGGATGGTTGAAATGCATTTTATTAATTATGATATGCGCTTTTAAATTTTACCAAATTTTCTGCATATTATATGGCGTATATAAATGTTATAGTTGATATACAGGGCTACACAAAAGAGCTCATAGGGCTTACTGAATATGAGAGTAATTAACTTAAAGGTGGTTTTAATAAGTTATGCATTTTTACGTTGAATTGCTTTCAGTCTAATAAGAAATATTTGTAGAATATAGATTAAATGATATACAGGGTCACGCAAAAAAATTAGCTACATGGTTACCCATAGATGATAATTTCTGGGAATATGATTTAAGTATTTTTAAGAGTGTGTTTGTTTGAACTAAATGTTAACAAAATAATGGCGTGTAATAAAGGTACTAGGTAAATTACAAGGCTGAACAAAAGTATTGAAGTGTTTTGCTTCTATTAGAATAAAGTGCTGAAAGAGAAATTTCAGTCAGTTAAGCATTTTCTCGCTAAACTAAATTTTCCCATCATATAGTATATATATATCAACCGACGCGACGGATCAAATACAGGGCTGTTTAAAAGTATTGGAATACATATTTGGCTATGGACATTAGCATCTTATTTCCCTAAATAACAAAGTTTTGTTAAATATTTCAGGAAGTGTTGGAAAGTGTTTCATAATCTATGCTTAACGCATGATTTTTCTTACTTGTTTTCTTTCAATTGTTGCACGCAAGTTTAAATAGATATAAAAATTATTATGTATGTAAGATAAATTAATGGATTAAATAAATCATGTAAAAAACTTGCTTATTTGTTTTTATTAGGCGATTTTTAACGAAGTCCTCGTGTAAATATTATTAGTTAGGGGGAACTGGGGCACATTGATTACACCCCCTGTACTGCACACAGGGTCATTAGTCATTACAGGAAGTTTCACAACAGCTCCAAAAGGTGATACTAGTGCACTCAACTACGTACAGAAAGTCTTGAAATGATTCAGTAATTTGACGAAATGGGATGGGTGATTTATTGTTTTTGTAGGTCAAAAGTAAATTTCAGTTGTACAGTTGAAATGGTATTATACAACTGTTCCAAAATTTTCAACCGAAAAGAATACTCTCCCTGGCAAATAAAGCTACTCTTTATCAGTTCCTCATTCTTTATTTTTAGATAAATTATGAACTGTTGGATTTGAGACTCATTTTATTCAAAATGGCTGTATGGGGCACATTGATACAATCCATGCCGGGGCACATTGATACAACCTAAATCCTTTTCTAGTTCATTTTTTCATTACCTTTTTTATTTTTTTTTTACCATACACACCTTACTACAACCATTTTTTGCCAAAAATTTCTAATATTAGTTTTTTTAAAGTGAAATAGCTCTAATTTCTTTATATTAGAACATTTTATAGTATTTTTGCAAATAGAAAACATGCGAACTTACCCAACATCTAGTGCTAGTAGAATTAACAAAAGAAAAGGACAGCAGCCTGGAAAATCTCAATTTTATATCGATTCTCCAGAGAAAAAAGTATTTTTGACATGAGAAATAAACAAGTTGCAGAATATCACAGGATAATTATATTATGAACAGAATTTTTAATATAATTATTCTTTATTTTCTGTTTATAAACAGAAAACCAGGTAATTTTTTCACCTCTCCTAAGAAAGAAGATAATGCTGGGGTTGAAATGCCAGATATGACAAAGTTACCACAACCAACAACCAGACAAGGAACAGCCAGAACATCAGGTTATTATAAATTTCACTTTGATTGTTTTAATAATGCTTACAAATCAATTGTAGGCGATTTGAATTTCTATAAATAAATATAAAATGGTTTGCTAACTATTTTTCTATGAAAAATATGCATTGGTGTTATTTTGTCTCCATTTTCCCAACATATCAAAATTTCCCATGAGGTGTATCAATCTGCCCCGGAGATGGGGCACATTGATATAAATGACTTTTTTTAATTTTTTAAAAATTACATGCAAAAATAATATATAAAACAACGATTGTAAATTTTTATAACACACTACACTAGTTTTGTTGTCACCCTATGGAGAAATAACTTGACATTTCTACTTTCTCGATACCAAAAAAATTCTTAAAAAAAAGCTGTATCAATGTGCCCAAGTTCCCCCTAAATGTAAAAATTTGAAATAGGATAGTGGATAATTTCCAGGAAACACATTCCTAAATATAATGATTCTGTCATTTATGCAAGGAATGATGAATTTTCTATTGACAAATTTTGTTTTTTAATTTAATGATAAAGTGTTTTGAAGGAGATATTAAACGAAACCCTCTGTTCGATCTGCGATTGCACTTACCATCTTATTTAATTTTCTAAAGAATAAACTTCAAACTATTACACAAAAATTTTGCTACTACTTTTATAAAATATTTCTTCTGTTCTTAAAGTAAAATTTGGATAAAATAAACTTTTCATCTATAAAAATATTTAAAAACAAAAATTTCGATCATAAATAGAATCCTTTGTGTAAGATTTCCAGAATATGTCCATTGCAAAATTCGATCAGTCAGAGAAGATGTTCTAAAATAAAACTACTTCATTCAACGTTGTGATATAATAAACATAAAAATGAACGCATAAATAGTTTCCTTCTTTCTTTCTTTCTTTTTTTAACTCTCTTTTATAGGCATTCAGTTTATATCTTAAAAAAATATGCTTAGCTCAGATTTTTAAAAATAATTTTATTTAATTCTCATAGAAAGCGCAAACTAGTGAATTTATTAAAAATTATGTCATTTTTACTGTATTTCTTTTTTAAGATACAGAAACGATGAAAAAAAAGTTATGTAAACTAGTATTTAAGACTTTAAACTTATCCTATCTATGTTAATTATCTATAACTTAATTAACATTAAACTACTAAACAGGGCTGCCATAGGCGACTATTTTTAAGTAGAACCCACTTGGTGACCAGTTTGGTCTCCCTTAAATATATGCTAAGCAATACATCATGTATTTTTTTTATTCATAATTCAATTTATTTGCTCAATCTCTCGCCAAATTGGAAGATTCTGACAGAGAAATCAAGAATTTTTATTGGGGAGCAAGTGATAAATTAACAAACATTGTTCCCATAAATTTGTTTTGCATTTCATTAATTTCATTAAAAAAATAATCCTTTCGCTCTGTTTTTCTAAAAATACAAAACTTTCATTTAAAACTGAAACATTAAAAATACACGGCTTTCACACTTTTCTTTTTCTTTTTTCTTTTCTTTCTTTCTTTTTTTTAGCCTCCTATGCTATTTCTTTCAGACAAGCTAAAAAGTGTCGTGTCAAAAATTGTGGCCCACTTTTACTTACCTATCATACGTAGTAGAGGGTAAATCTTGCAATCGTTTTGAAAATCGAAATTTTTTTTTTTTTGACGGATTTACATGTTTTAGATACTGCAGATTCTGAAAAACATATATAAGAAAAAATGCCGTCCGTCTGTCTTTCTGTCCGTCTGTCTGTCTGTAAATGCTCTATCTCACGAACAAATGGAGATAGAAACTTAAAATTTTGTATGTACTTAGTAAGTAAGAATAGGACGAAGCCTATTTAATATCAGTAACCTCGATTATCCGGAACTACTTTTTTCGGACTCTCGAAAAATTCGTTCTGATGAAATGCATATAAAAATTTTCGATTTTTTTTATTTTAAGGAAAGGACGTAAAAGGCAATAAAATAACACAAATTTTGAATGAAGAACGAAGTCGGTCGGATTAATAGTTGCCGAGATATTTGTAATCCTGTTTTCCACATTCTTCGATTTTTCATGACCCTGTATTTTCTTCAAATTTCAATTCAAAGATATGTTTTAATTGGAAATGAAACGCTTAATCTGACGCAGTAAAGTGTTAGTTAATATGATTATTGTTTTTGGAGTTATAAGGATGCTTCTTTTACGCAATCCGGTACTACTTGTGTAGTTTGGTATTTTACATAATTTGTCGAAATGAGTTCATCAGCAATTCATTAATGGAGCATTGCTATGTATATTAAGAATATTTAAATATACGTTTAAATTTTGTTTTGGAATTGCGCATTTTATAAATAGTTTTCACATATTTTATTTTCACATATTATATAATGCATATCCATGATGGGTAAGTATTACGGTGGCTCCCAACTACTAGTTTCGTAATCTGGCTGTTAAAACGAGACATTCATACAATTTTATTGTTAAAATGCATTTCCTTTTTCTCAGAGTCTATAAAAAAGCGTTTAAACGAAAGAAAAAATTTTGATGAATCTAGTCAATGAAGATGTAGCACGTCAAATTGTATCTTTTTATTATTACGCAATTCCAATGTCTCAGAGAGAAATTGCTAATCAGTTGGGTATTTCACGTCGTTCTGTTTCTGTTTGCTATTATATTGATAAACACAAGCAAAAATGAAGCTAGTTCATTGCATTCTAAACGGGGTCGCCCTTCTAAAAGACCTCTATCGAAATGTTTTCTTTTCTTTTTTTTTTCTTTAATTGGAGGCGAAACTGAATTCTGCAGTGGCAGAATCTACATTCAACTTGTTTTTCTTTTTTTTTTTTTTAACGAAAAAAAAAAAAGAAAACTATTACTTAAATAATGCCACAAACCACGATATTTAATTTCAATTTCAAAGCATTATCTAGAAGGAAAAATAAAAAAATCCTAACTGGCGAGATAAAAAATACTGTTAGCGCGATTTGCACCTGGTTAACATAAAAGTATCAAGATTTCTTTGCGATTATGGCAACTTTTTAGTTTTGTTCGAAGAAATATTTAGATTTTTGAATCAAAATGGAAAATTTGCATAGGAAACGCGATGAAATCAGTTCGTAGTTGTTTATGGGTGTATTCGAAAAAATCATTTTCCGCCATCAACAGCTCGAAATTTTCCTATACATTTTCAGACTCCTTTTTAAAAGTAGAAACATGAAACTTGCTGGGATGATTTTTGAAGTGGTGTAGAAGATGCCGTGGGATGTAATTTTTCGCTGAATTCATTAGAATTTGATTTATGAACAATTATTTTCTCAGTTCCATCATTTTTTCGTTCCCAGATTTCCAGATTCGGAAAAAATCTGTTCAAATTGGTAACTTTGGTAGCCTTTTTTTTTTTTTTTTTTCTTTCAATATTTTCTACCTTTACCAAAAAATCGACAAACGCGGCACATAATTGAGTTTCTAAAGAGATTTTGAATGTTTGATGCATTTGAGAGCAAAAATGAATTTAAAAATAGATCTGAAAATAAGCGGTTTTAATCGTAAAACACCCTTTTGACAGTCGCATGTCTTGGACTATTATAAAATAGATGAAATGATGCGTTTGATGATACTTATATTAAAATTTATTATTATTACAAAATGGTGAATAGTATTGTCCAACCTCTTTTGTTTATAAGAAATTCTGCTTATCCTGTACAAGGGGAAAGTGCCATAAGACAATATCACTGTTGAATGCATTACGTAACAAAAATTATTATTGAATACCTTTAATTAGTAGGGAGAGCTGGGGCACATTGATACAGTTTTTTTCTAAGAATTTCTTTGGTGTGAAGAAAGTAGAAAATTCAAGTTTTTTTTCCATGTGGTGACAGAAAAATTTGTGTAGTATGTTATAAAAATGTACAATCATTGTTTTATATAGTATTTTTGCATGTAATAAAAAAAATAAAAAAAAAGTCATTTGTATCAATGTGCCCCATCCCCGGGGCAGATTGATACACTTCATGGGACAGTTTGATACGTTTCAGAATAATGGCGACAAAATAACACCAACGCATATTTTTCATAGAAAATGAGTTAGCAAACCCTTTTATATTGTTTATAGAAATTCAAATCACTTACAATTTATTTTTAAGCAATATTGAAGCAATCAAAATTTTAAATGTATAATGACCTGATGTTCTCGCTGTTCCTTTTCTGATTGTTGGCTGTGGTAACTTTGTCATATCTAGCACTGCAACCCCAGTATTATCTTCTTTCTTTAGGAAAGATGAAAAAATTACCAGGTTTTCTGTTTATAAATAGATTTATAAACAGAAAATAAAAGATAATTATAGTAAAAATTCTGTTTATAATATAATTATCCTTTTCTGTTCTGCAGATTGTTTCTCTTACTTAACATTTCTCATGTCGAAAATACTTTTTTCTCTGGAAAATCGATATAAATTCGAGATTTGCCAGGCTGCCATCCTTTTCTTTTATTAGTTCTACTAGTACTAGCTTTTGGGTAAGTTCGTACGTTTTCTGTTTGCAAAAATACCATAAAATGTTGTAATATAAAAAATTAGAGATATTTCACTTTAATAAAAATTAATGTTAGGAATTTTTGGTGAAAAATGGTTGGATTAAGGAGTGTATGGTAAAAAAAATAAATAAATAAAAGGTAATGAAAAAATGAACTAAAAAAGGATTTAGGTTGTATCAATGTGCCCCGACATAGAATGTATCAATGTACCCCATACAGCCATTTTGAATAAAATGAGTCTCAAATCCAACTCTTCATAATTTACCTAACTATAAAGAATGAGGAACTGATAGAGTTGTTTTGCTTGGAAGGAAGAGTATTATTTTCGGTTGAAAATACTGGAGCAGTTGTATAATACCATTGCATTTATACAGATCAAAATTACTTTTGACCTACAAAAACAATAAATCACCCTTCCCATTTCATCAAACTACTGAATCATGTCAAGACATTCTGTATGTATTTGTGTACACTAGTATCACCTTTTGGAACTGTTTTGAAACTTCATGTAATGACCATGTGAGCTGTAGAGAGGGTGTATCAATGTGCCCCATGTATCAATGTACCCCAGTTCCCCCTACGTATTTATTAGTGTTATTTAATATAAACTTATTTCATGTGTAATAGCGATATTGAATTAATTTTTTTTCTATTCATTTAAATCAATAAAATATGCGAACAATAAATGTGTAACCGTACCTGCATATCATTGCAAACGTATATATATATATATATATATATATATAACCATTAATTTTATTACAATATATGAACCATTGAATTTATATAGGACACTGATATCGATATAATTTAGGGGAGGGGCGGTTAGAGGAATATCAATGCATGATATCATAAGGAATATTGAGTTTCAAACTGTCAAAATTACCAAAAAGTTAGAACAGGTGGCGAATGCACAAATCATCACTTTATCGAGTTCAAGGCTCAAATTCCAGGATTAGTCATTAAAACTCAATTCGCATATTACACAGTGCCATTTGTCTGCCAAGTTATATCCTGCTAGAAAATGCGTGATAACCTCATTTCAATAGTTGGACGGCAATTATCGTTGAGTTTTTCTGAATCCAAAGGTATAAAAATATGGAAAACTGGGAGAATGTGTCAGAAAATTCTGAGATGTTAAGCGTGGAAATATATGTATTATTACTATTATTGTTATTATTATTTTAATACTGTTTTAACATGATTCCTATACAACCTGCTCTTATAAAAAAATGAAATTGAAAACTCGTCAAAAGCGGCCAGATAAAATTGTTAAACTGGGTTTATTTCTAATATTAGTTTAGTTTTTGTTTATGAAATTAGTGCCTCACTTCGAAATCAACCTCCACTTGTAGGTCGAGCCAACAGGCGTTTTTTAAAAACTTGTTTCATCCTTGATAAGCTCATGTGAGTTTGTATTGAAACACAGCCGTTAGATAATTGTGCATATTTTATTTTGTTTTCTTTATTGCACATGATATCCATATGAAGTTTAACAAATTTATAACAATAGATGGCAAAATCACTTTATTTTTGAATATTCAGTTTGAAAATCCGCCTTTGATGAATTTGTTTCTGTTCTATATGATTTTTTCTATCATCGGATCTAAACAAGAGCAGTTGACAAATCGGATTCAGACTTGAAAGATTTTGACAAGAATACATTTATTTCTTTTCTAAAAAACTTTCTGCTAATGTAACAAAAATTCAAATTATCGCCCAAAGGAAAAAAAAAATATTTAAAAAACAATAAAAATATTTTTTTAGTGCTTATAAATTTCATATGAAGTTTGTTTTACAATTTTGTAATCAATGTAATAATTTTTAAAATTATTATTTAATATTATTTTTGTTCTTAATGAACAATTGCACTTATTGAAAAAATTTAAAATTGCATTCATATCCTGAAAGAAAACATCAATGCGAATCTAATGACGTCTTTGTTGTGATTGGTATTGTAAGTGGTCTGTGAATACATGCGCGTAGCCAGAGGGGAGGGTGCCCTGGGTGCCCGGGCACCCTCCCCCGTTCACGCAGACACATGAAGGATTTTAAAACCTAAGTAAAATAATCAGCATTCATAAAAAAGAATAATTGAAAACAATGCAATTGAAAACAATCAACAATTTTTATTTTTCATACATCCTGTTTATATATCACTTCTGCGGAACACAACAACAATTTCTCAAGTATCATGATGCAAAAGCTGATAATTAATATTTTCACATTACATTTGTACTCATTTATCAATATTTAATAAAGTAGAGTATTTTAGATTTTGAAATGTTCGGTAAGCAGGCACCAGACACTACTGGCCTGCCGTTAATCCAACGTTTGCAAGACGCCATTACATTAAATGTTCACACTGACAATAGACTCCCCGCCCCCCCCCCCCCACTGAAGAGGGGGGCTAAGAATACGGTCGCCTTTGACGGACGTGTTTTCTTGTACTCCTGCTCAAAGTTACTTTAAGTCGGTAATTATAACTATTTTATAGCTAATTAGCATAGTAATGATTGAGTCTGTACTTTCTTTTCCTTTTCTGTTAGTTTAGTGTAAATATTAGCTTTTATTTTCATTTTGTTGATTTCGAAAACTTTTCGAAGCTTGTGTGGTCTCCATTTTTTTTTAATTTTCTTATTCTGATGTCATTAGTTATTTTATTCATTATCTGTATATTATGTTAGTTATCCAGTTTTTGTGCTTTCTAAATTTGTAAATATTGTATCATTTTAAGTAGTTTATTGGTAATTTACCTTTTTCTTTCTGGCGGGCGATTTCCACTTCTTTTTATTTACTTCGCCTTCTTGTTTTTCGAACTGTGTTGAGGGGTTTTCCTGCTTCTCCTTGTCGTTTAGTTTTCTTGTTTGGAGGAGTTTGGTGGTGGAGTTATCCTGCTATAAAACTCTCTTTATTTTTCTAAAGTGGATTTCTTTTTTTTTTTTTTTCTGATTTACTAAAAGTTTTTTCCCTCTGTAATCGGTTACTTACAGACATTGTGTTTATAATCGGTTGCTTTGATTTCGACGGTGGTTTCTTTGTTAGTGAATTTTTGATTGTTTTGAAGGCAGTATATATTGAATAATGGCTAAAATAGATAAATTTTTGGAAGAGAGAGAGGAGGAGGACTATCTAATTACGATTCAGAAGGTACATGTTTTAATATATGATACTTTGGAAGCGCAGAAGGATAAAAGTGGTGGTGGCAAGGTTACTATTGAAATTATGAAATTGTTAAAAAAATGTTTTGATTACATAAATATTAGACTGGTTAAGGCTCACAGAGAGAGCGTGGCGAACGAAACTAAAGTTAGAACGATGATAACGGATAGTAAAGCCTATGAAGCCTTGGTGCGACGCGTGTCTGGGGATAAGCCTGAGACTTTAAATTTACAGGAGTTTCCTACTTTGAAAAAGACAAGTGATCGGCGTGATCAGGGTTTTTCGGTTATGGTTACGCCCAAAGAAGGTGATGATGTCACGGTGGTGAAGAAGGATCTAAGACAAGTATGGAGAGATAATGCCGATGCGCCAAAGCCGCATGATGTGGCATCGACCAAGTCGGGTCAACTGATTTTGAGAATGAAGACTAAGGAAGATACAGAAAAATTAAGGAATGTTATAGAAAAGGTTGATCTTATAAAGAATAAATTTACAGTTTCGGTTCCGAAGAGAAGGCGTCACAGACTTTTGGTTTTGAGTGTGGATGGTGATGTGGTTGATGATGAAGTGAGGGATTCGGTGAAGCAGGTTCTTGTGGATGGAGGTCAGGTTCAGGCTCGTGATTTTGATATTATTAGACACTATCCTACCCGTCAGGGTAAAGAGAACTGGATTTTGGATGTGGACGATGCTAGCGCGGAAAAGTTGCTTATGAGGCGTAGTATTTGCATCAACTTAGAAAGGTATCGGATTGTCAATTTTGTACAGATATTGCGTTGCTTCCGTTGCCAGGCTTTTGGGCATGTGAATTCCAAATGTGCAGAAGATCAAAAATGTGTAAAATGCGCCGGTAATCATGGCTTGAAGGATTGTTCTATCACAGTAGAATCATGTATCAATTGTATGAGAAAGGACGATGGGACAGATACGGCACATAGGGCTGACAGTTATGATTGTCCATGTTACAAGGAGTATAGGAGGGATCTTTTATCCAGAAGATTATAACAGCAGTTTCAAAGGCTTATCTTGACTCTGGAAAATTGGTCATAGTTCAAATTAATTTGAACCACTGCTCAGATGCGAACGATGCTTTGGCTTCGTATGCTGAGAGTAATGGTGTACATTTTTTCTTATGTCAGGATCCATATACTCGTAACGGTACTTTTTCTGGACTCTCTCCGGGGTGGCTTTGTTTTCCATCTATTTCTCTTACTTCAATGATACTTTGTACAGACTCGTCATTGTCTATTGTGAAAGGCTTTTGTTCGAATAATTCAGTTTTTATTACGATAACTCTTAGTCAGGGACCTTTGATTATTGGGTCTGTTTATTCTTCACCTTCTAGTGATCTTGATAAAGATATGTCTTCATGGATTAATTATTATCAGAATACTACTCGTATGATTATCGGCGGTGACTTTAATGTTCCGATGCGTATACTTGGCTATACACGTGAAGATAATAGAACAGAAATTTTTGCAGACTATCTCATGATGACGGATCTTAGACTTGTGAATACTTCAGATGCTCCCCATTCTTATGTTCACGACAATCAACTTGGAAGACCTGATCTTACCCTCTTGGGGGTTGATATTATTCCCTTTCTACAGAATTAGCGTGTTGATGATACAGTGTTTTCTTTCTCAGATCATCGATATATAATGTTTTCGTTGTGTTTGAATCCAGTTTTTAGAACCTATGATAGGTTCAAAACAAAAAATAAATCAATGCACAAATTTAATAAATTATTCAGGGAAAAACATGATTTACTATGTTCATCACTTATGAGAGTGCATGGTCCGGCTTCTCTGGACGATTGGATTGAAAATTTTAATGAATATCTCCAATATGTACTTCAAAGGTCCTTTCGTCGGGGCAGTATTTCCTATAAACCTACCATTTCTTGGTATACTACTGAGCTCAG
The DNA here is from genome assembly GCA_964019185.1 of Maratus speculifer. Lineage (NCBI taxonomy): Eukaryota > Metazoa > Arthropoda > Arachnida > Araneae > Salticidae > Maratus > Maratus speculifer. The sequence goes on from OZ025296.1 coordinate 70,044,459, forward strand.
AGTATTGAGAAATAAAGTTACTGCTGCTTATAAACGTTATAGAAAGAATTTAGACAATCCTGTATATAGAGAATCCTACATATTATTACGTCATGAATATAAAAGAAAAATTAGAAATGCGAAGCATTCTAGTTGGTTAGATTATTGTCAGCGAACTAATGAAGCATATGGTAACGTTTTTAAGTTCGTCTCTGGTAAGAAATTTAACTACCAAGATATCGCTTTCTCTACCATGGAGAATTCATCCGTTTTTGACGCATATGATGCCATAGCTCATTAACTAATGATTGAACATTTTAAGGTAGGCAATGTACCTGAAAATGCTTATAGTTATGAAAGCTCATCGGATTACACGGATGATCCAGATTTTCGCCCTTTTTCCAAGAAAGAACTAAATTTTGTTTTGAAACAAAAACATAATAATAAAGCTCCAGGTTTTGACAATGTGGATGCGCTAATTGTGAAGAATCTATGTTTTAATTTTAATTTTTTAATGTTGTCAATTTTTAACACTTGCTTTAAATATGCACATTTCCCGGGCAGCTGGAAAAAAGGAGTTGTTATTTTCTTTAAGAAAAGAAATAAGCCAGAGGGCTCTTATCGTTCATATCGACCAATTACCCTGTTGCCTATTATAGCAAAGGTCTATGAGAGGCTACTGAAACTTAGAATCACAGTAATGCTCGAGGCTGCTGCATACCTCGACGGGGACCAACATGGTTTTCGCGAGGGGCGGAGTACTCTGACTGCACTCTCCTCTCTTCGTGAGAAGATTAAAGAAACTTTGAAGGCTTATAAATATTATGCGATTGTGTCATTCGATATAGCAGGAGCATTTGATGTGCTTGACTGGAATGTGGTTGCTACCATAATAGATCACTTGCCTATCTACGATTATTTGAAAGAAGTTTTCAAGAATTATATTTCATTTAGACTTATAGGTTTTAAATTTACCGATGGCATTCGATGGTTTAGACTGTTCTGTGGCTGCCCACAGGGTTCATGTTTGGGCCCTTTGATTTGGACAATAGTTGCAGACCGAATTCTTAAACAGAGTAAAGAAGTAGCATTGAATTTAATTTCTTACGCTGATGACTCTGTGGTTGTTGAAGGTGCGGACACTAGAGCGTCACTTGAGAATAAAATGAATAACACTGAATAATTTTTCTACTGTCTGTGCTCATTGCAACTTGCAGCTTAATAATACCAAGACGGTTTCTATGCTTTTTGGACGTAATACCATGAAAAAGAGACGTCCTATTTTTAAACATAGTGGTAGATCAATACCTGTGAAGGACAATATTCTTTATTTGGGTTTTCTTCTAGACAGTGCCTTCCATTGGTTAGATCATCTTGAGATAATTCGAAGTAAAGTTATGTCCTTTACTTGCAATATGAGAAAAGTGAGAGTAAGAGATATAGGGGTTTCTCTAGACCTATTAAAGGTTTGGTACAACACTGTATTAAAAAAGCAGATATCATACGGACATGAGGTCTGGTATCGTGACCTTCAGTCCCATGGTATTCGCAGATTGTCCTCTTGCCAGCGAGTTTGTCTGTTGACCATGATTCGTACATATCGTACAATTTCAACTGAAGCATTGTGCGTTTTGGCTGGAGTTTTACCTATATATATAGAACTTTCTAACTCTGCTCGTCTTTATGATATGATCCACGGAAATACATCAGTAATGGTGGAAAATACTACTATTTATTCTGAGGATTTGGTTAAACGTGTGCCAACTTATTATTATCCGAATTACTGCGAAAGACATCATGTGAATTTTCTGAATCCAATACGAAAATCAATTCCTGATCGTAATTATCCAATAATTTTTACTGATGGATCGCACATGCAAAGTGGAGTTGGTGCTGCTTTTGTAGTTTATTTAAAAAATGTGGAAATATTTAATTACAGAATCAAGCTTAATGTTAAAAATTCGATCTTTCAGGCAGAATTGGTGGCAATTTCGGAGGCTATACAGTGGTGCGGACGAACTGAGTTTGCTCACTTTTATTTATATACTGATAGCCTGTCATCGACTTGTGTTTTGCATCATCTATTTCCATGTGATCAGCTAGTATATGATATTTTCACGAACTTACGCGTACTTAAAAATAAAACTATTCATATAGGATGGGTCAAGGCCCATGTAGGCATTGTGGGTAACGAACGTGCTGATGAACTTGCCAAATCAGTGGTTCTGAATAATGTTTATGACAAAGTAGTTAACCTTCCAGTTCCTGTGAGTTATTTAAAGAATTACTTTCGAAAAAAGAATATTCGTGATTGGCAGGATCGATGGTCCTTTAGCGATAAAGGTAGGGATACCTACATGGTTATTCCTGATGTTAGTTTAAATTACATCTGCTATTCACAAGTGGCTGCATATTTTGTTTCTGCACATGGTGCGTTCCCTACTCTGCTCTACAAACGGGGAAGGAGAAATAATGATAAGTGTATTTGTGGCAAACGCGGTGACATCGCGCACTATTTATTTGATAGTTGTTGTGTTTCAGCAGACAAGTTTAACCTAATTAGAAATAGAACCATAGAGTGGAATATCAGAAATGTTCTATTTTCACATTTTAATTATAAGAAACTTTGTGCTATTTATAATGATCTGAATGCGCACTTTACATTCATTCGTTACAAATTCTGATGTTGTAACTTGGTTTCAATTGACAGGACTGTGAACTCTAAATCTTTGGACATGCTCCTGTTGTGTGACATAGTGTATAAATTTGACCCTCAGCTAAAACTGTATTGAACTTTTCTGACTTTTACTTTTTTTTTTTTTTTTTTTTTTTTTTTTTTTTTTTTTTTTTTTAAAGGCTTGATGTTTATATTAGTTTTATTATATTTTTAGTTTTTTTTTTTTTTGTTTTGAAACATGTATGATTTGTTCTTACACCTCACTTTATTTTGTATGTGTCTTGTTAAGTTTGTTAATTATTTTTTTTTTCTTTGTTCCGTCAGTCAGACGTTTGTCAAATTGTCAACAAGTGTTTTTCATTTTTATCATTTTGTGTATTTTAGTGCCATGGCATATTATTGCTGTATATGTTATTTATGTTATGGAATGGCCTGTTGTTTGTAATTTGGCTGGTTGGTTGTGGAATATTTCCTCCGGGGATTAAACACCTATGCCAAGTTTTTTGGTTGGTGCCCCGGGTGGGTGATCCCCCCCCCCCACTGAAGATATTTGAGAAAAAACAAAAACATTTGAATCTAGATATGGAAGCTATGCTTAATAATTTTTATCTTTTAAATAATAATAATAGTAATAATAATAATAATAGTAATAATAATAATAATAAATATTAAAGCCTGTCAGTCACATTATAGGGTTTTCCGAGAAGAGAAAAATCTGTTTTATTCAGTTTTCATTCTCTTGGCCTGTTTCATTCCGAAATGGGCCAAAAAATTATATTTAATTTGTTAATATACTTCGCACTTTACCAAGCGTATTTTAAAAGTATGGGACGGCCAGAAAAGAAAAAATGAGCTTTAGAAAAACCTGCAAAAAATGCAAGAAAATTCAGGATATTTTTAAAGAAAAAATAACTGTCCAACATGATGTCAAATCTCCAGAAGCCACATTAACCAAAGAAAGTAAGAATAGTTTATTATGCTCTCTTAAAGCGGTTCTGAAATCTGTGCTTAACAAACGCAAAACTTTCTGACACATTTTATGACTTTTTTTTTTTTTTTTTTTTTAACGTAAAGGCACAAAATTAAGACACAAGATTCGATTTCAATAGACGTGTATATTGAAGCGATTTGGAATCGAATTGCGTATTCCATTTTTTGATAAATATAAAGTTATCGAGTTTAAGTGACTTTTGTACTTAAATTTTTGTATTTACTTTGTTTACTTATGACTGAATCCATCAGTGGTACGTCTAATCCGACGTGGTACCTGGTTACGAAACACCATCAGTAATATCTTTATTGTGGCACTGAGATCTGAGTTTATAATGTGGTTTTATCATAAAATTTGACTAAATACTTTAACTTTTTTATTTATTGTGATATTTATTATTATGTTCTTAATTATGCTGCTGGTTTATGCATATACGCGCATCCACACTAGAGATGAGACGGGCTCAGCCCGTACACGAAAACCCGAGCCGGGGCCCGACAAGGTACGGGCTCTATTTTTATTCTAATCTTCGGGCCCGGACGGGCTCATTTTTTTCTGAAATCGTAAGATTTTATTTATTCATGAGTAGAAAAGATTGAAAAAACTTTTTTTCATTTAAAATTGCGTACTTATTCCTTTTCAAATCATTTTATCAAAAGACGGGGAATGAATGAAGTAGTGTTTATTTATTTTAGTATTTGATTGCTGTTTCAAATGAAAATTTGTGATAATTACAGATTTATGTCTACATAATTTCCGACGACAACCTCTGAATGGCGCCATTCAAAATAAACACCAGCTGTAAATTTGCTTTTAGTTAATAAAAGTTGTTTTTTTTTTTTTTTTTTTTTTTTTTTTTTTTTTTTTTTAATAGGATCGTTTTTTTTTAAATTTATTATTTTAGTTACATAATGCGAAGAGAATACTTTCTTTTGTTATTAATAGACGAAAGTTAGCTGGAGGCTTGCAAATTATTTAATAAAACACTGTTTCATGCTGAGGACGGTATACATTTTCGAAGTAAACTTTCCTCCGTAAGTAAACAGAATTACCATCTTATTCTGGTATAAAGCAATTGTTCAGTGTTTCTTCTTTTCCGATAAAAGCATCAGACCTTTAAAATAACGTCATCTTTTTTTTTTTTTTTTTTTTTTTTTTTTTACATTGATTTTCTGGCACCTATCAATTAAGAAACATTGTTATGAGAAAGGAATCGATCATAATTAAAACTGTACATTTTTTACAGAAAATTGAAGAACGTTGTTCGATTCGCCAGATTAGAAATAGTAGTTTCTGCAAATTTCATGCATTTATTCATTAAGTCACAAACATGTACATGAAATTTACTTTTTAAATTAGGGAAAAAATTGAGATTAATTTTAAGAGTTAAGTATATATTTATTTGATACGGATTTTGATAAGACTGAATTTAAATTTTCATTTAACAATTTTATCTGTGTAAGAAATTTTTAATACCATAATAATAAATTTATAATTCAATAATAATAAACATAAATAATTAACATAAATAAGTAATTAACATAATAATAAATTTTTAATACCATAAATACCATATAATTTTGTTTTGTATATTTTTGGTATCGGGCTCTTGCGGGCCCGGGTACCGGAAAACGAGCCCGAACTCATCTCTAACTCACACACATGTATGTGTATTTTGCCGGATGAGATTTATTATCCGACTAAATTTCATTTACAAGACTTTGATTAATACGATATTTTGATCTCATACAGCTTTCTTTTGCGCCTACAGAAGTTTCCAGCATAATAAAAATCCTTTTTTAATTTTTATTAGACGTTAGGGTGACTAAAAGTTTCACACTTGTTTCCACACACAGTCTCTGTCTTATATCACTGCTGTAAGAAAATTTATGTATATTTTTTTATTTACCATTAGATTTAGTTTAGAACCTCTTCTAATACCCCTCACAAAAACAAAATTGTGTTTGGGCCCTTTTTTTAAAAAACACTACACAATTATACCTTCTAAGATAAAAGCTTGTTTAAAACGGAAATTAGAACAGTCTCATGAGATTCCGTTTTAACAGGTTTTATTATATAAGATATTGTTTGTACCCAACAGGTCAGGGTTAAAAAATCTGGGCCACCCCCCCCCCAGTTCAAAAGGCTGGCTACGCCTATGGAATAGCGGTAATGCATCTTTTATTTCGACACAGATTCCTGTATTATTTTTTCCTTTAGGAAAATGACGTAACAAAGTGCATTTGTGATGGCGAGACGATATTTCTTGACGAATCAGATTTAGAGGATCATAATGATGATGATGATGATGATGATGATACAGGTCACGGATATTACAATGAAGATGGCCATGAAAGCAATGGCATAAGTGATAATGATGATGATGATGACGATGAAGGTCACAGAGATTACAATGAATATGACGATGAAAATGATGATGATGATGACGATGAAGGTCACAGAGGTTACAATGAAAATGACGGTGAAAATGATGATGATTATGATGAAAATGAAGATGATGATGATGATGAAGGCGATGACAATGAGGACGAAACAGGGCGTAAGTTAATTTTATTTTTGAAAATGTATCGGGAATAAGCAAATTTAATTATAGGTTATGTGCTTACGAAACTTAATTTTAAGTCCTACACCAAAGTAAGGACAATAAAAAAGTGTTGTGACGTTTCGGTGACTATCTGTGCTGGGAAAACTTTTTTCTTTAAATAAAAAAAAAAATACTTTTAATTTTCCCTTTAAGATTTTTATTTAAAATATTAAATAAAAATGTAAAATTTTTACAAAAGATTAATTATTAATACCATATTTTTTAAAAAATAATTTCAAGTAAATTTTAGGGAAATTTGGCTAAAACGGCTAATCAACCTTAAAAACAATTTTAATTATCAGTTTTTTATGTACATAAGACAGTGAAAAAAGATTTCTCCCAAGTTTAAATAAGGACAAGATGTGACTAGTAGGAAAAAGCATATTTATTTAGCTTTTAAAGGCACTTTTTAGATTCTTATATTCATTTTTAATATTAAAAATCAGAGCACTCTTTTTTAGACCAGCAAATGTTTTAATACAAAACTCAGTATGGGCATATTTTTTGCGCGAATTGTAAGTTTCCAAGTGGGCGAAAAAGCGTCCAGGATTCGAACCCAATAAACTTTTGCTTACTGGTACCAGCTTATAAGCTGATAATGCATTGCAAACTGGGCTATGCTAGACATATCTGGCGTCCGCATTTCGCTCAGAGAAGCTTGTTTGTTATGACATCTCACATCTGAAACCACTCAATACAATAAATCACGGATAATGGTACTCCAAGAAAAGTTGGACACATAATTAAAATTGATTAGATTTAAAATAACTCATCATTCACAAAATGAATCACAAAATTTACATATTATTGACCGATTTGCAAAAAGGATGCTATTTTTAGAATGAGTGGCAGGAAATGGATCTAATTTTTAAATCAAAGTGCTGGCAGGTTGCAGATCCCTTCTGAAACTGCCTGGGGGAGGGGGGTCTATGCACAAGATATATGTAGGCACATAATCTGAAGTAATTTTTAATTTGTATATATAGTAGAATTCTTCAAATTGGATTAAATATAAAAGAAAAGTTTGGAGTCGATGTCACTATAAAAGTTGCATCTGGAATATTCATCTAAATCTTATATACACTGTTAAAATTTTTGCATTAATTTGAACCAAATTTCGGTGCTCGGTAGCCGCCACCATAAGATGGTGAAATCTCATACCAACATTTGGAGCTTCCTATTTCAACCTCTTTCCAAATATTGGAACTATGTTTCAACACATTCTTCAAATATTGCTTCAAATTTTCACCATCTTACAGTGGCAGCTGTTGAGCGCCAAAATTTGATTCAAACTAAGACAAATTTTTTAACAGTGTTGACCAATTCCTTTTCCATAGAACCTTTTCGATTCTGGCGTGTCTTACACAAATTTTATTCGATTGACATCACTTTTTAAAAGATTTTTTTTATTACTTCTTTTAAGAACACAATTTTACAAATGCTCTAAATAAATAAGACAAACTTTATTTTAATTTATTACGGGTGCCAAAAATAATCTTTGCAAAGATAATGTCTAGTCAAAGAGGACACACGAGTGTAAAAGGTTAACTAAAGATGCGCAATTAAAATTATTTCTATGAAGCCAAATAAAAAATGTATAATTGGTAATAAAATGACTTAATATAAATTGACATTTCAGTAAAAGAGTTTATTTATAAACTCCATAAAAATAATGCAGAAATGCAATCTCTCCCCCCCCCCCCCGATATTGCAGTAATACAATTTCGCAATCTAATATAAATACATGAAAATCTTTGAAATAAATGTATAAAAGTTGAATAAAATATACTTATCTTGTAAAAGGAAACATTTTCTCCAAGCATGACTGAATTGACGTATTAACTTTACTAAGTGATTTCAAAAGAAGTTTCTGTTTTCTATCATTATGTGTTTGTATATGTCTGTATGTGTGTACTGGGTGTATCTAAAAGAAGGGGTCCTTTTTAAGGGATCAGTTTACCTTTTCAACATTTTCTATATTTTAAGAAATATTGTTCAAACGGTAATTTATAAATTATGTAAAAATATTGTTGTTGCCTTTCGCGCATGTACAGATAAAAATTATTTCATACAACTACTAATATTTCATAAAATATTCATTATATTTATATTCAAATTGCAAATTATTTTTCTACTACATATTGGCAATTTTTCTGAAACTTGCGCTAAATTTGTTTGAAAATCTGTCTTATATAACCTAAAAAACAATGCATGATTTTTTTTTTAACTTAACCAAAAAAAAAAAAGCTATATTTTCATGAATAGACGTGCTATACTTACAAAAATGAGTGGAAATGTTGTACAGTATTTACATGTTTGTATTCTGCAGCAATAAATTATTTCGAGCATTTTAATGTACAGGGTGTCTCAAATATTATTTTTGTTTGATTTTTTTTGTCGGCCCCCCCTAATTTACTTCTTTATCAAATAGACATTTTTAAACATGAAGCCAAATGTTTTCATTGTAATCCTGAAGTTCCAGACGAATTCGACAAGTACAAAATTCAGTATTCGACAAAATGTCTAAATTTGTAAATGTTCGGTCATTAATGGCCACATAGTGTAGCTGTTATAAAACTTTCGTCTAAGCCAGGGTTCTCGCTTTCGCTCGCCACTGCGCCAAATTGCGACTAAATTCTTCATTTGGCGAATAAACAAGCGATTACATTCGCCAAATTGCTAGTCCTCAATTTTTTCTTTTTTTTTCTTTTCTTTTTCGTTTTTCATACACATGCTTTTTTCATTTGGTGAATGGTTTTTATTTTTAATTAGCGAAATTACTAACGTTGGTCAAATGTCAGCGAAAACACTGGTCTAAGCTGAATAAAGAAAATATTCGTGAAGTGTATTGGCAAGAAAATTGGCGTTTATTCTGCATTTTTATTTTCTTCTACCTGTAGAAAGTACTGCATTTTGTTTTGTTTTTTACTTCCGGTTCTCAATAGATTTACACTTTTTTAAAATCAGAGAACCCCCCAAAACACGCTTTTACAGTGTCTGTCGGCCTGTGTGTCTGTATCGCCCCTTTGAATCATCGAAAAATGCATGAAGTTATGCACAAAATTGAACCAAACTTGATATATACGTTTTTGACTATGGACGTCAAAACTTGACATAACTTGAAAATGGAGGACGAACCGAATATGATTAGACTCATTTGTGTATAGCACTATCTATAAAAGATTAAATTTCAAGCATTCTCATGTGGGACATTCTGTATCGCAGCACTTATATTTAATTATTTCAATTGCATCGTTTACGCCTAAATGAATAGATAGTTCTTAACATCATGTGGTGCAAATTTCAATAATACTAAAATCACTATTTAAAAATCATTTAAAAAATTACAGTTCAACTTTTTTACTTTCTTCTATCTTCAATAGAAGAAAGTATTGTAATCGAAATTTTTTTCGACTTCCGGTTTTCGACGTATTTACACGTTTTAGGGGTCAGAGATTCCAGAAAACATGTTTTTACAAAATGTCTGTCTGTCCGTGTGTCTGTGTGTCTGTCTGTGTGTCTGTCTGTGTGTATGTCGCCATTCTATCATCAAAAAGGGTATGAAGTTATGCATAGAATTGAACAAAATTTTTTGTGAATGTTTTTTGCTGGGGCAAGCAGGTCCTCCTTCATTTTTGAAATATTCCGCCGCAATGGGGCGCTGCAATCGCGATTTTTGTGCCATTTTCAATATTGTACCGACCAAAAGTATATGAAGTTATGCATCAAATTTAACCAAATTTTTTGTGTAAGTGTATGACTATGGCTAGTTTGTCCCCTCTGAATTTGAAAATAATCCGCCGGAAGGGGGCGCTGCAATCGCGATTTTTGTGCCATTTTCAATGTTGTACCGACCAAAAGTAGATGAAGTTATGCATCGAATTGAACCAAATTTTTTGTGTATGTGTATTACTATGGCCTGTTGGTCCTCCCTGAATTTGAAAAAAATCCATCGGAAGGGGGCGCTGCAATCGCGATGTTTGCGCCATTTTCAATATTGTGCCGATCAAAAGTACATGAAGTTATGCATCGAATTGAACGAAATTTTTTGTGTAAGTGTATGGCTATGGCCAGGCCCGTAGCCAGGATTTCCTTTCAGAGGGGGCTGAATCTTGGAATTTTTTCTGATCTGACAGCAATATTTTGCATAACTTAAATCACAATTAAAAAAGTAAACAAGGTGTAACTTAAGATATGTTCCTGTATTGGGCATTTGATGCCCATTTCAAAAATTGTTAGTATATATTTTTTTGAGTTCTGTTACAATTTTTAAAAGCACTTTCAGTTTCTAAACATGTTCTCAAACCGAGAGTGTTTTTAGAAGAAAAAATTTCAACAAAATTAAAAAATCACAAACTAAAAATATTTGAGACGAGATCCTCGAGTATTCTAAGAGAAAAACATTACAAAATATTAAAATGCAAACAATTAGTTTCAATAGATTTGAAACACAGGAGTACATGTGTCTCTCAATACAAGGGCGCGATCTTAAAATGATTAATCCATACATGAAATTAATTATACGGATTTTTTTAATGAAAATATTAATTGCTACATACATATATAAAACAATAAAAATTATAGTTTTATTTCACATTTTTTTAAAATTATAATTATGAATTCAGTACTCTTAGTACAATAAGTTTACTACTGTTTCAGAAGCAATTTCCGTGACTTCTTTTCAGTCATGAGGCTAATTATCTTATCAAGATCTACTAGAATGTCCCAGTGAAAGCAAATAATTGCAAAGCTACTCATTCTCTCATTGGCCATAATGTCTGACCGGCCAAAAATTTCATTCTTTTCACTGTTGAAAAAAATCCTTCAGTACTCGCTGACATCGAGATTATAGCCAAGACTTTCAGCAAATACTTAATTGTATTGTACTATTACAGTACTCTAAAACTGTTAGGACTTCTGCATTTGTGTTAACTTTAGCAATTCTCTCATACCATAATTCATATTCAGCTTTTATTTTCGAACACTTTGTCAAAATATTAACAGAGATTCTCTAATTTTCTAGCTTTTTCCGGAGAAGTAAATCCTGGAAGAAGTATATGGAAATCTGTTTCAATATATTAACCCTTCGGACTACGGTGCCTCTTACACAAATTTTATTTGATTAGCATCACCTTTTTAAAAGAACTTTCCTTGAAGTAGACAATTTTAAAAATTCTCTGATTAAATAAGGAAAATTTTATTTTCCTTTATTACTGGTGCCAAAAACAAATTTTGGAAGGAAAGATGATGGGTTGCCAAGGGTTAATACGAAATGAATTTCTATCATTAAAATTTTAAGTAATACTTTCTAAACACGGAATAAAGACCACGATCATGTAACACATTTCAGTAGATGGAATTTGAGGGTTTGCACGAGTTGTCTGTATAAATATTAGTCGGGATCTTTACTTCAGTTTAGAAAACATCTCAAAGTTTTGATGCAGAATTAAATATCTCACGAAAAGTTTCCAGTACATTTTCTGTATCATAATTAGGACATCTTTAGCATGAGTTACAGCCGATATCATATCACGAGTATTTTATCAAATAAGAATGGGCAATGCCTTTGTCAGATTAAATTGATTATCACAAACAAACAGGCTTAAGAAAATCCCTAATCTTTATGACTGCCAATAAAGCTCTAGTTGTTGAAGAAATGTTTCATGCGTTTTCCGAAATAATTTCTAAGCTAATGCCAGTACTTTTTTTAAATAGCTCAACAAAAGTTAATATACTTCCATGCCTCTCCATAAATCTTGTGAAGAAAAGGCACAAGATTCTCTTCCATTTTCTGAGGTACATGGTAAATTGCTTCTTCAAGGGCTAAATTTGGCTTGGTGTGATTTCTAAAAACAATTGTTCAAGTCAGCAAAAGTTCCGTTTGGCAAGAATCAGCATGTGGTTGGATAATGTAAAGTTTAACCGGTGGCTTGCACAATGAACTTATATAATTTTGGAATACTTCTGGCGAATTCAAGACTAGACCCCACTAACATAAACAGCCATATTAGCCGCTCCATCAACGCCTATGTAATGCATTTAGACAAATCAATACGTAGTTCATCACAATGTAGTATTATTTATTGTGTTCTATTTTCGGTGGACAATCATTTACTTGAATTATGCTTCCGAATCATTGAGGTTTGTTTATGCATTTTATAAATTGTCCATAAATCTAACACAAAGGTGTAGCTTTTCTGTGCTTGAAATATCCATAATTTCAACAGCAATCAACCCATAACAGATCGTGTAACTTAGTTTGGTAATCAGTTTTTCGTTGACTATATATGCGATTACATATGAATGATTTCATTCTGAATGTCTGGACTGAAGTAAGTAGCATTTCTACGATTGTTTATAACATTTCAATTCATCAACTCCAGACTTTGCTCTAAATATTAAAAGAGTTCTTAGCTTAATGTCTTCTTTATCGGTTCTCTAACGTTATAGTACCACTATTATGATTACATCTAAATAGCATTTCTTGCTTTGTGCAAAATAAGATTGATAGAATGTTATATGTTCACCTTCTTGAAAACTCTTTAAGAAGTGCTATGAAAATCTGCCAAAAAAATCCCTACACAGAGGTATCCATCCCGGAAATTGACAATTCTACAAAAGGCAAAGAAACTTTCACAGTGTTGAATTTAGACACTTTTCTCTGGGAGGGATTCTGTGGCTCAGAGGGGAACACAATAGAGTTCCGAGGGGGAAATTACATTTTTTTACCATTGAAAACACAAAATCTCAAATTTTTCGGGAGGGGGCATTTGATAGCTCCGGGGGAGAATGTCCCCTCCGGGCCACCACCTGAATTCAACAATCAATTTTCCTACACAAGCAGATTACTCTGTGTATCTTTTTATTAAATATAAATATGCAAAAAATTTAAAGAACAGCTATTTAATGAAGACCGGAGAACGCCCACCTGCCATGGTGACTTTGAAAGTTTGTTGATACCCTATCGTCTTTCTTCGCACCATTCCTTTTCAAAATTTCCTACTACTAGTGTTTTATTAAATAAAAAAGCCTATTACAGTTATAACATCATTTGTAAGTAATTCTTGACTTTGTTATAGAGGGTCTCGAGTTTTTTTAAAGGTGAACATGATATGGTTTCTCTAGGTCTCGTCTGTTTTTCTTCGCTTTTTTAACTACAACTTCAAAAACGATATGAAAATTGAAGTGTCGTTAATTAATGTAAATATTCCAAATAGAAAACTTTAGAGGGAAGATACATCTTTTTTTTAAGGAAAGCGGCGATTATCATTTAAGAAAATCAGTTTATGTGAATTGTTTTATTTTCATTTTAATCTTTTCTAAATTTATTGAAGTTTCTCTTACCAAAACCCGATCTCTAAAATTTTGAATAAATTGTTTTATGAGTTCTGCTGTAAAAATGAACTCCAATTTATGTGGCGACCTTGCCGGATACGTCACACATTTTCTAATATATTTTCTTCAAAATCATTATTTTTCATGTAATATTAAATACTAGGCTATTAAAGTTTTTGGCTGTTTTCTCTTCAAAACATTTTAATCCTGAAGTTTCCATTATATTATGATATAATGGGGAAAGAGAAAAAAAAAAATAAGGAACACTCATGTAAATGTTTCATATTTCACTTTCTAAGTTAAATTATATGACATATGCGTGTTATACTTACTCTTTCTTAGTGAAATTAATGATATGGAATTACATTTATCGAATTTTACTGTACATAAAGTAAAAATAGCGTTTTAAGACGAACTGATATTTTATGTAGTCGATATGAGTAAAGAACGATATATCCAAATGAGTGATATAGTGGAGTTGCTATAACTTTAACTGAAGAAATTTATATTTTTACAGCTAAAATATGTGTAATTCTTATGCAAGGGAAGATTTTAAAAAAATTATCAAATTTTATTATCATTAGTAAAATTATTATTATATTTAATCTCGTTAACTTTGCACATTCTTTTTAAACTTTCGGGAGGGGCTTCAGCCCCCTTAGCCCCCTCCCTGGCTACGTGCCTGGCTATGGCTAGTTGGATCGCCATGAATCTGAAAAAAATCCGCCGGAAGAGGGCGCTGCAATAGCGAATTTCATGCCATATTCAATATTGCACCGCATAAAAGTGTATGTAGTTAGTTCTAGAACTGAACTAAATTTTTCGTATATGATTATTTTTTGGTAAGGCAAGTAGGTCCTCCCTGAATTTGAAAAAAATCTGTCTATCATTCAATTGTCCATCGGCTCGTGCAGAGACGAAAATTCTTTTTTACTCCAATTAATTGACTGAAGCAAAAATTTAAGATAAAATCAAAATTGGTATGGTATTGAATTAAAATTATTAAAACATTAAAATGAGTAACTATTTTTTTAATATTAAAATGTACGTATGAGATAGAAGAAAGTTTTGGGATTGGCACATCCAACTTGTTTTTTCATATGATAAACTTAAATGTACAATAAAATTAGGATGCCAATACTAATCACGCGAAGGAACGAAAGCGCTAATGGGGAAAGTTATTTTTAAATATCTTTCTCGAATTTTAATATATTTTTTTATATTTTTTTATATTTTATTTATTTATTTTTATTTTTTTTGCATAGGATGCTTTTTTCCCTCTTTTTGGGAGGGTAGGGGAGGGGAGGTAAAGGATAGCTGAGGACAATTTATTATATGGCTAGTTTTACTTTTTCTATTTGCTGTTTCAAATTTGTTTGAAATTTACTTTCATTTTCGGAACCGGTTCTGAAATTGAAACTATTTAAATATTTAAAAAAAAAACTTAAATCGAAAAAATAAAATCTAGCCATGTTAAAAATCGTCCTCAGCCATCTTTTTTAAAAAAAGAAAAAAAAATACTAAGGATATTTTAGATTTTTGAAAATAACGCTCCCATAGGCTTAACATTAGCATTTTCGTATTTTATGACTAATTTGGCTCTTAAATTCAATTTAAATATGTAAAATTTTCAGCCGTGTCACAGCTACCGGTTTTCTCATGACGCTATATTTTACAATACAAGGGTCAACTGTTGCCTGTCTAATAATGACATCGCACTAAAACATAAATTATTGAGATGTAGACCACAGACTGGGTACTTTTTTTTTTTAACTAAAAATTTTATGGTATTTTTCCAGAATAAATTTATATAGAAGCTCTAAAATAATCCCCCGCAGGCAATTTATACGTAATTTGCAAAAAGAACAAATAATAATAATAATAATAATAATAATAATAATAATAATAATAATAATAATAATAATAATAAAATAAGAACATATTTTTCATTCAAAGAACGGACCATTAGAGCTTCCTCTGTCGTTCTAATTTCATCATTATTAATTCCATTTACTGTAAGAATTCTGTCTTAATAGATAGAAAGAATTATTTCCTAAGAACTAATAGGTTAATGTTATTAAATTAACCGGGGCACATTTTAAAATAATTTTTATTTATTAAATTAAAATTTTGATTTTGATTTTTTTTTTTTTCGATGGTTAACCATATGATTTGCAAACAAAATCACACGATAAAACTTCTCATAACTTAAAAAAAAAAAAAAAAAAAAAAATTAAAAGTTTATTAAAAAAAAAAAAAATCATTAAAACTTAAAATCATTATAATTCAAAATATTAGTTGTAGAATTTAATTTTCTTTTTACATTTAAATAAGCAAAAATATCTAAATTTTAATTTTGATTCAGTTAAAAAATCAGTGACGTCACAATGACGTCACTGTGAGTCACTTTGGTCACATTACATCTGTGACCAAAATGCCACCACTCAGTGAGGTCACATTGTGACTAAGATGTGACTTTCTTAAAAATTTTTAGAAAATTACAAATATTCTTCAAAACAAGTTATTTACTTTAAAAAACATGTTTCTGGCAATTTAAATGTCGTCGCTTTTGTCACAGTTTCGTCACAATGTTTATGTCAAAGTAGTCACAAATGTCACATTTTTCACAAATTTGTCACACCGTGACTTCATAAAATGGTCACAATGTGACGTCACAAAAGAGCTCTAAAACAGCCATAACGACTTCACATGTTAGTCACTGTGACTTCACATCGACGTCACGTGACGTCACATCGACAATAGATGGTCACAAAGTCACAATGTGACTTCACAACGACGTCGCAGTGACGTCACCATGTCTTACGGGTTGGAAAAAAAATAAATTTTACTTTGAACAAACAAAAAAAAAAAAAAAAAAAAAAAAATCATGTTTTTTTTGTAGACTAAAAGTAATAAAACTTTAAACTTTTACATAAGCTATAGAGTAATTAATTAATTAATTTATAAACCTTTTTCAATATTTTTTGTAGAAAAATGAATTAAAAATAAGAATTTAAGATAGTTTTATACAAATTAAATATTTATAAATAATCCATAATATCGCATTTAAAATTAAAAAAAAAATGTAAACACAATTAATAATTTTAATGATTCTCAAGCAAACCCTAAAGTGAATATTAGCGACTCGTTTTGAAGGAATGAATCAACTTTTCTCAGGCAAAATGTACGCATTATTATAAAAACAGCTGAAGCAAAACTGTTTCCGTTGTCTTAGTGCTAACACACTCTTTTTGTTTTCCTATCTTTCAGATTTTAAACTCATACATGTCACGTGCACTAACGAAGATGTAGAACCAGAATTGTGTAACCGTTTTGCACTTAATATTTTTGATCGTTCAGAACAAATTCAGACGAAAGATGGAGATGGGCACGTTTGCTTTTCATTGACGCTTCTGTTTGCTTTTCAAATCTAGGAAATGAAAGCGATTTGCCAAGCCACTCTTTATTAATTCTAAAGCATTTCCCTTGGCTCGCCAGGCTTTTGCTCATCGGAATTTATATGAAAATTAAAAAAAAGTAACCTTTTTTTCTCTTAAACTACTTGTTCGTAGCTTCTCCGATTATGGAGCTCTTATACCAAAAAATCATATTACTTTTCAAAAGTTTTTTTAAAAATCCTTTTTAAAAAATCCTTTTTATCCTTTTAAAACTCAAACTTAGAAGAAAAAATTATAGTTAACAATTAATTCGCCTTAACTCATAACTAAAACCTTCCATGTTTGTATACACTGTTATTTTTTTATAAATTTTACCACTGTATATTCTAAGCGTCTGTATATGTATAAAAATCGTATTAAAACAAACTGAAAGTTAATGAATTATTGTTACATACTTGTAGTTAAAAATTCCATAGTAAAAAAAAATATTTTTTAATTATTACAGCGAAATTAACAAACGAAGGTTGAAACAAAACTATTGATTTTTTTTTCATTTATTATCAAAGTATAATATGTAGTTTAACTTCTTTCTTTAGTGACGACCAACTTTCATTTCAGCTTTTTAAATAACAATGAAATTTTCTTCGGAACAATGTTCAAGAAGTACATTAAATATTGGTTGAAAACACGCTGAAATTTGGCCAAATTTGTTGATTCATGTTATACACTAAAATTTAGTTCTGTCTGGCAAAGCATTCCACAGTTAGAAATTCCCTTCAGCTATTTTAATCAATAAATAGAAATTTACTTATATTATTTTGTGCAGCTCTGTATATGATCTGTGGAATTTATATACACATAAATTAATCTACAAAAAAAAAAAAAAAAAAAAAAAAAAAAAAGTTAGATTTAAAAACACATACCATAAATGAAAACATACTTATTAGAAATTAACACTCATATACCGTTCTGTAACTGAATCATTTAGTGTGATTCTGTAAATTGTAAATAGACGATAACTATTATAAACACCATATTCTACAGCAGATCTGTACAATCTTTCAGTAAGCAGGTCCATGCCACAGTTTTTGGAAAATAATAAAAGGCGATTATTCTCATGAATGAAAATATGCCACGGTATAACATTATAGTAGTAGTAGTGATAAGAGCACATGTCTTATACGATGCAAATCAAATGTATCTCACAGCGGCAGGTTATTGTCAAATATTACCAAATTCAACCATCATACTTACACTATTAAAAATTTATGAACAATAACTGAAGACCATGAAAGAATGCATGATTAAATATTTAAAGTATATTTTTCGTTTTTAATGTGTGAAGTACACTCGCAGAGTTTATAAAATATCTCTAATAGGAATATCAGTAATTTCTAAGAAAACTTCTTTTAAAATGGAATTTTATTTTCTAAGAATGCTAGTAAAAGTAAACCTTCAAAAATGAATCGAAAAACCTTAAGAACGAGCACTTTGAAAGCTACCTTAAGCTATATATCTGCGGGCGAAAGATTAGACATCCCCAATTTTATATTAAGAATTTTCCAGTGCACCTCTGTTGTGTTTATCAGACTCAATGAGTTTGAAATAGAGTAACACATCATTGCAAGCGATTTTTTCTATACACCATACTACAACGGAATTTTTCAATCACTGTAAATAAAATATAAAGGAATTATAAACGACTTATAAACGAACTAAACATTTTATTTTCAATATCGAAAATGCCATAATGAATCTCAATAATACATCAATCTCAATAGTATCAACTGCAAGGCAATCCGAGTATATTTACATAACTGAAAGAACGGACAGACAGGCGGACAGACAAACCGAAATTATTACTTTTCAACTTATTTGGTAATCATAAAAAATTGATTCTATTTTCATTCTATTCGTAGTAGATTTTAAATATTTCAGATTATCTTCACAAAAGATCAGCTGACTCAGTTCTGTCTGAAGCAGGTACTGGCGACAAAGAAAGCTCAGTTGCTGAAGAAGACAAGACAGGTACACGTCATAGAAAAACTCATCATCGAAGTGCTGACGAAAACGAGGAAAACGAGGAGCGAAAACGAGGTGATAAAGCTGCCGGAGTAACAAAAGACGCAAATTATGGAGAAGAAAAAGACGAAGTAACAGACAAAACTGATAGAGATACTGATATCGCAGATGTTGATGACAAAACTGGCGGAGCAACTGACACAGCAGGTACTGGTGATAAAGCAGGTGGAGCAACCGATGCTGCAGGAGCTGGCGATAACGCAGGTTCAGCAACTGATGCTGCAGGTGCTGGCGACAACGCAGGTTCAGCAACTGATGCTGCAGGTGCTGGCGATAACGCAGGTTCAGCAACCGATGCTGCAGGTGCTGGTGATAACGCAGGTGGAGCAACTGATGCTGCAGGTGCTGGCGATCAAGCAGATGGAGCAACCGATGCTGGAGGAGCTGGTAAGAAGGGTGGGGCAACCGACGCTGCAGGAGCTGGTAAGAAGGGTGGAGCAACCGACACTGCAGGAGCTGGCGAGAAAGCAGGGGGAGCAACCGATGCTGCAGGTGCTGGTGATAAAGCAGGTTCAGCAACTGATGCTGCAGGTGCTGGCGATAACGCAGGTGGAGCAACCGATGCTGCAGGTGCTGGTGATAACGCAGGTTCAGCAACTGATGCTGCAGGTGCTGGTGATAACGCAGGTGAAGCAACTGATGCTGCAGGTGCTGGCGATAAAGCAGGTGGAGCAACTGATGCTGCAGGTGGAGCAACCGATGCTGCAGGAGCTGGTAAGAAGGGTGGGGCAACCGACGCTGCAGGAGCTGGTAAGAAGGGTGGACCAACCGACGCTGCAGGAGCTGGCGAGAAAGCAGGGGGAGCAACCGATGCTGCAGGTGCTGGTGATAAAGCAGGTTCAGCAACTGATGCTGCAGGAGCTGGTAAGAAGGGTGGAGCAACCGACGCTGCAGGTGATGGCGACAACGCAGGTTCAGCAACTGATGCTGCAGGAGCTGGTAAGAAAAGTGGAGCAACCGACGCTGCAGGTGCTGGTGACAACGCAGGTTCAGCAACTGATGCTGCAGGTGCTGGAGATAACTCAGGTGGAGCAACTAATGCTGCAGGTACTGGCGATCAAGCAGGTGGAGCAACCGATGCTGCAGGAGCTAGTAAGAAGGGTGGAGCAACCGATGCTGCAGGAGCTGGCAAGAAAGCAGGGGAAGCAACCGATGCTGCAGGTGCTGGTGATAAAGCAGGTTCAGCAACTGATGCTGCAGGTGCTGGCGATAACGCAGGTGGAGCAACCGATGCTGCAGGTGCTGGTGATAAAGCAGGTTCAGCAACTGATGCTGCAAGTGCTGGCGATAACGCAGGTGGAGAACCTGATGCTGCAGGTGCTGGCGATAACGCAGATGGAGCAACTGATGCTGCAGGTGCTGGCGATCAAGCAGATGGAGCAACCGATGCTGCAGGAGCTGGTAAGAAGGGTGGGGCAACCGACGCTGCAGGAGCTGGTAAGAAAGGTGGAGCAACCGACGCTGTAGGAGCTGGCGAGAAAGCAGGGGGAGCAACTGATGCTGCAGGTGCTGGTGATAAAGCAGGTTCAGCAACTGATGCTGCAGGTGCTGGTGATAACACAGGTGGAGCAACTAATGCTGCAGGTGCTGGCGATCAAGCAGGTGGAGCAACCGATGATGCAGGAGCTGGTAAGAAGGGTGGAGCAACCGACGCTGCAGGAGCTGGCGAGAAAGCAGGGGGAGCAAGCGATGCTGCAGGTGCTGGTGATAAAGCAGGTTCAGCAACTGATGCTGCAGGTGCTGGTGATAAAGCAGGTTCAGCAACTGATGCTGCAGGTGCTGGCGATCAAGCAGGTGGAGCAATCGATGCTGCAGGATCTGGTAAGAAGGGTGGGGCAACCGACGCTGCAGGAGCTGGTAAGAAGGGTGGAGCAACCGACGCTGTAGGTGCTGGCGAGAAAGCAGGGGGAGCAACCGATGCTGCAGGTGCTGGTGATAACGCAGGTTCAGCGACTGATGCTGCAGGTGCTGGCGATAACGCAGGTTCAGCAACTGATGCTGCAGGTGCTGGCGATAACGCAGGTTCAGCAACTGATGCTGCAGGTGCTGGCGATAAAGCAGGTTCAGCAACTGATGCTGCAGGTGCTGGTGATAACGCAGGTTCAGCAACTGAGGCTGCAGGTGCTGGCGATCAAGCAGGTGGAGCAACCGATGCTGCAGGAACTGGTAAGAAGGGTGGAGCAACCGACGCTGCAGGAGCTGGTAAGAAGGGTGGAGCAACCGACGCTACAGGTGCTGGTGAGAAAGCAGGGGGAGCAACCGATGCTGCAGGTGCTGGTGATAAAACTTGTGGATCAACCGATACTGCAGGTTCTGGAGACAAAACTGCTAGAGCAACAGATGCCACAGGATCTGGTGATAAAGCTGGAGGAGTAACAAATGATGGTGGTTCTGGCGACAAAACTGGTGCAGCAACTGATGCTACAGGGCCAGGGGATAAAGCGGGAGATGCGACTGGCTCTTCATTTACTTGTGACAAGTCTAAAGCAGTGAATCAAGGGGAAAAGCCAGGCTTAGATAAGAATGGTGGACCTGACGTAGCTGCAGCTGACAATAAACCGAACACACTTTCTGATGAAGGAAAGCCCGGAGTCGGTGATAAGGCGAACACAGCTTCTGATACGGATGCTGCTGGTGACAAACCAACCTCTGTTGCAGACGGAACAAAACCATCTTCAGCAGTGAGAAAACGCAGGACAGCATTACGATTCCATGCATTCAAATTAAACGTTGCAGCGGCTATAGAACAGTAAAAAGATAAAATTGATGCATCTCTTTATATAACAGCACCGCTATAACTTATGCAAAATTAATGTGCAAATAGGTAGATCTTACATGAAAGTATTTGCTTAAATCACATGCAAATAAAATTCATTTTGTAATATTGCTCGTTTCTAAACAATAAAATTAAAAATGAAAAGCTAAGTAAAAGTTTTAAAACTTTTTTGGTGAGTTTCCTGATTATTACTTTTTCTGTTTTCTTTTTTTTATGAATAAATTATTTTAAGACTTTTTTCATTGAAAAAATAGATTACACTTGTATAGTTCAGATTTTTTTTTTTGCAGATTTTTCTGTACTTTGAACAGAGCATTCAAATTTAGATGCGGTGTACAAATTTTCAAGTTAAAAAAAAAAAAAGACATATGCATTAAAGGTGAATGTACATATAAAATTCGTACTTTCAGGTGATAGCATGTATATCTTATACTATAATGTGAGCAAAAATTGTGTGTGTGTCTGTGTGTGTAAATTTTATCTCAAAAACGGCTCTAACGATTTTCGCAAAAATTTGGATTTTACCATTTTCGGGCACGGGAAGACCATTGGGCTAGGTCACAGATTCGAGAAAATTCGATTATTGGGTCATTTTGGGTCATAATGGGTCAGGATCAAGCTATTTATATCTAGAAAACGGCTGGATCGATTTTAAGGAAATTTTGTACCCAATCGTTTTTTGGCGCGAGAAAATTATTGGGCTGGGTCACATGTTCGAAAAATTTCGATTAGTGGGTCATTTTTGAGTCATTATGGGTTAAGTCATTTTTATCTAAAAAAACGGGTCTAACGATTTCGATCAAATTTTATATTGTATCGTTTTGGATTACAAGAAGACCATTGGATTAGGTAACATGTTCGAGAAAATTCGGTTAGTGGGTCA
Organism: Maratus speculifer; assembly: GCA_964019185.1. Lineage (NCBI taxonomy): Eukaryota > Metazoa > Arthropoda > Arachnida > Araneae > Salticidae > Maratus > Maratus speculifer. The sequence goes on from OZ025296.1 coordinate 70,067,185, forward strand.
TTTTTGGGGTCATTGTGGGTCATGCTATTTTTATCTAGAGATTTTCTCACGCAATTCTGACTAAAAATTGCATTCTATAGTTTTCGGGCACAAGAAAAACATTGGGTTTGGTTACATGTTCGAGAAAAAATTTCAATGGGACATATTGGGTCATTAAGGGTCTGGGTCAAGCTATTTATAGTTAAAGAACCGCAGAATTAATTTCATCGAAATTTTGCCTGTAATAGTTTTTTGTCACGAGAAACCTAATGGGCTAAGTCACAAGATCGAGAGATTTCTATTATATGAGTTATTTGTGGGTCATAATGGGTCATAATGGGTCATGGTCAAGCTATAGCTAAAGAACAGGTGGATCGATTTTAACGAAATTTTGTATACGACATTTTTTTGGCACGAGAAAACTATTGGGCTAGGTCTCAGTTCGAGAAATTTCGATTACTGGGTCATTTTGGGTCATAAAAGGTCTGGGTCAAGCTATTTATATATAAAGTACGACAGTATCAAATTTAATGAAATTTTGTATGTAAGTTTTTTGGCACGAGAAAATTAATGGGCTTTCTCATATGTTTAAGAGATTTCGATTATAAGAGTCATTTATGGGTCATGATGGGTCATAACGGGACATGTCAAGCTATATCTAAAGAACATGTGGATCAGTTTTAACGAAATTTTGTATACAACATTTTTTGGCACGAGAAAATCATTGGGCTAGGTCACATGATCGAGAAATTTCGATTAATGGGTCATTTTGGGTTATAAAGGGTCTGGGTCAAGTTATTTATATTTAAAGAACGGCACGATCGAGTTTAACGAAATTTTGAGTGTAACAATATTTATACACGAGAAAACTAATGGGCTAAGTCAACTGATCGAGAGATTTCGATTATAAGGGTCATTTGTGGGTCATGATGGGTCATGGTCAAGCTATATCTAAAGAACAGATGAATCGATTTTAACGAAATTTTGTATACAGCATATTTTTGGCACGAGAAAATCATTGGGCTATGCCACATGTTCGAGAAATTTCGATCAGTGGGTCACTTTTGGGTTATTCTAATTTTATCTAGACAATGTCTCGCGCAAATTTGACTAAATTTTATATTCTATCGTTTTCGAACACAAGAAAATCATTGGGTTAGATCAGATGTTTGAGAAAATTTGATTAACCCATTAACGCCCGAATTATTTTTTTCGCTAAAATTTAAATTTTGTATTTCCCACCACTTTTAAAAGCAAATTAACTTTTATCTAAATTAATCAAGGATTTTGCCAGGTGAAATAAGGTATACATTTTTCTTCCTCTTTACTGGTGGGAAAACTGCTTTATTGCTGTTTTTGTAACCGTCCTCAAACGAGGACGCTGGGCGTTAATGGGTTAACGAGTCATTTTGGGTCATAATGGGTCAAGGTCAAACTATTTATACCTAAAAATTGGCGCAATCGATTTTATCTAAATTTTGTATCAAACATTTTTCGGCAGGCAAAAATTAATGAGCTAGGTCATATTTTTGAGAGATTTCGATGTAAGGGTCATTTGTGGGTCATGCTAATTTTAGCTAGAAAAATTGTTCTCACCATTTTGAGTATACTTTCTATTATATCGTTTTCGGGCAAGAGAAAACCATTGAGTAGGACACATGCTCGTAACAATTCTATTATTGGGTCGTTTTAGGTCTTAATGGGTTCGGGTCATTCTAATTATATATAACGACTCAATCAATTTTACCTAAATTTTGCAACAAAACGTCTTTTGTCACGAGAAGACTAATGGGCTGAGTTGCATATTAAACAGAATTATATTAGTGGGTCATATCGCTTCATTGCTGAATGCTGTCAAGCTAATTTTACTTAAGAAATGGCTTAAACGATTTTGATTCATTTTATACTCTACTGTTTTTGCTTATCTGAAGACCATTGAGCTAAGTCACATATTTGATCACATTTCATTAGTGGATCATTTGGGTAATAAGGGTCAGGATCACGAGACTATGGCAAAAGCCAATAAGTTGGCGATATTTGACAAAATACTGGCTAAATTTGGCCGAAAAATCGACTATTAAGATTACGAAACCAAAACACGTATTTGGCACCAAATGAAAGAATGTGTCCACATTTGGCTATATCTGCCAAAAAATATTGTCTTTCAGAATGTGAAAAAATTTCTTATGTATTCTTAATAGTATTCAAGATGCATAGCTAAACTAATCAGAGTCGAGCTAAAAAAGTGATTTGGATTGATGTCCTTTCGTTGTAAATCTTCTATAATAATAAAGAGAGAAGGATGTTTGTCTGTCAGCGCTGTTCTGAAGAGACTGCTGCACGTAGAGTTACAAAATTTGGAGGGAAGGTACTTTTTTACATGTAGTTTTGCACCTCGAAGCCCGATTTTCGATTTTTTGTTTAGATTTTTTTAAATAATTTTTAGGCGATTTTTAGCTTTATTTTTGCAGTTTTATCCCATTAGTAAAAGGAATACGGTTTCATTCTTTTAACCCAAAATAGCAATTTTTTTCAATCTTTTCAACAAAGTTTATTCGGAATTTTTACAGCGATTTTTGAATTTTTAACGAATTTTTAATGCGATTTTTAGTGCTTTTTCTCATTTTGCGGCTATTTTTTGAGATTGATAAAAAGAAAATCGTTTTAAACTTTTAGCCTAATGCCCTAAATTTTGTGTTTGTTACGATTTTTAGATTTTAACGATTTTTAATGTGATTTTCAATGCGATTTTTAACGTTTTTTAAAGATTTTTGCGTTTAGCCTCTATTTTTTTCATAGTTGTTCTATCAGAAACTTGAGCTGTTGAGAATGCAATAAGTAGTATTTTTTTGTAAAATCTACCTAAAATGTCAAAAATTTAGGTACCACTATTTTCGAATAGCAGTTTCATAAACTATCTTAAATTCTTGCTTAAGACCGCTACCCCCTCGAATTATATATCCCCTGATAGGTTATTTAACAGAGTATGGCTTTGATAAAGTTTTTGAAGAACAGAGTATTCTACCTGGTGGTGGAAAATGGAACTAATAGAACGCTATTTTTTTTAATCTATAATAATAAAGAGACAAGTTTGTGTGTGTGTCAGCGCTGTTCTGAAGAGTCTGCTGTACATAGAGTTACAAAATGTGGTGGGAAAGTACTTTTATACATGTAGTTTTGCGCCTCGAAGCCCGATTTTCAATTTTTTGATTAGATTTTTTTTCTAATTTTTTAGGCGATTTTTAGCGTTCTTCTTGCAGTTTTATCCCATTAGTGAAAGAAATACGGTTTCATTCTTTTAACTCATAATTGCAATTTTTTTCTCTTTTCAGCAAAGTTTATTCGGAATTTGTACAGCGATTTTTGAATTTTTAACGAATTTTTAATGCGATTTTTAGTGTTTTTTCTTATTTTACGTTTTTTTTTTTTTTTTTTTTTTTTTTTTTTTTGAGATTGATAAAAAGAAAACCGTTTCAAACTTTTAGCCCTAAATTTTGTGTTTGTTACGAATTTTAGATTTTAACGATTTTTAATGCGATTTTCAATGTGATTTTTAACGCTTTTTCAAGATTTTTTGCGTTTAGCATCTATTTTTTTTCATAGTTGTTCTATCAAAATCTTGAGCTGTTGAGAATGCAATAAGTATTATTTTTTTGCGTAATTTACTTAAAATGTCAAAAATTTAGTTACCACTATTTTCGAATAGCAATTTCTTAAAATATCTTAAATTCTTGCTTAAGACCGCTACCCCCTCGAGTTATATATCACCTGATAGGTTATTTAACAGAGTATGGCTTTGATAAAGTTTTTGAAGAACAGAGTATTCTACCTGGTGGTGGAAAATGGAACTAATAGAACGCTATTTTTTTTAATCTATAATAATAAAGAGACAAGTTTGTGTGTGTGTCAGCGCTGTTCTGAAGAGTCTGCTGTACATAGAGTTACAAAATGTGGTGGGAAAGTACTTTTATACATGTAGTTTTGCGCCTCGAAGCCCGATTTTCAATTTTTTGATTAGATTTTTTTTCTAATTTTTTAGGCGATTTTTAGCGTTCTTTTTGCAGTTTTATCCCATTAGTGAAAGAAATACGGTTTCATTCTTTTAACTCATAATTGCAATTTTTTTTCTCTTTTCAGCAAAGTTTATTCGGAATTTGTACAGCGATTTTTGAATTTTTAACGCGATTTTTAGTGTTTTTTCTTATTTTACGTTTTTTTTTTTTTTTTTTTTTTTTTTTTTTTGAGATTGATAAAAAGAAAACCGTTTCAAACTTTTAGCCCTAAATTTTGTGTTTGTTACGAATTTTAGATTTTAACGATTTTTAATGCGATTTTCAATGTGATTTTTAACGCTTTTTCAAGATTTTTTGCGTTTAGCATCTATTTTTTTCATAGTTGTTCTATCAAAATCTTGAGCTGTTGAGAATGCAATAAGTATTATTTTTTTGCGTAATTTACTTAAAATGTCAAAAATTTAGTTACCACTATTTTCGAATAGCAATTTCTTAAAATATCTTAAATTCTTACTTAAGACCGCTACCCCCTCGAGTAATATATCACCTGATAGGTTGTTTAACAGAGTATCGTTTTGATAAAGTTTTTGAAGATTAGAGTGCGCTAGCTGGTGGTGAAAAATGGAACTAAAAGAACGCGATTTTGTTAAAATTTGGAAATATAACAATGTGATTTATTTTAAATTTTAAAATGGTTTATAATACATGATAAAAAATGTAAACAAAGAACGGTATGACACATTTCAGGGTGCGTGAAAGAAGGGGCGCGAACAAAATTAGGAAATGTAATAAGGAGATCTGTTTTACACTTTAAGGTAGTTTATAACGCATGTTAAAATTTTTAAAGTACTGGTGATGCTCTGGAGAGACCGCTGCACGAAGTTATGAATGAAATTTTACACCTTGAAGGCCAATTTTCAGTTTTTTTAATTTAATTCATATGCGAATTTTAGTGGGTTTCGTTGCGATTTTTCCACATTAGCGAAAAGAAAAGCGGTTTCATTCTTTCGACCTAAATTAGTGAATTTTGTTCTCTTTTCAATATAATTTATTTGGATTTCGTGCTACGATGTTTGGATTTTTAGTGAATTATTTAATGTAAATTTTGCCGCTTTTATTCGACATTAGTAAAAGGAATTTTGCTTAAAACTTTCAGGCTGATGTATTAAATTTTAGCTGTTAAGATTTATGAATTTCATCTAATTTTAATGCGATTTTTCGAGATTTTTTGCGTTTGATGACGGATTTTTGTCATTCATGAGATATTTCCAATTACATCGTTTTACCCTATTAGAGTAAATTTTGACCCCTGTGATTTTTTAATATTAGTGATTTTTAATGCACTTTTTAGAAATTTTTCGAGTTTTATGGCGATTTTTTGATATTCGGAAGTAAAAATTGATCTCAAACTTTTAATCTAATATAATTTTAGAGAATTTTAACGCGATTTTTCAAGAATTGTTGTGTTCCGTGTCGATTTTTTATTATCTATAAAGGATTTCCTTTTACTACGTGATTATCCTGTCGACCAATTTCGCCAAATTATATCAATCGTAAAACAAGCAAAATTATGCAAATAGATGTAATTTTTATGTTAAATAATGAAAAAAAGAGATAATTTAGAAAAACATTAATACAAATACACATAAAAATAAGAAGTAAAAACCACTTGATGACATAACAAACATATGTAACATGTTTAATGTCAAGTGAATATGGAATTTGCGATCCGCCATTATTGTAGTTTATTCTTATGGTTTGACCCAGATTTAAAAAATAACTAGCGATATTTAGTGCATTTTTCAATGCGTTTTTAATGAACTTTTTAATGCGATTTAGTACTATTTTTTTCGATCCCCACCACAGTGGTATTTTAACAATTAAAGAATTATTTTTGTTTCAAACTTTTAGCCTAATATAGTAAATTTCACCATTTACCTTTTTTTAATTTTGTCGATTTTTTTTGTAATTCATGTAAAAAAGAATGGTTGCTACGTTTTACACGACTAGAATATTTTTTTATTCACGGGATTTATTTACATTTAGCGATTTTTAATGAATTTTTCAATGGTTTTGTATTGGGTTTTTGAATCTCACGGCTATTTTTTGAAATTTGAAAAGGAAATTAATTTCAAACATTTACACTTCATTTACGAATTTTGAAATTTAGTGATTTTTTAATGCAAATTTTAGCAATGTTTTCATTATTTCTCGCGCTTTGCGCCGACTTTTTCATTCGCATTTAAGAAATAATTCAGGTTACACTATTTTACTCTATTAATGTAAATGTTGTCCCCCGCTATTTTTAAATTTGAAACGATTTGTAATGAATTTTCGAATACAATTTTTAGATGTTTTCGAGTCCACGGCGATTTTTTCACAATTGGAAAAGAAATTTTTAAATAATTTGTAGCTTAATGTAGTAAACTTTGACATCAATGATTCAGATTTTTTGTGTATTTTCATAAAATGTTTAGCAAGTTTTGTGTCGATATTTTTTAAATAATGAAAGAGTTCAGATTTCAATGTTTTGTCCCATTATGGTAAATTATGTCCGCAGGAATTTAATATAAATGTTTATCTTACTATGGCAAATTTTGTCCGGATTTTTTAATTTTACTGATTTTTAATCTGTTTTATAGTGATTTTTCAAGTTCTGTGACAGTTGTGGACATCGGTAAAAGAATTTCGGTTTCTAACTTTTAGCATAAATAGTACAATTTGTTCTCCACGCTTTTATGAATTTTACCAATTTCTAATGCGATATTCAATGTAATTTTTAGTTAGTTTGGGGAATTTTAGGTGTTCCGTGTTGACTTTTCCTTATTCATGAACGATTTCCGATTACAATATTTTCGACTGAATATTAAATTTTTACAGCATGACTTTTAAATATTCAGCGATTTTTAATATAGTTTTCGATACGACTTTTAGCCATTTTTTTAAGTTCCTTGGCGATTTTCTGCTATTCAGAAACCAATTTTGATATCAAACATTTTGTTTAATGTAGTTATGTTTCGAATGCAATGTTTTATCTCTTAATATGATTTTGGCGTTCCATGCCTACATTTTGTAATTTATGAATTATTTCGATCATAACCACCCCCCCCCCCTCGCCCTGCCTTAATATTATTTTTTTAAGCATTAACTTCCAAATATTTAGCTATTTTTAATGCAATTTTCAATGTAATTTTTAACCATTCTTCAAGTTCCGTGGCGATTTTTTTACATCCGGAAATCGATTTCGATTTCAAATTTTTTGGTTAATATGGTTAATTTCTTGATTACAATATTTTATATTATAACAGTGAATTTTCACCCTAGGGGTTTTTTAATGTTTTACGATTTTCATTACAATTTTCAATGCAATTTTTGGGCTTTCTCAGTCTTTTTTTTTTAAACATTTTTCAAAGGAATTCGATTTTAAATTTCTAGACTAATAAGAGTTTGGTTTCAAACTTTTATCCTTTACGGTAATTGTTTTGCTCTCTTATTTTGATCTACAGCAATTTTTAATGCAGTATGCTTTTTTTTTTTTTTTTCTTGAGTTTAAGGCGATTTTTTTCAGATACGGAAAAGGAATTCAGTCTTTAATTTCTTCGCTAATATGATAAATTTTCTCCTGTGCGATTAAAGATTTTTATTGTGATTTTTTAGCAGTTTTTTTCGTATTTCAATGCTTTTTACACTATCAAATTAATTAGATTCAAAACATTTATCCAAGTAGTGTAAATTTTTAGTTCCGTGATTTTTGAAAAATTTGCCATTTTTAAAGCGATGTTTACGTTTCTTCGCGACCCGCTTCGATTTTTTAGAGGTTCAATTTTTGGCCAAATTTATTAAATTCTGATCTCTTTCTTCAAAGTTTATTCGAATTTTGAAACACAATTTTTGAATTTTGTTTTATATTTTTATGAGATTTTTAATGTTTTTTGCGATTTGTAAGATTTTTCCACATTAGTAAAAATAATCCAACTTCAATTTTCAAGGCCATTTCTTTTCAACGAAAATTAGACGAAACTCGTGCAGCATTTTTTAAATTTTTCGAGGTTTTTATTATGATTTTTAAAGTTGTTTTGCAATTCTTGCTTTTTTTTTTTTTTTTGATGAACCCGGGCAACGCCGGGCAGAACAGCTAGTTTTAAAATAAAGTAAAATTTATGAACATGTGCATACAAACATAGTTTTCTTATTGATTGTTTTTATAAATAATACTATTATTCATAACATATTTTACAGTAATAACACAGAGTGAATGATACAGTGAAATACTATATCGAGTTGAACACAAAGTTAATTTTGACCGAGCTGAGCTCGGTCACCCCTGCTAGTAAGTTATTATTCTTCCAAATACGATTGATTTTATTTCAAAATAGCATTTCTATTTTATTGTAAGACAGAAGATTATTTTAGTATTTCTTTTACTTCATATCATTTTATATTTTAGTCACAATGGATATTTTTGATGGTATGGTTTTCTATTCATAGGCAGGCTTCCTGAAAATATTATAAAAAGCTGATTCCTGCACACACACACTTACAATACTATAATTTATTTTTTATAAGAAAGTAAAAAAGAAAAAAACCTAAATGTGTGGAAACCAAATGGTTCACTTATTATTGTAGGAAATAAAATTATAATTACATGATCCACATACAACACATATTACTTGCTGTAAATAAACAATACCAAGAGAAGTCAGAATTTTATAGTTTAAAAATAAATTTTATAGTTTAAAAAAATAGTTTAAAAATTTCAAATTTAGATGCGGTGTACAAATTTTCGAGTTAAAAAAAAAAAAAGACATATGCATTAAAGGTGAATGTACATATAAAATTCGTACTTTCAGGTGATAGCATGTATATCTTATACTATAATGCGAGCAAAAATTGTGTGTGTGTCTGTGTGTGTAGATTTTATCTCAAAAACGGCTCTAACGATTTTCGCAAAAATTTGGATTTTACCATTTTCGGGCACGGGAAGACCATTGGGCTAGGTCACAGATTCGAGAAAATTCGATTATTGGGTCATTTTGGGTCATAATGGGTCAGGATCAAGCTATTTATATCTAGAAAACGGCTGGATCGATTTTAAGGAAATTTTGTACCCAATCGTTTTTTGGCGCGAGAAAATTATTGGGCTGGGTCACATGTTCGAAAAATTTCGATTAGTGGGTCATTTTTGAGTCATTATGGGTTAAGTCATTTTTATCTAAAAAAACGGTTCTAACGATTTCGATCAAATTTTATATTGTATCGTTTTGGATTACAAGAAGACCATTGGGTTAGGTAACATGTTCGAGAAAATTCGGTTAGTGGGTCATTTTTGGGGTCATTGTGGGTCATGCTATTTTTATCTAGAGATTTTCTCACGCAATTCTGACTAAAAATTGCATTCTATGGTTTTCGGGCACAAGAAAAACATTGGGTTTGGTTACATGTTCGAGAAAAAATTTCAATGGGACATATTGGGTCATTAAGGGTCTGGGTCAAGCTATTTATAGTTAAAGAACCGCAGAATTAATTTCATCGAAATTTTGCCTGTAATAGTTTTTTGACACGAGAAACCTAATGGGCTAAGTCACAAGATCGAGAGATTTCTATTATATGAGTCATTTGTGGGCAGGGTTGGCACGGTTTAAACCAATTGGTTTTAACCATGGTTTAAACCACGGTTTAAACCAAATGGTTTTTTTCTCAAAAAAACCAATTGGTTTTTTTAGAAGAAATCTAATGACATTTTCTTTTTTTTCTTTATAATTTACATGTTTCAGATTATTGAACATAAATAATTTCTACTTTTAACACTTTATTTCAGTAATAAGTATTATATATAGTGTGATTAGGTCTTTTTTTATGCATAGGATTAAACCTATAAATAATTTATATTGTTTTTTAGAAGAAATCTAATGACATTTTCTTTCTTTCTTTATAATTTACGAGTTTCAGATTATTGGATATAAATAATTTCTACTTAACACTTTATTTCAGCAATAAGCATTAGACACATTGGGTTTACATCATTTTTTTATGAATAGGATTAAAATCAGTACACATTGGTGAACATATCTATTGCTGTAAAGAAAGAACTTCAAACATGTGAATTGATCAAAGATAAAATAGATTCAATATTTAGTATAAAAAAAATATATATATATTAATAATGCAGATTATTTAATGTAATTAATAATGTAACACAATGATCTTTTAAGATTTTGCACAAGCTGTAAAAGAAATTTTTCTTTTAATGCATTTTAATAATATTTTTTTCTTCCTCTGCTATCTGCTGAATCTAACGACTAAAAATATTAACTTCAAATCGCCACTCAGAAAGAAAAAATCCTAAGAAGTATTTGTAATTTATTATTTGAATAATTGTCTAAAAGAATATTTATCAAACTACATCCAAATGTTTATTATTAGTAATCAAAAGATTGTTTATAAAGATTTACAGGCCATCAAGGTTCACTGTGTAGAACAATTAAAACTTTCAACATAAGACTGTTTGCTAAAATTGTTTAATTTCAGCATAAATTAAGGATAATTATTAAATTTAAATTATTTTAACTGAAGTTACACTGCTTATAAACCAATAATGTATGTTTTTATCAGTAAATATGCACGTATATGTAATAAGAAAGGATGTTTTAAAAAAAAACCCGGTTTAAACCAAAAAAACCTGGTTTAAACCAAAAAAACCGGTTTTTTTGGTTTTTTTCAAAAAAACCTGGTTTTTTTCCAACCCTGTTTGTGGGTCATGATGGGTCATAATGGGTCATGGTCAAGCTATAGCTAAAGAACAGGTGGATCGATTTTAACGAAATTTTGTATACGACATTTTTTTGGCACGAGAAAACTATTGGGCTAGGTCTCAGTTCGAGAAATTTCGATTACTGGGTCATTTTGGGTCATAAAAGGTCTGGGTCAAGCTATTTATATATAAAGTACGACAGTATCAAATTTAATGAAATTTTGTATGTAAGTTTTTTGGCACGAGAAAATTAATGGGCTTTCTCATATGTTTAAGAGATTTCGATTATAAGAGTCATTTATGGGTCATGATGGGTCATAACGGGACATGTCAAGCTATATCTAAAGAACATGTGGATCAGTTTTAACGAAATTTTGTATACAACATTTTTTGGCACGAGAAAATCATTGGGCTAGGTCACATGATCGAGAAATTTCGATTAATGGGTCATTTTGGGTTATAAAGGGTCTGGGTCAAGTTATTTATATTTAAAGAACGGCACGATCGAGTTTAACGAAATTTTGAGTGTAACAATATTTATACACGAGAAAACTAATGGGCTAAGTCAACTGATCGAGAGATTTCGATTATAAGGGTCATTTGTGGGTCATGATGGGTCATGGTCAAGCTATATCTAAAGAACAGATGAATCGATTTTAACGAAATTTTATATACAGCATATTTTTGGCACGAGAAAATCATTGGGCTATGCCACATGTTCGAGAAATTTCGATCAGTGGGTCACTTTTGGGTTATTCTAATTTTATCTAGACAATGTCTCGCGCAAATTTGACTAAATTTTATATTCTATCGTTTTCGAACACAAGAAAATCATTGGGTTAGATCAGATGTTTGAGAAAATTTGATTAACCCATTAACGCCCGAATTATTTTTTTCGCTAAAATTTAAATTTTGTATTTCCCACCACTTTTAAAAGCAAATTAACTTTTATCTAAATTAATCAAGGATTTTGCCAGGTGAAATAAGGTATACATTTTTCTTCCTCTTTACTGGTGGGAAAACTGCTTTATTGCTGTTTTTGTAACCGTCCTCAAACGAGGACGCTGGGCGTTAATGGGTTAACGAGTCATTTTGGGTCATAATGGGTCAAGGTCAAACTATTTATACCTAAAAATTGGCGCAATCGATTTTATCTAAATTTTGTATCAAACATTTTTCGGCAGGCAAAAATTAATGAGCTAGGTCATATTTTTGAGAGATTTCGATGTAAGGGTCATTTGTGGGTCATGCTAATTTTAGCTAGAAAAATTGTTCTCACCATTTTGAGTATACTTTCTATTATATCGTTTTCGGGTAAGAGAAAACCATTGAGTAGGACACATGCTCGTAACAATTCTATTATTGGGTCGTTTTAGGTCTTAATGGGTTCGGGTCATTCTAATTATATATAACGACTCAATCAATTTTACCTAAATTTTGCAACAAAACGTCTTTTGTCACGAGAAGACTAATGGGCTGAGTTGCATATTAAACAGAATTATATTAGTGGGTCATATCGCTTCATTGCTGAATGCTGTCAAGCTAATTTTACTTAAGAAATGGCTTAAACGATTTTGATTCATTTTATACTCTACTGTTTTTGCTTATCTGAAGACCATTGAGCTAAGTCACATATTTGATCACATTTCATTAGTGGATCATTTGGGTAATAAGGGTCAGGATCACGAGACTATGGCAAAAGCCAATAAGTTGGCGATATTTGACAAAATACTGGCTAAATTTGGCCGAAAAATCGACTATTAAGATTACGAAACCAAAACACGTATTTGGCACCAAATGAAAGAATGTGTCCACATTTGGCTATATCTGCCAAAAAATATTGTCTTTCAGAATGTGAAAAAATTTCTTATGTATTCTTAATAGTATTCAAGATGCATAGCTAAACTAATCAGAGTCGAGCTAAAAAAGTGATTTGGATTGATGTCCTTTCGTTGTAAATTTTAAAATAAAGTAAAATTTATGAACATGTGCATACAAATATAGTTTTCTTATTGATTGTTTTTATAAATAATACTATTATTAATAACATATTTTACAGTAATAACACAGAGTGAATGATACAGTGAAATACTATATCGAGTTGAACACAAAGTTAATTTTGACCGAGCTGAGCTGCCTGTCACCCCTGCTAGTAAGTTATTATTCTTCCAAATACGATTGATTTTATTTCAAAATAGCATTTCTATTTTATTGTAAGACAGAAGATTATTTTAGTATTTCTTTTACTTCATATCATTTTATATTTTAGTCACAATGGATATTTTTGATGGTATGGTTTTCTATTCATAGGCAGGCTTCCTGAAAATATTATAAAAAGCTGACTCCTGCACACACACACTTACAATACTATAATTTATTTTTTATAAGAAAGTAAAAAAGAAAAAAACCTAAATGTGTGGAAACCAAATGGTTCACTTATTATTGTAGGAAATAAAATTATAATTACATGATCCACATACAACACATATTACTTGCTGTAAATAAACAATACCAAGATAAGTCAGAATTTTATAGTTGTATTTTAAATAATTTTTTGCTACGTGTATAGTGTACTGTTATTTTCCATCAATCCTGTTATTTTGATATTATTTTAATCAAATTGAAAATAAAACCCGTATTATCTATAACTACCAAAATTATTCTTTTTTTTTATTGCCCGAGAAGGACTGTTCAGGCTAGGAAACCAAGTCTCTAGAGAATAAATTTCCCTACCAATCCATTTTATTGAAGCTTTTAAAAAATTACAAATTTCAGCCGAAGCTGAGCCTGTCGGTAAAAGCGGCAAAGGCTGGGGTGGTGAACAATATGCAAATAAAAGTGAAGATAACAATATTTGTAAAAAAGATAATAATAAACAATAATGCACAAAGCCCCTGACTCAGTGATGGGGATAATATGGAAGGTAAATAAGTAGATGTTTAATACAAACTAGTCGTTGGGGGCCAGCGTAACACTTACCCATCATAGATATGCATAATATAAAATATGAAAATAAAACATGTGTAAACTATTTATAAAATGCATTGCAATTCCAAAACAAAACTTAAACATGCATTTTAATACTTTTAATATACATAGCTCTATATATATGCTCTATAATGAATTGCTGATGAACCCATTTCGACAAATTATACAAAACGCCAAAATACTCAAGTAAGTACCAGATTGCGTAAAAGAAACATCCGTATAACTCCAAAAATAATAATCATATTAACTAAAAATTTACTGCGTCGAATTAAGCGTCTCATTTTCAATTAAAATATATCTTTGTATTGAAATCTGAATGAAATACAGGGTCATGAAAAATCGAAGAATGTGAAAAACAGGATTACAGATATCTCGGCAACTAACAATCCGATCGACTTCGTTCTTTAAACAAAATTTGTGTTATTTTATTGCCTTTTATGTCCACTCCTTAAAATAAAAAAATTCGAAAATTTTTATATAACTTTCATCAGAACGAATTTTTCGAGAGTCCGAAAAAAATAGTTCTGGATAATCGAGGTTACTGATATTAAATAGGCTTCGTCCCATTCTTACATACTAAGTACATACAAAATTTCAAGTGTCTATCTCAATTTGTTCGGGAGATAGAGCGGTTACAGACAGACAGACAGACACACAGACGGACGGACGGCAAATTTTTTTTTCTAAAAATATGTTTTTCGGAATTTCCACTATCTGAAACGTGTAAATCCATCAAAAAAATTTTTTCGATTTTCAAAACGATTGCAAGACTTACCCTATACTACGTATGATTGGTAAGTAATAATTAGATGTTTTGAAGTTTTGAGAGAAAATCCGGGCTCTATAAAATATTAATTAGTCAACCTCTTTGAAAAAGAGGAAGACCACGAATATGTTAGCGAACTTTTAAAGAACAGCTATAGAAGTAATGAGAGTCAAGAGCAGCATCATCACTCGCACAAAGAAGCGGAAGGGCTCTTTTGAGCTTTATACCGAAAGAGACCATAGGCAATAAAATAAACTAGATTGGAGGAAGAGACGGAAGACTGAACGGAACCACTGAAATCAGATGCTTATAGTACCTTTATCCGAATAATCCCAGTGACCCTGCCATTGTTTCATAAAATAAGTGCGAAGGTGTTTTTTGACGTGTGAGTACGGTACTGGCAGTAGCGTTGCAAAGGTTAGAAAAAACCCGGTTTAAACCCGGGAATAAACCGGGTTTTTAGGAATAAACCTGGAAAAAACCCAGGATTTTTTGGACTAATTTGGATTTTTGGGAATAAACCTGGGAATAAACCTGGTCTATTGGAAATAAACCCGGGAATAAACTGACTTTTTGCAACTCTAACTGGCAGTGATAAATCAACTGATGATCTAGCAGTTGACTCTTTTGAAAACATATAATAAATATGTTTTCCAAAAAATACTTTTCAGAATTGATTTATATCTCAATAATTGTTGAATAAAATGGGTAGATTGATTGATTGTAGGCTGGAAAGACGAAATCTACTTTAAGGCTCCGAGCCCATGTGTGTTTTGCCCAACTTCAACTGAACTCGAGGAAATCCTCTCTTATTCTCCCTTCTGCGTTTATCGACAATAGGAAACGGGGATATTACAATGGTTCAGGAGATAACTATCTCAAGCCTACTTAAGGGAAAGGGAAAAGACATTATACATAAAACACGCGGCCTGCGAACATAAAACACGTCGACCTCTAACCGCATAAAGTGGTTGAGTGTGTCCGCATTTTAATGCTTTAGACAGACCCACATACTACTTGCAGTCAGTCGTCGATGTATGTTCTCTCGAGGCGGACCGTTCTATATATATTGATTTTTCTATGACAAGGAAGAAGAATTGCAAGACAAAAATTGCACGCCAAAAGCACTGACAGCTTTAACGACTTCTGTTGGGGAAGATAATTGCAAATGGAGCTTATCCCTTCTTTTGTCAATTCGATATACTTTGTGATTGCCTTCCTTCAAACTCACTTTGAAATTTTGTAACGCATTTGGTGATGTGAAATAAGCAGAAAATAATTTTACATTTTTGCCAAGTTGAACGTATAATTGCATTCGTTTTTTAGCACTTTCTAACAAAGTTGAAAAGTGCTTATGTATTCGGTTTGTCTGTCCGTCTGTCCGCTCTCTAACTCTCGTAAATATACTCGGATTGTCATGAAATTTTTGGATGTTAATTACGTTTACCCAAGCACGAACGCTATTGAAAACGAAGTTTCTGCCACGATTAGTTTATTTACAGGGAAAGTCAAAAGTTTTCCATTACATTACGGCCTATGGGGAAAAATCGTATCAAATGAATTTTGAAAATGTTACACCCTGTAAAACCTCTTCAAATTTATATGCATCTACAAAGTGCACTAAAATATGCATTTTCTAAAGTATGCAGAGAAAGTAACAGTTATTATTCATTTACACGGCCACACAAAATAATTTCAATACATAATAATAAAGGGGGGGGGGGAATTGTTTGCGACATATTTTAATTATGGCAAACGATTTCATATATAGTCAAATTGATATACGTTGCTGAGTATTAATATGAGTGATTTCATGCATAATACATAGTGCATAGCATTTACAGGGGCATACAAAAGATTTCAAATAGTATACTCTATCCGAAGGCCTGTATATTATGGAAGGTGGCTGTTACATGGATGAATTGTATTTTTAATTATGATATATGCTTTTAAGTTTCATTAGATGTATGCATATTATATGGTTTATATAAATGTTAATTGTTACACAATTTAGATATACAGAGTTACACAAAAAATCTCGGAAATTTTACTGAATATGAGCGTAATTTACTTAAAGGTAGTTTTTAAATATGTTATGCCTTTTTACGATGAACTGTATTCAGTTTACAAAGAAATGTTTGTGGAATATAGATAAAATAATATACAGGGTCACGCAAACAACTGGATGCACGGTCGCCTATAAATGATAATTTCTGGAAATTTGTATTAAGTAGTTTAAAGAGACTTTATTTTTAAACTAAACTTTAGCAAAATACTTTCGTGTATTAAAGGTATACTACGTATTTTACAGGGCTAAACAAAGTACTCAAGTATGTTTTCATCTATTAGTATAAATTGCTGAAAGAAAGATTTCAATCAGTTAGGCGTTTTCTTGCTAAACTAAATTTTACCATTATATAATCTATATATTAACCGACAGATTAAACACAGGGCTTTTCAAAAGTATTGGAATACATATTTGGATATGGACAATAATACGTTATTTCCCTGGATAATGAAGTTTGTTAAAGATTTCAAGAAGTGTTGGAAAGTGCTTCATAATCTATGCTTAACGCCTGATTTTTCTTACTTTTTTCTTCTTCTTCTTCTTCTTCTTCAATTATTATTGTTATTATTATCTTTAATTAAAAAAATGTGTGTGGGGGAGGGGATAAAAATGCACAAACAGTGCAAACTGCATCATAAAAATTAGATTGTTTAACTTTTTCGAAACAATACATAATTTATTTTTGATGGTGCTGATTAGTTTCTTATTTGGAAAGCAAGCAGTACAAATATAATCCGAAACGTCAGTGAAGGCTTACTTTGGAGACACGAAATTTTTTTGTGTCTGTCTGTCAGTTTGTCAGTGTGTCTGTTCCGCGATAACTTCCGTAAAAAGCATCCGATTGGCTTGAAATTAAGTGGGTATGTTAGTGAGACACTGGGATTAAGCTGTATAGTTTTTTGTAAGATTTGATTCATTCGTTCGAAAAATATAGAATATTTTATTTTGCGCAATAATGCTTTTCTATGCCAAATTCACTAATTTTTTTTTTTTTTTTTTTTTTTGAGAGAGAAAATGTCACATTTCATTAATGGAATTCAATGATAAAGGGATACTGAAATTTACCAGTTAAATTATTCGTATTGTTTTGAAATTTTGTCTACACATTTGTCAGATTTTTTAAAAAATTACTGTAAATTTTGGAGATTTTTTATAAATGTGTTCCAATAATATAAACCAATTTGTTATAGAGATTTACTTATTTTAAGTGTATTTATTCCATTTTCTTTATTTTCTCTTAATGGTTGCTAAGCAACCGTTCATCATAATCCTTATTTTTATAATGTTAATTTAAATGAAGTAAACGTCAAAACTGATGAATTAATGTGTTTGTATCTTTGTGTATAAGTATAACATAGCCCAGAAAACAACATAGGCTATGTTTTATTAATTTTATTCTGATATTTTCCTTAATAATTCAAAATTTCCTTCTTTTTCATGCAGAATTAATAGCGATTTTTTAGATAAAGTTTAACCAATTTCCTTTATCGTTGCCAAAAAAAAAATCAAAATATGGAATAATTTTTCAACGGCAATAAGTTTCAATTGAGCAATTTCCATTCGAAAAATTAAACTAAGAAAAAATAAATATGACGTCAGAATTAAAATAAAAATAAATATAGTACTTTGTTAAATATTAAACACGGAAATTTGTTTCGTTAATAAGGATTTTTCTGACAAAAAATGGGAGCATAATTAGAAGTAAAAGAAATAAAAAATAATTATATTTTTAACAATTATTTCACCTGAAAAAATTTGACGTCATAATTGAAATAAAACAGGTATTTTATAGTAGTCGTAAAAAATATTAGAAACATGGATAGCAATAACTCATGAATAATGACGTCATTGCCAAAACTTCAGTGAAGGCTTATTTTGGTGACACAAAATTTATTGTTTTCCGCCTGTCAGTCTGTTCTGTCTGTCTGTCTGTCCGCGATAACTGCCACAAAATGCAATCAAAACTTCTTTTTTTCGGAAACATAATTGTAAAACCCTAGATTACTGAGTTTACACTTTCAAAAGTTCCTGATACATCAGATTTAGGTGTTTGTGGTGGGCAGGTATGTAGAAGTATGAAGATAATGAAAAATGCTTATTAAAACTGTTACTTATCCTTATAAATCAAAATGTATAAAGAAATACAAGATATACGATAACCATTAGCAAATTGATAGAAAGTTACAAATTTAAGTTTAAGGAGACTACGGGGGGTTCAGGGGGGCTCCGCCCCCCTGAATAAATCTACTATGTTATAATAAAAAAACAAAAATAATAGATCATGAAAATTTCAGAATATCTTAACACAACTAAATATTTAATTTAACGCTTTTGATGGCTGAAAACTTCTTATTCTTATTTTATTCTTATAAATAATTATGTAATTTGAAAACTTTTAATTACAGTTTCCAGGAAGTTGAATATTACCCAAAGTGTGTTTAAAAAAAATGATGTGCAAAGCTGACGTTGAGGCTCCTGATCTGCAGATTTACTAGTTATTTTAATTACCAACGATTAATAACATTTCGTAAAATTAACATCATAATTTTAGTTGCCGAAACGTCAGTGAAGGCTTACTTTGGAGACACGAAATTTTTTGGTTTCTGTCTGTCAGTCTGTCTGTCTGTTCCGCGATAACTTCCGTAAAAAGCATCCGATCTCCTTGAAATTAAGTAAGCACGTTCATTATATATCGGGATTTATCTGTATAGTTTTTTGTTAGGTTTGCATCATTCTTTCGGAAAATACAGAACATTTTATTTTGCATCTTAATGCTTTCCTATGGCAAATCAAACAATTTTCAATTTGTCATTTGCTGAAAGAAAATGGCTTTTTTTATTTATTTATTTAAATGATAAATTATGGATATTGAAATTTCCAAATACGGGACTTAAATTATTCTTATTATTTTGAAATTTCGTCTAAGCATTTGTCAGATTTTTTTAATTATTTCTACTAATTTTGGTGATTTTTTATACATGTGATACATACAAGTTTTTATACATACAAATAATATAAAACATTTTGTTTTAGAATTTTTTTTAATTTAAAATGTACATATTTCATTATTTCATTATTTATCTTTCTTTTATTTGTTGCATAGCAACAAAAACTGCTTTTTAATGATAATTAAGATGATTTTCAAATTTCCACCCATTGAACGAAAATGGCGCGTTTGATATTTAAACGTCAAATTATGGATGGTAAAAGTTCCAACTAAGATTTTAAATTAATCTTATTCCTTTGAAATTTTGTCAGATTTTTTTTTTTTTTTTTTTTTTTTTTAATAATTTATATGATTTTTCGTGGAACTTTCGATATGTTTTTCAATAATATAAAGCATTTGTTTGATCAATTTACCTATTTGACATGATATATATTTATTCTTTTCTCTTTTGTCGGCTGCTTAGCAATGCATTTCATAGCCGATATAAAATAAACCATTTAAATAATTCCAATTAAAAAAGATTAAGCAGAAAGTCTGCAAGGGTGAAATAAAATATTAGTTAATTTTTAATGATCTGCTGTTTAAATTGCTTGAGTTTAAATATAAATTACGCTTTAAACACTTTCCAATGTAGCTGAAAATTGCTTATGAATTCGATTTGCCAGTCCGTCTGTATGTCTATTTTTTCTAACTCGCGTAAATATAGTCCAATTGCTTCGAAATTGATATACATTATTGTAGTTTACTGAGGCATATTTTGTATTGAATATGACGTGTAAAGGATTTTCTGTTCATTTACAGGGCCACTCAGAATTCCCTGCATTACGATCTCCGGCGGAAAATCGTTTGCTCTGTGTTTTAATATTTTAAACATAATGAAATTGATGCACATCACTAAGATTTATTAAAAGTTTCTTACTATAGACCATGACGCGCAAAGAACTTAACATTCATTTGCAGGAACATGCAAAAGATTTTGGTTATAGAAGAAAATGAGCAATAATCAGTGTTCTCGCTGTCGCTCGCCAATGCGCCAAATTGCGACTAAATTCTTCATTTGGCGAGTAAACAAGCGATTAGATTCGCCAAATTGCTAGTGCTCAATTTTTGCTTTCTCTTTTTTTCTTTTCCGTTTTTCATACATATGCATACATATTTAATATATAAATATTTTTAATATATTTGTAGCAGATAGTTGAAATTAGATTAATAACAATAGCTGTCACTGTTATAAAAACTTGAGTTATCTTAGAACATATTGAAAATAAGGGAATACTTAAAAAAATTAAAGGATTTTTTCTGCTACACGGCGAATCTATTTTGTTAATATTTTTTTTTCATTTGGCGAATGTTTTTTATTTTTAATTAGCCAAATTACTAACGTTGGTCAAATGTCAGCGAGAACACTGGCAATAATTGAACTTATGAACAAAAGAATGTTAAAGTTTTGTCTAAATTGTTGCTTATCCTTAAAAATCTCAGTATAAAATGAAATATAACATGTATTCTAGCCATTTGCACTACAGAAAATTACGAATGTAAATGTAATGAGTCTACGAGGGGTTCAGGGGGGGGGGGCAGATTCCCCCACTGAAGAAATGTGCTTTATTGCCTAAAAAAATATCATAATAAGTAGTTCATAAAAGTTTTAAAACATTGTTGCTTAAAAAAGTTATCAATTTAACGCATCAAATTTATGAAACCTTGTACGTATTTTTAGGTGCGTTCGTAATTCTATAAATACGTAGCACTTATAGTTGTCGTCTGGTCTGTCTGTCTACCGCAAATAATTATAAAAATAGTACCTAACCAAATGGTTTGAAATTTAAAATATATAATTGGTGCATAATTTTGTCGAGCCATCTCTAATTTATGAACATCTGATAGTTAAATTACAGGGACAGTCAAAAATATTCTGTTACATTACGACAATGGAGATAATACCTTCAAGTGCATTTTAATGATGTTATACTTTTCGTACATAATGAAATTGATATGCATCTATGAAGAACATTAAAATATATATTCTGTACAGTATCCGGTGCAAGGAATATTTTTGCTTAATTTACAAGACTACACCAAAATATTCCATTACATAATGTTACAGGGGAAAACAATATTTGAGGTGTATTTTAATTATATTGAATTATTTAACCTTTTATTAAATTGATATACGTTGCTGAGGGCTGCTACAAATTACTTCCTACATAACAGAAAGCACATAGTATTTACAGGGACACACAAAAGATTTCAGATGCGATATCCTATCCGAAGTACTGTATATAAGCCATGATTTCTGCAATTCATTTTTAGTTTTGATATGTGCTTTTAACTCATTTTTTTCATGTTATTTTACATGCATAAATGTTAAAAATTACATGCAGGGTTACACAAAAGAATCTGTAAGGGATACTAAGTATGAACGGAATTAGCTTACAAGATTTCCCCACCTTTAGATTATGTACGAGGGTAATTCGGAAAGTAACCTCCGTTTATGAATTTAAAAAAAAAAAACTAATGAAAGGAAATATGCTTTATTACTTACGTATGAAAAACACGTTCTTCAGCTACTTTTCAACATAATTGCCGTATTAATTAAAACAATTATCATAATGGCAAATCAGCTTTGAAATTTCATCGTCACAGACTTCTGCGCCGGCCTATTCAACTGCGGTTATTTTTAAATTCAACTCACACCACTCTTTCAATTCAAAGAATTTTAACATATTTTTCTATATAATTTGCAGATAAATGTACTACCAAAAATGTTTTAAAAAATAGTGGGTCAAGTAAAATATTCCGAGAGCAATTCGGAATTTGTCAATATGAATAAAAGAATAAGTTAAAATTTTTTGGATTGAAAGAGTGGAGCGAGTTGAATTTGAAAATAATCGCAGTTGAATAGGCCGGCGGCAGAAGTCTGTGACGATGGAATTTCAAAGCTGATTTATCGTTATGATAATTGTTTTAATTAATACGGTAATTATGTTGAGAAGTAGCTGAAGAACGTGTCTTTCATATGTAAGTAATAAAACATGTTTCCTTTCATTAGTTTTTTAAAAATTCATAAACGGAGGTTACTTTCCGAAATGCCCTCGTATTTTTACGCTGGACTACATTTAGCACACTAAAATATCTTTGTACAACATAAATAAAACAATTTACAAGGCCACGCAAATGATTAGATACAAGGCCTTCTATGGATGATTATCTCTGGAAGAGTGATTTGAATAGATTTAAGCGTGTGTAAGTATTAATTAAAGTACAGTTAATAGTTAATTGGTAGCGTATAATTAAAAACGGTAGGTAAAATACAGGATTGTAAAAGACTATTCAAGTATGATTCCATTTGTTGGTATACTTTGCTAAAAGTGAAATTAAAAAATTTTATGCGTTTTTAAAACATTGCAAGATAGTTAAGAAGAGTTTGTGAATTATGTTTTTCTGTCCATCTGGTCGTCTGTCTGTCTTTCTGAACTCGAACTTGCATTAATATAGTTTGTTGATCTGGAATTGTTACGTGTTATTGAGATTTACTATGCCATGTTTGGTACTGAAAAAAAGGTGCTTAAAGCTTATAGTTTATTTGCAGAGACAGTCAAAAGAATTGCATTATGGGTCATGGGAAAATATCATAATTATCCGAGTATGTAGCACCTATAGTCGCCGTCTGGTCCATCCATCTATTTGTCCGTCTGCCCCATATAATAGCGCAAAAACTTCCAAACTGTATAATTTGAATTTAAATATATAGAATCGTTGCAAATCATTTCAAATTTATGAGAATCCAGTCACTACTTAATGAAAATTTTCTCCAATCTATCAAATCCTATCTTTCGTAAATAATTCAATCATATGCCATGATGGGTATTGATTCTAGGTTGCAATGGTGATTATGCCTCTCTTAAGAGGTAACAATATTATTTATGCATTGCTGAGTTTAATATATAAAATCGTTATAAATTTTCTATTCATACATTTTTGCATAAAAGTGCAGCAGTTCTAACACCAAGATCTGAATATTTTTAAATTTTCATTATAGTAAGAACGCACCTCATTTGATTGGTTTGAAGTGCCATTTCCGATTTGAATATTCTTATATTCTTTTGTGTTATTTGAAAACTTTCGATTGCTGTTTGTATAATCATAAATGTTACGCAAAGTGTAGTAAAAAGTAGTTATTTGAAGAGCTGACGTTGAGCCTCTTGATCTGCACATTTACTAGTAATATATAATAATTGTGGATGTGGTTTAAAAATGTCCTTTCATATGTTATTTTAATGTTTATAAATACTAAGAGATTAAAATTGACAATTTTTGTTATGGGTCGCATATTTAACTTTGTAAAGCAATCTCTAAAAATTTCTATTAAATATATACTTTCATAAATTGCTTAAAATGGTTCTCAAATTCCCGTATGAACGACGCGAAATTTTCTGAAACAGTTTCCGATTCAATTTTAAATGTAAGTGTAAAAAACTGGCAATCGAATAGCGTTTTACCTTTTTAGGTGCGTTCGTAATTATATAAATACGTAGCACCTATAGTTATCGTTCAGCCCGTCCGTCTGATTGTCCGTCCGTCTGTCTATCTGTCCCCATATAACAACGCAAAAACTACCCAACCGAATCATTTGAAATTTAAAAAATATAATTATTACGTAATTTTGTAGAGTCATTTCAAATTGTATGAAAATCGGATGCATTCAAATTAATCAGTTCAATTACAGGGACAATCAAAAGTATTCTATTACATTACGGTCAATGGGAAAAATAGTTTCAAATGCATTTTAATGGTGTTCACTCTTTTGAACATAATAAAACTGCTGTGTATCTATGAATTATGTACTATAATAATATTCTGTACAATCTATGGTGCAAAAAACATTTTTTATTGATTTACAGGGCCACAAAAGTATTCCATTACGTAATGGTATATAGGAAGAATGTTGTTTGGAACGCGTTTTAATTGTATTACACTATTTACTATTTTATGGAATTGATGTACTTTGTTGAGGAATAATACAAGTTATTTCTTGAATAATATAAAGCAGGTAGTATTTACAAGGACACACAAAGATCTCGGCTACTATACTGTATCCGAAATACTGTATACCATCACATCAAGATCTGAATATTTTTATGTGCGTACGTGATTATATAAATGTGTAGAACCTGTAGTCGTGGTTCAGTCTGTCTGCCCGCATATAACAGAGAAAAAACTACCCAACCAAATCGTTTCAGATCTAAACAATATAATTGTTGCATAATTTTGTAGAGACATTTTAAATTTTATAAAAACCGTATTTATTGTTTAATTAAAAGGATAATCAAAAGTATCCCATTACAATACGTTTAATAGGACAAAATAGTTTCAAGTACATTTTAATGATGTCACACATCAAAATATAATAGATTATTTCAAATATAATAGAATTGAGATGAATCTATGAAAAATATACTAAAATGCACACTTTGTACAATCTATGATGCAAAGAAAAATTATTATTGATTTACAGGACCACACAAAAGTATTCCACTGCATAATGGTATACGGGGAAAATGGTTTGGGGCGTGTTTTAATTATATTAAACTATTTCTCATTTTATAAAATTGATAAACGTTACTAAGGCTTAATACAAGTTACTTTCTGTATATTTACAGGATTACGCAAAAGATTTCAACCATTATATTGTATCCGAAGTACTGTATACTATAGCTGCAAGATCTAAATATTTTTAAAACTTCGTTATAGTACGAACGCACCTCATTTGCGACGTTTCAGGTGCAATTTCTAACTTATTTAATTAATAAATAACGTGTATAGTTTAAAACTGTTCTGTCACATGAAGACAACTTTTTTTTTCCTTCCTATCACATCCAGAAATTTGGGTCAAATTGGACAATATTTTCAGAAAGATCTTCTGTATTTACCAAAGATGGAAAACGCCTTTCAATTACTTAAATTCTCATTCACAACACCTGCAAATTTCATGCATTTCCGAACAAAAATGAATTTTAAAATATGTCAAAAAGTCGCCTTATCTAAATTAACCTCGTAATTGTCTGAGCGAAGCGAAGTCTTATACTCAGAGTACGTAACGATATTAAAAGTAAAAAAAATTCTTTGTTTAAAAAGATATCTTGTTTTATTTCCATTTTTTTAAATTGTGATAAACTCTTTCATTCTTAGTTTGTGTTTTTCATCGTTTTTAGTGTTTCTTCTTGCCCCAAGCTTTTTTTTGTGGAGGGGGGGGGGGGAAGCAAGAAATAACAAACAGTTTTTGTTCGTCTTCAACCAAGTTTTGAATAAGTTGATGTATAGTAATAGATTTTCAGGTTGCAGATTTGAATAAAACCTAAACATTGATATCAACGAAATACAAAATATTATAAAGTGCATTCACTGGACACCTATAAAATGCAGGCTTGTCAGTAGGGGAAAAGTGGCGGTCCGACCTCAGGAGGAGGCGTGAGGCGCGTGGTGGTGGTGGTGGGAGCCTCCTCCTCAAGCCTCCTCCTCCACAACCCTCCTCCTCACAGCTCCTCCTCCTCAATCCTTAAGGTTGTCTTATAAGAGAAGGGGTTAAAAGGATTTTTTTTTAATTTTAAGCGGGAATTTTAGGGAGTTAGAATTTTTAAACCATACTCTAGTATGGGGGTGTTTTTTAATTTTAATATGGTGACTTAAAATTTTTCGGCGTGTTACAGTATGTGGGGTATGTTTTTTGATTGAATTTTGCTGTTGTTCATTTAAAAAGGTAATTAAAAAGTAATTAAAAAATAGGAATGAAGCGACTTTTTTTTTTTCTTTCACCGTGTTCTTTAACGAGGGGTTAAGCGGATATTTTGGGGACATAGAATGTTTTTTTCTGTACTATTATACGAGTGGTTTTTAATTTTAAAGTGGCGACTTAAAAATTTTTGGTGAACTTTAGTTTAAGGATTTATTTTTTTGATTTAAAGCAGAAATTTTGAGGAGTTTGATTTTTTTTTTTCACCGTGTTTTAAATAAGTGGTTAAGCGGATATTTTGGGGACACAGAATGTTTTTTTCTGTACTATTGTACGAGTGGTTTTTAATTTTAATGTGGGGACTTTAAAATTTTCAGTCTGGTGTAATTTAAGAGTTTATTTTTTGATTTTAAGCAGATATTTTGAGGAGTTTGATTTTTTTTTTCCCCACTGTATTCTTACATGATGAGTTAAGCGGGTATTTTGGAGGAAATTATTATTTTAGACTAATCATTCACGAAGGATATTTTGCGGATATAAATGTTTAATAGGGGAACTTTAACTCTTTTGCAATGAGATTGACGTGCGCTCGTCGGATCAAGTTATGGATTCCTCATCAAATAATCAAAGGTCTTCAAATTCTTTTGACGAGGTATGTTCATTTTTAGACTATTTTTTATTATTTGATGTGAAATGTTTGTTCGTTTTAAATAATTTTCTTTTAATCATGTGTGAATATTGGTTTAGAATTTCTTAGAATGACTTCCACCACTTTTATATCTATCCATTATCATAAATAACACATGCTGGTAATGAGAATTTGGGAATAACAATTTTGAATATTTATTTAATGAAGGAACTTTAAAATTATTTCGAGTGGTATTTTTAATCAACTATGTTATACACTTGATATTTTAAAATAATAAAAAATAACTTTAAAATTTAAATGAAAAAATATGTTTCAAAATGGGATTTTACGTGCTAGCATTGAATCGCACTCGTCGCCCTAACGGTTTGGAATATGTGGTTTCCTTCGAACCTTGGTGAAAATTTAATTGAATTGATTATTATTATTATTTTGTGTGTGTTGTGTGTATGTGTATGTGTGTGTGTGTGTGTGTATGTATGTACTGTATGTATGTATGTGTGTTGTATGCATGCATGCATGTGTGTGTATGTATATGCTTGTGTTGTATGTATGTATGTGTATGTTACATGTATATGCGTGTGTTGTATGTATGTATGTATGTATGTGTGTGTGTGTCGTATGTATGTGTATGTTGTATGTATGTGTGTGTTGTATGTATATGCATGTTGAATGTATGTGTGTGTAATTTTTTTTATCGATAGGTGTGATCTTAAGCTGAAAGGACCTAGGGTCAAAACTTTTACCCAGGAATCGCCACGGGGAGGCAGATCACATGATTCCCGTATTGCACACATTCACATACATTATTTCGAGCGATATTTTTAGTGAAACATAATATGCAATTGAGTTTTTAGAATAATTAAAAAATAACTTTAAAATTTAAAAGAAAAAATGTTTCAAAACGGAATTTTACGTACTAACATTTAATCGCGCTCGTCGACCGAACTGTTTGGAGTATGTCATTTTCTTTTGACCTTGGGAAACCTTGCGTCAATGTGGTTAGAATATTTCAGAAAGACCCCCACTTTGGGTACTCTTTTAAACTAATATTTGTAATGAGATGTGTTCGCGCGCGTCGGCCTAACTGTTTGGAGTATCAACATAAAATCAGCAAATTAATACAAAATATTTCAAATAGTAAGAAAATGATTGATTAAAATCACCAAGTAAGATCAAAATACTTCAAGCAATGAGAAAATAAATGTTTAAAATCGACAATTTAACATTAAATATTTCACAAAATAAAAAAAAAACGAAAGATTAAAATCGCCAACTCAAAATGAAATCTCATGCAATTAGAATAAAAACATTAAAAAAATCGCCAAATTAAAAGATTATTCTTATCTGACAATAAATAATGTGAAAGACCTACTCAAAAATTCCAGTTGAAGAAAGTTTTCGTTCAAAATTTAATTAAAACTTCTAAAGATTTGGAATATCACATAAAAAATTTTAAGTAAAAAATTTTTCGAAGTATCAACATCAAAGATTAATTTTTCTTATGAATTTTATAATGCTGTTCTAATAATTGACCTTGCAAAGAAAGATAAACAAATAATGATTCACCAGTTGCTTGATAAGACTCAACCCAGAAAAAGAAGAATTCCCCCAAAATTACTCTTAATATTTGAATTCAGTCCAACATTAATCTTCCAAGGTTTTATATAAAAATTAACATGCAATCGGAAATACTTCAAATGAATTTACAATAATAATAATATCAATAATATGTCAAAATTTTCTTTAGTAAGTTTATTTAATAAGAATATTATTAAAACTTGTCTCAGTAAGTAATCTGTAGTAAACATACTAAAGTTTAAATTATCCCACCCGAATAACTATTCGCTTAATTTTAAATTTAATTAATATCATTATCATATAAAATAATTATGAGCTGTAAGTGTAAGCAATTTTTAATGTAGAGAGAACTTTTCACATGGGTAATTTTTCACTGTTAGAACAATTAAAAATTAAATAATAATAATAATAATAATAATTCTTCAGTAATTTTCAACTGATCTTAATGAATTTTAAGAATCTCTTTAAAATATAAATATTACACTTTTAGAAGACTAATCTTAATGTTAAATTATAACTCTTCAACTCTTTTTAACACACTTTAGGTAAGTACAATAGAATATTAATTTTTCCAACATAAATAAGAAATGACTATTTCATAATAAAAATGATTTTTAAGGATAATGTGATGGATCATTTATTGCTAGCAAAATCGCGATATTTTATTTACAATTAATGTTAAGAATAAAACATAAGAAGTAAATTGACTTACTTAAATTCGTTTTACTATCAACAGTTGAACACGTTAGAAACCATACTTCATAACCAGTCAGTGACAATATACTGAATGAATGAATCAGACTGTTGACCCCACGCCTTATCTTTAACGTTATTTCCCAATACTCTGAATCATGAGATAACTTAAAATGTCACGTTCAAATATGAAATTAAGACTTATGTTAATGAATTTACTTTATTCATATGGAATATAATTAATATAATATGCAATTAAAAAGGGACTTAATTTATTTGATACGTCATAATTAAGAATTTAATTAAATCCTGAATATAATTTTTTTAAATCTTATTAATAGAATAAATAGAATTGAAATTCTTTTCATCATTTTCAAGAAACACACATGTTATCGAATACTTAATAGATTATTTTTCTTAATGAATGTGTAATTAACATTTTTAAAGGATTTTTTCTAATTAATTAGTGTTTAATTAAAAATTTCATAATTAAACTAAATATATAAAATAAAAAGGGAATTCTTTTCAAAATTTTCAAGAAACACTAAATTATTATTAAGCAATATTTTGAATAACTACAAACTTTAATCATGATGAGTCATCACTGTGAATGATCTTTTCTTCTCATATGTTATAAAAACAAGTTTAAGTACCCAAATTTATTGATATATTTCATTGTGTGTTGGTTCCTTCTTTACTAATTACCGTTAAAATTATTCATTTAACAATCATTTAACTTTCGCATTTTTAAACTTATTTATATGATGTACTAACATTTATTCATAATATGCATAATTTTATTAAAATTACTAAAGAAAATAAAATTTATACTATGTAAAAAATTAAAACACCATTTAAAAATATTAAACAACAACAACAACAAACTTATAATTAAGAGATGAATAAATATAAATATATGAATCACACAATAAAAAGAAATACTTAATCATTCATAAAAATTCTTCCCTTGAACATTCGCATGCATGTTAGTAAAAATATAACACTAAAGTTTTCAAAACGATTATAAGCGTTTCCAAATCAACAAAGAAAATTGAGTATTAAATATCAAATAATGAACATGCACTCTTTACACTCACATCTTACAATGTACTTAGTAACCAAATTTAATGATTTTTAAGCATGTCATCCTAAATTTTTTCAATGAAAGACTATCACAGTTGAATATTTAGCTTTCTCTTCATAACTTTATCGAGAAATATATAATGCATACCACACGATTTCATCAAATGAATCAATCACAATACAATTCAAACTTCTCATTTTCAATGTTTTATATATATACTAGTATTTATCAAATAGGTGTTTATTCTGAACAATCATTACTTAGTATATTGATGAAAAGTTTGTGTTGAATGGTTTTTAACTCAAATGGTGTGAGAGAAGGATATATTAGGACATGAGTTATTAAATATAGAGTCTTTAAAGTTTATACTCGTGCAAGAATTGGCATTTCAAGAAACAAAGTTGTGTCACATTTGAAAGCATTCTTTTTATTCGAAATGCACACGTGATCACGTTCACATCACTGAAGAGTATAGAGGAGCTGTTTATGTTGTATATAACTTGTATTTTCATTAACACAATATTATAACCGAAGTTTTTCGACAGTTTGAAAAATTATGATGCACAACGTCTGCACACGTTAACACAGAATAAGATTAGTTTAAGCCCTTTCGATGATAAGCGTTATTTGCAGGTAAGATGTATTAACATAACAACATTTTCTTGGTAATTTTTCTCGCAGGTTTCGAAACCACAAACATCTGATCATACTTCTCATTTTTAACACGCGACGCTAACCATTGGGCCATTAAGGCCTGTAATTTAGTAACTAAAAAGTGAGAAAGATCGTCGAAAGTGATTACTTCACACATGCAAAAATAATTTTTATTGTGACTTAGTTAAAAATCACGAAGAAAAGAAAAAGAATTCATATGTGTTTAGGATTACTTTGAGATTTTATGAGTCACCTCATCTGTTAAATAGACATATTCACTTCTTATGAAATGTATTATATATTTAGTTTATCAGTCATAGTGTGATTACTTATTAATAATTTTAGTATCATTAAAAAAGGCTTAAAAAAAAGTTAAATATATCAAAAATACAAGTTCGTGTTAAAGGTTTAAACAAATTGTTAAAATAATTTTACAAAACTTTACAAATTATTTAAAAATGATTCACTAATATTTAGTAATCGACAAATTTTAATAGCCATAATCATTTATATGTGACTTAAGTTTTCTGTTTTAACTGTTAAGTTATTAGATTCCCCCTTCAATTACATCTCATTGATAAGTTTTAATCAACCAACCAACCAACCAACCATTCAACTGTTTCCGCAAATAACTAGTATGTCAGTTAGATTTTCAGTTTTAACTGTTAAATTATTACATCCCCTCCCCCTCAATTTCATCTCATTGATAAGTTTTCAACAACCAACCACCCAACTATTTATCAACCCTAACAACCAGGTATTTGTTTGCCCTAGTAACCAAAAAGCTGTTATTGACACATGAACAAAATTTTTAAGATGCAAGACTTGTCATTTTTGATCGAAAAAACAATGACATATGTAATAATTTTTCCTTCTTAAATGAAACCTTTGCATGTGTATTTTAAAACTTGGAAAATTCATTTAATACTTAAATTTAAAGTCAACGGACAAGGTCTTCATACTTCTTTTAGTATTTTACTAACATTTTACGAAATATCTTAAGAAATCAACAAATTATTTTAATAAAAATTCTCATTTGTAAGTGACGTTACTAACCTAACTTGAAAAAATTAACTTGTCAAAGCAGGTTTTGATTATTCCAACTTAGTAATAATCGTAAGTTTCATATGATAATCAACCTGTTTGGTTATTTCCCAGTATGGTTTTATAAAAAAAGTCTCACATGCAAATAACATAACTTAATTAACTTGAAAAAATAACTTGTCAAAGCAGGTTTTCAATGTTTCAGCTTAGTAATATTCCTAAGTTTTATATGATATTCAACCTATTTGGTTATGTCTCAGCATATCTTTATAAAATTTATCTAAAAAACCTTTAATATCAATGTTTAAAAATATGTGAATAATTCAGTTAGTCTTTTAAAGATGATTATTTTCTCTTCTTTTATTTAAAAAACATTTTTAAATAAAATT
The DNA here is from genome assembly GCA_964019185.1 of Maratus speculifer. Classification (NCBI taxonomy): domain Eukaryota; kingdom Metazoa; phylum Arthropoda; class Arachnida; order Araneae; family Salticidae; genus Maratus; species Maratus speculifer. The sequence continues at coordinate 70,099,521 of OZ025296.1, forward strand.
ATTACTGATGTCAGTTTATCCCAGTGTTATGAAATGTGCATGCAAAACTTTTCATTCTAATTTTCACATTTTATTATTTTAAATTATTGTTTTCAAGTTGTACTAAAATTTGGAAAAAAATATTTAATTTTCATGCATAATTAAATTGAAATACTTTAATAATAAAGACACATTTAACATTATATACTCACCTAATCCAACACTTTCACAAATACACGTCCGACTCACTCCAAGGTTTAGGAAGAAATGAGAGATTCAAAGTCCTTATCAGAAAATGTTATCAGATAATTTTATCTTAAGATAGGTGACGTCATAGAACATATGTCATCAACTGGTCACGTGATGTATATCACATGACCGGTGCTTTGTTAATTAATTAATTTAAATATATTAAATGTATTAAATTTATTAAGTATTAAAATAATTATCAATTAATTCATTAATTAAATTAATTAATTAACAAAGCACCGGTCATGTGATATACATCACGTGACCAGTTGATGACATATGTTCTATGACGTCACCTATCTTAAGGTAAAATTATCTGATAACATTTTCTGATAAGGACTTTGAATCTCTCATTTCTTCCTAAACCTTGGAGTGAGTCGGACGTGTATTTGTGAAAATGTTGGATTAGGTGAGTATATAATGTTAAATGTGTCTTTATTATTAAAGTATTTCAATTTAATTATGCATGAAAATTAAATATTTTTTTCCAAATTTTAGTACAACTTGAAAACAATAATTTAAAATAATAAAATGTGAAAATTAGAATGAAAAGTTTTGCATGCACATTTCATAACACTGGGATAAACTGACATCAGTAATAATTTTATTTAAAAATGTTTTTTAAATAAAAGAAGGGAAAATAATCATCTTTAAAAGACTAACTGAATTATTCACATATTTTTAAACATTGATATTAAAGGTTTTTTAGATAAATTTTATAAAGATATGCTGAGACATAACCAAATAGGTTGAATATCATATAAAACTTAGGAATATTACTAAGCTGAAACAATGAAAACCTGCTTTGACAAGTTATTTTTTCAAGTTAATTAAGTTATGTTATTTGCATGTGAGACTTTTTTTATAAAACCATACTGGGAAATAACCAAACAGGTTGATTATCATATGAAACTTATGATTATTATTAAGTTGGAATAATCAAAACCTGCTTTGACAAGCTAATTTTTTCAAGTTAGGTTAGTAACGTCACTTACAAATGAGAATTTTTATTGAAATAATTTGTTGATTTCTTAAGATATTTGGTAAAATGTTAGTAAAATACTAAAAGAAGTATGAAGACCTTGTCCGTTGACTTTAAATTTGGGTATTAAATGAATTTTCCAAGTTTTAAAATACACATGCAAAGGTTTCATTTAAGAAGGAAAAATTTTTACATATGTCATTGTTTTTTCGATCAAAAATGACAAGTCTTGCATCTTAAAAATTTTGTTCATGTGTCAATAACAGCTTTTTGGTTACTAGGGCAAACAAATACCTGGTTGTTAGGGTTGATAAATAGTTGGGTGGTTGGTTGTTGAAAACTTATCAATGAGATGAAATTGAGGGGGAGGGGATGTAATAATTTAACAGTTAAAACTGAAAATCTAACTGACATACTAGTTATTTGCGGAAACAGTTGAATGGTTGGTTGGTTGGTTGATTAAAACTTATCAATGAGATGTAATTGAAGGGGGAATCTAATAACTTAACAGTTAAAACAGAAAACTTAAGTCACATATAAATGATTATGGCTATTAAAATTTGTCGATTACTAAATATTAGTGAATCATTTTTAAATAATTTGTAAAGTTTTGTAAAATTATTTTAACAATTTGTTTAAACCTTTAACACGAACTTGTATTTTTGATATATTTAACTTTTTTTAAAAACTTTTTTAATGATACTAAAATTATTAATAAGTAATCACACTATGACTGATAAACTAAAATATAATACATTTCATAAGAAGTGAATATGTCTATTTAACTGATGAGGTGACTCATAAAATCTCAAAGTAATCCTAAACACATATGAATTCTTTTTCTTTTCTTCGTGATTTTTAACTAAGTCACAATAAAAATTATTTTTGCATGTGTGAAGTAATCATTTTCGACGATCTTTCTCACTTTTTAGTTACTAAATTACAGGCCTTAATGGCCCAATGGTTAGCGTCGCGTGTTAAAAATGAGAAGTATGATCAGATGTTTGTGGTTTCGAAACCTGCGAGAAAAATTACCAAGAAAATGTTGTTATGTTAATACATCTTACCTGCAAATAACGCTTATCATCGAAAGGGCATAAACTAATCTTATTCTGTGTTAACGTGTGCAGACGTTGTGCATCATAATTTTTCAAATTGTCGAAAAACTTCGGTTATAATATTGTGTTAATGAAAATTCAAATTATATACAACATAAACAGCTTCTCTATACTCTTCAGTGATGTGAACGTGATCACGTGTGCATTTCGAATAAAAAGAATGCTTTCAAATGTGACACAACTTTGTTTCTTGAAATGCCAATTCTTGCACGAGTATAAACTTTAAAGACCTCTATATTTAATAACTTCTGTCCTAATATATCCTTCTCTCACACCATTTGAGTTAAAAACCATTCAACACAAACTTTTCATCAATATACTAAGTAATGATTGTTCAGAATAAACACCTATTTGATAAATACTAGTATATATATAAAACATTGAAAATGAGAAGTTTGAATTGTATTGTGATTGATTCATTTGATGAAATCGTGTGGTGTGCATTATATATTTCTCGATAAAGTTATGAAGAGAAAGCTAAATATTCAACTGTGATAGTCTTTCATTGAAAAAATTTAGGAAGACATGCTTAAAAATCATTAAATTTGGTTACTAAGTACATTGTAAGATGTGAGTGTAAAGAGTGCATGTTCATTATTTGATATTTAATACTCAATTTTCTTTGTTGATTTGGAAACGCTTATAATCGTTTTGAAAACTTTAGTGTTATATTTTTACTAACATGCATGCGAATGTTCAAGGGAAGAATTTTTATGAATGATTAAGTATTCCTTTTTATTGTGTGATTCATATATTTATATTTATTCATCTCTTAATTATAAGTTTGTTGTTGTTGTTGTTTAACATTTTTAAATGGTGTTTTAATTTTTTACATAGTATAAATTTTATTTTCTTTAGTAATTTTAATAAAATTATGCATATTATGAATAAATGTTAGTACATCATATAAATAAGTTTAAAAATGCGAAAGTTAAATGATTGTTAAATGAATAATTTTAACGGTAATTAGTAAAGAAGGAACCAACACACAATGAAATATATCAATAAATTTGGGTACTTAAACTTGTTTTTATAACATATGAGAAGAAAAGATCATTCACAGTGATGACTCATCATGATTAAAGTTTGTAGTTATTCAAAATATTGCTTAATAATAATTTGGTGTTTCTTGAAAATTTTGAAAGGAATTCCCTTTTTATTTTATATATTTAGTTTAATTATGAAATTTTTAATTAAACACTAATTAATTAGAAAAAATCCTTTAAAAATGTTAATTACACATTCATTAAGAAAAATAATCTATTAAGTATTCGATAACATGTGTGTTTCTTGAAAATGATGAAAAGAATTTCAATTCTATTCTATTAATAAGATTTAAAAAAATTATATTCAGGATTTAATTAAATTCTTAATTATGACGTATCAAATAAATTAAGTCCCTTTTTAATTGCATATTATATTAATTATATTCCATATGAATAAAGTAAATTCATTAACATAAGTCTTAATTTCATATTTGAACGTGACATTTTAAGTTATCTCATGATTCAGAGTATTGGGAAATAACGTTAAAGATAAGGCGTGGGGTCAACAGTCTGATTCATTCATTCAGTATATTGTCACTGACTGGTTATGAAGTATGGTTTCTAACGTGTTCAACTGTTGATAGTAAAACGAATTTAAGTAAGTCAATTTACTTCTTATGTTTTATTCTTAACATTAATTGTAAATAAAATATCGCGATTTTGCTAGCAATAAATGATCCATCACATTATCCTTAAAAATCATTTTTATTATGAAATAGTCATTTCTTATTTATGTTGGAAAAATTAATATTCTATTGTACTTACCTAAAGTGTGTTAAAAAGAGTTGAAGAGTTATAATTTAACATTAAGATTAGTCTTTTAAAAGTGTAATATTTATATTTTAAAGAGATTCTTAAAATTCATTAAGATCAGTTGAAAATTACTGAATTATTATTATTATTATTATTATTATTTAATTTTTAATTGTTCTAACAGTGAAAAATTACCCATGTGAAAAGTTCTCTCTACATTAAAAATTGCTTACACTTACAGCTCATAATTATTTTATATGATAATGATATTAATTAAATTTAAAATTAAGCGAATAGTTATTCGGGTGGGATAATTTAAACTTTAGTATGTTTACTACAGATTACTTACTGAGGCAAGTTTTAATAATATTCTTATTAAATAAACTTACTAAAGAAAATTTTGACATATTATTGATATTATTATTATTGTAAATTCATTTGAAGTATTTCCGATTGCATGTTAATTTTTATATAAAACCTTGGAAGATTAATGTTGGACTGAATTCAAATATTAAGAGTAATTTTGGGGGAATTCGTCTTTTTCTGGGTTGAGTCTTATCAAGCAACTGGTGAATCATTGTTTGTTTATCTTTCTTTGCAAGGTCAATTATTAGAACAGCATTATAAAATTCATAAGAAAAATTAATCTTTGATGTTGATACTTCGAAAAATTTTTTACTTAAAATTTTTTATGTGATATTCCAAATCTTTAGAAGTTTTAATTAAATTTTGAACGAAAACTTTCTTCAACTGGAATTTTTGAGTAGGTCTTTCACATTATTTATTGTGAGATAAGAATAATCTTTTAATTTGGCGATTTTTTTAATGTTTTTATTCTAATTGCATGAGATTTCATTTTGAGTTGGCGATTTTAATCTTTCGTTTTTTTTATTTTGTGAAATATTTAATGTTAAATTGTCGATTTTAAACATTTATTTTCTCATTGCTTGAAGTATTTTGATCTTACTTGGTGATTTTAATCAATCATTTTCTTACTATTTGAAATATTTTGTATTAATTTGCTGATTTTATGTTGATACTCCAAACAGTTAGGCCGACGCGCGCGAACACATCTCATTACAAATATTAGTTTAAAAGAGTACCCAAAGTGGGGGTCTTTCTGAAATATTCTAACCACATTGACGCAAGGTTTCCCAAGGTCAAAGGAAAATGGCATACTCCAAACAGTTCGGTCGACGAGCGCGATTAAATGTTAGTACGTAAAATTCCGTTTTGAAACATTTTTTCATTTAAATTTTAAAGTTATTTTTTAATTATTTTAAAAACTCAATTGCATATTATGTTTCACTAAAAATATCGCTCGGAATAATGTATGTGAATGTGTGCAATACGGGAATCATGTGATCTGCCTCCCCGTGGCGATTCCTGGGTAAAAGTTTTGACCCTAGGTCACTTTCAGCTTAAGATCACACCTATCGATAAAAAAAATTACACACACATACATTCAACATGCATATACATACAACACACACATACATACAACATACACATACATACGACACACACACACATACATACATACAACACACGCATATACATGTAACATACACATACATACATACAACACAAGTAAATACATACACACACATGCATGCATACAACACACATACATACATACAGTACATACACACACACACACACACACACACATACACACAACACACACAAAATAATAATAATAATCAATTCAATTAAATTTTCACCAATGTTCGAAGGAAACCACATATTCCAAACCATTAGGGCGACGAGTGCGATTCAATGCTAGCACGTAAAATCCCATTTTGAAACATATTTTTTCATTTAAATTTTAAAGTTATTTTTTATTATTTTAAAATATCAAGTGTATAACATAGTTGATTAAAAATACCACTCGAAATAATTTTAAAGTTCCTTCATTAAATAAATATTCAAAATTGTTATTCCCAAATTCTCATTACCAGCATGTGTTATTTATGATAGTGGATAGATATAAAAGTGGTGGAAGTCATTCTAAGAAATTCTAAACCAATATTCACACATGATTAAAAGAAAATTATTTAAAACGAACAAACATTTCACATCAAATAATAAAAAATAGTCTAAAAATGAACATACCTCATCTAAAGAATTTGAAGACCTTTGATTATTTGATGAGGAATCCATAACTTGATCCCCATACTAGAGTATGGTTTAAAAATTCTAACTCCCTAAAATTCCCGCTTAAAATTAAAAAAAAAATCCTTTTAACCCCTTCTCTTATAAGACAACCTTAAGGATTGAGGAGGAGGAGGTGTGAGGAGGAGGGCTGTGGAGGAGGAGGCTTGAGGAGGAGGCTTCCAAAGCTTCTTTGACGGTAATATTTAGACATCGGAAATCATATCTATACTTTCAATAAATGCATGATAAAAGTACATGCTACTACTAAAAGACACTACTTTTAAATATTAGTTGTAATTTTCTGCTTCAATTATCCATTTTTGCATCAAGAATATAAAATCTTGATTAAAATTTTTCATTATTCCCCCTTCCGATTCTTCCTATTAGAGGAATTAGGAGTGAGGCAGATATATTTTCTCATTAATTCCGAAAACGTGCATCTCTATTTTGCCATTTAAGCGTAAAAACTCATTACTGGTCAAATTGACCCGCTTCGCGGTTCTAGGTATATGTGGTTATAACTGAAAAAATATTTATGTTATTCGCTATTAAATGCGAAAATTTGTTGTTTACAGTGGAGCATCGTTTATACGACGCCGAAGGGACTACGGAAAAACGTCGTATAAACGATAACGACGTATAACCGATTTTCCCTTCCAAGACTAGAATTAATTTTGTTTTCACTTAATTTTAATGTTTAACGTGCTGATTTCCATGAATTTGTAAATTAAACAAACCAAAATAAACAAATCACAAAAAACGAGGGGGGGAGGGGAGTAGTAAGTAATTTAAATATGCTTACCTTTTATGTTTCACTTATGTTTGTTTCACCAAAAGGTTCCTCATTTGCAGTGCATCATTTCCTTTCCATTTGAAGTCAATGATCAAAAATCCCGCGTGGCCAACTAAAAGTCGACAATACTGATAACAGTTAAAAGGATAGTCTATTTGCAACTTAAAACAGGTCGGGAAAGCTGATCATCCCCGAAAAAAAGAATTACCCCTCCCAGTGTAATCTATTACACGTAAGCTGATTTTTCAGACTAATCGAACACCATCCCACATTTTTATAATGTGGAGTGCATTTAAACACGGCCTTTGGTGTCTTTCATAGCTCCCAACTTCCGCTCATTCTTAAAATACACAAGAAAAATGAACAAAAATAAACCTATACAAAATCGCAAAATCGACGTATAAACGATTTTGGGCGTCGTATAAAAGATATATTTTTACATTAAAAGGAATAGGAATGAATTAGGACCACATTAAAGCGTCGTATAAATGTAAACGTCGTATAAGTGATCGTCGTATAAACGATGCTTTACTGTACTTTAAAATATTAAATGTTAGAAAGGGAAAATTTATTTCAATAAATACTTTTCGCGCGATGAGAAATTAAACATCCATTTGGGTCAAATTGAGTGTTCTAGTGTTAACGCATACTAAAGCGAAATATTGCTCAACTCCTTGAGAATGGGTTTGAAAAGAAAACAAAACAGCGTATGTAATGGCCAGCATGCATTACCTATTTAAATCCAATTGATCATATCTGGAACATATTCAAACAACGCATCGCATTCTTTTGTTGGCGTTTTCGCGATTTTTATGTACCACTTATAAAAAGAGCCTAAATTCTTTTCGAGAACCTCATCGCATCAATATAAATCAGATGTAGATAGTATACTGTTATATATATTAACTATTCTGTATTAACTATTTAAGGGGTTCATACACCATATAAAAAATCTTTTCAACCATCATGATTTGTGCCATTTTTGCATACTAAAATTGGTGTAGAGTGTCTGTTTATCTTTTTGGCGTAATTTCAAAGAATTCAAATTCCGATACAAGATATTTTAGTGTTTTATTTTGTGCATTACCTTTAAAATATTGCGTACGTTCAATTTTATAACCACGCATGGCTGTTTTGCATAGTTTGCTTCCATCTTTTTTAACCGTGTATACGAATTTATACAGAATATTTTGTAATTCTATAGTTCAATTTGGTCATTTTCGTCAATTGAACTTGTGGCAGTATATGGTCAATTAAAGGTAGCATCGTATTTTTTTTTCAAATTTTACTTTTTGCAAGTTATTATTAAATCTATGTTCTCAGCAATATCGCTCAGATTAATCCCTCAGAGGGAAGTCCTAGTTTTAATATTATTACTTTTATTCTATCTTTACAAGAAATAAGTACTGAATTCGGGAAAATTTTGTGGGTGCTAAATTTCAAGAACTAATGCACGGAATTTCGCAAAACTTTAGATTCAGTTAGATTTTGATATAAACTGGAACTGGTTAGATTTTGGTGTATATTGCTCGACAGGCTGTGCTAGTGCTGCTATGTTGCCTTATTCACGATTTCCACAATAGCTTTATTTCAAAAATTAATGCACAGATTTTAATATAACTTTAGATTCTGATAGTCCTTGACATAGTTTAGTGATGATTCCTTTTTGGTACAAATCTTTCAAGAGGTGGCGCTGCTAGACTGCATTATTCATGATTATTACAATAGCTCTATCTCAAGAATTAATACAAAAACTCTCATCAAATTTCAGATACAAGTAGTCCCTGATATCAATTAAAACTGTTTAGTTTCTGGTGTAAATTTCCCTACAGGAAACAGTACTATAATATCGCATTAGCTGTATCTCAAGAACCAATGCATGGATTTTCACCAAACTTCTATTTCAGTTAGTACCTGATGAAAATTGATCCGGATGAGTTTTTAGTGTAGATTACCCAACAAGTAGCATTGATATCCAGAATTTTTCAAGATATCCGCAATAGCTCTCAGAAACTAATGAACGGATTTTCATCAAATTTCAAATTCAGTTAGAAGTCAACATAAGTTGTTGCTGACTCGATTTTGGAGTAAATCACCTAACTGGCGGTGCTTATATGATACACTTTTCTTGAAATATTAACGTCTGTGAGACAGAAGAAAATTTTGGAATTGCCACATCTGACTAATATTTTTCATGGATGTAGTTTAGGAATTTCTTTTCATATGCGACATTTTTTTTGTTTGTAAATTTCAAGAATTTAAATTTGATATTTTGTTCTTATGGATCCAATATTATCTAATAAAATTATTTCACAATCTATGCCCTTTGTGAGGATTTCCGAAGGTATGAAATTCCGTGCATTAGTTCTTTGCGGAAATCGCAGAAAATGCAAATAACAGCGCCATTTGTTAGGCGATTTACACCTAAATATATTTACACCAAGAAGCAATAATATTTATCAGCACATATTTGGATCTTAATTCTGATAAAAATTCGTGCATTTAGTTTTTGAGATATAACTATTGTAGGAACTGGAAAAAAATTCAGCATATAGCAGAGCCACCTATTGAGCAATTTGTACCAAAAACTAATCAGCATCAATAAAAACAAAATTTATTCAGCTTTGACCCAATGATAGAGTTTTTTCACTGTGAAATCTAAACACGACATAATTTTCACCATATCAAAACTTACAAATACACATTTCGTATCTGTATTCACTGTTTCAAATTGGTATTTTAATTTGATCATTTTGATCCAAAATTTGAAGTCTCCGTGCTATTAGCTGAAACAGATATTAAGCTATTGATATTCTCTTAAATGTAAATCAAATTTTGAAAACGAAATCAAAATTGACCAGGCACGTATTTAAATTTAATTTTTTTCCCTTTTAATGAGAAAATGGTAACATAAAGATACAGTAATCAATTTTTTCCATTTTTTCCTTTGCTTTTAATAGAAATGGAGTACTCCTATTGCCACAATTAGAAAGCTGTTATTAAAAACTACAAAAAAAATTAATATTTTAATAATGGATTAAGATACAGTTTTCAAATAAATTGCATTTAAAAAAGCATCCCCCCCCCCCTATACGATGGTGTTAAAAATGAAATTGTGCGATGTTTAGAAGTTAAAAAATTTGCAGTAGCAAAAATTGCAACACCGAAATTTCATTTAAAATTTGAAAGTGTTGCCATTCACAAAATGACGCATGCGTTACGCACAGATATGTTTGACCTAATATAGATAGATAGTTAGATAGTCTGGCGATAGATTTTTGGTCGACGGGATAACCAAATAGTATCGATAAAGAGACAATAATAAATTATCGTAAATATTAGCTTGACATTAAACACGTTACATGTGGGAACAGATGTCATATACGCACCACAGTGACGCGATTGCAACAAAATGGTGATTTTTATGCCTCACATGGAAACCCTCTATTAATGTTTATTTATTATTAAACTGTATATATACTTTTTTTTTTTTAATTATATGAATTCTTTTATTCTATAATTATTGACTAAACTTTTTTATTCATTATTATTTCTTTTTTAAAATAACAGAATATAATTAAAAATTATATAAGTAACTGGTATTTGAGAATGAAGTTTTCACCAAATTGATGGCCGAAAATTATCGCGCTAATATGGTGCGTATATGACACGTGTTCACAATTGAGGAAAAGTTCTATATCCTGTTCTGGTTGGCACGAATGGCGAAAAAATTGAAAATGGCAACAAAAAGCCATTTTAGCATCTTATCAGATTTCTCAAAATGGCAGAAAAACATGATTTTTCAATAATATATTAACATTATATTTATTTAATAAATGTTATGTATGCTACATGTAAAAAAATACGATGTTTATATAAATATTTTATATATATGCATTTTAAAATTTTTTATATATACAGCGGAACCTGCTAAAGTGACCACCTTGGTAAAGTAGCCACCTGGCTAAAGTAACCGCTTTTGGAAAATTTTACTTGCGTTCATGTGGGCAAAATAATATGAGAATTGTCCCATAATGTGACCACCCTAATGTGTCTACCTGTGTAAAGTGACCAATTATCCTGTTTTTGCAAATGTTATTTGAGCAGTAAAATGTGACCCTCCATTTTTCTACATGCTGAAAATTTTAAAACTAAAAGTCTAAAGTGGTCATATTCTGAAATTTTATTTTGATCCATTAAAAAAGTATAGGAATTTATCTTTTATAATTCTATTTGCGTAATGTTTAAGTACAGGTTCCACTGTACTTGTAATTATACATAGAGATAGACATATATAAAAACATAATATATACACTTATAAATATATATATATACTAGTATTAAAAAATGCTCTGACGAGCACCAAAAAAGGTTAATATGTTTTAAAGTATGAAAAAGTGTTTGACAAGAGCTTCTAATTGAGAATGAGAAAGGACAAGGCTGCAATTCACTGTCAATGCCAAATTTGAAAAAATCATATTTGCGCTTTTTCCATATAAAAAAAAATTGCGTAAAACTTTCTATCTTTACTTTTTAGTAAAACTTTCAATCGTGCTTTACATGTTAACTGCATTGTTGACTCTGCACTGCAACTGCACTACTAATCAGTTTTCTATGCTGTTTTACACTGCGACAGTTTATGGTGGGACTGCGTGAATGTGATACGCTGCAGGCAGTGTTGAATGCAGGAGGTGGGCCGGGGGGACATTCGCTACCGAAGGTATCAAATGCTTCCCTCCCACAAAATTTAGATTTTGTGTTTTTAATGGTAAAAATGTATAATCCCCTTAGAACTCTATTGTGTCCTCCCCCCCCCCCCCCCCACGAAACCACAGAAGACTCTCCCGGAGAAAATGTCTGAATTCAACACTGGCTGCGGGAACTATGGTTTTTGGCCCTATTTTGCTTTACATTCATGTTTAATCACGTGGTGTCTTTTTTAATTATGCGTTTACACTACACAATTATATCGTAACAGTGACTGATTTATTTTATATGGAAAAAGCGCAAATATGGTTTTTCAAATTTGGCATTGACAGTGAATTGCAGCCAAGAAGGGACCCCTTGTCCTTTCTCATTCTCAATTAGAAGCTCTTGTCAAACACTTTTTCATACTTTAAAACATATTAAACTTTTTTAGTGCTCGTCAGAGCATTTTTTAATACTAGTCATTTAAATTTTTTTATAATTATAAATTGAATGTAAGAAAACCTCAGTTTCTTTTAAATATTCCCAGTACTTTTTCTTATTTCGCTCAATATTGAACTATTTAATCAATGGACAAAAAACGTGAAAAAACGAAATTAATTTTAATTTGTTCGTACAGAAATCGACAGATTCAATTAATTTTAGATAATACATATTTTGTAGAAAAATAATGCGAATAGAAATTTTTATTCTTTTTGCATAGGATTCGTAGCATTCTTATCTATACTTGTTTTAAAAATCAGATGTTATAAATATGAAATATTTCCGCCATTAGCGCGATTTTTGTGATCATGGCACCCAAAGGTCGCTAAACATAATTTTGTAGTCAATGCACATAAAAACGAATTTTCCCATTTAAATTTAAAAAAAAAATTAAGTGAAATATTTTTATTTCTCCTTCCTGATATCTAATTGGAATAGCTTATTCCAATTATTGAATAATATTCTAGGGCATTTTCAGGAAAATTATTGGCTAAATTATCTTCCTTGGAGAAAGTCGCTCGAAATACAGCCTTAATAGATTTGCAACCAACTGAAAAATCATTTCTAGTATTATTTGTAAAATTGACATTGAAATCACCAGCTGTAATTAAATTTTTATATAATATACAGTCGAACCTCAGTTCACGATCATAATCCATTCTTGTATCTGACTTTCTGTATGTGATATAAATTTTTTGGGCGCTCTATCCAAGAACTAATGCATGGGATTAAAAAAAATTATATTCAGGTAATCCCTGATATAATTTGATGTTGTTTGCTGTTTACATTTTGATTTAAATCGTTCAACAGATGGCTTAACCTTGTTGCATTTTTCCTTATTTTCGCAATAGTTCTATCTCGAGAATTAACGCACGGATTTTCATCAAACTTCAAATTCAGTTAATCTTTATATGAATTGGCTTTGTTTACGTTTTGGTTTCAATAAACAAACACATGGCGCTGCTATGCTGAATTGTTCCTATTACCACAATATCTCTATCGCAGGAATTAATGCACAAATTTTCATCAAACTTGAGATTTAGGCACACTTTGATTTATATTATTGTTCATTGCGTGTTGTGGGTAAATCTCCCAACAAGTGTCGCATGTATGCTGTATTTTTCCCGATATCCGCAACAGTCCTATTTCAAATTTCAAAAACTAATGTTCGGAATTTCATCCTTTAGAATCCTCACGGTGAGCATATGACTGCCATTTAATTTTGGCACTGTAATAATGAATTTTGACTCATTAAATGCATGAGATAGAAAATAGTTTTGGGGTTGCCACATCCGACTAGTTCTTTATAATCGGAGTAATCGACGGTTCATCTACACCGTATTGTTTAGCTATTTTGATTACACTATCATCGTTCTTAAGTTTTGTCACTACTTCTTTTCATAATTGATCAGTAATTCGCTTAAGCTTCTTACTACTGCTATCACTAAACGCTTTTTCATTCTTAGAAGTCATAATAAAGACTAAAAATTTCGCAAAACTGATTAAAATTAAAACAATAAGTTAAATTTTTTACTGTACTGAAGGTTACAAAGCACTCTGATACATGCACTTTACTCCAAACTTGACTAATAACAAGAGTTATGTGAGGGTTGCCAGCTGAACTATTCGACAGCTTTGGTCGCGAATCGAGTTATCCTACGCCGAAAGAGTAAAATTTTGATCACTGAAGTTGTTCATAAACCGAACTTGTCGGTTTATGAGGCGGCCGTAAACAAAGGTTCCACTGTTTTTTGACCGATACGTTTGCAATGGCATTATTAATATATTCAGTGGCGATGATCATTATGCAACTTGGCGATTTAGCTGATTAAATTTGCAATTTTAAAATAGCTTTGAAATTGAGAATTTCTATTAGAAAAATTAGGATAATTACTATAATTTTTATGCACAGTTTTAAGTAAACTCTGATTTTTTTTCATAATTTTAAATTTAGTACATTTGGAAATGGAAGGGAGAGGGAAAGTATATCTTTGCAATGCTTTTTCGACAATATCTGAAGCAAAAATACTTTTAAATACCAATAATTGCTGATCGTAAATGTTACATTCACTTCACACCATCACAAAAGTTTTTTGCATCACCATGTGTTTTTTCATTTGATGCTTTCTTGGCACAGATGCCATATATGCACGACATTGTGCGATATTCTTCTGACTCCAATTTCACAAAAGTTTAGTTTTCAAACTTCAATTACATGCATATATATTAAGGTACTACTTAGTTATCCCGTCGACCAATTTCGCCAAACTATACAAATTGCCAAACTCATAGTGAAATAGCTAAATTATACATATAGACATAATTTTCATTTTAAATAACACAAAAAAATAATTTGTAGAATCTTAATAAAAAATACAAATAAAAAGTCGAAATAAAAATCCCTTAATGGCGTTTTAAACACGTGCATCGTATTTAATGTCATTGGATGCGACATTCACGATCATCCATTATTGGCATATAATATTATAGTTTGGCGATGGTTTTTTGGTCGACGGGATAACCAAGTAGTACCTCTATTAACTATTTTCTGTTACTTTGAAAAGAAAATAATAATGACTAAAAACCGGTGATAATTGATTACCCTTCGACCAAAAAATTATCGCCAAATTATAAAATTAAATGCCAATAACGGATTATCATAAATGTTACATTCAGTTTACATTAAATTGGTTACCCATGTTTGTTATGACATAATGTGATTTTGAATTGAACTTTTTATTTGTACTTTTATTGGTGTTTTACTAATTTATTTCTTCTTTCGTTATTTAAAATAAAAATTATGCCAATATGAATTACATGGTGAATAAATTGATGATTTGTACAATTTGGCGAAATTGGTCGACGGGATAATCAAGTAGTATTGAAAAGTTTAATTAATAACAACAGAACGAAATGATTCATAAAATTTAACAAAATTAAATAAAGGTAAATAAATATATATTTATAATAAACATTAGCCCGGTTATCATACCAGACAAAATAACAAAATTTTCGTGCCAATTAGGTACTCTAATGCGTATTTGACATCACATCCCTATTTAAAATCAATTGAATGCTATTTAAGATATGGGCAGAATGTGAAGTTCTTGTTTTACTCTATATCTTTTCCTTATGTAAATTAGGACGTTATATGATCATAATTAAAAAATTTTACATTTAGTTCCTGAAAAGAAATTTTGGCTTTCCCAGATACTTTTTTTCGATGTACTTGTTTTTTTCCCATTTTTGTTCTACTACTAAAATTCAAAATGTTAGGACACTCGAGAAAATCATCCCATGGTCATATAAAATGCATGTTATTTGAAAAATTAACCATGGATTAAAAAATAAATAAAATAACTGCGTTCACAACTTCATTATTTAAAGAACTGAAACTAAAAGCTTCGCAATAAAAACAAATAACCACGTTTTTCACGTGATTTGTTTAATTTGAATGAATTATGATACATACATGACAATTTTTATATTAAATTTGGTGGCAATGAATAAAAAAAACTACAATCGCAACAGCAAAAGACAATATTCAACTGGAGGTTTAAGACATAAATTCGATTTTCTCAAAAACCATCAAACATACAAAGATGAAAAAAAAAAAAACTGTTCTAAGTTTTATTAAGACGATAAAAATAAACCAAAAACGAAGTTATTCCATCCATAGTAACGTTAGCTATTGCTTGTTGAATTTTTCGTCTTCATTTTTTCGTTAAAAGTTAAATAAAAAACTACAGTAAACTGAGATATTTTTCTTAATGCTATAATTTTATTCGTCTCGTCGAGTTCTATCTTTTGAAAACAAAATCACTGTTGTACGTCAACTGGTTCGCCAGAAATTTCAAAAAGACGTTCGCATTTTCTATTTCTTAAACATATTATACCAAACGCTACCGCGTTTGCTATGATATATATATATATATTTATTTATATTTGTAATTATTAAAGCATAGCACAGCAGTGCTATGCTTTATTTATTTACAGTGCGACTCCTTAATGTTATTTTAATACAGAATTTAACATTGAACGAGTTATTTACTAGACATTTTCCCACATTTTGTACGTGCTGCCACAAACTTTCTTCGAAGCACTTAACTGAGTAAAACAAAATTTCCTCCAATTTGAAAAAAGTTGGAAATTGCACGTAAAGCGTAGCAAATGAGGTGCGTTCGTTGATAACGAAGTTTTAAAATATTCAGATCTTGCTGATATAGTAGAGCGTACTTTGGATACAGTATAGTGGTCGAAATCTTTGTGTTCCTGTAAATATGCAGGGAGTAATTTTTATTATACTTCATTAACGTATATCTTATTCATAAAATGTGAAGTAGTTTAATATAATTAAAACACTCCCCAAACAATGTTTCTCCGTATAACATTATTTAGTGGAATACATTTGCGTGGCCCTGTAATTTAATAATAAATATTCTTTGCATCACAGATTATACAAAATGCATTTTTAGTACATATTTCATAGATTCATGTCAATTCTGTTATATTCAAATGAGTGTAACACCATTAAAATGCATTTGAAACTTTTTTCCCCATTGACCGTAAGGTAACGGAATACTTTTGATTGTCCCTGTAATTGATCAATGCATCCGATTTTCATAACATCTGAAATGACTCGACAAAATTATGTAATAAATATACGTTTTAAATTTCAAACGATTAAAATGCATTTGAAACTTTTTTCCCCATTGACCGTAATGTAACGGAATCCTTTTGATTGTCCCTGTAATTGATATATCCATTCTATTTTCATAAAATTTGAAATGACTCGACAAAATTATGTAATAATTATGTATTTTAAATTTCAAACGATTCGGTTGGGTAGTTTTTGCGTTGTTATATGCGGACAGACAGACAGACGGACTGAGCGACAACAATAGGTGCTACGTATTCACATAATTACGAATGCACCTAAAAAGCTAGAGATTAATGGACATATTTCCTGCAGCATTTAAGTATTTTTATCTGATTTAAAAGTAAAAATAAAAATGATTTTTTAGCCTCCGATGCTATTTCTTTCAGACAAGTTTAAAAGTGTCGTGTCAAGAATCGTGGCCCACCTTTTCATAATCTGGCCGTTAAAATGAGACATTCATACAATCTATATATTTAAAAGACCTGGCTGTTTTTTTTTTTTTTAGTCATCAGCCCTGAATTTTCTACTCAACCGATTTTGATAATTATTTTTTTAAATGAAAGCTATTTTTTTTTGTAGTTGTGCCCATTTTAGCTATTTTTTAATTTATTTCCATTTTTATATTTTATTTTTAATTTTAAATGCTTTTTACGATATTTCTTCAAAATGGTGACAACTCAGTTTAGCTTTTCTCTCGATAATAAAAATTTATTTTCCATTATCACTTTCCACCAGTCAGAAGCTTTATTTCATCAGTGAACATGTCCTCGCAATTAAAAAAAAAAGTTGATTGTTTTCGTAAAATTTAACCACAATAAAATTATGGCGTATAACTATGCACCAATTGAGGTAAAAAATATATTTACTGAAAAATAATATTAATAATGTAAATGAAATAATGGAAAATAATTTATGATAAAAATTAATGTCTAAAGCAAAATAAGAAAAATTTCAAATGAAGAAAATG
Organism: Maratus speculifer; assembly: GCA_964019185.1. Taxonomy (NCBI): domain Eukaryota; kingdom Metazoa; phylum Arthropoda; class Arachnida; order Araneae; family Salticidae; genus Maratus; species Maratus speculifer. Next base: position 70,117,415 of record OZ025296.1, read on the forward strand.
ATGTCATTCAGCAACCAGATAAATGGGAATTACAATATTATAACGGATGCCTTTTTCATATTACTAATAACAGTAACTTTTAAAAAACATTTGAAGAGAAAATGACGTCACTATTTAAAACATCGCATTTCTACTCATAACGATATTACATTTCAATATTTCTTTTCATTATGGACACTGACAAGGAAGGTCTCCATACGGGCATACTCAGAAAAATCTGAAAAAATTACAGAATGTTCTTCTCATATAGTTATATATGTTTATAAAAAACATTTCGGCGGAACTTCCTTATAAAGTCCGTAAAAAAAATAATAAAAATTTCGTTTATTTGGCGATTTATCTCCGGTTGGCGAAAAAACGAAATTTTGAAAAATACGCTTTTACGCTTCGAATACTTTTTTTAAAAAAAAAAACTTTCTATGTTCAATTTATTTAAATAAGTTTAGTTTAAGTAATTTTAGTTTTGCATTTTTACTTTACTTTAAGTGTAATTTTGTCATATACGTTTATATGTACTTATAACAAAATGAAATTAATATATTTTATCATTTAAAACACAATTTAAATTGATTAAAATTATTCCAAATTGAAAAATACACTGTTAAAAATTTGCTGCATTTTGTTGCAACGCACTCCCTTGCTTGTATAGAAAACGGTTACTTGGCCGTGAAATGGAGCTTTCTCATTGGTTGGAATAGAGATATTATATACAAGCGGTGGAGTGCGTTGCAACAAAATGCAGCAGATTTTTAACAGTGTATGACATGGTCAATTCACGGTGCTATGGAGCATTCTCATTGATCAGAAGAGAGATATTCTATAAAAGTAGTGGAGTACGTTGTAGTAAATGCTGCAGATTTTTAACAGTGAAGTCAATTAAAATCAATTTTCAGATTCGTTAAAATCGTCTGCTTTTGGTGAGGACATGCAGTGCTCGCCAAATCCCGCGTCGCTTTCAGCTTTTCACGCCAATTATTCCAAACTATTTTATTTTTTTACATATCTAATAATATGCCCCCAATGGAGACCTTCCTTGTGAGATTGACATTTTACTTTCAAATGACTTCAGTTAGTGAAAATAATGTCATGGTAAAAATGAAATTAGTTTTTTTTTTTTTTTGTTTTTTTTACTTTTTTTTTTTAATAAAACTATTTTTCTGTGAGTGCATATAACATAAAATTTCTGGATTTCGCCGGCACTCAGATTAAATTTTTAATTGAAGATGTGCGAATATTTGCATGCAAAATTGTAACTGGCAAACTTGACATTAAGTTTGGAAATATATTTATTATATATTGATTCAAAAATGTAATTACTTTTGCTTTTTTAAAAACCAAATCGACCGGCTCTTTTAAACATTTCATTCGTCGAATTCGACGGGATTTCACTCGTTCTATTGTTAAAATGTATTTCCTTTTTCTCAGAGTCTATAAAAAAGCGTTTAAACTAAAGAAAAAATACGTTTTTGATGAATCTAGTCGATGAAGAAGTAGCACGTCAAATTGTATCTCTTTATTATTCCGCAATTTTAATGTCTCAGAGAGAAACTGCTAATCAATTGGATATTTCACGCCGTTCTGTTTGCTATTATATTGATAAACACAAGAAAAATGAAGTTAGTTCATTGCATTCTATACGGGGTCGCTCTTCTAAAAGACCTCTATCGATTTTCTTTTCTAATCGGAGGCGAAACTGAATTCTGCAATGACAAAATGTACAATCAACTTTTTTTTTTTTTTTTTTTTTTTTTTTTTGTAAGAATTAACAAGTTGGAAATTGCACGTGAAGCATAGCAAATGAGGTGCGTTCGTACTATAAGTTTTAAAATATTCAGATCTTGCTGATATAGTAGAGCGTACTTTGGATACAGTATAGTGGTCGAAATCTTTGTGTTCCTGTAAATATGCAGGGAGTAATTTTTATTATACCGGGTGATCCAAAAGTCAGGACGAATTTTAAAAATGAATAATTCGAAAACGAATCAAGGTACAAAGATACGGTTTGCACCAAAATGATAGAAAAGAAACCGGGTTTTCTGTGGCAACGAGAAAAATATAGCTCTGTTGGCGACCAACATCATCACTAGCGGCACTGAAAGATGCCATCCGCCAAAATGTGTCTGCCATAACGCAAGAAATGCTACTAAATGCTGTGAATTGTGTGGTGCCTAGTTTCACAGCTGCCCTTGTGAATGATGGTCACCAACAATATTATACTTCATTAACGTATATCTTATTCATAAAATGTGAAGTAGGTTAGTATAATTAAAACACGCCCCAAACAATGTTTCCCCGTATAACATTATTTAGTGGAATACATTTGTGTGGCTCTGTAATTTAATAATAAATATTCTCTGCATCCCAGATTGTACAGAATGTATATTTTAGTACATACATCATAGATTCATGCCAATTATATTATGTTCAAATGAGTGTAACACCATTAAAATGCATTTGAAACATTTTTTCCCATTGATCGTAATGTAACAGAATACTTTTGATTGTCCTTGTAATTGACCTATGCATCCGATTTTCATAACATTTGAAATGACTCGACAAAATTATGTAATAAATATACGATTTAAATTTCAAACGATTAAAATGCATTTGAAACTTTTTTCCCCATTGACGTAATGTAACGGAATTCTTTTGAGTGTCCCTGTAATTGATCTATCCATCCGATTTTCATAAAATTTGAAATGACTCGACAAAATTATGTAATAATTATATATTTTAAATTTCAAACGATTCGGTTGGATAGTTTTTGCGTTGTTATATGCGGACGGACAGACGGACAGACGGACGGACTGAGCGACAACAATAGGTGCTACGTATTTACATAGTTACGAACGCACCTAAAAACGGCATATTTTAGACGCCATATTGGAAATGAAACGGAGATTTTGAAACATTCGGTACCGAGATAAGAATCATTTACAGAAAGTAATTAATATGAAGCATGATTTTTATAATAAAAAGACATTTTTAAACATTGATTAATGGATCAAGAAGATTTTTAGTTGAAGAAATTTAAAAAATAAGTAAATTAAACTTTTTTATATTTATTGTTTCTTCAAAATAATAGAAAATATATATGTAACTATTATTTGAAAGCGAGGTTTCTGACATATTGACATCAGAATAAAATCGCGTCAGATCCAGTGCGTATATGGTATATGTGTCGGGATTTGGTACCTATGCCACTTTTTAAAGTTTCTTATATGTCCGAAGAAAATTAAAACAAGATGAATGTAGATTCTACCATTGCAGAATTCAGTTTCGCCTCCGACTAGAAAAAAGAAAATCGACAGAAGTTTTTTAGAAGGGCGACCCCGTTTAGATTGCAATGAACTAACTTCATTTTTCTTGTGTTTATCAATATAATAGCAAACAGAACGGCGTGAAATACCCAATTGAATAGCAATTTCTCTCTGAGACATTTGAATTGCGGAATAATAAAGAGATACAATTTGACGTGCTACTTCTTCATTGAATAGATTCATCAAAAACGGATTTTTTCTTTAGTTTAAACGCTTTTTTATAGATTCTGAGAAAAAGGAAATGCAATTTAACAATAAAACGAGTGGAGTCCCATCGAATTCGACGAATGAAATGTTTAAAAGACCCGATCGATTTGGTTTAAAAAATAGGCAAAAGTAATTACATTATTGAATCAATATATAATAAATATATTTACAAAGTAAATGTCAAATTTGCCAGTTACAATTTTGCATGCAAATATTCGCACAAGTACAGTTAAAATTGTAATATGAGTGCCGGCGAAATCCAGAAATTTTATTTTATATGCACTCACAGAAAAATAGCTTTATTAAAAAAAAGTAATACCGGGTACTACTAGGTTATCCCATCGGCCAAAAAATTATCGCCAAACTATAAGATTAAATGCCAATAATGGATGATCGTGAATGTCACATTCAATGACATTAAATACAATTCATGTGTTTAAAATGTCATTAAGTGATTTTTATTTCGACTTTTTATTAATATTTTATTAATATTCTACTGATTATTTATTTTTTCGTTATTTAAAATAAAAATTATGTCAATATGTATAATTTGGCTATTAATTTGGCGAAATTGGTCGACGGGATAACAGAGTAGTACCTAATATCGTTATGAGTAAAAATACGATGTTTTAAATAGTGACGTCATTTTCTCTTCAAATGTTCTTTAAAAGTTACTGTTTATGAAAAAGGCATCCATAATAATATTGTAATTCCCATTTATCTGGTTGCTGAATGACATAATTTTCCTCATTTGAAATTTCTCTTATTTTGATTTAGACATTAATTTTTATCATATATTATTTTCTGTCATTTTATTTACATTATTAATATTATTTCTCAGTAAATATAATTTTTTAACTCAATTAGTGTATAATTATACGCAATCATTTTAGAAAATAAATTTTTATTATCGAGAGAAAAGCTAAACTGTGTTGCCACCATTTTGAAGAAATGTCATGAAAAAGCTTTTAAAATTAAAAATAAAATATAAAAATGGAAATAAATTAAAAAATAATTAAAATGGGCACAACTACAAATAAATAGCTTTCATTTAAAAAAATAATTATCAAAATCGGTTGACTAGAAAATTCAGGACTGATGACACGACATTTTTAGCTTGTCTGAAAGAAATAGCCTCGGAGGCTAATAATAAATTAAGGTAAATAAAAGTCTTTAAAAATAATAGTATTAAAGAATAATAGTAAAAAATAATAGTACATCATCCTTGGTATGTAATGAAACTAGTAAATCTGCAGAACTAGGCCTTCAAACTCAAGTCCTGGCATTTATTAAGGTTAAACCGCAGAATTAACGACTACATGTAGTAAGACTTTTCGGCACTGCAATAAATTAGCCAATTCTATCAACTTAAACATTCAAATCGAATGTAAACAAATATAAACAATTATGTTTACAAATATTTTTTTTAATTTCCGATTTGGTGATTTTTTTTAAATCGCCCCTAAACTTGTAATATTACAAACAATTAATCATTGAATAAAACTGCAACTTCCCTCAGAGGGATTGGTCTAAGCGATATTGTTGAGAATATAGATTTAACAATAGCTTTCACAAAGTAAAAGAGAAAAAAATGAGATGCTATCCTTAATTGATTATTTAGTGCCACAAGTTCAAATGACGAAAATTACCAAACTATAGAATAACAAATCATTTTACGTAAATTCGTATATATGGTTAAAAACTATGCAAACTATTCAAAACAGCCATGCATTGGTATAAAATTGGAAGTACTCAATACATTAAAAGTAATACAGACAATAAAGCACTAACATAGCTTGTATCGTAATTAGAATTCTTTGAAATTAAGTCAAGAACATAAACAGACGCTCTACACCAATTTTAGTACCTAAAAATGGCACAAATCATGATGGTTGAATAGGAAGAGGAATTTTTTATATGGTGTGGACCGCTTAAATAGTTAATACAAAATAGTTAATATATATAACAGTATAATATCTACATCTGATTTCTATTGGTGCGATAAAAATCTCTATAAAAAGGAATTTTCTGTTCAAAAAGTGATACATAAAAATTCCAAAAACGCCAACTAAGGAATGCGATGCGTTTCAGTGTGTTCCAGATATGACTATCGGACTTAAATGTGTATTGCATGCTGGCCACTACTTACGCTGTTTTATTTCCTTTTGAAACCTATTCTCAAGAAGCAGTACTTCACTTTAGTATGCATTAAATAAAAGGAATTGGCAATGTTTATAGAATAAGGTACGACACGAGATTTGAATAATCTAGTGTGCATAAGCTTTGAGCTGTTAAAGTGTCATCACAAGTGATTTAGAAATCTGAGCACATTTTTTCAGCAAAACATGCAGGCCGAAATACGCCCAAGTGAACTCGATTATGGAGTTTTAACTGAATAAGTTATTATTTTAAAGATCTTGTGATGACAAATGAGAAAATGACTCTATTAATGAAATCGCTTGACTGGAAAAAATAATACCCCCCACCCTCATACCATTATGCTTCGGAATTCTTTTGTAGTGCTTGGTAAATGAATAATAAGTACTCTTTGTGCGGCATATTCTACAAAATTTATATTCTGGTGCTCTTCATAAATGCATATCTATTTCTTTATGTTTTGACGGGCGTTATAATTAGAAAGCACTTGGATCTATTTCAGCCCATCGGCCGCAATGCAACGGAATACTTTCACTGTCCCTGTATTTGAACTATACATCCTATTTTAATAAAAATTTTAAATGTCTCAACAAAATTCGGCACCAAATATATATTCAAAATTTCAAACGATTCAGTTAGGTAGATTTTGTGCTGTTATATGCGAACAGATAGCAAGATAGGCAGACAGACGGGCGGATCAGACGACGACTGTAAGTGTTACGTATTTATAAAATTATGAAAGTACCTAAAAATAGTTAAATTTTAAAGAGCATGCCGAAATTGAAAACTCATTTCAGCAATTATTACTAAAACACTGTATTGTAGCTGATTTCTTTTGTGTGTGCCTATAAATGGATTTAAAATACTATGAATGTCGAAACTCAGTGATTTATATCAGTTCTGCAATAGCGTAATATCATTAAAATACTCTGTAAACGTTTTTTCCCCATAGACTATAATATAATCGAATTCTTTTGGGTGCTCCTCTAAAGGAACTTTAATCCCATATACATCATATACTATACCGAACATGGCAAGGGGACTTTAAAATAAGATTTGCCAATTGCATTAAAATAAGCGTATATTTAGAGCGGGTACTAGAGCGAGGCCAGGGGGATGGATGGCCAGAAGGACAGACAAACCGAATGCATTACACTTTTCAACTTTGTTGGAAAGTATTAAAAATGGAGCCCCAAAGGCATCACCCCAAATCAAGTCGATTCATTTAATGCCAAAAAATAAATTAAGTAAATGAATAAAAAAGCTCGCCAAAAAAGCCAGATAAGAATATGGAACTCTTCCGCATATTTGGCGCAAAAATATCGTTATTTTGCACGGCTTGGTAACCCGGCTCTTATTTATTGTTATTTCCTTTTTAAAATAATAGAAAATAATTGAAAAATATTTATTTAACTATTATTCAAAAATGATTTTTGCCAAATTTGCCCCAAACCTGATGCGTATATGATATACCTGCCCTAATTCCATGGTACTTTTCCAATTTTACCTTTACTTTGGTGTTTTTAGCCTCCGATGCTATTTCTTTCAGACAAGCTAAAAAGTGTCTTGTCAAAAATTGTGGCCCACTTTTACTTACCTATCATACGTAGTATAGGGTAAATCTTGAAATCGTTTTGAAAATCGGAAAAAAAAATTGACGGATTTACACGTCAGATACTGGAGATACCGAAAAACATATTTTTAGAAAAAAAAATTGCCGTCCGTGTGTCTGTCTGCCTGTAAACGCTGTATCTCACGAACAAATGGTGATAGAGACTTAAAATTTTGTATGTACTTAGTAAGTAACAATAGGACGAAGCCTATTTAATATCAGTAACCTCGATTATACGGAACTATTTTTTTCGGACTCTCGAAAATTTCATTCTGATGAAATGTATATAAAAATTTTCAATTTTTTTATTTTATATTATTTGTAAAAGGCAATAAAATAACCCAAATTTTGCATCAAGAACGAAGTCGGTCGGATTAATAGTTGCCGAGATATTTGTAATCCTGTTTTCCACATTCTTCGATTTTTCATGACCATGGATGTTTCTTTTACGCAATCCGGTACTACTTGTGTAGTTTAGTATTTTACATAATTTGTCGAAATGGGTTCATCAGCAATTCATTAACGGAGCATTACTATGTATATTAAGAATATTTAAATATACGTTTAAATTTTGTTTTGGAATTGCAATGCATTTTATTAACAGTTTCCACATATTTTATTTTCACATATTATGTAATGCATATCCATGATGAGTAAGTATTACGGTGGCCCCCAATGACTAGTTTCGTAATCTGGCCGTTAAAACGAGACATTCATGCAATTTTATTGTTAAAATGCATTTCCTTTTTTTCAGAGTCTATAAAAAAGCATTTAAACTAAAGAAAAAATCCGTTTTTGATGAATCTAGTCAATGAAGAAGTAGCACGTCAAATTGTATCTCTTTATTATTCCTCAATTTCAATGTCTCAGAGAGAAATTGCTAATCAATTGGGTATTTCACGCCGTTCTGTTTGCTATTATATTGATAAACACAAGAAAAATTAAGTTAGTTAATTGCATTCTAAACGGAGTTGCTCTTCTAAAAGACCTCTATAGATTTTTTTTTTTTTTTTTTTTTTTTTTATTAGCATCCGATGCTATTTCTTTCAGACAAGCTAAAAATGTCGTGTCATCAGCCCTGAATTTTCTAGTCAACCGATTTTGATAATTATTTTTTTTAAATGAAAGCTATTTATTTGTAGTTGTGCCCAATTTAATTATTTTTTAATTTATTTCCATTTTTATATTTTATTTTTAATTTTAAAAGCTTTTTCATGACATTTCTTCAAAATGGTGGCAACACAGTTTAGCTTTTCTCTCGATAATAAAAATTTATTTTCTAAAATGATTGAGTATAATTATGCACTAATTGAGTTAAAAAAATATATTTACTGAGAAATAATATTAATAATGTAAATAAAATGACAGAAAATAATCCTTATATATATTATAAATGTGAAAGTGTGTCCGAAAATTGGAATGAACTTGGCTTCAAAACGTATAGATTAATGTCTTTGAATTTTTGTATATAGGTAAATTATTGGTCTGAAATGAACATAGGCTAATTTTTATTTATTTTATTCAAATATTTTTCTTAATAATTCAATATTTCACTATTTTTCATACAGAATAAATTGAAAAATTTTCCATAATGTTTAATTATCTTTCTTTTTTCGTTGCCAAAAAATAAAAAAACGGAATAATTATTTCTCTTCTGTAATTAATTTTAAACTGAAAGATTTTCACGTGATAAAATAAAATGAAATAAATAAATGGACCCTATTCTGTTTTTCGGTTCGAGATTAAAAACCGCAATTTCACCAATTGTGACGTCAGAGGAATACTGTTTTTCTTCTTATATCACGCAAACGATTATATAAAATTTCTTTTACACTTAGAAGACTTTACAAGAATATAACTTCACACTTTACAAGAATATAAATATTTTAGTAGTTTTTCCAGATATTAATCCGTAATCAAAATGAACCTTTTTCTTTTTTTCTGTTCGAGGCTATAAAATTCAACTTTTTACCAATTGTGACGTCAGAGGAATACTTTCCATTAAGAATTTTAAAAATATCAATGTAACGTCATATATGAAACAAAGTATAAGTTTTCAAGTTTTCATTTTTAATAACACAATGTAATTTTGAGTAAGTGCTAAAAAGAGACGACTGTGACGTCACATATTGAAAATAAAATAAATATATCTGATGTTGCAATGAAATGAGATTGAATTATGATATCAAAAGTTATTATTTAAAGAAAATTAAGTTTATCGTCTGAGCGTGGTTAATATTTAATTTTAAAATGAAATAAGTTTTTTTAAAGGTTAAATATTAAACGACTAGAAAATATTAATAATTTATACATATCGTAAATGACGTAATGATCAATGAAAAAACTTTTTATCATTTTTAGAAAGTAAGAAAAGCTCAACTAATCAAAAAAAAAAAAAAAAAAAAAAAAATATTTTTGTGTGTTAATTCTGAAAATTGTTCAATTCTAAAAATTGTTCAATTCTGAAAATATAAATAAACATCACTTTAAAAATGCACTTTCGGGCTTAAAATCTAAAGATTTAATGTAATTGTGAGAAAATACATTCCCTCAGTCAATATCTCAATTTGGCATAATGTGCTCAAAGTGTACTGGAAACAGGTTTGTAGATGGATATTAATTGCACATTTTTTTTAGCTCTTAAAAAGTAAAAATATGTTGTGACTTTTAAGAATGTTTTTTATAATAAACTAGCATACCCAGCCCGCTTCGCCGGGCTTAATTTGAAGGTTTATTTAATAATTTATGTGTATGGTACGCTTCCCGGACCATCGGCACTCCACGTGCGTCGGGTGAGCGTCAGAACAAACTTTCAGCATATACATATGGGTGGTTGTACTTGAATGCACAGACCTGCGCGTTTTTTTCTATCTTGCTTTTATACCTCTGGACCGAGTTGGCGCATTGCCAAGATTTGCTTCCTCTGGACCGAGTTGGCGCATTGCCAAGATTTGCTTTCCCCTGTGCCTCAATTAATTAATTAATTAATTATCCTCGGAATTCCTTTTATTTATAGAGATTTCTGTAAATTTTTATGGTATGCAGAGCATATACGTACAAATTATACAAAAATGCCACCTAAAACACAGTTTTGTAGTATATTTTTCCTATCACTGTTTTTTTTTTTTTTTTCGTTTTACGGAAACTACCCAATTTTTGACACTTTCTAACATGGTCTAAAAGTGTTTACGACTTCAACCTGTCTGTATACCGGATGCCGAGTGCCTGGGGTCTGCCGTCTGTCTGTCCGTTTTTCAACTTGGGTAAATATAGTGGAATTCATACGAAAATAACATACGTTATTGAGATTTACCATAGCATATGCGGCATTGAAAATGAACCAGGTAGCAATTATAGCTGAATCACAGGAGCACTCAAAAGGAAACTTTACATTATGGTCTAAGGCGAAAAAATCGTTTGTGGTGTATTTTGATAATGTTACATAATTTTAAATGTAATGAAATTTACATGCATTTTTAAGGTTCAGAAGAACATGGTTACTATCGAATATGTTAAATGTAGTACTTATAGTGTGCGTACAGGGAGCTCAAAAGTATTTCAATATATTATGGTCTGTGAAGAAAAACCATTTGCAACGTATTTTAACCCTTTGCTCCCCAGTGGTTTAGGTCTTAAACCACCGATCTTTAATTCGTATATTTCAGTTCCCACCAGAAAATTAAAACAACAATATTTGCTTTAATCAATAGCAGAACATTCCATATTTAAATAAAACGAAATTAGCCATTGAATTTTTCTGGTGTGAAATGAACTACATAATTTCTAGAACGTGTTCTGGCATGGGAATTAAAGGGTTAATAATGTTATTTCATTAAGGTTATTTTAATAATATTGAAATTGATATCAAGTGCACTAAAATAGGATTTCTGTAGAAAATGGAGTGAAAAGATTTAACATTCACTTACAAGATTACAGAAAAAAGTTCGGTAATATAATAGTCTACGGAGAAAAAAATATTCCCAGCGTATTTTAATTGCGTTGCGCTATTTCAAACATGATGAAATTAATATACTGAGATAATCAATACAATGATAAATATTGAAATTTAATACAATAAACTTGCAGTTAAGTATCATTTGCATCCTATTTGTTGTCCATTTACAGATACGCATAAAAGATTTTGGACCTGTGTCCAGATCTCAGATATTGTATCCAAAGTATGGTCTATTAGAAAAGATTGCTGAAGAGCTTTTTCAATTATCGTATGTATTTGAAAAACTAATGCATACTGAAGTTCAGCTACATTTGACATAATAAGAGATGTTTGTAGAATTTAAATAAATCATGTATCGGACTATACAGTAAACTGGATTGGTCACCAGTGCAATAGCGATTCCCGGAAATATGAATTCAATAGTTTGAATCGGGTTTTTTGCTTGAATAATTTAAGCTAAATATGCGATCGTATACATATTTGCACGTAATATACAGGACTGTAAAAAAGAATTCAAGTAAGTTTCTGTCTATAATTAGAAATTGCTAAAGGTGAATTTTAATATTCGTTATACTTTTTCTCACTAAGCAAAATTTTAACATTGTATTTAGAATATTTACAAACACATAGATCATATACACAGCTGCAGAAAAGAATGTCCCGGTGAAGTTATGCATTATGGAAATGTTGGATATTTTTTTTATTACCTAGGTTTAACACATGATTTTTCTTTATTTGATATGGAATTCTGAAATGCATTACAACATGATTTGTGTACAATTGGAGTGCGTTACAGTTGTTCTACAGTATAAGTGGTTACAATTTCATTTTCGCGATTGTTCATATTATCTAACACATTTTCCTTTTATTTGACTGAGTTTTTTAAGTCCCCTATAAAAAAACTACTGCATAGCCTTCTATGAGATAAATGTTATATATATTTTAAATTATTGTTAATGAACCGTTTTGTTTAATTAAAGCGTTTATCTTTTTTTTAATGCTACGTGAACGACGTCACGGGTAACAGCTAGTTTATGATAAAAATTAATGTCTAAATCAAAATAAGAGAAATTTCAAATGAGGAAAGTTATGTCATTCAGCAACCAGATAAATGGGAATTACAATATTATTATGGATGCCTTTTTCATAAACAGTAACTTTTAAAGAACATTTGAAGAGAAAATGACGTCACTATTTAAAACATCGTATTTTTACTCATAACGATATTAGGTACTACTCTGTTATCCCGTCGACCAATTTCGCCAAATTATACAAATCGCCACATTAATAGCCAAATTATACATATTGACATAATTTTTATTTTAAATAACAGAAAATAAATAATTAGTACTTAGAATATTAATAAAAATATTAATAAAAAGTCGAAATAAAAATAAGTTAATGACATTTTAAACACATGAATCGTATTTAATGTCATTGAATGTGACATTCACGATCATCCATTATTGGCATTTAATCTTATAGTTTGGCGATAATTTTTTGGTCGATGGGATAACCTAGTAGTACCCGATATTACTTTTTTTTTTTTTTTTTTTTTTTTTTTAATAAAGCTATTTTTCTGTGAGTGCATATAAAATAAAATTTCTGAATTTCGCCGGCACTCATATTACAATTTTAACTGTAGATGTGCGAATATTTGCATGCAAAATTGTAACTGGCAAATTTGACATTTACTTTGTAAATATATTTATTATATATTGATTCAATAATGTAACTACTTTTGCTTTTTTTTAATCCAAATCGATCGGGTCTTTTAAACATTTCATTCGTCGAATTCGACGGGATTACAATTCGTTTTATTGTTAAATTGCATTTCCTTTTACTCAGAGTCTATAAAAAAGCGTTTAAACTAAAGAAAAAATCCGTTTTTGATGAATCTAGTCAATGAAGAAGTAGCACGTCAAATTGTATCTCTTTATTATTCCGCAATTCCAATGTCTCAGAGAGAAATTGCTATTCAATTGGGTGTTTCACGCCGTTCTGTTTGCTATTATATTGATAAACACAAGAAAAATGAAGTTAGTTTATTGCAATCTAAACGGGGTCGTCCTTCTAAAAAACTTCTATCGATTTTTTTTTTTTTTTTTTTTTTTTTTTTTTTTTTCTAATCGGAGGCGAAACTGAATTGTGCAATGGTAGAATCTACATTCATCTTGTTTTTTTTTTTTTTTTTTTTTTTTTTTTTTAGCATCCGATGCTATTTCTTTCAGACAAGCTAAAAATGTCGTGTCATCAGCCCTGAATTTTCTAGTCAACCGATTTTGATAATTATTTTTTTAAATGAAAGCTATTTATTTGTAGTTGTGCCCAATTTAATTATTTTTTAATTTATTTCCATTTTTATATTTTATTTTTTTTTAATTTATTTTTTTATTTATTTTTTAATGGGAGACGAAACTGAATTCTGCAAAGGCAGAATCTACATTCAACTTGTTATGAACCTTCGTCCAGTCTGGACTTCAGAAAGTGAGATTTGTGGCAAGTAGCTACATAGATAAATCTGATGAGCGATAATGCCTATTTTTACATATACTGATGTCATATACGCACTACGTAGCGCGATATTTTCTTCCGCAAATTGGTGAAAACTTTGTTTTGGTGAAAAATTTGAATATTACTCTAAATTTTAATATTTATGATTTTTTGTGATATTTATATTTTTTATTCTATTTTTTATTATGTTTATTATTTATAACGTTTATTTATTGCTTCCACTATTGTTTCTTTTTTAAATAAATTTTTGAAACAAAATAAGCGGGTTACCCTGTGAGACATAAAATTGCCATTTTGTTGCGATTTCGCCTACTTAGTGCATATATTACGTCTGTGTCATTTATGTGTTTTTATAAAATTTAACCATAATGAAATGCATGCAATCACGCAATAATCGGAGGGAAACTCAGATTGCTTTATGAGAAACAGGGATGTAGTGGAGACGTATACGGATGTATGTGCCTTATACCTTCTGGATTTTTTAAGGAGCATCGTAAACTCTCTGTTTCTCAAGAAAGATTAATATACACGTTCTAGAGTATACCGTCTGCCTTGAGCTTATGCCTTCTGTTACAGCGTATATCCTCTCTGTTATTTTTACGATTACATCCCTGATGAGAAATAATATTAAGTAAGCTATGTAAAAAGAAATAACATAATATAATCTATGATTAAAAGTAATATCTAAAGCACGCATGTCAAACTCGTATTTTATTTAAACAAGAAAGAATTGTTTTTAATTTGCACGCGTGAAATATATAAGATGCTAATGGCGATTACAAAATGCTATTAAGATTATCGCAAAATATCAATTACTAAGTTACTAAGTATTATGGCTTTTTTCTTTTAAATAAATAAGAATAACAATAATAATAAAACAGATTTCTTTTCCAATTTGTTTCTTAAATTTAAATATGTTTTATTGTACTTGAATAAAAATTGCTTGCGTATTTTCTTTGCTCTATGTGCTCGAATTCTCGAATCTAACGAAAGCTCCAGCCGGTGAAAAGTGACGCACATCAAATATCTGTGACGTATGCAAATAAATACTACCTTTTTATAAGTTTTTTAAATATAATTTTTTAACTATTTGGAACTAATTTTTGAGAGTAAATGCATTTAGTAGGTTACACTCATAGGTACCTTTTGGTACAACCAGAATCAAAATCCGACATGTATTTTTTCAGATTTGCTTGACGAAAGAATTATGCTTGGCTTTTAATATCGTTTCGTACTATGTGTATTAGCCTTCGCTTCGCCCAGTCAACTACTTACTCCATGTAATCTGATTCGGTTGTCTACGAAAATATCCAGCCGGTGAAAAATGACGCACATCAAATTTCTGTGACGTATGCAAATAAATTGTGCTTTTATTTATCAGTTTTTTAATATAACTTTTAAACTATTTGGAACTAATTTTTGAAAGTAGGTGCATTCACCATGTTACCTTCATTGGTACCTTCTGGTACAAAGAGAATCGAAATCCGACACGTATTTTTTGAGATTTGTTTGACGAAAGAAATTTTTTTACTTTTAATATCGTTACGTACTATGAATATAAGACTTCACTTCGCTCAGATAATTAATTTTTAATTAACTTGTATTAAATTTATTATTCCGATTATTGTTAAAAATACACACTACACGACTTAATTTTTAAAATATCTCAAAGAGTTTATGTTGAAAAGAGCTGTTTTTTTTATATTTCAAGTTAATATTTTTATAAAACTCTTTTGATTCATTATCTGTATGAAATAATAAAATGTAAACACATTTGAAACATTCATAACGCTCAACCTTTTGGCACAGATGTCTAATATTTATCATGTTGCCGCAATTTTTGTATGCCAATTTGGCGAAAATTTCGTTTTCAAATACCAGTCACATGCATAATTTTACATTATTTTGTATTATTAAAATAAATAGTTATAAATAAAAAAAGTTTATTAATAACTATTGAACAAAACAATTTATATCATTAAAAAAAAGGACAGTAAAATAAAATAAACAATTTATTAACCCAGGAGAACGCACGCTTACTCAGGGTATGAATGGTCTTAACATTGTCACCAACAAAATTAAATTACAACAGTCATTTTATTTAGACGGAGACAATTTTTACAAATTTTGCGATAAAATAAGTTGAAGATTACTTAAAAAATATATTGGTTACAATTGTAAAAGCTATACGCACTCCGGGTCTTTTAGGCCCTGCGCGCGTCCTCCCGGGTTAATAAATGTACAATGATAGCCGAGTTAGTATGTGAGACACATAATCGCCATTTTGTTCCAATCGTACCAACGTGCTGCATATATGATATCTGTCCCCAACTTTTCTACGTTGAACCCTACCCAGGAATGTAATGGAGGGTATACGGGGGCATATGTCGTATACCCTCTGGATTTTTTAAGGTATACCATATACATTCTGTTTCTAAAGAAAGCTATAGTGTTATACACTCCAGGGTATACCCTCTGTTTTGAGCGTATACCCTCTGCTCAGGGCTGTAGCTAAGGGGGCGCTATGGGCGGCTCAGCCCCCCCTAAAATATTTTGAACCCCCCCCCCCCTGGAAAAGATTCCAAGGTCACTTAATGAATTTCTGTTCCGAAAATTTAAATGAAATTCTCTTCAAAAATCTAATTTAGTTTTGAGAACCTTTCACAGTTTTGCAAAATTACTAAATTGTATCTATAATATGTGTTTCAACATTCCCTCGTCTTATTTGTGCATATGAAGCTAACATGATGTTTAATTTTGACCAGCTATACTCTCAAAATTTTCATCATCATATAATTTTCTTAGCATAAAATGAAGTTATTAGAACACTTTTAATAAGAAACATAGTACCTACGATGTGAATATGCATTACTTTATCTTTCTGTGTTAATGAGAGAGAAAAAAAATATGAGCCCCCCCCCCCCTAGATTCTCTTGAGCCCCCCCCCCCTACATTCTCTTGAGCCCTCCCTATTGTTCACTTCTTGCTACGGCCCTGCCTCTGCTTACAATGTATACACGCTGATTTTTTACGACTACACACAGTGGCGTAGCTATGTTTTTTGGCGCCCGGGGCCAGCAAGAAATTTTGCGCCCCCTCCCCAATATAGATAACAATTTCTCTCAATTTGGCGCCCTTAGGCCTCGGTGCCCGGGGCGGACGCCCCCCTTGCCCACTCTTAGCTACGCCACTGACTACACAACTGACCCTACTCAGAGCCTCGATTGGCGGTTTGATTGTTTTTCGCTGTTAAAATTCTGTCGAAGTTAAATTCCAATTTGGGGCTGAATTTCAGTTCAAAAACTAATTAATTTATCAAGAATTTTCTAACTGAAGAAATACAGAAAATAAATAAATATGACGTCATACATAAAATAAAAAAATAAATACATTTTATTGATACTATGTCTTGAGGTATTATTGGAGTTATATTATATTGTCTATAGGGGCGAATGTCTAGATCTGTACTTCTACGCAATGTATCAATACTGATTGTTAAGTATAAATATCAATTATATACAGACAGTGATGTAGTCTTAAAAAATACAGCTGCTCAGAGCGGAGCCCTCTGAGCAGAGGGTATACACGCAAGGCAGAGGGTATACCTTAGAGTGTAGATACTATTAGTTTCTTGAGAAACAGAGGCTATACGACGTTCTTTAAATAAATCCAGAAGGCATACGGCGGATAACCCCGTATACCCTCCACTACATCCCTGTATACAGAATAGATTTTTTTTGTCGAATATGACCTCATAATTCATAAGAAAAGAATTCACCGAGGAGAAAAGTGACATCTGACTTTTTACGTACTAGTAAAAAGTGAAACTGAATTTAAGAATTAAAAGGCAAACATTTATGACGTCATATTGGAAGTGAAACAGATATTTTTATAATATTTGGTAGAAAGACAGGAAGCATGTAAAGATTTCAGTTCTATATGTAAAAAAACTAACGATTTGGAAATGAGGCATACAATTTGGTACGCCCTGGGTAAATTACATCGGTAATTGTGGTGATACGATACCGCATAAAAGAATTCCTGATTATGGTACCCTCAGTTAATTTTGAAATGAGTTCATCTGAATGCAGTATTTATTTAAAAAAAAACTTGAGATATTAAACAAAAACATAATTTGCTAAACAAAAAAAAAAAAAAATCGTACACGATTTAAGCCCAAGAAGGGACAGATATTAAGATAATTGATTTAGTTATTTCTACATTTAATATTAATTTTTTGAAAAAAAAAGTTAAACCCAGTGAAAATTAAAAAATAAAAATGAAATTCAAACAACATGATACTTAAATACCCTAGATCTTAGATTCCGCTCAAATGATATCGAAATAAATCTAAGACTTTTTGCCAAACTCAACTTGCAAATATTTGTATTGCAGCTTTTGTATTATGTTTATGACAAGTGTAAACAAAATGAATAGACAATGACTGTGTTCAATAGACACTTTTTTCGCGCGCGCGCGCTCAGAAGATTCTGCTTGGAGTAGGTGCTATCGAAGAAGAGAATCTTAAAGTTATTCAATTATTGTATTATTTTTATGGTTCAGAATTGGTAAATACAAATACTATATCCCTTTATCCTTTCAAAGCATGATTCTCGTAACAAAAATACATACCTGTGACCACTCAAATAAAATTAAAAGTATTCCGGAAAAGTATCACGTGACCTATTTCATGTAATTAAGACCGATCAGCATTTAAAATAAGACATCCAACCCTGCTCAAAGCTGACGCGCGCTACGCAAAAAAAAAAAATAATAATAATAATAATAATAATAATAATAATAATAATAATGCTGGGCGATTTGATCACGTGATTGTGCATTTTGTGCTTATCTGTTATTGGTTGCACTTTGTTTGTAGGCAAAGTTGGTAGGTTGACTGATACAATTTAAATTTTTTAATAATTTTCTTTTTATTTATTTAAAAATCATTTATCAGTTGCTTCATACTTTTCGTATTAAATAGAATGCTTTTAATAAACCAAGGTTGAGATACCCACACAGGGGGGGGGGGGGGAGCCACCCACCTCCCTCCAAACATTTACAAATGTTTTTACACTTCTCAAATTTAAAACTTTTATGTCAAATTTAATTAAAATTTTAATAAAAACTGCAATACATTTCCTATTTTTGATAGAATTTGCAAAAGTTACAACTCTAATTGGGAATATTATTAATTTTTTTTACAAATAAGAATTGTATTACATATTTTCTAAATGCGTTAATTTAGCAAAATTATAAAACGAGTTGGCAAATATGAAAATTTGACTTGGCAATTTAAAGTCTTCTTCCCCACCAATAAAAAGTCTTAGCGATGACCCTATATACACATATTACAAGATTGATTTGTAATTAGAGTTGCAAAATGTCGGTTTATTCCCGGATTTATTTCCAATAGACCAGGTTTATTCCCAAAAAACCCGGTTTATTCCCAGGTTTAAACCGGTTTTTTTTCTAACCTTTGCAACGCTATTTGTAATCTATAATACTGGATGGATCTCAATGGAATTTACACTGTTAGTTAGACAATTTTTCGGAAAAAGTTTTAGTATGTATATATTTCTTATTTAATGATTATATATTTTAATACCGTGTGGATAACAGGCCAAAATATATCATAAAATTTAAGAAACAAACGATATCCGAAATTATGTTAGTATAAGCAAAACACTTATTTATATTTTCAATAGAAAAATTATAAACATTCTAATCATACTTTATTCATTACAAAACTAGAAGGCAAACACCAAATATTTCACCTCTTTAAAAAATATGTATGCAGATATTTTTAGTTTAAAAATGTATATCTTTTACATTTTGCTTTTATAATATTTTCCATTTTGATTTTAACACGGTAAAATATCGACTCATGCATTATATTTGCATCCTAATCTCAATAAAAACTTACTTCTAAATTAAAAAAAAGAAAAAAAAAGAAAGGAAAAAGAAAAAAAGAACATTAAGAAATTATTTTATGCGTATACGGATATTTTCGCAGAATACTTTTTTTATCCATTTGCTTAATATATACATAAATCCCTTTGGAACGATATTTAGAATATTAGAAGGGTTCAAATATAAAACTCTCTCCGCAAAAATCTCATTTTCTCGCATTTAAATAAGTATTTTATTATTATAATAGAAATACATGGGTATATTATTATTTACATTAGTACATATATTATTAATATAAAATTTATCTTTAATAAAAATGTCTTATTTATTAATAAAAAGCAACATATAATTAAAAAAAAAAAAAAAACCATAAACCGACTTTTGGCTTGCGAAGGTCTCGAACCCGTATCGTCTGGTGGTTGCAGTACCGGTAGCACAGTAGCGACTAGTGAACGCACATCCCGTCCGCGATAGAAAACCACTCCATGTCCGTGGCTCCTGAGAGCGCGCGCTCAGCGCGCGTAAAAGCTGAATACGCCCAATCTAAAAAGCAAATGTTCAAGAAAAGGCTTAGGCTCGCCACACACTAGGGAGACATGCGTCAAAAATCGTGCAACATGACGCAGTCAAACCGGTTTTTCCTTTGTTAACAGGGTGAAATTTTCGCATGTCTCACCTTAGATTTATTTCGATTGAGCGTATTAAAGTATCATATTGTTTGAATTTCATTTTTATTTTTTAATTTTCACTGGGTTTAACTTATTTTTTTTTTTCAAAAAATTAATATTAAATGTAGAAATAACTAAATCAATTATTTTAATATCTGTCCCTTCTTGGGCTTAAATCGTATAAGAAATACAGTCGAGTCTTTATATAACGAAATCCACTGTTCCAGTAAAAAATTCGTTATTTAGAGAAATTCGATATATAGAGAATGACGCTGAAAATCCTATTTAATGTGTAAATTTTGAACAAAAATTATTTTTGAGGTGCTTAATTTCGATATTTAAATGTTTAGCTATAAATATCACCTAATATTGTATTTCTGAATTATTTAAATATTTTCAAAAAAGGGAACAGGCATTTGTTTGAAAGCTTAATAAAAAATAGTGCTGTAAAAATAACGGCAAAATGAATACCCGTATGGTAACATTGATTTAAAATTCTCTACCAGTTAAAAAGTATTCGTTTCGTTACTCGTTATTGTTCAGAAACTGAGTATTTGCATTCATCGAGTTACGTCATATATCGTATAGAATAATATTTGGAAGAATTCGTATTAGTTAGTGCTGCCATCTATCCGTGAAAGTCACATTTATTGAAGTTTCGAAGTTTTATTTTAAAAATGAAAATGGAATATTAAAACCAGGACCGAGCGAGAAGTCAATAATTAGGGATGGGGGGGGGGTCAAGAAAATGTAGGGGGGTGACTCATATATACTTTTCTCTCTCTTTCTGTGACACAGAAAGATAAATTACTGCATATTTACTGGTAACCACTGGTACCACCACTGGTAAAGTGGTGTAGTCGTAAAAGTAGCAGAGGACACACGCTCTAAGCAGAGGGTATACGCTCAAGGCAGAGAGTATACCCTAGAGTGTATGTAATATAGCTTTCTTGAGAAACAGCGGGTATACGGTGTTATGTTGCATTAAAAAGTCCAGAAGGTATACGGCGTATACCCTCCACTACATCTCTGGTAGTTGCTATGTTCCTGATTAAAATTTTGTAATAACTATGTGCAAATAAAATGAGCAAGTGTTGAAACACTTGTTTTAGTTACAATTTAGTATTTTTGCAAAACTATGAAAGGTGTATCAAAACTAAATTAGATTTTTCAATAGAATTTCATTTGGGTTTTTGGAACATAAATTCACTGAGTGATCGTGGAATCTTTTCGGGGGCGGGGGGTCAAAATGTTTTAGGGGGACTGAGCGGCCCGTAACACCTCCTTAGCTACGGCCATGATTAAAATTCAATGCATAATTGTACACAGGGCTGGAATGAGAAATGAGTAATAGGGGGGGGGGGTGGCGCTCAAGGAAATGTAGGGTGGAGCTCGTATTTTTATACAGCGCTGAAACTAGCTAGTTTCAGCGCTGTATAAAAAGTGTGAAATGTTATATTATGTTATATTATATATTAGCGCGCAAAAAAGGCTATAGCCTTTTTTGCGCCCGGGCAAACATGAATTTTGCCCCCCCCTCACATATATGCATTCTTTATAACAAACACACCAAAGGATACCTTAATTTGGCAACCCCTTCACCTTCTGATCTGTTGGCGTCTGGGACACGTGCCCCTTCTAGTTTCGGCCTGTTTTCATATACTTATCTCAATAGCGGGTTTAACGGTGAGGCCACGGATTCATGACGCCCCCCCCCCCCTCCCCACGCTCTGTACTGCAGAAATATTCTAAAAATTACTTTAAAAATTAAACATATCTTAAATCCTTATCCCCCCCCCCCCCCTTGTTCAATAATGCAAATCTTTCTGATTCTGAAAAATGTCTACTCAAATCAAAATTAGGTAATATTTGACACATTTGTGAAAGTAATTTTAATCTCGAAAAATTTACAAATGTACTTATTCGGAAACTATGAGATTGAAAAATGTTTTCCATTTTTAAATAAAAGTAGATTTAAAAAGAAAAAACTTTAAAACATTCCATGAAATTCGGCAGTTTAAACTAAATTTCCGTACGCAACTGCTGATTTCACCCTCATGACTGTGTTTGTCAAGTCTTAAAAATTATTGTAAAATGCTAACTCAAAAACATTTCTAAATCATTTTATGCATTTATAAGGAAATGAGAAACATTTCAATTTCTTCATATCTGAATGAAATCTGTGTGACTTAAATATTTTTAGAAATACCAATGTTTTATTTTATTTATTTATTTATTTCAATTCTTTGTTGAACTTCTTTTAACTGAATTCTTCGCTTGGCACAAGTATGAATCACAGAATCACACTTTGATTTATCCTTTAATTATCATTTGCTTTATCAAAAATATACCCACTTCTTATTTCTTTTTCTTGTCATAATAAAATAAATAAATGAATTAACAAGCCATATGAAAAATCAATCATTTGAGATTCGAGAATAACTAATACAAAACGAATGATAGGTATTAGAGCTTTTGCAAACCGCGTGGTATTCGTTAATGAATAATTGAGATAACACGATTGATATACTAATACTACCTCTAATACAAAATACCGAATCGTTTCTTTTGAATACTCGTTGCTGCATCGATGTACTGAAAAAATGAATGAAACGAATTTCAAACACTATCTTCATTTCGGGATTTATATGGAGTCGTGGTGTCTGCAGTTTTTGTCTGGACTTTAGACTCGGAATAAGTTATTCTCGTATTAGTATCATATACGGGTATTTCATGTAGTTGTTTGGGTATCAAAAAAGAAGAAAGATAGAAATGTGTTATAATTTGTTATTTCAACATCCGTTCTTTTGCCGAATATGTAAGTGTGAATTTGGAGGGAGTTTTTGAAGCAGAAAGAAATGCTTTTAGAAGAACGATTGTTTTGAGATCGTTTATGGATTGTACTTTTTACCTTACAGATATGGGACCGCACCCAGCTTAGAGCAAACCTGCGGTCCCCGGGCGATTTTTATTTTTTCTTGTTTAAAGCGTTGAATTGGTGTTGGGTGGTGCACCTGAGAAGTGCAGTTCTTGCGCTCATTCTAGCCCTATTCGACCGCGATCAGGTGTTGTATTAGTTTGATTTCTTGCTCATAAAGTGGATTGGATAGCTGATCTGATGGATGAAAATCCATCGGACGCCTTTTTCAGAGCGAAGTCATGTCCACCCTCCTCGAGTAACCTCGTCGTGGGGCGGCCCCGGCAGGAACTGAGGAACTCCTGGCTAACTTCTCGAGGAGGGAGCTGGGATCAGTAGAGGTAGGACGGAACTCTTCTGTCGAACGCAGCGGTGACAAGCCGAGCCCTGACGAAACTAGTGTCGGTGGAAGCAGGAGTTCGGATGTCCCCAATCCTCATTTTGATGCCCCAGCAATGGTGGCGGAGGTTGATGAAACCGAGGGCGGATTTGAAGACTCCACACAGATGTCCCTTGAGGACATGGTGGCGGTCTCGGCCGCCTTCGTAGAGGACGCGCACTCTTTAGGTGCGAAATTCCTCATTAAGCTTGAGCGGGACAAGAGCATCAAAGTCGCCAGGAAGGAGGAATACGGGCAAATTATTGCCCCCCTCCAGGACTGTGTGGCGAAGATGTACTCTTGGATCTGTCTCTTGCATGGGAAAGCCTCGCAGACGGGAAACCGGCGGGTGGTGCGCAGGGAGATTTGAGTGGGAAATACACGCCACTCTTTGAGAAATCTCACTAGCCTATCGACCGGGACCCAGAACGGGGTGGTACCACATGAAGGCAATGATATTCGGGATCCGACGTCCTGTCGGAAATCCCTATTTTTAAGTAAGGCGTCACAAACTGATGCAACTGGGCCTCTCGGGGTTCGGAGGCGGAAAGACAGACGATCTGAAACGCATAAGCAGGAACAAACCAGGGTAGTAAACCCAAAGGTGGAGCGATCTCTCGACTGTCCCTCTGAGGAGACCTCGGGATCCGTGAGTTTTATAAGGATGCATCGAAAAATTTTTGCTCCGATGTTTGGCTAACTATCTCCGGAATGGGGTAAGTTGGCAACCTCTACTATACATCTTTCTTTTCGTCTCTTTATGTTGAACATTTTGACATGTTACACTTGAGGTTTGGAGAAGTGGTTCAGAAGTTATGTTTAACTAAACTTTCTACTTTTTCTACTTTCGATTTTCTTCTGAACCAGACTTTTGTTCTCTGTTCCACGGTTCCCGGTGTCTCTTAAACTGTATTTAACCTTGTAAATTTGATTAATTTAGTAAATTCAATTATTTATCTTCAATTTTATACCTTCCCGAAGTGTTTATGTGCATAATTTTAGAAGTTATTAAGAAGTAGTTAAGAAGTATTTAGAAGTAGTTAAGAAGTTATTTTTAATCATTCTAATGGACATTTTCTATGTATAAAATTTTTTTGAATTTATTGTTTCTTTTTCTCAGAACATTTTTTCCCCATAGGTTAAATTGTGCGAATGGTTTTTTCAAAAATTAAAAAAATTGATTAAAAAATTTAAATTCAGTTCTTAATAATAACGTTTATATTTTCTGAAACTAGCTTTCTAAATATATCATATTCATTTAATTATGTTGCCACTAACTATTTTTAATTTTGCTTCAAAATCAGTTTTCTTTTCGTTTTTTGGAGATTGATTAGTTGATTGTTACATTGATAACTTTTTAATATTTGTTCTAAATGGTAATGTTTGTATGGAGTACTCCTTGTCGGTAAAAATTATTCTTTCACTTCTGATTTAATAGGAGATTCTAATTAATGGAGTGATCTCATCCGGAAAATTAAAATTTTTAGTACATTAAAAAATTTATCTAAGCACTTATTATAAAGAATATATAACGCCTAATATCTTTATATTTATTTATACTTATAGATTCACGTGACTTGCGGGTATTTTTAAGCTGATTTTCTTTTCAAAAGTAAACAAATACGGAATTTTATCCATAGCCAATATTTAGCTTACTCTTTCTATAAAAACGTTAGAGCAGCTCTGTTACTTCATATTTAATAAATATAAAGAAGTTTTTTTTTTTTTCATTTATGATGGTTTAGCCCTAAATTAAACGGTTTTTAAATATTTCACCCTTTAAGGGCCATACAACAAATGCTTTTCTAGTTTTTCGCTCATAACTTTTTTAATTTTAACGCTACAGCTTTCAATTTTTTTGGGTTTCCAGCTCACTGGAGCTGGGCTTCGGCCACCAAGTTTTTCAAGGAGCATCTTTTGGCTATTCTATTTTCTTGTTATATATAGTGGTTGCTAAGTTATGGGGCAGCACGGGGCAGTTTCACTACTTAGCTTAATTTACTTCTTTTTGAAGCGTTTATCGGAGTTTGGTCATAATTACTACCTTTCAACACTAACTGCCGTCTCTGATTCAGTCTACTTGCCCTACTACGGTTGCCAACTCAAATTTAAGGTTTTGCTTATTTCTGCCTCACTTTCTTTCCTGGAGTTTTTAACAAATTGTCAAAGTCATATGTTTTAAAATCTCTTTTTCTTTTCCCTATTAGTAGTTGGTTTCGAGTATGTTCTCACCCTGCTTAACATTTTTAACTTCCATGTTTTTCATTTTAGACTACCCTTGTTTGGTTTCAATCTTCTCTGCAGGGCTTTAGAAGTTTATCCCTCCTATTCTTTTTTCGTTTCGAACGCCCCCTATAGTTAGTTTTCATAAATGGTGGAATATTCATTATTTCTTATTTCTGCCTTCTCCCTTTAATCTTTCTTTAGTACCAGTTATTAAGTCTTATATTCTTTTTATTTTTCCTTCTTTATTACCCTTTGGCAATTAGAGGGCCTCTGTAGTAGGGTTTGACTACATTATTCTCTCCAAGCTTAACATTTTCAGTTTTACTGCATTTCATTTTTGAATACCCTTGTTTGGTATCAAACATCTCTGCAGGACCTCAGAAGTTTGTCCCGCTTATCATTATCTCGTTCCGAGCGCCCCCTACAGTTTGTTTTTGCTAATGGTGGAGTTTTACTGATTTTTGTAAATATTGTGTAAATATTGTATATAACTTGATTACCCTTGTCTTATTACTATTAGTCAGTATTGTTTATAAGTTATTTGTCTATCCATTTATACTTCCGTAGAGAACTTCCGAGGCTATGCCTCTGCTTTGTGACACGGGAACCAAATCTCACTCCCCCTCCTCTTCCGTTTTCGGCTGTCTATCCTATCGTTATTTTTATTTATTTTATTTTATTTTATTTTAAAATTATGACCCCTAAAAAAATATATTTTGTTTTTAAGTCATTTCCAATAACTTAGGTTATTGATTTTTGCTATCTTCTGTCTGTCTACCCTTTCTTTCAAAGATGTTTGGTGGAGAGCTAGCGATGCCCCGATCCGAATTAGTATTAGTAATATTCTTTGAATTATATAAATCTTTATAACCTATATAGTAAAATTTTCTGATAGAAGACAAGTTAGAACTTAAGTTCTTGCAATATTACTACATTATTTTAAACGGTGACATAATGCCTCAAACTAAATCAAAACGAATGACTTTCCTGTCTTCATAAGGAAGGCTCTTGTTTAAATATCAGGACGTAACATCCTTGAACTTAAGCCCAGTTCTTCTATTTGATCAAATATTTCGTCATTATTCAAGTCACTTGGAAGGAGGCAATGCTGAAGCAATGAACTTTCAGCTGCAATTGGAAACAAAACTGTCCTACATGGACTCGGAGCTGGAAAGCCTAAGGCCAGCAGATAATACTGATGTTCCCTGTGAATCGAAATCCCAAATGCTGGATTCAACCACTTCAGAGGATGATACTGAAAATGAAATAGATCCTAAGCAACTCCTGTACAAAATCATGCAAGATCTACGCTCCAAGGGAGACCCTACAAGAAAGGCTCAAATCGAACAGGATAAGAATAAATTTTCGGAATTAATAAGAGAAAGACAAGATTACATAGAATATTTACAAATAGTGAATATAATCAAAATGAATAATGAACAGGACTCGCCAGGATCCAGTATCAATTCCGTTAAGGAAGACAAGGATTCAGAAGCAAGTCATTCATCACCAGAATTAGTCCAATTTCAGTCCCTATCAACACCCCTCTCAAATATAAGAAGAAATCGAAGATCAACAGTCGAACTATCAGAAATAGAAGGTAAAGTCTATGACTTAGAAAAAGAATTGGATGCCAAACATAAAGAATTAGAAGACTTGGATCTTCAACTATTCCAAAGACGAGAAGACTTACAAAAAATCCAAAAATCAATGGAACAGCTTAATCTTCTATCAAAAGAACAAGAGATCGAAGACGCATCGCAGTACTCAGTACAAAGCGAAGCTTTCGGCTCGGATAATGAAGTGGACACCTCGGAACAATTCTCCCAAGAAGATACTCTATCTCTTCCATTGTCACAACACCTAGTCAAAAAGAAACTAAGAGAACTAGGTAATCAAACAATCACTACATCCACGAAAGATTCAGATGCATATTCCAAAGGGAGAAAAGCTCTGGAAAATGACTTTATCAGATTCGGAAGGAAAACATGGAACGACAAAGATGTAAAGCAATTTCTAAGAATACTGAAAGGTTACAAGAAACAGCATCCTGTGCAATTGGATAACCTGGATCATCTAAATATCCCACAACTCAAGAATATTCTGATCGTTACACAACAAATAAAAATCATGTCCCAAGACCTCCAAAAATATCTAGACTCTCATAACAAGGATTTAGCAGAAGAATGTGACAAGTTCAAACATCAGAAGTGTAAATACCTTCCGTTACAAATGCTCCAAGATAGCTTCCACAAGGCGTGCAAAACGAAAATTGAAGACCTGATAAATCGCAGCCAGGAACAGGAAATTCAAATTCAAGCATTAGAACAAACCATACGTGAATCTGAAGTAGACTCGTTAAAGAATGACATAATAACGAACATTAACAAGCAATTCTCAAAACAATTGGACAAATTCAAAACACTATTGAACAATACCTTACCACAACCGAATAATCATGAAAATAACGAACCATCAGTTCTTCAAGTCGACCCTCCTGTCAAGAAGTTGGTAATAGTCCCGCCAACGACGTCAGAAATTAACGAAATAAATAAAGTTCTTCGTAATGAACTCAAAAGCGACGTGAGAAGACCAAGGGTCTTTAATACTAAGATCACCAGAAATAACAACATAGCCTTACTCACAACAGAAGAAGAAGCAAAGAAGTTAACAGACTTACTAATTAATAAAAACGATAAGCTTAACATCATCGACCCAGACAGCAGAAAAATGATGATTATACTCCTTAGAGTTCCGCAAGACGTCACAAAAGAAGATCTTGAAAGAGAATAAAAGTATCACAAATATTTCACTGAAGATAAATTTTCAATAATAAAATCTATGGTTACTAAAAATAAAACGCATCTAAATTGGGTGATAGAAGCCTCAGCTAAAGATTGCAGAAACCTTAAACGCCTGAAAGCTATTCAAATCTTCATAGACAAAATAAGAATTGAATTCTACATCAAAGTGCTACGTTGCACAAATTGCCAAGCTTTCAACCATCATATAACATCGAGATGCAAATATCAAACAGCCTGTGACAAATGTACAGGCCCACGTCCAACACAAGACTGTGACAAAAATTATACATGTTGTATAAATTGTCAAAGGGAACAGTACGACGACACGAACCACGAGGCCTTCTCTCTCAAATGTCCTGTCTTCTTAGAAGAGAGAGCCGAAAGATTACGTAACTACTATCGACCATTTCAACATGTACCAGATCTTTCTCAACAGTTTCCATCATTAGAGGAATCTCATAAACGAAATAACTTTCGTACAGCATCATCAACTGACTCCAATAATTCACAAGACATGGAATATTCCAGTAAGACTAAATATAGCCGTCCAGAACAAAAATTAGATCGTGCCTCAAGACGAAACTATAACACTATCACCTCAACACCAAAGCCTCAGAGAGAGATCCGTACCGTCAAGTTCAGGACAGTTTACTATAACAACAAACATTATCAACAAAGGGAGGGCAATCCTCCCAATTATCGATAGATAGCAGAAAAAGGCACCTCCAAATTAACACAAGAATCAAACAACAACACTAACTCTCAAAGAATAAGAGCAGAAGCTAACCAAACACCTTTACTAATAGCTCAAATCAACTTGCAGAAAATGAAAGCAGTGACTTCTTCCTTAGTAAAATATTTAATTGAAGAAAAATACAGTATAGCCTGCTTGCAGAATTGTGCAGTTACAGAAGGACGACCTTATGGCCTTCCCTCGTCAGTAGCAGCATATAGCTCGAATACTAGAAACTGTTTTATAGTGATTATAGACCAAGATTATATTCAACACATACAATTGAAGGCTTTCGATCACTCGGTTTTTGTCAATATACAAACTGACTCAGGGATTCTGTCAATAGGATCACAATACACACCCCCCTCTTCGAATCTTGAGGCAGATTTACAGGACTGGTCGAACCTAAGAGGTCTGAGCAAAGACTTCTTACTGCTGGGGGATTTCAATGCTCATAGTGCCCTGTGGGGTTACCCAAGGGATGACGAAAGAGGACGACAATTAATTCTGCAAATGCAACGCTTTCATCTGTTGTCAGTCAACGATCCAAACAGCAAGCCAACTTTCGAGGTATCACATTTACAAGGTTGGCCTGATGTGTCCTTGGCTTCCTTTTCCGTCTTTCCTTGGATAAAGTCATGGTCCACAGAGGAAGACTTGAATTATGTGGATCACCGCTTAATCTCAATAGAGCTGAATACTCAAATTCCTAAACTGCCAAAGCGTAGATATAGAACGAAAAACGTGTCTTTCAAAGGATTCATTCATAACTTGCAAGGAAGTCTTGAAAGAAGTAATATACATTTTAAAGAAATTACAGATAGTACAACCTTCGAAACAAGATACACGGATTTCCTAAGTATACTCATAGAAACCTGTGAAAAGAACTTCAAGAAACGTCCAAGTACACATGTCCCAAGGATTCAATGGTGGTCAGATGCTCTCAGAAGAAAGCGGAATTTCGTCAAAGCCTTGTATAGAAAGTCAAAACTCGCAAGTTCCACGGACGAAGATAAATTGCGCTATAAAAAAGAAAGAGCCCTGTACAAGAAAGCAATTCTGGAAGCGAAGCGTTCGGCATGGCAGGACTTCTGCAAGAAAACAACCCGTAAGACATGGTGACGTCACGGTGACGTCGTTGTGAAGTCACACTGTGACTTTGTGACCGTCGATGTGACGTCACGTGACGTCGATGTGAAGTCACAGTGACTAAAATGTGAAGTCGTTATGGCCGTTTTAGAGCTTGTTTGTGACGTCACAGTCACATTGTGACCACTTTGTGACGTCACAATGTGACCAATTTGTGAAAAGTGTGTCATTTGTGACGATTTTGTCATTAACATTGTGACGAAATTGTGACAAAAGTGACAATGCTTTCAAGTCACATTGTGACCAAATTGTGAAATACAGGGTGAGTCCAAAATCATGGAACAAACTTTGAGGGGGCAGTAGGACTCACTATAACAAATAATGATGGCATAGAAATATATGACCGGAAGT
This sequence comes from Maratus speculifer, assembly GCA_964019185.1. Lineage (NCBI taxonomy): Eukaryota > Metazoa > Arthropoda > Arachnida > Araneae > Salticidae > Maratus > Maratus speculifer. Next base: position 70,148,320 of record OZ025296.1, read on the forward strand.
GACCCGTCAAGTATCCACACTAGTCACCAAAAAAAAGACCCGGATGATAATGTTAAGTCTATGGGGGGGGGGTGGCGTTGTTTTCAAATATCTTGCTCAAATTTCAATATTTTACATGATATTTTTTCCATAGGATACCTGAGGACGATCCACAACCGGGCTAATTTTTACTTTTTCGATTTTGGTTATATTTTTTTTATATTACAATAGTTTCAGTTTTAGAACCGGTTTAAACTGGTTCTGAAAGTTGAAGTATTTTTCTTTTAATCTGTAACCAAAATCAAAAAAGTAAAAACCGGCCCAGTTGTACGTCATCCTCAACTATCCTATGGAAAAAAAATATGCGAAAATATTAAAATTTTAGTGAGATTATTGAAAATAGCGCTCCCATACACTTAACATTATAATCCGTCTCTTTTGCAGTGACTAGTGTGGCGTTTTAACGCGTCACTTCCAGTCATACATTTCTATGCCATAATTATTTATTATAGTGAGCTCTACCACCTCCCTTAAAGTTTGCCCCATTATTTTAGACTCACGCTGCAGATCATTTGTGACAAAACTTTCGTTAACACTGTGATGATTCTGTGACGATTTAACTTTTCTTAACGATTCTCTAACAATTTAAAAGAAACAGGATCTGATGAAACTATAACTCCATGTCATGTTCCTGTTAAAATAGGGTTTGAGTCCTAAAATCATATATTGACAATTTATGAACAAATACTGTATATTATATAAAAATAGTTACCTGCAGTAAGGAGACTTTCTTCTAAATTAAAGTTAAAAATTCGATTTACCTCACATGCCTTACAACTCTGGTGTTGTATTCAAAATTTGAAAAATATTACCTTTCAAAAATATTTATATATTTTCCCCCACATGTTGAAAATTGCATAGCTTCAATTTTATTTATAACTGACACACATTTTGTAGTATGTTGTTGAAACTGTTTAATCTTTTTGAACTTTTTTTAAAAAAACTTTTACTCGCTTTAATATCCACAAATCCCAGCACATATCTAAAACTGTACAGCTTGCCAATATTTCTGACCAATAATCCAGATGTCTATAAATATATAGGGTAGATGCTCCAGTTTTGGCCACATTAAGAGAAAAGTTTAAATGGAAATTTTATAGTTTTAGACTGGATAAAGCATATGAAATCGCAATAACAGTATTCTTTAGTAAATTTAGTTGTCTTTCTGTTAATTATAATAACTTTCTATCAAATATTTTAGTTTGTGAGTGATAACTCGTTAAGTAATTTCTTTCAATTTGCACCAGTTTTGGCCACCCCTGCACCAGTTTTGGCCACCCTAATATCTTGTAATTTTGCAAATATTTTAACTGATAACAAGTAAAAATAAAGCATTTTTGTGCAAAATCTGTTTTACCACACACATATTTGTTTGCTGTATAAAAGAGATTTGCATTTTTTTAAATGAAATCATAAAAACATCAAATAAAATATACTTAAGCTGATTTTAACTGAACACTTAAATTTAAAAACAAAAAATATATTTAATTCATAAAAAAGACTTATAGGACATAAAAAGCTTATTTTAACATTTTGCATATTTTCATTTATATATATCATATGTTATACTATACCAATATTTACAGTTATATGACTAGAATCTTGAAATTATTCCATTTTTTCATGAAATAGTATTTTGACAATCTCTAAAATCCATTTTTTTTCAACTGATTTTTAACTTTAATTCCTCGTACTTAGCTGCCTGTCAGCCTAATCATTTGGAATTAGTTTTCTTCAAACCTTAGATTTCCTTGTGTAAATATGAGCTAGGTTCTTAGAAAAACCTTCACAGAGAACACCCCCCTTCTCTTCGGCCCATATCTCTCATATAGATAATTGGCCATCATAAATAGCACAACCCTATTACTTGAGATTCAAAAATAGTAAAAACTGGTCTCCATTCTGTAAACTTGTGTTGCAAGGTAGAACGAGATACTACAAAATTTAACCATCTTGAAAAGCTGACAATGAATTTTGAAAAGCCATAATTTTACTTTCTATCTTATAACAGTGTTTAATCTAGACCATTTTTAAGAGTACAGAATTGTCTTTTTTAAACTTGTTAAAATGAATCCTATTTATAGTGTAAAGATTTTCACATTATTTGTTATTTCTAAATTCATGTGCTTGAAATTTTGCAAAAGTTATGCAACTTCTTCATTTTGTTTTGAAAAAAATACAAGAAATCACTAAATCATGCTGTAATTTTATTGAACTTTTAAATTTATAAGTCATAAAACATTTCTAAATATATTGCTGAAATTTTCACTATAATTAGTCTTGTAGCCAAAAGTGGTGCATAATGTTGTGCCCTTTTTGGCCACACCATAGCCATAACTGGTACACATAGCAAATTTAAAGTACCAGTTTTGGCCACCCCTACTTTAAGCTGTAAAAATAATTAATTTAGACATGAAATTACAACAGAGAGAAAGTCTACTTCATAAAGCTTCATAGCAATTTGTTTCAGAACAAATAAAGTTCGATAAATGCCTAATATTGAAAGATTATGAAAACTTGTTACCTAAGCAAAAACCTTAATATATGTGAGTGCACACTATAGTTTAACACATTTTTTTTTTTTTTTTTTTTTTGCAAGTCATTTTTTATCAAAAAAATAAACAAATGGGATTGGAAATGATAAAAGAGTGTTAGGTTAAGGAGTAAGAATGCATATAATTTGTTAATTCAATTTACAGCCTAAATAGAGGGTAAATCATTCCAGTGTGGCCAAAACTTGTGCAGTTGCCAAAACTGGAGCATCCACCCTATATCTTTTAATTATCTTTTGTTGTAATTTTCCAACTGATTGAAAAAGTGTCCAGATCAGGATTCGAACTAAGCAGTCTTTCGCGCAAATTGTCAATACTTTGTCGACTGAACTATCCTGGAAGAATCTGACGCCCACAATTCACACAGTGAATACGAACGCATACTTATCATTATTATACATAACCATGTGTAATAATACTTTAATTTTTTTTCAAACTACCCGTATGATAAATGCATACTATTCGTATGAGTATATAATGATATTTCTCCTGGTGAATTGTGCGTGCTAAGTTGCTCTGTTGGAAGAGCATTGGCAGCATACATCGAGGGTCTCTAGTTCGAATCCTAACCTAAACACTTTTTTACTCATTTTGGAAAATTAATATTCGTTTGATTAATTTACCAATTAAAATCATTCTGTTAAATATAATATAGAATTATCTTTTGATAAAACTACGTGAAATTTATGCGCAATATTCGTAATATACAGATTTTATTTGAAAATCGAGTACAAATGAAGATGAGGCAATTAGTTCTAGTATTACGCTTAGTTATTTTCTTACTATAGTGGCCTGTGCGCATGTATGATTACACCATGGCTTAAATTCGAAGTTAAACTCATATACAGGGTGTCCGAAAAGTCTGGAAACGGTCGAATAACTCGAAAAATACATATGAGATTGAAAAACGTAAATATACGTGTTAAATATTTTTAAATAAGCTACTCAGTGATACCAAATTTGACCTTCGTAACCGACCCCCTGGGGGTCAGAGGGGGTCCAACTTTGAAATCTTAAATTATAACCCCCCATTTCTTATTGCAGATTTGGATTCTACGGACAAAAATACGTAACTTTTGTATTTGCTGTTTATTTCGAATCCTCGTTTATCACGGTATAATTGAGCATATTAAATCGATACATATTTCGGCTTTTCCAACGGGATTTTCCCTAATCGAAACTAATTGGGGAGAATTTATGACATCAAATTCCTCGTCTTTTACAATAATAGCGTTTCCTGAAAATCACCCGTGCCGATTATTTCGGTAGTGCTACACAGTTAAAAATTTGATCCATTTGCTGTAGCGTCACTCCACAGCTTTTATAGAATATCTCTTTCATGACCAATGAGAATGTTCCATAACACACTAAAGTACACTGTAAAAAAAATGACCCTTTTGCTGCATCGTCACTCCACCGCTTTTATAGAAAACGATTACTTTACTGTGTTATGGAGCATTCTCATTGGTCACAAAAGAGATATTCTATAATAGCTGTGGAGTGACGCTGCAGCAAATGGGTCAAATTTTTAACAGTGTAGCACTATTGAAATAATCGCCACGGGTGATTTTCAGGAAACGCTATTCCTACAAAAGACGAGGCATTTGACGTCAAAAATTCTGCCCAATCAGTTTCGATTAGGGAAAATCTTTTTGGAAAAGCGGGAATATGTATCGATTTAATATACTCGATTACACCGTGATAAACGAAGATTTGAAATAAACATCAAATACAAAAGTTACGTATTTTTGTCCGTAGAATCCGAATCTGTAATAAAAATTGGGGGTTATAATTTAAGATTTCAAAGTTGGACCCCCTCTGACCCCCAGGGGGTCGGTTTCGAAGGTCAAATTTGGTATCACCGAGTAGCTTATTTAAAAATATTTAACACGTATATTTACGTTTTTCAATCTCATATGTATTTCTCGAGTTATTCGGCCGTTTCCAGACTTTTCGGACACCCTGTATATTGACACATTGTATATGTCATATAGTATAGATGTGCCGGTAAAGGACATCCTTAAGGATTTTTTTTTTTAAGTTTCCTTATTAATAGTTATAATTATAAGATTTCATTTTTTTTTTTTTTTTTTTTTTTTTGTATTAGATGAATCTATTAATAGTATTTAAGTATTCTCAGTCTCACTTCCCAATATTAGACAAAATTTTATTGAAAATAATAGAAATACATCAAACACTAAAAATTTCAGCAATGTACATCCCACAAAAGTGTACATGTAATTGTTTTTATAACTATTTAGAACCAGGATTTAATGAACACATACTAATGAAACAAAATTGTTATTTTCAACACAATTTAACAATTAAGATATCAAAAATTAATAAAATAATGTGATAATTACTCATTTTTTAAAATCAATAATTGATATTACCACAAAATCAATATCTTAATTATTTTAGATACATGGTTTAAAATAATAAATGTCATGGAATTACAGTTATCAAATTTTTGGGATTATGAGAAATTCAGAAAGGTAATAAAAAAGTTTTACAAAAGTATTTTTGCAATATTAGTGCATAAATTAGTATATTTATCACTATTTTCAACAATTAAACAACCCCAAACTCCTTTATATATTAATTATAACGTTAACTTTTGATTATGTGTATATTTTTTAATTTATTAAAATGTGATTTTAACCATGTAATTAAAAAAATGTGATTAAAGTGCATTTTAAAAATGATATTATTAACTATTTTCAAATCGTTGACATGCTGTTCCGTATTTCAACAAAATAAATGTTAAATTTATTGAATTTACTAAGGTAAGTGAATTCAAAAAAGTTAAATTAATATGATATTTATTCCTTTTATAACATGTTTTTTACGGAATTAACAGAAATCATTATAAAAAAAGCAGGAAAAATAACATTTTATTACCTCTTTCTTATCGGCATTATCCTCTAATTCCAGTTTCATAATCCAAATAGGGAAGATAATTTCGAAGTCGGAATGTCCGAATGAAGTACAATGACATTGGCGCGCTCATATTAACGAAACGCCATTGAGATTGTATTTTTTCGGTCACCTGATCGCATTTTTGCATAACCTTTTACAAATTTTCAACTTACGTACTAAATATACACACACATAACATCATAACAAAGTTACTAGAGCAGCTGCATAATATTCTAAAGAATAAATACACTAGTGTCAACTATTCTGATCGTTGCCAAACGATATTTTTAAGCAAGTGATTTTTTGTTATTATTGGTTGTTTGAGCTTCGAAGATGTATAAGTTGAATGCGCATGCGCATTAGTTTTATGAGGGTATCCCTAATTAAAATTTTGCGTTAAAAATTTTTTTTCACGCATTTCTATTTTACTTTTAATTAGTTTCGAAATACAGTGGAACTTTCATTTAACGAAGCCCATATTTAATGAAATTATCTACTTTTTTAATTTTCTGATGAACCTTCATTTAGAACGCAATTAACATTTGAATTAATATTCATATTAAAAAAAATTCTACTTAGCAAAATTTGTTGCACTTCCGTGCGTGCACAATATTCAAAAGGATAGATTGCTGTTAAGATAGATTGGTGAATATATTTCAGCGGATTGTATGAATTGAAATTATGTATTTATTTTATATTTTACTAAATAAAAAGGGGAAAATGCGAAAATTTTTCGATATGCTAAGAAAGGGATTCTAGTTCCACGAAAATATTATAGGTCCATTCTCTGAATACTTAAAAAAGATGCGAAAGTTTTCATGAGTGTATCTTTCATAAGAGATCGCACACAAAGTAATATTCCAATTTTTTTTTTTTAATTTTTAGATTTGAAATACAAGAGAAAACAAGAAAGAGAACGCTGCGATTCAGTTTTTGTTTCCCTTCCTTTATTACGTGGTTTTTTAGATATTATACTAATGATTTTTTTATGTGGCTATATTGCATAACAAAAATTACTATCCAAATTAAAACACAGTTTTATAATATTTCTATTTTTATTTATAGCTTACTATACAAATTTCATGAATTTTCGTGGGTTTCTATTCAACGATATTTTTTCATAACGAAGCATTTGAGTGTAACGAGAAATTTCCTTAAATGGAAGTTTCACTGATAGGTTCATTGCTGGGTGCTTAGTTTCATATGATGGGAGGTTTATCTCACATATGTGATATGACGTACACGTTACACGCAGTGCATGTAACGTGTGACATAACAGCGATTGCACAATATTCTTCTGAAATGCCAGAAAACACGTTTTTTGCCAGTAAATAACATGGTTTGAAGAATTTTTGTAATTTTCTAAAGTTTTCTAAGAAAGTCACATCTGAGTCACAATGTGACGTCCCTGAGTGGTGGTAATTTGGTCACAGATGTGATGTGACCACAGTGACTCGCAGTGACGTCATTGTGACCATGCATGCTATGAGGGATCTTTTGAAGAATTTTTGTATATATTTTTTAATTTTCTATGAAGTTCGCATTTCAGTCACAATGTGACGTCACTGAGAGGTGGCATTTTGGTCACAGATGTGGCGTCACATTTCAGTCACAATGTGACGTCACTGAAGGGTGGCATTTTGGTCACAGGCGTGACGTCACATTTCAGTCACAATGTGACGTCACTGAGCGGTGGCATTTTGGTCAAAGATGTGACGTGACCACAGTGACTCACAGTGACGTCACTGTGACCATGCATGCTATGTGGGTAAGAGATCCCTATGAGAAAACACAAAAAGTAGCATTCCAGAATTTCTACAGAACAGAAATATACGCACTCTCCGACTCTCTCACAGAAATACAATCAAGAGCTGAATTTTACACAGACTTAACAACCAGAATCTTCGGTCCATCGGAAGAAACACAGGAACCAGCATTTAATCCGGTAAACTTAGTCCCTCATTTCACTGAAAAAGAACTGCAGGTGGCAATCTTCTCCTTCAACAAAGACAAAGCACCAGGCCCGGACTGGCTCCTTTGGGGGCCCTCGGCTAGAGACTGAAAAGGGGCCCCTTACAAGAAATTTAGTGAAAACAGAATATTATATATATTTTTTTAATTTAGGCTTGGATGGCAAAAAACCACATTTAGGGTATTTTGTCACTTGGAAAATAGTTGAGTAAAATGTAAGCTTTTTGTAATGTTGTTAACTTACTTTCACAATATATATTTATATTATTTTTATACACCATACCTAAACTAATTCCAAGCAAGAAAAAAAAAGTAAGAATTATTCATTTTAAGTGGTTATTACTTAAAAATGTGCGTGATGTATATTTTTAGTTTTCAGCAATCAAATGACTGTGTCGAAGTCATAATAATCTAAATCCTACTGTGATACCTAAGTAAATATTAAAAGTAGAGTTGCAAAAAGTCGGTTTATTCCCGGGTTTATTTCCAATAGACCAGGTTTATTCCCAGGTTTATTCCCGAAAAACCGAATTATTCCAAAAAATCCCGGGTATTTTCCAGGTTTATTCCTAAAAACCCGGTTTATTCCCGGGTTTAAACCGGGTTTTTTCTAACCTTTGCAACGCTAATTAAAAGTGACATAACAGTAATAAAAAAAGTGGGTACGTGTGATCGCAGATCACTCAGAGTATTTTCTTTAATATATCTTTCAAAACAACTTATCCCTTAATTAATAAATCCAAATTGTTGATTTATAATTATTAAATTCTTACATAGATGGTAGCATCAATAAATTTAAAGTAAAAGGAAGCTACTTATTTCAATTAAATTAAAAATGTTCAAATTAAATTATTTAAATAAAATTCAAAGTGCAAAATTCTTTAAAAACGCGAAATAAAAAGAAAAATAGCAGAGATATAAATAAAATTTAAAATTTTTAAAAACAAAAAAAAAAAATGTTTAAACGAAATTTAAAATGCTGAATCATTTATAAACCGCTCGTTTTTAAAATAGAAAGAAAATTGTAACTAAATATATATTTATATATTATATTAGTGATAAGAAAATAATATAAATCGTTAAATCGGCAAAAAGTACTAATTTTTTCAAAAATTTCTATCTTATTATTTAACTGCAAGAAGTGAAAGTCACCAATTTTGACGAAAGTGGTATCGCTGGAAAGATCTCATTGTGAGAAGTAAAAAACCCAATGGAACTATCCATGGGAAATGAGCCGTTTTCGAGATATACGACAACTTATGTCATGTAGCTAGTGAACACTTACTGGGAAACTGCAAAAAATTTTGGTCTCGATTTTAACGAAAGTGGTATCGCTGAAAACATATTATCGAGAGGATTAAAAAATTCAATAGAATCACCCGTGGGAAATGAAACGTTTTCAAGATATCCGACAATTTGTATCACGTAGCTAATGCACACTTACTAGGAAACTACATTAAGTTACATAAATTGTCGTATATCTCGAAAACGACTCATTTCCGAAGGGTAGCTCCATTGAGTTTTTTACTTCTCAAAATGATATCTTTCCAACGACATCATTTTCGTTAAAGTCGAGACAACAATTTCTTGCGGTCCTCTTTTAGATGTGCACTAACCCAGTATGTACTAGCTACGTGGTTTAAATTATCGGATATCTCGAAAACGGCTTATTTCCGATGGGTAGTTCTTTTGAATTTTTTACCCCTCACGATAAGATCTTCCCAAAAATACCACTTTTGTCAAAATCTAAACTATTTTTTTTGCGATTCCAAAGTAAGTATGCTCTAGCTAGCTACGTTACATAAATCGTTAGCTATCTCGAAAACGACTCGTTTCCGATGGGTAGTTCCATTGAGTTTTTTACTCCTCATAATGAGATCTTTCCAACGATACCACTTTCGTTAAAATCGGTGATTTGCATTTCCTGCAGTTCCCTAGCTAGTATGAAAACTTCAAATTCTAGCATTATGATTCGAACTGAGAATCTTCTGTTTACTAGCGAGTCTGTTTTCCTAAAAGTCTTTCACATACCTTTCCTTGAAGGACATAGCTGACGCTTTGTTTGTTTGTTTGTGTTTTATGCTGGTCAATTATTTACAAGTGGGATATAGGCCCTAAGGAGAGGGGTGCCCTCTGTGTGGGTCTTTCTAAGAGAACCTAACCCATATTTACGCAAGGAAATGCAAGGTTCGTAGAAAACCACGGAAAACTCCGAAAGGTAGGCCGACGGTCGCGATTGGGTTCGAACCCAGCACCTACCGTCTACCAGTTTGGAGGTCAGAACCTCTCGGCCACTGGTGGGGCCATAGCTAACACAAATTGCCAACTCGTAACAGCTATATCTGTAGTATTACCTACCATCATGCTGAATATTATGCTATTATATGGATCTTTTAAAATAATATTATAGAACATTGAACCTATTATTTGTTGTAGATGTTTGCATGGGCCCGGGTTTGGCCCGAGACCCGTATCCTGCCCGGTTTGCATGCCGGTCAGGCAAAGAAATTTAGCGGGAGTGCTGGTCCGATAAAAAAAAAATAGGGGTCCTGCCAATCCGATATAAAAACTTAAACGAAGACAATAAAATATGATCCGCTTTCAGTGAATGACTTTCGAGAGAATGAGTATAAATGTGCGTCACGAACCGATGCTAGTTTGACACCATCCAAACAAAAACGCGAGCACCGGCCAGTTATGTGATATGAGAGGCAGGGTTCAATTTTTTCAGCAGACTCATACCTAAGGCCGTGATCAGGTGTGCACTTTTTTTCTACGTAGTAGAGTCGGGCTAGAACTGGACTTAAATGTTCTCAGAATGTCTAGGGTAGTTACTATGTTTTTTAAAAATATTAATAGAAATAATAAACTTCTGTCAACCCCAGGGCAAATTCATTGCTTAAGTATTGAAATTAATGACTGACACCGGAATTTGAAAACAACTTTATCTTTAAATAAGAAAAGGCTATATTTCACGCATTCAATAAACCGTAATTTTCTTCAACAAAATTCCGGTGCCAATGTGGCGTTTTGGAATTAAAATTAAGTGGTATATCTATGAAACCACCGCCCCGCAAAGGGTTAAGGGAATCTTTGGAAGTATAACTTAGGGTGGTTTTCAGTCCACTTCTTAATAACGCGAAACTTTCTGACTAATTTTTAACTGTAAATGCATAAAATTGACTTGCGTGACTATTAAAGGATTTGGGAACAGGGCCGTAGCTAAGGGGGCGCTATGGGCGGCTCAGCCCCTCCTGAAATATTTTGAGCCCCCCCCCCCACCTGAAAAAGATTCCAAGGTTACTAAATGAATTTCTGTTCCGAAAATTCAAATGAAATTCTGTTCAAATATCTAATTTAGTTTTGCGGACCTATAACAGTTTTGCAGAATTGCTAAATTGTATCTAAAACAAATGTTTCAATACTCCCTCATCCTATTTCTACACATGGAGCTAACATGATGTTTAATTTTGCACCAGTTATGCACTCAAAATTTTCATCCTCCTGTTCTTTTCTTAGCATAAAATGAAGTTATTACAACAGTTTAATAAGAAACATGGTACCTACAATGTAAGCACACACTATTTTATCTTTCTGCATCAGAGAGAGTGAAAAAAAAGTCATGAGCCCCCCCCCCCCTACTTTTCACTTCTATCTACGGCCCTGTTTGGGAATAGAATAATTTTTCCATTTTTGGTAAATAAATTATCAAATGGTAAGAGATTTTTGTCACGTGACTGCAGGTTTTTCCCCTTTTCAATGATATCGCTTCCAAAAATTCAATTCAAAATGCTAACTTTGACAATATTTCTAAAAGATATGTCTTTATCAAAAAATGGAAGACACCATTCGATTACATATGTTCTGAATAAGAAAAAACAGTAAAACCTATGCATTTCTGAAGAAAATGAATTTAGAAATGTGTCAGGAACTAACTCCTTTGGATTTGAAAGGAGCTCTAATAAATGACAGAGAAATATTTTCACAAATATATTTTTTATAATACACCTTCAAAAGTTAATCATGTTTTTACTGGCCTTTTTTTTCTTTAAATCTAAACTACATTAATTTTATAATGAATCTTTATTTGAATATTCAAAAATCTAGGCTTCTAAGTAATCATTAATGTTATTATCGTGTATTTTCTATGTTGAAAAAATATCGTGATTTTAAAGTATAGTTTTAAATATAAAATATTTCATAAATGTATATGTAGTATTCTTTAAAAGTATCTTAATTGTATGCTAAGAAAACCTAATTTTTTTGTGCAAATTGAGTGGAATCGGATCGTCTTTACTACTTAACCAAGTATTAAAAGTTGTAAACATTTTTCAATGTTTAAAAATTTTCTCATTTTCTTCTTTCCTTTTCGTACTGTCGCTTTCGTACAACTCTTTCATGTTGAGAACACTGTGGAATTGCACTAGTTACAACCATACTATACAAGATTGGCAAGTGAGCGTCGCGATGCACTCTGAATCTGATTCTATGAGTACTGCAGAAAGGGCGATGTATCATTCAGCAACCCTATTCCGTCTGTCCAACGAAATGAGATGACACTATGAAGCTATATAAGTTACCATGAAAAAACTATCAATTGTTTAAAATTTATTGTAAACACATATTATTATTGGAAAATACTCAGTTTTTTTTCTTATGTAAGTAGTAAATATAAAATCGTATATTCCTTTTTTGTGTTGCACTTCCGGGGCGCATTTTCAGAAAGAATCACGTTTTGAACACCAGCCTTGACGAGTTGGCTAAAGCGAGAACGTTCAGCTAGCTGCATCGCCAAACACAAAATAAACTAAGTTCAAATGTGTCATAAAACATATGATTAATAGAATTATATTTATTAAGAGCGGATCTTTACTACTGTTTTTAATTAACTTCTCAATTTCTTCGAACATAGCGAGTTAAGGAAATAATATTTTTGAATTGAGAAAAAAAAACTATGTTTAGATGTTCTGTGAAATTTAAAGCATTTTAATCTGAAAAAGCTCTTTGTTTTAAACTATGTTTTAATCGTAAACAACGTGAATAACATTTCCTCATATTATAGTCTTTGCTTGATAACATTTGCAGAAAAACAAAATAAGCGCGATCTCTTTGCAGAAGGAAGGGTTGCTATTCGCTAGGCGTTTGACGTCACAAATAAGAAAGGGTGCCTAGCATTGACTTCATCTCCGCGCCAATCGTTGTTCTGGCGATAAGGTGCTCAAAACGTGATTCTTTCTGAAAATGCTTCCGGGGCCCCTTTGGGTCGGGGGCCCTCGGCGATCGCCGACCAGCCGACCTGGCCAGTCCGGGCCTGCAAAGCACCTGGAATAGACAATATAGATCATAGAATAATAAGGAAAATATTTAAATCTAACGCTTCGTTGTTACTGGATATGTACAACTCTTTGCTTCAGTTAAACTATTTTCCGAAGAATTGGAGAATTGGTGAACTGGTGTACTTCCTGAAAAAAGGTAAGCCGCCGGAAGACCCAAGGTCTTATAGACCTATATCATTGTTACCAATTTTTGGCAAAGTATTTGAGAAATTACTCCTAAGAAGAATCAACCACTCCTTATTGAATACACCGCATCTACTACCGGCTCAACATGGTTTTATGGAATTGCTCTCGACTGAAACAGCAATTCAGGAAGTGTTCTCTATAATTGATTTGTTTTCTTTGGAAGATAATTACATAACGTTGGTTTCAATCGATATTCAATCTGCATTTGATTCTCTACCCTGGGACTTTACAATAGAAGAACTTAGAAATTTAGAGGTTGAAGAATCGTACTGTAATACAGTATCTTCGTTCCTTTCTCGGCGTGGAGCCTTTGTGCATTGGCTGTCGGACGTAGTACACTGGTTTCAAAGGGGCTGCCCTCAGGGGCCCTGCTTTGGCCCCTTTCTCTGGCGGACCTTTATTAATACTCTCCTGCGTTTATTAAGGGACCATGGGATAAAGGCGGTGATCTATGCAGACGACATCTTGTTGATCTTGAAAGGGAGAACAAGGAAAATCCTGGAAGATTTCGGTAGATTAGCTTTGGATATAATAAGTAACTGGGCCACTCGGCATAACTTAAGAATCTCCTATGATAAATGTGAAGCCTTAAACATTCGTCGAGGAAGAAAATATTTACGACGTCCCCCAACTCTCAGGATAGATGGGCATTCAATCCGCTCTAAGAATTCAATATTATACCTCGGTATTAAAATTGACTCGACTTTATCTTTTTTACCGCATCTCAATGATAAACGTGAAGAGTTGTTGAAGGTTTCTCAAAACTTGATGAAATTTGCCTCCACTCAAGGTGGATTGGGGAAATTTATACTTAAAATTTGGTATAACAATATACTAGAGAAGAAATTTTCCTATGCAGCAGCTGTATGGTATCCCAGATTACAGAAAAAACATGGTGCTCGCCTTTTGAATTCAATCCAATATCAGCTTCTTCTCTTAATTTCAAGAGCTTATAACAAAACGGCGGCTAATGCGCTATGTGTCTTGACAGGTGTTCTGCCAATAACCCTCCGATTGAAGCAAATCACAGCGCAATGGAGATTACTCAGGCTGGGTATGCCGTTCGAACAGCACTTACCATTCTTCTATCAAACAAAAACTTCCTCGGCACGGATCTCCCCTTTTCAAGATTATTTTCACACTCAAGAAGAGGGTGACCAACAGTCAGAAGTGCAGATCTACACGGATGGATCGAGAATGGACTCCGGTACTGGCTATGCCGTCTGTGTCTACCAAGGCGATAACATAATTCACACATCTAAGGTTCAGCTTAATACAGAAAATAGCATATACCAAGCGGAACTTTCGGCAATCCTGGATGCAATTATATGGGCAGAAGGAAGTGCATTTAAAACAATGACAATAAATAAGAATATTTTTTCAAATGTTCAAGCAATACAGGACATATGCTCAAAAGACTTACTAATAGTGGAAATAATACTGGCCCTACAGAGCTCCAAAAAGATTATAAAATTTAACTTGGTGAGAGGCCACTCTGGTTGTGCTGGTAACGAAATGGCTGATCATCTTGCGAAACAAGCAGCAGAGGGTAAAGAATCAACATTGTTTAAGTACCTACCACTTCCAGCTTCTTACTTGCGGAGGCAAGTTAAAATCCAGGTCCTAGCAGAATGGCAACAAGAGTGGGACTATGGAGAGACTGGTCGCTATACTTACAACCTAGTTCCCAAGGTCTCTCTGGAAAACCTGCTGTTCCATCGCAACCTCTATCTCTTCGCCACCAATCACGGACCCTTCCCTAGTTATCTTGTAACATTTAATAAAGTAGACTCTAACCGTTGCACATGTGGGGAAGTCGGTGACTCCTTACATTACCTGACGACATGCACCTTAACTGCTTTTTACCATATACGGAAATCCTCTACGCTTTCAGATGCAGCTTGGTTCAACATGATATTGAAAGAAACTAGGCTTCTTGACAAAATAATAAACTGTGTAAAACTCATTGAGGATAATCAGACATTATTTCAGATGCCTCCTCTTTAACTTTCAAATGGACTCGAATGAACTTTCGAACTTTACTAAGAACCATACTCATTGGACTTATTCATTTTCAAAATGAACTATAGAACATTGTACTTGTAAATATTCAGCACCTCTAATTTCGAACTTGTAAATATTTCTGTTGTTAAAACACACGTCTGAATATTCTAAACACACCATCATGCAATAATGTAAAGTTATCATTGTAAATATTAGATACTTATTTCCCGGGCTCGCCCTGAAAAATAGGGCAGCCCATTGTGATTAACATTGTACTTTTTTTTAAAATAAATGTTAGGTGGGGCTTGTTGAGCTCAAGCCATATGGTAGGCCTCCCCACCTAACTGAATCTGAGGAGACCTCGTGTCGTCCACGGTGGAGGAGCTTGAGTGTGACCCGCCGGGTGGACCTGCCTAGGTGAGGAATTGCCGAACTGCGATTGTGGCGAGAGCCTTTGGAGAGGGGATCCAGCTCTGGAAACGGGGAGGATGTAACCGAGGATGAGAATCAGAAGGGGGGACTCAGTCCCGCCAGACGTGAACCGTCCAAAGGGAGTCCAAGCCGAGGAAGGAGTAGGAGACGCAAACCGAAGACCAAGCCCACGAACGAATTAGCCGCTAAGTCTGGGAAGAGTCGAAAGAAGAAGAAGCACCGGCAAGTGCTGTCGGCTGCCAAATCTACGGACGATAATTCCCAGCCAGGGACTAAGGGGCAACCAAAGAAGGCGGAGACTCGACGTGTCGTCGCGTTCGAAACCTACTGAGGAAGCCCCCGAAACTTGTGCAGGAAAGGAGGGACAACCCAAGAAGGCGGATACCCGACTAGTGTCGTCGGGTTTGAAACCTACTGAGGAAGTCCCTCCAACCTGTTCAGGGAATAAGGAACGACAGAAGAAGGCTGATCCTCGACTTGTGTCGTCAAGTTTGAAGCCTACTGAGGAAGCCCCTGAAACCTGTGATGAAGCGAGTGACCACGTGAAGTCTCAAACTTGGGCACAGGTGATCTCGAAAAGTGCGAGGAAGAGATTGCGGAGGAAGGAGTTGGAAAGTCGAAAGACGAGTACTGGCTCCAATGACACCGCTAGGCACGGGACTGGGAAGACAATTGTCCAGTCACAACGGAGTGGGACTTCCGGGCTCACTGCTCAGAAACCCCCGAAAGAGGTGACTGCCCTCATCGTGCGCCCACGGTCATCGGGTGCACATGCCGAATTCTCTTCCGATGACACGAGAAAGTTAGTGGCGAACAAAGTGGACCCGATTAGGTCGAAGATCGCGATCCGAGGGACGCGGGACATCTCCGGGGGGGAGTACTCTTCCTGGCGAACAGTCCTGCAGATCTTGGAAAGCTGGCCCAAAAGTTAGCTATTGGGGCCACGGAACTCGCTACCGATCTCGAAATCACGAGACCGCGACGTCGACTTCCAGAGATCATTCTCTTTGGCATCGACTCGAATCTGTCAGACGCCGACATCCTTGTAGCAATCACAGAGCAAAACCAGGTCCTTCGCAGGTCCTCCCTCGAGCTCCGGACATCGTTCCAGGGGGTTCGAGGTCGCAACATGGTGTTAGCGATCGATGAGAGTTCATATGATCGACTCACGGGTATTCGGAGACTCAACGTGGGCTGGGGTCAAGTGGACATCCGACCGAATCTGCGCCCTCTGGTGTGCTATCGGTGCTGGAGATATGGCCACACACGTTCGGTGTGCCACAACCTGCAAATTTGTGGGAATTGTGGCGCCAAAGACCACAAGTCGGATTGCACCGCTGACGCGGGTTGCCCGAATTGCAGATTGAGAAATAATTAGAGCAAGGGAGGTAGAGAACTACCAACCGCTCACTCAGCAGGTTAAGGAGTGCCCGTTGCACAAGCTGGAGGTAGAGCGATTGAGAAAGGGCTATAATGGGGAGTAATCCGCGTTTCGTACATCTCAATTGCCACCACGCCACTGCAGTGTGCGACCAGCTATCTCATGACGTGATGTTGGGTGCAATTGATATCATCTCTTTGAACGAACCGTATGTGAGCGAAGGTAGGATTCGAGGGACTCCCAAAAATTACACGCAGGTGAGCTCGGAGGGTAGTCGTTTTCGAGTTGCTCTCTGGGTGAGCCCGCGAATCTCTTTTTGTGTGGCCTTACGGCTCCCGGACGTGGTAGCTTTTGATGCGTTTTGCCTGGTCGAAAGGTGCTGGTAGTGACTTGTTACTGCGCACCATCTGAAGGCATCTCGCTCGTCCTCGATGAGTTGGAGCAGCTGTTGAGACGTTCACCAGGTGACCAAGTCATCCTGGTTGGAGACTTCAACGCTAAGTCCAGCTTCTGGGGACAACGACCCACAGACCCACGTGGTAGATCCCTGATCACCTTTGCCTCGAACGCAAATCTCGAAATCGTGAACGATCCGGATAGTCCTGCGACTTTCAAAGTCTCCCAAGGCGACGGCTGGATTGACGTACTGTTGACCAGATACTGTGTCTCAAGCATTACCGAGTGGGAAATTTCCGATCTTGAGACACTCAGTGACCACCGACTCATGACGTGGACCTATCAAGGCACTCCAGGCACACGCCTCCCTCGTGTAGCCCGCCGCAGGTGGGCTACGAAGGATTTGGAATGGGACGAGTTCCTCCACGATCTGCAGACTGCGGATCTGAGTCGTTATTGCTTCGAAACCTCCGACGAAGGTATTGAACATTTGATGTAAACCTTTTGGACGGGCTGTGTTACAAACACCAGAAGCGCAAACCTGCATCACGTAAGGGAACGTGTTGGTGGACAGGGTATCTGTCTAGCCAAAGATCTGAGTTGCGTGCGCTGAGGCGACTGCACCAAAGAGCCACCTCGCCTCAGAGGGGGAGACTAGGTGACGTCTTCAGACGTAAACGAGCAAAGTATAAAAAGGCGATCTTGCATACAAAGCGTAGATCATTCCGAAGATTTATTTCTGAGGAATTGGTCACGGACAAGCTAGGTCAGGCAGTTGAGGTGGTGCGAGGCAAGTGGAGAAGAGAGGCACCAGTTCCTCTGGTCCTCCCCTCCGGTGAGGAGGTATCCACCTAGGAAGACATCCAGGACGAACTTGCGAGATACCACTTCCTGTCGGCTGATGAAGCTTCCGAAGTCGCAAACATCAGGACTGGCGACCCAGACTGGTTCACACTCGAGGAACTGGAGTTGTCAGTGGAATCGCTGCCGAAAGGTAAGGCACCTGGCCACGACGGGATCAGTCTGGAAATCGTCCGCAAAGTCCTCCAGTACCACCCTCAGTGGTTACTGGCCTTGTACAATCATTGCCTCGAGACATCTAGTTTCCCGCGGACTTGGAAGCATACGGTAGCAGTCTACTTCCCCAAACCGGGAAAAGACCGTAGTGACCCCGCCTCCTACCGCCCGATTTGTCTTCTGCCGGCCCTCGGGAAGGTATTGGATAAGTTGTGCGCAACTAGACTGGCTCTTTTCCTTGAGACCAATGGGCTGCTAGACGCAAGACAGTACGGCTTTCGTAAGAATAGAAGCACTGTCGACGCTATGCAGTGTGTTTGACTACATAGCCGACTCCAAATGTGCAGGTTCATTTACGTGTCTCCTGACTTTTGACATTAACCCCCTCACTGACAAGACCGTCTATAGACGTTCGTGAAAAGTTTCTCTGAAACAGGCAAGGCCGACTCGGCGCGTTTCTTCAAAACATACTCTAAACAGGCACCACCGACTCAAGACGTTCAAAGAATATCGCTTCAATAATGGCAAGAACGAATCTGGTAAATGTGCCTTCCCCCACCATACTTCACCACCCTACCTTATCTAGATTTGTCAACAATACTTAATTGTTACTCCCCACCACCCCCTGTGGTGATTCGCTTGGGATCTCTCTTAAAAATTTTCCCTTTAGTGTCACAGCAGGGATAGTAGACCCTTGAGTCTCTCGATACTAGCGAAATAGAGCGACGGCTAAGCGAAGTATTTGTTTTGTAGAAATTGTTTTGTAAAAGTTTTGTCATAGAGGGAAATTTATTTTTCCAGGCTATGGAAAAATAAATTGTTCCATATTATTATTGTTATATACCCTATTCATAATTATTATTATTTTTGATTGGGTCAATAGTAATATCTAACAAAACTAAAGTCATCTTTGTAAATTTAAATATGCGTGTTCGATTTGTTTTTGGGGTATTTATATCAAAAATTCTGGATGAAGAACGTCAATTATTTCGAAAAAATAAAAATGCAGTTTACAGGAATAAGCAATGCTTTTTTTTTTCTTCTTCCATTTTTTTTTTTTTTCAAAAATTGGGCATTTTAAAATGAGGTGGACATTATTTGGTAGATTTGGGCTTTTTCCTTTAAATCACCTCTTCCCTCCAGGTAAAATTTTGAATTACATAAAAAAAAAATATTTTTTAAACACATTCCAAATTAATTGAAAAGTATTTATGATTTATATTTTTCTGTCTGCCCGACCATCTCTGATTCGTGTAAGTTTATTGGGATTACTCTGATTTTTTGTATGTTACAGATGCTTATTAAAACTTGATCGGTATCGAAAACGAAGTATGTATAATTTACAGTTTATTTAACAAGGACGATTAAACAATTTCTGTTACAATATGATCAACTGGAATTTAAAAAATCGTTTCAAGTTCAATTTAATAAAGTAAAGCAGTTTCAAACATAATAATTTTCATATGCATAAATGTAGCGCAGTGAATCATGCATTTTGTAAAACAAGGATTCAAAATATTTTTTATGCATTTACAAGGTTAGCCAAAAGAATTTTGTTACATAATGGTCTAGTGTGAATTTTTTTGCAGCTTATTTTAGTCATTTTACACTATTTCAAACACAATAAAATTTATATACATTACTGTGGCTTCTTATATAACATGATTTGCATAGCATTCATCATCTCATTCACAGAGACACGTAAAAGATTTTGATACAATACGCTACATCTGCAGTACTGTCAATTAGATATAAGTACTGGAAATTAGATTTCATTTATGATATGCGTATTTAAGTTTAATATATTTTTGCTTTTTATGTGCTGTTTATAAACGCTTAGATCATATAAGGGGCAACACAAAAGCTTGACAATTACACATTATCAACATGAATGGCATAGGTGGCTTTTATTTCAGTAAAGTGTAATTAGAACTATATTTAGTACACTAAAATATGTTTATATAATATAAATACAATCTAAATTCGTTAAAATGATTTCTCGTAGTCCGAAAAGGGGGTCTTCATAATGAGAAATCGCTATAATGAAAATGAATAAAAAAAAAGTAATCTTTAATCTGGTGAGGGAAAATTGGGGTTTCAAAGAAATTTACATAATAAAATAACATTACATTTTTTTTTCACTTTCGTACTAAATAAACATTGACAATATATAAGTCATTTTAACAGAATGATAACAAATTTCTGAAAAAAATTCAAAATAAATGTAAATCACGAATAAAAGTTAAGACCCATCTTACGTAGCTCAGGGTAAATCTTAAATCGTTAAAAAAAAAAAAAAAAAAAAAAAAAAAAAAAAAAAAACTGGAAGTTTCGAAAAGCATTTTTTTAGAAAAAAAAAACTGCCGTCCGTCTGCCTGCATGTCTGTAAATGCTCTCCAAAATAAATTAAGAGACTTGAATTTTTGTATGTGCTTAGTATGTAATAATGGAAGGAAGCTTATTGAATTTCAGTAACTCCTATTTTCCCCAACTATATTTTTCAGATTCTCGAAATAGTCGTTGAAAAGAGAGTTACATAAGCATGAATTTTCCATAAAAAAATGAAGTCGATCGGATAACCAGTAGCTGAGATATTTGTAATCATATTTTCCACACTCTTTGATTTTTTTCATGAGCCTGTATATCATTAAAATTTCACTTGAAAGATATATTTTAATTGGAAATGGTACACTTAATCTGACGCAGTAAACTGTTAAATAATATGATTTTTATTTTTGAAGTTATAAGATGTTTCTTTAACGTATATGAGTAATACAGCATTTAAAGTTTATCAAGCCAAGATTGGCGAAATAATTTTGAGCAAATTGCAAACGACTAGTTTTTTTTTTTTTTTTACAAATTAATTTAAATTAATGTTTATTATATATATATATATATATATATATATATTTTTTTTTTTTTTTTTTTTAAAGAAAAAAAAAGGGGCATGATAGGTTAATTTGGCCGCTGTATTGGTAATATGCATTTGTTCGTAATTATACTGGATGTCAAAATAACATAACATAAATGAGATATATTTCCAGGATATTGCATATATTGTTATAATGGAACGGTTACTATATAATGGGCGCTAATGGGTGGTCGTTATAATGAGCGTTGACTAAATAATCATACATGAGGACATCCAAAGACCCGGATACATGGGCGACTAAGAATAATAATGTCTGATAGTGTGGATTGAGTAGTTTTAAAAATATTTTAGCTTCAATTAAATTTGAGCTTAATGTGTGGCGAATAAAAAAAAAAAAAAAAAAAAAAAAAAAACTTTTGATAATACATTAGGCTGTACCAAATAATTCAAGCATATGTTTCCATTTATTGATACAAATTTCTGAAGGTAAAATTTTAAATTCCTAAGCTTTTTTTTAATAAACCAGGTTTAAGCATATATTATGTATAGCATGTGCAAATAATATAGATTAAATTCACGGCTGAACAGAATAATTTGGCTGAATTTCTGGCTGTAACTGTTGAAATTTGGTTTTAAAATGCGTTATAAGCTGAGTTTTTATTTATTATTATCGTTTATTAAGATTTTCTTTTACCTTATTGAAAAGCGAAATTTCTGTAAAAACAAAGTGTTTTTTAATCTATGCTGGGGACAATATCTCTCTTTCTTTTTTTCCCCTTTTTTAGAGAGTAAAGTACACTCCGAAATTCTAAATATACTTTATGGAACTAATTTATCCTAAATGTGTAAAATGCTAAAATAAACCAATACATGCACACCTTCCACTTTTTTTTTTCTATTGCATTTTTTGTTTGTGATAGTGTGTGTTTTTTAGGGTAGGCGGAAAAAAGCGCACTGGAGAAAAAACGCACGGAAATAAGCGCGCCGGAAAAAAGCGCCCCCGGAAAAAAGCGTCACCGGAAAAAAGCGTCCCCGGAAAAAAGCGTCCCTTTTTACAAATCACATATTTAAATAAGTCTGATAATAGTACACACTGTTAACCTTAGAATATAAAAACTAGATTGAGACGATTTTATGAAGTTTGAGCATCCTTGCTCTCTCGGGACTGAGATAGGGGAAGGTAAGAGGGGGGGGGGGCTTTAAAAGTTCTCAAAACTTGTTATTGCCTGAATGAAAAAAATGTAAGATACGAAGAATTAGATAACCAGGTAATTAAATGTTTTTTTTTAATTATTATTATTTATTATTCAGTCTTTCTTGTTTTTCTGTGGTAATGTGTGTGTGTGTATGTGGGGGGGGGGGGGCGGTTGTCTACAAACTATCTGTTTAAATACCAAAATATCTGTTTATAAATCGGTTTATAAACAGAAAATAAAGGATAATTATCTTAAAAATTCTGTTTTTAATATAATTATCCTGTGCTGTTCTGCAGCTTGTTTCTCTTACGTAACACTTTTCATCTAGAAAATACTTTTTCTTTGGAGAATTGATATAAATTTGAGATTTTCCAGGCTGCCGTCCTTTTCTTTAATTAGTTCTACTAGCACTATATGTTCGGTAAGTTCGTACGTCTTCTCTTTGCAAAAATATTGTAAAATGTTCTAGTATAAAGAAATTAAAGCTATTTCACTTCAATAAAAAATAATATTTGAAATTTTTGCGAAAAATGGTTGCATTAAGGAGTACATTGTAAAAAAAATAATAAAATGTAATGAAAAAATGAACTAGAAAAGGATTTAGGTTGTATCAATTTGCCTCGACAAAGACTGTATCAATGTGCCCCATACAGCCATTTTGAATAAAATCAGTCTCAAATCGAATGCTTCATAATTTATCTAACAAAAAAGAATGAGAAACTTAAAAAAAGTAGTTTTACTTGCCAAGGAGAGTATTCTTTTCGGTTGAAAACACGAGAACAGTTGAATAAAATTTTTTCAATTGTACAACTCAAATTTATTTTTTATCTACAAAAACAATAAATCACCCATTCCGTTTCATCAAACAACTGAATCATTCCAGGATTTTCTGTAAGTAGTTGAATGTTCTAGTATCACCTTTTGGAACTGTTGTGAACCTGTAATTACCCTGTGAGCAGTAGAGCGGGTGTAACAATGTGCCCCATGTATCAATGTGCCCCAGTTCCTCCTATAGTATATAATGCCTGGAGAGATATGGTAGTTTAATGGTTAAGCATAGAGGGGAAACGGAGGAATAACTTCTTACATTATATTAATAGCTTTTTACAAGGAATTATCTCATTTGCTTGGAATTTTGGACATAAGTTCATTATGATAAGACGTATTTCTGATTACTTATGGGTTCTTATGCTTATTAATAAAGGGGTTGGGGGATGAACAAAATTCTCGCCTCAAATTAGATAAATCGTTTTTTATGCAGAATTATCCGATGTATTTCAAATTTTAAATGTGGGTTCTTTCTGGTAAGGTAAATCCCTGAATAGTTTTAAGAGTTTAATGGCTAACTATAGAAGCGGAATAGAATATAACCCCCCTTAAATTAAATAAATTCAACGCAGAATTTATCGAATTTGCTTCAAATTTTAGATTATAGGTTCATTATGATAAGGCGTATCCCTGATTATATATGGGGTTCTTTTGCTAATAAAAAAGAGGAGGGGCGGTTAGTTATACCTCCCCCCTTAAATTAGATAAATTCTTTTTTACGTACACATATCCGATGTATTTCATATTTTGGATATAAGTTCTTTCCTAGAATGTGAATCCCTGAATAGTTTTAAGGGTATAATGGCTAAATATAGGGAGAGGGAACGGAGGATAACCCCCCCCCCTATAAATTAAATAAATGGCTTTTTACACAGAATTATTCGATTTGCTTCAATTTTAGATGTAGGTTCATTATGATAAGGCGAATCCCTGATTAATTGTAGATTAGCCCCGTTCCCCCTCTATACTTAGCCATTAAACCCTTAAAACTATTCAAGGGATTCACTTTATCAGAAAGAACCTATATATAAAATTTGAAAGACGTCGGATAGTTGTGAAAAAAAAAAAATATATATATTTAAGGAGGGGGATAATCGTTCACTCCCCCTTTTCAATTAGCAGAAGAACCTCATAACTAGTTAGCGATACGCCTTATTATAATGAATCTATATCCAAAATTTGAAGCAAATCGGATAATTCTTCGTAAAAAACCATTTATTTAATTTAAAGGGGGGGGTATCCCCCGTTCTTCCCTCTACACTTGGCCATCAAACCCTTAAAACTATTCAAGATTCGCTTTATGAGAAATAACCTATATCCATAATTTTAAATATATCGGACATGTGTGCATAAAATTTTTTATCTAATTTAATGGGGTGAATAATCACCCCCCCCCCATTTTATTTAACAAAAGAATCCCATAACTAATCAGAGATACGTCTTATCAAAATGAACCCATATCCAAAACTCGAAGCAAATCGGATAATTCTGCGTAAAAAGCTATTAATTTAATATAAGATAGGTTATTCCCCCGTTCCTTCTCTATGCTTAACCATTAAACTCCCAAATCCCTTCAGGCATTAAGAAGATTTTTATGAAATTCAAGTGGAACTGATATATTGTGAATTGACAAAGTTAAGAAATTATTATTCATCAGAAAAATATGCCGATTTCTAATCTATGTCTGAAATGAAACACTTAATATATATACCTATACTTTTCTTTATACTTGAATTCGGGTTCATTGGTTTAAATGAGTTTGATTTTAAGTATGATTTAAATTAGTTTTTCCTTCATGTTTTTTTAAATAAATTTAAAATGCAAAGAAATATAATAATCTTTATACTTTAATATAATTTAGTTTTATTTAATACAAATAATTAAAGAGCTTTTAGAAAGATAAAGTATCTTTGTCAAAAATTAAAATTTAAGTTAACTTCTTTAGTCCCTGAGTACCCAAATGGGTACATCAGTTTTGTCCCATTTTATTAATGATACTCAAATATAAACGAAATTTCGATATAAGAATAATATGTTTCGAATTCTAAGATTCGAGCTAATGAAAATAAAACAAAAATCTCGCTCTGAAGTCAAACGAGAGAAGAAATAATTCAGTAATAATTAAAAATACTGTAATAATCGCCAGTAGCGAAGAGGTTAAATAAATGCTATTAAATATTTAAATAAAATAATAAAATCTTACTACAGTAAAGAAATCCAAACAAGAATACATTAATTATTGGAATATATACTCGTTAGTATTTAGAAAAACTTCAATTTAAGGTAAAGTAAAACTGCATAACTTTGTGTGCTCCTCTCTGGTGATACCTATTACATTAAGGTTTAAACAAAATCTGAACCATTTAATTCATTTTCATTTGTATCTGAGTGAATCCATGCCTTTTAGATTGGTGGAAGATTGTTGTTACAGTTATCGAAATGGCTGATAATAGAAATTTTTTTTTTTCATGATCAAATAGCTTTTTACTGTAATAGCTTTACCTGTTACATTAGAAAGAATGTTTTCTTCCTTTGGTTTTATACATCCGAAAATTAGAAATAGACAGATAAAGCTACTAAGCACGTTTTTTTTTTAATCCAAACACTTTAATATAAGAAAAAAAATAATAATAAGTTAACTATTTAATTGGCTTTTTTTTTTTTTTTTTTTTTTTTTTTTTTGCAGTAGTTTAAGGAAGGAATGACTGAAACAGATTTTAAAGACTGAAATAGAAGCAGTATTTTGGTTATCTTCCTATTTTAGGCCGAAAACAATTTAATTAAAACATCTGTAAATATAATATGTTCTGCACGGACTGGTTTTTCCAAGTATAGTTCTGGCACGGAACAGCCCGAATAAAAAATGAAAATTTCAGTTAGGTTCTGCCCGGCCCTTAGAAAAATCAATATGAGTAGGACCAATCTATTCAAAGCACGAGTCGTTAAAAATCCGATGAAATGGCCCAGTCCACTCTAACTGAATTTCAATAAAAAATAAAATTCGGATTTTTCTTAAGATACAATTGATATATTGTTAAATAATACTGTGTATAGTATATGTATGGGGAATTTGTATTGTGCAATATATTGTAGATCACTCTATGTTCACATAAGGAAAACAATAGCAAAATTAATCTCTTGATTCATATTTTATAGCACTCGAATAAAGATTCATTAAACAATTAAATTAGCTCAGAAAAATAAAGGGGGGATTTTAAAACATCATAAATTGTGAATATGCATAGGAAAAAAAAATTTTTTTTTTGAAACTATTTTTCTACAATTAATTAAATTCAAAAGGCTTACTTTGGGACCCATTTCTGAATTTATTTTTTGTTTGAAATGCAGAAATTATATCAAATACATAATCGAAAGTATTATTTTCCACTTTGATAAAATGTCAAGATTTCAGAAAAAAAGAGTTTAAAAATTTTCAGAAAGTTATGACAAAATTGGCGTTTTGAACCGCATTTTCGAACGCGACAGTGTAGTATAAGGATAAAAATTGTCATTCCGTGTCAAGAATTTCTTAAATTCTCTAAATAATTTGGAAAATGCTATTCGATTCCTAATCGCTTCCTTAGCCAGACCTGTACTTTTATGCATTTACAGTTAAAATGTTAAACATTGAATTTGAGAATTATTTTAAAATATAATTCCAGTGATTCCGTTAAACATAAATTCATTATTGCTAGTATAATTTTTA
This sequence comes from Maratus speculifer, assembly GCA_964019185.1. Lineage (NCBI taxonomy): Eukaryota > Metazoa > Arthropoda > Arachnida > Araneae > Salticidae > Maratus > Maratus speculifer. The sequence continues at coordinate 70,175,155 of OZ025296.1, forward strand.
CATAAAAAAGAAAAATAAATAAATAAAAATAAAACGCCTTTTTAATACATTATGTGAACAATTAAGTCCAGTTCAGTCCCGCCGCGAATGTGTAAAAAAAAGTAAACCTAAAAAAAATTATGCTCGGGTTTATACTATGTAACTTTTGAATGTATATCTCTAATCTGGAAATCTTGTATATCTGTATTGATATTGCGAATCTACCATCGGTTCATGCAGCATATTTATGGTTATTCTCACAAGAGTTATATCCATCGAAAATGATTCATAATATGAATATATAATTTGGCTGAACGAATAACGTGTAAATTTTGACTAAAACAGGAGCATTAGTACTAAGACAAATTTATGTCTCAAAACGATTAATTATAAATTTCATTTTCCATTTTTATATTCTTTAGGCGAGGCATATTTAACAATATTGAAAACTTTAGGAAAACTTTCACAAACTAATAGAAAAAAATATGTTTAATTTGTGTAAAAATATGTGTTTTTTTTTTTTTTTTTCAAATATGTGCTAGATCAAAATAAATATCCCCCCCCCCCCCCCCCGCTCCTCTCGATTCACTCCACCAGCAAAGAAAGTTTTGAATTGCACTCCTGTTTGAATATTTCATCCCAACGAAACAGGATGATCCAGTCATGCGAATTTCATCTATCTTTATTTATTTATTTATTTTTATTTATTTATATATTTAATTTTGATAATCTTTGATTATTATTTATAATAACTTTTGTAAATATATATACATCATCTATAAAAGAACTTTCTCAAAGAACATTCGAAAATCTTGAGCGGTTTCATATTAAAAATTCTACATTACAATCAACTTTTTAACTTTTAATGAGCACGTGCGAAAATTACCTTCAAAATTTAGTTATCTAAGCACTGCTTGCCCTGCCAGTTTACACGCATCTGTTCAGCAAGCATGAATAATAATTATAAACAGTGAAGTTCATTACAAAAACCTAAACAATGTTTTATTTAGGCTGATACAACTAAAAAAAAAAAAAAGTTTCCGAAGAAAGAAAACGAAACTTTAAAAAAATATATAGAATTTCTCTCTGACTGCTGTTCTAAACAGCATTTTCGTCGAAAATGAATTTTAAGTGAAACTCCGATTTTGAGCCGTAAAAGAAAACGAAAACGAATTTTCCTTTGTACTCTAGTTTCATGTCATAAAGGAAAAAAAAAATATTGAATTTGTCTAATATATATATATATATATATATATATATATATATATATATTAAATTTGTCTTAAAAAAAAAATGAAATGACGTATACACACAAAACGTTTTAACAATAAAACATATGAATCAGCATTCCATTCAAACAAACTTCAAAATTCCATTTTTTTTAGTACTAGAATTTTCCTGAATACACACACTCTCTCTCACACACACACACACATACATACACTGTTGCTGATTCCATTTGATAGTCTTGTCATGTTTATTTTTGTTACATTGTGTTATTCTATATTAATTGCAGATGTTTATTTGCAGCATTATATAATGGTTATGTATAATATATATTTCCTTATATATCGTTATAGGAGATTTCATTAAGGTTGCTAATTTTGCTAACTGTTGATCTGTTTGTATGTTTAAAATCCATCTGATAAAAAAAAAAAAAAAAAAAAAAAAAACACTCAATCTATATTTGACTGAAATACGAAGTTATCGTGGTGAAAGCTAGGAAACATGAATGACCTTCAAAAGAAAGCCCTTTTTCCCACTCCGACGAAGATCATTACCGATATCTCCCCTACCGTGACAAATTGGATGGAGGGGGGTCAAAATAAGCGGTCAGTTTTGGAAGGAAAGTTGAACAGTGTTGGATTTTTCTTGCTACACTATTTTACTTTTAGGTGATGCTGCTTTCATTTCCGTAATAGCTGAAATGGGTTGTCAGTGAGGGGGTTAAGAGCGCTTTCAACAGCGTTCGCAGGGCGGACATTTTACGATGTCTCGCCGAGTTGGGAGTCGATCCTTCTCTTCTAAGTCTGATTGACGACTACCTCTGGTGTCGTTCAGTCATCCTCTTCGTCGGGGAGCACTACTTCAACATGGGTGTACCCCAGGGCTCTTGCCTTGGACCGATCCTCTGGTTGGTAATCATTAACATCTTGTTGAGACGACCGCAAATAACGGAGGCGTGGCTAATTCAAGCCTTTGCTGATGACGTTTTTGTGGCTGCACGAAGCATGACTGTGTATCAATTTCCGGTCATCCTAAATTCGGTTCTGAACCTGATTCAACAATGGGCAACTGAATTCTCACTTGAGTTCAGTTACGCTAAGTGCAACTACACGGTGGTCCCAGCGGCAGGCACGCTCAAATATGTTCCTTCCAGGCCAATTCGTATGAATGGGCACAGGATCAAATTCGAACATCGCATTGTCTACCTGGGAGTTACCATCGACAAGCATTTGAGTTGGATGCCACATCTGAACGCAGTTCAGGAACGAGCGTTCAACCTTTTGCATAAAATGGACCGTCTCACCGCTGCCAACTGTGGGATCAAACCGCATCTCCGTAAGATGCTCTGTCAACTTGTGGCGGAGCCAATAATCTTATATGCGGCTTCCATCTGGTACACCGGGAGAGTAGCAGAAGCACAAAGGTTACTTAGCGCACAGCGAGGTCTTCTCCTGTGTGTGACTAAGTGTTACAGCACGACATCGACAAACGCTGTGCAAGTACTAGCTGGAGTTCTTCCACTAGATCTACGAGCGCAGTTAAACAAGGACTTCACGGCCCTGGTCAGGTGGCACAGGGGCATTGACGGTACTGGGCTAGACCGTGGGACAGTCGATCTCTGGCGCCCTTCCTATAGACGAGAAGACCTCGATCGGATCCCATGGACCACGGACCTCAATCCGCGGACCACGTGTTCTTACTACATGGACGGATCCAAGCAGAAGGACAACACCGTCGGGTGTGCGTTCACAGCTGTGGCCGACGTCGGACCGTCTCGGAAAACCAGTTCCATCTCACTGAGGGCGCTGAAGTCTTTGGGGCCGAGGTCCATGGGATCAAAGCCGCGATAATGGATGCGCGTCAGCGGGGTTTCGGTAAACTCGATATCTACTCAGATTCGAGATTGGCACTTCAAGCCCTCAACACAGAGCGGTTACCGAGATTAAGGACTTGGTTCTGCATGGTGAAGTTCAGGTTCATATGCATTGGATCCGGGCTCATGTGGGTCACATTTACAACGAAAGGGCAGACGAGTTGGCAAAAGCCGCTACGACCCGACCTACGGTCGACGTGGAGGTGAAAGTCACTCGCCCTCAGGCTAAGAGGAAACTCTTAGCCCGCGTCATTCAAAGTTGGCAACTTCGTTGGGACTCACAGGGGAAAGGAGACAGGTCGCATGAACTGTTCGCACGAGTTCGCCATGGGCGACTGCACGGAGACTTCTACCTGAACCAGGTCCTTACGGGACACGGGACCGTTGGTGACCACCAGTCTCGCTTCTTTCAGAAAGACCCCACATGTTTCTGCGGGCTCGGGATAAGTACACGGAGGCACTGCCTCTACACTTGTCCCAACTATGACAGCCTGCGGGATCGGTTCTTTCCACGAGACTTTCAAACTCGAACGCTTGTCGATCTGTGTGTGGGCGGCTACAGCCGTAAGGGGGTTAGGGCAATAGTCAATGACCTCCTCATCCGCACGCTAGATCGGGACCTTGGTCGCCAGAGGTCGGGTCGCCCTACCAGAGCTCCTCGCGGGCAACCGCTTTCGAACGCAAATCGACCAGTTCGCCGTACTCGCGGCACTGGAGGTGGTGGTGCATGATTTTCAAGTTTACGATAATCTTTCGTGAACCTGCTAGGTAATATATGTTCTATTTTATTTTAGTTTGTATTGTATATATTTAGTTGTAGTAGTGTATATACAGGGTGATTCTAAATTTTTTTTACAATAAAAGAGGGGTGATAGTACACATCAAGACAAAAATATTAAATAGGAGATCAAGGGTCCAAAACGTTTTCCAAAGGAGATAGCCACCATTAAAATTTAGGGACCAAAATTTCAAATAAACATAAAAAACGGAAAAATCGGTCGATTGATTTGCGGTTTTCACTAAAATTATTCTTTATGTCGGCATTTTCTTGAAATTAAATAATGAAGATAAATTTCAAAAAATGCCGATAGAGGGCGCTTTACACTTTGGAGTAACGAACAATAATTTTTTGCCGGTATTTTTTGCATCTCATTAAACGTTTTCGTAAGCTTAGATTCAAACTTAAATTTTGAGCTCAAAATCTGAAAGTGGGAGCGGTTAAGTAGCACAAACTGAACTGTGTTCAGAGGGTTCAAATTTCAAATGATTATAAAAAACGGAAAAATTGGTTCATTGATTTGCGGTTTTCACTAAAACTATTCTTTATGTCGGTATTTTCTTAAAAATAAATTATAAAGATAAATTTCAAAAAATGCCGATAGAGGGCGCTTTAGACTTTGGAGTAACGAACAACTATTTTTTGGCGTTATTTTTTGCATCTAATTAAATACTCTCGAAAGCTTAGACTTAAATTTTGAGCTCAAAATCTGAAAGGTTTGGAGTGGATAAGTAGACAAACTGAACTGTGTTTAGAGATTTCAAATTTCAAATGATTTTAAAAAACGAAAAAATTGGTCGATTAGTTTGCGGTTTTAGCTAAAACTAATTTTTAAATGAGCATTTTCTTGAAAATAAATTTTAAAGATAAATTTCAGAAAATGCCGATAGAGGGCGCCTTAGATGTTGGTGTAGCGTACAACTATTTTAACTGTTATTTTTTTAATCTCATTAAATGCTTTCAAATGCATAAACTTAAATTTTAGGCTCAAATTCTGAATCGTTGGGAGTTTTTAAGTAGGGAAAAATTGAATTATGTTGGAGGAGGGGGGAGGGTTAAATTTCAATCCTGAAGACACTTCAATTTGCGCTACTTAACTACTCCTAATTATTCAGATTTTGAGCTCAAAATTTAAGTTTAAATCTAAGCTTCCGAAAACATTTAATAAGTTTTTGCAAGCATTTAATTAGAACACAAAAATAATGTTTAAAATTAATTGTTGGTTACTCTGAAGTTGAAGGTGGTCTCTAATGGAATTTTTTGAAATTTATTTTAAAAATTTATTTTCAAGAAGATACTGATTTAAAGAATAGTTTTATTTTAAACCGCAAATGAATCGACAAATTTTTCCATTTTCTGTACTTATTTTTAATTTGAACCCCCCCCCCCCCCTTAAACACAGTTCAGTTTGTGCTACTTAACTACTCCCTACTATTCAGATTTTGAGCTCAAAATTTAAGTTTAAGTCTAAGCTTCCGAAAACATTTAATGAGATGCAAAAAATAGCGGCAAAAACTAGTTGTTCGTTATTCCAAAGTCTAAAGCACCCTCTATCGACATTTTTTGAAATTTATCTTTATAATTTATTTTTAAGAAAATATCGACATAAAGAATAGTTTTAGTGAAAACCGCATATCAATGAACCAATTTTCCCGTTTTTTTATAATCATTTGAAATTTGAACCCTTTGAACACAATTCAGTTTGTTCTACTTAACCACTCCCACTTTCAGATTTTGAGCTCAAAATTTAAGTTTGAGTCTAAACTTACGAAAACATTTACTGAGATGCAAAAAATACCGGCAAAAAATAGTTGTTCGGTACTCCAAAGTCTAAAGCGCCCTCTATCGGCACTTTTTGAAATTTATCTTTATAATTTAATCTCAACAAAATGCCTACATAAAGAATAATTTTAGTGAAAACCGCAAATCACTCGACCGATTTTTCCGTTTTTTATGTTTATTTGAAATTTTGGTCCCTAAACTTTAATGGCGGCTATCTCCTTCGGAAAACGTTTTGGACCCTTAGTCTCCGATTTAATATGGTTTGTCTTGATGTGTATTATCACCCCTCTTATATTGTAAAAAAAATTTGGAATCACCCTGTATATATGTCGTAGTGTATACAGGGTGATTCATAAAAGATGGGCAGAACTTTAAGGGGTTATAGTACACTTAAAGACAAATAATATTAAATAGGAGACTAAGGGTCCCAGACGTATTCCCAAGGAGATAGGGGGCATTAAAGTTTAGGGTCCGAAATTTCAAATGATTATAAAAAATGGAAAAATTGGTCGATTCGTTTGCGGTTTTTGCGAAAAATTTTCTTTATGCCAGTATTTTCTTGAAATAAAATTTTAAAGTTCAATTTCAAAAAATGCCGATAGGGGGCGCTTTAGACTTTGGAGTAACAAAGAACTATTTTTTAACGTTATTTTTTGTATTTCTTTAAATGATTTAGAAAGCTTAGACTTAAACTTAAATTTTGATCTAAAAATCTGAGTCCTAACGAGCAGTTAAGTAGCGTAAACTGAAATTTGAAATTTGAAACCCTTCTCCCCCCAGAACAAAAATCAGTTATTCCCGATCTTTGTGTCGTAGATTAGGCTCTAACTACTGCCGCGTTTTGCTAAAATTATTCTTTATGTCAGTATTTTCTTGAAAATAAATTTTAAAGAAAATTTTCAAAAAATTCCGATAGAGGGCGCTTTAGACTTTGAAGTAACGAACAACTATTTTATACCGTTATTTTTTGTGTCTCATTAAATGCTTTCTAAAGCTTAGACTTAAATTTTCAGCCCAAAATCTGAATCGTTAGACGTGGTTAAGTTTCTGGGGAGAGGGGTTTGAAATTTCTACTCCTGAGCACAGTTCAGTTTACCATGTCCACACATTGTGTGCTGTGATACGAGGTAAAAAGACACAAATTAGGATTATGTTACCAAAGCATATTTATTAACATGTAATTACAATAAATGTTCAAAATTGTGACCACCAGAGGATATGCACGCAGAACAACGGCGAAGAATGGAACGGCGAACATTCGCGAAAACATCAGGCTTTTCGAGCACTTCCCCTACAGCGGCGGAAAGTCTGGCGACCAGTTCCTCGGGGGATTCAATGGGTGTCTCATACATAAGAGCCTTCAATTGTCCCCAAAAAAAGAAATCGAGGGGTGAAAGATCTGGCGAGCGAGCAGGCCAAGCAACAGGACCACATCGACCAATCCATCTGTTCGGAAATGTGATGTCCAGATAGTTGCGGACGTCTCGTACGTAATGGGCTGGCGCTCCATCGTGTTGGAACCACATGACCCGCCGGATGCGTGGAAGAACAACGTTTAACAGGTCTGGCAGCACATGTTGCAGAAATGTGAGGTATGTTTTACCGTTGAGGCGTTCAGGAAGAAGGTACGGTCCGATTAGGTGGTCTCCGAGGATTCCTGCCCAAACATTGATGGAAAAGCGTCTCTGATGAGCATGTGGATACGTAGCATGTGGATTGACATCCGCCCATACATGTGCATTGTATGTGTTAAATGTACCTTCACGTGTGAAGGTACATTCATCGGTGAAAAGCACAGTTCGTCCAAAATGTGGATTTAGCGCGTTCTGCTGCAGAAACCAGCGGGCGAATTCAATACGATTTGGATAATCCCCTGGAGACAGTTTCTGGACTCGTTGCACATGAAACGGGAGCAAATGTTCATCCTTCAGTACCCTTCAAGTCATGGACTGTGAGGTATCCATCTGCCTAGCCACTGTTCGTGTACTTGTACTTGGCTGCGCCGCTACTACATCCAGAATGGCTTCTGCAACAACTACTGACTCGTCCTTTTTTGCACGACCTGCATTCGACCGGGAAGCGAGAAATGATCCCGTCTCACACAACTGTCTGTGCAAGCGCTCGAAAGTTTTGCAGTTAGGCAACCGCCTGTTGGGAAATCGCTCTCCGTACATTCGTTGTGCCTCTGCACCATTTCCATCTGCCGCTCCGTAAATTAAATGCATCTCAGCCTTTTCCTTATTCGTGAAGGGCACCATCTTCCGATTCATTACTACAGCGACTTACACTTGACTCACCGTTCAGTGGTTTTTATGCCTGAATCGTGTCGAAATTTTGCATACATGTTCTTCTTCTTCCCCATTTGACATTTGCATACTTTCTGTCTCCTTCTTCACCCGGTGACTAGCGTCAGGAATGGAGCTTTAACGTTTGCATGAGCGACGTTTCCAACTGTGCCAGTGCCTTTATGAGTGAATTCCGACTATGCAGTCCTTGACGAAAGTTGTATTTTTGCCTCGTATCACAGCACAGAATCGTTGGGCATGGTTAAGTAGTGCAAACTGAACTATGTTCAGAAGTTGAAATTTGAACCCCCTCCCCTCGCTACTGAACCACGCTCAGCGATTCAGATTTTGAGCTGAAAATTTAAGTTTAAGTCTAAGCTTTAGAAAGCATTTAATGAGACACAAAAAATAACGGTATAAAATAGTTGTTCGTTACTCCAAAGTCTAAAGCGCCCTCTATCGGAATTTTTTGAAACTTTTCTTTAAAATTTATTTTCAAGAAAATACTGACATAAAGAATAATTTTAGCAAAACGCGGCAGTAGTTAGAGCCTAATCTACGACACAAAGATCGGGAATAACTGATTTTTGTTCTGGGGGGAGAAGGGTTTCAAATTTCAAATTTCAGTTCACGCTACTTAACTACTCGTTAGGACTCAGATTTTTAGATCAAAATTTAAGTTTAAGTCTAAGCTTTCGAAATCATTTAAAGAAATACAAAAAATAACGTTAAAAAATAGTTCTTTGTTACTCCAAAGTCTAAAGTGCCCCCTATCGGCATTTTTTGAAATTGAACTTTAAAATTTTATTTCAAGAAAATACTGGCATAAAGAAAATTTTTTGCAAAAACTGCAAACGAATCGACCAATTTTTCCATTTTTTATAATTATTTGAAATTTCGGACCCTAAACTTTAATGCCCCCTATCTCCTTGGGAATACGTCTGGGACCCTTAGTCTCCTATTTAATATTATTTGTCTTTAAGTGTACTATAACCCCTTAAAGTTCTGCCCATCTTTTATGAATCACCCTGTATATGTGTAGTGTATTTATATTATGTAGTGCTATTATATGTAAGTCTAGACTGGATGGCTTCTTTAGCCTTTACGAGGGGTTTTCTCGGCCCTCGAGGTTTCAGTTACGAGCACCTAGTCTCCAGCCCTGTGTCCGGACGCAGCAGGTGCAACCTAAGGGTTGTTCGTAAGTCGTAACGTGCAGGGTCTGGGGGCGAGAAACCCCAGAGCGAGCTCACGTCTATATGGGCAGGGGGGCCTTTCCCCGTCCTCCTAGGGTCTTGTTAGGGGCACCTACCATCCACGGCTAACCCACATAAATGTGTTCCCTGTTATAGTGGTTTCATCTTGTGGGGCCTGCCGTACAGCAAATTTGCATCCGTCGTCCCATGGCAATGGGTCACTGGTTTCGGCGTTCTTGTGGGCGTCGTCATCCTGGGGCTCGTCATGGTTCAATGGGTGCAAATCCCAGGTGTCCGACTCGCCTCTGAGGTTTCTCAGTGGGCAGGGGAGCTGTCGTACTCGACCGCTTCATTAGACTTGGGAACGTGGCTGGCCTCCGGGCTGGCTGCTAGACCATAGGCATCGGACGGTGAGAGTGATGGATGGGGACCCGGAGTAGTAGCCGCTAGCGGTTTGCGAATCCCGACCCCAGTCGAAGTTCCTCACTGGATGAGCCGCAAGGGCCTGACAGGGCCTAGGGACGAGATGATGCTTCGTATCATTACCTTACAGATATGAAATTTTTTATGCATTTTTAAAACTTAAATAAAATAATTGCGCCTTTTTTTTTTTTTGAGATTACATAATATGTATTAATATTTCAATTTAAAAAAGAACTATCGATCTAAGCAATAGAAAACGCGTATTTATCATTTAAGAGTTTAATTAGACTAATTTTGTGTTTATTGTGCATTTAATCTATTAAAATTTCCTTATAATTTCATTGTAAAAAGAAAGTAAGCTTATAGTAGAATAAAATATTCGTTATAGCTGTAATTAAGGAATGATGAAATATTTCTGGGAAGATTTATGTTAGAAGGGTCACCATCAGCAACGTGCGGAAGGGGGGGGGGGCGAAGGGGGCGTCCGCCCCGGGTGCGGAGATTTAGGGGCCGCAAAATTTATAATACTAACGTCAATTTTGGCCTATTACAAGAAAAATTTGGGAGGGGGTGCCAAATTGTAAATTTGCTTTGGACGCAATTTTGTCTTCGCACGCCCCTGGTCACCATACAAAAATATTAGATTATAATTTGGATTTCAATGCAAAATGCTATTCGATTTGATATCACTTCTATTGCCATGAGTGCCAATTTTATGATTTCGTGCATTAGATTGAGTCTATGAATATGTTAGAAAAATTTTGCGATGTTAAACTGGGTAAAACGTTTTTGAGAACTCGCTTAGTACTACTTTCCGTTATCGACAGGTTTCGTTATCGCATGTTTCACTGGTTTCACTCTAAGTAGTGGACATTTCTATTCAAATACGCAATTAATATTTTTCTTTTTAATATGTACCTTAACATACTTGTTGAGACGGACTCGCGAGAAACCATGAATTATACAAACATAAGCAGCGTTTGAAGTTCCACTTTGTTCGGTTGCATATGGACTCCGGTAACGGCTAACGAGTGATATTTCAAAATAACGATTCGGTATTTCGTATCTTAGAAATTACCCGTTTCTTAGTAACGACTACGTACGGTTTGCAACAGCTCTAATAAAAATCAGATAAGAAAAACTTACATTAATATTAGACGAAGAAATCTGTAATTTTTAACTGTTTTCATTTCAAAATTGTTATACTGTCGCAAAAATGTTCACACTGTAGTAATGAATGAAAAATTGTATCGGGATCATTTTTCTCCTTTTGAAATTGTCTCTTCATATGATTAAAAGAACTCCATTTCGCTGCGTGATGATTTTTTTTTTCGCTTGTTGTATGATTTAGTTTTCATGCTCAATGTCACTCTCACCATCATTGTTCATAATGGTGCTTAAAATTTCACTATCATAAGGATACTGTGCAATAGTGAGATTGTCATCCACTTAAAGAAAATCAGAGAGAGCAACATTTTCTTTGACATTTCTGCGTACTTTAATTATGTGATATGCCAGTGAATCTCAGGAGATTAAGGTGTGTGAAAGAGGTGGGGGGGGGGGGAGGAATGCCTTCCTTTGACATAAAGAACAAAGAGATATTCAAGGTAGAGGAATAAGATTAAAAAAACCTCAGCATAAAACAATAAATTAGGAATCAGTGATGGAAAACTGATTATATGTGATCTCGAACCTTTTATTAAAAAATTCGTTATATGGAGATAAACATTTCGCTATATAGAGACTGTTTTTAATGTAATCATGGGAAAAGGGGACCGTTCCTACTAAAAATTCGTTATATAGAAAAATTCGATGTATGGAGTTTCGTTATATAAAGACTCGACTGTATATGTTTTTTTTTTTTTTAATTCAGTAAATTATGTTTTTGTTTAATAATTTTATATACTTCATATATTTATTATGAGGTACCTGTACCCAATATGGACACTAGAGGTCTGCACGGGCCGGGCTCGGGCCGATTTCCAATAATGGCATTTGGGCCGGGCCGGGCTCGGGCCTTACTTCTGAAGACTCGAGCCGGGCCTAGTCACTAATTCTTTCGGGCCGGGCTGGGCTCGGGCCTTATTTTTTTTGCTGGAGTATCGGGCCGGGCCTAACTTTTTTTTTTCCGTACGAAGCCGAGACTGATTCCATTCTTCCTAGTTTTCATGGACCAAAATAATCAGTTCCTATTGAATCTTCCTATATGAAAATCCTTTTCTCGACTTTTTATAAATCAGTAATATTTGGCTTTGTCCAAAAATTTCTGCAAAAAAAGCATATACTTTTAAGCCGCCATTATTCTACAATTAAACATTAGAATTTATTCCTTTTAAAGAATCGTAGATTATTAGGCGTTTTAAAATAGAATTAAACACTCACACACACACACACACACACACAAAAAAAAAAAAAAAAAAAAACATGATTATGACGGATTTTTTTTTTTTTAACTGAAAACTGAAAGTTTGTTTTAAAATGTTCATCCATGCAAAATGAATACAACAATACGGGAGAAAAAAATATATTAAACATTTACATCTGTTAAGGAGGAAATGCATTTTTTTTCGTTCCAAAGCGATTTCGTCTTTGGAAATTTTACCATATACCGCTTTTTCGATTTTTTGTCTCCATTACAGGGAATATGGATTAATAATACTAGTGATAACTGAAACATTTACATACAACAAACAAAGATTCATTTAAAAGCATAAATATCGCAGCCTACGGCACTTCTGCATAAATGGAGATTATAAACATGAAAAAATAAAAGACTAATATAATCTTTTTTGGTCGGAACTCTTCCATAAGATTAAAGATCAATGTTCTGTAGAAATTCACTCGAGCCGGGCCGGGTTCGGGCCGAAATTTAAATTTTTTTCCGGACCGGGCCGAGTTCGGGCCGAAATTTTAACTTTCGGGCCGGGCCATTATTTTTTTCCTTCGGGCTGGGCCGGGCTCGGGCCGAATTTTTAACTTTCGGGCCGGGCCGGGTCGGGCCAATATTTCTTTCGTTCGGGCCGGGCCGGGCCCGGGCCGAAATTTTAACTTTCGGGCCGGGCCCGGGCTTTGAAATTTCGGCCCGTGCAGACCTCTAATGGATACCCTAAGAAAAATAATTTTTTTTCACCCCCGTGCACACGTGATAGGACTCCAAAAATATATTACCAACATCCCTAAACTGTTGACTATCATTATTAAAATTAGTGACCTTGTAAGTATTCTCGTTTAATTTAAATGATAAAAATTAAAAAAATGTTCACAAGTGTCCATATAAGGAGCCACCTGCCCTTATTAAGGACAGGAGCTCTTTATTGACCTACTACACAGGGTAAGAGCCACTTTATGGAATTTTAGAGGAGAGGGGATAAAAAAATATACCTTAAAGAATCGCGGGGGAGGGGACGGCATAGTAAATATCTTCAGAACATGCACTTTAGAATGAGGGGTCATTTTCGGTTTTGGCGCTTCGCTTTGCTAAAAGAAATCTTTGCTAAAAGAATTGTATTAATTTGTGAAAACGTATACAACTTAGGGTTGTGTATAGCTAGAAATGTATGAATTCCTAGATTAAACTAAAGTAATAATGCGATTCTAATGTAGTAAACTAGATTAGCCTAGAACAAACTAGTTTATCCTAACGCACTATGAACGTATGTGCTTGTGTTTGTAGTCTACGTATATACGTAACGCGATAACTCTTGATAGAAATATCCCATTTGCTTCAGATTTTGCATATATCATTATTCTGATAGGGCGCTTCTCTAATTTGTTTTGAGAGTTCATTGGATAAGAATAAGGGGATGGGAATGGGAGAATAATCACTCCTCCTCCTCGCTTAATTTAAATAAATGTGTTTTTCGTGCAGAAATTTCAGATTTTATTCAAATTTTAGATATAAGTTCATTTTAATAAAGCAGCTTCCCTGATTGATTTTAAATTTCTTTTGGTTTAGAATAAATAGGGAACAGACGATTTATATTCTTCCTTAAAGTAGATAAATAAGTTTTTATGCAAGATTATCCAATTTGCTTCAAATTTTGGATATAGGTTCTTTCTGATAAAACATATCCCTGAATTGTTTTGGGTCTAAACTACATTAATTATTTAAATGATACTTACTTGAATGTTAAAACATCTAAGTAATCACTAATACTGTGATTGCGTGCTTTTGTATTGCGTATGCATAGTAATTTTAAAATATGCTGTAAATTTTTCTCTTAAATATGTATGCAGTACTCTTTAAGGATTCTTAATTGTATGTTAAGTAAAATATGAATTTTTTGAAGAAACTCGACTTATAACAGAATGGGTCGGGTCTATTTTGACTGATTTCTGTACAGGCCGGGACGGGCTCGAGTTGATATTTTAATTTTTACACTTGGCCGAGCCAGGCATGGGCCTCAAAATTCCAGCTTGTGCCAGGGTTGCTGGTTTTTAGCCAGTTTTAAAAAAAAAAAGCCACTTTAATTGAAAAAAGCCGGTTTTTTAGCCTCGGATGCTATTTCTTTCAGACAAGCTAAAAAATGTCGTGTCATCAGCCCTGAATTTCCTACTCAACCGATTTTGATAATTATTTTTTTTTTAAAGAAAGCTATTTATTTGTAGTTGTGCCCATTTTGGTTATTTTTAAATTTTTTTCCATTTTTATATTTTATTTTTAATTTTAAATGCTTTTTACGATATTTCTTCAAAATAGCGGCAACTCAGTTTAGCTTTTCTCTCGATAATAAAAATTTATTTCCCAAAATGATTGCATATAATTATGCACTAATTGAGGTAAAAAAACTATATTTACTGAGAAATAATATTAATAATGTAAATAAAATAACAGAAAATAATTTATGATAAAAATTAATGTCTAAAGGAAAATTAGAAAATTTTCAACTGAGGAAAATGATGTCATTCAGCAACCAGATAAATGGGAATTACAATATTATTACTGATGCTTTTTTGATATTACTAATAACAGTAACTTTTAAAAAAACATTTGAAGAGAAAATGACATCACTATTTAAAACATCGCATTTTTACTCATAACGATATTAGGTACTACTCTGTTATCTCGTCGACCAATTCCGCCAACTTATACAAATCGCCAAACTAATGGCCAAATGATATATATTGGCATAATTTTTATTTTAAATAACGAAAAAACAAATAATTTGTAGAAGATTAATAAAAATATTAATAAAAAGTCGAAATAAAAATCACTTAATGACATTTTAAACACATGAATCGTATTTAATGTCATTGAATGTGACATTCACGATCATCCATTACTAGCATTTAATCTTATAGTTTGGCGATAATTTTTTGGTCGACGGGATAACCTGGTAGTACCCGATATTACATTTCAATATTTCTTTTCATTATGGACACTGAGATTGAGATTTTACTTTCAGATGACTTCAGTTAGTGAAAATAATGTGACAGTAAAAATGAAATTAGTTTTTTTTTTTTTTTTTTTTTTTTTTTTTTTTTTTTTCAATAAAACTATTTTTTTGTGAGTGCATATAAAATAAAATTTCTGGATTTCGCCGGCACTCAGATTACAATTTTAACTGAAGATGTGCGAATATTTGCATGCAAAATTGTAAATGGCAAACTTGACATTTAGTTTGTAAATATATTTATTATATATTGATTCAATAATGTAATTAATTTTGCTTTTTTTAAAACCAAATCGATCGGGTCTTTTAAACATTTCATTCGTGGAATTCGACGGGATGCCACTCGTTTTATTTTTAAATTGCATTTCCTTTTACTCAGAGTCTATAAAAAAACGTTTAAACTAAAGAAAAAAATCCGCTTTTGATGAATCTAGTCAATGAAGAAGTAGCAAGTCAAATTGTATCTCTTTATTATTCCGCAATTCCAATGTCTCAGAGAGAAATTGCTAATCAATTGGGTATTTCATGCCGTTCTGTTTGCTATTATATTGATAAACACAATAAAAATGAAGTTTGTTCATTGCATTCTAAACGGGGTCGCCCTTCTAAAAGACCTCTATCGGGCTTTTTTTTCTAATCGGAGGCGAAACTGAATTCTGCAATGGCAGAATCTACATTCAACTTGTTTTTTTTTTTTTTTTTTTTTTTTTTTCAAAGATGGTTTACAGATATTTCATATCAAATTTGGATTAATTTATTTTTAATACTCTTATTAATATTTTTTATGATACCTGTACCCAATATGGACATCCTAAGGAAAATATTTTTTTTTCACCCCCGTGCACACGTGATAGGACTCCAAAAATATATTATCAACATCCCTGAACTGTTGACTATCATTATTAAAATTAGTGACCTTGTAAGTATTCTCGTTTAATGTAAATAATAAAAATGTTCACAAGTATCCATATAAGGAACCACCTGCCCCTATTATGGACAGGGGCTCTTTATTGACCTACTACACAGGGTGTATAGAAGAGCCACTTCTTTATGGAATTTTAGAGGAGAGGGGATAAAAAAAATATATATCTTAAAGAATCGAGAGAGAGGGGACGGCATAGTAAATATCTTCAGAACATGCACTTTAGAATAAAGGGTCATTTTCGGTTGTGGCGCTTCGAAGACCGATGCAAAGCACCTCAGTTACACAGGGTGTATAGAAGAGCCACTTCTTTATGGAATTTTAGAGGAGAAGGGATAAAAAAAAATATATCTTAAAGAATCGAGAGAGAGGGGACGGCATAGTAAATATCTTCAGAACATGCACTTTAGAATGAGGGGTCATTTTCGGTTGTGGCGCTTCAAAGACCGATGCAAAGCACCTCAGTTACTACAAAATATTATGAAATAATGTAGTTTGTTTTGCTTAGCTTACTAATTTTTGTGAATTTGAAGATTCACCTGCTGTACTTCCAATGTGGACATAAGATGAGAGCACTGTCCATATTGGGTACAAGTACCTTATATGTCAAATTAAAACAAAATCTATAAACTCTTCCGAAGAAATATGCTAAATGCAAAAAAAAATTAAATTAAAGTAAGCTTTAGATAACTTGATTGGCATGTGAGTTGGCTGGAAAAACGTATATTTATTTGGATTAAACACTTTTATTCTGTATAGAATTTAATTTATTTATATTTCATAAAATCAGATTTCAAATTCTATAAAATAATTTTTAAAAAATGTATATATGTATAATATCATCTGCAATCTAAAATAGACGTTCAGATTGTTTACAAATGTAAGAAACTAAACTTTTATGAAATAAAAGCACGTAATTTTTTTACCCTGCTGTACTATATAAGTTTTAAAATCAAAATATTTTCACAAAAGAATAGTCTGCAAATTTACTTCAGAAAATAGAAAATTCTGTTGGCTATAGACGTAGTTGTGTTCACGCAAATTGTCAAATTAATGTGCACTTAGATTTGTGATCTATTTTTTCACAGTTAATATATAGCATAACCATAAACATCACATTAATGTGCATTTAGCCTTTTTCTTTTTTTTCTGAACCAACGCAACATAAGTAGCCATTTCAAACACATTACTGATACCTTCTCCCGACTTCGCAGAACATTCAACATATCCATCAGCTCCAATTTTCTCAGCTACACTGTAACCTTGAGAATAAGAGACAAAATCCTTTAACTCACAGTTGCAATGCATGATGTCATCTCTTAAATCCATTTTATTGCCCACAACTATTATGGGTACATCGGGACAAAAATGCCGAACTTCAGGATACCATTTTTCTGTGACATTTTCTAAACTATCAGGAGAGTTTATACTAAAACATATCAAAATAACGTCTGTGTCATTATAAGAAAGAGGTCGCAGTCGATCATAATCTTCTTGTCCAGCCGTATCCCACAGAGCTAGCTCTATCACTCGGACGTACAATTTGAAAGGTGCAACATAATTTTCGAAAACGGTAGGGACATAGATGAGTGGAAAATATCCTTTACTAAATACAATCAATAGACATGTTTTTCCGCATTCCCCGTCACCAACAACTACAATTTTTTTTCGAATAGCAGCCATATGAATTTCCACAGTTGCATTATTTTCAAGTTTGGAAAGGTTATTTATAACACAGCAGTTGCCAGAATAATGTAGCAAATTGTTTTAAATAAAATTTTGGTACTACTAGGTACTGATACTAGGTAATAGGTACTGGTAATGATATGTGTTATTGTATTGTTTTTATGAATATTTTGGCAACATGGCTATATGCATTTCAAATTCCTTAGATCGCCGGAATTTGTATATGTGTTGTTTAATATTGAATAAATATTACATAACCAACTATTACATAAAGCCAACTATTACATAATGTAATAGTTTACTGTCATTTTCCATCTGTAATATAATCGTTACTATGACAACATCCATTTAACTGTAACTGCCCGAGCCTGTTTCTAACTGTAGTTAATTTAAGGTCTTTTTGTTACTTGTTGTGTCTATTTGTCCGGATTAAAGATATATGTTAACCAATATAAATGCGTAATAATTTCAACATATATCGTGACGTGGTGTCAGAAGTTAAAAAAAAAAAGTTAACTAGTTTTACTTTTAATTTCGTATCTGAAAGCATTAAATAAATACGAATGGCTGAAAATTCTATCCGTCCTCCAAAACCATTGATGTTTACGGCGGATTCCAAAGGTAGATGGGACGACTGGCTGCAAAGTTTTGAGTGGTACGCTGCTGCTATTCAACTTGAGAAGAAAGAGAAAAAAGTCCAGGTAGTAACATTTACGGCTATTACTAGCGGCCTTCGCCCGCTACGCTGGTCGGTTTATTTAAAGAAATCTTGAAGAACAGGAAATATCAATTTTATTATATTTGAAAGAAGGTGAAGGTATCATCATTAAATTGACTAAACAGTTGTTTAGTTCCAAATGTTTCGAACTAAGTGAGTAAACAAATGTATTTTAATTGAGTTGAGTGATCTTTGCTTCTGAAGTATTCTTTGCGATCCATGGAGGTAACTACATTTCGCTGCACTAAGGTGCTAATTTATAGAAATTAGCACCAGTTGTATAACTTTTTTTGTCATTGCAATTTTTATTAAAAACTCTTAACTTTTATTACAAACAAAAGGATTTCGCATTTAAATATGGATTTTGGCATAATGCCAAACATATCTTCCGTGGAAATTATGGGTTGGATGTACGTTTTACGAAAATCAAAGCCGGCCAAATCAATGCTTTCATTTTGAAGTCTGCTTCAATAGAAATTATTAAAAAAAAAAAAAAAAAAAAAAAAAAAAAAAAAACTATTCAATCAATTTTTTCAAAATTTCGAATACCTTTAAATCATGTTTAGATAAAAAAATTAAAAACGTTTTTGAGTGAAAATACCCAAAAATCGGCGAGCTATAAAATATTAATGTTCACAATCGCTTATATATCATTATCCAATCAACTACTCAACCTATTTTTTCTATCTTTTCCAGATAGTTAGATAAGGTTCAGACATACATTAAAAAAAAAAAAAAAAAAAAAAGCAAGTCGATATAGTAGGGTCTGAAATGTTTTCCAGCTGGATTTTTGTGCCAAGTTTGATATTTTTTGTTTATTTTGTAGCTTTTGACATGTAGATTTCAAATATCTTAGGTGCCATTTTTTTCTGACACATTTTTGAGGTGATTTTCAAGATGGCGCCCAAGATGGCTGCCATTTACTGACTTCTTTAATATTTGTGTGATATTATTGTCCAATATGTCAAATTATATGTTTTTGGGGTCAAGAAATTCAAATCTACAATCCAAATAAGCCTAAATCACGTTATTTATTATTTATTTATAAATTTACTTCAAAATTACTAATATTGCTTGTTTTTTCTTTTGCTGCATATGTGAAAATTATATGTTCCCTGGAAGATACTAATAAGAGTGACAGTGTTGTGAATACACAATGCATTGTTTAGTGTGCTTGAAAGGTGGATAATTATGTCAAAAACCTGGAACAGACAATCTCGAAAAACTGAAGGAATATGCTGAAAAATTCGCTGTCACAGTTAGCTCCACTCTGTTTACGCTGTAAATTCAAATGACTGTGAAACTTTTGATGAATATGTTCAACGCCTAGAAAATTACTATCAATTAAAGGGACTTATAGACGATTCTCCAGAAACTGCAGAAGCCAAGAAGATGATACTTATCAATTGCTTAGGTTCCAAATATTATCATCTACTGTCCAGTGTTACGGCACCTGATTTGCCATCTTCAAAATCGTATGATGAAATTCTGAAGCTATTGAAAGATCATCTTTGTAAAAGGATAAACATCTTGATTGAGCAGCATAAGTTCTTTTGTAGAAAACAACATCCAGGTGAGTCAATAAATTCTTATGTAACGGCTTTAAAAGAACTTTCTAAAAACGCCAAATTTAAATCTAATTGCGAAAGTAACGAATGTTCAAAATCTATTATTAATGTGTTACTAAGGGCTCAATTTATTCGTGGTTTATATGATACGGACATTCGCGAAAAAATTTTGCAGCAATCAGATATTTCATTTGAACAAACCTTAGAAATTGCTTTAGCAATCAAAGCTTCGAAATTTGAAAACAAAGAAATATATAAGAGCTTACCATCAACTAATGTATTTAAAGTTACAAATGCTTATTCTAAAGAAAATAACAAAACGTTTCGAAGGAGATCAAGATCTAAAGATCATCGAAGAAATGATCGTTCACCGAGTCGAAATAAAGGTAATTTAAACTTGAAAGAGTTAGGCTTAGACAGCATTTGTTTGCATTGCGGAGAAAATCATTTAACTTCACAGTGTCGAATAAAAAATAAGTTAAAGTGTAGATTTTGTTCAAAAAGCGGGCATATCGAGAAGGTCTGTATATCAAAACATATGAAGCGAAAATCGTACATGGGAAATTCAGTTCAATATTTAGATAACACCGAGCAAGTTCCATTTCAAATAAGTCAAATATATGACATTAATTTAAATACGCTAGAAAATGATGACAGAATTTTTGTAAATATTCAATTAAACGAGAAATCTGCTCGTTTTGAATGCGATTCAGGAAGTCGAGTTAGCATTATGAACATTGAAGATTTTAAACAACTTAAAATAAATACTCCTATACTAAAGACAAGCATACTATTTAGAAGTTATACGGGGGATACTTTCAAACCAGTTGGAGTTGTCAAAATTAATGCAAAATATAAAGGATATTCCTGTATGGAAGAATTATACCTAGTTAACTTAAGAAAAGACGCTATCTTAGGTAGAAACTGGATTCGAAGCCTAAAAATTAACTTACATGATTCTGATATAGTTAATGTAAATCAAATTCCAGTCAATAACATTAAAAACTCTATTGATAACATTCTAAAGCATTATTCGGATGTCTTTGAACCGAAAGTTGGTAAGGTTCCAGATTACATATGCTCTTTAAAATTGCGCAGTGATGCTAAGCCAGTCTATTTAAAACCACGACCTGTACCATATGCACTGAAAGAAAGTGTAGATCTTGAATTAGATAAACTTCTGGCTGATGGAATCATTGAAAAGGTAGATCATTCTGAATGGGGAACACCACTTGTAGTTATTCCTAAGTCTGACGGCTCAGTACGCTTATGCGCCGATTACAAAGTTACAGTAAATAAACAATTGCATGATTCAAGACACCCTATACCAAAAATAGAGGATATTTTCAACAAACTTCATGGTGGATCGTATTTTTGCACATTAGATATTCATAAGGCGTACTTACATTTAGAAGTGGATGAAGAAAGCGCGAAAGTTCAAGCAATATCTACACATCGTGGATCTTATTTAGCCAAGCGCTTATTTTTTGGAATCAAAACAGCCCCTAATGAATTTCATGCATTCATAGATCAATTTATTCAAGATTTAGATGGAGTAAGTGCATATTTTGATGATTTAATTATTCAAGGTAAAACATTTGAGGAATGCACAGATCGTTTAACTAAAGTTTTAGAAAAAGCTAGGAAATATAATCTTCATCTCAATGTTAATAAATGCAAATTTTTTGAGAAAAAGGTGCAATATTTAGGTCATATAATCAGTTCTGAAGGACTTAGTAAATCTCCTGAAAAAGTAAAAGCTATTCAAAACGCTGCTAGACCGAAAAATGTAGACGAATTAAAGAAATTTTTAGGTCTTGTAATGTATTATTCTAAATTTATTAGAAATGCCTCAACAATACTTAGCCCCTTAAATGAACTTTTACGGAAAGATACTCCATTTAGATGGACTGCTAGGTGTGAAGCTGCTTGGATAAAAGCTAAAAGTGAAATTGCTGGTGATAATGTTTTAATTCCTTACACACCCGAATTGCCAGTTATTTTAGCAACGGATGCCAGTCCATATGGGTTATCTGGAATACTTTCTCACAGAATGCCTGATGGAAGTGAAAGGCCGATAGCATTTGCGTCTAGATCCCTCACAGCTGCAGAAAGGAATTATAGCCAATTAGATAGAGAAGCTACTGCTGTTTATTGGGCTTGTAGAAAATTCTACGACTATATATTTGGTAGAAAATTTACATTAGTAGTAGACAACAAACCAATGATGACCATCTTACATCCTGAAAAGAAGCTCCCTACATTATCTGCTACAAGGATGCTTCGTTATGCGCATTTTTTATCAAATTTTGATTATGAAATCGAATATCGCAAGTCAACTGAACATGTCAACGTAGATTATTTATCACGAAATCCCCTACCTATTAGTGATCAAGAAACACGAACAATTGATGACGAATATCTTCTTCAAGAAAATGTAATAAAACATATTTCCACTGATACTGTGACAGCTTCTACAATAAAGCGAGAAACAGCTCTTGATGAAAAACTTTCAAATATTAAAGAAAATCTATTGAATGGAAAGGTTCGTGATCCGGAGTTAACCTTACAAGAAGGAATTTTATTTAGAGGCCAGCGAGTAATCATTCCTAAGAAACTTCAACCTGCCGTTCTCCAAGAACTTCATTCAACGCACGTGGGAATAGTAAAAATGAAAGCTGTTGCTCGAAATTATTGTTATTGGAAGAATATTGATTCAGATATCGAGAATTTAGTCAAGAGTTGCAAAGAATGCTGTGATGTTAAAAACAACCCACAAAAAGCTCCTATACATAACTGGGATACGCCTACAAAAAATTGGCAGCGCGTTCACATGGATTATGCCGGACCACTAATGGGACACTTTTTTCTATTGGTGATAGATGCTAAATCAAAGTGGCCTGAAATTTACACAATGAAGAAAACTCCAGATACTGCATCAACTATTTATTATCTCAGAGAAATATTTAGCCGACATGGATTACCAGAAATTTTGGTTAGCGATAATGCATCTATTTTCAAATCAAGAGAATTTATAGAATTTTGCAGAAGGAATGGTATTCGACAAAGATTTATAGCTCCTGGTCATCCAGCAACAAACGGTCAAGCAGAAAGATATTGCCAGACTTTAAAAACAAAATTGAAATGCATGCGATTCCAATCGGGTACTCTTCAAGAAAAATTACAGGAATTATTATTTCGCTACAGAGCGACTCCACTTTCATGTGGGAAAACACCTGCCGAATTAATGCTGGGGAGAAATCTAAGAACGAAACTAGATCTTCTTAAACCTGAAACGAAAGGATATTTTAAAAATAAGGCTCCTCAGCCATATTTTAACAAGTATTTTCGAGTTGGTTCTCGAGTGCAATGCAGAAATTATACAAATTCAATCTTATGGAAATATGGAACTGTAGTTGAACGTTTGGGTCATGTTCACTACCTTATTGAATTGGACGACGGTTATGTCATAAAACGACATTATAATCAACTTCGTGCATGCGAAGTTCCAATTCTGAAACCAGTTATCCATACAGCATCTCCTGTTCCTCGGAAACGACGATTCGTAACATTTAGCAATGATGTGCAGCAAAAAGAAATTCCAGTAAACCTCGAAGCATATGCACCAAATGACAACGAGGAAGTTCAAATTAATCCTAGTGCAGATCAAGTTGATTCCAGAATAAATACTTCAGATGTCGAACCAAATACCAGCCAAAAGACGACTGTTAGACTTCAGTCCTCTGCAGATACCAATTTACCGCAAGTACCAAATACAGGTTTGCGACGTTCAACGCGTATACGAAAACCTCCACAGAGGCTAAATCTTTGATGAGTATCAACAAATAAAATATTGTTTTATTTTCAATATGTAAATTTTTGTTATATTCAATGTTATAATATTTTTCAAAATTTATGTTCTCCAGTCTACGTCTCTTCCATTAGTGGGGGAGAATTGTTATATCTTATTTATTTTTGGCATCATTTTAACATTATCTTTTGCATTCCGGTTTTTGGCAACAATCTGATCAATTCCATAAATTAAATTAAAAAATAAAATGTATGTTGTTTCATTTTAGCTGTGGCTTTTAATTTTTTATTAAATACACAACAATTATCTACCGGTAATCAAAATTAGCTTCTCCGAGTGGAAGAGATTAATGTTTGTGTTCCATATCCCCATGCAGTAGGAAAATACATTGATGGTAGTGGCTTTGATCTCATAAGATCAAAGCCACTACCATCAATGTATACTACAATATCAATGCACTGAAATTTATCTGTACTTTCCTGCAACAATTCTTCAGATTTTTGGAGGTGAAAAATACACTAGAGGCTTGAGTTTCACATAACAGTGTTCTTGATATGCTATGAGCTTCTCTTTGAGGTACTGTCGCATTCTCTAGAGAAAATTTCTCTGCAAGAAAAGTGCAATTCACTACGGGAAAAATTGTACAATTGTGAAGTTGAAGCTACAATTTCGTTTGAAGTTATCAAAGCAGTAGATGTAAAAGATTGTCTTCCACATATTAAAGAAAGCAGTGATGACATGGCAAAGTTCCTACTATAGTATATGAACCAATTCGGGTCTTCGCAACGTTTCATCCGTGCCACTCGTCAAGGTGACTAGGCATTTCATGTCGCGTCATTATATAGGAAAAAATCAAATATTATTTTGCTCATGACATTTTTCAGTATACTAGACACTTTACTGTTTACATAGCACAGATGAAGGTCCTTAAAACAACATATTTAGAAGTATGGAATTCTCTTAAATCGGGTTGTTTTGCAGTATCCAAATCTAATGTGTCATTTACGAAACTATTTTCCGACGAGAACTTGGAACAGAAAATCAAAAAACGGAAGAGCATTGGTGAACTTATATGTTTAACTCAGAATGAAAGTATTTTCGAAAAGTATTTCTTGTGAGCACCAGACGTATTACGTACTGTTTCAAGCTTCTTTAAAAAGAACTGTCCAAATAAAATCTCTAAGCAGCTCAGGAAACACTATCAACTTTAGACCTCCAAGTCACTAAGGATATTTCATAATGCAGCCATCGTCAAGGAGAGTATTCGGAATCATTTTGGAGGAAACCCTTTCCAAGATAATACCACATTAATGAATATTGTGTCACCTGTGAAAGTTTTAGCATCTGTGAAGAATGATATTCTGAATTGTGACCAAAAAAGCCAATTGGAATTGAAAGAATTTACAAGAGAGAAACTACGGAGTAAATACGCTAAATTGTAACTTTAGCGTCAAATGAAAAAAATTAAAAACATTCAATCCTTGTAACAAGAACACTGCATTTAAGATTGGTGATAAATTGGTTTAAATTCAAGAAGATAGGCAACTTCTTGCTGGTTTTCTTATTGTTATGGAATCCAGACATCAAATGTACACAAACATAAATGCATAAACTACAAGTTATTAGTAACACCAAGATCATTATTTTCTTCTGATAGATATCTTCATATTCCATCTGACTAAAATTCATTTATTGCAGAAACAGAGCAATATAATTGTTCTCCCATACTTCAAACAATAGAATATTCAATTGCTTCTCTAATAGAAAAACTGTGTATTATAGAGGGAATTGCAATTGTATTATCAATAAAAAAGATACCTGCCGTGAAAACTTGTGAAGACTTTGCAAATGCTTTTATCGTGATCATTATAAAAATGACAAACAGATACACTGAGGGGAGAATAATATTTGATCAATACCTTGAAAACTCATTGAAGGAACAAACTCGTAAGAAAAGATTAGGGGCAACAGAACCTATAAAATTTACTATTTCAAATAGTACCAATATATCTTTAGTATCATTAAAGACGTTCCTTTCACACAATGAAACAAAATCACAGCTAACCAAATATCTTGGGAATAAATTACTACAGGTTTTTGCTGTTAGCATCAAGAAAATTGTTGTCGTTTTTGGCAATAAAACATACAGTAATCAAGCAAATGTTTATGATTCAAAATTATGTGATCATACACATGAAGAAGCAGACACCATTATACCTCTTCATGTACTTGATATAGTTAAATATCACGATAATTGTGAGATAGATGTATTTTCACAAGATACAGACATTTTCATACTGCTGATTGACTTGGTTTCAAATCATCTAGTAAACAGTGAAATCAATTTTGTTACTGGTCGAGGCAACAAACATAGGAAAATTAATATTAATGAAAGATGTAGAGCAATAGGTGATCATAAAAGCAAAGGTTTACTAGGTTTACATTCATACACTGGTGGAGACTGGGGAGGAAAATTTCTGGGCATTTCAAAACAAAAGTGGATAAAAGTATATATCAGTCTTCCATGTGATGATGATATTATAACAGCTTTTCAAGAACTTGGGGAATCTAACGTTGATCCATTATCCAATCTGTCGTTATTTGAAAAATTCACCAACTTGACTTATTTGAGAAATAGTAATTTTTCAAGCATTTCAGAGCTAAGATGGCACCTTTTCAGAACTAAAAGTTTTGAGGGAGAGAAATTACCACCAACTATTGGAGCACTGAAGCCACATATTCTACGATCCAACTTAATTTGCACCACTGGAAAGGGCTACAAAAATCCCCGACGTATTGTACCCCCACTTATTGGAAATGGTTGGGAAATAGATAGCGAAGGAGAAATTACTCCAGTCAAATCCCTGGAGTTATCTGCACCTAAAGGCGTTATTGAACTTGTGAAATGCGAGTGTAAAAGAACATGTACAGTTGGGAAATGTTCCTGTTTAAAGAACTCTTTGGATTTGTACTACCCTTTGCAAATGCAGTGACTGCAATAATACAAAGGATTATCAATACCATCCCAGTGATAATAGCGATTCAGAAGAGGATACGTGATATCCCAGTAGTGTATATACATATAAATGCAGTTTTTAATAATTATTTTTAATATTTTCAGTTAATTATGTTGTTTCATTTAAATATTTTGGTTGTGTATAACTGATTAATAAAACTGTAATATATCCGATGTCTTTCATATGTTTGTAATTTATTTCCATCTTATCACTTAAAATACTTAAAAAACTCAATTTACTCCTAATTTTGTTTAAAATTTGTATTTCTTGACTCCGAAAACATATAGTTTGACATATTAGTCATTAATATTCAACAAATATTAAAGAAGTCAGTAAATGGCAGCCATCTTGGATGCCACCGTAAAAATAACCCCAAAAACGTGCAAGAAAAAAATGGCACCTAAGATATTTGGAATCTCCATGTCAAAATCTCCAGTATAAGACAAAAATATCAAACTTGGCACGTCAATCCAGCTGGAGCTACATTTTACGACATTTCAAACCCTACTAATAGTTCAAAAACTTTGGAAAATATAAAATATTTACTGTAAATTTTTTTAAAAAATCGAAGTTTCAAAAAAAAAAAAAAAAAAAAAAAAAAAAAAAAAATTAAAAATCGAAAAAAAAATTACACTGACATTATCAGAAAAGAATGAGGATTCAGAATCCGGCATTATTTTTTGTTAGACTTTCATAGAACTGCCAGAATTGGAATTTAAAAATGCATTTTGAAACAAGTTGGAAATTGCACGTAAAGCGTAGCAGATGAGGTGCGTTCGTTAATAACGAAGTTTTAAAATATTCAGATCTTGCTGATATAGTATAGTGGTCGAAATCTTTGTGTTCCTGTAAATATGCAGGGAGTAATTTTTATTATACTTCATTAACGTATAATCTTATTCATAAAATGTGAAGTAGTTTAATATAATTAAAACACCCCCCAAACAATGTTTCCCCGTATAACATTATTTAGTGGAATACATTTGTGTGGCCCTGTAATTTAATAATAAATATTCTTTGCATCACAGATTATACAAAATGTATTTTTAGTACATATTTCATAGATTCATGTCAATTCTGTTATATTCAAATGAGTGTAACACCATTAAAATGCATTTGAAACTTTTTCCCCATTGACCGTAATTTAACGGAATACTTTTGATTGTCCCTGTAATTGATCAATGCATCTTATTTTCATAACATTTGAAATGACTCGACAAAATTATGTAATAAATATACGTTTTAAATTTCAAACGATTAGAATGCATTTGAAACTTTTTTCCCCATTGACCGTAATGTAACGGAATCCTTTTGATTGTCCCTGTAATTGATCTATCCATACGATTTTCATAAAATTTGAAATGCCTCGACAAAATTATGTAATAATTATGTATGTTAAATTTCAAACGATTCGGTTGGGTAGTTTTTGCGTTGTTATATGCGGACGGACAGACAGACAGACAGACGGACAGACAGAAAGACAGACAGACGGACGGACTGAGCGACAACAATAGGTGCTACGTATTTACATAATTACGAACGCACCTAAAAATTGCGATAAAAAATACTAAAAATCAAAGTTTCGTAAAAAAAAATCGAAAAAAATCACAAATTAAAAAAAAATTAGACTGTTAGTGCAAGAAAAGAACAAAGTATCCGAAAATCTAATTCTTTTGTTGTTGGTGTGTTTATAACTGCACCGATGGCAATTTAAAAACGAGAAAACAAAGGGAGAAATTTTCTCCCTCAGTCAATCTTTTTCGGATCGCCATTTCCGTCCAAATTGCAAACATGCAGGGGCAAATCAGTTAAAATTTTAACGTGTCTGATTAGTTTTTAATTAATAATTAACGAACTAATTGGAATTTTGGGATGTGAATGGGAAACTCATGATCCTCGGATTTTTTCTCTTCAATTCAAAACAAATGCGACGCTTCTCCGTTTCCGGGTTCGGAAGAGATAGCGTCACATACATACATACTTACAACATACGGTTGAATTTTAATAGTATAGATTGGTAGTGAAGCCCAGCAAATTTATAAAACCTTTAGTTTGAGTGCCGATGAGCAACAAAATCTAGAGATTATTAAAAGTACCGTATTTTCGGGTGTATAGCCCGCACCCTGTGTATAACCCGCTGTCCTAAATCGAGCAATGCAGTAAAAAAAGTTCATGTATAACCCGCGGAGATGCATCGGTGTATAGTCCGCGGGCTATACACCGTTTACGAACGTATATTTCGACCAGGGTTCGAAATTAGAAGTCATTAGTCATAATTTTTAACACAAATTTACCAAATTTTTTCGTGAGGCATAATCTATACTAATATTATAAAGAGGAAAGATTTGATTATTTTGTTGGGTTCTTTTTATTAAACTTCTGCAACAGATTATTACTTTAATTAATTGCAACTTCTGCTCAGTAAAATATACTTAGTTAATATAGATTAATAAATATTCTTCAGCTTTATTAAAGAATTTAATGAGATCTGGGTCAAATTTCCAATTACATGAATCTTGTTGTTGGTTTAATTAAATAAACTAGATGCTTATATAAAAAAAAGAATTAATTAAGTAAAGATTACACCAGTTAACATTAAGAAATCATTAAATAAACAGACTAAAAGACAAATTAAAACGATAAAAAGGACAAACATAAATATTATTTAAGATTCTTTAAAATTTAATGAATACAAGTAAATAAGAAAGAACACAGCAAGATTCTCAATCTGACCCAGTCTCAAGTACTAAACCTTGATCTGCAGTAGAACCCAACATTTATCACTGTTGATTCCTGAGATGTTAAACTCATACTAACAATTTAAAAATACAAGATTCAACCTGACATTACAAAAGAGAGAAGAGAGACTCTGAAATCCTTCTTATTTTCAAGAAGGCAAAGAAAGATATAATTTTGAAAAAACTAAAACACTAGAAATAATCAAAATAAACACCCCAGAAATCAACGATGATATTTTTGGCCAATTTCGTAAAGTGTTAGTACATCTGCTTTAACTTCTCCATTTTTTTTTCTTTTTTTTTTGTTTATAAGATAAGTTAATTCATTTAAAATCAAGTGAATTTCTTAACATTTTTTGCTTTAAAAAAAAATCTATTACTTAGTCAAGTATCTTTGCTCAATTTAAGCTAAAAGTACATTAATTAATCCGAGCTAATATAATTTCCGGTCTGATAAGTTATTTAAAAATTCTAAATAAAAAAAAGGTAATGGTTGAAAATTATTTTTACTTCCAAACATTCAAAGAAACTACTTTAATTTTATGGTATTACAAAACTTAGTATAGTTATTCCGATACTACAGAGGTTAAAATTCAAAGAAATTAATATCAAGGTAGGATAAATAAAAAAAAAACTAAAAAACTATACTAAAGCATATCCTTTATATACATTCTCCTTTATTTAATTTAACATAAAAAAAAACAAAAAAAAAACATCTAAATTCACTAATACAACTGTTGTTGTAAACACATGGAAATTCTAAATCACTACAAGATTAATCACTAGGAAAAAAATCGTTTAAGATTAAATACAGAATATATCTCTTACCAGCAGCTGAATTCTTTCATTTACCCATTTTGGGTATTTTTCATTTATATGATGGACAACAGTACACAAATCTTCCATAACTAGAGTAGTCTTGGACGACTACTGACACGTGTTAACAGCCATTTGCTGTCAAAGGCAATTTATTCCGCTACTCTTGGTGAAGGTTAGTTCGGAAGGGACATTCTTTCCCGGCAAGCTCCCGGCTCTCTGCGGCAGGTAGTACTTTTTCTCGACTTACACTTGGAGTGCTTTTGTTTTAGACCGCTAATCATTCCACTGCTCACGGTGAAGGCTAGATCGGAAGGGACATTTTTTCGCGGCAAGCTCTCGGCTCGCTCCGGCAGGTAGTACTTTTTCTTGACTTACACTTGGAGTGTTTTGTCTTAGACTGCTAATCATTCCACTGCTCACGGTGAAGGCTAGCTCGGAGGGGACATTCTTTCACGGCAGGCTCTCGGCTCTCTCCGGCAGGTAGCACTTTTTCTTGACTTACACTTGGAGTGTGTTGTCTTAGACTGCTAATCATTCCACTGCTCACGGTGAAGGCTAGATCGGAGGGGACATTCTTTCACGGCAAGCTCTCGGCTCTCTCCGGCAGGTAGCACTTTTTCTTGACTTACACTTGGAGTGTGTTGTCTTAGACTGCTAATCATTCCACTGCTCACGGTGAAGGCTAGCTCGGAGGGGACATTCTTTCACGGCAAGCTCTCGGCTCTCTCCGGCAGGTAGCACTTTTTCTTGACTTACACTTGGAGTGTGTTGTCTTAGACTGCCAATCTTGAAGAACTCTCTTGGCCTCCCCTCTCCCAGATTAAAAACAGGGGAGGGGGGGAGACAAAACTTATGCGCTTCTTCAACTAGATGCTCTCCGTACGAAGCTTTGACCAGGACTCACTTTATTTTCAAAAAACCAATTGCACGTCCCTCTGCAAATCAAAAGGGGCACCAAAAACTAGGAAGACTAATGCTTTCCCCTTTCTCTCCTGTTCCTAGAGTCCATCTCATTGGCCAATGCAATAGTCACCCTCTCTCATGACCAAATATGGTCATCGCTTGCGTCCCCTACTCTCAATCACGTGGTCAGATAGCAGGGACAGCTGTCTCTAAATTTTGCACCTGCTTGCAAACCAGTGCTCGCCGATAACCGTGAATTGGCCCCTTTATCTCAGATCGGTCATAAAACTTTAAGGGTCTGGGAAAATATCTACTCCGCCTCAAATGACAGTCAACGTTTGTCATGGGTTATAAAATTTTAGGGTACTATTCATTCACGTACGCAAGCAATAAACTATGCGTGTGGGCCAATTTTTAACAAGGCTGAATATATGCCCTTTACAAACAAGCCAGAAGCTACTCTTCTTCGAAAAAAATCAACAAAGGACCACTTTACTCAAATAGTACAATTATTCCAGGACAGTAAAAGCATTCATACGAACGGGTGTTATTTACGCTAGATAAGGGAATGGGAAGCTTTTACTTTCATTCACAACAATGCCTTTATTCTCGTGAGAACGATCATAAAAATAAATAGAAAAAGGGAATGTCCAGGGTTTTCGCTACTAAGAAAAAAAAGGATAATTTTAAATATGAGATATATAAAGCATTATACAAAGCCTTATTAAAAATATCTTAACAAGAGTTCTTTTTAAATTTGGAATATTAAAATAATTTATACAAAAAAAAATTACTAAAAAAAAACATAACAAGAGCTCCCCCTCGTTGAAAAAAAAAATAAACATTATTAGTTTTGAACAAAAACAAGAATTTTATTTTTTTTGCTAAATAACCACATAAGGTCAGTTAAAGAAAGTCCTAAAAAAATTTAAAATTAAATCCAAAATGAAAGAAAAGATTAAAATAAAAAAAAACAATGCAGTACCCCGGTTGAAAAGTAGGATAAAGATAATCGCCTAGAACAGATCAGACGACGACCCGAAAAGTTGATACCCTCACCCTACTAAGCTACCACACCAACTCTGCACACCGGAAATGCTAAGTTGAAGCTTGGGCAAAACATCTAGAAGTTAAACATATACTAGGGCCTAAGATGCTATTAAAATCTACACTATATACCTGGCATACTTAATTAAATCTCCACATCTGCTATACCGTCAAGAATACCAACATACTGGGATATCCCTAACTGCTAACACCTCTGTAGAAAAAAAATCCCTAAAAAAAAATTTCCACAAGTAGAATGCAAGAAAGATTTGTCCAGTGAATAAAAAAAATTAAAATTTTTTTTTTTTAAATTTTGAATCCTGTGAGCAGGATAGAGCCAAAGGACCGAAACAATCAATTTCTGAAAAAAGTACAATAGAAATACTGCTTGCCAGCTGTAGGTATCACAAATATATACATATAATAGCACGATAACATTTTGTATACACATACACAAAACAAAAATAGCAATAACCTTTCAGTACATCTATAGGGTACACATAAAAAAAAACAGTACTAATACCTGTTTATATTCAGTGGCATAACATGTGCATATAAACAAAAAAAAAAACAGTTCAATGACTTGTAACGGTGACACAGTATTACATAAGTGTATGGGCATTTTATATCACAGCATTATAATTATATAGGTTACCTTGTGTAGCCTAGACTGATAATTGTCTGCCTTAGTTATTATCAATGGGTAAATATTCCATATACTAATAGTAACTAAGAAAAATTCATAAAATGCTACACATAATACTTAAAATGGACTGATAATTTCACAAGAGAGTTCGCCAATTTCATTGACAAGTACCACTAATTTTTTTAAAATACCCAATTTACACAAACAATGGGTATATTGTTAGAGAAATCACATGAAATAACAAAACAGAATATATAAACAAACTATATACATATATAATACACATAAACCAGATAATATATCTGTGGGCTGTGGGGTGTACACTACCTGTATCTTAAATCCCCACTTCCCAAATAGAGAACTAATATCAAAAATATCCAAAAAAAATACAAAGTTAAAAGAAATGCAAAAAAAAGATAAAAATAAAAATAAAAGATGAACTACATTCCTAACAGTACCTATACTATATACAAAAAGGGGGCAGTAGGAATACGCAGGCATCACATGTACTGCTACCAAATCTCAACTCCAAAATTTCCTGACCCGAAATCTCTCTAAGTCCCCAAAATTAGCGCTAAAACCCGCTAAAAAAATAAAAAAAAGAATACATATAGGGGGCGGAGCACTTACATGGTTCTAATTTATCGAAATAATCCATAAATCACCGAGAGAAAATACGGAACTGGCGGAAATCCACATTAAATAACAGTGGAACCAAATCAAGACAAACGATATCGAGGCTCGAAAACTACTTAAATTTTAGCTAATTCGCGCATAAAACCTTCCTAAAATAACTAACATCACAAGTATTTATATACAATCTAAAAAAAATAAAGTTAAACCGCCCTAAAATTTATAATTCGGTCGCGAATCCCTTTTTCGAAACGCATACCCAGTTCTCGGAATTGAATACGATTTGTTCTGCCTAGATAAACAGACGCCATTACGATCTCGCGAACGACTCACGCGCCCCGAATCAATATGCGTTCCTACCTGCCTTACTCCCTCACAGCTATCAGCGCTCGCTATTACCGTATTTTCCCGTGCTTCTGAGAGCAACCCACCAACCGTTTCCTCGTTACCCTCTTGTCGTCTGCTCGTAGATTGCACTGCAGGTTGGCTGGTTCCTTGACATGGAATGGGAGGGGGAAATCTATTTATGAATCGATTCCTTTTCCTTCGCGTAGTGAAATTGAATTGAGAATGATTCGAATCATTCGTAGTTGGTATCAGAGTTTGGCGTTTGTTTTGGTCTACAATATCGTCTCCATTTTGCTCATTTACACCTGAAATATGCCTATCTTTAAATAAAGTGAGGCGGTCTACATGGACAATTTGAGTTTTAGATGGATTAGCAATTAATGCTATCTTAAAATTAACTTCACTGAGCTTCTCAATTATAGTAAATGGTCCGTTATTTAATTTCGACAATTTTTTCGTATTGCCAGCAGTGATGGATGGGTTAAATAACCACACTCTATCGCCTACTTTTAAATCCTTAACGACTGCAGTTTTTTCTCTGTACCTTTCCTGGCTTTCAGACACCTTAACTAAACTATCATACACCTCAGCATATACCTTTTGGAGTGCGGGTATTAATAATTCACAAAAAGATGGGGCGTCGTTATAGCTAAACCTCGGCGACTGCGAAAATAGATTATATGGTAGATTTAAGTTTCTGCCATATAAAACTGCTGCGGGAGTTAATTTAGTCGAAGAATGCACAGCCGAACGCATCGCTAACAGGGCAAATTTTAGTTTAGTATCCCAGTCTGACTGGTTCTCATTTACAATGTGACTGAGTGCGTTTTTTAAAGTTTTATTCTGCCGTTCAATCTGTCCATTCGAGGCTGGGTGAAAGGCAGATGTAGTTATATGTTTAATACCGAACATTTTATATACATGCTCAATCGCTTTCGATATTAAATTTCTTCCATTATCTGTCGCAATATACACAGGAGCGCCATAACGTGAAATGAAATCGGCAAGTGTATCTGCGATAACATCAGACGTGGTAGAGCTAACAGCATAGGCCTCTGGCCATTTAGTAAACGAGTCTATATATGTAACAATATGGGTGTTACCCGAAAACGTGACCGGTAATGGGCCAATTAGGTCTAGGTGAACTTTGTTCATGGGAAATTCAGGTGTAGGCATCCGTTGAAGGGGTGCCTGCTGGTCTGGTTTATACGCTCTCTTCTGCTGGCAACTAATACAAGACTCTACTAGATGCTTGACATCGGCCGACATTCCGGGCCAGTAAAAGTGCTCCCGGATGCGGTCAATCGTTTTCTTAAACCCTTGATGACAAGCCGCTAGAGAATCGTGTGTTAGAGCGAACACTTGCTCAATCATATCCCTAGGAACTACTAACTTAATAGGATTGTTTATTACACTTGAATCTCTGGTGTCTTCACATACAAGAATATCATCTCTAAAAAAAAACTTCATGTATTTAGGTGCTATATCTATATTTTTGTCTAATTTTCTAGCTATTTCACAACATTTCTTATCAATTTTTTGTAATTCACTAATTTTCTCAATTAAATTTGAATGGGGAACAAAAGTAGTTTCTTTTTCTACTTGAATACAAAAATTACTCTTACTAATCTCAGGTGTTTCATCAATTTTAGCAAATCTAGATAGAAAGTCTGCTACACTATTGCATTTCCCTTTAATATATTTAATAGTAAAATCAAAATCTGAAAGAGTACATACCCATTTGGCTATACGTGAAGTGGGGTCATGAATCTTTAACATAAAAGTAAGTGGTGCATGATCAGTAAAAATGTTAAAATGAGTGTTAGCTAGATAACACTTAAAATGACTAGTCGCCCAAACCAGAGCGAGAAGTTCTCTCTCAGTGGCAGAATATCTTGTCTCTGCACCTTTTAGTCGCCTACTGGCAAACGCCACTGGATGAATTTTATTCTCATCATCCATTTGTGACAAAACAGCACCCAGTGCTTCTCCACTCGCATCTGTATATAGATAAAATTCTTTAGTAAAATCAGGCAATACTAGGCATGGTTTAGATATTAAAGCCTTTTTTAAATCTTCAAATTCCTCCTGGGCTTCTTTTGTCCAGGCAAAATGTCCAGTTTCCTTAGTCAAATCGATTAAATTTAATGCCCTTTTTGTGAAATCAGGTATGAAACGCCTATAGAATGATAGGGTTCCAATAAAAGACCTGACACCTTTTCGATTAGTAGGTGGTTGCAATTTTTCTATTATCTCAATATTTTTATTAACCGGGGATACTTGCCCGCTATTAATTTCAAAGCCAAGATACTGTATTTTATTTGAAAGAAAATTACATTTACTGGGCTTAAGTTTCAGTTTATGTTGTCTTAGTCTATCAAATACTAATTTAAGTTTTTCAAAATGGGATTCTACATCAGAAGAAGCAATGACAATATCATCTATATATACTAAAATTCCTAGATTTCCTAAATCTCCAAAAATGGCATTCATTAGCCTCTGAAAACTATTGCCTGAATTGGACAACCCAAAACAATTTCTATTCCACTCAAAAAGACCTTTATGCGTGATAATAGCAGTTTTATGCCTGTCTTCGGGTCTTATGACCTGTTGAAAAAAGCCACTAGTTAAATCTAGTGTTGAAAAAAAATTAGCTCCACTTAACGCATCAACAGAGTCAGTAATGTTTGGGATAGGATATGCATCTTTGACAAGATTCTTGTTAAGTTTACGAAAATCGACAGCTAACCTATAAGAACCATCTGCTTTTTCTACAAGAATAACTGGTGAAGCAAATTCAGACATAGACGGGGAAATAATTTCAGCTTGCAGTAAAATATTAAGTTGATCTTCCATTTCCTGGCGTAATTTATATGGGACTCTATAAGCTTTGGATTTTACAGGTTTATCAGAGGTTAAATTTACAATATGGGGTATGGTATTACAGCCTGGTAAGTCTAGGACAGAAGCTGCAAACACATCTATATTTTGGTCTAAAAATTCTTGCATTTTAGATTTTAAGGGTGGGTCTAGATGGCTTAAATCAATATCAGAGCTCCAAGTGAGATCAGCGTGATCAAAGTCAGCTATTGGAGTGGTTAAATTTACATTACAAGTTATATTATTATTATTTAAGGGTATATTAGATTTATCTACACATTTCTGAATTTTAGCAACATAAGTATTTTTTCCTAGCTTAACAGTTTTATTCGAAATAAGCAAGCGAAACAAAAAGGCCATGTTCTGGAGTACAAATGGCTCGAGAAATAAGAAGCCCTTGGCTTAAATTCTTCGCTAAAGGTTCTAATATCAGTATATCATTATCTTTTATAAAATTATTTCTATTACATTTAACTTCAGCTATTAATTTTGACTGGGGGGGAACAGAAATTCTCTCGCATAAAATAGCTAAGGAAGTACTTTCACTATTCCTGTTATTATTGTCAACAATGCCTAACTCATTAGTCTGATTTGCTCTATTTACTAACTCATTTTCATTATCCTCAGATATGTAAAAATTTTCATGAACATAGAGTGAATTTTCCTGTACAATTTGACTCGCTGATTGCTGGCTAAGGTCTAAAGGCACATTATTCTCATTACTTTCACACTCATTAGTACTTGAGTTACTCCCTGGTATACTTTGCAAACAAGAAACCTGAGCAATTTCACTTTCTGACTCTTTCGCATTACATGTTATGCTTGAGTCTACCCTTTCCTCCATAATGGGATACATATTACCCTGAACCGTCTCATTTCCACTACCCAGATTCCCAAATTTTTCTTGTACACATTCCTTACTCTTTTTGTTTACACTTTTCCTAGGAGTACTCTTATTACTACACTTACTTCTCTGTCCACTCTCAGAACTTTGCCTGCCTTTAGATTGCACATTACAAGTATTTACATAATTATTCTCTAAACCTATACTATTTACACTGATACTATTTACAACATTTTTTTCTCTAGAATTTTTCACAGGTGAAACATTTGACATATGACTCTCTACTATTTGCTTACACTGCGTTTCAGTAGGAACATCTAAAACCACATTGTTATTTTTACAATTAATTACAGCCTGATATTTACTTAAAAAGGGCATCCCCAAAATTACACTAAACTCATCGGCCAACTTACCGTGGACAATAAAAAACTCAGACTGACATAATAAATTATTAAATTTAAAATTTAAGGAAATTTTATGGTTTAAAAGCACTCTCTCGCCAGTCACCGTTAAAATAGGGGTATTGCACTCTACAATTTCATAAGAATCTAAATCATTAAGTATTGTATTACTTAAAATATTTATAGCAGATCCTGTATCACACAGCGCATTAAAAAACACATTATTTACATTTATGAAGACAGTAGGTAAATGATAAGATTGGGGTGAAAACATACTAAAAATAATTGGGAGGTCTAGAGGCCTTTATGGAGACGATTCGACCAAATCGACACCAGCCCTTACCTGTTTAAAGAATTGTTTTGATTATTCGCTTCACTAATTGAGCTTTGAACATTCTCGCTTTCTATATTTACACCATTATCATTATTTCTATTCCCTCTACCTCTGTAATTATTATATCCTCCCCTGCGATTTTGGTGGGACTGAGAATAACTACCCCTACCTCTTCCTCTAAAATTCTGAAAGTTCCCTCTATTAGCATTTTGGTTTTGTGGGCAAAATCTGGCTATGTGCCCAGTTTGGGAACACACGTAACAGATTACTTCTCTATACTGAGGCCTCTCAGTAGTGTGAAAGTCTCTTTGCTGATTGCTACCCTCTAAAAATCTCTCTAATTTACTAGTAAGAGCTTCTACCTGCTCCCGCAGTTTACTAATCTCCTGCTCTGACTGGTTAGTGTGATTTGGCTGGATAGCAGCACATGCAACACTTTGTTGGGCAATTTGGGGGAAAAAGGGTTCATATTCTCTACCTGCATGTTATATAAAGGATTAACACTCTTTAATGCTTTTTCCTCAAGGAGGGCAAATTCTAAAATTTCAACAGGTGTCTTAGGGCACCTAGTTATAACTCCTCTTCTTATCTCAGGAACTAAATTACTTAATAACATAGAATGCAGTAGAGCTTCCCTGCTTTTATCAGCAACATTCTGTTCTACACCCTCGACTACTAATGCTTTAAGGGACAAATCATATGCTCTGTCGTAAAATTCCTGAACAGGCATATGGGGATTTTGTTTAAAATTCAAAAATTGTGTCAAAGCAATATCAGGGGCTAGCTCTTGCGTATATCTCTCTTTAAGTACTTTAATTATTTCTACAGTTCCCTTAGTGCGGTGCAATTTATATATCCTAGCAGCATTCCCACTTAATCTACTTAGTAGGGCAAATTTTTTCTCATCCTCTGACCAATTAAAGAACTCGGACAACTGCTCATACTTTTCTAAAAATTCAGTAAATGAGCAAGAGTTGCCTTCGCCACTAAAAGGGGGAATAAGACTGACATTTTCGATTAATGCGCTCTTTTTCTGAATAAGAGCGAGCTCCTTGAAATGCTGGTTTTCTGTCATTTTTAGGCAAAACTTCACACCGAATTAAAAATAAAATAATAGAAAATAAAGTAATTTAACTGCTACTTAATTCTCAGATGCCCAAGAAAGAGAGAAAAAAAAAATAAATAAAAAATACATAAATACATAACTTATATTGGCATATAATTTACTCAGTAAGCCCAAACACTCATTTAAATGTAAATATGACAGTAAAAAATTTCAAAATAAATAGTTTTTTGAAAACCCGGTAAAATTGCCTAACTAAAAAAAAACATTTGAAATTAGTAAGCTATGTACACCCCTATTACTTATGCACAATATACACTAAAATAATCAAACATGATATACAATAAAATCACAAAACACATATATTTTCATTTCGTTTCACTCTTAATATCGTAAATATATATCAAAATTCAGGCTATTGTTGTAATAAATAGGCTCTACTTCATAGTACTATTTTTATACTTATTGTGACACAATAATCAGGCTTTTCACACACGGCATCATTTATTTTGTTACAATAACCAGGCTTTTCACACACGGCACCATTTATTTTGTTACAATAACCAGGCTTTTCACACACGGCACCATTTATTTTGTTGGGTTCTTTTTATTAAACTTCTGCAACAGATTATTACTTTAATTAATTGCAACTTCTGCTCAGTAAAATATACTTAGTTAATATAGATTAATAAATATTCTTCAGCTTTATTAAAGAATTTAATGAGATCTGGGTCAAATTTCCAATTACATGAATCTTGTTGTTGGTTTAATTAAATAAACTAGATGCTTATATAAAAAAAAGAATTAATTAAGTAAAGATTACACCAGTTAACATTAAGAAATCATTAAATAAACAGACTAAAAGACAAATTAAAACGATAAAAAGGACAAACATAAATATTATTTAAGATTCTTTAAAATTTAATGAATACAAGTAAATAAGAAAGAACACAGCAAGATTCTCAATCTGACCCAGTCTCAAGTACTAAACCTTGATCTGCAGTAGAACCCAACATT
Source organism: Maratus speculifer (assembly GCA_964019185.1). NCBI lineage: Eukaryota > Metazoa > Arthropoda > Arachnida > Araneae > Salticidae > Maratus > Maratus speculifer. Next base: position 70,215,483 of record OZ025296.1, read on the forward strand.
TATCACTGTTGATTCCTGAGATGTTAAACTCATACTAACAATTTAAAAATACAAGATTCAACCTGACATTACAAAAGAGAGAAGAGAGACTCTGAAATCCTTCTTATTTTCAAGAAGGCAAAGAAAGATATAATTTTGAAAAAACTAAAACACTAGAAATAATCAAAATAAACACCCCAGAAATCAACGATGATATTTTTGGCCAATTTCGTAAAGTGTTAGTACATCTGCTTTAACTTCTCCATTTTTTTTCTTTTTTTTTTGTTTATAAGATAAGTTAATTCATTTAAAATCAAGTGAATTTCTTAACATTTTTTGCTTTAAAAAAAAATCTATTACTTAGTCAAGTATCTTTGCTCAATTTAAGCTAAAAGTACATTAATTAATCCGAGCTAATATAATTTCCGGTCTGATAAGTTATTTAAAAATTCTAAATAAAAAAAAGGTAATGGTTGAAAATTATTTTTACTTCCAAACATTCAAAGAAACTACTTTAATTTTATGGTATTACAAAACTTAGTATAGTTATTCCGATACTACAGAGGTTAAAATTCAAAGAAATTAATATCAAGGTAGGATAAATAAAAAAAAAACTAAAAAACTATACTAAAGCATATCCTTTATATACATTCTCCTTTATTTAATTTAACATAAAAAAAAACAAAAAAAAACATCTAAATTCACTAATACAACTGTTGTTGTAAACACATGGAAATTCTAAATCACTACAAGATTAATCACTAGGAAAAAAATCGTTTAAGATTAAATACAGAATATATCTCTTACCAGCAGCTGAATTCTTTCATTTACCCATTTTGGGTATTTTTCATTTATATGATGGACAACAGTACACAAATCTTCCATAACTAGAGTAGTCTTGGACGACTACTGACACGTGTTAACAGCCATTTGCTGTCAAAGGCAATTTATTCCGCTACTCTTGGTGAAGGTTAGTTCGGAAGGGACATTCTTTCCCGGCAAGCTCCCGGCTCTCTGCGGCAGGTAGTACTTTTTCTCGACTTACACTTGGAGTGCTTTTGTTTTAGACCGCTAATCATTCCACTGCTCACGGTGAAGGCTAGATCGGAAGGGACATTTTTTCGCGGTAAGCTCTCGGCTCGCTCCGGCAGGTAGTACTTTTTCTTGACTTACACTTGGAGTGTTTTGTCTTAGACTGCTAATCATTCCACTGCTCACGGTGAAGGCTAGATCGGAGGGGACATTCTTTCACGGCAAGCTCTCGGCTCTCTCCGGCAGGTAGCACTTTTTCTTGACTTACACTTGGAGTGTGTTGTCTTAGACTGCTAATCATTCCACTGCTCACGGTGAAGGCTAGCTCGGAGGGGACATTCTTTCACGGCAAGCTCTCGGCTCTCTCCGGCAGGTAGCACTTTTTCTTGACTTACACTTGGAGTGTGTTGTCTTAGACTGCCAATCTTGAAGAACTCTCTTGGCCTCCCCTCTCCCAGATTAAAAACAGGGGAGGGGGGGAGACAAAACTTATGCGCTTCTTCAACTAGATGCTCTCCGTACGAAGCTTTGACCAGGACTCACTTTATTTTCAAAAAACCAATTGCACGTCCCTCTGCAAATCAAAAGGGGCACCAAAAACTAGGAAGACTAATGCTTTCCCCTTTCTCTCCTGTTCCTAGAGTCCATCTCATTGGCCAATGCAATAGTCACCCTCTCTCATGACCAAATATGGTCATCGCTTGCGTCCCCTACTCTCAATCACGTGGTCAGATAGCAGGGACAGCTGTCTCTAAATTTTGCACCTGCTTGCAAACCAGTGCTCGCCGATAACCGTGAATTGGCCCCTTTATCTCAGATCGGTCATAAAACTTTAAGGGTCTGGGAAAATATCTACTCCGCCTCAAATGACAGTCAACGTTTGTCATGGGTTATAAAATTTTAGGGTACTATTCATTCACGTACGCAAGCAATAAACTATGCGTGTGGGCCAATTTTTAACAAGGCTGAATATATGCCCTTTACAAACAAGCCAGAAGCTACTCTTCTTCGAAAAAAATCAACAAAGGACCACTTTACTCAAATAGTACAATTATTCCAGGACAGTAAAAGCATTCATACGAACGGGTGTTATTTACGCTAGATAAGGGAATGGGAAGCTTTTACTTTCATTCACAACAATGCCTTTATTCTCGTGAGAACGATCATAAAAATAAATAGAAAAAGGGAATGTCCAGGGTTTTCGCTACTAAGAAAAAAAAGGATAATTTTAAATATGAGATATATAAAGCATTATACAAAGCCTTATTAAAAATATCTTAACAAGAGTTCTTTTTAAATTTGGAATATTAAAATAATTTATACAAAAAAAAATTACTAAAAAAAAACATAACAAGAGCTCCCCCTCGTTGAAAAAAAAATAAACATTATTAGTTTTGAACAAAAACAAGAATTTTATTTTTTTTGCTAAATAACCACATAAGGTCAGTTAAAGAAAGTCCTAAAAAAATTTAAAATTAAATCCAAAATGAAAGAAAAGATTAAAATAAAAAAAAAACAATGCAGTACCCCGGTTGAAAAGTAGGATAAAGATAATCGCCTAGAACAGATCAGACGACGACCCGAAAAGTTGATACCCTCACCCTACTAAGCTACCACACCAACTCTGCACACCGGAAATGCTAAGTTGAAGCTTGGGCAAAACATCTAGAAGTTAAACATATACTAGGGCCTAAGATGCTATTAAAATCTACACTATATACCTGGCATACTTAATTAAATCTCCACATCTGCTATACCGTCAAGAATACCAACATACTGGGATATCCCTAACTGCTAACACCTCTGTAGAAAAAAAAATCCCTAAAAAAAAATTTCCACAAGTAGAATGCAAGAAAGATTTGTCCAGTGAATAAAAAAAATTAAATTTTTTTTTTTTTTAAATTTTGAATCCTGTGAGCAGGATAGAGCCAAAGGACCGAAACAATCAATTTCTGAAAAAAGTACAATAGAAATACTGCTTGCCAGCTGTAGGTATCACAAATATATACATATAATAGCACGATAACATTTTGTATACACATACACAAAACAAAAATAGCAATAACCTTTCAGTACATCTATAGGGTACACATAAAAAAAAACAGTACTAATACCTGTTTATATTCAGTGGCATAACATGTGCATATAAACAAAAAAAAAACAGTTCAATGACTTGTAACGGTGACACAGTATTACATAAGTGTATGGGCATTTTATATCACAGCATTATAATTATATAGGTTACCTTGTGTAGCCTAGACTGATAATTGTCTGCCTTAGTTATTATCAATGGGTAAATATTCCATATACTAATAGTAACTAAGAAAAATTCATAAAATGCTACACATAATACTTAAAATGGACTGATAATTTCACAAGAGAGTTCGCCAATTTCATTGACAAGTACCACTAATTTTTTTAAAATACCCAATTTACACAAACAATGGGTATATTGTTAGAGAAATCACATGAAATAACAAAACAGACTATATAAACAAACTATATACATATATAATACACATAAACCAGATAATATATCTGTGGGCTGTGGGGTGTACACTACCTGTATCTTAAATCCCCACTTCCCAAATAGAGAACTAATATCAAAAATATCCAAAAAAAATACAAAGTTAAAAGAAATGCAAAAAAAAGATAAAAATAAAAATAAAAGATGAACTACATTCCTAACAGTACCTATACTATATACAAAAAGGGGGCAGTAGGAATACGCAGGCATCACATGTACTGCTACCAAATCTCAACTCCAAAATTTCCTGACCCGAAATCTCTCTAAGTCCCCAAAATTAGCGCTAAAACCCGCTAAAAAAATAAAAAAAAAGAATACATATAGGGGGCGGAGCACTTACATGGTTCTAATTTATCGAAATAATCCATAAATCACCGAGAGAAAATACGGAACTGGCGGAAATCCACATTAAATAACAGTGGAACCAAATCAAGACAAACGATATCGAGGCTCGAAAACTACTTAAATTTTAGCTAATTCGCGCATAAAACCTTCCTAAAATAACTAACATCACAAGTATTTATATACAATCTAAAAAAATAAAGTTAAACCGCCCTAAAATTTATAATTCGGTCGCGAATCCCTTTTTCGAAACGCATACCCAGTTCTCGGAATTGAATACGATTTGTTCTGCCTAGATAAACAGACGCCATTACGATCTCGCGAACGACTCACGCGCCCCGAATCAATATGCGTTCCTACCTGCCTTACTCCCTCACAGCTATCAGCGCTCGCTATTACCGTATTTTCCCGTGCTTCTGAGAGCAACCCACCAACCGTTTCCTCGTTACCCTCTTGTCGTCTGCTCGTAGATTGCACTGCAGGTTGGCTGGTTCCTTGACATGGAATGGGAGGGGGAAATCTATTTATGAATCGATTCCTTTTCCTTCGCGTAGTGAAATTGAATTGAGAATGATTCGAATCATTCGTAGTTGGTATCAGAGTTTGGCGTTTGTTTTGGTCTACAATATCGTCTCCATTTTGCTCATTTACACCTGAAATATGCCTATCTTTAAATAAAGTGAGGCGGTCTACATGGACAATTTGAGTTTTAGATGGATTAGCAATTAATGCTATCTTAAAATTAACTTCACTGAGCTTCTCAATTATAGTAAATGGTCCGTTATTTAATTTCGACAATTTTTTCGTATTGCCAGCAGTGATGGATGGGTTAAATAACCACACTCTATCGCCTACTTTTAAATCCTTAACGACTGCAGTTTTTTCTCTGTACCTTTCCTGGCTTTCAGACACCTTAACTAAACTATCATACACCTCAGCATATACCTTTTGGAGTGCGGGTATTAATAATTCACAAAAAGATGGGGCGTCGTTATAGCTAAACCTCGGCGACTGCGAAAATAGATTATATGGTAGATTTAAGTTTCTGCCATATAAAACTGCTGCGGGAGTTAATTTAGTCGAAGAATGCACAGCCGAACGCATCGCTAACAGGGCAAATTTTAGTTTAGTATCCCAGTCTGACTGGTTCTCATTTACAATGTGACTGAGTGCGTTTTTTAAAGTTTTATTCTGCCGTTCAATCTGTCCATTCGAGGCTGGGTGAAAGGCAGATGTAGTTATATGTTTAATACCGAACATTTTATATACATGCTCAATCGCTTCCGATATTAAATTTCTTCCATTATCTGTCGCAATATACACAGGAGCGCCATAACGTGAAATGAAATCGGCAAGTGTATCTGCGATAACATCAGACGTGGTAGAGCTAACAGCATAGGCCTCTGGCCATTTAGTAAACGAGTCTATATATGTAACAATATGGGTGTTACCCGAAAACGTGACCGGTAATGGGCCAATTAGGTCTAGGTGAACTTTGTTCATGGGAAATTCAGGTGTAGGCATCCGTTGAAGGGGTGCCTGCTGGTCTGGTTTATACGCTCTCTTCTGCTGGCAACTAATACAAGACTCTACTAGATGCTTGACATCGGCCGACATTCCGGGCCAGTAAAAGTGCTCCCGGATGCGGTCAATCGTTTTCTTAAACCCTTGATGACAAGCCGCTAGAGAATCGTGTGTTAGAGCGAACACTTGCTCAATCATATCCCTAGGAACTACTAACTTAATAGGATTGTTTATTACACTTGAATCTCTGGTGTCTTCACATACAAGAATATCATCTCTAAAAAAAAACTTCATGTATTTAGGTGCTATATCTATATTTTTGTCTAATTTTCTAGCTATTTCACAACATTTCTTATCAATTTTTTGTAATTCACTAATTTTCTCAATTAAATTTGAATGGGGAACAAAAGTAGTTTCTTTTTCTACTTGAATACAAAAATTACTCTCACTAATCTCAGGTGTTTCATCAATTTTAGCAAATCTAGATAGAAAGTCTGCTACACTATTGCATTTCCCTTTAATATATTTAATAGTAAAATCAAAATCTGAAAGAGTACATACCCATTTGGCTATACGTGAAGTGGGGTCATGAATCTTTAACATAAAAGTAAGTGGTGCATGATCAGTAAAAATGTTAAAATGAGTGTTAGCTAGATAACACTTAAAATGACTAGTCGCCCAAACCAGAGCGAGAAGTTCTCTCTCAGTGGCAGAATATCTTGTCTCTGCACCTTTTAGTCGCCTACTGGCAAACGCCACTGGATGAATTTTATTCTCATCATCCATTTGTGACAAAACAGCACCCAGTGCTTCTCCACTCGCATCTGTATATAGATAAAATTCTTTAGTAAAATCAGGCAATACTAGGCATGGTTTAGATATTAAAGCCTTTTTTAAATCTTCAAATTCCTCCTGGGCTTCTTTTGTCCAGGCAAAATGTCCAGTTTCCTTAGTCAAATCGATTAAATTTAATGCCCTTTTTGTGAAATCAGGTATGAAACGCCTATAGAATGATAGGGTTCCAATAAAAGACCTGACACCTTTTCGATTAGTAGGTGGTTGCAATTTTTCTATTATCTCAATATTTTTATTAACCGGGGATACTTGCCCGCTATTAATTTCAAAGCCAAGATACTGTATTTTATTTGAAAGAAAATTACATTTACTGGGCTTAAGTTTCAGTTTATGTTGTCTTAGTCTATCAAATACTAATTTAAGTTTTTCAAAATGGGATTCTACATCAGAAGAAGCAATGACAATATCATCTATATATACTAAAATTCCTAGATTTCCTAAATCTCCAAAAATGGCATTCATTAGCCTCTGAAAACTATTGCCTGAATTGGACAACCCAAAACAATTTCTATTCCACTCAAAAAGACCTTTATGCGTGATAATAGCAGTTTTATGCCTGTCTTCGGGTCTTATGACCTGTTGAAAAAAGCCACTAGTTAAATCTAGTGTTGAAAAAAAATTAGCTCCACTTAACGCATCAACAGAGTCAGTAATGTTTGGGATAGGATATGCATCTTTGACAAGATTCTTGTTAAGTTTACGAAAATCGACAGCTAACCTATAAGAACCATCTGCTTTTTCTACAAGAATAACTGGTGAAGCAAATTCAGACATAGACGGGGAAATAATTTCAGCTTGCAGTAAAATATTAAGTTGATCTTCCATTTCCTGGCGTAATTTATATGGGACTCTATAAGCTTTGGATTTTACAGGTTTATCAGAGGTTAAATTTACAATATGGGGTATGGTATTACAGCCTGGTAAGTCTAGGACAGAAGCTGCAAACACATCTATATTTTGGTCTAAAAATTCTTGCATTTTAGATTTTAAGGGTGGGTCTAGATGGCTTAAATCAATATCAGAGCTCCAAGTGAGATCAGCGTGATCAAAGTCAGCTATTGGAGTGGTTAAATTTACATTACAAGTTATATTATTATTATTTAAGGGTATATTAGATTTATCTACACATTTCTGAATTTTAGCAACATAAGTATTTTTTCCTAGCTTAACAGTTTTATTCGAAAAATTAGCAAGCGAAACAAAAAGGCCATGTTCTGGAGTACAAATGGCTCGAGAAATAAGAAGCCCTTGGCTTAAATTCTTCGCTAAAGGTTCTAATATCAGTATATCATTATCTTTTATAAAATTATTTCTATTACATTTAACTTCAGCTATTAATTTTGACTGGGGGGGAACAGAAATTCTCTCGCATAAAATAGCTAAGGAAGTACTTTCACTATTCCTGTTATTATTGTCAACAATGCCTAACTCATTAGTCTGATTTGCTCTATTTACTAACTCATTTTCATTATCCTCAGATATGTAAAAATTTTCATGAACATAGAGTGAATTTTCCTGTACAATTTGACTCGCTGATTGCTGGCTAAGGTCTAAAGGCACATTATTCTCATTACTTTCACACTCATTAGTACTTGAGTTACTCCCTGGTATACTTTGCAAACAAGAAACCTGAGCAATTTCACTTTCTGACTCTTTCGCATTACATGTTATGCTTGAGTCTACCCTTTCCTCCATAATGGGATACATATTACCCTGAACCGTCTCATTTCCACTACCCAGATTCCCAAATTTTTCTTGTACACATTCCTTACTCTTTTTGTTTACACTTTTCCTAGGAGTACTCTTATTACTACACTTACTTCTCTGTCCACTCTCAGAACTTTGCCTGCCTTTAGATTGCACATTACAAGTATTTACATAATTATTCTCTAAACCTATACTATTTACACTGATACTATTTACAACATTTTTTTCTCTAGAATTTTTCACAGGTGAAACATTTGACATATGACTCTCTACTATTTGCTTACACTGCGTTTCAGTAGGAACATCTAAAACCACATTGTTATTTTTACAATTAATTACAGCCTGATATTTACTTAAAAAGGGCATCCCCAAAATTACACTAAACTCATCGGCCAACTTACCGTGGACAATAAAAAACTCAGACTGACATAATAAATTATTAAATTTAAAATTTAAGGAAATTTTATGGTTTAAAAGCACTCTCTCGCCAGTCACCGTTAAAATAGGGGTATTGCACTCTACAATTTCATAAGAATCTAAATCATTAAGTATTGTATTACTTAAAATATTTATAGCAGATCCTGTATCACACAGCGCATTAAAAAACACATTATTTACATTTATGAAGACAGTAGGTAAATGATAAGATTGGGGTGAAAACATACTAAAAATAATTGGGAGGTCTAGAGGCCTTTATGGAGACGATTCGACCAAATCGACACCAGCCCTTACCTGTTTAAAGAATTGTTTTGATTATTCGCTTCACTAATTGAGCTTTGAACATTCTCGCTTTCTATATTTACACCATTATCATTATTTCTATTCCCTCTACCTCTGTAATTATTATATCCTCCCCTGCGATTTTGGTGGGACTGAGAATAACTACCCCTACCTCTTCCTCTAAAATTCTGAAAGTTCCCTCTATTAGCATTTTGGTTTTGTGGGCAAAATCTGGCTATGTGCCCAGTTTGGGAACACACGTAACAGATTACTTCTCTATACTGAGGCCTCTCAGTAGTGTGAAAGTCTCTTTGCTGATTGCTACCCTCTAAAAATCTCTCTAATTTACTAGTAAGAGCTTCTACCTGCTCCCGCAGTTTACTAATCTCCTGCTCTGACTGGTTAGTGTGATTTGGCTGGATAGCAGCACATGCAACACTTTGTTGGGCAATTTGGGGGAAAAAAGGGTTCATATTCTCTACCTGCATGTTATATAAAGGATTAACACTCTTTAATGCTTTTTCCTCAAGGAGGGCAAATTCTAAAATTTCAACAGGTGTCTTAGGGCACCTAGTTATAACTCCTCTTCTTATCTCAGGAACTAAATTACTTAATAACATAGAATGCAGTAGAGCTTCCCTGCTTTTATCAGCAACATTCTGTTCTACACCCTCGACTACTAATGCTTTAAGGGACAAATCATATGCTCTGTCGTAAAATTCCTGAACAGGCATATGGGGATTTTGTTTAAAATTCAAAAATTGTGTCAAAGCAATATCAGGGGCTAGCTCTTGCGTATATCTCTCTTTAAGTACTTTAATTATTTCTACAGTTCCCTTAGTGCGGTGCAATTTATATATCCTAGCAGCATTCCCACTTAATCTACTTAGTAGGGCAAATTTTTTCTCATCCTCTGACCAATTAAAGAACTCGGACAACTGCTCATACTTTTCTAAAAATTCAGTAAATGAGCAAGAGTTGCCTTCGCCACTAAAAGGGGGAATAAGACTGACATTTTCGATTAATGCGCTCTTTTTCTGAATAAGAGCGAGCTCCTTGAAATGCTGGTTTTCTGTCATTTTTAGGCAAAACTTCACACCGAATTAAAAATAAAATAATAGAAAATAAAGTAATTTAACTGCTACTTAATTCTCAGATGCCCAAGAAAGAGAGAAAAAAAAATAAATAAAAAATACATAAATACATAACTTATATTGGCATATAATTTACTCAGTAAGCCCAAACACTCATTTAAATGTAAATATGACAGTAAAAAATTTCAAAATAAATAGTTTTTTGAAAACCCGGTAAAATTGCCTAACTAAAAAAAAACATTTGAAATTAGTAAGCTATGTACACCCCTATTACTTATGCACAATATACACTAAAATAATCAAACATGATATACAATAAAATCACAAAACACATATATTTTCATTTCGTTTCACTCTTAATATCGTAAATATATATCAAAATTCAGGCTATTGTTGTAATAAATAGGCTCTACTTCATAGTACTATTTTTATACTTATTGTAACACAATAATCAGGCTTTTCACACACGGCATCATTTATTTTGTTACAATAACCAGGCTTTTCACACACGGCACCATTTATTTTGTTACAATAACCAGGCTTTTCACACACGGCACCATTTATTTTGTTGGGTTCTTTTTATTAAACTTCTGCAACAGATTATTACTTTAATTAATTGCAACTTCTGCTCAGTAAAATATACTTAGTTAATATAGATTAATAAATATTCTTCAGCTTTATTAAAGAATTTAATGAGATCTGGGTCAAATTTCCAATTACATGAATCTTGTTGTTGGTTTAATTAAATAAACTAGATGCTTATATAAAAAAAAGAATTAATTAAGTAAAGATTACACCAGTTAACATTAAGAAATCATTAAATAAACAGACTAAAAGACAAATTAAAACGATAAAAAGGACAAACATAAATATTATTTAAGATTCTTTAAAATTTAATGAATACAAGTAAATAAGAAAGAACACAGCAAGATTCTCAATCTGACCCAGTCTCAAGTACTAAACCTTGATCTGCAGTAGAACCCAACATTTATCACTGTTGATTCCTGAGATGTTAAACTCATACTAACAATTTAAAAATACAAGATTCAACCTGACATTACAAAAGAGAGAAGAGAGACTCTGAAATCCTTCTTATTTTCAAGAAGGCAAAGAAAGATATAATTTTGAAAAAACTAAAACACTAGAAATAATCAAAATAAACACCCCAGAAATCAACGATGATATTTTTGGCCAATTTCGTAAAGTGTTAGTACATCTGCTTTAACTTCTCCATTTTTTTTTCTTTTTTTTTTTTATAAGATAAGTTAATTCATTTAAAATCAAGTGAATTTCTTAACATTTTTTGCTTTTAAAAAAAATCTATTACTTAGTCAAGTATCTTTGCTCAATTTAAGCTAAAAGTACATTAATTAATCCGAGCTAATATAATTTCCGGTCTGATAAGTTATTTAAAAATTCTAAATAAAAAAAAGGTAATGGTTGAAAATTATTTTTACTTCCAAACATTCAAAGAAACTACTTTAATTTTATGGTATTACAAAACTTAGTATAGTTATTCCGATACTACAGAGGTTAAAATTCAAAGAAATTAATATCAAGGTAGGATAAATAAAAAAAAAACTAAAAAACTATACTAAAGCATATCCTTTATATACATTCTCCTTTATTTAATTTAACATAAAAAAAAACAAAAAAAAACATCTAAATTCACTAATACAACTGTTGTTGTAAACACATGGAAATTCTAAATCACTACAAGATTAATCACTAGGAAAAAAATCGTTTAAGATTAAATACAGAATATATCTCTTACCAGCAGCTGAATTCTTTCATTTACCCATTTTGGGTATTTTTCATTTATATGATGGACAACAGTACACAAATCTTCCATAACTAGAGTAGTCTTGGACGACTACTGACACGTGTTAACAGCCATTTGCTGTCAAAGGCAATTTATTCCGCTACTCTTGGTGAAGGTTAGTTCGGAAGGGACATTCTTTCCCGGCAAGCTCCCGGCTCTCTGCGGCAGGTAGTACTTTTTCTCGACTTACACTTGGAGTGCTTTTGTTTTAGACCGCTAATCATTCCACTGCTCACGGTGAAGGCTAGATCGGAAGGGACATTTTTTCGCGGCAAGCTCTCGGCTCGCTCCGGCAGGTAGTACTTTTTCTTGACTTACACTTGGAGTGTTTTGTCTTAGACTGCTAATCATTCCACTGCTCACGGTGAAGGCTAGCTCGGAGGGGACATTCTTTCACGGCAGGCTCTCGGCTCTCTCCGGCAGGTAGCACTTTTTCTTGACTTACACTTGGAGTGTGTTGTCTTAGACTGCTAATCATTCCACTGCTCACGGTGAAGGCTAGATCGGAGGGGACATTCTTTCACGGCAAGCTCTCGGCTCTCTCCGGCAGGTAGCACTTTTTCTTGACTTACACTTGGAGTGTGTTGTCTTAGACTGCTAATCATTCCACTGCTCACGGTGAAGGCTAGCTCGGAGGGGACATTCTTTCACGGCAAGCTCTCGGCTCTCTCCGGCAGGTAGCACTTTTTCTTGACTTACACTTGGAGTGTGTTGTCTTAGACTGCCAATCTTGAAGAACTCTCTTGGCCTCCCCTCTCCCAGATTAAAAACAGGGGAGGGGGGGAGACAAAACTTATGCGCTTCTTCAACTAGATGCTCTCCGTACGAAGCTTTGACCAGGACTCACTTTATTTTCAAAAAACCAATTGCACGTCCCTCTGCAAATCAAAAGGGGCACCAAAAACTAGGAAGACTAATGCTTTCCCCTTTCTCTCCTGTTCCTAGAGTCCATCTCATTGGCCAATGCAATAGTCACCCTCTCTCATGACCAAATATGGTCATCGCTTGCGTCCCCTACTCTCAATCACGTGGTCAGATAGCAGGGACAGCTGTCTCTAAATTTTGCACCTGCTTGCAAACCAGTGCTCGCCGATAACCGTGAATTGGCCCCTTTATCTCAGATCGGTCATAAAACTTTAAGGGTCTGGGAAAATATCTACTCCGCCTCAAATGACAGTCAACGTTTGTCATGGGTTATAAAATTTTAGGGTACTATTCATTCACGTACGCAAGCAATAAACTATGCGTGTGGGCCAATTTTTAACAAGGCTGAATATATGCCCTTTACAAACAAGCCAGAAGCTACTCTTCTTCGAAAAAAATCAACAAAGGACCACTTTACTCAAATAGTACAATTATTCCAGGACAGTAAAAGCATTCATACGAACGGGTGTTATTTACGCTAGATAAGGGAATGGGAAGCTTTTACTTTCATTCACAACAATGCCTTTATTCTCGTGAGAACGATCATAAAAATAAATAGAAAAAGGGAATGTCCAGGGTTTTCGCTACTAAGAAAAAAAAGGATAATTTTAAATATGAGATATATAAAGCATTATACAAAGCCTTATTAAAAATATCTTAACAAGAGTTCTTTTTAAATTTGGAATATTAAAATAATTTATACAAAAAAAAATTACTAAAAAAAAACATAACAGTTTGTTTGTTTGTTTGTTTGTTTGTTTGTTTGTTTGAATTGAATAGGCTCCGAAACTACTTGACGGTTTTGAAAAATTCTTTCACCGTTGGAAAGCTATACAATTTCCGGTGAACATAGGCTAATTTTTAATTGATTTATTCAAATATTTTCCTTAATAATTCAAAATTTCATTATTTTTCATACAGAATCAATTAAAATTTTTCCGATAAAAAATAACCATTTTCTTTTCAGTTGCCAAAAAAATCAATATATGGAAAATAATTTCTCCTCGGCAATTAATTTTTAGTTGAACAGTATCCACGTGAAAAATTAAAATAAAAAAAATTTCAAAGGAAAATAAATATGACGTCATTTGTTATATTATCGGAAGTTTTGTTTGCACAGATATCATATACACACCGAGGTAACCTAATGGACACTAAATTGATGTTATTTTGCCTGGCATGGCAACCCGACTATTGTTTATTTAATTATTAATAAAATGTTTTTTTTATTTCCTTTCTCTTCTTTAAAATTATGTAAACTGTTTTGTCATATACTTATTATTTAAATACTAATTGTTATTATTTTTTAAATAACAGAAAATAATTTAAATATATATATGAAACTGGTATTCGAAAACGATTTTTCCGCCAAATTAGTGTAAAAAATTATCCTGCCGACCTCGGCGCGTACATGACTATTGCGCTGTTTTGTTTATGTATTAAGGATACTTTTAGATCATACATCCGATTACAGAAAATTAGTCAGATTATTTAATTAGAAGTTATTAAATTTATGTTTTTTTATTATGAAACAGACGAAGAAAAGAAAATTTACTATTGCTGCCCGACTGGAGAATTAACCTTGATGTTATTTTAAAAACTATCGAAATGGCGATTTTTTAATTATTTGTTTACGTTTTTTTTGTTTATATTATTGCAAACATTTTTCCACTTTTATACACGCATCACCTTGGCGTGATTTTTTTTTTATGATGCCAATTTGGAGAACACTGCGTTTTCAAATACCAATTACATTTATATTACTTATTTTTATTTTCTATTTTTTTAAAAAGGAAATAATAATAATAAACTAAGTCAATAAATAATTATGGAACAAAACAATTTACATAATTTTAAAAGAGAAAAGAAAAATAATGAAATAATTTACTCAAAAATAATCAACTATTACCGGATTACCACGTGAGGCATAAAATCGCAATTTGCTGCAATCGCGCCAACGGGATCCGTAGATGACACCTGCACCTACATGTTATTGGCAATATTATTGTTTATACAATTTGTTTATATAATTTGGTAATACTTGATAATCCCATCGACCTAAAAACTTTCGCTAAAGTATAAGGTTAAATGTCAATGGATGATTGTAAATGTCACATTCATTTCACATTAAATTTGTTATATGTAATTGTTACTTCATCAACCAATTTTAATTCAATGTTTATTTGTATTTCTATTAACATTTTAGTAATTTATTTATTCTTTGGTTATTTAAAATAAAAATTATGTCCATTTGTATAATTTGGCGAAATTGATCGACGGAATAATCAAGTAGTCGAACAAAAAACTATCGTCAAATTATAACATTAAATGCCAATAATGGATGATCGTAAATTTCACATTTATTTGAGGACAAACATGAAATAAGTCTGGTACATTTGTAACAATATCGTTTCTAGCACTTCTAATGTTTGACACTAAAAATCATAATGGAATCGATTACAGAAGGTAGAAAGATTTTATTAGATGCAAACTAAAGACTTATTTTTCTACAAAATTTAGTCATCAAGATTATTCTGATTTAACGGCTACATGTTAGCAACTGTTTTATAAAAGGAAGAGGTAGTGAAACTGATGTAATTTTAATGTTATTCAAATAATAAAGCTTTAAAACACACTTTTTATGCTTCATTGTTCTACTAAATATATAAGTGAAACACCCTTCTTCGTCTGCCACTTTCACGGAGGGCACCCTTTCCTTAGGACCTATATCCAACGTGTAGATAAATGGCCGTCATAAATACAAACAAACAAAAACTCTTCTTTATCTGTAAATAATTCTTTACATTTTTTACTCTATTATTCTTGCTGAAACAGATTAAGGCAGATAGGAAACTACAGTAGACCTGCTAGCAGAGGACGTTTATTAAAAAATGTAACATGAAATGACATTGTATGTAGGCTACCAGAACTACACATAGTGCAAGTTCAGATGTCAGGATTTTAAGAACTAAGAAATGATAATGTACAATCCGAAAGTTTATAGAGTTTGATAATCAATGTCACTAATCATTGCAATGCCCTCTAATGTAATAGTGTGATGAGTCGAGAATATTTTGATTCCTGTTGTCATAACGGTCTCATGTTCATACGAAACTCTACTATAAATGATAAAATAAAAGAGATGGTGCTTTATTGCCCAAATTTTCGCCGACTTACAATAGTACAATATCGCAATGGCGTTGGCATGATTTTCAGCAATACGGAAGAGCATTCCAGGGTGGTCTATACTGCTTTAAAATAAAATTTTTAAATCACCATTTTTTTTTTTTTGAGTCAAGGTTTGTTTGGAAATATGGACCAGCGAAGCGGGCATAGCCTGCTAGTATCTACAATAATTGGGCTAAAAAATTAAGATTATCAGTACCGTAATTTTCGGAAGAAATGCCGCGGCGTTTAAGGGTTTTAAGATAAAATTTCAAGCGATGCGGCGTTTACGCGCATTTTTTTTTTTCAAACAAGCGGGATATTGTTTACAAAAATTTCCAAAAATTAAAAAAAAAAAAAAAAAAAAAAAAAAAAAAAAACTGTGATAAATTCAAAATTTCGGACATAAAATGTATACGTATCTTAGGTCATTGGTTCCCAAAACGATCGAATCCTCGGAATCGATCCGAAATGCACCAACTCCGAAAAGGAACAATTCCTCGGACTCTATCTGAAATTAAACGACTCCGGAAAAGTTCGATTCCTAGAACTCGTTCCGAAATGAAACGACGCTGTAAAGGAACGATTCTTCAGAATCGTTTCGAAAAAGACTGACTGCTCTGAATTGTTCCGAAATGACATAAATCACGCACTTTTTTTTAAATTCTTTGCAACAGGGTAAGGTACCAACTCCGAAAAGGAACGATTCCTCGGACTCTATCTTAAATGAAACGACTCCGGAAAAGTTCGATTCCTTGAACTCCTTCCGAAATGAAACGACTCTCTAAAGGAACGATTCCTCGCAATCGTTTCGAAAAAGAACGACTACTCTGAATCGTTCTGAAATGATATAAATCACACACTTTTTTTTTGTTCTTTGCAACAGGGTCGGTAGATTATTTTTTTGAAAAATAAACTAAAAATGATCTTAAATTCAGATTTGTCGGGATTGGAAGGGTTCCGGACTTTGGATTTTGTACTCTACAAACACAATGGCTATTATACATCTGTCAGTGCAATACTTGGCGATAGTTGCGACTGCGACAGTTCTTCCAAATCCAGAAATAACTGTATTTAAGCAGTAAAAAAACCTTTACAAACATGGGAGAACTCTCTAAATTTCGCGGCATAGCGAAAAAAATTTACAAATTTCGATGTTTTTTCAAATTTTTTAAGGTTTAAAAATTGTAAAAAAAAAATATCACGATTTCCAATTAAAAAAAAAAAAAAAAAAAATCATTGTATAACCCGCACCGTGTATAAGCCGCAGCGGCTTTTTGGAAGGTTTTTTCTTGTATAAGCCGCGGACTATACACCCGAAAATACGGTAAGTTTTCTGAACATTTCACTCCTAAAGTTAATTATACTTTTGAATGTTACAAGTTTAATCAAATTAAACAGAAGCAAGATGAATGTTTCAATGATTTTTTAACCAGACTTAAATTACAAGCTTCTCGCTGTAAGGTAAGCGTTATGCAAGATGAATTACTTTGTGATAGAATTGTTGTAGGAATTGAAAACAACGATGTTCGTGAAGAGCTTTTAAGCGGTGCTGATTTAAATTTAGATAAAGCCGTACAGATTTGTTTAGCTTCTGAAAGTGTTTCAAAGCAATTAAAAAATCTATATTATAAAGGCCAAACGTATCTGTGCGTAACGCATACGTCATTTTTCGAATGGCAACATTTTCTGATGAAATTTCACTTTTGCAATTTTCATTACTGCAAATTTTTTAACTTCTAGACATCACACATTTTCAATCTTTACACCGTTGCGTAGAGAAAAATATGTGCTTTTAAATGCAATTTGTTTGAAAACCGTATCTTAATTTGTTTTTGAGATATTAATTTTTTTGTAGTTTTTAATTTAATTTTTCTGGAGGTGGCAACTTGAATACACCATTTCTGTGGAAAGCATTACCAACTAGATATAACAGCCTGCGCATTTCTTTAAAAACCGCCGAAAAAGTGAAGCTGGATTCAGCTTCAAACCCTGAATCATTTCATTGGATCAAGAGGCACAAACCCTGCCCAAATTGCATTGTATGAGCTAATTTCTGTTAGCACAACTTACCGGTAACTTACCGAAGTGGGAAATGTTATCGACGAATTGTAGAACAATACGAAATGAAAATCGAGGTGACTTTTGACGTCATCTATAATTCAACGGAATAGTTTTCGTTGGTGCAAAAATTTGCCTTCGTACTTCACTCCAATTTGTCAGTAACATTGGTTACTTCGGTAAGTTGCGCTGAACACGCTCGTGGTCATTGTTTTGGTTCAGAGTTTGCACGATTGGTCAGAGTAACTTGGCAAAGTATCAGAGTCCTCTGGCAGGAGACTTAATATATTACTCCCAAATAAATAGGCCTAATAGATGTAGTTGTCCATGATGCAAAGTAAAGGGAAAAAAAGCCATAAAGTAAAAAGAAGAAATAGAGAAGACCAAGGCTAACTTATCATAATATCAGAGGACTTATGTGTGGTGGCTGGGAGTGGTGCAAAAAATGTAACCCTGAGATATCTGCTACATTAAGCCCAAACACAACCGCGTGTTTTCCAAAAAGAGAAGAAAACTTTCAATGACAAGTCTGTGGAAACTTTTAGTACTATAGTTTTTGTTTATAATAAAATAAAACGCTACTTTAGAATGCGTAAATTTAAGCAGATCATTTTTATTTAGAGAAAAAATGCACGGCTGATGTCAAAGGA
The DNA here is from genome assembly GCA_964019185.1 of Maratus speculifer. Classification (NCBI taxonomy): domain Eukaryota; kingdom Metazoa; phylum Arthropoda; class Arachnida; order Araneae; family Salticidae; genus Maratus; species Maratus speculifer. The sequence goes on from OZ025296.1 coordinate 70,233,885, forward strand.
TTTAGTACCTGTTCAATGCGATTCTTTTTTTTTCCCTCCGGGTTGAATTTTTTTCGAGGAGTTAGACAAGCAAACAAAGGTGGTCTTGGTAATTATTCCAGGTTTAAAGTAATGTCCGGTTCCCCAAATTTTTGCTTAATTGTTTAAGACATTTAATTATAATTATATTAAAATAACATTATTCGCTTAATGTAATTTTTTATATTTTTTGGTACTTCTAGGTTATCCCGTCGACCAAAAAATTATCGCCAAATTATAAGATTAAATGCCAATAATGGAGGATCGTGGATGTCACATTCAATGACATTAAATGCGATTCACGTGTTTAAAATGTCATTAAGTGATTTTTATTTCGACTTTTTATTAATATTTTTATTAATATTCTACTAATTATTTGTTTTTTCATTGTTTAAATTAAAAAATATGTCAACATGTATAATTTGGCTATTAGTTTGGCGATTTGTATAATTTGGCGAAATTGGTCGACGGGATAACCTAGAAGTACCTATTTTTTTTATAAACTTGATGAGCAGACGATTTTTTAGTTCTTTTTTGTTACCTGTCATTTTACCAAAATTATTTAATTTTTCGGTTCTTCTAGGTTATCCCGTCGACCAAAAAGTTATCGCCAAATAATAAGATTAAATGCCAATAATGGATGATCGTGAATGTCACATTCAATGACATTAAATGCGATTCACGTGTTTGTGATTTTTATTTCGACTTTTTATTAACATTTTTATTAATATTCTACTAATTATTTGTTTTTTGGTTATTTAAAATAAAAATTATGCCAACATGTATAATTTGGCGAAATTGGTCGACGGGATAACCTAGAAATACCAATTTTTCTTTCTTTTTGGAATAATTACATTTTTTATGTTTTTTATTTTTTACTTTATTTTTAGAACTATTTTTATTTTCCAAATATATTTTCAGAAAAGAAAAAAAGTACATTTTTCCCATAGAAAATTGATCTGAAATAGAAAAGGAACAATGTAAATGACGAAATGAGATTTCATAATTCGCTAATATCCAATGTTTAAAATGTAATTGAAAATTTGGTTTGTCATGATTTGTAAATATCAAAGTTTGCCTATATCACGGAAAATATGGCATCTTCTTTGCACGTTGAAGTGACGGAGTGCAATGTTTGTGTATTTTAATGTTTATTCTTTTAATTTGTATTATGTATTTTAATTTATAAAACGAACTTTAAATTTGTCATAGAGTTAACTTTGAAGCAAACTTTTTCGAAAAAATTTACGTGCAGTCATTTCTTTACTTTTAACATTTTAGTATGCGCGTAAGATTTTCCGGTACTACTTGGTTATCCTGTGGACCAAAAAACTATCGCCAACTTATAAGATTATATGCCAATAATGGATGATTGCGAATGTCATATTCAATGATGTTAAACACGATACACATGTTTAAAATGTCATCAAGTGGTTTTTTAATACTACTTTTTATTTGTATTTTTATTCATGTTTTACTAATTTATTTGTTTTTTCGTTATTTAAAATAAAAATTATGTCAAAAAATATAACTTGGCTATTAATTTGGCAATTTTTTTTAATTTGGCGAAAATGGTCGATGGAATATTCAAATAGTACCAATTTTTCATATGGGTAAAATCTATATTATAACGCACAAATGTGTCCGTGTGTAGCACCAGAATTTTAAAACAAATTTGTTTAACAATATTTAAAAGCTTTTTTTCACGTATTTGAGAAAATTAAAATTGCTATTTCAAATTACTGGCGTCAATGTGACGTTTTGAAATTAAAATTAAGTAGGATAAATTTTATCACACCCCCTTCAAGGGGTTTAAGGGTTAAAATGCTTTTTTGGAGTTAGATTTAGCAATCTAAAACGCATATTACATGTAGAAAATTCATTAAAGTTTTCAATTTAAAAAATAGTTTTTATCTTTGCTATGTAACCCGGGAAGCCCGGGTTCGATCTACTAGTATTGTTAATGATAATAAATCGCTACCTGTAATTTCTGCGATATCGAAAAAATACACGCAGTCGCATAAGCTTAGATCACAGATAGATAAGCCTAATTCTAATACTAAATTCTTTAAAATGATAACTGATTGTAGAAATTGTGGTGGTACCCATAAAATTAATGAATGTTCAGCATTCGGTAAGAAATGTAAGATTTGTCAAAAACAAAACCATTTTGCAAAGAAATGTAGGTCAAAAATCCGGAAAAGGTACAGTGCAAGAAATTGAAAATGTTGACACGATTGCGGAAGATAAAAATTTCCTGATAGCATCGATCTTAATAAATTAGACTAATGCGAGACGGTGATAATTAACAATAAGGCTATTCCTATGAAGCTTGATACTGGTGCTTAGTGTAATGCTATACCATTTCGCTTCGCAAAAAAATTACATTTAGAAATAAAACCTTCAAATATCTGCAAACTCCTCTCATATTCGGGTCTTGCTATTGATGTGGCAGGAGAATCTTTAGTTTCTTGCATAATTAAAGATAAACATATGCAAATAAGTTAATAATAGCACATGGAGGAATCAGTCCAGTCCTAGGTCGAATTACTTGTATCGAGGCAGGATTAATTCAAAGAACTGAAATAGTTAACGCTTTGGAAGAGGAATTTCAGGATTTGTTTCAAGGAATAGGGTGTATAAAAAATTTTGAATACACAGCCGAATTTTCTGAAGAATGCGCTCAAAAAGAGATCAAACCACCTAGAAGAGTTCCGTTTAAGATATAAGAAAAATCGTGAAACAAAAGCTTGATAGAATGGTTAAGGATGGGATTATTAAGAAAGTAGACGAAGCTACACCAATTTGTAACCACATGGTTATCGTGAAACAAAACGGAAAAATAAGAATTTGCATTGATCCTTCTGATTTGAATAAAATACTTATGCGAAGACAATTTCCATTAAAAACTTTAGAAGAGATTACCGCTAATGTAGGTGAATCAAAATATTTCACGAAATTAGATTTGAAAAAGGGCTTTTGGCAATTGAAATTTTCGCCTCATACCCAACCATTCTTAACATTCAGTACTCCTTGGGAAAGATAATCCTTTCATCGAGTTCCATTCGGTATTAAATCAGCTCCGGAAAATTTTCAAAGTGAAATAGCCAAAATTTTACAAGGTATACCAGGAGTTGAAAATTCAATGGATGACATCTTGATTCATGCGTCTGACACTAATACTCTCCGTTCAAATACTCGATTAGTCCTACAAGCACTAAGAAATGCAGGAGCAAAACTTAATAAAGACAAATGTGGAATTTGAAGTTCAAAAAGTAAAACTTTTAGGACATATCCTAACAAGTGATGGTATTATGATTGATCCAGAAAAAGTTGAAACCATAGATAAAATTAAAGCACCAACTAACAAAAAAGAGCTACAAAGATTACTTGGTATTATTCAGTATCTGCATAAATTTATTCCTAATCTTTCGGAAAAAACACATAATATGAGAATGTTATTGAAGAAAAATGCAGTATGGAACTGGAATAAAGAATTAGAGATTTAGCAGAAATCAAGGAATTATTGAAGAAAGCGCCTTCACTTAAGTACTACAATCCAAACAAAAGTGTTACAATTTCAGTTGATGCTAGTTCTTTTGCATTAGAAGCTGTACTACTCCAAGATGGAAGACCCATAGCATTCTCATCCACAGCTCTGAATGAAGTTCAGCAATCTTATCCTCAGATAGAAAAAGAAGCCCTGGCGATGAAATTCGGATGCAAAAAATTTCATCAGTACATCTATGGAAATGAGGTGATCATTGAAACTGATCACAATTGAAACTGGAATCAATTTTTAACAAACCATTAGATCGAATTCCACCACGACTTCGAAAAATCTTTCTAGAAGTTCAACAATATGCTTCAAAAGTTTGCTACAAACGAGGAAAAGAAATGTATATAGCGGATTTACTTAGCAGAGATTGCAATAATGAAGATTCGGTACAGAAGAGCAACTACCAGATTCTGTTTTCAATCCCAACTATTACAAACGCAGGTTTAAAAGTTTTGCAAGATCTCACAAATACAGATCCAGAACTTATTTTGTTGAAACATTTCATATCTACTGGTTGGCCTAGTAACAAAAATTCCATTCCAGATTCATGTAAAAAATATCTACCATATTTGAATGAACTCTCAGTTCAAAAAGATTTAATATTTAAAGGCCTTAGTATCATTATCCCTGAGAAATTCAGAGGCAAAGCATTAGAAAATCTTCATAAAGGACATTTGGGTATAACAAGTTGTCTACGAAGAGTTCGCGAATCCATGTTTTGGCCGGGAATGTCCAAAGACATAATTTCGATGACAGAGAATTGCATAGTTTGTCAGAAAACTCAGAAGTAATCTCCGACAGAACTATTAATTTCAAAGGAGATTCCTAAACTACCATGGGAAATTCTTGCATCTGATGTATTAACCTATCAAGTTCTTTTTGTTACTTGTTGTGTCTATTTGTCCTGATTATAAAGATATATGTTAACCAATATAAATACGTAATAATTTCTACATATGGATCATTCTCATTGAATAGGAAAAAACAAAGTCCCACTTGATTCTATAATTTTTTTGAACTATTTTACCAATAAAGTTTATTTTTACTAAAAGCTTTACTTTTTTTCTACCTACTACTCACATCCTTTACTTAAAAAATAATTCTAAACAATATATATATATATAAATGTATGTAAGATATCATTTCCCTGGCTGTCCCCAACCCCAGAATTATACTTTGAATCCACCAAATATTTATTAAATATTGATTTTAAAAAATTGTAATTATTAATATAGTATCACAATTTGTTCCTTTATATGAGGAGTACATATGTAGAGGTATACTATAATGCAACTCTGTGAAAAAACACAATGATGTATGTCCATCAATTTAGGCATCATTCCCCTGCACTTACAAAAATAGTTCTAAAAAACACCAATAGATGCCGCTGGTTTCAAATTTGGTATTGATCCAATTTTAACTACTTGCTTGGAAGAGACACCTTAAAAGTTTGGAGTCTGTAGCCATTTTGTTTGTGAGTGCAGATGTTGCAAAGTGGAGTTCCAAAACGAATATTTTTATTACAGTGCGCGAAAAAATTATAAGGACACGCGAAAAATCGCCAAATCTAGAAGCCTTGTTATCAGAATCGTATGCAAATTTTTGCAGCAAAAATAGATGTAAAACTAAAATATTTCATGCGTAAAGTAATTAAAATTTTCCATTTTAAATCTTTTAAAATTTAAATTTTGATTTTTGAACTAAAATGAAAACGGAAAAAAGTATAAGGACATTGCTTTTTCTCCAGTAATTATTTAAAAATTTGCATATTTGAAAGCAACAAATGACATTTCCGAGTTAAAAGATTCCTTTGCGAAAAAAATTTCCTACTCGGCGACTTTCAGTGTAAATTTGTAACGATGCCCAAAGGAACTCAACTTTCTGACTCTGAAAAAGGAAAAATTGTTGCTTTTCGAGAATGTGGATTAAGTGGATGGGAAATTTCAAAAAGAATCAAGAGATCTAAAACGGTAGTTTATAATTTTCTAAAAAATCCTGGGATGTATGGTATGAAAAAGCGAACTGGGAGACCCGACATTCTCTCTCGTCGACAAAAAAGAATGATTGTAAGAAGAGCTTGCGAGAAAAAAGAAACCGCAAATGAAGTTAGACAATATTTGAGTTTACCATGCTCAACGAGGACTGTTCAAAATGTTTTGAGTAAACATCCTCAAGTTTCTTATGGGAAATTAGTGTCACGTCCCCCTCTTACAAATCATCATAAGAAAAGAAGAGTTGACTTTGCCAAAAAATACATTTCTCTTGGTCAAAAGTGGGCTGATGTAGTTTTTTCGGACGAAAAAAAGTTCAATCTTGATGGACCTGATGGTTTTCGTTATTTTTGGTATGATTTGCGAAAGACCAAGGAAGTGTTTTCCAGGCGTCAATTTGGTGGTGGCTCAGTTATGGTATGGGGCGGTTTTGCGGCAAATGGAACCACTCCAATTGTATTTATCAATCATAAAATGAATTCGGACAGGTATGTTGATATGTTAGGAGAAAATTTGTTACCTGAAGCGCCACTAATTACTTCAGGGGACTATATTTTTCAGCAAGATAATGCTTCGATACACGTTTCTAAGAGCACAAAACTTTGGTTTGAAGCTAATTCTGTAAAGTTACTTGATTGGCCGGCGAGAAGTCCCGATCTTAATCCAATCGAAAACTTATGGGGACTTCTAGCCCGAGAAGTTTATAAAAATGGCACACAGTATCAATGTAAACAAGATCTTGTCGTCGCTATCAAAGACGCTTGGGAAAAAATATCTGTGGACATTTTAAAAGATCTGTCAGGATCTCTGACCTCTCGGCTTATTCAAGTGATTGAAAAAAAAGGTAATTTTCTTGATTATTGAAATATTTTCAAAGTATTTTGGAACATGTCCTTATAATTTTTTCCGTATTTCCTTTAATGTTAAATTTTGTAAAATCAGTATTTTGAAGCTGTATTATGTTTTTTATCGGGTATAAATGTTATCACAAAATTATGTAGCAGAAGTAAGATGTATAAAAATTTCATTTAGGTGAAATGAAAATAAAGCATATTTTCATGCATATTAAATGTTGTCCTTATACTTTTTTCGCGCACTGTAGTCATCATTACCCTGGATCAATTTTTTGTGGATAAATTAAAGGTAAGCTTTTTTTATTTTGTTTTATATTTTTAATACATGTTTTTTAATATGTATAATCATTTTAAAATTTTTTTGTTCCCTCATGTAGTTCTAAGGTAGATATTACTAACAAATCATCATTCCCCTAGCATCATTCCCCTGCCTGTTCTTAAAGCAGGGGAATGATTCTAGTTAGGGGAATGATGAAATCTTACAAATGTTATTAAGATATTGGCTAAAAACCCTATTAATACATTAATAAAGAAACTAAATGTTGTTAAATTAAAAAATATTCAAAAATTCTTAATATTGATAACTATAAATGATTTTTTATATGAAAATTGAAATACTTTAGTTTTAGGTAATCTTTAAATATAGACGCTACATTTTTTACATATTAGTTTGTTACAATTTAGGAAATAATAATAATAAAAAAAAAAAAAAAAAAACGAAAAATATTTAATTTAGTTAATATTACTACTCAATTATTTCATAAAATTTGACAATATTTTGCATTAATTTGAAACAGTATGTAATCATTTATTGCTATTGTTACTTAATTTCAATCGGAAACTTTTTTTATTAGCTGTTTTTCAAGGAGAATTCAATGTAACTTATCTGAAATCTGTATTTTTCAATTTTCATCAGTATTGAATACAGGGGATGGCCCGGGGAAAATTTAAGATTTTGGGTTTTCAATGGTCAAAATGTGCATCCCCCCCCCCCAGAAATCTATAATATCCCCCCCCGGAGAAAAAAGTCTGAATTCAACACTGATTTTCATAATTAAAAAAGAAATTAATGTGTGTTTAAGATTTTTATTTTAAATGTATGATTAAAGTTAGACACTTCATTAAATTTGAATGTATCTCATTTTTATTTTTAATTTAAATATTTTTAAGTACCACTTTAAATTAAAGCATGTCTATACCTACAAAATAAAAAAGATTAGCCTTTACTTTACCAGCATCCTGTTTTATATAAATGGTTAATATGGAAACTTTTCATTAAGATTAATGCTAAAATTTAATACAAATAAACAAAATTAAACTGATAACAAAATGATTTTTTATAAAAATTCTCTTTGTTTTCAGGAAGATGCCATAAGTAAAAGAAAAACTGACTAGAGAGGAGAAAATAAAAAAATCAAATAGAACCACAGCGCAAACGCTATCAAAAGATAAAAAAATGACGCAGCTGCATATAAAATACAAAATGAAAAGAAGCGACAGAAATACCAAAAAAAAGATGAAGGGTGCAATAAAGCCTACTACAGAGATGACTGCCCGCGAGAAAAGAAGCAAGTGGAAACAATGGAAAAATAATTCCGGAAATTACCGAAAACGATCCATTCTCACTAAACATCAAGCTTTGACTGTTGAAGAAGCGTAAGCAAATGATAATTATGAAGAGTTAAACACAAGCTCAATGTCAAATTTATTCAATGCTCCTTTATCTAATTCAAAATCAAGTAATGCTTTAATAGAGAAACGGAAATTATCTGGAAGAAAACGTGTAATGCGCAACAGGAGTGCACTTCATAGAAAATGTGTAAAAATGGAAAATCAAATAAAATGTCTAAGTAGAAAATTAGAAAAATATAAAAAAGTAACCAAAGATTGAAATTTAAAATTAACAGCAAACCAGAAGATATGAGTCCCAGGTCAAAAGCAGATTATTTTCTGAAGCGAAAAGAAAAGTTTTCTTCAGTTGTTAGAAAGAAACTTATATATATATATATTCATTATTGTGAAAACTATGTACAGTAATTTAAATAATTATGCATATTTCTTTATTTGATTAAAATTTTTCAGTGATATGAATTTTTCTATCATTAATAGTTGATTGCAGTGCTTTATAGATTATTGAATCATTCCCCTGCTCACTACCAACATTTAATTATAAATAAAATATTAAATTTTAGGAGTTATGAACGATGGGTGATAATTCTAATACAAAATCACTTTTTAAAGCTATATATGAAGAAAAAAGTTATTTATTTCATAGTTTATAAATTTGTATTTTGCAACTTCCAAATTACCCTGTTTATGGAGAATCACCCATATATCGTTACGCCATCTTTGTGTTTATTTGTATATTTTGTTTTTCTGATGATGATTGAGTAAATTCAATCGAAACATGTCAAATTATTAAGATCTTTAATGTATTTTATTAACATTTGACGTCCTTTTTAGCAATTAAATATTTTAATATATATTTTGGGTGTGTTTTAGAAAATATATTTTTTTGAAACAAAAAATTGTCGCCAAACTATAAGATTAAATGCCAATAATGGATGATCGTGAATGTCACATTCAATACATTAAATACGATTCACGTGTTTAAAATGTCATTAAATGATTTTTGTTTCGACTTTTTATTAATATTCTACTAATTATTATTTGTTTTATTCGTTATCTATACATATAATAAAACAGTAGGACCCGGTGTGTCTGTACATTGAAGATAATTGACAAAAATGGAGTCAGGGCGATAAAAGAAAACCAATGAAACACAAAAAAAAAAATTTTGAATTTTTTGTCTGTCTGTCTGTCTGTCTGTCTGTCTGTTTGTTCGAGGTTATCTTCGTAACTACTGAATGGATTTTTATGCGGTTTTCACTAATGAAGAATGCACACTCCCGGGCAGTGTATAGGCTTTGTTTCATCAAAATCGGACAACAGACAAAAAAGTAACAAAAAGAAACAAAAGAAACTATTAGGTGCGCTGCTCACGTTTTTTAGTACATAACGTTTTTTAGTACATATAAAATCCAATAGCTGTCACTGTGCGATTTTAAAACGCGCTATCGTTATGTTTTCGCCAGTCTACTTAAGTATGAGAAAGTTTCAAGCTGGCTGTCGTTCCATGTGGTTTAGTCGGTAGAACGTCAGTGCGCCATACTGATGGCCCGGGTTCGATTCCCAGCATGGAATTTTTTTTCACTATGTTGGCATTAACGCCTATAAGCAATTAAAAGAATTTGAAATATTGTATTCAAGGCGAATTTTCTCTCTGGGAAAATTTCCTTGCATTAATATGTCAGTGTAATTTTTTTTTCGATTTAATTTTTTTTTTCGAAACTTTGTTTTTCTTAAAAAATTACAGTAAATATTTGATATTTCCCAACGTTTTTTGAATGATCGACTTGCTTTTTTTTTTTTTTAATGTATGTCTGAACCTTATCTAACTACTTCTTCAAGATTTCTTTAGATAAACCGACCAGCGTAGCGGGCGAAGGCCGCTAGTTTAAAATAAAAATTATGTCAATATGTATAATTTGGCTATTAGTTTGGCGATTTGTATAATTTGGCGAAATTGGTCGACGGGATAACAGAGTAGTACCAAAATGTTAATGCAATTTATAAAACATTTTTATAGTGAAAGAGCTGGACATTCACATCCTGAAATGTTACACATAAACTTGAAAATAAAAATAACATGATTACTGAATGGTGTACAAAATGTTGCAAAATTTAACAAGTTGGAAATTGCACGTGAAGCGTAGCAAATGAGGTACGTGTCTTTTTTGTGTTCCTGTAAATATACAGGAACTAACTTTTATTACACCTCAGCAATATATATCATATTAATAAAATGTGAAATAGTTTTATATAATTAAAACACACCCCAAACAATGTTTCCCCGTATAGCATTATGTAGTGAAATACTTTTGTGTGGCTCTGTAATGTAATAATAAATATTCTTTGCATCACAGATTATACAGAATGTATATTTTAGTATATACTAGCGGCCCGCCCTCGCTTTGCTTCGGGTAGTCCCGTGTCACTACTGACACCGCAAATTGTTACTACCATTTCATCCCATTAAATTCAACTACTAAAACCATTACTCTCCTTTTAAGTAGTCGGGTAAAAAGTAGCCTGTATGTTAATCTAAGGTGCCAGATAACTCCATACAAAGTTTCATAAAAATCGATCCATTCGTTCTTAAGTTATAGATGGTGTAACTAACCCGACTTTGTTTTATGGATATAGATTATAGCAGCCCGTCCAGGCTTTGTACGGGTATTAAAAAAAATTCAAGTTATAAATTTTTACACATATACTCATACTCTCCTCTTTGTGGGTGGAGTTATTAAAAAAGTGTAAACTTATAAAAGAAAATTCGGATATTAGTATTATTTTTTATTTATTTGTAATTCATGCACTACATTTTAACTTATTTATTTTTTACATTTTTACCTATTTATTTTATTTTTACAAGAATTACAGGATGTCTTTATACACAACGTTCACATAGACCTTTTTAATGTGTACAATAATTAGTACATTATTTTGATAAATCTTGTAGGGTTCAGCCTGCGTTTGCAATGTATAAGCGGAAACAATGAAATTATTTACGACATCACATTAAAAACCTCAAAAATAACAGTATTTCTCCACTATTTAATGGATGTTATTATACATATAAACCTTCCTCTTGAATCACTCTATCTATTAAAAAAAAACTCATCAAAATCCGTTGCGTAGTTTTAAAGATTTAAGCGTACATAGGGATATAGGGACAGAAAAAGCGACTTTGTTTTATACTATGTAGTGATTATGTATATACGAAGTTTTAAAAATATTCAGATCTTGCTGTTATAGTAGACAGTATAGTGGTCGAAATCTTTTTTGTGTTCCTGTAAATATACAGGAAGTAATTTTTATTACACTTCAGCAACATATATCATATTCATAAAATGTGAAATAGTTTTATATAATTAAAACACACCCCAAACAATGTTTCCCCGTATAGCATTATGTAGTGAAATACTTTTGTGTGGCTCTGTAATGTAATAATAAATATTCTTTGCATCACAGATTATACAGAATGTATATTTTAGTATATATATATACTTCAGGTTCATGTCAATTCTATTATATTCGAAAAAGTTTAACACCATTAAAATGCATTTAAAACTTTTTTCTCCATTGACCGTAATATAACGGAATACTTTTGATTGTCCTTGTAATTGATCTATGTATTGGATTTTTATAAAATTTGAAATGACTCGACATAATTATATAATAATTATATATTTTAAATTTCAAACGATTAAAAAGCATTTGAAACTTTTTTCCCCATTGGCCGTAATGTAACGGAATACTTTTGATTTACCTATAATTGATCTATGCATCCGATTTTCATAAAATTTGAAATGACTCGACAAAATTGTGTAATAATTATATATTTTACATTTCAAACGATTCGGTTGGGTAGTTTTTGCGTTGTTATATGCGGACGGACGGACTGAACGACAACTATAGGTGCTACGTATTTACATAATTACGAATGCACCTAAAAACTATACAAACATTAAAGTAAATGACCCGACAATGTAAATATTGACATATTTTAACATTTTGGGGGGTCTGATTTTTTTTCACTTTTTTAAAATCTATTCCATATACATGCGTGTGCGTGTGTGTATATTAAAATTTTCACAAAAAGTTTGGATCTTTAGTGCTCATTCTGGTGAAGAAACTGATATTATCTACGATCTTGATTTAATTTTTATTGGTAATATTAGCATTTAACTTCGAAATCTACCTCCGCCTGTAGACCGAGCCGGCAGGGATTGTTTTTCCATTTATGCCTTAAAGACAATGTTTCGAGGTAACTTTAGTTCAACATCCAGCGAGATTTTTTATTTATTTCTTTATTTTTATTTTTATCATTTTTTTATTTTTATTTATTTATTTTTTTATTTTTTGAGTAGCCCTGTATATAATCCACTAAAATGTATGTATACTACATAATATGCTAAAAGTTAGTTCTTTTAAATGCATAGCACAGTTGAAAATTTCCATTCAGTAAATTCAACCAATAAACGGATGTTGTTGAAAACATTTAATGCAGCCTTGTATACGATGAGAGAATTTATACACGGCAGATAACATTTAAAAAATATCATACTTAAATTTAGAATTGTATACCACAACTGAAAACGCACTTCCAGCAGTTATTGTTCGGGGGTTTGAATAGTTCAATTATTGGCCATTGCTTATTATTCATTACTTGCAATCGTTTTGAAAATCGAAAAAAAAATTTGACGGATTTACAGATTTTAGACACTAAAGGTTCCGAAAAACATATTTTTAGAAAAAAAAAATTGTCGTCCATCTCTCTGTGTGTCTGCCTGTCCGTCTGTACGTCTGTCTGTCTTCAAAAGTATTATCTTCCGAACAAATTGAGATAGAGACTTGAAATTTGGTTTTTACTTAGTATGTAATAGTGGGAAGAAATCCTTTTAATATCAGTAACCTCGATTATCCGGATCATTTTTTTTTAGACTCAAAATATTCGTTCTGATGAAAGGTATATTAAAGTTTTCTATTTAAAAAAAAATTTTAATGAGTAGGTGTAAAAGATAGAATGAAATCGATCGGATAATTAGCTGTTGAGATATTTATATTCCTTTTTTCCACACTCTTTGATTTTTCATGACCTTGTATTTCATTCAAATTTCAATTCAAATATACACTTTAATTGAGAATGACACACTTCATCCGAGTCAATTGATTGTTAGTTAATAGGTTTATCATTTCTGGAGTTATAACAATTTTTCTTTTACTACTTGATTATCACATCGACCAAAAAACTATCGCCAAAGTATGAGATTAAATGGCAATCGTAATGGCTTATCGTAAATGTAGCATGCACTTGACATTAAATACATACATGTGTTTGTATATCATAATTGATTTTAATTTTAATTTTTATTAATATTTTACTAACTCTTTTTTTCTCTCGTTATTTAAAATAAAAATTATGTCAATTTGTGTAATTTACAATTAGTTTGCCAATTTATATAACTTGTCGAAATGGGTTGATGGGATAATCAATATCCGTTATTCCTTTATATAGCATTACTATGTATTAAAAATATTTAAATTTTATTCTGGAATTGCACTGAATTTTATAAATTGTTTACACATGCACTGTTAAAAAAATTCTGAAATTCACGAAATTTTTTTTTCTTGAACACACAGAAAAGGGAACTTTCACAGAAAAGGTCCCTTTTCACAACAAAAGGGCATTTTCATTACAAATCACAAAATTCCACCATATTTCCTGAAAATAACGAAACGGATGGAAATAGAAACAAAAAACGGAGACACTGCGTTGCGTGGGGGAGGGGCTCCATGGCCGAGTGGTCAAGGCACCACACCGCTAATCGCCTGGGATCGCAGATTGTTGGCTCGGGTCCCACTGGCGCCATGGAATAATGAAAACATAAAAAAGCCCTTTTGAATTACATTTTTTCGGTTTATTTTTCTCTTATTTCCTAGTAAAAAATCTTTTAATTAATTAGCCAAAAAAATAAATAGATAGTGTACGACAATTTCAAAAAATTGTCTATATTTTTTTTGTAAAAATATTGTTAATAAAAACTTTTTTTCATTCATTCATTCATTCATTCAAAAAAAAAAAAAAAAAAAAAAAAAAAAAAAAAAATAGTGGTTTTAAACAGTGTTTTTTTTAATTTAAACTATTTAAAAAATTAAAATTGATTTTAAAAAATAATTATCATGCATTAGTCTAAAATAAAATAAAATAAACCGTTTACAAATATTCTAAGGAATATATTTGAAAGGAAATCTTTAAAAAGCACAACAGATTTTCCCACTAACTCATAAAAGACATACTTTGTACAGTCCGGCATCAACAGGTTTGGCTTAGTTCATAAGGATTTGTTCAGCTATCAAAAGATCCCGAGTTCGATCCTCAGGACGGCGTGAACTAAAGTACACAAAATAATAATAATAGTTAAGTAAAATAACATAGCAGCTTACAATCACTCGGTATTTCCGAATTCTTTGACGATTAATCGATTCATTAATTTTAAAAATTATACTAAATTATTATTATTAAAAATCAAACTTTGTAACGGAAAGTTACTGCTCCTTCAAACGGAGTTTTCCTTTCTTGTATTTCCCGCAACGGAAAATTTACTAACGGAACGGTAAAAGTTAGGCTACTTTGCTGCGAATTGTTTCACCGTGAATTCACAGATTTGTTTTTAACAGTGTACTTTATTTTCATACCTTATAGTATGCATATCCATGATGGGTAAATATTATGGTGGCCCCCAACTACTAGTTTTCTTCTGTATCCAAGCACTTTCGGAGGTCCTTGTAAATGAACGTTAAATTTTATGTTCACTATGCTTTATAATAAGAACTTTGCAGTACACCTTAGTGATAAATATCAATTTCAATATGTTTAGAATAGTGTAATATCATTAAATGCAACGCAAATGATTTTTCTCCATGGACCTTAATGTAACAGAATTCTTTTTAGTGTCCCTGTCAATGAACCGTAAATGCTGACTCTTCATTTTCAAGACCGAACATCCAATAGTGATATCCAGGAAGATATATTTATTTCATAGCAATCGGATTATATTTACACGAGTTTGAACAGACAAAAAGACGGACAAACGGACAGACAAACCGTATATTTATAAACCTTTTTCAGCTATGTTAGAAAGTGTCAACAATTCGTTGAGGGTCACCGTAATGTTTATCCATCATATATATGCATACTATAACATATGAAAATAAAACATGTGTAAACTATTTATATATTGCATCGCAATTCCAAAATAATATTTAAACGTATAATTAATTATTTTTAGCATAGAAATATGCCCTATTACTGAACTGCGGATATTACTTAATTATGCATTCATACATATATGAAGAAGAAAAAAAAGTTAAATATTGGGCTAGCCCATATTTTAAAATAAAATATTTTTATAATTGGTGATTTTAATAAAAACTTAGTATTTTACTAAAAATAGATAACCAACTAAAACACGATAATATACTATTTTGAGTCAAAAACCATGTTAAAAATTAAAAAGGAAAATTTTGGTTGGCACAAAAATGATATCGATATCAAAAGACAAATCCCCCTCCCCCTAGCGATATCTTATGATATCATTTTACAGACCCCTCCCCCCCCTCCTCCCTTAAATGATAACGTTATATTTGCACAGCCCCTTACGAGTGGAAATTCTCAGCATTAGCAGAGATCATGATGACAAACAGAAAAAATAATCACGATGCTGTTTTCATATAAAGAACTATTATGATTCGTGCACAATTAAAAAATTTGCAAAGCTGAAGCTTCTGGTCTACATAAAAAATGAAGAAATCATCCTCTAAATGTTACATAACTAAGTAACAAAACAAATGATAAATAAAGGATCGAATTAAAAAATTTCATCTGCAACAAACAAAAATCCAATTAGAAGCTAATTTATTGTTTATGCTTGTTTTCATTGGCGCCATTTCAATAGATCGTCGCCGAAAATGCCATAGACATAAATCCCCAAGCATTATAAATTTTCTTTTGAAGCAGCAATTAACTAATTAAAACACAAACACAAAATTTCTACTTTCCTTTTCATTTTGATAAAAATAGCACTGGAATGATTTAAAAAACAACACGTAATTTTAAAGGAAAAAAAGTTCTTTCAATCTTTTCTATACGTGAATAATAATTTTCCGGTTTCAGAAATAAAGAGCCCGAGCCCACCCGGACCCGCACTCGGGCTCGGGCTGAACACTCTCATCTCTAAAATGAATTCTTTCAATCTTTTCTAAACATGAATAAATAAAATTTTCAGGTTTAAAAAAAAATGAGCCCGTCTCATCTCTATAACATGTTATTTTTATGAATGGCAAAATATGGCCACAAAAACGAAATTTTATCAACCAACCAACCTCCTTATTATGTTGAATTTTGCATAGCATTATTTCTCATTTTCAAAGGAAGCAGATTTGTATAACCCCTCCCCTCCCCCCTCCTTGCCTCAGGCCAATCACATTTTGGAGTTATCAGTTCACATCTGTATATCCTTACAATTTTTTTGCTCCTATCTAGACTTTAGATTATAAAACAAAGATATAAATAGTTTCTATCCTTGTCAAGAATTTACGTTATTTCCTTATGCAATTGCAATAACATGCATGAGAAAGAATTAGTCTAAGAACCGACCGCATAAAGTCATCGAGCACAAGAAAAAATCCTTTATATTATAGAAGAGTAGTCATAGAGGAATCTAATGATTCACGTCTTCCGGAAGTGAAGTAGAGCATAAGCCAAAAATAAATACCACTAGTGGTTGATTCATATATTTAGCATTATGTTTTCCTGCACCCATATTTCCGTGTTTTCATACTTTTGATTGTACGACAAATTACAATGATAGACCTACGAGTGAGCCACTAGTGGTATTAATTTTTAGCTTATGCACCACTTCACTTTCGGCAGACATAGATCATTAGATTCCTCTTTGACTACTCTTCCGTAATATAAAGGATTTTTTCTTGTGCTCAATGACTTAGGATTTTGTGCGGTCGGCTCTTGGACTAAATGGTGTTAAAAAAAAACTTCCATAAACAAAAGGCATCAAATTGGAATTATAAAACCAACTTTTTGAATTACTGTGACTAATACAGATTCTAGTAAATATTCTAATTTTAAAAAAGATGAACAAAATAATTTTCTTAAAAAAAAAGAATGTGGGTCTCTCCTTTTATCACATTTCAAAAAATACACTGTTAGTTATGATTAATTAATTGAACTAACTTGGCATTCATTTTTTTCCATAAATTTTAATTTTTTTTTAATGTCAAGCTTGGGTCTGCGCGAGCGGGGGGAGGGGAGGTGCCCGGGCAGCCAGGGCACACCCCCCCCCCCCTGATTACGCGCATGCCAATTGAGCATTGTCGATTCGATTTCGTTGCTATGAAAACATCTGGCTTTTATTTTTGAATACGCTTAAATGCATGAAAGTAATTTTTCTCAATATGTATTTTTTATACATGAAAATATTTTTTCCAGTGATGAATTAAATAACTACAGCTATAAGCGATATATGTAATATAATATATATATATAATATTTTAAACTCTCGCATTGTTTATGTTTAATTCATTAAATACCATCTACGCATATTCTAAAAATCCAACATTTTCCAGTTGCAAAAATCGTTTGTTTTTGGCGAGGAAAAGTGCTACTCGCCAAATCGCGTAATGCTATCGTCTGCTCTCACCAGATATCTGAAAGTATTTTATTTTTTTACATACTTTCTATTTCTACTGTATTTCCGCTGTTAATTTTGACTGATCCTTTATTACATACATAAATAGTTTAATCAGTATTTTTTTTTCAAAAAATTCTGAATATGCCCAGTATGGAGACCTTCCTTGCAAGACTATTTCCAGCAAAACGAAACTGATAAGCATTTTATGTACGGCACTGAATCAAGCATTCTGTAAAATGTGGGGTGCAAAGCAATTCATTTACAGGGCCATATAAAAGAATTCCGTTACATAATAGACCAAGATAAGAGGGTGCTAAGGGCAGCTCAGCTCCCCTTCCCCCTAAAATATTTCGGGCCTCCCCTGGAAAAAATTCCAAAGTCACTAAATGAATTTCTGTTCTCAAAATCGAAATGAAATTCTGTTCAAAAATCAGATTTAGTTTTGTAGCCCTTTCACAGTTTTGCAGAAATACTAAATTGTAACCAAAATAAATGTTTCAACACTCGCTCATCCTGTTTGCACATATGAAACTTATGTTTAATATTACACTAGTTATACACTCGAATCTTTCATCATCATTGTCGGACTTTCCTCTCAGCCCGCACAACTTTGAAGAAAGTCCATGGTAGTTATAGCTGCCACCACCGATATTATTAGATGATATCGGTCACCCACTGTGAGGATAGTGTAAATGAACACTGCCGCAGTCAATTAACTGAATCAACAGTTTATTTAGAATATATGTACACACTAAATACGCTATTTACAATTATATACAGTTACAACTCGGATATAGGTGATCCGGTTTAACATTAAATTAAATACAGTAAAGGTTGGCTGTGTACTGTTCAAATTACATCTTCTTCCTCATACTCAATGCACGTTAGATTCACTTTACTGGAGATCAATTTCGAGTCTCCCAACACAAGGATACTCGGCCTACACTATCCGGCCCAGAGCACAACACCAGGACTTCTGTGTTCTTGCTCTCCAGATACGAACTGCTTACGCTCTACAACATAGAGCACTCTGTACCAGGACCTCTGTCCTACTCACTCTCTAGGTACGAACCCCAGATACCAACTCCTCCAAATCTGAGACAAGACTTGCTCTTCTCAAATCACTGTTCATCCCCAATGTCAACCCCCTTTGGAGCTTATTCATTGGACACATTCCACATTCCTTTCTTGATTAGTGACATGTTCCTTGTTGGCTCATCATCTACATACATCCCTGACGGACGAACACGCCTCTCAGCAATCTCCTCTTTCTCACTCACCACCTGTACAGGATTACCTGCCAATTCTCCTTTCAACAAAGAAAGAATGTCACCTTGAAAATTCTAGTACACAACCAGTACAATATACAAAAGATTAAGATAGAGAAATAACGGAAATTCCAATCTTTAGCAGAGGTGGTCTCAGAACCTGACACCCCCCACCTTAGCGGAAAATATGCCTTTTAAGGGTTAATTTTCCCCAAACACATAGTAATATCACCGAAGAGTTCAATAGTCTCTTTGCAGATTTCTTCATTATGCTTATTACATAGGTATTTCCAGGTGTCTGAACATTATCTACTGACATAGGTATTTCCAGGTGTCTGAACATTATCTACTGACATCTTTACTGAACCTTGTACTAATATTATTATTACATAAACAATACACATGCAAATACACTATTATAAACACAAAATTCAAAAATATTTACTCATACACAGAAAAAAAAAACGTGTGATGACATCCCTTTAAGGTTGTCCACTACTGGGTCGTTGATGCTGATGGGCTAACAACTGGTTGTTCTTCCCAGCTCTTTCTATGTAGCCTGGAAATTGCATCAGCGTTCAAATGTTGAGCTCCTGGACGATGAGAAATGCTCAGGTTCCAGCGTTGCAAGGCAAGAGCCCATCTAGTGAGTTAAGGTGATCTTGGGGTTGTTTCGGTGAGAAATTTTAATCGATTATGATCCGTAATGATCTCAATTTGAGATCCATAGGTCCACTTTTCAAACTTTCGCAACCCGAAGAGAACACTCCAAGCCTCTTTCTCTATACTCGGCTAAGCACGCTGAGCCCCTGACAATTTTTGATTGGCAAAAGCTATCGGTTTAAACTGACCCTTTTCATCCTTTTGAGTAAGACAACATCCTGCTGCCAGGTCGGAAGCATCTGCGTGGAGCTGATATTCCCGGCCTACGATAGGTTTAGCCAAACTCGTCACTTTACATAATTCATCTTTAAGAGTATTAAATGCTTTTTCTGCCCTTTCATCTCCTGGTACAGTATTTTTAACCTTCCCTTTAGTTAATTCGGTTAAAGATATAGCAATTTCGGCATAATTTGGAATATAAGATCGGTAAAATCCCATTAATCCCAAAACAGATCTAATTTCCTTTTTAGCTTTTGGTCTTTTTAAATCCCTTATTGCTCCTATTTTTCCTCATCAGGTGCATGCGTTCCACCCCCAATTACATGACCTAAAAACTTAGTCAATTTCTCGCCAAATTTACACTTATCAAGCCTAATCGTAAAATTTCTATTCTTAAGTTCTTCAATGACGGCCCTAACATGCTCACAATGCTCTTCCCAGGTGTCGGAGAAAATGATGACATCATCAATATATGCTTCCGCATACCTCCGATGACCTTGAAGAACCTCATTCATACCTTTCTGAAACGTAGCAGCCGCCCCTGATAATCCAAAAGGCATAGTACGCCACTGATAAGTTCCGTTATGCGTTGTAAAAGCTGTCAAATGTTTACACTCCTCAGCCATTTCAATCTGCCATTAACCCCTCAATAAATCAATCGAAGATAAATACTTTGCCGCCCCTGCGGTATACATGATTTCTTGTGAATCTTTCATCGGAAAGGTTGGAACCCGAGTTACCGAATTTAAAGCTCTATAGTCTATACAAAGTCTAACAGTTGCGTCTTTTTTCGCCACGCAAACAATTGGATGACTAATTTCAGAATTAGACACTTCGATTAAATTTAATTCCAGTAACTCTTGTATCTGCCTATCTACTTCCTCTTTATAAGCTACCGGTACACTATATAACTTTGGCTTTTTTCCTTGCCACCCCCGGTTTAAGATCAATACGATGTTCCCCTACTTCCGCTACTTCCGTCGTACAGGACCCATAAACACCTCTTTATTCTCTCTCAAAATGAACTTTATATCTTTGACTTGATTATTAGATAACCCTTTTATTTCGAACCTCTCTATATTTCGTTCGACCTCCTGGTCCCGGTTCAAAATAGGAATTTCCCCAACTTCTCCAAATTCCTCATCTCCTTCGAAAACAATATTAACTATATTACATTTAGCAATAAATCCTCGTATTTTATTTTGGTGCACATGCTTCCTACTCCCGTCGGCTAACTCAACTATAAACGAATGCTGGTTTCATTTTTCGACGATAGTTGCCGGTCCTTGCCACCTAGAATATAATTTATTAGTTGAATCGGGGATTAACAGTATTACTTTATCACCTACTTCAAACGTTTTTTCTTTTGACCTTATGTTATAATGATACGCCATTCTATTTTGTTGCACCTCAGACGATAATTTTGCCTCATTTGCGGCTCTTTCTAAGCGTCCCTTAAGTTTATTCAAATACTCATGAATCGGCGTAGTATCTAACTGCGCCCCCTTATTTTCTCCTGCCCAGGGTGACTTGAGAATCGATAAAGGACCCTCCGGCGCTTTACCAAATAATAACTGGAAAGGTGCGATTCCCGTCATAGAATTTGGGACTTCCCTATACGCCCATAATATAAATGGTATTTGTTCATGCCACTTTTTTCCTTCTTCTCTAATAGTGTGATGTAACATACGTTTAAGAGTCTGATTAAATCGTTCCACAAGCCCGTTAGACTGTGGATACTATGGGGTCGAAAATCGTGGACTAGCGCCTAACCTTTTCTCAAATTCTTTTGTTAAGTCGGCGGTGAAATTGGTTCCATTATCACAGGCAATTATATTTGGAATTCCTGTCCTCATAAATATTTGAAGCAATGCATCACACGCGGTTTTAGCAATTAAACTTTTTAAAGGGATCGCATTGGCCCACCTGGTATGCTGATCAATTAAGGTTAGTATATACTGATGCCCTTGTAAACTTTTAGGATCAATAGGCCCAATTAAATCAACATTAACCACCTGAAATGGAAGTTCCGGTCGCGATACTGGGGAAATAGGAGCTCTATTATTCACTTTAACCCCTCTAGTCAATTGGCACTCTAAACATGACTCACAAAATTGTTTAGTTTCTTTCGCCATTCCCTCCCAATAAAACGAATACCTGATTCTCTATAACGTTTTCTTGGCTGCATGATGCCCTCCAAATACCGAAGTATGCGCTAATTTTAAGATTTCTTCCCTTCTTACCTTGGATACTACTAATTGCGCTATAGTTTCGCCTAACAATTTCTGTTTATGATATAATAAGCCATTTACAGTATAATAATCCCCTTTATCCATTTTAGCTAATTCCCAAGCTTTCTCTAACACTTTACATTCCAATTGGGATTTCTTAAACGTATCTGAATTGCTAACAATAGCTTTATTATCTTTCTCCACTTCCGTTTTTTTCATATTCTGAGTTTGTACATTTTCCGACCGCGCTTCCATTGCGTAAACATTACAACTATCGCTACTCATATCTTCCTTTTCATTCGAATTATCAATAATAATTTCCGAATTTTCTAATTCTTGGGTCTCTAGCAATGGCTCCTCGCGGTTGACACCTGACAACTCATTAATCTCCTCGGGATGTAAAATTGCTTGCTCATTAATTATCAGTCACTGCGCAAAGTACTTCCTGATGAATTATATTAGTTTGTCCGAATTGCGGAATAGCTAAAGGTAATTTAACCAATGGTGATTTAACTGCTTCACCAAATAAACCTTGTAAATAAATACTACCCGCTCCTTTTAATTTCTCTTCCGGTACCAAATCTTTATGAACAACACTAATTTCACATCCAGAATCAACCAATCCTTTTGCTTTTTGCCCATTTACACTAACTCCAATTTTCTCAAGTTTGTTTAATTTCTCACCAATAACATTAGTTCTATGTTCGGTCTTTGCCGATATTCTCGCCACAATAGCTCCATTAGGTAACTCTTTGTTTTCTTTTACCACAATCTTATGTACACCCGCCTTCTGATCTCGCCCTTTATTACCATTATTATTTCCTTCATTACTCACTTTATTACAAAAACGTTGGTAATGATCTCTCAAACCACATTTAAAGCATTTAGGAGCTGAAGCATCACTAGGTTTCTTAAAATCTGTTTTCCTATCCGAAAAAGAATTAATCTCATTACTTCCGTTTTGCCTCCAATTACCACTAACTTTGCTATCCTCCCTCGGTCTCATTTTTTCATTTTTTACGTATCTATCTTTACCTTTAAAACTTTTATACGTAACTGTATAAGACTTATTTTTATGGTCAAAATAATGGTCACATTCTTTAGCAATTTTAGAAGCTTTTAACCATTTACCTTGGTGAGTTAACCCAATATATTACGCAGTATCCTCATCTAACGTACTTACTAACTTATCAGTAACTATTAACTGGTTGACCTTTTCATAAGAGTCAGCACCTCTAATCTTACAATAATTTTCCCATGTTGCTATTAAACACGATACAAATAATACATGAGTTTCGTTCTGGTTTCTTTTAGCCTTCTTAAATTTTCCAAACACGCCTTCGGTGTCGGCTCATGTTCCCTTAGGACTAACTCCTTTAACTCCTCATAATTCTCCATTTGTTCCCTAGTGGTATAAATTAACAAATTATCCGCCTTATCTCCTAACATATTTAGTAGAATTTCGGCCTGCTGATTTTCCGGTACGTTTTTAGTTTTGAATGCCCTTTCTAAACTGATGAAAAATAAATTCCATCCCTCAGTCCCTTCTGGTACATTGATAGACAGAGTTTTAACACTTTTGATCAATTTTTCAATGTTACTTTCATTACTAGATTCCCTAGACCCATTAAAATTATTTGCCGATCCTTGAACTCTTAGCCTCTCCATTTCTAATTCATGTTCCATCCTTAATTTTTCGATTTTTAACTTTTCCTGTTTTCTAACTTTTCGCGTTCTAATTTTTCCTGTTTTTCTAACTTTTCGCGTTCTAACTTTTCCTGTTTTTCTATCTTTTCAAGTTCTAACTTTTCCTGTTTTTCTAACTTTTCGAGCTCTAACTTTTTGCGTTCTAATTTTTACTGTTTTTCTAACTCTTCGCGCTCTATTCGTTCTGCATCAATAGCGTTAAATAATTCCGTAATAACCCCCTCGTCATACCCATCACTGTCCATTATCTTTTTCCTAAGCTGAATTCTGGTATCACCTTCCGCGAATTCAACACCCAACTCCTCGGCTATCACCTGAAGATCCACCTTTTTTACTTTCAATAAGAAAGCCATACCTTCTCCGATTGTTATAACAACCCTACAGTACAATAATATTTAAACCTACCAAATTAATATTTCCTAACTTTCTAATTTAGTACAGTTATATCTCCTCTTATTATACTAATTAATACCCTTCAGATAATCAATGTATTTCTAATTAACCTACCGAATAATCTAATTTTCCTCAACCATTGATATCACACAATTTACTTCCAATAAAACAAAAGGTAAAACAATAATTCGATTTGATTACTACGCAATATAGATTCCAATTTATACACTTAGATAACAACATACACTTTACATAATAATACTGATACGTTGAAATTGAAATAAAAGTATTGATGTCAATAAAAACATCCACATAAAGAAAAATTGTATACTATGCACATATAAATTTCTACAATTATCCTCACTAAAATATATCCAAATTCAATACTGGTTCTCACACTTAAAACAAATATAATATTTTGATCACAAGATCTTCACTTTTATTTTTCCTCACTATGGCCCTCTTTTGAGCCTTTTTTTCACACTATGGCTCTCTTTTGAGCCTTTTTTTCTTCACTATGGCCCTCTTTTGAGCCTTTTTTTCCACTACTACTGCAAATGTTGTTATCAACTCTTCAAAGTTAAACAATATTGCTTCATCTAAATATTACTTTAACAATAATTTAAATTTAAGTAAATTTAATTATTCCTTCCAACTACTATTAACACAATTAGTAAAAAAAAAAATATACAGGGTGATTCATAAAAGATGGGCAGAACTTTAAGGGGTTATAGTACACTTAAAGACAAATAATATTAAATAGGAGACTAAGGGTCCCAGACGTATTCCCAAGGAGATAGGGGGCATTAAAGTTTAGGGTCCGAAATTTCAAATGATTATAAAAAATGGAAAAATTGGTCGATTCGTTTGCGTTTTTGCAAAAAATTTTCTTTAAGCCAGTATTTTCTTGAAATAAAATTTTAAAGTTCAATTTCAAAAAATGCCGATAGGGGGCGCTTTAGACTTTGGAGTAACAAACAACTATTTTTTAACGTTATTTTTTGTATTTCTTTAAATGATTTCGAAAGCTTAGACTTAAACTTAAATTTTGATCTAAAAATCTGAGTCCTAACGAGTAGTTAAGTAGCGTAAACTGAAATTTGAAATTTGAAACCCTTCTCCCCCCAGAACAAAAATCAGTTATTCCCGATCTTTGTGTCGTAGATTAGGCTCTAACTACTGCCGCGTTTTGCTAAAATTATTCTTTATGTCAGTATTTTCTTGAAAATAAATTTTAAAGAAAATTTTCAAAAAATTCCGATAGAGGGCGCTTTAGACT
The DNA here is from genome assembly GCA_964019185.1 of Maratus speculifer. Taxonomy (NCBI): domain Eukaryota; kingdom Metazoa; phylum Arthropoda; class Arachnida; order Araneae; family Salticidae; genus Maratus; species Maratus speculifer. The sequence continues at coordinate 70,259,400 of OZ025296.1, forward strand.
TTGGAGTAACGAACAACTATTTTATACCGTTATTTTTTGTGTCTCATTAAATGCTTTCTAAAGCTTAGACTTAAACTTAAATTTTCAGCTTAAAATCTGAATCGCTGAGCGTGGTTCAGTAGCGAGGGGAGGGGGTTCAAATTTCAACTTCTGAACATAGTTCAGTTTGCACTACTTAACCATGCCCAACGATTCTGTGCTGTGATACGAGGCAAAAATACAACTTTCGTCAAGGACTGCATAGTCGGAATTCACTCATAAAGGCACTGGCACAGTTGGAAACGTCGCTCATGCAAACGTTAAAGCTCCATTCCTGACGCTAGTCACCGGGTGAAGAAGGAGACAGAAAGTATGCAAATGTCAAATGGGGAAGAAGAAGAACACGTATGCAAAATTTCGACACGATTCAGGCATAAAAACCACTGAACGGTGAGTCAGGTGTAAGTCGCTGTAGTAATGAATCGGAAGATGGTGCCCTTCACGAATAAGGAAAAGGCTGAGATGCATTTAATTTACGGAGCGGCAGATGGAAATGGTGCAGAGGCACAACGAATGTACGGAGAGCGATTTCCCAACAGGCGGTTGCCTAACCGCAAAACTTTCGAGCGCTTGCACAGACAGTTGTGTGAGACGGGATCATTTCTCGCTTCCCGGTCGAATGCAGGTCGTGCAAAAAAGGACGAATCAGTAGTTGTTGCAGAAGCCATTCTGGATGTAGTAGCGGCGCAGCCAAGTACAAGTACACGAACAGTGGCTAGGCAGGTGGATACCTCACAGTCCATGACTTGGAGGGTACTGAAGGATGAACATTTGCTCCCGTTTCATGTGCAACGAGTCCAGAAACTGTCTCCAGGGGATTATCCAAATCGTATTGAATTCGCCCGCTGGTTTCTGCAGCAGAACGCGCTAAATCCACATTTTGGACGAACTGTGCTTTTCACCGATGAATGTACCTTCACACGTGAAGGTACATTTAACACACACAATGCACATGTATGGGCGGATGTCAATCCACATGCTCATCAGAGACGCTTTTCCATCAATGTTTGCACTCTCAAAAAAACTTCCGTCTTTTCACAGAAAATGCACTGGCAGCACTGCTGCCAGAAATTGTCTGTATATTGACGATTTTCTGTTTATTTTTTTCTCTGTCAAAAGAAGAAAAATATCCGTCACTTGAAAAAAGTTTGGAAAAAATCCATGCGGAAGAGGCGGGGATCGAACCAAGGACCCCAGAATTACAAGACCAACGCTAATCCACGGCGCTACGGCTGCTCATGATGATTGTGCGTTAAAATAGAACCCTTCATTTCATATGGGTGTGGGTTGGTGTATTTCGTTAAAAAGCTTTTAATTATGCAGTTAATCTCGGAAAGATTTCATCTTTAATGAAACTGTGGCTGGGTTTTTTTTACGTTTAGTATTAATATAGTATAAAAATGAGAATTTTAAATATATTACGTAGAATGTTAGAGAAAAAACATGGATGTTCTATTTGTGAGAATGTTTGAACGAATAAAGAAAGTAATTGTTATTTATTTTTAAATTCGAAAACATTTTTGTCTTTTAAAACTAAATTAGACATTTTAATCAATAGAATATTTTTGTTTTTCATTTTAAAAATAAATTCGAACTTATTACTAACAGACCCAATGCGCATGCGTGCTGGATATAAACGGAAACTTTTCCTCATTTTTCGACGCTCGGAATGAACTCACAGAACAAATACGTTTTCTGGGAGAACAGAAATTATTTGTGAAAAAATAACGATAACTTAGTGTATATTGACGAATTTTTCTGACAGTGTGGGCAGGAATCTTCGGAGACCACCTAATCGGACCGTACCTTCTTCCTGAACGCCTCAACGGTAAAACATACCTCACATTTCTGCAACATGTGCTGCCAGACCTGTTAAACGTTGTTCCTCCACGCATCCGGCGGGTCATGTGATTCCAGCACGATGGAGCGCCAGCCCATTACGTACGAGACGTCCGCAACTATCTGGACATCACATTTCCGAACAGATGGATTGGTCGATGTGGTCCTGTTGCTTGGCCTGCTCGCTCGCCAGATCTTTCACCCCTCGATTTCTTTTTTTGGGGACAATTGAAGGCTCTTATGTATGAGACACCCATTGAATCCCCCGAGGAACTGGTCGCCAGACTTTCCGCCGCTGTAGGGGAAGTGCTCGAAAAGCCTGATGTTTTCGCGAATGTTCGCCGTTCCATTCTTCGCCGTTGTTCTGCGTGCATAACCTCTGGTGGTCACAATTTTGAACATTTATTGTAATTACATGTTAATAAATATGCTTTGGTAACATAATCCTAATTTGTGTCTTTTTACCTCGTATCACAGCACACAATGTGTGGACATGGTAAACTGAACTGTGCTCAGGAGTAGAAATTTCAAACCCCTCTCCCCAGAAACTTAACCACGTCTAACGATTCAGATTTTGGGCTGAAAATTTAAGTCTAAGCTTTAGAAAGCATTTAATGAGACACAAAAAATAACGGTATAAAATAGTTGTTCGTTACTCCAAAGTCTAAAGCGCCCTCTATCGGAATTTTTTGAAACTTTTCTTTAAAATTTATTTTCAAGAAAATACTGACATAAAGAATAATTTTAGCAAAACGCGGCAGTAGTTAGAGCCTAATCTACGACACAAAGATCGGGAATAACTGATTTTTGTTCTGGGGGGAGAAGGGTTTCAAATTTCAGTTTACGCTACTTAACTACCTGTTAGGACTCAGATTTTTAGATCAAAATTTAAGTTTAAGTCTAAGCTTTCGAAATCATTTAAAGAAATACAAAAAATAACGTTAAAAAATAGTTGTTTGTTACTCCAAAGTCTAAAGCGCCCCCTATCGGCATTTCTTGAAATTGAACTTTAAAATTTTATTTCAAGAAAATACTGGCATAAAGAAAATTTTTTGCAAAAACCGCAAACGAATCGACCAATTTTTCCATTTTTTATAATCATTTGAAATTTCGGACCCTAAACTTTAATGCCCCCTATCTCCTTGGGAATACGTCTGGGACCCTTAGTCTCCTATTTAATATTATTTGTCTTTAAGTGTACTATAACCCCTTAAAGTTCTGCCCATCTTTTATGAATCACCCTGTATATAGAAAGTCAATACTAGCTCAAGTTATTATGACCTTTCCTTAAAACAATAGAAAATATGATTATTAATACTTTATAGGTAGGAAGTATTGATAAAACACATAAATAATCTAGACAATTTACTTAAATTTCAATTAATTATACAACAACAAATTTTGGTTCGAGATGTCAGCACAAGGAAATGATCAAAACACCTTACCTTATACTTTATTTGCTGGGGTACTTTTCTATTCACAGGTAGCGATAATATGGCACAACACTTAGTTCTGTTCTCTCTAATACTGATACGGCATAGGCACAACACTTTAGCACACACTCGACGATACGGCATTACCACGCAAGAATTCCACTTGGTACTCCGGCACTAACATCCTGCAAAACGGCTCGCTGGTCACTGGTCTCAGGCGATTCTATCCCGACGCTGCCATCAATTTGTTGGACGTTCCTCTCAGCTCGCACAACTTTGAAGAAAGTCCATGGTATGTTATAGCTGCCACCACCGATATTATAAGGTGATATCGGTCACCCACTGTGAGGATAGTGTAAATGAACACTGACGCTGTCAATTAACTGAATCAACAGTTTATTTAGAATACATGTACACACTAAATACGCTATTTACAATTATATACAATTACAACTCGGATATAGGTGATCCTGTTCAACATTAAATTAAATACAGTAAAGGTTGGCTGTGTACTGTTCAAATTACACCTTCTTCCTCACACTCAATGCACGTTAGATTCACTTTACTGGAGATCAATTTCGAATCTCCCAACACAAGGATACTCGGCTTACACTATCCGGTCCAGAGCACAACACCAGGAAGTCTGTGTCCCTTGCTCTCCAGATACGAACTGCTTACGCTCTACAACACAGAGCACTTTCTACCAGGACCTCAGTCCTACTCACTCTCTAGGTACGAACCCCAAATACCAACTGCTTACGCTGTACAACACAGCGCACTCTCTAGAAGGACCTCTGTCCTACACACTCTCTAGGTACGAACCCCAGATACCAACTTCTCCAAATCTGAGACAAGACTTGCTCTTCTCAAATAACTGTTCATCCCCAATGTCAACCCCCTTTGGAGCTTATTCATTGGACACATTCCACATTCCTTTCTTGATTAGTGACATGTTCCTTGTTGGCTCATCATCTACATACATCCCTGACGGATGAACACGCCTCTCAGCAATCTCCTCTTTCTCACTCACCACCTGTACAGGATTACCTACCAATTCTCCCTTCAACAAAGAAAGAATGTCACTTTGAAAATTCTAGTACACAGCCAGTACAATATACAAAAGATTAAGATAGAGAAATAACGGAAATTCCAATCTTCAGCAGAGGTGGTCTCAGAACAAGACAATCATATTCTCTTCTCAGCATAAAACGAAGTTCTTATAACAGTTTAATAAGAAACATAGTACATACAACGTGAATATGCACTAATTTATCTTTCTGTGTCACAGAGAGAGTGAGAGAAAATATGACCTCCCTCTATTATTCACTTCTAGCTATCACTGTAATAGACTACGGGAAAAGAAAGTTTTCTGCGTATTTTAGTTCTGTTATACACTGTTTAAAATACAGTGGAGCATCGTTTATACGACGCCGAAGGGACTACAGAAAAACGTCGTATAAACGATAACGACGTATAATCGATTTTCACTTCCAAAACTAGAATTAATTTTGTTTTCATTTAATGTTAATGTTTAACGTGATGATTTTCATGAATTTGTAAAATAAACAAACCAAAAAAAAAAACGGGGAGGGGATTAGAAAGCAATTTAAATATGCTTACCTTTATTTATGTTTCTCCGAAAAGTTCCTCATTTGCAGTACATCATTTCCTTTCCGTTCAAAGTCAAAGCTCAAAAACTCCGCGTGGCCAACTAAAAGGCGCCAATACTTATAAGAGTTAGAAGGATAGTCTGTTTCCAACTTAAAACAGGTCGGGAAAGCAGACCATCTCTGAAAAAAGAATGGCCCCTCCAGTGTAATCTGTTACACGTAGATGTAAGCTGATTTTTCAGACTAATCGAACACAGCCCACATTTTTATAATGTAGAGTGCATTTAAACACACTCTTTGGTGTCATTCATAGTTGCCAACTTCCGCTCATTCGTAAAATACACAAGAAAAATAAACAAAAATAAACCTATACAAAATCGAAAAATCGACGTATAAACGATTTTGGGCGCCGTATAAAAGATATATTTTTACATTAAAATGAATAGGAATGAGTCGGAACCACATTAAAAAATATAAATATAAATGTAAACGTCATATAAATGTAAACGTCGTATAAGTGATCGTCGTATAAACGATGCTTTACTGTATAATGAAATTGACATGCATTACTGAGAGTTACTAAAAAACACTTAATGTATAACATGACATGCATACCATTCATCATTAATTTACACGGACAGGCAAATGATTTGAATAGAGTAGGGGAAGGTGGTGTACCTTGGACCAATTCTGACTTTTTATTTTTTAATTAAAAAAAAATTACCAAAACTAAAAAAAGAAAAGATTTTATAAAACTTTATGGTGTTATACACTACATATATTTGTCTTAAATTTTTATATAAATAATTTCCACGAAAAATTTTGAATTAAAAATAAAATGAAAATAGGACCGAGGTACACCACTAGTGGTGTACCCATTACTAAGTACCCATTACTAAGAACGTAAAAAAAAAAAAAAAAAAAAAAAAAAACTTGTTTTTAGCGAACAAAATCAACATCATGTATTAATCAAAAAGTTACATATATAAATTTTTGATACATTTCATTGTTTATTAGTTTTTAAAAATAAGAAAATCTAAATAGAATAAAATTTCAGAACAATTACACTTTCTATAACTAGTTGGATGTGTCAATCCCAAAACTTTCTTCTATCTCATAAGTACATTTTAATATTTAAAAAAAAAAAACGTGGTGACCCCAAAGTTATCCACTATCGAATTTCCTCGAACATTTGACCGAGCCTAATGAGATTTTGGTATCCGAAAAGCCTAAAACGCAAAATTTAATTAATATTCTAAGAAAATGAGCTTAGTAGTGCCTCATGTTGGGTAATTTATACTAAAACCTAATAAGCATCTATTTATGTCAAGACCTAACAGAATCTGAAATTTGATGGAATTTCGTCCATTAGTTCTTGAGATATAGTTATAACAAAAAATTTGCAAAACGTAGCACAGCAACACCATATCTTGGACAATTTATGCCAAAACGTAAAAAAGCGTCTAATTATGTTATGGTGTAAAAGAATCTGAAATTTGATGAAATTCTGCGCATTAGTTCTTGAGATATAGCTAGTTTAAAAAAACCGTGTAAAATATAGCACAGCAGCACCATCAGTTGAAGGATTTATAACAAAACGTAATCATCGTGTAATTATGTTATATGTCATTTCGTAACAAAATCTAAAGTTTGATGAAATTCTGTGCGTTGATTGTTGAGATATAGCTATCGGAAAAATCGTGCAAAATGTAGCATAGCTGCACCACCTGTTGCAAGGTTAATACCAAAATGTAATCAGCGTCTAATTATGTTATATATTTTAGAGTAACAGAATCTAAAATTTGATGAAGTTCTCTGCATTAATTCTTGAGATATAGCTATAGCAAAAATCGTGCAAAATGTAGCATAGCAGCGCCACCTATAGAGCAGTTCACACCAAAAACTTATCAGTGACTATTTATCTCAAGGTATCGCGGAATCTGAAGTTTGGTGAAATTCTGTGCATTAGTTCTTGAGATATAGCTATCATGAAAATCATGAAAAACGTGACATAGCAGCGCCACCTGCTGGCCAATTTATACCAAAACTTAATCAGCATCTATGTATATCAAGGGGTCACAGAATCTGAAGTTTGGTGAAATTCTGTGCATTAGTTCTTGAGATACAGCAATCTTGAAAATCATGAAAAACGTAGTATAGCAGCGCCACCTGCTGGCCAATATTCACCAAAAACCAATAGGCACTAATTCATATCAAGGTCTAACTGAATATAAAATTTTATTAAATTTCGAGCATTAGTTCTTGAGACAGAGCGCCCACAAATTTTTTGTCACATACAGACAGACACACAGACAGACAGACAGACAGACGGACAGACTCACAGACAGACATTTTCTAAAAATAGTCAAAACGTGTTCAGGACCTTCTAAAACGTATAAATCCGTCGAAAACCGGAAGTCGAAAAATTTCATGAATCCAATACTTTCTTCTTGTAAAGATAGAAGAAAGTAATAACTAAACACATTAAAACTTATTTATAGTAGTAATTATATTTATTTTTTGCTACGATTGTAATTAGATAAGTCAATATCAAATGTTTACTTCTTGAACCTACATTTCAGATCCATTAGACAATACCTAGTATATCTTAGACCCAGTCCAAGGTGCACCACTTGACACATAGAAACAAAACTACCAATCATGATATTAAGGCTAGACCTAACTTTATTTAATGCACATGGTGTAGTAGCTAGAGCATTGCTTTATTATGAATAATCCTCATTAAAAAAAATAGATTTGTTTTAGTATAAAAATAACATAGAAATATCTAAGAAAAATTTACTTTTGAAAGGTGAATAGGGGGAACTGGGGCACATTGATACACCCCCTGTACAGCACACAGGGTCATTACAGGAAGTTTCACAACAGCTCCAAAAGGTGATACTAGTGAAATTAACTACATACAGAAAGTTTTGGAATGATTCAATAGTTTGATGAAATGGGATGGGTGATTAATTGTTTTTGTAGGTCAAAAGTAAATTTGAGTTGTACAATTGAAATGGTATTATACAACTGTTCCAATATTTTCAACCGAAAAGAATACCCTCCCTGGCAAGTAAAGCTACTCTTTATCAGTTCCTCATTCTTTATTGTTAGATAAATTATGAAGTGTTGGATTTGCGACTCATTTTATTCAAAATGGCTGTATGGGGCACATTGATACAGTCTTTGTCGGGGCACACTGATAAAACCTAAATCCTTTTCTAGTTCATTTTTTCATTACCTTTTATTTATTTATTTATTTATTTATTTATTACAATATACTCCTTAATTCAATCCTTTTTCGTCAAAAATTTCTACTATTGGTTTTTATTGAAGTGAAATAGCTCTAATTTTTTTATATTAGAACATTTTATAGTATTTATGCAAACAGAAGACGTACAAACTTACACAATATCTAGTGCTAGTAGAATTAACAAAAGAAATGGACGGCAGCCTGGCAAATCTCAAATTTATATCGATTCTCCAGAGAAAAAAGTATTATCGACATGAGAAATGTTAAGTAAGAGAAACAAGCTGCAGAACAGTACAGGGTAATTATATTATAAACATAATTTTTAATATAATTATCCTTTATTTTCTGTTTGTAAACCGATTTATAAACAGAAAACCTGGTAATTCTTTCACCTTTCCCAAGAAAGAAGATCATTCTGGGGTTAAAGTGGCAGATATGACAAAGTTACCACAGCCAACAAACGGACAAGGAACAGCCAGAACATCAGGTCATTACACATTTCATTTTGGTTGCTTTAATATCGCTTACAAATAAATTGTGTGCGGTTTTAATGTCTATAAATATATATAAAATGGTTTGCTAACTATTTTTCTATGAAAAATATGCATTGGTGTTATTTTGTCTCCATTTTTCCCAGACGTGTCAAAGTGTATCAATCTGCCCCGGGGATGGGGCACATTGATACTAATTACTTTTTTTGATTTTTTTTTTAAATTACATGCAAAAATAATATAATAAACAACGATTGTACACTTTTATAACACACTACATAGGTTTTGCTGACATCACATAGAAAAATAACTTGAAATTTCTGCTCTCTAGACACCAAATTTTTTTTTTGAAAAAAGCTGTATCAATGTCCCCCAGTTCCCCCTATCCTTTTTTTTTTTTTTTTTTTTTTTTAATGTACAATTAGTTGAGCTTCTAAACAAATACCAAGAAGTTAAATGAGACCTCTGGTGGCAAATATTTAATACACAAATGTTCTTGTTTAATGATCTAAACAAGTAAAGCTAGAATTAGCATTGGTCCGAGGTACACATATGTCCAAGGTACACCACTCTCCCCTACTGTATCCGAAGTATTACTTTCTATTAGCCATAAGTGTTGGAAATATTTATATAATGTACATAAATTCAGGGATGCAGTGGAGGGTATACGCCGTATACCTTCTGGATTTTTTAAGGAATACCGTATATTTTCTGTTTCTCAAGAAATCTATAGTATATTATACACTCTAGGGCAGGCCTGTCCAACCTTTTACTAAGCAGGGGCGCAACTCAGCTTTTGGCAAGCAATGAAGGGCGCCATTATTATCATGGCTCAAAACATGCAAGAAAATCATCTTTTAATATTAGTAGCAATATACATATATAAGCAAATGTGTCATAATGCCCCTATAAATCTAAATTGCCATGTAAGAAAAATCAAAATAGCAGTAAATTGTAACAAGTATTAAAAAATGCTCTGGTGAGCAACAAAAAAGGTTAATATGTTTTATGTACGAAAAAGTGTTTGAAAAGTGCTTCTAATTGAGCATGAGAAAGACAAAGGGTCCCTTCTTTGCTGCAGCTCACTGCCAATGCCAAATTTGAAAAAAAAATCATATTTGCGCTTTTTCCATATAAAAGAAATTAGTCACAATTACGATAAAAATGTGTAGGGCAAAGACGTAGCCAGAAGAAACGCAACGTAATTAAACTTGAATGTAAGGCAAAATAGTACCAGAAACCTTAGTTCCTGCACAGTATCATACTCATTGCAGCTGCCACCATGCAGCCCGCAGAGTAGAACTGCAGCGAAAACTGATTTTTAGTGCAGTTGCAATGCAGAGTCAACAGTGAAGGCACATGTAAAGCAGGATTGAAAATTTTACTGAAAAGAAAGACTGGAAGTTTTACGCAAATTTATTTTATATAGAAAAAGTATATTGTACTGTTGCCTTTTTTAATACGCTGCGGGCGTTATAATTATCGATACATGAAATACACTTGTAGAGAATTTTAAAACATATAAAACAGTCATATAAAACGTCTATCATGAAAAGATCAAGAATTTTAAATAATGTATCCTTTACAAGGGAACTGTATCTAAAAATTAACAAAAAAGACTTGTAACGGGAAACCTTCAATAGGGCGCCAAGAAAATCTGCAAAGGGCGCCATGGCGCCCGCGGGCACCGCGTTGGACAGCCCTGCTCTAGGGTATATCCTTTGCCTTAAGCATATATCTTCTGTTTTTTTTTTTTTTTTTTTTTTTTTTTTACAACTACACCTCTCTCTCTTTTTTTTTTTTTTTTTTTTTTTTTACAACTACACCATTGCATAAAATTATACACAAGGCCGAGCAAAGAACTGAATGTATGACGGTCTAAGGATGACAATGTTTAGAAATGTCATTTGACTAGTTTTAATTATGTTTTAGATGAATTGCGTTTTAACTTAATATGTGACGTCTAAAAAATATGTTGGTATTCTACCGAGCTATACAAAAGAATTCAAGAAGTGTTGGAAAATGTTTCATGATCCATGCTTGAGTAATGATTTTTAATTGTTTTTTTTTTTCCATTTGAGAAAATAAAATAAAATTCTACGCATAATCTAACTTACTCTTGCAGTCTCGCTATAAATCTAACTTTTCTTATCATTACAAGATTAGTGATAAAAGATTCTTTAAAAATCGAAAATGAAAAGTTAAATATTATATTTATTTTACTTTCATTTGATATTCCTTTTCAAGAGCTACTAACCCCATGGCATATGTAATGGCAATCGATCAAAATAGCCATTTCATCTGACTTAATGAAACGGTTACTACGAATGCAAAAAACAAAGTTGTTGAAGTAAAACACATTTCTCTGGAGGAAATACAACGCTGTTTACATTTGTTCGTATTGGGTTTCACGCCGCGATGTAATTGTAGAGTTTGTACGGAGTGCGTAGTTTGGTACACTTATTTGTGGAACTTCGCAGATTGAATTTAGGCATCGACATAAAAGAGGAGTGATGTTTTTTGCGATATCAGCTAGAAAACAATTGGAGAATAATGATCAAAGTGACGACGAAGATGATGATAGTGAGTATGAAGATGATGATGATGGCACAGAGATCGATAAGAAAATGTAAGTCAAAATTTATTGAAATAATTCTTGGGTTACTTAATTAGGTGATCTTATTATCATATATATATAGGGACGATAGATTTTTAACATTATATTTCATTATTCACATTATTCCACCAAGTAATTCTATAAATAAATTATAAATTTTTTTTTAATTAAATTTACAAAAAAATTAAGAGGTCTCAGAAATTTTAAAGATTTAAAATTTTCAAAATTTAAATTTTTTTTTATATGCTAAAGTTCTATATTTTTCGAACGTTTGGATATATTGTACCCGCTCAATAATTGAAGTGGCGTTCCTAAAACTTTGAAATCGATTTGTTCCTAATGATATTTTTGGGCATGAGGCGCACGATATCTCAAAAACTTCGGAATATTTATTCGTGAAATTTTCAAAGCATATGTTTCGGGTTGGTGTGTATAAACTGAACCTAACTTTTTTTAGTTGTTTCAAAAAATAATTTTTTAAGGTGATTGATTATTCTGTTGAAATTTTCAAAATTTTGCATTACCTAAATACAAGTTTGTATCAAAAATGTGAAAATGCTTTAAATACAAATTTATTTAGGTTAAGGGTAATTATAATCTGAAGTATGTAGGCAAGAAAATTTTCATTCTAGTTACCATATTTATTTTGTAATCCTACGCGTAATCTTTTCAGTGTTGAATTCAGACACTTATTTCCGGGAGGAACTTTTGTAGCTCCGGGTGGGGGGACATGATAGAGTTCTGGGGGGATTGCAATTTTTAACCAATGAAAACAGAAAATCTCAAAACTTCCGTGGGGGGGGGGGACATTTCATTGCTTCGGGAGAAAATGCCCCCCCCCCGGGCCACCCCCTGAATTCAGCACTGAATCTTTTATTCCGATTTTCTGCTCGTCAAATGTCTGACAGCTTGTAGCCCACTTGTACAGTTTTGAATTCCCACACTTTTCTCTAGGAGAGATTTTCTGTGGTTCCTGGTGGGACATTATAGAGTTCCGGAGGAAAATCACACCTTTTTGACCATTGAAAACAGAAAATCTCAAATTTTTCGGGGAGGGGGACACTTCATTGCTCCTTGGAAAGACGTCCCCAAGGGCACCCATTGAATTCAACACTGCACCTGTAAGTGCTAATTCTGCGTCTTGCAATTTTTTAAATACTTGAAATAAAAGAACACGCTTATATGTTTCATTCCAATTAAAATTGTGTCATAAAATCAAATGCGTTTACAGATATTAAATGTTGAAAATGGTCTTTGTCTTTTCATTCTTTTCGATTTTAAGAGTCCTGAGACTCCTTGAAAAAAATTAAAGCTAGTAATAAAGTTTTTTTTTTCTTTTTTACGGATTTACACGTTTTAGACACTGGAGATTCTAAAAACATATTTTTAGACAAAAAAAAAAAAAAAAAAAAAAAAAAAAAAAAAAAAATTGTCGTCCGTCTGTTTGTGCATCTGTTCGTCTGTCTGTGTATCTGTAAACGCTCTATATCCTAAAAAAGTTGAGTTAGAGTCTCTCGGTGTGTACTTAGTATTTAATAATGGGAAGAAGCCTATGCAATATCAGTAACCTCGGTTATCCAGAACTATTTTTTTTTTTTTGGATTCGCGATATATTCATTCTGACGAAAGGTATCTAAAATTTTTCGAATTTTTATATACCTTTGGAATAAATGTAGAAGACAATAAAAAACATAAATTTTGCAAAAAGAACGAAGTCGATATGTTAATTACTTGTCGAGATATTTGTAATCCTATTTTCCCCACTCTTCGGTTTTTTATGACCCTGTATTTCATTCGAATTTAAATTCAAAGTTATATTTTAATTAGATATGAAACGCTTAATCGGACGCAGTAAACTATTCATTAATATATGTTATTATTTTTGGAGTTATAAGGATGTTACGCAAATCGATACTACTTAACTACGATACTACTTAATTACCTCGTCGACCAAAAAAATATCGCTAAACTATAAGATTAAAAGCCAATAATAGTTTATCGTAAATTCGTATTCACTTGACATCAAACATGTAGCACGTGTTTGTTACATCATCAAGCGATTTTTAATTCGACGTTTAATTCAAATTTTTATTAATCTATTACTAATTTATTTGTTCTTGCATTACTTAAAATAAAAATTGTGCCAATTTGTATTTCTAATAAAACCACAATTTCGTACTAGTTTTTAATTTTTCTTTTTTTATAATTATCTGTTTGATTGAAAATGAACGCAATTTAAAAAAAAATAATAATTATTGTTATTGAAGTCCTTTCAAGGCGGTTTTCAAAAGAAAAAAAAATATTTCGCCCCTCAACAACTAGCGTCATTTTTAGGACAAACTTTCTGAAATTTTTTAAGCACTGTAAAAATACACTTAAAAAAAGCTTAAAAAATACTTAAAGCACTTAAAAAAATACAGAAGAATGCGTTACAGACAGAATATATATATATGCTAATTGGTATACGTTAAACTAATCAAACTTTTCTTTTTCATTTTACAATGGCTGAATTATAATTTGATTTATAAATTATTGTTGTATCAGGACAGCAAGTCTTTTTATTTTTATACGCTGTTCAAAATGCCAAATTTGACAGTATTTTCTTTAAAATCGTCTGTCTTTGCCATTAATAAATAGGTAAAAAATAGTTCAATTACACAGTTTATTAACAAGAGCACCTGCCAGTTTCATACATTTGCGAAGGAAAATCAATTTAAAAATGTGTCAGAAAGTAACTGAGTTTGGATTTGGGAAATCAAATCTTAAGAGAGACCTTAAGTAATAAAACTATAGTCGTTGGGGGCCAGCGTAATACTTATCCCATCAGGGTGTGCATCAAGTGCGCCCACGAGTAGAAGGAGATCATTTATGTGCGCGCGCAGCTTCTTTCCCATCTCTATCTTGTGCGCTCAAGGGGCGGGGGGGGGGGGGGTGAGATAAGTAAGCCATCATTCTATTGAGGGTTGCCTTAATGAGATTTTCTCCTAAAAATTCTTCTGGGTGCAAATCGAGCCATCGTAACTCTTGGCGACAATAGTCATAACACTTATAAACACTTGATCTACATTCATCTAGCATTGCATTACGTCTTATTGTGACTTGGACAAAAACATTTTTTCATTTATAATGGCAGTGTTTAGTAAATATCTCAAAGGTTAAGGTAAAAGGAGAAAAAGTTACCAAAAAAAAAAAAAAAGAAAAAAAAGAAGAGTGGGGAAAAGGAAAAAAAAATGTGACACGGAAAAAAAGTGACCGGAAAAAAAACTGCAAAAAAGTGACAAGGAATTTATAAATATTAAACTTGTCGATAAATAAAAGCTAAAAATTAAAGTGGTAATGATGAGTGAATTTTTTATATTCTGATCAGTGGGATAGATAAAATATTAATAGGATAAATAATAGGAATGTCAAAAAACAAAATGTTATTATTCATGTTATTATTGCATTAAAAAAGATATTTCATTTTAATTATTAACCCTTAGATGATATTAAATATTAAACTTAGTTTCATTATGAAGAAATGATTTTAAAAATGATTACATATCTTTTTAACGGAAAGATATGAAATTGGAATGTCTGATTATGGAAGGGATTTCGAATCGAACTTAATTTTCCATTTTATGATAGTTAAATTACCTATCCAGTTCTAAGCTATTTCGATCACGTGATCACCCGTTTTTCTCCTGCTTTTTGACCGGTTTTTCTGCTTTCGTTGGGAAATGTGCTCAAAAAGGTCAACTTTGAAGGCTTGTTATGAAAAATCTATTGTGCTTTTAAAAAAAAAACAGAAAATTGAATGCAATTAGACAGTTTCTGAATAACAACACATGCTATTTTCATGCATTTCCGAACAAAAATAAATTAATGCATGTGTCACAAAGTGGCCCTTTTTGATTTAATAACATCCTTAATATGTTATTTTTTGACAACATTATTTTCATCCATTCATGTATTCGATATTTTTTCTGAGTTACCAAATAACTGATCCAATATTTCTATTTAAAAATTAGACTTTTTATTAAAAAAAAAGATTTTTAAAAATTAATTAAAAAATATTTTGAAGATGAAAATCATAAAGTCAATTGCAACATATTATTTAAAATGTATTTTTCTTTTATAAGAGATCATTTATTATTGAAAATGATATTTTATATTTATAGATAAATAAAAGCTTAAAATTATATTTGGATCATATGTGTTAATTTAATACGAAATTAGAAAATCGTGTGGTCGAAAGTTTTAAGATTTAAGGATGTTGTAAGAATTTTCCTTGAAATTTACAAATTTACATACTCATTTTTAAACGCAAAAGCATGTTACAGACATGATTTTGAATTGACTTAAAATTTAATAACCTTTCATTTTTTGTATAAACTGAATTACATGTTGAATTATAAGCGGTTGTTGTTCGATAAAAATTTTATATTTTATTATTTTATAGCATCTGAAAACTCAGTTTAGAGTGCTTTATTGAAATTTAGTTCAAATTCTAAACGCTTTTTTAACAGAATTTTGAGAAAGATTGCTTTTAATGAAAATTGGAAATACCGTTTGATTTCACGCTATCTAAATAACAGTATCTGTCACTCTCATTCAAATACAAACAAATATGAATTCTAGAATGTAACCAATTTGGGTTTGAAAACAATCTTAAGGCTGTTCTCAAATTTAAAGAAGCTATTTTCTGACACATTTCTGAATTCATTTTTGCTTGAAAACACATTAAATTAGAAAGTTTCCAATTCTGATTTTATTCGAATGACGTTTTCATTTCATGGTAAACGCATATGATTTTACAGAACATACAGTAAAAGTTGGAGTTTTGAACCAAATTCTCGATATATCAGTGCAAGAAAGAAGAAAAAATTACTGTTATGTAACAAGAATGACTTATAACTCTAAGTAATTTATTTATCTGAAAATGGAAAACGCTATTTAATTAAAAATCGCTTCAATATGCCTGTTAATTACATTCCTTTTTAAGCATAAAAATGACTCAGACAATGAGTCATAACATTTTTTGTTGTCAGCAGGGAATTTGTGAAGTATCTTATGTGCAACTTAAGATAATAAATTTCTTTACCCCCCCCCCCTCCCCTTTTAGATGCACGTTTTTCCAGTGAGAACGCAATTCACAGTTTTGAATTCATAAGGAGATTCAATGTTCTTCATCTTCTTATAATTAATTTTTGTAAGCATGTGCATAAGAAAAACATGATTGATTGTAAGAATTTTATATTCAGTAAAAATCGAATTTTATCAAAAAATACAGATTTAAGTTTCAGTTAAAAAATTCTAAAATGAACATCTAAACTTAGAATGAAGCATCTAAATGTACAATAAATGAGAAATTAGTTTAAAATTGAAGAAAATATTTGTTTCCATATATAATTATGCTGTGTCAAATATTTAAAAAATATGTTTCTGAACAAAAAATAATATTCTTGAAGAAAAAAAAAATACCATATTCTTAGGTAACAAATATTATTTCTTCATAAAATTTTGTTTTCGCAAGTAGTTAAAAAAAATTTCTAATGTTTAAATTTCTTGTGAAAAAATATGTATACGGGTTTTTTATCACCATACTTTTATTTATTTCCCTTTTTACTTTCCCATCATACGTAGTATAGGGTAAGTCTTGCAATCGTTTTGAAAATCGAAAAAAAAATTTTGACGGATTTACACGTTTTAGATAGTGGAGATTCCGAAAAACATATTTTTAGAAAAAAAAATTTGCCGTCCGTCTGTCTGTCTGTAAACGCTCTATCTCCCGAACAAATTGAGATAGAGACTTGAAATTTTGTATGTAGTTAGTATGTAAGAATGGGACGAAGCCTATTTAATATCAGCAACCTCGATTACCCGGAACTATTTTTTTCGGTCTCTCGAAAAATTCGTTCTGATGAAAGGTATATAAAAATTTTCGAATTTTTTTGTTCTAAGGAATGGACGTAAAAGGCAATAAAATAACACACATTTTGCATATAAAACGAAATCGATCGGATTATTAGTTGCCGAGATATTTGTAATCCTGTTTTTCACATTCTTCGATTTTTCATGACCCTGTATTTCATTAAAATTTCAATTCAGAGGTATAGTTTAATTGGAAATGAGACGCTTAATCCTACGCAGTTAATTGTTAGCTAATAGAATTATTATTTTTGGAGTTATAAGGATGTTTCTTTTACTCAGTTTGGTACTACTTGAGTAATTTGGCGTTTTATATAATTTGTCGAAATTTGTACATCATCAGTTCTTTAATATAGCATTACTATGTATATTAACAATATTTAAATTTTGTTTATGAATTGCAATGCATTGTATAAATAGTTTTCACATGTTTTATTTTCATATACATATCCATGATGGGTAAGTATTACGGTGGCCCCCAACGACTTGTTTATTTATATATATTTTTTTCATTTATATATATTTTTTTCAGTTTGTATACTTTATGTTAACGGATATGCACTTTTATACTGTACATTTTTCTGTGATTTAATAACTAATTTTAACAAAAAAATTTACTACATATTATTACATACAATTTTTGTGAGTTGATGAAAAAACATTATTGATAGCCGAAGTTATCGTTAAAGCGCCCAATTTAGCGAATTAACGCCAATAGAAAAGAGTCTTTCTAACTAAAGAAGCTGTCACTTCGTGCCCATATACAAGAGACGGGGGTTACAACAATATCCGGTCACTTTGACGCCGAGCGCACTTCATGCAGGGAAGGGAAAAGAGGGGTCGGCATGGGCGCACTAAGCCGGTCTCCATCCATCATGGATATGCATACTATAACATATGAAAATAAAACATGTGTAAACAATTTATAAAATGCATTGCAATTCCAAAATAAAATTTAAACGTATATTTAAATATTTTTAATATATAGTAATGCTCTATTACGAAATTGCGGATACTACTTGATTTTCCCGTCGACCCATTTTGGCAAATTATATAAATCGCCAAACTACTCGTAAATCCTTTTTACTAATAACTGAAAATTTTCTGATCAGATAAGGCGAAGAAATTTGTTCTTAATTTTGTGACATCAAGTGCATTTGGACTCCATCCAACCCTTAAACTAGTGCTCTCAGTCCTCCATGTTTTCATACGTTTAGGTGCAGGAAGACACAGTGGTAAAACTGCGAAACAACCGCTAAAATCGAGTTTTTATTAGTTTTCCATCAAGATACGACTTGACAGACCAATTGCGTTTTAATATGCGAATCCAGTTTTAATTCTGGAATTTCCGACTAATTCTGGGATTTCAGCCGTGAGCTCTATGAGGTGATTGTCCGTGCTGTCGACTCCTAGTATATTAGTACTTTAAAAGGTTTTAGTTAGCTTAGTTTAAGTTCGGGTATTCACAATAGCATATTTTTTTTCACTAAATGGGGAATCCACGAAAAATATCCTACTTTAGATAGATCCATATCTTAACAGATAAAAATGTAGGATATTTCTTCCGTCATATTTGCGAAAATTTTAACCTTATGACAATTTTCCATTATTGACTTGCTCCGTTTTCGCAGTTTTTTAATGGTACATTCTCGCTTAACGGTTAAACAAGCACAGTAGCCACGTCAAGTACACTTCTTTGTACTTTGGCAATTTCTTTTTTACTTATAAAATTTACTTTACAAATAAAACTTTACGCGTTGTGTTGGACCAACGTAATTTAGCTATTTATTTCTTTATTAAAGAAATAGTGAAGAATGGCAAGGTCGTAATGTTATTCACCCTTATATTTTTAACTATCACTTTTCCATAATACGAACACTTGACCTGCTTATCAGAAATAACTTTTAGGAAATCAATAACATAGTTTGATTATGATGTTTCTAAACTGCTATTCAATAACTTCATGGCCGATAGTCGGGATCTTTATTTATTTCTTGGGATATTTAATGCGTAGTAAATTGATTCAGATAGTAAATATAGAATTAAATATCGAATAGGGTGTGTGGCGGGGGCGGGAGGTAGGAGAAGGTTTGAACGATATTTCCGAATAGAAGATGTATTGTTCACAAAATGGCAGAACAGCTATTTTTAGGTGCGTCCGTAACTATGTAAATATGTACACTGTAATAAAAATTTCCGTTAAAAAATGAAATAGTACTGGTAATCTAGACGCCAGAACTACTTCCGTTTTTTAACGGAAAAAAATTTCCGTAAATTCCAGAAATAGTTCCGTTTTTTCACAAAATATTTCCGTTTTTTTTCTTAATTTTTTCCTTATGTAAAAATTTTTGTTTGAAAAGTTAAAAGAATTTTTCAAGGACTAACTAGCATCTTTGTGATTTTTATTCTTTACTTTTCAAAGACACGTTAATATCAGGGACACATTAAATACAATTAATTTAAACAACAGTGAAGAAATGTTACATACCTTCCATGGGGTTCGAACCCGGGGCTCTTGTGTCGTAGCTCGCAGTGTAATACCATTACACCAGAATTATTCAAACGACCCTTTCAAATATCTTTAGTTATTTCGGATACATTTCGTAAAGTAAAGATAAGATTTTAAACGCAGGGTTTTTTTTTTTTTTTTTTTTTTTTTTTTTTTTTTTTTTTTTGTAGAGATAATATTTTTTTATTGAATGGATAATTCTAAATGTTTTACAGATTTTCTTTGCATAATTTCGAATATTTAGCTTATTAATTTTGGCTTTATATATATAAAAATTAGTTTTTAAAATATTACATGCATGAAAGAATTTATTAAGAGTTTTGTTTCCTTCTTTTTTGAAAAGTTTTAAAATTCTATTGTAATATTATTGATATTTATTTATTTATTTAAAAAAATACTAACATCCTAAAAGAGAGAAAAAAAACGTGCATTTTAACAAATTATTTTATGACGATCGAAGGTAAACTCAATAAAGATAATTAAAATTGATTATAGAAAAAACAAGTTGGAAATTGCACGTGAACGTAGCAAATGAGGTGCGTTCGTACGATAACGAAGTTTTAAAAATATTCAGATCTTGATGATATAGTAGAGCGTACTTCGGATACAGTATAGTAGTCGAAATCTTTGTGTTTCTGTAAATATGCGGAAAATAATTTTAATTACACCTCAGAAACGAATATCTTATTCATAAAATGTGAAATAGTTGAATATAATTAAAACACGCCCCAAACAATGTTTCCCCGTATAGCATTATGTAGTGGAATACTTTTGTATGACCCTGTAATTTAATAATACAAATTCTTTGCATCACAAATCGTACAGAATGCATATTCTAGTATATATTTCATAGATTCATACCAATTCTATTATGTTCGAGTTAGTGTAACATCATAAAAATGCATTTGAATATTTTTTTCCATTGACCGTAATGTAGTGGAATACCTTTGATTGTCCCTGTAAATGATCTATGCATCCGACTTTCATAACATTTGAAATGAATCGATAAAATTACATAATAATTATATGTTTTAAATTTCAAACGAATAAAATGTATTTGAAATTTTCTTCTCCATTGACCGTAATGTAACGGAATCCTTTTGATTGTCCCTGTAATTGATCTATGCATCCGATTTTCATAACACTTGAAATGACTCGACAAAATTATGTTATAATTATGTATTTTAAATTTCAAACGATTCGGTCGGGTAGTTTTTGCGTTGTTATATGCGGACGGACAGACAGACAGACAGACGGACAGACAGACAGGCGGACGGACTGAGCGACAACAATAGGTGCTACGTATTTACATAATTACGAACGCACCTAAAAAATCAGTTATTGATTTTTTATAACACTAGCAGGGGAGACCGAGTTTAGCTCGGTCAAAATTAACTTTGTGTTCAACTCGATATAGTATTTTCACTTTATCATTAACTCTGTATTATTACTGTAAAACATGTTTATAATAGTATTATTTAGAAAAACAATCAATAAGAAAACTATGTTTTTATGCGCATGTTTATAAATTTTACTTTATTTTAAAATTTACAACGAAAGGACATCGATCTAAATCACTTTTTTAGCTCGACTCTGATTGGTTTAACCATGCATCTCGAATCCTCTTAAGAATGTATAAAAAATTTCTTTACATTCTGAAAGACAATATTTTTTGCTAGATATAGCCAAATTTGGAGGCATTCTTTTCATTTGGCTCCAAATACGTGTTTTGGTTTTCGTAATTTTTATAGTCGATTTTTTGGCCATATGTCGTCAATATTTTGTCAAATATCACCAAGTTATTGGCTTTTGCCATATTCTCGTGACCCTGACCCGTATTACCCAAAATGAGCCACTAATCAAATTTGATCAAGCATGTGACATAGCTCAATCGTCTTCAGGTAATCAAAAACAGTAGAATATAAAATTATATTAAATCCGTTCAAGCCATTTTTTAGGTAAAATTAGCTTGGCAGCATTCAGCAATGAAGCGAAATGACCCACTAATATAATTTTGTTTAACATGCGACTCAGCCCAATAGTCTTTTCGTGACAAAAAAACGTTTTGTTTCAAAATTTAGATAAAATTGATTGAGTCGTTATTGTATATAATTAGAATGACCCTAGCTCATTAAGACCCAAAATGACCCACTAATAGAATTTTCGCGAGCATGTGTCCAAGCCAAATGGTTTTCTCTTGCTCAAAAACGATATAATACAAAGTATAGTCAAAATGGTGAGTACCATTTTCTATATAAAATTAGCATGACCCATCATGACCAACAAATGACCCTTATAATCGAAATCTCTTAAACGTGTGGCCTAGCTCTTTAGTTTTAGCATGCCGAAAAACATTAGATACAAAATTTAGATAAAATCGATTGAGCTGTTTTTTAGATATAGTTGGTTTGACCCTGACCCCTTATAATCCAAAATGACCCATTGATCGAATTTTCACAAAAATCTGTCCTAACCCAATGATTTTCTTGTGACCGAAAACGATAAAATACAAAATTTAATCAAAATTGCGCGAAACGTTGTCAAGATAAAATTAGAATGACCCAAAAGTGGCCCACCAATCGAAATTTCTCGAACATGTGACCTACCCCAATGATTTTCTCATGCCAAAAATATGTTGTATACAAAATTTCGTTAAAATCGACCCACCCATTCTTTAGATATAGCTCGACCTTGACCCATTAAGACCCACAAATGTCCCTTATAATCGAAAGCTCTCGAATATGTGACTTAGTCCATTAGTTTTCTCGTTTCTAAAAATTGTTACATACAGAATTTTGTTAAAATTGATCCTGCCGTTCTTTAATTATACATAGCTTGACCCAGACCCTTTATGATCCAAAATGACCCATTAATCGAAATTTTTCGAACATGTAACCTAGTCCAATGATTTTATCGTGCCAAAAAAATGTTGCATACAAAATTTCATTAAAATCGATCCACCTGTTCTTTAGATATATTTTGACCATGACCTATTATGACCCATCATGACCCACAAATGACCCTCATAGTCGAAATCTCTGAAACATGTGATTTAGCCCATTAGTTTTCTCATGTCAAAAAACTGTCAAATACAAAATTTCGTTATAATCCATCACGCCGTTCTTTAAATATAAATAGCTTGACCCAGACTCTTAATGACCCAAAATGACCCATTAATCGAAATTTTTCGAACATGTAACCTAGTCCAATGATTTTATCGTGCCAAAAAAAATTTGTATACAAAATTTCGTTAAAATCGATCCACCTGTTCTTTAGATATAGTTTGACCATGACCCATTATGACCCATCATGATCCACAAATGACCCTCATAATCGAAATCTCTCAAACATGTGATTTAGCCCATTAGTTTTCTCATGTCGAAAAACTGTCACATACAAAATTTCGTTATAATCCATCACGCCGTTCTTTAAATATAAATAGCTTGACCCAGACTCTTAATGACCCAAAATGACCTATTAATCGAAATTTTTCGAACATGTAACCTAGTCCAATGATTTTATCGTGCCAAAAAAAATGTTGCATACAAAATTTCGTTAAAATCGATCCACCTGTTCTTTAGATATAGGTTGACCATGACCCATTATGACCCACAAATGACCCTCATAGTCGAAATCTCTCAAACATGTGATTTAGCCCAATAGTTTTCTCATGTCAAAAAACTGTTACATACAAAATTTCGTTATAATCCATCACGCCGTTCTTTAAATATAAATAGCTTGACCCAGACTCTTAATGACCCAATATGACCCATTGAAATTTTTTCTCGAACATGTAACCTAGCCCAATGTTTTTCTCGTGCCCGAAAACCATAGAATATGCAATTTTTAGTCAAAATTGCGTGAGAAAATCGCTAGATAAAAATAGCATGACCCACAATGACCCCAAGAATGACCCACTTACCGAATTTTCTCGAACATGTTACCTAACCCAATGGTCTTCTTGTAATCCAAAACGATACAATATAAAATTTGGTCAAAATGGTTAGAGCCGTTTTTTAGATAAAAATGGCTTGACCCATAATGACCCCAAAATGACCCACTAATCAAAAATTTTCGAGCATGTGACCCAGCCCAATAGTTTTCTCGTGCCAAAAAACGATTGGATACAAAATTGCCTTAAAATCCATCCAGCCGTTCTCTAGATATAAATAGCTTGATCCTGACCCATTGTGACCCAAAATGACCCAGTAATCGAATTTTCCCGAACATGGGACCTAGCCCAATGGTCTTCTCGTGCCCGAAAATTGTAAAATCCAAATTTTTGCGAAAATCGTTAGAGCCTTTTTTGAGATAAAATTTACCCACACACACACACACACACACACAATTTTTGCTCGCATTATAGTATAAGACTAGCAGGGGAGACCGAGCTTAGCTCGGTCAAATTAACTTTGTGTTCAACTCGATATAGTATTTTCATTGTATCATTAACTCTGTATTATTACTGTAAAACATGTTTATAATAGTATTATTTAGAAAAACAACCAATAAGAAAACTATGTTTTTATGCGCATGTTTATAAGTTTTACTTTATTTTAAAATTTACAACGAAAGGACATCGATCTAAATCACTTTTTTAGCTCGACTCTGATTGGTTTAACCATGCATCTCGAATCCTCTTAAGAATGTATAAAAAAATTCTTTAAATTCTGAAAGACAATATTTTTTCCTAGATATAGCCAAATTTGGAGGCATTCTTTCATTTGGCTCCAAATACGTGTTTTGGTTTTCGTAATTTTTATAGTCGATTTTTTGGCTATATGTCACCAATATTTTGTCAAATATCACCAAGTTATACCAAGTTATTCACCAAGCCATATTCTCGTGACCCTGACCCGTATTACTCAAAATGAGCCACTAATCAAATTTGATCAAGCATGTGACATAGCTCAATCGTCTTCAGGTAATCAAAAATAGTAGAATATAAAATTGAATCAAAATCGTTTAAGCCATTTTTTAGGTAAAATTAGCTTGGAAGCATTCAGCAATGAAGCGAAATGACCCACTAATATAATTTTGTTTAACATGCGACTCAGCCCAATAGTCTTCTCGTGACAAAAAACGTTTTGTTTCAAAATTTAGGTAAAATTGATTGAGTCGTTGTTATATATAATTAGAATGACCCTAGCTCATTAAGACCCAAAATGACCCACTAATCGAATTTTCGCGAGCATGTGTCCAAGCCAAATGGTTTTCTCTTGCTCAAAAACGATATAATACAAAGTATAGTCAAAATGGTGAGTACCATTTTCTATATAAAATTAGCATGACCCATCATGACCAACAAATGACCCTTATAATCAAAATCTCTCGAACATGTGAGCTAGCTCATTAGTTTTAGCATGCCGAAAAACATTAGATACAAAATTTAGATAAAATCGATTGAGCCGTTTTTTAGATATAGTTAGTTTGACCCTGACTCCTTATGATCCAAAATGACCCATTGATCGAATTTTCTCAAAAATCTGTCATAACCCAATGATTTTCTTGTGCCCGAAAACGATAAAATACAAAATTTAGTCAAAATTGCGCGAAACGTTGTCTGATAAAATTAGAATGAACCAAAAGTGGCCCACTAATCGAAATTTCTCAAACATGTGACCTACCCCAATGATTTTCTCATGCCAAAAATATGTTGTATACAAAATTTCGTTAAAATCGACCCACCCATTCTTTAGATATAGCTTGACCTTGACCCATTAAGACCCACAAATGACCCTTATAATCGAAAGCTCTCGAATATGTGACTTAGTCCATTAGTTTTCTCGTTTCTAAAAATTGTTACATACAAAATTTCGTTAAAATTGATCCTGTCGTTCTGTAATTATATATAGCTTGACCCAGACTCTTTATGATCCAAAATGACCCATTAATCGAAATTTTTCGAACATGTAACCTAGTCCAATGATTTTATCGTGCCAAAAAAATGTTGCATACAAAATTTCATTAAAATCGGTCCACCTGTTCTTTAGATATAGCTTGGCCACAAATGACCCTCATAGTCGAAATCTCTCAAACATGTGATTTAGCCCATTAGTTTTCTCATGTCAAAAAACTGTTACATACAAAATTTCGTTATAATCCATCACGCCGTCCTTTAAATATAAATAGCTTGACCCAGACTCTTAATGACCCAAAATGACCCATTAATCGAAATTTTTCGAACATGTAACCTAGTCCAATGATTTTATCGTGCCAAAAAAAATGTTGCATACAAAATTTCGTTAAAATCGATCCACCTGTTCTTTAGATATAGCTTGACCATGACCCATTATGACCCATTATGACCCACAAATGACTCTCATAGTCGAAATCTCTCAAACATGTGATTTAGCCCATTAATTTTCTCATGTCAAAAAACTGTTACATACAAAATTTCGTTAAAATCCATCACGCCGTTCTTTAAATATAAATAGCTTGACCCAGACTCTTAATGACCCAATATGACCCATTAAATTTTTTTTCTCTAACATGTAACCTAGCCCAATGTTTTTCTCGTGCCTGAAAACCATATAATGCATTTTTTAGTCAAAATTGCATGAGAAAATCTCTAAATAAAAATAGCATGACCCACAATGACCCCAAAAATGACCCACTAACCGAATTTTCTCGAACATGTTACCTAACCCAATGGTCTTCTTGTAATCTAAAACGATAAAATATAAAATTTGGTCAAAATCGTTAGAGCCGTTTTTTAGATAAAAATGGCTTGACCCATAATGACCCAAAAATGACCCACTAATCAAAATTTTTCGAACATGCGACCCAGCCCAATAGTTTTCTCGTGCCAAAAAACGATTGGATACAAAATTTTCCTTAAAATCGATCCAGCCGTTCTCTAGATATAAATAACTTGATCCTGACCCATTATGACCCAAAATGACCCAATAATCGAATTTTCTCGAACATGTGACCTAGCCCAATGGTCTTCTCGTGCCCGAAAATGGTAAAATCCAAATTTTTGCGAAAATCGTTAGAGCCGTTTTTGAGATAAAATTTACCCACACACACACACACACACACACACACAATTTTTGCTCGCATTATAGTATAAGATATGTAACCCCCAAAATTACCTTTCTTAATTTCCATAATTTCTTTCGATAGTTTCGATTTTCTTTCCATAATTTCGAATATTTAGCTTATATGCATAAAAATTAGTCTTTAAAATATTACATGCATGAAAGAATTTATTAAGAGTTTTGTTTCCTTCTTTTTTGGAAAATTTTTAAAATTCTGTTGTAATATTATTGATATTTATATATTTACTAGCAGACCCGACAGACGTTGTCCTGTCACCGACAGACGTTGTCCTCTTGGCACCGACTCCAGAAAATCAAATAAATGTACGTAAATATAGTAATACGCGCGATAAACACTACGCTCTTCATTTAATTTCTTATTACAATTATGTAAGGAAATTATTTTTCACTCTACAGTATTTTTTTAAGGTGCAATTTTTGACAGAAAAGCGCATTTTTCTCTTTTTAGTTAAAAGTTAACGATTTTCTGAAGTCGGTTAATAAGCAAAATATTACAGGAAATATTATTGTAAAGCATACACGTTTGCCAGGAACGGGATTCAAACACGTGATCTCTTTCTTCAAGAAGCAGAGCTTGAATCTGCCGCCTTAGACCGCTCGGACATTCAGTCCGCACTCTATTCGTCGAACTTAATCAACACTTTCAATTAGCGAAAAATCACTAACTATTAGTTTTTGCCTAATTACTAAAAAAGTACTGAATCAATTTCGACGAAATGTGAATCTAAACCATTCTCGAATCCACTGGAACGCACACACAAAATTTCATGGAAATCGGTCCAGTCGTTTAGGAGGAGTTTAATTACATACACACGCACAAAAGATTTTTATATATAAAGATAAGCATTGGAAATTTCAGGTTTTTGCGCCGAAGACATCGCCAAATTAGGAAAATGTAAATTATCTCACGAACTACTGGATTTAAAGAATTTGGTTAGTACCATTCGATTCAGAATGAAAAAATGCACTAAAATATGTTATCAGTTGAAAAATAACTACAAAAGCTTATTTTTAAGGAAATTTTTTAAAGTTCGTTCTTTTTTCTACTCATCGTAGGGGTGGAATTTTCGAAAATCCATTTTTAGCGGCACTCGATGTTATAAGAAGTACTTTTACCCCAATTTTCAAGATTTTTGGTATGGTAGATTTTTTTGTGCTATGATTAATACGAAATCCTGACTTTCTTCAATATATATAGCACTTTTAATTGGCGAAAAATCACTAACTATTAGTTTTTGCCTAATTACTAAAAAAGTACTGAATCAATTTCGACGAAATGTGAATCTAAACCATTCTCGAATCTACTGGAACGCACTCACAAAATTTCATCAAAATCGGTCCAGTCGTTTAGGAGGAGTTCAATTACATACACACGCACTGAAGATTTTTATATATAAAGATGAGCATCGAAAATTTCAGGTTTTTGCGCCGAAGACACAGCCAAATTAGGAAAATGTGAATTATCTCACGAACTACTGGATTTAAACGAATTTGGTTAGTACCATTCGATTTAGAATGAAAAAATGCACTAAAATATGTTATCAGTTGAAAAATAACTACAAAAGCTTATTTTTAAGGAAATTTTTAAAAGTTCGTTCTTTTTTCTACTCATCGTATGGGTGGAATTTTCGAAAATCCATTTTTAGCGGCACTCGATGTTATAAGAAGTATTTTTATCCAATTTTCAAGATTTTTGGTATGGTAGATTTTTTTGTGCTATGATTAATACGAAATCCTGACTTTCTTTTATATATATAGAACTTTTAATTAGCGAAAAATCACTTATTACTTTTTCCCTAGTTGCTGAAAAAGTACTAAATCAATTTCGACGAAATGTGAATCTAAACCATTCTCGAATCTACTGGAACGCACTCACAAAATTTCATCAAAATCGGTCCAGTCGTTTAGGAGGAGTTCAATTACATACACACGCACAGAAGATTTTTATATATAAAGATTTTAAAAAATACTAACATACTAAAAAAAAGAAAAAAAAACGTGCATTTTAACAAATTTTTTTATGACGATCAAAGGTAAACTCAATAAAGATAATTACAATGGCTTATAAAATAAATTTCAGATATTGATTTTTTATAACTTACGTAATCGCCAAAATTGTAAGAATTTCGGTAATATATTTCGATATATTTTTAATTTTATGTACGAACTTCTTAATTTGAATAAATTAAAAAATATATATATTAAAATTAAAATTGAAATTAATATATATATATATATATATATATATATATATATATATATATATATATATATATATATATATATATAATTAAAAACCTTATACTGAGTTGATGTTTTTTAAACAATTTGCTAGACTATTTCTCTATTTCATTCTGTTTTAATAATAAAAAGCTTACGTATTTTTTAAATATTAAGAAAATAATAATAATAAAAAAAAATTATTAATTCTTTTTAAGTTTGAAATAGCTGAAAGGGAAAGTTGATTGTGATTTTAAAAAGAGAAATAGTCTAGCAAATTGTTTAAAAAACATCAACTCAGTATAAGGTTTTTAATTTTTCTGGTAGAAGGCACCACTAAACTCTACTGTTTTCGGAAAATTGACAAAAATAAGAGAACACTTCCGTTATTTAACGGGATTAGTGACTCCAAAATGTCAAATACGGAAATTCTTCCGTTTTTTTTTTTCGGAAAAATGAAACTATTCCGTAATTTTGAGGGAAAAGTTTGTGTATATTAACGGATATTTTTTACAGTGTAGCATCTTAAGTCGTCGTTCAATCCGTACGTTTGTCAGTCCGTCTGTCCGCATGTAACAAGCAAAAACTACCCAACCGAATTATTTGAAATTTAAAACATATAATTGCTGCCTAAATTTGTCGAATAATTTCAAATTTTATGAAAATCAGATGTGTAGTTCAATTACAGGGACAATCGAAAGTATTTCGTTACATTACGGCTAATGGGAAAAAATAGATTCAAGTGCATTTTAATGTGTTACACACTTTCGAACATAATAAAATTGACATGCATCTATGAAGTATATACTAAAATATACATTCTGTACAATCTGTGGTGCAAAGGATATTTGTTATAAATTTACAGGGTACAAAAGTATTCCATAACATAATGGTATAGGGGGAAATATTGTTTGGAGCGTGTTTTAATGATATTTAATTGTTTCACATTTCATCAAATAGATACGTTGCTGAGGTTTACTACAAGTTACTTCCTGTTTAATAAAAAGCCTATAATATTTACAGGGACACACAAAAGATTTCGGATACTCTTCTGTGTCCTAAGTACCGCATACTATTACACCAAGATCTTAATATTTTTAAAACATCCTTATAGTACAAACTCATCTCATTTACTATGATTGGTGTGCAATTTCCAACTTGTGTTATGAGTTGCATTATTTCAAATTATTCTGGCCTTATATCTCTAAGTGCTGTTCAATACTTTTTTCGAAAATTTTATTTATATCTGTGGAAACAGAGGTAATATTTGAGTAATTAAACAGATTTTTTTAAAAAAAGGAAATTTTTAAGGTTTGACAAACAGAAATAATTTTAAAACTATGGATCTAAAATTACAAATTCTCCTTAAAATATCAATTTAATAACCATTAATCAGAATGAATGCAATAACAAATTTGAGAGCTTTAAACATGTAAATAATTCACAAATCCTCAAAAAGATTTATTGAGAAAGTTAAGTACTTTGTGAAAATTTATTACTTTCTTGATCAAATTGTCTTTTGGGCTTTTTTAGGCATTTTGCAAACTCAGATGACAGTAACATTTATTTATGAGGGATTTAGTTTAAATGCAGCTATTTATTCGTTTGCTTTCAACTCAAAACGCATGCAGCTATTAAGAAGTGATATAAAAATGCAAAAAAATAGAATATATATATATATATATATATATATATATATATATATATATATATATATATATATATATATATATTTTTATAAATAAAGGAACAGAGGTCCCCGAACGGGGACACAGAGACCGAAGAGGTTAAACTACTGAACAAAAAATATTAACAAGTATATGTACAAGGTGATCATAAAAAAACTTCGCCGATATATGTACACCTAGCAACCTAGCCACTCAATCAAGCGAAAGGAAATTTCAGATTTAGTTATTTGAAGGTATGCGCTCGAGATCGTGATGATTTAAATCAATAGAGATTTCACGGTTACGGTTAAAGTGAAAAGAATTCGAAATTTTCGAATGTCAACACCCATTTTTTTCTTGCGCAAATTCATCAGTTTATCGAAAAACTATAAATGGCGTTGGAACGATACATGTATGACTAAAATTGCCGCTGTAATATCGTGGTATTCAATCCTAATTGATTCTTATGTAATGTAATATTCAGCACTGTAAAGCAAATGATTCACTTTGCATGCAGAAACACAACTCCAAAAACACATTTTAAAATGAATCGTTCAACATTACTCAATTCACAAAAAAAAAAAAAAAAAAAAAAAAAAAAAAAAAAAAAAAAAAAAATTAAAATCGACTTTGAAAAACATGTTTTGTAGCCACTCCTTCGTTCCTCGCAATGGTCTTTTTTGCAAATGACTTACGCCGATAATTTTCATCTTATGTATATCATTCCAACGCCATTTATCGTTCTTCAATGCGCTGATGAATTTGCGCATGAAAAAAATGATGTGGACTTTCGAAATTTTTTCTCTGTAACCGTAATCTTGAGTGCTCTTTTGTTTTAAATTATCTCGATCTCCAGCGGATACCTACAAATAAGTATATCAATTTTTTTTTATAAATCGGTTGAACGGTTAGGCCTCTAAGGGTTCATATATTGGGGAAGTTTCTTTATATGAACACACTGTACATGTACACTTTGTACATACAGGGTTCGTATGGATCCTATAATTTCATAACCCGGAAATTCTTCGGTACCAGTATTATCTTATAGGAAATCTCATATTAAATAAGGCAAAATTTCGCGTGTTTGAAGTAGATTTATTTCTCTATTAAATATATATGTATATACTATATACTGGTATTTCACCTGGAAAATCACGATACCGCGTACAAACCCTGATATACGACAATCAAAGACATCGCAATTTAAGAACATTTTAGCAACAGGGTAATACATTTTTACTTTCTTTTATCTTTTCAAGAGAAGAAAGTATTGTAATCGAAATTGTTTTCGATTGTTTTCGAAATTGTTTTTGGCGGATTTACACGTTTTATGAGTCAGAGATTCCAAAAAACATGTTTTTACAAAATGTCTGTCTGTCCGTGTATCTGTGTGCGTGTCCGTCCGTATGTCGCCATTTTACCATCGAAAACTGTATGAAGTTATGCATAGAATTGAACCAAATTTTGTGTGCATGTTTGTGATTATGGCAAACAGGTCCTCTTTCGAATTTTAAATATTCCGCCGAAAGGGTGCGCTGTAATAGCAATTTTTATGCTAATTTCAATATTGTACCATCGAAATGTGTATGAAATTATGCATAGAACTGAACCAATTTTTTATGTATGTGTTTGGTTATAGCATACTTGCCATCCCCTCGCTTTAATAAATTCAACAAAGCATATATTCAACCAGAAATTTTATTCAATAAATGAAACCATAGCGATTTCAAATAACTAATACGTAGAAGGAGGAAACATTTAGTTTATTAAATTTTCTGGTTCAAACTGTCTTTTTTGATTAATAAAAAAGCGGGAGGTTGGCAAGTGTGGCTATAGGTAATTGGTCCTCTCTGAATTTGAAAATATCTGGCGGAAGGCGGCGTTGTAATAGCAATTTTTGTATCATTTTCAATAATGTACTACAGAAAAGAGTTTGAAATTATGAACAGAATTGAACCAAAATTTTTGTGTATGTCTTTGGCTATACCCAGCACATCTTCCTTCCATTTGGAAATATTCCGTGGGAAAGGTGCATTGTGATAGCGTTTTCTGTATCATTTTCTCGACTCTTCGTCGTTCTATTGTCTATCGGCTCCTGCAGAGACGGGAACTCGCGTCCTGCTAAGCCGGCTATTTGCAATCAGCTGATGATAACTAGCGTTGCAAAGGTTAGAAAAAACCCGGTTTAAACCCGGGAATAAACCGAGTTTTTAGGAATAAACCTGGAAAAAACCCGGGATTTTTTTGGAATAATTCGTTTTTTTGGGAATAAACCTGGGAATAGACCTGGTCTATTGGAAATAAACCCGGGAATAAACCGACTTTTTGCAACTCTAATGATAACAAAATAAGGGAAAACTTTTGATTTTAATAAATATCATTATCAACATTAACACGTTTTGACTCCGATTAACTGACTAATGCAAAAATTTAAGATGAAAATCTAAATTGGTATAATATTGAATTAATAATATTAAAATATTAATATGTGTACATACTGTTTGAAATATTAAGATGTACGTATAAGATAGAAGAAAGTTTTGGGATTGGCACATACAACTAGTTTTTATTGAAAACAAAGTGTTATTACAAATAACATAGATAGACTTCCCATCGATATCACCATTAAAAATTTGCAATTGCGTATAATAGTTTGCATTTTTTTTTTTCATTGAAATTGAAAATCGAAAATATTATAGTTTGTCTCATTTACAGATTTAATTTACTTACTGAAAGTTATACAAAAAATATCTTTGAGCACAAAATATACATTTTTGAATAAAAATTAACAGATATCGTTATCGCTGAGATGCATAAGTACAAACTGGCAAATAGACTTTTTTCCTTTTTGACAAAACAATAGTGAATGCTTACTGTGGAGATACGATACAATCAAAGATATGAAATGATTGTACGGCAAACACAATGATGAATCTACGAGTTAACCACTACACTCTAAAAAATAAAAGTGTAAATTTACACAAAAAAGTGTGTAAATCGATGATACAAAAACGATTTGTTTATATGTGTAAATTACCAAAATACACGCCTAATGTGTAAATTTCAAAATACACATTTCAGTGTGTAATTTGATGATAACACTAAGTGTGTAAAAGTTATAATGATCACTCATGAAATACCCACATTAATGTGTAAATTGCACAAGAATACACATATATCTGTGAAATATTCTTACTCATTTATCTGTGTAATCTTCTGTGATTACATGTATAATTGTGTATTATGCAAAAAACACACAATATTGTGTTATTGTAACTTACACAGTTCTTTGTGTAATATGTAAAATACGCATATTCCAAGGAGGTTCAATAACTATTGTGTATATAGAATAATACACATTCTTATGTAATAGAATATCTGTACTGCAATGGGTTGATGTATAATATCGAAGTCTAATGTCTTAGTTGATTTTATGCTTAGTTTCAGAACCGTAGCTGCAATATTCATATAGTTTTGTATGGAGGAGTAAAATGGGGTTGGGGTGTAGTTGAAAACCTGATTTTTAGCTTATGGGGGCTAGATTTGTGACAGTGGATGAGGTAACAGTACTGCTGTTTGGACTCGGGATCATAGTGATGTACCCACATCTCATCCACTGTCACAAGTGTAGACTCATAAGCTCCAAATCAATTCTATTATTCTCACCCCCCTCCTCTTACAAACTCCCTATAAACAGGTTTTTAAAACTTTACCCCTCCCTTTAAAACTATATTACTATTGCAGCTACGGATCTAAAATTCAGCATATAGCCATTTAAGATATTAGTTTTTGATATTCCTCATCAACCATCGTAGTACAAATCTTACTTCTCTGTTAATGGGGAAGTATGGACACATTTTAAAATTTACAATTTCTTTAATTATAAAATTGATTCTTCAAATTATGTTTCTATATTGTTCAAGGACATTAGAAACTGTTTCATTTTGTATTCTATAAATCAAAATGTTTTGTATTTGTGTCAAATAAAGTTGATTTTATTAGTTTTGTAAAAAGTGTCCCATTCTTCCCCATTCTCCTTTAAATATACACAGAAAAATTGCTGTTTTATTTTCTTTATTATTTCTTGCTTCTAATTTTTATATTTTCCCCGCTCATTTAAATATTATTCAGAACATGCAATTAAAAATTAAGATAAAGAAAAGGAAATAATTAATTAATGATAGATTTTAGACTAGTCAGATGGAATAATTATAGTTGGTAAACTTGCAATCTCCACACTTTTTATTTTCAGAGTTCAGACTCAATTTTTCATTTTTTATTTTTCAGACTCAAGATACAAAGTCAATTATACTCAAGATACTGTGTTACATATAATTGTAAAAGTAAAATTTTAAATACTATAAAAAATAGAAAAAGGTATGCAATCTTCATCTCACACTCACATACACATATTACCTGCAAAAATTTTAGCTGATTTGTTTATATATACATAAATTACCTATATTATATGTTGAATTGTTTTCTTTTTAAAAATATTCATCATTACAAAGAATTTACCTTAAAAAATTATCAAGATTATCAAAAAGGCTGTTGAATCATTAAAATAACATTTTTTGAATTTAAGATTATATTTAGAAATTTTAGTCTTTGAAAAAAAAAAATTACAAATATATTTTAACATTAATGAAATGACTCGTATTTTGATAAATGGAAATTTCAGATATTCTAATTAAAATTTTAGATATCAAATTAATGAGTATTTTTATTTATCAGCTATAGTAAAAAATAAAATAAGAAATACTGTGATTATATCCAAATATTAATTGACTCTTATAAATTTTCGAAATTAATGCTCGTAGAATTTATTTGGCAATTACATTTGTGTCTTAAGTATATAAAACTCACCCGGCGGGGGATATTTATGTAGGTGGGGGGGGGGTTAATATGTTCGATTTTGAATATTCATTATGACACAACTGTTATATATTTTTATATACATACAATCATATGTTTTAGGTCATATAAATTCTGTAATAATAGGCAAAATTGCAATGTAAAAATGTTTATTTAAATAAAAAGCCATTACTTTAATATAAATTTTTTTCAGAATTTTTAGTCTAAGGTTATTTTAAATCAACGTATTTGTGTCTTTTTACAATTTACTTCTGTGTTTTTTTATTAAATCTATAATTAACAAGCAAAAATTATGTGTTCTTTACTACGATTATTTTAGTGGAACACAACATAACAGTTCTTCTGATGTAATATTTTCAAATTAAAACACAGCTGAAAATTAAATGTAATTAGGATAAATAAATATTCCAAATTTCTCAAAATTGGAAAATGTAGCGTAGAAACTAAAAACAACGATATAGTTTTAATCGATGATAAACTTAGTTAACATTATAAGTTTCATAATTAAAAAAAATTTACAAAGAAATTTCAATAAGCAAATAAAACTCAAATAACTGTTTAACTTATAAATCAGAATATATAATTTATAGATATGATATACATTTGTATAGTAGTTTATAAATAAACTATATCTTTCACACAACCTACCCAAAATTTAATACCGTAACCCCCCCCCCCCCCTCAAAAAAAATGATGATAACGTTTATTTTGCTACTGTTAAAATACATTCATAAATTCCCTTTAAGATGAAAATTTTTCAAGAAATAAATAACTTTAGATACAACAGTTGTTATTTTAATAGACATTTATCAGGAGTTAGGTAATGTTGACCTTTTTTAAGGCAAGTAAATAAATCGTGTAAAAAAATCTTATATGTAAAAAAACAATCCAACATATAGCATATACATTTATACATAAATATAAACAAATCAGATAAAAAGAATTGAAGGTAATACGAACGTATGAGATTACATACCTTACATGTTATAGGATAATAACTTCTATATTTTTCTCGACGTGAGCGCTAGCATTCAGCTGGACCCACCATTAGTTTTCAACTTAAACCTGATGAAGCCAAGTCAACCATGATTACGATTTTAGGTTTCGATGCTAGATTCGCGTCTAACTCGAGATCGAAGTAATTCGTGAACAGGACCATAAATTGTACTGCGAACTAAAGTTAAACTAAAATTACAAGTTAAACTTTGAAATGGGTAAAAGGTTACAAGCTATGAGACGGCTAAAATAATTTGGGGTAAAATAAGGCATACTTATATTCGATGTGAAAAATGTAAAAATAACTTAGGATACGAATTTGGAATTATCTTAATTATATTTTATGTTACATATTAAATGAATTCGAAATAGTTTTTAGATTTACTGAAGGTTAAACTACTGTTCCTTAAATTAAGAGGAAGGGGTAGACAGCAGAAAAATTAATAACAGTACAAAAAATATAATTTGAATTTATGAATAAGTATAAACTGGAATTATATCTCTATTATAAAGCCTTTTTATGAAGTCTTCCTAATTTCGCTTTAAGAATGATATCTAACACTATTACTGAAAAATTACTAAAAATGTGAAAAAACAGCGGTCTGCGAGACGGCTGAAAGAAATTACGATTTAATTAAAACCTAGAATTATAAAATCAAGCATTCTTATATTTGATGTTCAAATTTCAAAAGGTAATTCGGAAAACGAAATTAAAATTAACTTATTAAATGAATAAAGTTTTACGTTACATGTAACGAAATATTGTTGCATGTTGTCGAGATTAAATTTTTTGAACTTCTTTTAAATGTTCACGTGCTGCTGAAACGGGGAGGGTGAGAGAGGTGGTCAGAGTATCCTATAAAAATAAATAAATATATTAGTTTATTATTTAAAAATGCTGTTACAGCAATGCAATGACATCATGTTATTTATGAATGGGATTACTGAAATAAAAAGTGTAGTTCTGAATAATATGTAAGCCCCCCATCCTTTTCGTAACGTCCCTTTCCTACTTTAAAATTCACGCATTTATAATTTTTGTAACTCACTAATTAGAGTAATTTCAGGTGTTATCTACATTTACATATTTTTCTGAGTTTATGAACTGATAACAAACAACTTACAAACTTAATGCCATAAACTAAACACACATTAAGATAGGTATTTTTTGTGGGATATGTGTATTTTTTTTATGACAAGTGGATGATTTTAGAAATTTACACACTTACCTATGTGTATATCATTAAGTGTTAATTACAATAACGTACAAATTTGTGTAAATTCAGGCATTTTTCATCATTTACACATTTATTTGTGATTTTCAAGTGATAACAAAATACAGACTTAGTTTTGTAAGCTAAAATACACATAAAAACAGGCAAAATTTTGCAAAAAGTGGGTAATTTTCCTGTCAGGTGTGTAATTTTAGGAATTTACACACACATATATCTGAATTCGTCTAATTTACACTTTTATTTTTTAGAGTGTAGTGGTATTAATTTTTGGCTTGTGCACCATTTCGCTTCCGGCAAACATGGGTGATTAAATTCCCCTATTTCTACTCTTCCATAAAATACAGTTTTTTTTTTTTTTTTTTTTTTTTTTTGTGCTTGATATCTTAGATTTTTGTGCTATTGGCTCTTGGACAATGACTATCGATCTAAAAAATTATGGTGCAAAATGATTATGACCTAAAAGATTATAATGCCAGAAATTTTTAAAATAACATATATTATAAGCACTGTCGGATGCGTTTATATATATATATATATTATATATATATGCACATACATACATATATATTCCTTTTTTTTAATGCTTTTGTACACGTTATAAAATTTGATTTTAGGTAAACTATTGAAGCTTTTCCAAAATTGTGTAGCTAACTTGTTACTTTAAAAATATCTAACATTATAGGTCTGAACTTTTTTTTTTTTTTTTTTTAATAATGAAATATATATTTTGGAAATGTTTAATATTTTCAAAGTTTTTTTTTTTTTTTATTTTTTTTTTTATTTTATTTTTTTTTTTTGAAAAATATATTTATTTATTTCAAACCAAAAGGAAAATTGCTTCTTATTATTATCAAATAGCCTGTTTTCTGACACCATAACAAATTTTAAGGTGAAACATTCAACTGATTTTTAGAAAAGTGTAGCCAACAGATGTATTGATTAAAATATATATAATAAGAAGTTAATCAATTCTTGAAAAATAATTTATGCATGAAATTAATTTCATTTGATTTACTTATGGCCTATAATGTATATATTTACTATTATATATATATATATATATATATATATATATATACAGGGTGAGTCATAAATATCGAAACAATAGGCTATCTCCTTAAATATTGCCTCTAGCCCCATACTTCCAGTTGCAAAAATTCATTAAAAAAAGGATGAAATTTCTGATAAGATAAGTTGCAACTCCATGGGGGAAGTCTATTTGAAAAAATACGAAAATTACATTTTTATACGGCCCCCGTAAGGCAAAATTCCCAATTAGGAAATCATTCCTTATCCATTCCTAAATTGATTTAAAAAAAAAATCTCCTTTGTATCTAAAAACCTGACAGAGATATTAAAATCCAAAATCCTCAAAAATTCGTGACTTACACCACTTTCCCATGCCTGTAAACAAAGAGTTTTTGATTCATTTTGAAAGGAAGTGAGGGATCGTCCACAAATTGTACGTTATTAATCCTTACAGGACCGAAAAGATCTCAGTAGTAAATATTAGTATGTAACCGTAACCGTTTATTTTAGTTTGTTTAGACTAAAGCAATAAAAATCATTAGAAAAATACATAACAATGTGTAGCTTTGTTTTAAAACTTTATGGGAAATATTTTCCTCAATGGACTAAAAAGATAACACAAATTAAAATTAGACTTATTATGCAGTGTCATTTATTTATTGGTTTATTGTAACAAAATGTTAACTATAAT
The DNA here is from genome assembly GCA_964019185.1 of Maratus speculifer. NCBI lineage: Eukaryota > Metazoa > Arthropoda > Arachnida > Araneae > Salticidae > Maratus > Maratus speculifer. Next base: position 70,298,881 of record OZ025296.1, read on the forward strand.
AAAACAAAATGATGAAATGAAATTACTATATAAAAGATATGCCAATTATAATATTATGTGAATCTATTTTGATTGCGAAGCATAGATGAGCATTGCACATAGTACACATATTATAAGTCCTATTTTCTATGTGGCATTTAGCACAATTCGTCCACCTTTTACATAATTGCTTTCGATATACGTTTTATTTTGATATTCTCTATAAAAAATGTCGATAAGATTATAGTTAAATACTCCAGTCTCAAATTTTCAAAATGGGAAAAATGTTTTCCTTATTCGTGAAAGGGTTAAATGTCGATTTAAGACAGTGCAATTTTGGACATAAAAAATCAGCCTATTGATTTACAATTAAACTTGTATTCAAAATATACTCATAGTCTGCACTGGAGGTCTGCATAGGTCGAAATATCTAGTTCCGGTCCCAAACTGATCCATAAGAGAAAAAAATATGAGTTCGGCCGGGAAAAACGTTAAAATCAGAAATCAGACCGGCCTGGAAAAAAGTTTAAATCATAGCCCGGCTCAGCCGTAGTTCACTACCATTTTAGTCTACATAGATTTTTACTTCAATGTGGTTAAAAATTGTTTCGTAAGGAGGAGTTCTGACCAAAAATACTTATTATAACTTTTCGTTTTCTATATTTAGACTTTTTATTATTAAAAAAGTGCCGAAGGCTGTGGTACATTTATTTTATCAATAAATCTCTATTTATATGCAAATCTTTCACTTATATTTTAATATCGTTAATCTATATCCTGTGCGTTGGAGAATTTGAAAATTGTTATACAATAAAACCTTTTGAGACGGTATCACATAAGAATGGAAAAATACATTATAGACAAATTCCTTTTCTAGGAGGTGCAAATGGAGTTTTATATTTTTCTCAGGTATTATCGTATTAATTTTGCATGGATCAACGTTCCGTTTAAGACAGAATTCCGTTATAGGCAATTTTTTTTCAGTGGTTTTATTGTATTTAATTTTTTAGACTTTGAATATACTATTCTTTTAAAAGAATGAATTTTAAAGTTTTTTTTCCCGTAAAAAAAAGCGAATCAAAATCTATGTGGTTTTTGTAAAAATTTTGATTGAACCAAATTTTACTACGTATTAGGTCAGTCAGAGACAGTGATTTTAATATGGATTGTTCGGGACCGGGATTGAAAATTTCTTCCAATTCAGACCTAGGAAAAAGGAAGCAGTCCCCTCCGGGATGAAAAATATATTACGCCCGGATAAGTAACGTAAAAAGTAACATCTCAAAACGTGAGCTAAACAAACAACAACAACAAAAAAAAAATTGCATTTTAGAAAAAGCATTCTTTTAAATAACTGACGAACATTAATTTTTTCCTCATTAATAAATTTCTTGTCTTTAAAATATTAAAAGTTAAGAATTGTTAAAGAAAAACAATACAAATTTAAATCATGTCATTTTAAATTATTTTACTTTAGTTTTGTTTCGGCAAATTTGAAACAATATTTACCCTTTGAAAATATAATTTTTTTTAAGTTATATTATTTTTTCAATAAATATTTTTAATAATTTTAAAATTAATATTGAAAAACAAAAATTCTGGAACAAAACTAAAATAAGATTTTCATCTTTAATTAAATGAAAAGAAATTAAAATCCGATAAATAATGTTTCGAGTTATAACGATTTTAATTATTCCATTTACACCTGTACTAACCATATAAATTTTTTATAAATTTTATGATAAATTTTAGGATGTGATTTTCTTAGCAAATTATATGGTTAACCATCACAAAAAAAAAAAAAAAAAAAAAAAAAAAAGAAAGAAAGAAAGAAAAAGAAAAAATAAATCAAAATTTTAATTCAAAAGATAGATTTTTTACATATTTCCTAAAACTGTTAAAGTAACATTGTCTTTTGAATTGCGCGCATTTCAATTTGTGTCTAATCTCTTAAAACCAGATGAATTATTTTAATGGCTATAACTCTGCGAGTTTTGAAGATTTGAAGATGCAACTTTTTGTGTGTTATTCAGGACTGAATAAGGAAAGTTACTTTAATTGGAATTTTTATCCTAAGGAGGGCCATATAAAAATTTTATTTTCGTATTTTTTTCAAATAGACCCCCAATGGAGTTGCAACTTGTCTTATCAAAAATTTCACCATTTTTTATGAATTTTTGAAAATTGGAAGTGTGCGTCTAGGGGCAATATTGAGGGAGATAGCCTATTGTTTCGATATTTATGACTCACCCTGTAGATATTTCTATCTCTATTTTTAAATGCATGCTGTTAAATATTTCACAAAAACTGGTCAAACATATACATATAAACAGGATTCTCGCTAACTGTTGATCAATATTAGCGATTTGGCGAATAAGAAATAAAAAACAGTAGCCAAATGAAAATAAATGTTAGCAAATTAGATTTGGTATCAAACACTAAAAAATCTACTAATCCCTTATTGTTTTTTTTTTTTTTTTTTTTTTTTGTTATTGTTTACAAAATAGAAATTCTACTATACGTTACAAAAACTAAGAAAATAAGTACATTCTAAATGTCTCCTAACTGTCTATATATTTCAAACAATCTTTTAGCAGTAAATTGCTATTGCTGTGGGATTTTGACAATAACCGATAGAACAAATTGATGATTCGCCAATGATACTTTGCAGTACGATAAATAACAAATTCAACGCCACATTTCAGCAAAACTTTTTTCGATTTGGCGATTGATGAGAATAATTTTGGTTGTAATTTTACTGGCGCATAGCCAATGATAAACTGACAACAGAGAAAAACTTATCGTATAATCCTTTTCTGTGTCTTTGGCTGTTCTAAACTGAATATGTGTTTGTTGAGTCAGTATCTTTTTAAATAATATTGTAAATGGCACGGTGCGATTGAAGATGAAAAGTGACATCATTCGTACAGTAACGTGGATAAAAATTTCAACCCTAACCACACACAAACAAGAACAGAAATTGAGCGCTAGAAATTTGGCGAGTCTGATTGTTCATTTACTCGCCAAATGAAGCATTTTGTAGCGATATGGCGCAGTGGCGAGCTGCAGCGAGAACCTTGCATATAAATGATATTAAAAAGTTTGTTCCCTGTTATATAGTAACTGTTTGATTTTTATTTTGTAGCAGTATTTTTAATTTATTAATGTTCTTTTCCGATTTCAGAAAAAATAACGAGAAATCAAGGAAGTCATGAAACTTAAAATACAAACTGAAATATATTTAGTACAATATACTTTGAAAATATCGAATATAGTAATAAGTTAATGCAAATTAACTCTGATAAAAATGCACTTTTTTTCATGCTATATTCAAATTCCTGCATAATATAGTGAAAAATATATTTAAAAGAGTAAATTATCTTTTTTTTGTTTTTGTTAATTTTTTATTGTAGTACGAGCTTTATACATTACACTTCATTTTCTTTGTTTTATACAAGAATTTTAATTTTAATAAAAAGTGCATTCTTATCAGAATTAACTTGTGAAATTTGTCAGAATTAGCACTAAACTTAACTTACTAATTATTACTTTTAACTTTTTTAGCATTATACTAGCTTTCAAACGGAATATTAACACGATTTTTCATTCAATTTTCTCATTTTATAATTTATTAAATTCTTTTTCTTAAGAAAAAAGAAAAAAAAACTTTCAATTAAAAATGTTTTATTTTATACAAAACACAAAATATTGCAAATTGCATAATTATTTTACTTTTCGAAATTTTCTTTACACTGGCGTTTCAAATTGCAACAAGTCAAATAGTAGAACATATTGTCCGACTACTCGTTTAATTGCCGTTGATCGTTTAAGAATAATTGACATAAGTCGTATAATTACCCAGGGGTAGTCGGTACGTAAGGAAAAGGAAATACAAACACTGAATTAATTGCAGAGACCACATTATTAGGAAATCAAGCAAATATTTATTTCGCTAAGCGCAATTAACATAGAGTGATCTAAGATACATAATGATTCTAAGTTAAGAAGAAGAATCATAATCTAAGTCTAGTTCATTTCAAAACATAACATTATCGTACGTTGCATTTGATAACAAAATAGAAAGGAAATTAGGGGATGAATCGGAAAACCTAATAATTTAAAGCCCACTTACCCATAATCATTTGCCGCACTGCTGGGAAGCCTTTAATTTCCATCATCGGCTAACTAGGATCTGAATCTCCAGAAAAGGGAACTGCTCACACTTTCAAAATCCGAACTCTAACTCCCCAACTCCTTCTCATCTTCCCCTTTTTCTTACTCTCTCCCCCTTTTGCTCATTTTCATTATGCACCCCCTTGAAATCCTTTAAACCCAATCCTCTGCGAATAGCTATATTATTGGGTACATTAATACAATATGTTATCCTCCATTCGCTCGATTTCTGTTTTCTTGACCACCCTTTTTTTTTCTTTTCTTTCCTTCAGAGCCCCAAAAGAAAGGGTATAACAGCTGACTCTAACTGAGGCTTCCCGCTCGAATTCCAGGCGCAAGCCCTTCGTCGCACCTCAAAATTCATAGTATTCTTGCTCACCTGAAACCATCTCAGGCCCCTTCTTTTTTGAATACCATCTTTCTCATACTTTCCAAGGGGGAGGGGGGCTTTGCTTTTATTATATAATTCGACATTTCTTTTCGTTAAAAATGTTTTAAAACATTCGCTTTTTTTTTTCCTCTGCATAGCATTGCATTTTTACCTTAGCCATTTAACTTTTATTGATCAGATTAGTGATGGGCGATTTCGATTTTTTAAATCGATTTAATCGATACTACTGCCAACTCGATTTAATCGATACTTTAAAATTTTTAATCGATTTCTCTGAAGGTTATATAATTTTCATTTTCCTCCAAAAGTCGAAGATAAAATAGACGGATGTGCCAATTCCAAAATTTTAGTGTATTAGTTTCTAAGATAGAAGAATTAAAGAAACCTCAGAATCTAACCCCCCCCCCCCCCACCACCACCAAAATAGCGTTTTTTGTTGAGTGATGTACATTAAAAATTTAGGTACCAGCTGAATCTGTATTTTGATGAAAATCCATGAAAGTGCGAGATACAGCTATTGCGAAATCATAAAAAATGCAGCATATCAGCGCCACCTGTAGGGCAATTTACACCAAGAACTAAATAACACTAATCTATATCAGAGATTTACTGAATCTCAATTATGATGAAAATTCGTCCTTGAGATAGCGTTATTGCGTTAATCATGAATAATGCAGTATAGCAGCGCCATCTCTTAAGCGATTTCCACCAAAATGTAATTAGCATCAAATAATATCAAGGACTAATTGAATCTAAATTTTTATGAAAGTCCGTGCATTAGTTCTTGAGATAAAGCTAAAATGGAAACAGGGGCGTGCGAAAAGAGAACTGCGCCCGGTTCAAAGTTCCAATTTAGCACCCCCCCCTCCCACTATTAACTTTTTCTTGTGATAGGCTACAAGTGATGTTAGTAGTAAAAATTTGGCGCCCCCTAAATTTCCGTGCTCAGAACGACCGCTTCCTTTCGCCCCCCCCCCCCCCTTTCACATGGCGCTGAGTGGACATTGTGAAAAATTCAGTATAGCAGCGCCCCCCCTCCCCCAATTAACTTTTTCTTGTGATAGGCTACAAGTGATGTTAGTAGTAAAAATTTGGCGCCCCCTAAATTTCCGTGCTCAGAACGACCGCTTCCTTTCGCCCCCCCCCCCCTTTCACATGGCGCTGAGTGGAAATTGTGAAAAATTCAGTATAGCAGCGCCATCTGGGAAGCTATATACATCAAAATGCAAAAAACATAAATTCATGTCAAGGACTAACTGGATCTAAAATGTGTTGAAAATCCGTTCATTCGTTATTCAGATAGAGCTGTTTCGCAAATCGCAAAAAAGCAGCATAGCAGCGCCACCTGTTAGGCTATATACACCAAAAATTAATTAGATTCAGTTTATATCAAGGTCAAACTAAATCTAAAGTTTTGTGGAATTCCGTGCATTTGTTCTTGAGATATAACGGTCAGAAATTTTTGTCGTATACAGACTCACAGAGTGAGACACACACACACACACAGACAGATATTTCTTTAAAACCATGAAATCGTGTTAAAGACCTTCTAAAATATATAAATCCATCGAAAACGGGAAGTCAAAATTTTTCACGAATCTAATACTCTCTTCTTGTAAAGTTACAAAAGAAAGAAAAAATGTAAAATCGATTCTGCCCGTAAGATCGATCTTTAGATTCAATTTCGATCTTTAGATTCGATGTCGATCTTTAGATTCGATGTCGATTTTTAGATTCGATGTCGATCTTCAGATTCGATGTCGATCTCTAGATTCGATTTCGATCTTTAGATTCGATTTCGATTTTTTTTCTTTTTCTAGGCTAAATCAGTGTTGAATGTAGATATTCTTCTGCGACTCCGGAGGAAGGCATCATGTTTTACAGCTCTGTAAGAGAGGGGGAATCGCAATTTGTGCATTAAAAAACATAAAATCTCATAACTTCTGGGGGGGGGGGGGTAATCCCCTGCGGGCCACCCCATTAATTCGGCACTAGGTTAAATCGTTATATTTTTGTTTAGAAGTCCAGTTATTTGAAGTATTAGTTTATTATGTTTTATTTTTCACGCTCGTCTCTTCTAATCCTAGCCCTTCTCAGTCAGTTTTAACTTACAGGGCCGTTCGAAATATGCATACAGTTTTTAAAATGTCCAATTCTCGGTCTATTTTATTTTAGATCCACATTTTAAATCCTTGACAAAAGATAAATAAAGGGTCGCCCTTCCGCCCGTTTGGGGTTTATCTGCGCCCCGCTGTGGGGCATATTTTTTTGTTTCTTCAAAAGCAACAAAAAACATTTTTGAGGGGGGGGGGGGGGCTTGCACCCTCCCCAAATATACACCTTAAAATTTCGCTCATTTAATTCTCTACCATTTTTAACTTAAAAGTTTAAGCTACATGGCACCCCCAGAGCTGTGGACCCCTCCCCTCTGTCGATCACTCACCTAATTTTGCTTATTTCTTCACTTCATTTCAATCTTTAAAAGGCTATAACTTTGCTTCTATAGGAGTTACAGTGATGAGAAAAATTCTACGTATAGCTAACCATTTCTCGCCGTTCTTTTTGCTGTTCCAGTTTCCCGGTTTCCCCTATAGGACCTTTTGAGGGGGGGGGGCAGAGGGTTTTTTCTCATTTCTTGATACAATATGTCTATTGAAAGCTTATGCTTCATACATTACAAATCTAGCATAAGAAATTTTCTCCCATCATTTCAGGTCACGTTACGGACCGATAATGTGTTAAAATTTTAATTTTTCAAACTTCTTCGAAAAAAAAACAAAAAAAACATTGTTACATGTTAGCTAAATTGGGGTTTGAACCCGCAATCGTTTGATTGCACACGTAATCTTTAAGCTTATTGGCCACCGAGTACTCAGCAGCGCTATTATTTCTTTAGATTGTCATCCTTAAATTCGTAATATCTTTTGAATGGAATGTCCGATTTGAATAATTCAAAAAGTAATCTACAGATATTGTAACAGGCATTAATACAAAATGATTTATTTGGATAAGGATTAAGGTATCGATAGTATGGTCTAATTTTGGTTGGTGTATTTATCGCGTTTTAAAATGTAAGAAAGTAGTTATAGTGAGTTAACTACAATAGCTGGACATATGTTATCGCGCGTTTTTTTTTTTTTTTTTTTTTTTTTTTTTTTATGGAGATTAATATATTCTTTAATATTATAGAAACTTTTTTTATTCATTTAAAAGTATTTCCTAACAATTCAAAATTATCTATCCTAACGATTCAAAAAATACACACGTAATTGTTCAAAGTTTCACTTCTATCGGCACTCTCAGAGTGCCACTATTTTTTTTTTCCAATGTTCGCCCGTCTTACCGCTCCCCCCCCTTCCTCACCAATCCTAACTTACATAGGTTCGTTCAAATTATGACTGCGATTTTAAAAAAGTCTAATCCTCGTTCTATTTTGTTATAAATCCATATTTTGAAACTCAACAAAAGATACATTTGGGCCGGGGTCGCTCTTCTATCCGTTTGGGATTTACCTTGCCCCCCTGGGTGGGGGGCATATTTTTTGTTTCTTCCACACCATCTCTTGTAACATATCGTTATAAAGCTTTTATCTCCTCGTTTTTTTCTGTTACTGCCCCTCTCTCCACCTAGTTACATGCTCTTGGCACTTTTTATAGTTTCAAAGAGTGCATGTTCCCCGCAGGCCACCCCATGAATTCAACACTAAGTTAAACACTATATTTCTGTTTAGGAGCTCAGTTATTTGGGTTATCAGTTAATTATGTTTTTTTTTTTTTTTTTTTTTTTTTTTTCAAATTCGTCCGTTTTAATCCCTCGTCCCCCCCCCCCTCCTTCCTCGCCAATCTTTACTAAATCGGCCGTTCAAAGTATGTATTAAATTTTTAAAATGTCCAATTCTCGTTCTATTTTATTGAAAATCCTCATTTTGAAACTTCGACAAAAGATACATTTGGGCTATGGTCGCCCTTTCGTCAAGAGTGGGGTTTTCCTGCCCCCTTCCGAATGGGGCATATTTTTTGTTCTTCAAACTATCTCGTGTAACATTTGGTTGGCATCAGGAAAAAAAGTTTTCTTTGTCTATACCCCTTGTTCCCCATTCTAGTTACACGCTATTGGAACGCTTTATCCTCGGTTTAATGCCAAGTTATTCAGTGTTGTTATTAGTTGAGTTATGTCTCTCAAATTTGTCAAAGTTTTTGTGTAAGTGACAAACATAAGTGACAATCATTTTAAAATTTAAAATTCTTATTATCCGACTCTAAAATCTGCAATAGCTTAATTCTATGCCTCCCTAAATGGTGATGGGGGGTGGGAGGCGGTATTTACGGTCCTGCTCATTGTCTTAGTTTTGGAATTAGTAATTTGGATCTTCTCTGTGTGAACCTGAATATCGAAATATCGATTCTAGAACTGAAAAATCGATTCTTATTATGATCGATGCTGTTTTATACAATATCGACTTTAATCGATTCTCAAAATTTCCAGAATCGCCCATCACTAGATCAGGTGCGCGAACACCTGAGATGCACACCTGAGATTCTTCTAATTCAGCTACCTGAAATCCCGGCGATTTATTACCCTTTTTTTTTATTTAAGGGTTGCAACCCCTTTATGAGTGGGTCTGGTCTGCATTCTATCTCCCTTTCTGCATTGTATGAATCAAGTAGTCAGCTCCCCGACAATATGTGGAACTAGAAACATCCGTTTATTATTATTATTATTATTTGTTTTAACTTTTTGAGAACATCAAAATAAAATTTATAAAGTTTAACTAGTCTTATCTTATTGAAGGTGTGTATGTGTGGAGGGGAGGGGTAATAAGCATATGCTTTAAATGTCAGGAACTTTGCCTCGGACAATGTTTCTGTCTTTCTTTCTTTTTTCTTTTTTTTTTTCTTTTTTTTTTTTTTAATAAGGGAGAAATAAAGCAAGTTAAATTGTAAAATTAAACATTTTTATGTATTTAAAAAATATATCAGCGTTGTTACCAAAGAGAGTAAAAGATATATCCCGCAAAAACTTCATAAAAATGGATGTTAAGATAAAATGTAATAACAAGTAATTACATGCTTATAAATTCTATTCTTTGGATTTGCACACATTGATTTTTTTCTAATATGCTTAACATAATATAAAAAATTATGAATGATTTTAAAATAACAACATCTCAACCCTTTCCGACACACTGTATCCAGTCCGTGATACCTAATTTTAATTCCTAACTTGCAATCGGCATCAATAATATTTTACTAAAATTTTGCTGTTACAGTGAAAGTGGGGGTGATGTGTGTTGGTGTGTGTGTGGGTGGGTGTTAATTTCTCAAAAAGTTGTTTCTAAATTTCGGTGTCAGTTTCTACTTTCTCATTTTACTAACAGGATTTCCCCGTGCCAGAAAGGGTTAATCATACACAGCTCTGTGCGAAACAGGGGGGAGGAAGGGGGCGGTCGCCCCGGGCGCGGAAATTTAGTGGGCGCCAACTTCATACCACAAACGTCATTTTTAGCCTGTCACAAGAAAAAAATTTGGAGGGAAGGGGCGCCAAACTGAGACTTTGGCCCGGGCGCAGTTTTCTCTTTGCACGCCCCTGATCATACATAGTTTAAAATTAAGTGTAATAAAATAGCCTTTTGTTAATTAACACTTATAAATATAGCACAATACTGAAATTTAATATGTAAAACTTAATTTTCGCATTCTACATTATATTTTCTGTAGAATTATATGATAATTTCTTACTTATAATTTTCGCTTGTTTTCTCATCATAAGAAGAAATTATATATAGTATATATATATATATATATATATATATATATATATATATATATATATATATATATATATGTATATATGATAATGTTATTTATAACTTCTGAGTAATTTATTTAAATAACACAGCCGTTTTGTTTAAAATATTTCTTATTGTAAAGTTTATTATTTGGCTATTAATACATTTTCAGACTGATCTGATTTTATGAAATAATACATTTTCATTAAAAGTTTCGACAAGAAAAGAAACATTTATCTTTACATAATGAACTTCGAGAAAAATTGCGCATTTATTTATTATTATTTTTTTATAAATATATTATTTTCTAAAATAAAATAGTGCATTCTTATATTGAAATTTTAACAAGTTTTGAAATTGAGTTTTTAATTTCGTGTAAGCCCCCATCCCTACCCCACCTTTTTTAATGCACTATAAAAATTTATCTTTTATTGATTTATATAAAAATAATCATACTAAAAAATCATGATTTTTAATCAATAGAATAGATATATATGTATGTTTATTTTTTTAGATACATATTTAAAAGTTAAAACGAAAATTATTAAACAATATTAAAAACCCTTTTATTTTTAAAAATTCAATGCGTCATTATTGCGTCATTGCGTTAACCTTCAGTTAATTTTTAGTAAACTGCAGTTCTTGGAACCTAGGTAGCGCTTTCAACTGTAATGGCGAACAAATTCTTCGGCGATCTACCTAGTTCGGCCAGTTCAGACAGGTATGGCCTTCAGTAGACTGTGTCAATAAATGTATTGTTGACCCTACCGAAACCTAATCATCTGTTTTTACAGTATTTCGTAATTCATTTCACCATCCTGCTTTCGCTGCTAGTCGCCCTCCCTCGTATACGTGATTTGTGTGTGAAATTATCTGGAGTTTGATTGGCTAGAGTTCAAGCGGTGTGTATCCCACGTTGTGTTGATGAATTCATTTTTGTGATCTACAAAGAAAAATGAAAGTAATGTAAGTAAGCTTGGTCGATTGATTGCTTTTGAATGAGCAGTTTTGATTATTTAATTTCTTTGATATTCTGATGCTATTTGATAATATGAAGTCTCAATGCAGTCTTGACTTCTTTTACACACTGCGACACGTTGTTAACAATGGGCTTTCGTTTATTATTTTTACAGTTCTAGTGTTGATTATTTTTTCTGCAACCATTATAAAAATATTTCTTTTAATAAGATCGTTCTATTGCATGGCTTTATTCGAAATAAATGTTGCAATATTTTTATTTTAATAAGTTGCCTAAACACACGTGTTCATATCGTGGCATTTCATCCTATATTTTTTGTATAATTTGCAAAACTTCTGTCTTAAGATTTTTTTTACTCTTCACATTTCTCTTGTTGTTTTTTGTATTTTAAATTACAGCTCTTTGCTCTTTAATTTGTGTTGAGTTGCAGTTTTTCATTTTAGCTTGAAACTTCTGTGTATGATTTCAATATTAAAGCATATTTGATTAAGATTGCGTTTTGTTTACTTTCTGTGGGATAAAGCATTTCTGAATTGCCATCTATTCTTTTTCTTCCTTCTCATCTTATTTTATCCTTCTTTTGAATTATTAATTAATGATACAGTAAAAAGAAAAAAAATCCCAAATTATTTCATGCGTTTTTGTTTTTTTTTAAATTCACGCAATAATAAAAAGAAAAATTGTAAATCCATTTCATTGCCATAATTTCAGTTTTATGTGTAATTTGTTCAATCCAATCCATATGGTACATTGTTTATAAATAATCTTTTTTAATAAGAATATTTTTGTTAAAATATGTGTTAGTCTAATATTTTCCAGTGTGCCTACATTGAATTTTTCATATGTATGTACAAGACTCCATTTGTATCCAATGGCAATGGGTCCTTAATACTTTTTTTCAAACACTAGTTTTTATTTTAATTATGTGATAGTTAAATTTAAAAATTAAAGCGACATTTTGTTTTTCCTTATTTAGGCAGAATAAATTCATATATAAGGGTAGATGTGGCAGTAATAAGCACCTTTTTAAGGATTTTTTTTTTCTAAGTTATTCCCCCCCCCCTTTTTTTTTAATATTATCTCAATTTATCAACAATATTTAACCCTTCTTGCTTCCCAATATGAATCAAAATATAATTTTAAATTACAGAAATATATCAAAAGCCCAGTAGATGGACACCTCATAAAAAGTTATTAATATAATTGTTTTTACGACTGTCTTTAAATTCAGAATTTAATTAAAGCATATTAATGAAACAAAATAGTTATTTTCAAATAAATTTAACAGTTAGGATATCAATAATTAGTAAAATGTTTGTGATAATAATCACTGTGCATAATTAATTGTAATTATCTGAAAATCGATATTGTAATTATTTTAGATTGATAGTTTAAAATACTAAATATTGGGCAATTACAGCTATCAAATTATTAAGACAATGAAGGATGTGAAAGGTAATAATAATAATAAAAAGTGTTGAAATACAGTAGATTCCCTCAAATTCATACAATTTGGGAGCAGAGGCTGTGCAGATTTTAGAATTTTGCAGATTCTTAGTCGTTGCTTTGTTTGCATTTTTTAAACAGTAATTTAAATGTAATTAATAATGCAATAGCTATAATAGATTGCTTATAATAAAAAACTAAAATAATAAAAATTTAGATATTTTTTTAAAATGTTAAAAGCAAAGGTCAAGTTAATAATCAGTAATGTATAATTAAATATTTATTATAAAAATAAAATATTTTTTTCTAAAATTATTCACTGAAACTTGCCTGATTAGGTTAGAGTTTCCCCCAGAGGGTTTCAGGAGGGCGCTCTGCCCCTCCTGCCCTTTAGTTTAAAAAATAGCACCCCTCTTGCCCCTCATCCAAAAACTAGCGCCCCTCTTGCCGCTCATTAAAAAAAAAAAAAGCGCCCTTCTTGCCCTACATTTGAAAAAACGCAGACGTTCAGCGATGATTCGGACGCGCTGTAACGTTTAAGTTACATAAAAAATCGGTGACGAAAAGAAAAAAAAAGTTCTTATGCGTCTCACAAAACGTGTAATTTCGTCAAAAAATTGCGAAAAAAAGTCATTTCACTAAAAAAAAATCGCGAAATAACGACTAATTTCTGGCAAAATTCACGAAAAAATGGCTAATTTCGTCATAAAATCCCGTAAAAAAGGCAGATTTCCTCAAAAGATAGTAAATAAATGACAAATTTCGTCCAAAAATCGCGATAAAAAGGCAGATTTCGTCAAAAGATTTGCGAGAAAACTGCTAATTTCGTCCGAAAATCCAATAAAAGGAAAATTTTGCCATAAAATTTGCAAAAAACGGTTAATTTTGTTAAAAATTCGTGAAAAAAACACAAAATTTGTCAAAATATCCCGAAAAAAAACGGCAGATTTCGTAAAAAAAAATCACGAAAAAATGAGAGACACACACACACAAAAAAGTTAATGCCAGAAGTGAATTTTTCTGTTCTAAAAACTAATTTTTTAGAACTTTTTTGTGCTTTTAACGCTCAAAAAGCGGATTTTCCTGCTTCACAATCAGGCGTGTGAAGAGGAAATTGCACCCAGGGCATAATTAGAATTTGAGTCCTCCCCCGTTTCTCCCAATTTATTCTTTTGATAGTTCAAAAATGATGTTTGTGGTATAAATTTGGCACCCCCTAAATTTCCGTGTGCGGGGTGACCTACTCTTTCGTCCCCCCCCCCTTTTACCCCCTGTTACAATCCTTTTTCGAATGTCTAAAACTTTCTAAATGTGAATCCTAAAAATATTCTTTTTTCCAAAAAAAAAAGTCTTTTAATAAATCATACTTGCCCCTTAACAATCTTTTAACAAAATCGGCCGTTTTTTCGTGATCTTTTAACAAAATTTGCCGTTTTTTCGCGATTTTTCACGAAATCTGTCGTTTTTTCGTGATTTTTTAGCAAAATCTGCCTTTTTTTTGCGATCTTATAACATCTGTTGTTTTGGCGATCTTTTAACAAAATTGACCGTTTTTTCACGATCTTTTAACATTTTTTTTTTCTTTTTTCAATTTTTTGACAAAATTTCTGTTTTTTCACGATTTTTTTGAACTGCTAGATTTTAGATTCAACTCTATAAAAGTGCCCTTAAAATAAAAAAAGTGCCCTGAAGAATGTAAAAAGTGCCCTTTTCAGAACAGTAGCGCCCTGCCCCTTTTTAAACCTGGGGGAAACTCTGAGGTTACATTACTAATTCATATCAAAATCGTAAAATAAGAAAATGTTATTTTAGGTTTAGTCAGACTTAATAACCAAAAAAGCTTGATTAAGTAAATATTTGGTAAGAAAATTGTTATTACTAGTGATATCAGCTCCATCTTGATTTTTTTCAAAAATACATTTATTCTACCTTCATGAAAAAACAGGAATTCAGTAATATTCACAAAAAAATAACAAAAACAAAGTAAAATATGTATGGAATTGATATAAAACTTTTTGTCCATATATCTCAACTGAATGTTTCATTGTTTACATCCATAAATTATGTGCAGATTTGAGGGACTCTACTGTATAGTATAGTTATGTTTCACTATATTTAAAAATCATATGTCCAGAGACTACTTGATGTATCACTCATACTAATTAATGTTACAAATATGAAAGAAATGATACTGTGAGTTGGATATTTTAAATACTAAATAAAATGATTTCAAAATAAACCTGTAGAACTGATGTTTGAGACCACTGATCTGCAGATTTACTAGTTTCATAATTATACTATAACTTTTATTAATAATAAAGTCAAAATGTTATATGCACTATAAATATTACTGAAATTGCATTTTTAGCAATGTCTACAGAATGTGTCCATTACTGAAAAATGACTAATGAACCATCACACTAATAGATACTCCCCTCTTAAAACATTAAAAATAAATGAAATTTTATAAATAATTATTAGTATATACAATTCAAAGTTTTCTATTGTTATCAAAACAAAAAGATTCAAATTTTGAAAGAAAATAAAGAATATATTATGTATTAAATGAAACCTGCTTGCAGCATGTTCATTAAGATTTTCTCTGAGAAACAGTAGAAATTTAAAACATTATTTTCTGTTTCCTTTATTAGTTTAAGAGTGTCAACAATAATGCAAGGTTTAGTAAGTAATGAAAAAAAAAAAAAAAAAGCTAAATTTGTATTAGTTATTTTATAAAACAAACATAGTGAAGGGTGTCCGTTACTGGCACATGATACCCTGTTTAAAATTAATAATTTTTTAAAGTTTATTGAAAATTTAGTAAAGTTTTCAATTTATTTAAGTAATCTATTTCTCAGTTAAAGTGAATGTATTTTTGTTATTTTTAGTTTAAAAAGTTGTAAAATTTTTCAGTTAATTTTTTTCTCATTGGATCAAAAATAATTGAAATCTACTCCTTCGTAAATTGGTTTATCATATTATGGATCAAAAATAATTAAAATCTACTCCTTCGTAAATTGGTTTATCATATTATTAAAGAATTTTTCTTTTAAAATGAATTTAGCTTCTATAGTTTTTCTTGTACACTTTGTCATGTTTCTAAATTAGTTTTATTTTTTAAGCATTTCTTACTATGCAAAATTTTTCATTTAGTTTTTGCAATGTTTAACATCTAAATAAAATGTATAATTTCAGCAGCTCTGCTAATATGAGGCATATAGTTTGAAGGAATTTTTACAAAATGTGAATTGTGAAAGGATTGTTACAAGAAACCTTTAGTAATTACAGAAATTTAGAATGTAGGATTAGCATATTAATTATATTTTAATGTATGTTATTGGTTATAGTCCAAATTGACCGTAAAAGTTTTATACAGCTTCTCCTTCCTTTCTTCCCCCCTTTTTTTGTAACTTCAAAATCTTTTAAATAGACATAAACACTTATATGAACAGATATTAAATGCATATGTAAGTCAGTCGTACATGTGTGTTCTTAATTCTTTTAAAAGACGTTTTCATATAAAAGTATTATATAAAAGCTACCTGTGTTAATAATTTAACAGCAATTGCAGCAATTTTTTTTTATGTGAGCGGTCAATTTTTTTACTGTAAATTTTAAAATGCACGCTGTTACTGTTTTTGTGTACTTCCTGTTGTATTGAAAATCTTAGAAAAAAAAAATGAATTTAATATTGAACTGGAAATGCAACTGTGCTTAGCTTAAATTTTGCACATTTTTAATTGAATTTTTATTTGTATCATTGCTTAATTTTATTTTTCACATCAGATCAGATTATTTTAATACATAAATGGTATTCATGGATATGTAATTTTTTGTCTTTATTTTCAATATTTTTTGTAATTTTATTTTTCTATTTTTTAAAAAGCTTTTATGGATTATTCACTATTTGTCCTTTGCCTCTCATTCATTCCAAATTATGTTAATATTGTTTTTTTATTATCCAGTATTTTTTTAATATTGAAGAAAAGTTGAATAGCATTAAAATTATAAATACTAGCCTGTAATAGCTAAAACAAGTCAACATATGAGATATTACAAATAAATTAGTAAAGAATACAGTAGCCTCCCTCATATGTGCACAGCTCAGGACTAGAGGTTGTGCAGATTTCTGGTGATTGCTTTACATTTTTTAAACAAAAATTTGAATGTAATTAATAATGCAATAAAAACTATAATAAATGCTTAGAATATAAAAAAAAAATAAAATAAGTAATAAACTAAAATAATGAAAAATGTAGATAATTTTTAAAATGATTGATTATTAACATGACCTTTGCTTTTAATATTTTAATGTACGATTAAATATTCATCATTAAGATGAAATGCATTTTTCCTAAATTATTTGGTACTACTTGGTTATCCCGTCGACCAATTTCACCAAATTATATAAATTGATGTAATTTTTTTTATCCTCAATAACAAAAGAACAAATTAGTATAATAAAAAATACAAATAAAACATTGAAATAAAAATCATTTGATGACATAACAAACATGCATAATGTGTTTTGTCAAGTCAATGTGACATTTACAATCAATCATTATTGCCATTATTTAATCTTATACTTTGGCGATAGTTTTTTGGTCGACGGATAACAAAGTAGTATCAATTATTCAATTAAACTTGCCTCATAAAGGTACATTACTAATTCTTATCAAAATAATAAAATAAGGAAGTTTTATTTCATGTTTAGCCAAACTTAATTACCAAAAAAGCTTGGTTAACGCACAAATATATTTGGTAAGAAGATTGTGATTACCAGTGGTATCAACAATGTCTTGAATTTTTTCAGAAATTGATTTATTCTTCCTTCATGGGGGAGGGGGAAGAAAAAAAAACATGAATTCAGAAATATTAATAAAAATTAATTTAAAATGTATATATAGAATCTATATAAATTAAAAGTCAAATTTCGACCCTATATCTGAACTGAATGTTTCATTGTTTACATGTGTAAATTAATATGCAGGTTTGAAGGAGTCTACTGTATTATGTTCTATTTGTCCATGTTATAAAAATATATATATGAGTTGCATGGCTTTGATTAAGGCTAGTAAATCAAGAATGAAAACAAACATGAATATCTGTAAGTAAGCATTTATTTAATTTGCAATAAGATTTGGTTTTATATTTATATTTTATAAAGAAATCGGGGAGGAAAAAATAATAAAAATAAAAATGCAAAGGATTTCATGATTGAATGAAAAACAGTGTGAACTTATTTTTTTTTTTAACTACAAAATTAAAGTTTCCCCCCCCCCCTCCCAAGATTTAAAGTGAGCTTATTTAAATTTCCAGTTTAATATTAAATTGAATTTAAAGACCCTTTTATTTTTAAGGTTTCCAATAGTATAGAAAATCATATGACTATGTACTTATTACAAAAAAAAAAAAAATTGAGAGAAAAGCATAAAAATATTTAAAATTTTCATAATTCAGTCATTTATTCAATTCACAATATAGTTAATGAGTTACAGTAGACTGTCTCTAATCCACACAGCTTGGGACCAGCAGTTGTACGGATTTTAGAATTTTGCTGATTTCTAATCATTACTTTGTTTACAATTTTAGAACAGTTATTTGATTGTAATTAATAATGCAATTTACAGTATAATAAATGCTTACACTATAATAAAATATTAAAAGAAATCATAAATTAAAATAATAAAAATTTAGATAATTTTTAAAACGATTAAAATATAGCAAAGGTCAAGTTAATAATCAATAATGAATGATTAAATATTCATTAAAAAGATGAAATGTATTTTTCCTAAATTATTCAATAAAACTTGCAACATAAAGGCACATTACTAATTCACATCAAAATCATACATAACATAAGGATATTTTATTTCAGGTTTAGACAGACTTAATAATAAAAAAAGCTTGATTAATGCATAAATATCATTGGTAAGAAGATTGTGATTACCAGTAATATCAGCATATCTGGAAAATTTTCAGAAAAAAATTTATTTTTCCTTTTGTAAATAAACATGAATTCAGTAATATTAACTAAAAATTACAAATTATGGAATCAATATAAACTAAAAAAGTCAAATTTTGTCTCTATATTTGTAGTGAATGCTTCATTGTTTATGTCCATAAATTATGTGCAGATTTTAGGATTGCGGATTTCAGGGAATCTACTGTACTATATATATATATATATATATATAAAAATATTAATTTTTTTGTACAAATATATGTATTATTATTATGTAATGGTTATATAATATATATATATAATATCTGAGTTACTTTGGTTTTATTTGTAAAAGTATTTATATATACATTTGTGTATGGATTTTCTTTTTCTAATTTGGATTAAATTTCTAAGTGGCAGTAGTGATGAGCTGAACTTTGAAGATGTTGCTGATGAAGATATTCCAACTTCATCTCCAAAGTCTCCAGGTTTTTCTCCTCATTCAGCCCTTTGTTCACCTCACCGTTTAAAGAAAAGGGAGAGGACTTGGTCATCATCTAAGAATAATGTCACAAGAGAACCAGTTCTTAGAACTAGGCAGAGGACCATTTATACCGCTGGCAGGCCACCGTGGTATGACACTCATGGACAACTTGTTGAACCCTTTGTTATTGGTAAGCAGTTTAAAAATGTAACTTTTTGAGTTAATTTCTCTTTTCTACTTTATGTATAAAAATTCAAGATTAATAAGAATGATAAAAAAAAAAAGCAAATTTAGATAATTCATTTAAAATTATATTCTACTATTAAAATGGAATTTTTTATACATATTACAAAGTGTGCTTTAAAAAAATGTTGTGAAATTAAACTCTATATATATATTAAAAAAATAAATAAATAAAAATAAAACCTGATCCAAATGACCTGATATTTTGCCAGTAAATTGGAAATTTTTGGACATTGTTAAAAACTTCATACTTGTAAGAACAGAAAAAAAGAATATTGTCACTGTCAATGGGAAGAAAACAATGGGCAGTACTTTAAGAAAAAGAAAACTTTATTATGCATATGAAAAACGTACAGAATGCATTAACGGGGAAAAGAACTGAACACCTTCGCAGAAACAAAACTAAATAAAAATATGGAATAAAGCATTTATATGAAACTGCCCAACTAATAATACAAGAGATTTTCACTGTGCTGTCCATCATTTTCAGCTATAAATTAGAAACGTTAAAATTCATGTCCCACAACAAAATGAAGAGTATGTGGCTTGATGGCAGGTTCTCGCTGGCATTTGACCAACGTTAGTAATTTGGCTAATTAAAAATAAGACATTCACCAAATGAAAAAAGTAATCGCTAAATAAATTCGCCGTGTAGCACAAAAAAAAAAAACTAACTTTTTAATGTATTCTTTTTTTTAATATGTTCTAAAATAATTTAAATTTTTATAACTGCAACAACGATTGTTATTAACCTAATTTCAACTATCTGCTACAAATATATTAAAAATATATAGGATGGACGAGTCTTGACTCAAAATAAAAAGAGGTTTCTAACGGACACATACATTTATTGAGAGACGAACAGGACAAAAAATAGACAAAAAATAAAACAGATTAATTCTTCGTTACTTTTCAAAATACTACTTTAAAAATCATATATCAATTCTTCGTAAATGTTTCAAAACAATCGTCATTTTTATACTTCGAAATATCCGTCTTAGTTTTAATCTACATCGTTCATCGTCGTCGAAAAAACATTCTATTTATTTCTTCTTATTTTTTTCACTCCCGGCCACACAGCTTCGATAATTCACCTTTTTTATTTACTTTCGTCCCAGAGTTCCGGAGAGTGGCGGAGGGAAATACAGTCTGATGCAGGTGTAGAGATGGGAATGCTCGGAAAAAAACCCAGAAAAATTGGGGAAAAAAACGGGGTTTTTTTTCGGTTTTTTTTCCGAAGGCTTATTTTTCAATTTTTCCAAACTGGAAAAATTGAAATTTCATTTATGAAACAATATAGTGAAAATTTTGTGATAGCTACATTCTCATACTTTTTATTTTATTTATTTTTATGTTGAGTGTCCCACATGAAAACTTTAATGTGGATAATCTGATCTCTGAGCAGAAATCTGATTGAGAAGATTTGAAAGGATTCTTCACATTTTTTTCTTGACACACAAGACCCTTCGCAAAATTTCTCTTGAAAATAGACATTTCAGAAAAAAGTTTAATCTACAAATTGAATCTTTCGCGAATGCAGTGATTGAAGAAAAATAATCTCATGCCATACAGCAGCTGAATCTTATCAAGTTGTATATATGCATAAATAACCTTATTAAAAATGTCTAAATAGGACTCTAAAAATAGTAATAATTTCTTATTCACAAATTCTGAATATTTTTTTGTATAAGTATATATCCAAGAAATTCACAATTTCACAAAAAAAGGATTATATAAAAAAAATCTAGATATATAATTAAATGCAACTTCTCTTTTTCAAAATTAATTCATGTGCAAAATTATTTCAATAATACGCCGATTAATAGAAATGGTAAAATTAAAAATTTAACATAAAATTTGAAGCATGCATTTATTACTTTTTTCTATCTTTTCAAGAAGTAAGTATTGAATTCGTGAAAATTTTGACTTCCGGTTTTTGGTGTATTTAAACATTTTAGAAGGTCCTGAACACGATTTGGTAGTTTTTGAAAAATATCTGTCACTCTGAGTCTGTATGGGACAAAAATTTTATGGGCACTCGATCTCAAGATCTGATGCACATAATTTCACAAAACTTTAGATTCAGTTACACCTTGATATAAACTCGAGATGTTTAGTTATTAGTGTATATCGCCCAACTGATGGCGCTGCTATGCTGCATTATTCATAATTTCTACAATAGTTCTATCTTAAGAATTAATGTATGTATTTTCATAAAACTTCAGATTAAGTTAATCTTTGATATAACTTTGTGCACATTACTTTTTGGTATAAATCACTCAACAGATGACGCTGCTATGTTGCATTATTCATGATTATCGCAATAACTATCTCAAGGACTAAAGGACTATTTTTTTTATCAAACTACTAGAGATGGGAATGCTCGGAAAAAAACCGGAAAAATTGGGAAAAAAACCGGTTTTTTTCGGGGTTTTTCCGAAGGCTTATTTTTCAATTTTTCCGAACTGGAAAAATTGAAATTTCATTTATGAAATAATGTAGTGAAAATTTTGTAATAGCTACATTTCATACTTTTTATTTTATTTATTTTTATGTTGAGTGCCCCACATGAAAACTTTAATGTAGGTAATCTGATCTCTGAGCAGAAATCTGTTTGAGAAGACTTGAAAAGATCCTTCACATTTTTTTCTTGTTTGAAACACAAGACCCTTCGCAAAATTTCTCTTGAAAATAGACATTTCAGAAAAAAGTTTAATCTACAAATTGAATCTTTCGCAAATGCAGTGATTGAAGGAAAAAAAGTCTTATGTCATATAGCAGCTGAATCTTATCAAGTTGTATATATGCATAAATAACCTTAATAAAAATGTCTAAATAGGACTCTAAAAATAGTAATAATTTCTTATTCACAAATTCTGAATATATTTTGTATAAGTATATATACAAAAAATTCACAATTTCACAAAAACAGGATTACATGAAAAAAATCTAGATGTATAATTAAATGCAACTTCTTTTTTTAAAAATTAATTCATGTGCAAAATTATTTCAATAATATGCCGATTAATAGAAATGGTAAAATTAAAAAATTAACATAAAATTTGAAGCATCCATTTATTATTTTTTTTTCTATCTTTTCAAGAAGTAAGTATTGAATTCGTGAAAATTTTGACTTCCAGTTTTTGGTGTATTTAAATATTTTAGAAGGTCCTGAACACGATTTGATAGTTTTTGGAAAATATCTGTCACACTGTGAGTCTGTATGGGACAAAAATCTTATGGACATTCGATCTCAAGAACTGATGCACATAATTTCACAAAACTTTAGATTCAGTTACACCTTGATATAAACT
Organism: Maratus speculifer; assembly: GCA_964019185.1. Lineage (NCBI taxonomy): Eukaryota > Metazoa > Arthropoda > Arachnida > Araneae > Salticidae > Maratus > Maratus speculifer. The sequence continues at coordinate 70,321,622 of OZ025296.1, forward strand.
CGAGATGTTTAGTTATTAGTGTATATCGCACAACTGATGGCACTACTATGCTGCATTATTAATAATTTCCACAATAGTTCTATCTCAAGAATTAATGTATGTATTTTCATAAAACTTCAGATTAAGTTAATCTTTGATATAACTTTGTGCACATTACTTTTTGGTGTAAATCGCTCAACAGATGATGCTGCTATGCTGCATTATTCACGATTATTGCAATAGTTCTATCTCAAGGACTGAAGGACGATTTTTTATCAAACTACAGTTCAGACAGTTCCTGATATATATTAAGATTGTTTAATTTTTAGTGTAAATTGCCCTATAGGTGGCACTACTATGCTGCATTTTTCAAGATTTCGTTATAGCTGATTTATTGAATGTTTTTTCAAGGTATTGAATCTAAAATTAACCTCCATTTTACCTCAATAATTGTACAGTAATGTCGCAAAAACATGAGCAGTTTGCATTAGAAAAGTACAACTGCGATGAAAAAAAACCCATATTTTATTACAAGTAACTATGTTCTAAATTATACATTCCCTCTTGATTAAACTTTGAATTTTTGTAGTTTTTTTAAAAGCACACTAGAAGTTTATCTCTGTATGTAACTGCTTTTGTTAATTCCTCAAATAGCGAGCATTTTCTATTTGTAGTGTTCTGTTTTCATAACTTTTGAGTTCCATTCTTAGAAATATGAAATTACCATATGGAAACATTGAATATGGTTTCTTACTCAAGAATAGAATAACAGATTTCAGGATAAAAAGAAAAAAAATTACGTTTAATTAAACTTTAAAAAAATATTTTTTTGGTTTCAGTGAGTAAAAATCTATCAGTCAATAAATCCCATGCTATTTTTTAGTTGCAAACCTGATGAGTAAGCCAAACAAAAACTTAGTTTTGTTTGAATTTAGATTATAAAACTAAATCAAAACTTTGAGTTGAGATTGGAAAGCTATACCAAAACTAAACATATTTTTTAAAGGAAATAAAATTACAATTGCAAGAAAAAAGTGTAATAATGTAAAAATATACATATTTTTAAACAAACAATGGAATTTTTTTAATACTGATATTGATAATAATGACAAAACTGCAATAATTTCTTTAAACTAGTATCATTTACTTAAAAACTATATTTATGTAAATGGAATGCATAATTTATTTCATTCCAAACTGCAGACATATTGGCTCAGGTTCTTAAATTAGGTCAATTGGTAGTTAAACATATAACTGAAAAATCATTTCAACAGAGATATGATATAACAAACAATGGTGTTTTAAAAATTCTTAGGCTGTGGAAAAAAAAAAAAAAAAAAAAAAACTAAAATTTAAAAGCAGGCTTTGCTATTTTCTTTTTATTTTGTAATATAAAGTGAAAATAATTTTCATTTAATACAAATAAATGGGAAAAAATGTTTATTATGTAATATTCTCTAAGAAAATATAATTTATTTGGGAGAAATAGTCATGAAAAATCAATTTTTCCAATTTTTCCGTTTTTTCCCGAAAAAAACCGGTAAAAAACCAGTTTTTTTCCGCCACTTATATTTTTCCGGAAAATTTACATCTCTACAAACTACAAATTCAGACAGTTCCTAATATATATTAATGCTGTTTAGTTTTTGGTGTAAATTGCCCTATAGGTGGCACTACAATGCTGCATTTTTCAAGATTTCGTTATAGCTGATTAATTAAATGATTTTTCAAGGTATTGAATCTAAAATTGACCTCCATTTTGCCTACATAATGTACAGTAATGTTGCATGAACATGGGCAGTTTGCATTAGAAAAGTACAACTACGATAAAAAAAAAACCTTATAATTTATTACAAGTAACTATGTTCCAAATTATACATTCCCTCTTGATTAAACTTTGAATTTTTGTAGTTTTTTAAAGCACACTAGAAATTTATCTCTGTATGTAACTGCTTTTGTTAATTCCTCAAATAGCAAGCATTTTCTATTTGTAGTGTTCTGTTTTCATAACTTTTGAGTTCCATTCTTAGAAATATGAAATCACCATGTGGAAACATTGTTGAATATGGTTTCTTACTCAAGAATAGAATACCAGATTTCAAAATAAAAAGAAAAAAATTACATTTAATTAAACTTAAAAAAAAAAATATTTTTCTGGTTTCAGTGAGTAAAAATCTAACAGTCAATAAATCCTATTCTATTTTTTAGTTGCAGACCTGAGTAAGCCAAACTAAAACTTTGTTTTGTGTGAATTTAGATTATAAAACTAAATCAAAATTTTGAGTTGAGATTAGAAAGCTACACCAAAACTAAACATATTTTTTAAAGGAAATAAAATTATAATTGTAAGAAAAAAGTAATAATGTAAAAATATACATTTTTTTTTTAAACAAACAATGGAATTTTTTGAATACTGATATTGATAATAATGACAAAACTGCAACAATTTTTTTAAACTAGTATCATGTACTTAAAAACTATACTTATGTAAATGGAATGCATAATTTATTTCATTTCAAACTGCAGACATATTGGCTCAGCTTCTTACATTAGGTCAATTGGTAGTTAAACATGTAACTGAAAAATCATTTCAACAGAGATATGATATAACAAACAATTGTTTTAAAAATTCTTAGGCTGTGGGGGAAAAAAAAAAACTAAACTTTTAAAAGCAGGCTTTGCTATTTTCTTTTTATTTTATAATATAAATTGAAAATAATTTTCATTTAATACAAATAAATGGGAAAAAATGTTTATTATTTAATATTCTCTAAGAAAATATAATTTATTTGGGAGAAACAGTCATGAAAAATCAATTTTTCCGTTTTTTTTTCTGAAAAAAACCGGTAAAAAACCAGTTTTTTTCCGCCACTTATATTTTTCCGGAAAATTTACATCTCTATGTAGGTATAACACAGAGTGTAGCCCACATGCGAGAGTATATCCCAGATGCAGCCGTCCTGACATCCGGAGCTGCTGCAGCGACGTGTGATCTTATAGAATCTGAAAAGAAACAAAAACAAAAAAAAGTAACTGTTCTTAGGGGAAAAAAAAAAAAAAAAAAAGAGTTCGCTTGTACACTAGAAAGATCAGTCGTCGTTTTTCTGAAATGGTGTAACATCGTATGAAAATGTTCTTTAAAATTGCTGACTTTTAAAATGATCAGACATATACATTAAAGATAAGGGGAAAAAATGTTTCAGTTATCGTCATGCCAAGGCTTCATGTATTCAGCACACAAACTAGTACTGATCGGTCTTTCAGTTGATGAGATTTTCTCTACGTCGTAGGTGTCGTTAGACTTCACTTTGGTTACTTTATATGGACCTAGGAATTTAGATTTCAATTTTAGCCCTGGTCCTTGTTGGGTTCTTTTAATTGCTACGAGGTCTCCAAGGTTATATTTCCAGGGTTTCTTACGTCTTAAATTATAATGCTTGCGATTTTCTTGTTGAATTTCCAGAATATTCTTCTTAGCTTCTTTTCGGAGTTCTTCTCTATCTTTCATGAATTGTTCTTCGACTGCACTGTTCAGGAGTTCAATAATTTGTAAATCTTCTTTCTGTTTCATTTTTGTACCAAATAGTATTTCAAACGGTGTTCTCTTAATGCTTCGTTGGTAAGTTGAATTAATAACTTGCTGAACTTTAGGAACATATTTAAACCATTTGGTCGGTTCGTCTTTGGACATTTTAGAGATTACTGAAATTATGATGGAATTAAGTCGCTCTACTTGACCATTAGCACGGGGAAGGCCTGTTGTAATTGTCTCGTGTTTTATATTTTCATTTTGGCAATAATCAGCAAATTCTTTACTTGTAAATGCAAGACCTTTATCGCTAATGATTTTGGAAGGGTTGCCAAAAGTATAACTTTGTTGTTGCAATTTCGATATGACTTTGGCAGAAGTAGTTTTACAGGGATATAGCCACACGAATTTGGTAAATGAATCTATTAAAGACAAAATATGTTTATAGTTTTTGTTAGTTGATTCGAGAGGGCCTAGATGATCAATGTGGTAAGTTTGGAGGGGAGTCTCCTCTTTGTGTAAGGGATGTAACTCGCTTTCTTGTTTTCCACGTTTCCGATTATATAAAAGGCATGTTACACAGTTTGCTATAACTTTATCAATCTTATTTGCCATATTAGGGATAAAAAATTCTTCATTAAGGAGTTCTTCACAACGTTTGCGTCCGAAGTGTCCTTTGTCATGAACGTGTTTAATGACATTTAACTGCATTTCATCCTGCACAACTACCAGATCGTAACCTTTGATTTTTGTAAAGAACGTTATTTTTGAGGAAATAGTTGTCATATGGCTTTGTTTTCAAAATTTCTTTGATGGCCTGTATATGTTCGTCAGTGTTCTGTGATTGTATGATTTCGGAAGTAAAACTGTCTTGAATGGTCATACATACGGGATTTCTGCTTAAAGCGTCGACGTGGCGCATACGTGTACCTTGTCTGTGTTCGATTGTATAGTTATAATCAGCTAACATTAAAGCCCATCGAGCTATCATGGTGCAAAGATCTTTTTTATTCATAGTTAGGGCGAATGCGTTACAATCTGTGACAATCTTGAAAGGAATACCTAAAATATAAACACGAAATTTTTTAAGAGCCTCGATGACAGCCAAAACTTCTAGTTCATAACTCTAATATTTACGCTCAGCATCTGTGGTTTTTTTGCTCATAAAGTAGACATTGTGAAATTGATTATCAATAGAAGACTTTTGAAGGAGGACTGCTCCGTAACCATCAATAGAAGCATCGCAATGAACTTCTGTTTCATTACTAGGGTTATAAATGCTTAAAACAGGACCTGAAGCAAGAATGTGTTTCAACTGATTAAATGCATTTCGCTGTTGGTCACCGAAGTGAAATTTAGTGTCTTTTCTAAGGAGATCTGTTAAGGGCTTAGCTATTAAAGAATAATCTTGAATAAATTTACGAAAATATGAGGTTAGTCCGACAAATGAATGTACATCTTTTACACTTTTAGGTTCTGGAAAATTTAGGACAGCTTTAGTTTTGGAGGGAGATGGATGCAGTTGACCAATTTTAATGTGGTAACCCATAAAATCAATTTCTCGTTGTAAAAATGGCATTTTTTTAGATTCAGTTCTAAACCATATTCGGATGCAGTTGTAAGAACGCGTTGTAATTTCTGGAGTCCTTCGGCTTCGTCTTCAGACGGTATTATGAAATCATCCATGTACACGATAAGTACTTTTTCATTAATGAGATCGCGAAAAACATTATAGATATCTCTGAAAAACTAATGGAGCATCACTAAGGCCATAATTCATGCATAGAAATTCAAATTGACCAGAATGTGTTACAAAAGAAGTGTATTTTCGACTATTTTCTTCTACTTCGACATGAAAAAATGCATTTTTAAGATCAAGAGTAGTAAATACTTTTGCAGAGTGCAACTGATCAATAATGTCATCGATTACTGGGAGGGGAAAACATTGTTTATGTGTTTTGGCATTTAGCTTCCTATAGTCAAAACACAATCTATATGAACCATCTTTCTTTTTTACAAGGACAATAGGTGATGAAAAATTACTGGTGCTTTTTCGGATAATTCCCTTTTCAAGCCATTCAGAAATTTGTTTTTCGACAAATTCTTTCTCTATAGGAGCTAGGCGTCTGGGAGGACAAGTAACAGGAATTTCGTCTTTCAAATGAATTGATAATGTAACATCGGTAGTCTTTACTTTTCGGGGGGAATAATTTTGAATAAGTTCCGTAATTTTTGAACGTATAGTTTTATCGGTAATATGAGATAAATCAAGATTACTATCGTCTAATACTTGAGCAACATTAATCAGAAAATTATTTGACATATCTTCATTTTGCTTGATTTTTTGCATCTAAATATTATTTTGAGAAACTGTTAAAATACTTTGCTGTATAATATCTGTACCAATAATAAGATCAAAAGATATAGAATAATCTGGTACTACATAAACATTAGTGGTGTAATTAAAATCATCGATCGTAACATCCGTAGAGAAAAAACCCAGGGGTTTGATCATAGTGTTTCCTAATCCAGTTAATGTGACTGTTGAATGTTCGAGGTTCGAAACCGTTGGGAGTTTGCGATAAATACTTTCTTTTAACAGACTTCTTTCACTTCCCGTATCGATCAAAGAAAGAACATTTACTGACGAAATAATTACTTGTTTGGTCATAAAAGTATTCGATGTAATGGTGGAAATATTGGATGTTTCAGGCTTATTTCTAGATTTCCTTGGTTGGTCACATTGAGCCGACTTATGGCCGAAATTCGAACAATTGAAGCAGTGAGGGCCTTTGTCTTTATGCCTACATTGGCTACTTTTATGGTTGGCTAAACCACAATTAAAGCAGAGAAGATCAGGTTTTGGACGAAAAGATTTCTCTTTCAACGGCATTTCTGGTTTAGATTTACAAAATTTAGTGTTCTCATAGTCATGCCGAATTTTATCATAAATTTTGATCTTTTGTTTAAATTCTACTATAGATTGGCAGCCATATAACATTGATTTTCGAAAAACAGGGTCGGGTATACCGGTAATAATGTATTGCATCAGTGCTGAATCTTCGAGGTTACCGCGCGAACATAATTGTTTCATTACGAGAAAATATTCTTCAAGGGATTCATTTTCTTGTAATTTTCATTTATTTAACATGTCATGTAACTCAGCAGAATTATAAGTAATGCCAAATTCTGAAATTAAAAGTTCTTTAAGTTTTTCGTATGAGTTAATGTGAAATTCTGTTTGTACTAACAGCTGGGCTTTTCCTCGTAAGGATTGTTTAGCAAATATAAATTTATGAAATTCTGATAAATTGAGCATGCTAGCGACATCGTCAAAATTACTTAACCAAATATTTATATCTTGAAAAGAACTATCATCAAAAGGTGGTATAACGCTTTCAACATCATTAAAATTAATAGTAGATAGCAAAAAACTTTGAACTGGAAATTGCTTGCTTTTATCAAAATTTGATGATTCGGTATTACTTGCAGAGTCTTTATTCAATGTGGTATTATGTGAAGATATTTCAGGTTCCGAATCGGTATCACTTTCGTTTTGGATAATGTTAGCTTGGAGTGAATTCAAGTCTGAAAGATATGTGACTAATCTGGTTGCAAGTTCAGTTAAAGAACCTTCGTTAGAAATGCAGAGTAAATTACAAATTGTGATTAAATCGTTTAAAGAAAAATCTGCTTGAACTTTCGTAACTTTATTTTTGAATTCAGTGCTGGTCGTTTCGAAATCGAAACCAGTGAAGTCACGAATTCTTTTTCGATTTGATCGATCACCATCAGTGTCGAACAATAATTTATGAAGGAGTTTTATTTTATTAGTACGTTCATTTTTAAATGCAAGTTCCAGTTCTTTGATGTCGACTAGCTTCATAGTAAATATAAAATATGGAATAATTAATTCACCCGTAAAATGATATCCGGCTTGAATCTGAAGAAAAAATATCTAGTTCATAACAATGAGCAAAATGCTAAGTGGGCACTTCTGGCACCACTTTATAGGATGGACGAGTCTTGACTCAAAATAAAAAGAGGTTTCTAGCGGACACATACATTTATTGAGAGACGAACAGGACAAAAAATAGACAAAAAATAAAACAGATTAATTCTTCGTTACTTTTCAAAATACTACTTTAAAAATCATATATCAATTCTTCGTAAATGTTTCAAAACAATCGTCATTTTTATACTTCGAAATATCTGTCTTAGTTTTAATCTACGTCGTTCATCGTCGTCGAAAAAACATTCTATTTATTTCTTATTCTTTTCACTCCCGGCCACACAGCTTCGATAATTCACCTTTTTTATTTACTCTCGTCCCAGAGTTCCGGAGAGTGGCAGAGGGAAATACAGTCTGATGCAGGTGTAACACAGAGTATAGCCCACATGCGAGAGTATATCCCACAAATATATATATATATATATATATGAAAAATACATATACATGCATATGTATGAGGAGCAAAAATTGAGCAGTAGCGATTTGGCGAATCTAATCGCTTGTTTACTCGCCAAATGAAGAATTTAGTCGTAATTTGGCGCAAAGGCGAGCGACAGCGAGAACCCTGCTTGATGGTGTGGATTTGGTGCACGAGTGCCTTCATATCATCTAAGTTCATAACACCAGCACAATACACAGTATTCTTTAGTTGGAGATCTACTACCTCTAATTTTTTCATAATTTTGGTTGCAGTAGATCCAGAAATATATAGAGAGGGAACATATTTTTGCAGTATATTTTCTATATTTCTAAAAATATAATACCTAAATTTAAAAGATGCATGTTTTTGAGTTCAGCATTACGAAAGCTTTCATGCGATATAAAGAGGTTTATTTTTTTTTTATTAACTTAGTCCTCCTATCCCTAAGTCCTAAATATGCTTGAGTGTTTAATAATCTGCAAATATGTGGGTCAACAATCTATTAGTTCTCTCCAATTTGAATTTTCTACAGTTTACGAGTACAGTTGCTGTGATACAGTCACACAAGTGATCTTATAATCGCTCTTTTTGCTTTCAAGTACAGAGCAACAAAGCCCTTAAAAAATAAAAAATCATTTGATTTAATTCAAACAACAATCCTGCAAACTACATCAACTAGTATAATTAGTTGTTTCAATTCATTAAATAACTATGAATAAAAATGAAAATGTGATTTTCTAGCCATTTGAATCTGCTATTGTAATTTCAGGATATTTCATTCATTTAAATGACACTCTAATGATAAAAAACTAGATGAAACCCATCAAATTTTTATGACACCAAAGAAAAAAAAAGAGGGGGGGGGGGTTATCTTACTGTTACTAAAGAAATTTTTAAAGACTAATTTGTAGCAAAAATTCCAATGAATAAAAGAGAAACCTGCATTTTATATCCAGACTTGCATTTGGCAGAGTTCATTCACATATGCATTCATAGAATCTCTCTAATTTGATCTAATTTGAAATCTTTTCCATTTATAAATATAACACCAATAAATTGTACATGATATGGATAAATGTTACTGTAATTATTTATTACTAATTTCATACAAAATCTATAAATATTAACACATTGATTTTTAGTTTCATTCATCTTAAGAAACAGTTATAGTCCCACTTTTCAATCTGTCTTTCCGTCACAGCGTAGTACTAAAAATTATTTAAGGTTGCTGGTCACTCAGCTTCAGATTTCTCTTACCAAATGTAAAGTCTATGGGCGTTTGATGCATTCATACATTTAAAATATCTGCTTGGAAAATTAATATTTTTAATTTCTATTTTTTGTATACACTTCTTAAAGTCTGTTTTTTAGTTTTCAAAATTTCTCTAAAGATTATATTTAATTCTGTATTAAGTATTAAAGTTTTACTTAGTTAGTTGAGAATTCCGAATCTGAGTGACCAGCCCCCTTAAGTTACTGACTTGATATATATTACTCAGAGCTGAATATTTCCTATTATATCTAAAGTTCTCAATTTCAAGACATAATTGTAGCATTAGGATATATCACTGAGCGTCCATAGTGTTGTGGTAGAGCAGGGTTGGCGAGTTTTTGCCAAAGGTGGAAAAAACCATGGAAAAAATAGGTTGTTCATTTAATTTTTTTCCCCAAAAAGAGATAAAATATTTCACGAAAGAAAAGAACTGCATATTTAATTAAAAAATCAATATTATTCTAAATTTATTTTAACTTTTAAATAAGTAAGTACTTGTAAGTTAAGTAAGTATAATTATGCATCTTATGACAGAATGCTAATTTTTATAACAAGGTTATAAATGAAAAAAATACTAATTTTATATAAATAAATAGAAACTTCATTTATTCATGTCTAATACAATTATTAATAATACATATAATAGAACTGTTGAGACTAAGGAAAGCATTTATGTATTATCTATACTAATAAAAGAACAAAACGCTCTGTCTGTGTGTGTGTCTGCGATGGCTAGCAAAATCTACAGCACGTACGAAGCTCAAAATTTTTTTGAGAGTAGCCCAATGTCTCTCCTGATGCACCTGAAGCTCAGAATTTCAAAATTCTATTTATTAACTGAGTAATTAATTAAATTCCAAAGCTCACTCTCATAAAAAATCTCTTTTTTTCCATTTCATTTTCTTATGGTTGATTGGTTGCATAAAATTTTCGCAGAAATAATTAAATAAGCTGGGACAGACCTTTAAAATTCATAGACTGGCAAACTGTCAGTTTAAATGAGGATTTTTTTTTAAATCACAGCTGCTGTACACCATGGAGAAAAAGATAGGTGGAGGCGAAGTAAACCGAAAAAAGGTTTGCAACACGGAGTAAGAAGGTTACTCCGTGGTTTGCAATATTAAACCATTTATCGCTGAAATTTTAATGTCTCAAACAAAAGCACGAGGAAGGAATTTTGTATTAATAAAACGAATTACAGCTGAAGCATATTTTACGAAGAAATAGTAATTTTTTAAAATGGTTTTTTTCTATTATATTATTTAGGTTAAAGTTAAATTGCATTTATGTTATGGTTAGAATAAGGATATGTTACAATAAAGTGAATACATTTAGGCTTGGTTACATTTCTGTTATATTTAATTTACGGTAGGGTACTGTTAAGTCGCTGGTAGGTTACAGACAGGTTCTGGTTACGGTATAAAAGTTTAAGGTTAGGAATTTATACACAGAGTGAACCTATACGCAAGATTTGATTAAAAATAACACTTACTTTTGTTAAATAGCTCTTAAATTATAGTACTATATACCAACCTTTTAGCTACCATCGTGTATCGATTTCATTCATGGTATAGTCGGATTTAAGAGTGATATAATTAGTTTGAAATTCAAAATATTTCATTTGGGATTTGTATGAGAAAAATAATTAGTTACGTGACTTAACAGTGATTTTTACGGGTAAATATCAACTTTTTTACACGAAAATCATGCAATCGTTGGATACATATTCCCTCCCGCATTTTTCATTGCTCATTTTGGGTATTTTTAGAGCTTAATATTAGTTTTAGGGATGGGACGAATAGTAATTTGGCCGAATAGCCGAATACCGAATATTCGGCGGCCGAATACTAGCATTTTATTTCCGATAAAGAAAATAACTTTTGATTATATATAATTTGAAATATAGGAGCTCATTAATCATTACTACTCTTAAATGTGTTTTTAAATGTATTTTTAAATTTGAAAAACTTATTTTAACACAAAAAAAGTTATGAAATTGCATTATATTCTTTTATCCCAATGTACATCAAATTGATTTTCAGTAAGTCAGGATGGTAAGATAATTTTATTAAAATATTAAGAATGTACTTCACTTTTACTATCAAATGATACTTTTATCCTTTCTTGCATCCAAAATTAATAATATTCTTAGTCTGTCTCTCTCTCTCAGAACTCACGAAGAGATATTTTCTGAAATAACCTTTAATGAAGTAAATTTTATCATTGAGAGCTTGTGTTCCTCATGATAAAAATTTTTTTTAGAATTAAGACTGTTCTGAAATCAGTTGCTAAGTTTTAAATTACAAGTTTCGTTAAAACAAAAGGTATGCTTAAAGTAGAATGCATATGCTAACAAAATCTTTGACATTTGAATTGGTGCATACAATATTCAACTTCAAAATTCTACTTATCCAGTAAGAATTAAAAAGATAAACAGAAATTGATAACAACATGAAAGAAGGAAGATGTAGATTAAAAATACATACATAATAATATTACATATTAAAGTCAGTAATTATGCAAATAATTACTTAAAAGTGAAAACAATAGAATAAAATAATTATTTTGTTCAATATTTAGAATTTATATTTAAATATTTATAAAACCATCTTCATAAACAAGTTGTGTCATCTAATGAGCATCTAGTTTGACACCAGTTCTGTTTTCAGATGTACCGTTGTACTTGGAATAACGATATTTGATATGAAATCTTGAAAACGAATCTTTGTTAATACACCAAGTTAATGAATTTTTTCATTTCTTGCTTTATAGAAAATAAGTTATGAATTTCATAAAAGCCTTTTCATATGTGCATGGAATTTGCAGGCATTAATAAATATAAAAACTTTGTTAAATCACCATAAAAAGAAAAATTATACAGGATGCGTTTCGAGCTGCAAAATTACCGCTCGTCTTCAGCTGGTCCAAGCACGTGTCACAACGGACAGAGTGGAAATAACAGAGAAATAAAGAGGGAGGAGATTACACAGAGTGCGACAGGTGGCGCTGCTTGCCAAAGCCAAGGAGGAAGAGAAAAATAAAGATAAACTCAAAGAAGGAGGGAGGAGATTACAAAGAGTGCCCCAGGTGGCGCTGGCTAAAAGAACCCAGATGGCAGAGAAAACTAATAAAAGATAAAGAAAACAATTGAAAAAAAAAAAAAAAAATAAATAAATAAATAAATAAAAAATAAATAAATAAATAAAAAATAAAAATAAATAAATCAAAAATAAATAAATAAAAATCAAAATAAAATTAAATTAATTAAAAAATGATAAAAATAATAATAATAAAATAATAATAATAATAATAATAATAATTAAATAAAAACTAAAAATAATTATAGTAATAAACTACAAAAGTAATTTCCATGCAGGAGAAAGGGAGGGGGATGAAGAGAGATCGTTGACAAGAGTATTACAATTTTTATAAATAAAATAAGCTTCGTTACAGTGAGTAAATTATGCAAAAAATAGCTCTTGCGCGTCGGACGGGATGCAGAGCGGATTTTTCTGCTGCACAATCTGGGGTGTGTGAAGAGAAAATTGCACCCGAGGCATGATTAGAATTTGATGCCCCCCCCCCCCCCCCTTCTCCTAACTTTTTCTTGTGATGGCCCAAAAATGTTTTTGACTGTCCAAATCTTTCCAAATGTGACTCCTGAAAGCACCTGTTCATTATAAAAAGAACCCTTTATTCAACAAAAGTATTCTTAAAAAAAATAAAAAAAAGTATAAAAGAGATATTAAATGAAACCCTCAGTATGATCTGCAATCACACTTATCCACTTGTTTAGTAGTTTTTAACTTAATACAACATTAAAATTAAAATAATCCAAATTGCATAAAAATGTTTTAATTTATTAAAAATATTTTTGCTTTTGTACATCCAGTGAAGAATGTTGCATACCTGTCACTTTATTGCAATGATGTTTTGGTTAAATTCATTTGAAGAGAAAAAGAATTTATAAAGTTTACATGAAAAGGCAAAATAGTTGAATGGTAATGCATAGCATTACAGTAAAGAAAATTTTCTAAAATAATTATTTGTGATAGTTTCTATGCAATTAATCAAATTTTATTTATTATAAAAAAAAGAAAAGAAAAAGAAATTGATCTATATAATGATTATCAAATTTAAATGTTTCGGCACTGAGCACGACAGCTATTATGTTTTCTGTTAAATAAGAGTAGAAAAAAATTTCACACATTTTTTTTTTCAAGAAAAACAACACAAAAGTAAACAAACAGAAAATTTCTATAGTTAAGTGGTTCTTTTATTAGCTACATTAGCCTGTGTTGCTAATAATATTTTTTTAATGTTTTGTACTTTACAAACATGAGAAATGCCTGGGGGGGGGGGGGGGTGAACAAAACAAAAAATGTTTGCCTTTATTGTATTAAAATGCACTACATTTTATTAAAGACCCCCCTTTTTTTTTTAATGATTAAAAAGTGTATTTTATATGGAGAAAAATATGGTAAATGTAAAAAATAATAAAATTCCTTGTTTTTTTTTTTTGCTTAGGTATTTGTGGTGGCAGTGCCTCTGGTAAGACTACTGTTGCGACCAAGGTTATAGAAGCACTTGACGTTCCCTGGGTTACTCTTCTTAGTATGGACTCATTTTATAAAGTAAGTCCTTTTTTAAACTTCTTTAACTTAATTTGTATTTCTTTTTCTCTTTTTTTTTAAATTATAACAAAATTAGGTGACTAATTTTTACAATTCAATGTTTATCATAAAAAAAAATTTTTGAAACCTTTCTCAAAATTAAATAAGGATTGTAAATACACATTTGTATTGAATTCAGGATCTTGTTGTCCTTCAGTGATTATTAGACAAAACTATTGTATTGAAAATATTACATCTGTATCCTTTTTAATTTATCAGTATTTGTGTTTTTAAAAAGTGTATATGTTATTGTTTACAGTTAGTGCTTAATATGCTCTGGGACTAAGCTCCAGTACTTTTCTTTTTGGTAAATGTTTAAAAATTGGTCTGAATTCACTGAAATTCATAAATACTGCAAGCAAGAGCAAAATGGAACATCATCTCTAAAAAAACAAAGCCTAAATTATTTCTTTGCCTTCTTTCTTGTCTCATTTATATGTGATAAAACATTTTGCGTGTGTAGGAGTATATTTAAATTTACTGCTTAGAAATGTACTTAATAGTTTTCTGTTTCAGTAGGTTGTTCTGAATGCCAAAAAGAAATTCCAGGATCATAATTAACCGCAACCATATTTATTGTTTTTACTCATGGTCAATAAGTTTACACGCTGCTTATTGTTCGTAAAATATTCTTACTGATTATCTTTTTAATTCCGTTCCATGTTTAATTTTCACCAATGTTCATAATGTTGTTCCAACATTTCTTTATTTTTAGTCAATATTTAAATAGCATTCAGAATAAATACAGTGCACCAATGATCACAACAGCACTGTATGTTTTGCTAGTTTTTACAAAGAAATCCTTGGTCAGTAGGATTATTTGAAAAAATCTCTATTTCTGATTTAAATGTTTTTGCATTCTTCATTTATTAAATTTTATTATATAAAAATGCATATGTAGTCAAAATATACTTAAAAAAAAATATTTTTTTGATAGTGAAGTTGCTTTAAATTTTGCAAACATATAAAAAATAAACATGAGAGTAGAGGGGATGGGGTGACACAACATATGTTATTACATCAGAACATTAAATTCCAAGTACTTTCTTATTTAAAAATTAATCCCTGGTTATAATAATATTTTATCATGAAAATTTAAGTCCAAATTGAGATTTTTTTTTTTTTGCACCTGGAGCAAGTATGAATTTATCAAAATTTCAGAGTTTTTAAATTAATCATATAAAGACTCCACAAGACACTATAAGTCAAACATATTATTAAATATTGAAAATTACCTAGTCGATTAAAAAAATATTTTTTTAATTTATAGAATAAATAATTGATAGTTTTTAAGCATAAAATATTTATGCAATTCTTTTCATGTAAATATTTTATACACACATATAGATATGCATACTGTTTGATAGGATTTAGTTTAGTCCCCCTTCATGTCAAACAGTTAGAATTTTCCCTTTTTAAATTTCATAACTTTTATTCTTATTCCTTCAAATCTTCACTCATTCCCTCCCTCAAAGAAAGTATGTCTTATCCAGCATGATATTGTTTTTAAGGTTTGTACAATTTTTTAAATAAGTAAAAAACATTTGAATATTTGGCATTTGATGAAGTGCAGATTTATACTGTCTTTTATGTGAAATATTAAATCTATTCAGATTAACTGACATTTTGTAATTCTTATAATTTAACTTTATTTTTAAATAAAATTTTATTTTGGGTTTAATTTTTGAAGTTTTTTTTATTATATATTTTAATGCTCTGTTAAAAGGAACAAATAAAGTGATAAATTGTTTGTTAATTCTAATAAATTGAATTAAAAATTTAATAATAAATAATACTAAGCTTACAAACCTCCTAAAAAAAATTTGAATTGTCATTACTTGTGTATATTTATTGAAATGTACTGAATTTGATTGTTTATAAAAGCATTAAATGTGTATCTTGAAATATTAAATATAGTTAAATATTTGTAATATAAAAATAACCAATTCTCAGTTATTTATTTAAACATTTCAATTAATAGTAATTTTCAAATATTTGTCAAATATTTTCTAAATAAACAATATGTATTAATGAAATTTTGCTGCTTAATTTATTAAAAAACAAAATTATATTTATGTTAAATGCACTCATTTATTAACAGTTATGTAAAATCTTCTAACTTTTTGGGTGTTATGTGTTTTGTGTAAATATTAGTTTAAGTCTTGTATTCCAGGTATTTAATGAAAAGGAACGAAAGTTGGCACAACAGAATGAATATAACTTTGACCATCCTGATGCTTTTGATTTTGATCTACTAATAGAAACTCTAAGGAAGCTGAAAGAAGGGAAGAGTGTTGATGTACCTATTTACAATTTTGTGACACATTCCAGAGAAAAAAGAATGGTTAGTATATATAAATCTGTTTTTTCATTACTTATACTAGACGATACAACATGGTTTCTTGAGATACATAATAGGGTGGGCCGAAAAAAACTTTTTTTCAATTTTCGATTATGGCGGGTGCGGAAAATTGGTCACTGGTGGCACTCAGTTCATACAAAAAATTTGAGATTTTTTGGACATTTCCTTACCCTGCCGCAAACGGCTTGAATTTTTGCAAAAATGTTCATTTTTGAACTTTTTTCGAAAAAAATTAAAAAATGTTAAATTAAATTTATTTTGGTTGTATTTACTTGAAAAGGCGTATTTAATGTACCAATTGTTCAAATAAGATCTGATCATGCATTATTTAATATCTATGTGTATTATAACTTAGGCTATTTTTATAGCTTTTTCGCGTATAACAGGCAAAAGTTGTATTTGTTTGAATCGATCGTTAGTTTCTATATTATTTATGTCCCTTGGTCTTCTTTATATTTTTTCTACGTGTCAAACGTCATATATTTGGGGAAAAGACAGCAGTATACTTCAAAAACAAATCTGGAAGGTGAGAAAGTAGTGAAGCAGTACTCTAAGCGAGCGCAATGACTCGCCGTAATACTCAGGGAGTGAAGGACGAAATAGTTGAGAGCCAAAATGCGATAAAGGATTCTTATTATTTATCCTTGCTCAGTTACATGCGATATTTGTTCAGTGTTAACGTGAAACCCTTTTGTAGTGATTATACAGTGCTTTTTGGGTCGTTTAATGTGCTATTATAGTGTTTTGTGCGTTTTATTACAACGAGCTTAAAAATGGCTAGTATAAAAGGCCATGACAATGCAAAGAACACGCAATAGCGTGAAAAGTAACTCTTTGGGGGCATCATGCATATTGAAAGAATTGCAATTGCCAACTTATGCTGATAATCATGTGCCACTATTACTGGTTGCTTCACCATGTAGAAGTTGTGACAGCAGAGGATGCTAATCTCGTCATCGATAAAAACAAAGTCAGAAGAGAGAAATAGAAACTTGGAAAGAAGATACAGGCAGAAGAAGCTATTGAAAGAAGGAAAATTAAAAGCATATTTTTTGATGGTAGAAAGGATAAAAGTATATGCAGAGGAAGAAAAATAACAAGCAACACCGTCGAGAAAAAGGCGAGGAACACATCACCGTGTTGTTTGAACCTAGTTAGGAATACTTGTGTCACTTGATACCTCGTCAGTTCATAAAAGTCTAACTTGTGGTGACTTGAAAGATTGTATAATGATTTTGCTATTTCTTTTCCGTGACCAGAACAAGGTATCAAATGACCCGAGTATTCCTAACCAGGTTCAAACAACATGGTGATGTGTTCTTCCCCTTTCCTTTGACAGTGCCGCTTGTTCTTTTTTTCCTCTGAATATACTTTTATCCTTTCTACCATCAAAAAATATGCTTTTAATTTTCCTTCTTTCCTATCTTCTTTCCAAGTTTCTATTTCTCTCTTCTGACCTTGTTTTTATCGATGACGAGATTCGTATTCGCTGCTGTCACAATTTCTACATGGTGAAGCAACCAGTATTAGTGGCACATGATTATCAGGATAAGTTGGCAATTGCAATTCTTTCAATATGCATGATGCCTCCAAAGAGTTACTTTTCACGCTATCGCGTGTCTTTGCATTGTCATGGCCCTTTATACTAGCCATTTCTAAGCTCGTTGTAATAAAACGCACAAAACACTATAGTGTCACATTAAACGACCCAAAAAGCACTGTATATTACCACAAAAGGATTTCACGTAAACACTGAACAAATGTCGCACGTAATTTAGCAAGGATAAATAATAAGAATCCTTTATCGCATTTTGGCTCTCAACTATTTTGTCCTTCACTCCCTGAGTATTACGACGAATCATTGTGCACGCTTAGACTCCTGCTACACCACTTTCTCACCTTCCAGATTTGTTTTTGAAGTATACTGCCTTCTTTTCCTCAAATATATGACGTTTGACACATAGAAAATATATAAAGAAGACCAAGGGACATAAATAATACAGAAACTAACGATCGATTCAAACAAATACAACTTTTGCCTATTATACGCGAAAAAGCTATAAAAATAGCCTAAGTTATAATACACATAGATATGAAATAATGCATGATCAGATCTTATTTAAACATTTGGTACATTAAATATGCCTTTTCAAGTAAATACAACCAAAATAAATTTAATTTAACATTTTTTAATTTTTTTCGAAAAGTTCAAAAATGAACATTTTTGCAAAACTTCAAGCCGTTTGCGGCAGGGTAAGGAAATGTCCAAAAAATCTCAATTTTTTTGTATGAACTGAGTGCCACCAGTGGCCACTTTTCCGCACCCGCCATAATCGAAAATCGAAAAAAAGTTTTTTTCGGCCCACCCTAATACATAATATACTTCATGATGCATAGAATCAGAGTTGTTGAAATGCTATTTTGCACCTTTAAAAAGAAAAAGTGGAGAAAGGTTAAAAAATTAATATATCCTTGCTTGAAATTGAAAGCTGTTCAAAAGTAAATATTGTTTTTTGATCTTCTTAAAGAAATCTTTTGTACTTGAACTCATTTGAACTTGTACAAATAAATAAAATAAGATAAAAATTTGCATTTTCATAATATTTGCATGTAAGTGGTTTTGTGATTTATTATTGGTATATTTTCCATAAATTTCTAATTCTCTTATTCTCATCTTAATTTGTATTACTTAAGTATAATATACCTTCTTGCCCCCATCATTTGAAAAAACGCAGCCCTTACTGCTGTTACGTCGGTACTGAATGTGCTTCTGCTAGCTGTCTTCTCATTCATACAGTTAGGATCGGTTGTTCTCAAAGTTTGCATTGTGGTAGACAATTCTTGAGAGATTAAAGTCGCAATAGACAAATTCCCGGTCGATGACACAATGCTTTCTGATCTAAAAAGAACATTCGCTAAATTGACAAAAATAAAATTGACTAAAAGGGAGGAAAAGGATGATTTTGTTCCAAGATTACCAAAAATTCAAAACATTTGGTTCAAAAAATTCAAAAAAAGAAATGGTTATCAATCAGAAAATTCAGGCATAAAAAAAAATTGTGAATTTCAACAAATGGTCCCCAAATATTTTCGTGAATCGTTCACAGAAAAAACACTATTTTCATCAAACAATCGCAGAAAAAAGCTTATTTCATTAAAAAATCATGGAAAAATGCTTACAAATTTCAGCAAAAATAGTAATTTCATTAAAGGATTGTAGAGAAAAGTGTTAATTTCATCAAAGGGTAGCAGACAAAAGTATGAATATTGTCAAAATACCAAGGAACAAATGTGAATTTTGTTAGTCACAGAAACAATGCAAATAAGAATCAAGGGGAAAAACTAAGAATCGAAAGAATGTGCATTTTGTCAGACTATCGTAAAAAGGGTGCAGAAAATTGAGAATTTTGTTAAGACTGCCGGCAAAAAATGAATTTTGTCCAATGATTGCAGAAAAAATGATTTTTTTTAAAAAAAGGACCATTGTAAAAACGAGAATTTTGTCAAAATGCTGCCGGAAAAAATGCGAATTCCATCAAAATGCTGCCAGAAAAACTCAGTTTTTTTTTTTTTTTCAATCTTTCGATGCACTTTGCCCTTTTTTTTTGGCAAAATTTGTTTTTTTTTTTTTTGTGATTCTTTGTTGAAATTCAAATTTTTTGTTGTGATACCTGAATGAAACTTTCATCTTTTCATGATCCTCCAACAGAATTAATTTTTTTCAAAATCCTATTGCAAAATTGGCGTTTTTATTTTTTCAATAATTTATGAAAATCTTTTTTAATTTGTCAAAATTTTTGATTTTTATTATCTCTGAATTTTCGAAATTATGACTTTTTTTTTTAATTTTCGGAAATGTTTGTCTTAGTTTAGGAAAAACATGATTGAATCACAGAGGTGATTCTAAGCAAAACGGTGAAAAATAAAAAGGTTTTAAAGGGTTACAATAGAGGTGGGGGAAGGGAAGGGGCCATTCCACTCCCAGTACGAACTATTTGCTTCTTATTGCCCCCCGTTGTTCAAAATTTGCGTTTTTTCATGATCTTTTGACAAAATTTGCAGTCTTTCACTTTATTTGAGGAAATTGCCTTTTTACATGATGTTTTAATAATATTTGCCCCCCCCCCCCTCCCTTTTTTTTTTTTTTGTCAATCTTTTAGCAAAATTTTTAAATTTTTTTTTTTCCCTCAATTCTTTGTGGAAATTTGTTTTTCTACGATTTTTTGAACTAAGATTCTTCTATGAACAATTGAGAATTTTTCCAGCTGATTGAGAAATTTAAAGATTTTTTTCCCCCCATGATGAATGGACCTTTTTTTTCCCCTCTACTACTAGAAAAAGAAATGAATCGAATGGCTGCATCAAAAAAGACAGATTCTTGAATGAGTGCTAAAAAATGCCCTTAAAAATCAAAGTATCCTTAAGAATGTAAAAAGTGCCTTTTCCACAACAGTAGTGCCCTGCTACTTTTAAAACCAGGGGGAAACTCTGGTATTTTATGATACTTAACATTTAAGTCTGTTTTTAAATTTTCAGATCTATATTTAAAACACTTTAGTTTAATGGAGGAGTGATTAAATTTAAATAATATTTTGTGATATGCTGCTGCATTTATTTATCTTAAAACTTAAAAAAAAAAAAAAAAAAAAAAAAAAAAAAAAAAAAAAATGTTTTAATAAACATTGTTTTGATATTTTGTTTAGTTACATAATTTTTTGTGTTTGAATTGTTATTTCTTAAAAGTGCCGAATACTTAATGAATTTTTTACAAGTTTAGATTTAAAAGTTCTTATTGTCTTCACCTTGCCTTTATATATATAAATAATTTTCTTAAAAATGTATTTTCTTTTTTTAGAAAACTATGTATGGAGCAAATGTAATTATATTTGAAGGTATTCTTATATTCGCCCATAAAGAATTAATTGAGGTATGTCGCAAGATCTTTTGCTTTTACTTTACATTATCAGTTCAAATTTTCTTAATACAATAGGTGATTAAATGTTTAATCCTGTATTATTCATATTTAAAACAGCTGTTAATTTAAATGAATGAAAACTAATGCATAATATTTTATGATAGATGATAGAATTATTGAAGGTTTACAAAGTACCGTATTTACTCGTGTATAGTGCGCACCTCTACTTTACAAGTAAAAATGGCAATTTCTTAAAATCTCGTGTATAACACGCACTATAAATTTGATATGCTAATGAAGTATGACCAAATGAATTTCAGTAAAAAAAAAAAGTCGAAACAAACATCACACTAGACTAGAAAACAAGACGAAAATGCATTTTTAGACTTCGGTTTGTAAGAGAATGACGGGAAATAGGAATGAATGACAATAAAGAGAATTGCTAATTAGCACTTACATATTGTCACTAGCTCTGTTGTATAAAAAACTGCAAGGAGTGAAATAAATATGCAGTAATACTTCAATTAAGTAACTTTTTCAAAGTTTTAATATCTTCTTTGAATAATTTCTTGTTTTATATGTGTATAGTTCAACTGCATCCAACAGTAAAAAATTATTCCGTGTATAAGGTACACCTAAGAGTTTTGCTCTAATTTTTTGAAAAAAAAGTGCGCTTTATATACGAATAAATACGGTATTCCTTTTTATGTATGCATTAGTGTTTTCATAATCTTATCTATATATTCTGAACAAATAATTCCAGAGTTTCATAAAATATCTGCATTTTCTGTTAAAATTTGTTTTGGGGTTGATTGGCCTATGTATATATTATCATTAGTCACTTCATTGGCTGACACTGTGGTATTGAAATTTACAAAACCAATAAATAATACATTGTGAAACTGTGCAATTTGAGCACTATTAGATTTTAAAAGAATACAATTCATTTGAAATTTTTCTTTTCAAATGAAGTACTAAAAATTGAGGATGCAATATTCATGAAAAAGTGAGTTCTTTAAAATTCTTGGAATTCTTTAGAATTCTTCTAGATTCCTTCATTTTTTTTTTTCTTCTGAAGTCTGTATGAACCTTGTGTACAGTCTTTGCCTTACTATTTGTTTGTAATTTTTTTCTAGAATTTTTTTTTTTTTTTTTAAGAAGTGTGATATTCTATCTTTGTAAATTCTTTTTAGATGATGGACATGAAAGTTTACATTGAAACAGATTCTGATATCAGGCTCGCTCGAAGGTTAAAAAGAGATATAATGGAAAGGGGCAGAGATTTAGAAGGTGTAATAAAACAGTATGAAAAGTTTGTCAAGCCAGCTTTTGACTACTACATTGCACCTACAGTAGTTCATGCAGATCTCATTGTTCCTAGAGGTACTTTCCCCCCATTACTTTGAATCCTTTTTTGACTATTTTATCCTAATATTTTGTTTGTTTTAATGAATTTTGTTATTGCTTATGCTCAAACTTTTGTATTTGATTATTCAGAAAAATATTATTGGTAGGATTTGACTAATAAAATTTGTTTTTTAATTACTATTTTATAAAATCTTTAATTTTCAAGTTCATTAGAGGTTTCATGTGGTAGTGTTTAAGCTCTGTTCATACTCCTTAACCTCTTCAGACCTGAGCACAAAATAGCTCTACAAATATACATTTATTGCTTTTGCATAGTCGAAATGACAGCATAGATAGCAGAAAAAAAAACATTTTTATGAAATCAGTACATCAGGGGACTGGTAATTTAGGTTTACAAATATATATATAAAAGTAATAATAATCTCCCTGAAACATCACTTTAATTATCAGTAATATAAATTAAAGCAATAACTAAATTCAGGACTTTAAACAAGTAAATGATCAGCAAATCCACAAATTTTTTTATTGTAAAGCATTTAAGTTAAATAATCATGAATATTTCTTATTTTCTTGGCCAGAATGTCTTGAAGGTATTTTCGAAACTCAGATGAAAATATTTATTTTAACAGGTAATACTCATAAGTGCTGACATTTATTGGTTTTGTTTTAAAGAAAAACACATTCAGCTGTATAGAAATAAAGTAAAAATTCGAACAGTTTAGTTTTTATAAGGAAAAGAATGGAGGTACACATTTGTGTACCTCAGGTCTGAAAAGGTTATGCAAACAATGTTTTATCGAAAAGGATATTATCGTAGACATTAACTTTGATAAATTTTACTATGACAGTTGCAAAATTCTTAGTAAATTATATCCACTGTTAATTAGATAATCTGCTTTAGAATATATTGGCTATTGCATATATTAATAATGCATTATTTAAAAAGAAAAAAAAAATTATTTATTGAAAGTTTTTCTGTACTTATTCTTGTTGTGTTGGATAATTAAGATAGGCTGCTAAAAATGAAAGCATATGCAATTGGTTTTTAATATATGCAACAATATGATCAACAACAATAACAACGTTATGAGTTATGTATGATCATGAAAAATGTCATGACTTCCATAGCCTCTCCATAATAAGTTAGCTCATAAATAACTCTCATTTAGCTGAATTTAATTATTAAAGTGGCAATCATAACTAGCAATAAATATCAAAACCTTATTTGTCATAAAATGAAGCATTTCTTCGTCTCTTAGCAGCTTTCTTTTTCCATAGCATCACAAACTCTTTAAAAGCCATAAAATATTTATTTTTAAATTAAACAGAGGTTTTACAGTCTTTAAAATTTTTAAGAGATTTTTCATCTTTAATTTACCTTAAAAGTTAAGTCTTTATAAGTTATCCAAAAAAAAAAAAAAAAAAAAAAAAAAAAGGGAAAAGAGAAATTATAACCCAATATTAACAAGTTTTTATCACAAAATAAATAAAAATTGTGCTACAATATTGTATACAAAGTGTACAATACATTCATTTTATAAATGAATGACCAAATTTAAAAGAAATTATATTTTCAAAACTATTACTCATATACTAAATAATATATAAAAAATAAATAAAAAAACTTTTTTTTAAAATCATTATTTAGTGCTGGATTTGGACATGTGGATAACAATTTACCCTTATTCACATTGCTGCCATAATCCCTGGATCTTACGCCCTGCAATTTCTTTTTTGAGGGATTATATTAATAAGGATTGACAGTGTAAAATGTATAAAATGAATTTTATTACAGAATAGATTCTTCATGTATTAAGAAAGGTTCACTCACAAAACATATACAGTGAAACCTCCAAATAAGGGACACCCGTGGAACTAAAACTTTTGTCCCTTAAATAGAGGTGTTCTTTTTTCAGAGCTTTTATTTTAATCATTTAGAAGGATATGAAAATAACAAATCATTAAAGGTGGAAGTTTAAATATGTCCAAAGTGTATAAATTACGTTAATCAGAAACAAAAAAATATAGAGAATTTATAAATTAAAACTTTCAATTGATTAATAAATCATTAAATTATTTATAGAATTATTGACTTTTATTTTATATGGAAAAAGTATTTAAACATTTAAAAGAATTTTACTTGAAGTAATCAATCAAAAGTAATTGTTTTGTAAATTTCAAATTTTCACTACAAACCTTTCAAGTGTTGATTTACCATACTTATAAATTCTAATTCTTCATTATCTGCAGTATTTACAAAAAAAAAAAAAAAAAAAAAAAAAAATAGTCAACTGCTGCACTTATTTTAGGGCAAAAAACCTCTAAAATAGCAGAAAATGCTTTGACACATTTACAAATTCAGTTTTTAACGGTTGGTTGTGTTTATGACGGTTAATTATCTACACAAGGGATGTATGCCGTAGGGAAAGTGCCCTCTTTGTGGTCTTTCTAAGGGAATCTAACCCTTATTTATGCAAGGAAATCCAAAGTTCGAGGAAAACTTCAAACAATTAAGCCGATGGGCACGTTTGGGTATTTTTTAACAGAAAAATATAAAACTGGAATACGTGACTGTAGAAGCGATTTCGAATTGAACTGTGTTTTCAGTTTTTGGTAAATAAATTGCCTATTGAGTTATACACTATTTTGATCATGTGACAAATAATTTTTTTACTCTTTCTGAGTAATTATTCTTCTTTCATGTGAAAATTTGGTTAAAAACTTCCACTTTGACAATATTTTCGGTAAAATCTATTGCTTTGGGGGGGGGGGGGGGAGAAAGATAGAAAAACAGTTTAATTACATAGTTCTGAACAACACCTACTAGTTTCAGACAATTCCTAATAAAAATAAATTAAAACTTATGTCATAAAAATTGCCCTTTTGGATTTGTCTAAAAGCATCTGTAAAGTTCTTTATTTCATAATTTTCTTTCATTCTCTACTTTCAGAATCATTCTCAATTTTCTGCATTACTTTCAATGATGATAAACACAGTGTTGTCAAATCAGAATTGTGAATAAATAAATGCTCATTGTGTCGTATGCCTCTGTATCCACACGACTGTCTGCCAATTTGATAAATTCACAAAAATCTGTATTTTCATTTTATCACAGACTACTCCATTATCTGAAATGCAAAAACCAGTCCCTTTGATCTCATTTCAACTGTCCCTTAAATAGAGTGTCCCTTATTCAGAGGTAAATTCATTATACATCCTATACCAAGAGACTGGGACCGGACGTTTTGTCCCTTAAATAGGTGTCCCTTATTCAGAGTGTCCCTTATTTGGAAGTTTCACTGTATAACATTGAAATTACAGTTAGTACCGGCTATATGCTCAGTTTTCTTAAGTCCCGTCTGTCTTAATAGGGAAATGTGTTAAAGCGTACCACTTAATAGTCATTTTATTTTCCTGCGTATCGGATATATGGTCGCTTTTTTCAATCTTTTCAATGCTGTTTTCAGCAATTTTTTTTTTTTTTTTTATTAGCTTTTGTAACATTTTTTTTAAGTGTGAAGAAACATGGTTAAGAGGCTAGTAGTCTCTCAGACGCTGGAGAGCATGGCTTTACTTCCCTCCCCTTCCCCAGCCTTCTATTTTATGTTGAATCATTGTTGGTTGTACCCCCCCCCCCTCAATTCTTTTCCTCCCAAAGTCATCAGATTGATATCTGTCTGTTTATTGGTTAGTTTTCTCTTTGTTTATAAAGTGTATTGAATTTAAGATGTAATAAAAAAAAGAAAAAATTTTGTTTTATTTGGATCAAACGCGTCAAATAAGAACTCTTTTATTATGGCTTCGAAAATTTTAAAATTTCTAATCTTTCTAAAACTGCATTTGCCAAAGTAAATTCAATACGCCGGATGACATTAAACAACATTTTAGCAGCTAAATTTTACTCTTCCAAATGTTCGTATCTGCGATGAAGAAAGAAAACTTCAGCGTTGTCACATTATGAAAATGTGGATAAGGCTCTTTTGTCATGGATTAAATATGCATGATCACAAAATGCTCCTATACCCTGGAATGTTTTGAAAGAAAAGTCCTTGGAATTTGCTAAGGAATTTGGCGAGTCCAGTTTTGTTGCTTGTAATGGTTGGTTACAAAGATGTAATTCTTTAAAAAATTGTGCAGAGAAGCTGCTGATTTCGACAGGAGTTCTTTAAACGAATGGAAAGATGGAATGTTGCAGGACATTCTCGAAAGATATGAGCCGGCCAACATCTTCAAAGCCGATGAATGCAGACTTTTTTATAGAATCTTGCCAGAGACAACTCTTTGTTTTAAAGGTGAAAAATGTGTAGGGGGAAGAAATATAAAGAACGCTTAACTGTTTTGTTAGCTTCAAATATGGATGGATCAGAGAAAATTATTCCTGTGGCGATTGGAAAATATCTTAAGCCTCGGTGTATGAAAAATGACAAATCTTTGCCTCTAGTCTATGATGCAAAGCATGGATGGTAGAGGACATCTGGGAAAAAACACTCAGGAGGTGGGATCGAATTTTTTCAAAACAGAACAGAAAAGTTGCATTAGTTGCTGACAATTATTGTGCATACTCCACTACTGATGACTTGAAATCAATTGAACTTGTTTTCTTGCCTCCTAATAGCATGTGTGTATAGCAGCCTTTAGATCAAGGTATCATCCAGAATTTCAAGACTATTTATAGAAAGCATCTTCTGCGAGATATGATTTCTGCTATTGATCGAAAAGAACAATTTCAATGTCCGTATTAAATGCAATTTTTTGTATCAACTAAGCTTGGAATATGATGTCACAGATAACTATTGAAAATTGCTTCCGACATGCTGGAGTTCACAGTTCACCAGAGTCTGAAGAATTATTGAAAGACACGGAACAGGATCTCCTCTTAACTGAATTGGCAGAAAAACTGCGGAATCGAGGTTATTCAATTCCTGACGAAAATTCGTATGCAAAGATTGATGAAGACCTTTATACTAAGAGTGAAGCTTCAGTACAAGATATTGTTTCTAATGTGTTAAATTTGAATGCCGAAGGAAGCGATGATGAGGATGATAGTGGATGTGAAAAGAAATCAATATCAAATGCAGTTAAAGCCATCGATGATCTCAGAAGTTTTTTTATTAATTCTGAAGCAGAAGATGAACATTTAAAAGCCATTAGAGATTTAGAAAGAGTTGTATTAACAACCAAGAAAAGAAAGCAATCTTGCATAACTAAATATTTTAAATAAGTGCAGTGAATATGGGTGCAATGTATGTACGCGTGCTATATTTCGATTGGTAAGGTAAGCTAATAAATTTCACAAACATTGCATATTTGTTACTGTATTTTTTACTCACAAATTAATTCTTAAAGTATTCTTAAAAGTTTAATTATTTGTTTATTATAAGCACTATATTCTGACAGATTAATATAACCTGCCATAATTCAGGGCTTGTATACTTCAAAAACTTTCAAACATCTCTTACCAGAATTTTCGTAAAGTAATATTTGGTTTATTTAATAAAACAAAATTCTCTCTTCATATATAGCGTGCAGTACTCTATGAAATTTCTGGTATTAAAATACTTAAAATCTCTTTAATTCCCTGATGCATACGAAGCCTTAATTAAATAGTGTAATAATTGTTGTATTGTTCTGCATATATGGTCTAATTTTTCTGGACTGCTGAGGTGATCATATAACTGATACTGACTGTATTATGTTACTTTGTGCAAGTAATTGTGAATGAAAGTCTGCTTTGATAACTCATATATTGGTATCTTTTCAATTTGAATGAAATTCATTTTGAAATCTTTTCTTATTATTGGTATCTGTAATATTTTTAATATATTACAAAAGTAGCGAAATGTTTTAGCAATCTTTATAAATACTATGCGCTAAGATAATTGCTGCATTGCACATAACCTTACAATATTATCACTGAGATATCTACATATAGTTATCCATTACCATTTTACCCCATACATACATACCCCATAAAATAACTATACTCATTTAAAGCTTTTTATTTATTCAATTAAATAATTGCTCATGAACCTGAATTAAAAGTGCATTAAAGAGTGCTGAAAATGTTAAAATTTAAGTAAAGAAATAGGTTACATTATGATTTATTGGCAGATCAGAAAGGACAGCTGTTATTTTTTGATACGTCAAACATCAAGCATATCACCTTCCTCAAGAAACATGAAATAAGAACATCCTCTCTCTGCAAATTTAATTATGTATTCCTGATTATTGTGATCACAAGAAATATTTAATGTGTTGCCTTGTTCAAAAACTCTGACCTAAAATCAAGTTCTGATAGTTTGTCTGCTACTATTAACATAAAATCCTGATTGTAAGATACCCTCTCCCTTTTAAGCCATGTTAATTTTATTTTTTGTTCCCAAATAAAAGCCCCTCCCCCGTTCACAAACTTTGTTGTAAAAAATTTATTTAAAAATCTTAATGATAATTTTGAATGTTTTTGTGAATTTGTGTGTGTTTTCATAATGTTAATGATATCCTCCCCCCCCCCTCCCCGTTCTCTTTCTGCATGAAATGTATGCTTCCCTTCTGCTCTCTTTGCCCCTCCTCAACACAAAAGTTTAAAATTATGGGAGTTTTAACTCTTTTGTTCTCTTAATTTCTCGCTAATAACAAGTAAATAATCAATTATTTTAAAAAAGCCCTTTCTCCAAAAGTTCTTATTTCTCCTCTGACTTTTCCACTCAACAAAGTATAAATTCTTAAATTTAATTTGTAAAAAAAAAAAAAAAAAAATGTCTTATTTTTTATTTTGTAGTAAGGTGCTTGATCTAAAATCTCATCTACATAACCTTATACAAGTATCATTCATCTCAAATAAACCTCTTTTGATTTTTTTTTTTTTTTTTCTCCCATCTTTTCTGAAATGATTTGGGATAGCCTAAAATGTTGATTCCCTTCTTAATAGCCTTCATTATTGGAACACTTTAAATAGCAGCTTTGGAAATAGTCCTATACTTCCAAACAAATTGTTTGGGACCCTCTAGCTACCACCTATGCCTTTGCATATGCCATCTGTAATGCATTTGTATGGTAATTTGAAAATGTCTTATTTTTAAAAAAATTTCATCACTGCTATCTTGTTTTAATTTGAAAGAATATTAAAGCTATGCAATGTTGACACTTGCTTTTTGTTTGTATTGGTAAGTCATGTAACAGTGATTAAAAAGGTTTTAAAAATAGCAAAATGCATTTTTTTAATTAAAAATTAGTTTTTTCTACATTTCTTATTTATCCTTTTAAAAATTAAATAGTATGGCAGTTAAAAAAATGTAAACACTTGGTGGATTTTATTTTCTTGCTGAATTTTCCAATCTGCAGGCTTCTAACCCATCTTAACGAAACAATGTTCATATTATTATAATTTTGTATAAATTAAGTACACTATTTTTTTAATTGATACTTTTAAATTCCACAGGTGGTGAAAATGACATTGCTATTTCACTTATTGTTCAGCATGTGCACACACAGTTACAACTGGTAAGTTTTATGTTATTATAAAGCTTCTTGTGCATTTCTAATTATGATTCATTTGAGGTGTTTTATGGATATATTTGATAGGACTACATTCTGATAAATGTAATTAATTTCAGATTCTCTATTATATTGGGTATTATATAAATTCTAATTATTGTTCACTACTTATAGTTAAAATATCAGTTGTTTGGTGGATATATTTTATAGAATTGCTACTGTATCATAATTTTGTTTAATCTTTAGTTTCTCTCTCATAAAATTGGAAACATTTTTTCATTTTTATTCAAATCTTGTCTAGTATTTTTAAAATATTACTAAAAATTGAATGATCATTAAAAATCATGTTTTTATTTTTATGCACACACAAAAAAAAGTTAGTATCTAATTTTCCTTTTATAAATGTCTTTGAATGTCTAGTAATATTTTAAATCAAAATTTATATTAAATAACCTTTAATAGAATAAGTTGATATTTTAATAGTATATTAAAGGAAATGGATAGATAAGTATTGTTTTATCTGAATCCCAATAGAGCAAAAAAGTTTTTCAAGATGCTTCAATTGTTTTAGTATCTATATTTACTATTTATCTGATTTCTGTGCAAAGATTGTTTTATTAGCAAATTTTAATGTATTTCTATTATCATAATTTGATTTTTGTTTCTCCGAAATGAAGTGTTCATAAGTCATAACATAATAATTTTTACTCATGTTCCATTCTTTTTTTCTTCTGATCACACTTAAAAACTACAGTGGTGTTTTTAAACATTCCAAATCTAAAATATTAATATAATAAAAGTACATTAAAATTTTTTATATAAATGTAGTTTCAGATCTTGCATAACACATTTAAATAATCAGATTAGTAGTAAACATATCTCCTAAATTATATCAAAACAACCAGTATATCGTGAGGGGTGGGGGGAGGAATTATTTTTTTTATTGGAAGAAGGAGCAAAAATCAGTGCTTATCAATCCAGATGTTTTATCAAAGATTAAACCTTTTTCTTATAAAAAAATTGTGGTTTCAGTCCATAAACAGATTGTCTTAATTTGAAAATGCAATCTGATAAAAGTACCGTATTTACTCATGTATAGGGCACACCCCTATTTTACAAGTAAGAATGGCGATTTCTTGAAATCTCGTATATAACGCGCACCATAAATTTGATACGCTAATGAAGAATAACCAAATGAATTTCAGTAAAAAAAAAAAAATCGAAAAAAGCTTTACACCAGACAAAAAAAACAAGACGAAAATGCATTTTTTGACTTAGGGTTGTAAGAGAATGACGGGAAATAGGAATGAGTGACGGTAAAGAGAATTGCTAGTTCGCGTTTAGATAATGTCATTAGTTCTCCTGTATAAAAAAACTGCAAGGAATGAAATAAATATGCAGTAATACTTCAATTAAGTAATATTTTCCGAGTTTTAATATCTTCTTTGGATAATTTCTTGTTTCATATGTATATCGTTCAACTGCATCCAACAGCAAAAAATTATTTTGTGTATAAGGCGCACCCAGGAATTTTGCCCTAATTTTTTGGAAAAAAAGTGCACCTTATACACAGATAAATACGGTAATAATTACTTTTAAAGATTTTTCGTTAAATGATGATGTAGTTTATTTACTCGGTGATCATTATTAACTAAAAGAAAAAATTATAAAATTTTTGATTTCCTTTCATGTTTTTAGTAGCATTGTCGTTTATCACATACTTAATGCAAATGTCTGATATATGCCCTTTCTCATTTTTAAAATGTTCTTCACAATTTGATACCATCTAACTTGTAAATTCAGAATTATCTTAGATGTACAGCAGTCAATGCATTTGTTTTATTAAATGACAAAATAAATTTGAATAAAATCAATAAAATTGTTTTGCATATTTGTGGAAAGACTATAAAAGTTATAGCACATTAATGATTGGGATAAATTGTTTTGTGAATTACTCTAAAAGATTTTAATCTTATGTGTTATGTACTGATTCATATAACCCATTATTAGTAATTTCAAATAATTAAATGTAGTTATGCATAAATTTATTTTTAAAAACCAATATTTAAAATCAGACTTTTAATAAAATACAAAATTAAAATAACATTTAAATAGCATAAGATCCTATATTACAGTGGACATTTTAATATTTAGGCAAGCCACTTATTCGTATATTTTGTCAGTTAAGACCAAGACAGTTTATAAAAGTCTTGAAAATATCTGTCATAGAAAGATTGCATACTAGAGTCTGCATAGGTTCAGTTTGTAAAAAAACTTATTAGCCCAGCCTGTTATAAACAGTTAAAAGTTTGATCTGTTTTGTTTTAAATAATAAAAATTTGGTCAGGTCCCAATACAGCATATATAAAATGTTTATTGGCCAGCATCATATAAAATTTAAGTGCTACCCAGCCTGCCTTAACACAATTTCTATAAGATTTACATAAAATCGGCTGATTATTTTATTTAAATGAAGGTCCAAAAACAAAATCAATCTAGTTTAGAATGAAGGAAAAAATGGTTTTAGGAAAACATAATTTTAAAGTTTCATAAAGAAAAAGATAAAAATAGATTTATAAAAATATTTCTCTGTAATTTATTAAACCAAATTAAATTTCTTACTCATTTCCAAAATTTCTTGTTTTAATTATAGTAATTTTATTTTATTAAAAAGGTCTGAATTAAGGAGATATAAATAAATTAATGTATCAAATTTATTATTGTAGCCAATAGCATTTTTTTCTACAATATGGAATGCAGGTCCTTTTTAATTGCAAAATTTCTTGTTTATATTCGAGAAGTTGTGTTACATAGAGATTTTATTAGAGATTAAAAAAGGAAATATATATTTAGTAATAAAATAGTTTGTTAAAATTTGTATATTCTAACTTATGAAAAATGTTTCTTAGAAATAATCAATTTGTTATAGTTAAAGATATACTTCATGAATATAATTCTTATTTTTCGTCTTTTTTAGCGAGGACTAAAATTAAGGTAAGTTGTTTTAAAATGAGTAATTTAGCATGATGCTAAAAAAAAATTATTGATAATCTTTTTAAGCATGTATTATTTTTTACATGTAAAACATATTTTTAGCATTTCAAGCCATTTATTTGATGTTGACTGATAATTATAAAAAAAATTATTGCTAATTTTTCAAAAATTTACACAAAATTTAACATTGAAAATTTAAGAATTTCATAGATGTTTTCTATGTGTTAAACTTAAAAACTGAATTTTTAATTTTTTCCCTTAATATTTTTATAGAAGTTATATTTCAGAGTTTTAAATAAAAAGTAATTATTAAAAAAAAATTTTTTTGTTGATTGTAGACTCAGACTATTGGCTGGCTAATGAACTAGTGTTGCTGTTGGTTAAAATTATGAGAGAAAGCAAGAAAATAAGGCGAAATTTCCCCTAATTATTAAACCACCATTAATTCAGTTCTTAGAGCTCTGAAAGAAAAAAGGAAAACAAATTTCATTTTACCAATTTTTCAATCCCGCATCCCAGAAACCCGAAAAATCCAACTATCGAAATATAAAGAAGAAAACAAAAGAGAAATTTTACTACTTGGCTTCCAAAAGTTTAATGTATAACATGTTTTTCGAAGCTCACCAGAAAAAAAATGGCGGTCTGATATAGTTCATAGTTTATAGGAATAACAGTAAAATGGGTTTAAAAAATTTATGCAAAAATTACAGCTACCACTTTTATTTTATAGAAAAGAATAGTTATTTGTGAATGAGAGAAAAATATGCAATTACAAAGCTTTCTTAATTTTGCATTTAAGTTTTGTTGCATTTGAACTATTGTTGTCAGTTTTATTCAAAACAACCAGTAGTCTAGAAGAAGTCGTTTGCCCAATTCATTAAGGTGGCGGGCAGTAGGATGAATGGAAATGGGGCTGTCACAGGCCGATACTGCTAGACGGCTAAATGTGTCAAGCAGTGTAGTCCGACGACTCTGGGATCAGTATGAATCTGAAGACTGTGTCCAGAAGATATGGTCCAGGCCACCCATGTGTTACAACACCTGCAGAAGACTGGTTTCTAGCTATTTCGTCCCAAAGGAGAAAACACACTACTTTGCCACAACTTATTGCAAACCACTTTGCAGAATCAGGGAGAAGAATCTCTGTTACTACGGTGTGAAGGCATCTTCACAATGCAGCTACCACTTTTATTTTATGGAAAAGAATAGGTATTTTTGCCATCCACGTGTTATAACACCTTTAGAAAATTAGTTTCTAGCTCTTTCGACCCAAAAGAGAAGGTGCACTATTGTGCTGCAACTCATTGCAGGACATTTTGCAACATCAGGGAAAAGAATTTCCGTTCCTACAGTGTGAAGACATTTTCACAATGCAGGCCTCTATCCAAGGCGACTAGTTGTGTGTCTCTCCATCAACAGACGACAGAGAAGGGCCCCACTTATGTTGGATTAGAGAACATAAACATGTTTTCTGGACCAGACAACAGTGGACTTCTGTATCTTCACAGACAAGTCCAAATTCACACTGGAGAGAGATTCAGGACGTTTTCTGATCTGGAGAGAACAATGCACTCGATACCATCAATCAAACATTGTCAAAACACTCAGGTGAAAAAAACAAAAATGGTGGAATCATGGTTTGGGCAGGGATCTCACTTGGAGACCAAACTGACCTGTATGTGTTCCATGAAGACTGGTGTAAGATATTGGGCGAGATCCTTGATTCATATGTACACCCATATGCTGGTGATATTTGTAAGGGAAATTACTCAAAAGTAATTCCCTGGAAAAATAGAAATGAATGATTTGTAGAGTCTATATGCAAATGAATCATATAGGCTGAATTGTTTGCCCTTAAACAACTTGTCATTAAATCTTGAAGGTATAATGAAAAATGTTGAATGTTAAAATTGAATGTATATTGAGAAACAAGAACTAAGCAAATTTAAATAATAAATAACAACCTTTATTAAAAATATAATTAAACAAACAAGTATAAAAATAAAGTCACTTGGATAAAAATAAATACAATCAGTCATAAGTTATTAGAATTGAAATAATGTCCTACTTTTTACATATAGTTGCATAGATGGAACCAGAGCACCAGAAAAATATAAAAGAAATCTGTTTTGTATTTAAAAGGAAAAATTGCACTTTTATTTTAATTAAAAATTATGTAAAATTATTATAAGAATAATAATCTATCTTTAAATTAATTTTTTGGTCTGGGGTGGACATATTCTATAATAACCAATTTTTTAATGTTTCTGTCACATTTTACTGTGATGTACTGATTTCTCCAAGAATGGAATTTTCCACCATGAATGTTTTTTTGTTGTAATTTCATTTATATGTTTAACTTGAGTAAATTTCTATGTCAGAACAGTTTAATGCACATTTCGTCCAAATTTGTTGTTTCTATATTCATTCATTTGCAAATTAGATGCAAAAAAACGGATGTATCTTAACTTTTGGAGGCCAGTGTATTTCGGATCCATGAGCTTATAAATGGAAAATCTTTAGAATTTTGATGTTGATTCATGTACTTCAGAAAAGAAATTTTACTAGTTAGGAAATAATTCAGGATCACCTAAACCCTAGAACAAGGGTAAAAATCTAGGTGCCAGCAGGCAGTCTCTCACCACTAAATATTTTTCTTTTTTCATCTAATATTATGTGTAAAATTCTTTATAGAATGCTATTAAACTTTCAGCAAAGAAAATTTTTAAATTTTAGTGATAAGAGGCATTGGCGCCTAGATTTTTGTACCCCAATTAAACAGTTTTTCAATTAAAAACAGTTTTCATCTATACTGTCTTTGTACTCCAGGCATTTGGAATCTTTAACTTGGACAGCTCGATATAATCCAAAATTAACAATAATAAATTCTATTTATGGATTTAAAATTGCATGTAACTGGTTTAATTTCACTTCAACCTGTCTTAAAAAAAAAAAAAAAAAAGTTGGCTTGTTTTTTGGTGACTTTTTCTTTTGGTTAAAAATGGTCCAGACTCCGCAGCCCTGTTTTTGTCTCATTTATTATATGCGAAGAATATGAGGAATAACCCAGGATGTAGAGATAAATTGTTCATTTAAAAATAAAATTGCAGATGAATATGACATTGTAATACAAAATAGGAAATATCTCAAAAGTATGGAAGAGAAATTTTAGTATAGATATAGGGACTGCTCTAAGAAATTCAGAGTATTAGCTAAATTGAAAATTATTAGATTAGAGTTTCTTTAAAAAAAAAATTTCAAGTGTGAGGACACTTATATATTTCAAGTGTTCCCCTTCGCGACGGGAACCTTTAGTGAAATTTTTAATGTTTTGTCACTGGTTTTTAAAAACAAAAATTTGTGCCTTATTAAATCCATAAAATGCTCCTATTAAATAAGACAAATTTTACTGGTGGGGATAAACAAGGATTCTTAAGCCTTTTTGTGGCATATATGTGTTGCTCATCCCTAAGAGGTTAAATATTGCTTTTATGCTCTTTTAATAATCTGCAATTTCCAGCTATCTTGATGGTAAGCAATTTATTTAAACTTTATTTGTTGCAAGTTTAGAATCATCTTTGTGATTCTCTCAGATTTTTCGCATAATAAAGAAAAATAGATTCAGTCATTTCCAAAAATTAAAAAAAAAAAAAAAAAAGTCTGCCTTAACTTTGAAAATTCAGACATAAAATATGTAGAAATTTTTTTACAAATAGTCTGAAAAAAAATTGCCAATTTCGTAAATTATTGAATTCAATCTCCAATTTTGTCATAGAACCGCTGGAAAAGCATAGATTTTGTCAAAGTATCAGGAAAAGATGTAAAAATTCGTTCAAGGATCAAGGGGGGGAAAAAAAAATAAATAAAAAAAAAAATGAATTTTTGCAAAGAATTCTGAAAAAACAAAATTTTGACACTAAATGGCAAAAAATGGAAATTTTCACCAAAAGATTATGAAAAAACTGCATTTTTCCATGGCCCTTTGATAAAATTCACGCTTTTTGTCTATTGTACTTAGATGAAATTTGTTTCTTCAGCAGCCCTTTGAAAAAAATTGTAGTTCTTCTGTCATTTGACAAAATTCCCTTTTTGTCAGAGGTCATTTAACAAAATTTGTGTTTTTTCCTCGGCTCTTTGACAAAACTCACATATTACCAGTGATGCTCTGACAAAATTAGTGTCTTTTCGATTTCACTTTGATGAAAATCGAAGTTTTTTGGATTCTTATTTGCATTGTTCCAGTGATTCTGCAAAATTCATATTTTTTCTCGGTACCTTCATAAAATTCATGCTTTTGTCTGCTTCATTTTGATGAAATTAATGCTTTTTTCTGCAATCCTTTGTCAAAATCCCTGTTTTTGCTGCAATTCGTAAGCTTTTTCCCATGATTCTTTAACAAAATACGCTTTTTCCTACAATTCTTCAGTAAAATTTGCATTTTTTCCCTCTCCCTCTGCGAACGATTGAACATTTTTGGAGACCATTTGTTGAAATTTGATTCTTTTTATGCTTGAATTTTTTTATTGATGACCTACTTTCTTTAGATTTTCGAAACCGAAAATCCTGAATTTTTGGAAATTTTGAAACAAAATCGCTGCTGGTTAAAAAAAACAAAATTATTTTTCCTCTTTTATCCAATATTTTATTGATGCATTTTCATTTTGGATCTGAAGGCATCGTGCCATCAACTGGGAATTTGCCTATCAGGATCTTGACCTACCAGATTTGTCTACCACAATGCAAGCTTTGAGAACACACGATCCTAATAGTCCAAGAGGCGACTGCACAAAATCCTAAGTCATTGAGCACAAGAAAAAATCCTTTTTATTTTGGAAGAGTAGTCATAGGGGAATCTAATGATCCATGTGTGCCAGAAGTGAAGGGGTGCATAAGCCAAAAATTAATACCACAAGTGGCTCACTCGTAGGTCTATCATTGTGTTTTCTTTACAATCAAAAGTATGAAAACACGGAAAACTGGTTGCAGGAAAACATAATGCTAAGTCTACGAGTGAATCATTAGTGGTATTCATTTTTGGCTTATGTACCACTTTGCTTCCAGCATTAGATTCCCCTATGACCACTCTTCCATAGTACAAAAGATTTTTTCTTGTGCTCGATGACTAAAGGTTTTGTGCGGTCTGCTCTTGGACTATAAATGTATGAACAAGAAGACAACTAGCCAATGCACGTTCAGTATAGACACAACAGCAGTAAAGGCTGCATTTTTTCAAATGAGCGGCAAAAAGGGTGCTATTTTTTTTCTTTTTTTTCTTTTTTGAATGAGTGGCAAGAGGGGTGTTATTTTTTTGGATAAGGGGTGCTATTTTTTTCTTTTTTTTTTTTCTTGAATGAGTGGCAAGAAAGGTACTATTTTTTTAATTAAAGGGCAAGAGGGGTGTTATTTTTTTAACTGAAGGGCAAGAGGGACAGAGTGTCTCCCTGAAACCCTCTGGGGGAAACTTTTGAAATTTCCTTAGTTATTTTTTGTTTTTTTTCTTTCTTTCTTTAGTGTCTTGTTGAGCTGTTAATAGTAAAAATTATAGAATAATGGTAAAATGTTGTAATTATTTAAATTTCTTTCAGAACCAAACTTGCACAATGTCATACTGGTCAACCTTTACCCGAAGCACTTTGTATTCTTCCGTCCACATCCCAGATTAAAGGCCTGTACACATTTATTCGTGATAAGAACACATTACGTGATGAATTTATTTTTTACTCTAAGCGTCTAATGCGCCTATTAATAGAATTTGCACTGTCCCTATTGCCTTTTAAAGTAAGCATTATTTTTACACATATAAATTCCAATTTAAAAATTTTCATACGTTATTGCATTGTTGTCTTTTCTTTATTTTTATTTTTTAATTAATATTTTCCCCTTTGTATATCCTCTCCACCCTCTATGCGATTTTTGGTTTATGAAGCTTGGATTCATTCATTCTTAGTATTTATTTATTATATATAATAAAAATCTACCTTTTTTATGTTTTAATATCTTTATTTATATATTGTATTTAAAATATTGCTTTGGTTTACTTAAATATTTTAATCCACACTTTTAAATTGTAATGTATATTTTTTTTATTAATAAAATTTATCTGAAATTAATCAGAATAATTAAGTATATTTAATATTTATATTTTTTAAATGTAGGAAAATCTAAAATAAATAGTAAATTTGACTATTTTAAAACCATGTTCAAACATATAAAGATTGAGAAATCAAGATCAAATTTAATACAAACTATTTAAAGTGTCTAATGGAGCTCCTTCACTAAAACTTCCGAATAAAGAAAAAAAAAAATAAATAAATAAAAATAAGTAAATAAAATAAATTGTTGCACAATTTCAAAACACGACTACTCATTACCTAATATAATTATTAAAACATGGTTTTCACTATCAGAAAATAGACATCAGATGCTGACAATGTGCATTTTTAAAAATCCTTATGAAATATTAAGTATTTTAAAGAAGATAAAATTTCTTCCACTTAAAACTATAGGATTTTTTTAAATACTTAAAATATAAAGACATTTTTTTTTTTTAATCTTATCGACATCTGCCTTCTGGTGGCAAAAACCATATTTTTAGAAATTATTACTTTAGATAATGAAAAATCATGCTTCAAAAGTTTTCCACAAGTTAACATGAGATTTCATAATTGAAGCTCTTTTAGTGAAATAAAAACTTAAAGCTGAAAAAGATTTTTAGAAGCATTTTTTTTTCTTTTTATTCATAATGATTAAAAAATACTGTTCTATAAGCAGCATTTTGTAAACTTACTTCTCTCACAGCTCTCTTTTTAATTTTGAAAATTACAAAGGACCTACCAAAAAAAAAAAAAAAAAAGTAGAAAAATAGTTTTCAAATTTTCTTGAATTCTTAGTGTGAATCTTAATCACCACCCTTCTGAATCAAAAATTGCATTGCAATATGCAAGTCAGAAAACTACATCTAAATTTTTTTATTATTCTGTTACTTTTGAACTTTAAAGCATGTGTAGCGCCATTTTAAATCAGTTTCTTGTAGCTATCATGTTAATTTAATAATCAACGATTATTTGAAATATGCATATGACAGTAATAGATGCTAGTTAGCTTTATTTATATTATTCATAAAAAAAGTAAAAGGTGTCCTCCGATATATAAAGTAAAATATTTCAAGAAACTGTCATTCTTAAATATCTAATATTGTGTTGAATATACCACAGGCATCACTGCTGAACATGCTGAAAGAGAAAATGGATTAAAATTCATAGTGGCTGCTTATTCAGAAAATAACAAAATGTATGTTTTTTCTCAGAAAATAATGATGAAAGGATTCATGTTGAATGATCTGTTTATAGTATTTATAATTGATAAGAGAACAACTTCTGGTGCTGCTTGCACTTATTATCAAGACCTGGTGCATTTTGTAGTCCTAAACATAAAAGTTAGGAAATCAATAAAATTTCTGTTAAAATATTTTATGTATTTATACTTTTAATTTTTATCAATGTATTTTTGTTTTTATTGCACCAAAAGTGAGTAAAGTTATCAAATACAGCACAACAAAATTTTTGCCAGCTTTATCCCTATAATGTATGTATCATATGTTTTAGTTAAATTTGATTGATATTTCTTTCACAATTGATAGAATAAAAAACAAGACAACTGGATTATTTAATTTTTTTTATGCAGATAATTAATTAAATAATAAATATATTTCAGTTAAAAGCTTTCAAAATCATTAAAAACTATTTTATAGTGAAATACAAAATAAGCATATTTTCTTTTGAAGTTGAATGGAGTGAAGCTTAGAATGTTTAAAATGAAATATTGAGTCTATTGGTAAAAGTAATCATAAAGTAAATTAATATTTTCATACAATTTAGGAAATTTACTGCATTTAATTAGGTTGGGCACTATAATATCTAGTGAAGTTCAAATCATTGCCCACAGGTAACAAGTAGCTGACATTCAGCTAGAATCGTTGGTAAGCTCAATTTTTTTTTTTTTTTTTGGGGGGGGGGGGGGGAAGCTTTTCCCTTGCCAAAAATGTGGCTATAATGTAATTTTTCAAATTTGTAGGTTTTTGTAGGAAATGTTTTCTTTTTTAGTAGTACACTTAATTTCAACTAATTTGTATATTTGAATGTCCCCACCCCCACCCCCGATGTATATTGATAGTTCGATAAGTGGTTTTCAAAAATTGCATTTTCAGAAAGTTATGCTCAGTGCCGTGTGAAAGGGAGGGCAAAGGGGGCGGTCGCCATGGCCGCAGAAACTTATGGGGCACCAAATCTATACTACCATTGATTTTTTGGCCTATCACAAAATAAAGTTGGGGGTGGGGGGTGCTAAATTCAATTAAATATTTTCCCTGGGTCCAGTTTTCTTTTTTGCACACTCCTGGTTATGCTGCTATAAAATCAAAAGATTGTAACAAAATAATTTTTTATTCTCAAATTTCCTAATAAAAGGCTTTAAAATGCACAAAGTCACAATGTAGATCAGACCATCACCAAAAGTGGTTCCCTTGTAAGCATAACTTATCATTAAACTGTACAAATCATCTTGGAAATTTTCTTTGAAAATATTCTGGTAAATAAAATTGTGTGTGTGTGTGTGTGTGTGTGGGGGGGGGGGGGGGGTAGAATTTGTTTTGCTCAGACTAAAACTAGTTAATCACTTCACAGGCAACATGTATAAGGAAACAGTACACTTACTTATATTGTGGCAAACACTGAAGTGGTTAATTAAACAACTCTGGTTAAAAACATATTAAAACTTTGTTTTTTAATGTATCAATGTTAGCAATTGCTCTTATATCAAAGGGTTTATTGTTATTAAAAATTTTGATAGTTAAGGTAAAGTAGAAAATGATTTGCTGGCAATATCATTCCATCAAGGAGATAATACAGGAAGAACTATTTATGATAGTATGTTGTAAAAATTAGAAGAATGGTGTATCTATAAGATATGTAACTTTTAGCAGATGTTGTTATACTTGAATAAATAAAAAAAAAAAAAAAAAGTTTGCTGCCATTCTAAGGCAAAATCCTTTGTGATTGTGTACATACATTTATTTAACTTGTATCTGTTTACTTTATCTGTTATGGATTTTTTAAATTTATTACACAATTTTGAAATTTTAATTGATGTACCGTTATAATTACATACATTTTATATCATAAAGCTAACTCCAATTAAAGTTTAAAAAGATCTTTTAATTTTGCAAAAAATGTAATTTTCACCATTAGTACATCACTTTCGCCACAATGCATATACAGTAGACTCCCTTAAATCCATGCATTTTTTCAGATGTAAACAATGAAATTAAAGATGGTGCTAAAGTCAGCAGCTAATGCAATACAAAAAATTCTATAACAATATCTATTTGTAAATCATTTTCAACTTCCTTTTATTTTAATGTATTTCAATTTAAATTCTGCAGTGTTAAATAATGTTTCTTAAATGTACGCTGATTGATATTTAATCAAAATATTCATTATCGTATCATCGTTGTAGCGTAATATAAATTTCAATGGCCGTTTGGTAGTGTTTCAGGGCTTGAAATTCAATTTTTCGAAGGAGGGGAGTCTCCCTACCAACATTTATAAATGGAGGGGAGTTTGGCTGTTTGGGAGGGAGAAAAAATGTTTAAAATCCGCCATTATTTTATGTGCTATTTAAAGAATTACCAGAATAAAGACATAAAAAAATATCACTGAAGCAATTTTTATCAACAATTCAGAATTATGCAAAATGTGTAAAAAAAACTTTTATACTGTTTAGTTTTTACTGGTGGTAAATTCCCTCCCAGTGCTAATTATTTTTGTCACAGGTCTAATTATTATTTTAATAATAATTAATAAAACTTCTAATTAATTTAATGAATTTATATTTATAATTAATGATTAATAATTATAATTAATAATGTTACTTTTCTGTATTTTAAATGTGCAAGATACAAATTTAATCATAAAATAATACTTATTTGAGTGTAGAAGATAAGAAGTATCACTATTGTTTGCATTTCTTTAAAAAAGGGGCAAGTCCAATTCATCGAAAGATTTTCTTAAAAAATGAATACTTTGTTGAGTAAAGGGATACTTTTTGTTTAATATATGGCTGCTTTCAGGAATTGCGCTCACTCAGAAAGATTTGGAGCTGTCAGAAACTGATTTTAGAGTAGCAAAGAAAAAAAATATATTGAAGCAGGAAAATTAGTTTGTTGAACAGAAAAATGAACTCCCCGTAATATTATTTGGGGGGGGGGGGGGAGGAAGGAGGAAGAGGTTCCCTTTGACGAAAGTTGTATTTTTTCGCTATCTTTTGATGAAATCTGTCTTTTTTTACGGTCTTTTCACGAAATCTGCCGTTTTTTCGGGATTTTTTGACGAAATTTACCGTTTTTTTGTGAATTTTCTAAGAAAAATTGCCGTTTTTTCGCGATCTTTGGATGAAATCTGATGTTTTATCGCGATTTTTTTTTACGAAAATTGCCGTTTTTCGCGATATTTTCGGGAAATTTGTTATTTATAGTGAATCTTTTGTCGAAATTTGTCGTTTTTTGCAATTTTTGGACGAAATTTGATGTTTTTTCGTGAATTTTCTGAGGAAATTTGCCGTTTTTTCGCGATCTTTTGATGAAATCTGATGTTTTACCGCGATTTTTTTACGAAAATTGCCGTTTTTCGTGATATTTTGGGGAAATTTGTCATTTATAGTGAATCTTTTGTCGAAATTTGTCGTTTTTCGCGATTTTTGGACGATATTTGACGTTTTTTAGCAACCTTTTTGACAAAAACTGCCGTTTTACAGAATTCTGTGACGAAATTAGGCATTCTTTCATGAATCTTTTGACGAGATTTGCCAGAAATTAGTTGTTTTTCGCGATCTTTTAACAATATTTGCCGTTTTTTAGCAAACTTTTACGAAATCATGCGTCTTGTGAAACGTGTAAAAGAGCTGTTTCTTTTGTGTGTCATCTCATCTCCGATCTTTTGAGTAATTTATGCGCAATAGCACGTCCGTGGCATCACTGTTTCATAATTTTTGGAATTGAATGCATTCTTTTTTTTGTGGGGGAGGGGGGGAGTGGAAATTCCAAACAGAATCACCTCTATTTCACCGCAGAAAATACAATGAAACTCGTCAAATCATTGCAGGAAAAAAATTGCAAAATTTGTCAATCAGTCGCGGAAAAAAATCTTGATTTTGAATGATTTTTCGCTGTAAAAAACTCGCAAAGTGTGTCAATTACTCGCACGGAAATATCATAAAATTCGCAAAACGGTCGTGGGAGTTGATCATAGTTTCAAAATGCAAAATTTTTGGGGCGGGAGCCTCCCGTCCACGTTATTCTTTTGGGCGGGATTTCAAAATTTTGGGCGCGAATCCCGCCATCCCGCCCTGAAATTCAAGCCCTGTGTTTGTAATTTGCGTAACAGGATAATTTTCGTTATAAAAAATTATTTTATAGTTCTATTACTATTTTTGTATCCCTGCTAGTTACGAAATGAATTTGAGATTTACGCCTGGTTTACTAATTACAAAGATAGATATTTAATCAAAATAATCATTATCATATCATAGTCACAGCGTAATATAACTTTCAATGACCATTTGTTTGGTAGTGTTTGTAATTAGAGGAGCAGGATAATTTTTGCTGTATAAAATGAATATTTTTAAATCAATCAAGCTTGTTTTGTTTATTAACAAAGACAATTTTTTTTCTTTATGGAAAAAGATTGATTTTTCCTTATCATTATTTATATTTAGTATTGTATCTTAATAAATTATTTACTTTATTTTAATATTTTTCTAAAATTTTACTTTAACTTTTTTTGTAATAATTACTTGCTTTTTTAACTATTTAAGTATTTTACTTAACCTGCGAAAACTCGTGCATGAGATTTTCTTTCTCCATCGTATCCTTTTTAAGACTATGTTTAAGACTATTTTTCAT
Source organism: Maratus speculifer (assembly GCA_964019185.1). Lineage (NCBI taxonomy): Eukaryota > Metazoa > Arthropoda > Arachnida > Araneae > Salticidae > Maratus > Maratus speculifer. The sequence continues at coordinate 70,366,598 of OZ025296.1, forward strand.
TTTAATAAAATTTCAAAATGTGATTTCGATTACTTTCTCTTTTTTGAATAAAAATTCTAAGCCAAACAAAAAATTTGATACTAAGTGACTGTAAAGTAAAAGAAAAGAATTGGGCACCATGAGAGAAATTCTCATAGCGAGTTCTCCCGAGTTAATTATTTTAATGTTTCAATTCATTATATGTATTCATTATAATGCTTAACTACCAATCAAATTAATGTTTCAAAAATGTAGACAAATTAATGACCAGAAATCTGCAAAATTCTAAAATCTGCACAACCCCTGGTCCCAAGCTTTGTGGATTTGATGGAGTCCACTGTGTATTATATATAAATAATATATAAATACATTTCATGCATGCGTCATGCTTGAAATATTTTTATTACCTCAAAGGTAAATCTGAAATTCATAAAAAATATTTCCTTCTTGTAGTACAGATGTGCACGAAAAGGATCTTTTAAATGTCATAATTTAACAAATTTTGATACTTGTTTTGTTTTGATGCCTACGATAAGATATCATGTATATACTGATCACATTTTTTAAATAATTTTTTTTAATTGTCACTTTCATGATATTTTTTTTTTTTTTATGCATAGAGTGGTGTAAATTTGATTTTTATCCAAAAATATTTTGCTGGTATAGTCTTATGTATGTTGCTAAAAGAATCTATTTTTTCTTCTAAGGCTGTCAAATATTATTGCAACCAATTCATTCTTGTACTTTTCTGCTTATTTTATTATTATTATTTTTTAACCTGCACACCAGGGTTGGCGAGTTTTTGCCGAAGGTGGAAAAAACCGCGGAAAAAACCGTCTCAGCAAAAATAGGTTTTTGCCAAAAAGGTGGAAAAAATACTGTCCATTTAATTTTTTCCCCAGAAAGAGAAAAAATATTTCACGAAAGAAAAAATATACTGCATACTTAATTGAAGAATCAATATTATTCTAAATTTATGTTAACTTTTAAGTTAAATAAGAATAATTATATACTTTATGAAAGAATACTAACTTTTATAACAAGATTATAAATGGAATAAATTCCAATTTTATATAAATGAGAAGAAACTTCTTTATTCATGTTTATACAATTATTAATAATTTACATAATAGAACTGTTGAGACTGAGTAAAGCACTTAGTTTATATATGTTAGAAATTCGAAGAAACAGTTATAGCAACCTAAATTTAATTTAATATAAAATTATATTTAAAGCAGAAAACTGTTAAATTTCAAATTTTTCAGCAATATCTTCCTCACAACCTAAATTTTGCTGTTTTAGTATGGCATAGGAGTAAACAAGTTTTGAAAGAGCATCTGTTGATAGCTTATTTTGAATTTTAGTTTGCACAAATGAAAAATTTGAAAACAATCTTTCAATAGCAGCCCTACTTGCTGGCATATTTGAAGGTGTGCTACTAATGAACAGAAGTTTTTTGAAATTGCACAAGCTTATTCAATACTTCTCTACTAATTACATACACTGACACTATTAATCATTTCTGCAAAATATGAGCTAGGAAAGGGTTTTTCTTTGAGCTTAAAATTAATAATATAAGATATAAAATCAGGATTGATTTTAGATAACCATGCTTTACAGCTTTCTTTTTGTTCATAATTTAGAAGTTCATCTCTGTACTTTCGATGTAACAAATACGCTACAAGATGACATGGCAAAATCGCTTGTTCAAATATCTTTTTTAGTTTTGAAAAATGTGGTTTTAACTCTTCATTTTTCAAAAAATTTAGCCATACATGACAAGCATCTGCTATGGTGGGGGAAGGGGGAATATAATACAAAAAGATAAAGAGACAACAGGCTACTTACTGAAAGTAAATCTAAATAATTTAACATTTTGCTCTTTTCTTGGAGCGTGAAAGTGACAGAAAAAAAATATAGTTTCCTAATAAGCCATAAGTTTTTTCAATACATAATTTTCAATTTAATTTACTTATTTTATCTTTAACAATCTAGTTTCATCAGATAAATAGCTATAAAATAGTACCAAAAATTTAAATATTTACATTCCTTAAGTCTCATGACATAAAGCAAAAATAACAAAATTGTATAAAACCTTTTGATAATTAAACAAATATATACATATTAATGACTGATAAAATACTTTAATTACAGGGGTCTGTCTAGACTTTTCTGACAGGGTGCTTTTGTTATATTGGGAAGTTTTTCTTGTCTTTGTGAAAATTCTAGACATACTTTTGTGAATTTTAAATTAGTGTTTTCAGGTTCTAACCTTCACATATAAAGAAACAAAGTAATATATTTTTTGGTGAGTTCAATTGTTTATTAACAGGGCAGATTTTATTTTTAAATGATTAAATTTTTGAAAAGTTCAATTTGAAGGTGAAACGTCTATTTCAGGGACAAATAATTTTATGAAGGGTCCTGTTTGAGGTTAAAGAATTTTGTAAAGGATCCTATTTTAAAATAAATTATTTTATGAAGGGTCCTTTAAATGACCTAAAAATTCTTAAACATATCCCTGACTTAAGAAAAAAAATTAGGTATGTAATTTTTTTTGTTCTTAAATTCTTAAGTAAGAGTGAATCCCACCAATTTTTTAAAGATTTAAATTATTTAATATTAATTAACAAATTAAATTAAAATATTAAATAATACAGTGTTAAATTTAATTGTTTATACCATTATTATTCTTATTAGCATGCAGATTTTATTACACATTAAAGACAAATAGGTTTTTTTCCATTTTTGCCGGTTTTTTCCATTTTTTTCCCCCTGGTTTTTTCTAGTTTTTTCCACTATCTTGGCAAAAATGCCAACCCTGCTGCACACTAGTATATTAGTTTTCTTTATTGGCTTGAAAAAAAACTTTTTGCTTCAAAAAATCTTGAATTTTTAAGAAAATGTTATTTTTTAGATTTTAATGTTGAAAAAAAATCCATTTATTCATAGTAGAAAACTGCACAATTTCTGTGTTCTTTGCATGTTAGACTGCTAATTGTAGCTGATTTCAGAATGTCTGTCAAGTGTTTGTTATAAACAAAATCTTAATGTACATTTATCTTCCCATCAAAATGCTAAAGTGCTAAAGAATGCCTTTGAAAAAAAAAATTTTTTTTTCTGTGTTATTAATAATGGAAAATATTTTTCTACAGTTTTTTTTTTTTTTTTTTTCATGTTTAGGCTGTTTCTGTAGATACTCCACAAAATGTTCCATATCAGGGCAAAAGAATAGCTACTGAAAAGGTAAACTGTTAACTTAAAAAATATATAATTGTACAAATGATGCTGTATTATGTAGGATACTTACTTTGTTCATGTTTATCAGATTTGTGGTGTATCAATTTTACGAGCTGGAGAAACAATGGAGCAAGCATTATGTGATGTTCTCAAAGACGTGAGATTAGGAAAAATCTTGATTCAAACTAATCAGGATACTGGAGAACCCGAGGTTTGTTTGCTTTCATTTGTCTTTATAATTGCAGTAATTAAATAACTTTATTATTTTTTCTATCCATATTAGTTAATTAAAATTTTATCATATATGCTTTTGTTTTTCCAAAAAGAATAAGGTTTCGTTTCATACAAAATGAGTAGGAATTTAAAAAAAGTTGCAGTCTCTTAGTAAAAGATTTTGATAAAGTTTGGTATACAAAGTAAATTCTTATTTAAATAGTCTGGGAAAATATTTTTGCAATTTTTTAGATTTTAAAAAACTTGACATGCTATTGTTACACCTATGTGCAATCATTTAAAGTTGTAAGTTTAAAGTTCTGTATCATGAAAACTTATTAAAAATACAGTAAAACTTCTATAACGGACACCTCTATTTATCAGTCAGTTTTCTAAACTGACCCCACTCCCAAAACCTAAATTTTTGTATGTTTAACCTCTGAATAATGGACATTCTGAATAATAGACAACAGTGGTGTAGCTAGCGGAGGGCAGAGGGGGTGGTCTGTCCAGGTGTCACCCTCTAAGGGGCGACACCCAATCTTTATTTGCGAATATATACACTTAATCTTGTAAGACTTTTGGGGGCGGGGGGAGGGAATTCTGGAATAAAATGAAATTTCTAGTGCACAATACTTCAGAGTTAATTTTCTTTTCTTTGAGAAGCAAAATTTATACAGAATAGGGTGTCTAAATAACATATGCATTAAGGAACAAAAACCAACCTATCGAACGAGTGGATAGCAAAAATCAAACTTTAAAAGAAAAACTTGTCTTTTACATATAGATACCACATTGACTTATGAGGTCTATGGAATAAGTAATAGGTCTCTCCTGTTTTAATTTTTATTCTCACTAGCCAATAACCGGCTTTTAAAAATAATCTACTGGCCAGTGGCTGCTGAGCAAATTTTTTTATTTTCAACTTCACGTTTAATTGCTAAATGTTTTTTATATGTCAGCGAAGTAGTTTGAATGTTTTTCTGATCAAACTTTTAGAAGTTTGAGACAGATATGAGGATTGATTTTATACAACATTAAAATATTTAAATTTTGAAATGTTACTTTTGTTATGAAGTACAGTCAAACCTCATTAACATGAAATTCTGTTTAGCATGAAATAATCCTGGGGTCTCTTCGGATAAATCTGAAAACCAATGTAAAATTATTTATTTAACACCAAATAGAATTTCGCGAAATCTCAATCTTTCACTTCGCTCAGAAATCAAAACATTTTTAAGCAAAGTTTTCCATATTGAAACTTGCACATCACATTTTATTTAGTAAAAATGGAATTTTTATCTTTATTTGAATACGTAGAAAAGGGTTCCAAAAAATGGTGAAATATTTGATTTATCTGTGCTTTATTCTCACCCTAAAAAATTTGCCTAAGATGGGAATCAATCATATGTCTTCCTATTCTTTTCAAATTACAATTTGTGTTCATTGAGAAAAGAAAAAAGTTAAAAATGGGAGGGTGAACAAAAAAAAGAGGAAATGCCTGAACTGTCAGCAATTCTTGCTCTTGACATTTGACCTTTAGAAATCATATCTGTTTGGTTTTGACATTTATCAGCCACAATGAAAATTTGGGTGAAGGAGTTCTTTTTTTAAGGTTATTGTTCCATTAATTGCTTGGCTTCATTGATAGTGACATATGTCATAAACCATGTTTTTCGAAATTCCATATTTTCTAGTGAAATGAGTGGCAATCTTTACTTCAGTACCTGACTACTGAAACTCTTTGCAAGTGCTGTAAAAGATTTAAAATGAAGTCAGCAATAAAGGGCTAACAAAAATTAGGAATTGCAGCAAGGTATGGAAAATGTAATTGTACAGTCTTTATAATTTTAAAGAATCATGAAAAGATTGAAATGGATTATTCTGTCAGTCTATTCGAACCAGCAAGAAAATAAGTGTGTATACACGAAAAAAATGAAGAAATTTAAGTTGCTCGCATACGGCGGATAAAAAAAGTTGGAATATTGTTTTAACTTATGCAGTTTTTCAAGAAAAAAATAAAGGATTTTACTGATGCTCTCAGTGACAGTGATTTCACATGTTCTAACGGATGGCTGACAAGATTTAAAGAGCATTATAGAACTGTCTGCAAAAAGGTATGTGGAGAAGAATGTTACCGTAGTAGAGAATTCTATATAGCCTTTTTTTCTTAAAGTTAATTTTTTTAATTCTCCCTGTGATATTTTTAATGCCGATAAAATGGGACTGTTTTTCAAAGCACAACCCTCATGAACACATACTTTAAAAGGAGAAGAATGTACTGAAGGAAAATTCAGCAAAGATTATGATCAATTGCAACGTAGATGAAACTAAAAAAATTTCCACTGCTTGTGATTTGGTAAATAGGTAAAATCATGTTATTTCAAAAATAGAACTTCACCTTACATCATGTCTCGCAAAGATCTGGAAGTAAAATTCTGCTGAGAGAAAAAAAAAATCTGCTTATTGTTGGACAAACAAATTGCAGTGCTAATAAAGATGTTCTAGTTTTAAAAGCACTTGAATGTGTCTTTCTTTCTCTAAACACTACAGTAAAACTTCAGCCTTGTGACCAAGGAATTATCAAATGCTTAAAAGTACAATACAGAAAAAGAATTGTTCATAAAATGATTCAATGCTTTGATAATAAAATGGAATTTTCTGTGGAATTTAATAGAAGCTATAACTTCACTACGAAGTGCTTGGATCAGTATCAATACTGGAATTTTGAAAAATTGTTTCTGACATGCGGGATTTACATATGAAATGAAAGAAGAAACTAATGAAACAGAATCTGAAATGACGACTGACCTAATAAAAATCGAAAAATAGGGAATTATTTTGCAGACATTGTTTGAAGAGTATATTTGCATAGATGAAGATATGCTGACTTTGAGTGTGACAACAAACGAATAAATAATTGCTTCATTAAATGAAAAGAAAGATGACACCATCAACATCTCAGACGAGTATGAAGAAATCAACACACAACTGAAAAGTTCAGTGTCATTAAATAAAGCTACTACAGCATTGAAAATTGTACAAAAATTGAAACAAAAGTCAATAATGGACTTTATTTACTAGCTAATCTTTATTATTATTTTTTTTTTTAATTCCTAAATTTATTATTGCCTAAAATGATGACCAATTTGTTTTATTTCTTAGTTAAATTTTCTATATCTCATTAATTTATGATTTTAGCAGGGTTATATTTGTAAGCTTATTTAGTTTTTCTAACCTAACAAAGATGATACCGCTATTTTGAGGAATAACACTAAAAAAAATTTGCAGCCCTTACAATTTTGTATAAACGTGGTTCGACTATTGTAACTCAATTTTTTCAAAAAACAAATGTAAAAAACTATTATTAAATTTGTTAACTTTAATAATACTAAAACAGGTACTGACACTCATAATTGAGCTTAGTTTGCAATTACTTACCTTTTTATATTTCTGGTGTTTTTATTATATCTATTTTTAGATTTGCCTTGTACCATGTAATTTATATTTATCCATTCCAATATTAGTTCTTTTATGTACAACATTATTTAAAAAGTTTAAAGTTATTCACTGTTATCTTTTAAATAAGTTAATTCATTATTTATAAGATATGGTATAGATTTAAAATTAGTAGCTGTTTGATATAACTTTTTAAACTTAATATTGTAATATTCTAAAACGAATTGCACTATTTAAAAAAATAAAGACAAAAGTTCAGTAAAAATGGTGTTTAATTCAACATAAATATAGTATTTTTTTTTTTTTTTAAATACTTTTAGGTAAACATTAATTTCAAATGATTAATTGGATTATAAACTAAAAAACATGATTATAAATCACTGAACCAAAATTCTTTTGTGGGTTGGGTGAAATAATGAGGTTCTATATTTTTTGCAAGCTCTCATACAGACAAATCTAGAAATGCAGTGCTATGGTCTAATGGAAAAATTTTATCAACAATTTTTGGCTATGACTTGTGGCCCATTTTGTTATTTTTAAAAAAAGCAGAGCTTTTCAAATATTAACCTAACAGAAACATTTATTATTGTATTTGAAAATGCCTATTTTTTAAAATATCTAGGTATTATTAATTTTTTGTAATTTTGTTTTCCAGTTATATTATTTAAGGCTGCCTAAAGACATTAAAGACTACTTTATCATTCTTATGGATGCTACGGTAGCGACAGGAGCAGCTTCAATGATGGCCATTAGAGTTCTGTTAGATCATGATGTTCCTGAAGAAAATATTATGTTGTGCTCTTTACTTATGGCTGAATCAGGTAAGCACGCTTAACAAAAAAAATTATAAGTATTTTGCTTGTACACATTTTACTGTGATCAGCAATTAATCTTTTTATATTTCGAATATATCCACAGGAAATTATTTTTTAACTTCTTTTTTAGTGTTCTCTACTCTGACAAAATGGGAGTAAAATTTTAATACTTCATATAAAATTAAACATAGCTTTTAGAAATACTTTGGAAACTAAAATAAAAGAAGAAGAAAGAAGTTAAGTGTTAATTTTCTGAGGCGATATTTTGAATATAAGAATGCATCAAATACCCATAGACTTAACATTATGGAAGAGAATTCGGAAGCTGATTGACCAGCATCCTTAACCTTTTTTAATTTTGTAGTGATTGTGACATTAGTAAATTGAATTGGGTTTCCATTGTTGCTTGGGCTGGATATTTTTATTTCATGTTTTTTACACCTGAATATTTTAACCACTTAACCGACAATGGGTATGGGGAAACAGTGCTTTAACCCCCGACTTATCTCGGGGCAGCCATTGAAGTGGTTAATGAAATAATTCATTTTGCTGCAATCAAAATTTTCTTTGATTCAGTTGACTCGTAATCAGGGGTGGGGAAATACATCATTTTGCTCGGCAGTGGCGAGTGGATTTTCTGACAAGGCAAGTGAATTTTTACCTGAAACATTTTTTTAACCTAGATCTTTTTAATTTCCAAATTTAACTGTGTAAATATAGTACTAAGTTATATCTTATATTAAGCTTGTCTCTGTTGTACATATATTTCAGAAAAAAACATTACAAAAACATATTGTCACAATAATAAATTTCTTCTGTAATCGCAAGTGATTTTGTCATAATTATTTTCAACTGTGTGTGTTGAATCTTGTAGGCTAGTGAAATAAATCTTTTCCTTGGCTGGTAAAATTTTTGAGAAAATTATCCATCCCTGATTATAATAGTTACAAGTAATGTTTTAGGATTTTTCTAGGATGTATTTGTAAAATGAGATTAATTGTGAACTTTGTTAAGAATTAGTATTTGATAAATGCAAGTTATCTTCATTATTTTTCATATTCTCATATGCATGATTTTCTGTTTTTAACTTTTTTTTTTCTTTGTTACTTTCTGTTTGTGCATTTTTTCCCCCATTATTACTTGTTGTTTTTTGTATAGCTTGTGTGTCATTGGTATTTAAATTTTATTAAAAGTAAATATTAAAGACCTTAAAAGTTTTTTTTTTTCTTTACCCATATAAATTTTAGCTTGTTTAATTCAAATCTTTAAGTGAGAAGTATTAAGCTTGATTTTTAAAGATTTTTTTAAGCTTAGTTATGAAAATGTGCTATCAATTTGTAAATTGGTCTTTTTTTTTTTAACCTCATGTTCCAGTGATGTTCTTAGTCTTGAATTTCCATATCCTTCAACAATGCTTACAAATTTAAAGCAACATTCTGGAATTGTTTTGTGTGTGTGTATTTTTTATTTTTATTTATTCTATATAGTTCTTATTTCTGTAACCCTTGTCTCTTATATTGTTTCAAATGATCTTGACTTTCTATCATTTTACTTTTCTGTAAAAGGTATTTGTAGAAAAAAAAAAAAAAGTTCATTATATTATTCGTAAGATATTAATTTAAAATGGTATTTAGTTTTATCATTTTGAAAATATTTATTGCAGGTGTACATACTATAGCTTATGCATTTCCTAAAGTAAAAATAGTTACCTCAGAAGTGGATCCTGAAGTTAATGATAGATTTTATATTATGCCTGGCATAGGTATGCATTATTTAAAATTGTTAATTAAAAATATCTTTAATGAGTCACATTGTTTTGCTAATGTGTGAACCTATTCTTTTGTTTGAATTCTCAGCAAGTTGCTTTTCTAGATTTAAATTTTTATAACAGAACATTGCTATCAATTAAATGTAATTTTATCCTTCTATTATACTGGGTCACAAATGAAATGTTTTAAAATTTTTTTACTGTTCTACAATTCAGTGTTTAGTTATGAAAAACAGATTATGAATGTCCAACTTGGCTATGAAGACAAGCAGTGAGATAGTTCAAACAGTTTTAGGGTCTTTTTTAATGTACAAATATTGTAGTTTGTGGAACTTAATTTTCTAATAATCTAGTAATCAAACTTTGGCAATTCTTCAAATTCTTTTTTAATGGACTCAATACATGTATTATAAATATTGCATCTTTTTTAAGATAACTGTTGTAGTACAAATGATAATTAACATAAACTAATTAAACTAATAAGCTTATAAACATCATATTGACTATGTTTGCAATTAATACTTTAACAATTTTGGCTTGATAAAATTTATTGGTGAATTTTGTCTACTTTTAATGGTATTATATTAGCATTCAAATTATCATGCTGCTCTGCGCGTGTAATTATGAATGTATACAATTTGATATTTAATTGATATCTTTTCATTTTGAATAGTCATAATGAATTTTTTTCCTATTGTGGTATCTTATATATAATTTATATATAACATCCGTTGCTAATCAGCAATTTTATATATATATAATGCCTAATGCATATATATATAACCATTATATAATACAACAATTCAACATCTACAATGAATATAGAATAACCCAATATAACAAGCATAACAAGCAATCTAAACTGTACAGATATGAATGTTATTGAATTCTTCAATTCCTTTAGCACAAAACCTAGACTTGCAATTTCTTCAACCTTTCGGTGATGCAAATGTATCTCCAGGGCTTCAAATATAAACATCCATGAACAAAAAGCTGTTTGAAAATTACTGTTGACAAAGTTTTTTTCAAAAGTGGAGACAATTGTATATCTCCACACAAAAACAATTTAAAAAATACATTCAAGATTCTAAATAAAATTTTTAAAAAGTTGCAGACATCACAACAATCTCTCTCTCACTGGGAAAAAAAAAAAGTATATTAAATTTTTGCAAATAAAAGAATGAGTGTCAATATGTTATTTTTATTTTTATTCTACTTTTGCAATACCAATAACTGTTTAGCCAATTTGATCTAATGAAGAATGAGTGACATCTGCACAACAAATATAAAAGAATGTATAAGAGAAAAATAACTAATTGGTATAAAAATGTTATGCACAAAAGAAAATTTCTTTGATATAGGTTGAATTTTAACTTTTGAGTTCATACACCAAATAAATTGGTTAGAAATTAAAAGGCAGCAAAACTTTATCTTCTTTAAAAAAACTGAAGTTTTGAAACCTAATAATCTCCATTGAGAGATGCAGTAATCCTACTCAGTATTTTGAGGACTTGAAATGTAACTGACTATTCTTATATTTACTCTTTGTCTGTATGTGTAACTCATTTTCACTGTTTTCTACCAAAAAATATGTTTATATTTAGGCAACTAACAATTTTTCTAAGTACAAAGCAGAATGTAAATGATATTTGTTTTGTTAGTTTTGTTATTATTAATTAATGAAATTATACATATTTGCAGTTTTTGCTAATTTTTTTAATTTACTTGCTGTTCCCTCTAGACCATTTTTTAAGGCCGTAGTGTCTTGCTCTTTTTAAAAAAGGCAAAATGCAACCTGCTTTTAAAAAAAAACTCATTTTTACAGTGCACCTTATAGAAACGGATGTTTTTAAAATTGTTTTTTATTAATTCAGCATAAGTTATTAAAATTTATACATCATATTAAGAATAATGAAATGAATTTATCACAGTTTTAATTTAAATAAAATAATTTCAACTCCAATAACATGAAAAAAATTTACGTTACCCGAACCTTTGTTACCCTTGTTTCAATTGCAAAGATGCTGGGGAACTTTAACAGTTTCTAAAGTGTTTAAAAAACTGGGAGTAGCAGAGCTGTCATTTATGGAGTTTTATTAAAAACTTACCATTTTATTTCAAGAAAATGATCTAATAGAGATTAGTGAAAGACTTGATTGCAAGATCATGCAGCTTGTTGCAAAAAAAATGTCACTTCGACGCCTTCTCAATGAATTGAAGGTATATTTTCAAAGGACACAGTGCATTGTCATATAAAAGAAGGCAAAAATATTGTTTGCCGGCATTTATGCAGATTTTTGTTTACTGAAACAAAAACTAAAAAGAATGAAGGTGACTCTGGGCTAAAGGTCATATGCACTGGAAGAACAAATGGATGCAAGTCATTTTTTTCAGATGAAAAGGGATTTAACTTATATGGCCTAGAGGGTTGAAATTCCTACTAGCACTATTTAAGATGTCAAACTTATTCTCTTCAGTAGGCAGCAAGAGGGTGGTTCTGTTATGACTTGAAGTGTGTTCTTTTTTAATAAAATTATAGATATTGCATTTCTTTAAGGTAGACATCTAAAGAATATATAGAAGTACTCAATATTTACTAGTTGCCAATTGCTGAAGTTCTTAGTGATGGGAATTATTTGTAACCGATTTATTCACTGATTCACATATTAAAACTCGTCAAAAAAAAGTTTGCTGATAACAACGTCCATGTCATGGTGTGGATCCCACTTAGCCCTGATTCAAATCCAGTTGAGATTTTTTGGGGCATTCTCATTCAATGTATATGCTTCTAGAAGACAGTTTTCCAATGTTTTTGTGTTAAAAAAAAGAAATTGAACAAAGTTGATATGATATAAAGTTGGAATGCTTACACAACTTAATAAACAGCATGGCAGGTAGAATATTTGCTGCCATTAATAAAAATAGATCTATTATTGGACAATAATTCATAAAAAATATAAAAAATTCTTTATTCATGAGTAGAGATGGGAATGCTCGGAAAAAAACCGGAAAAATTGGGAAAGTTTTTCTTTTCGGTTTTTTTCTGAAGGTTTATTTTTCAATTTTTCCCAACTGGAAAAATTGAAATTTCATTTATGAAATAATATAGTGAAAATTTTGTAATAGCTACATTCTCATACTTTTTATTTTATTTATTTTTATGTTGAGTGTCCCACATGAAAACTTTAATGTGGGTAATCTGATCTCTGAGCAGAAATCTGTTTGAGAAGACTTGAAAGGATCCTTCACATTTTTTTTTTTTTCTTGTTTGAAACACAAGACCCTTCGCAAAATTTCTCTTGAAAATAGACATTTCAGAAAAAAAGTTTAATCTACAAATTGAATCTTTCGCAAATGCAGTGATTGAAGAAAAAAAGTCTCATGCCATATAGCAGCTAAATCTTATAAAGTTGTATATATGCATAAATAACCTTATTAAAAATGTCTAAATAGGACTCTAAAAATAGTAATTTCTTACTCACAAATTCTGAATATAGTATAAGTATATATATAAGAAATTCACAATTTTACAAAAACATGATTACATGAAAAAAATCTAGATATATAATTAAATGCAACTTCTCTTTTTAAAAATGAATTCATGTGCAAAATATTTCAATAATATGCTGATTAATAGAAATGGTAAAAGTAAAAATTTAATGTAAAATTTGAAGCATGCATTTATTATTTTTTTCTATCTTTTCAAGAAGTAAGTATTAAATTCGTGAAAATTTTGACTTCCAGGTTTTGGTGTGTTTAAACATTTTAGAAGGTCCTGAACACGATTTGATAGTTTTTGGAAAATATGTCACTCTGCGAGTCTGTATGGGACAAAAATGTTATGGGCACTCGATCTCAAGAACTGATGCACATAATTTCACAAAACTTTACATTCAGTTATACCTTGATATAAACTCGATGTTCAGTTATTAGTGTATATTGCCCAACTGATTTATTCGTGATTTCCACAATAGTTCTATCTCAAGAATTAATGTATGTATTTTCATAAAACTTCAGATTAAGTTAATCTTTGATATAACTTTGTGCACATTACTTTTTGGTGTAAATCGCTCAACAGATGACGCTGCTATGCTGCATTATTCATGATTATCGCAATAGCTCTATCTCAAGGACTAAAGGACAAATTTTTATCAAACTACAGATTCAGACAGTTTCTGATATATATTAATGTTTAGTTTTTGGTGTAAATTGCCCTATAGGTGGCACTACTATGCTGCATTTCTCAAGATTTCATTATAGCTGATTAATTGAATGATTTTTCAAGGTATTGAATTTAAAATTGACCTCCATTTTACTTCCATAATGTACAGTAATGTTGCAAAAACATGGACAGTTTTCATTAGAAAAGTACAACTGCGATGGGGGAAAAAAAAAAACCCATATTTTATTACAAATAACTATGTCCCAAATTATACATTCCCTCTTGATTAAACTTTGAATTTTTGTAGTTTTTTAAAGCACAGTAGAAATTTATCTCTGTATGTAACTGCTTTTGTTAATTCCTCAAATAGGGAGCATTTTCTATTTGTAGTGTTCTGTTTTCATAACTTTTGAGTTCCACTCTTAGAAATATAAAATTACCATGTGGAAACATTATTGAATATGGTTTCTTACTCAAGAATAGAATACCAGATTTCAGAGTAAAAAGAAAAAAATTACATTTAATTAAACTTAAAATATATATATATATATATATTTCTGGTTTCAGTGAGTAAAAATCTAATAATCAATAAATCCTACGCTATTTTTTAGTTGCAGACTTGAGTAAGCCAAAGTAAAACTTAGTTTTGTTTGAATTTAGATTATAAAACTAAATCAAACTTAGAGTTGAGATTGGAAAGCTATACCAAAACTAAACATATTTTTTAAAGGAAGTAAAATTACAATTGTAAGAAAAAGTGTAATATTGTAAAAATATACATTTTTTTTAAACAAACAATGGAATTTTTTGAATACAGATATTGATAATAATGACAAAACTGCAACAATTTCTTTAAACTAGTATCATTTACTTAAAAACTATAAATTATGCATTCCATTTACATAAGTATTTCATTCCAAACTGCAGACATATTGGCTCAGGTTCTTACATTATGTCAATTGGTAGTTAAACATAACTGAAAAATCATTTCAACAGAGATATGATATAACAAACAATAGTGTTTTAAAAATTCTTAGGCTGTGGTAAAAAAACTAAACTTTTAAAAGCAGGTTTTGCTACTTTCTTTTTATTTTGTAATATAAAGTAAAAATAATTTTTATTTAATACAAATAAATGGGAAAAAATGTTTATTATTTAATATTCTCTAAGAAAATATAATTTATTTGGGCAAAACAGTCATGAAAAATCAATTTTTCCTTTTTTTTTCGAAAAAAACCGGTAAAAAACCAGTTTTTTTCTGCCACTTATATTTTTCCGGAAATTTTACATCTCTATTCATGAGACGGCAAATTTGTTTATATTATCAATTTTTGAGTTAAAATTATTTAATTCTAATTTAATTTACTGTAAAAAAATTTCTTGGCACATGCTTTTTGTTATATATTTTTAAATACTGAATTATTAAAATATTATTTCAAAAATATCAGTGTCTTTATAAGCAACATTGTAGTTGTATTCAGAGATTTCTTGTAAAGAAATATTTATCTCAATGTATGTAAATCTGTGTTCCCAACACTGCAAAAATTATCGATCTTTTTTTTCTTTAGATAAATTAGGATATTATTAAATCATGTCATTGTCTTTTTCAATTCATCATTCATAAAATTATTTAAAATCAATGTTATCACATTAAAGAATTATATTTTTCATCTTATTTCATTACTAAATACATTAATATTTCTTCATGTAGTAATTCCTTTTTTAACTGAACTAATGCCATTTTTGTTAACTAGGACCTTGCCTCTTTTTCTTTCTAGAATGAATATTAAATTAGTTATTATTTTAGTAATTAAAGCATAAAAGTGTATTTTCCTAATTAGATAGTTCATTGTTTTATAATTATTAATTTTAAGCAGTGTTAACAATTTAATATTAAAAGCAATTATTAATAATTTTAACAAATATAAATATCTATAGTATTTAATATAGTTCTGCATAATTATTACTACAATATTAATGTATGTACCGTTATTTTATATTACTAATTAATAAAAATGCAGTTTTATAGTTACTGTAATTATTAATTAATAATTAATCAAAATGTAAAAACATTATTTTTAAGTCTTACATATAAGGAAAAAAAATCATAAAATTCTGATTAAAAAAAAGATATATATATATATATATAGCATCTTAGTTTGCAGGGACAAGACCAGGCACTTGCAAATAAGTAATAATCAGTAAGTAAAGTGTTACTTGTTTCATATTTACTGTAATCATTTATACTATATTTGCTACTTTTTGCATAATATAAATACATTATTTTCTTAGTGACATTATCATAATTAATTTGCTTCAATTGTGCAAAATGTGCTCTGTGCAACAATTTGCAAATATCAGCAATTTAGTTATAGCATTTAGCTATGCATCATATGTCCCAGAATTTTTCTATTAATACTTGCTGGTAAATTAAAGTGCCAATTTAAGCAAATTCGAAATCAAAGAAAACATCTTTTTAGAAATTTTTGTTTACTTACTTACTCATTACATGTTCACATTTAATTGTATTTCTTTTTTTAGGGGGGGGGGGATTGCTTTATCTGCAGATTTATTGTTTTTTGATATTATGAATGACAGAAAAAATGTTTAATTTTGGTGGTCGATATACAATAAATAATGAGCTTAAACTAACATCGTAGAGAATAATACAAAACATATTCTAGTTTCTTTCTAAATTTTTTATTGTCCTCAGTTTTATCATATGTTTTTAATCCTAGCACATTTAATGTAACGAGGTTATTGTATTACTTAAATCCATGTTTACAATTCCAAATGTAGATTGAAATGTTTGATGAAATCTAAAAGTAGTGACTACTGTTGAAAAGTAGTTTCTAGTCATTGCTTTTTTCAATTAAATGCAGCGAACATCGATAATAATGTGCCTGGGATATAACATACTTTTGCTTATAACATATTTGGATGCTTGGTTTTGAATGAAATCTTATATAAGTAATGATTTACAACCTTGGATATAATGAACTATGTAAAAGCCTTAATATGCTTTTAACAAACTTTTTAGACTCAAATCAAAAATAAAATTTATGTGTTTATCTTGCATTTCTGGTTTGAAAATAGGTCAACTGTCTTAGATGGTATCCCAGTGAGTTCTAAGGCTAGGTTTATTTCTTCTTTCAAATATGCTTCTTTAAAAGCAATTATCGACCTTTTTATTCTTCAACCGTTTGTATTTGTTAACAAAAGAGCTGGGAGATTCATCAGTGAAAAGAGGTGAAGATTGATTTTAAGGAAAGATTTCTGTCCTACAGAATGATTCATCAGAATAAATAAAATATGAAAAGCAAAGCAAAATCGCAAAGAGCACTGACAATTGGAAGACATGTCTGTTTAGACCTTAAAACTCAAAGTAGATATAAACTGTCACCATGTGTCTTGAGATGAAACAGTGTCTTTCATTTTTAATTGCATTTTAAGTATTCTGAAGTAGATGAAAGTTACAGTTAAATCTATTCCTTCTCATTGTTGAATCTCTCCAACCTTTTGTTATCAATCACAAATTGTTGGTGAAGAAAAGGGATAATCACCTTCCAAGTTGAAGAAAAGTAAAAAAGCTTTTAAATTCTGCTTTTGCAGCTTTTCATGGGAGAGACATTCTAACTTGACTTATGAAAATGTAAATTTTACTGTCATGTTGATGGAAAAAAAAAATGAAAAATATCAATATATAATGTAAAATAAATATACAAATAATAGTAATTCTTTTTCATTTTTTCTATTTTATTTTGATAAACTCAAAAATTTTCAATTTTAAATCTCTATTATGTGTGCTTCTATGTGTCTTTTCCTTCATGTTGTACACTGTATTTATTGGTTTTTGCTTACATGTGTCTTTTATGTACCATATTTTCTGGTCCCCTGACCGGTGTCGAATGTAGTTGTATTTTTGATAAAGTAATTGTAGTTGGTTACAAAAGTAATGCTTCTGACCAATGTTTCATATATTACAGTTGCTCTAAATTTGTAATACTCGTCGTAATTGCTATCAGTGTTTAAACACTTATTTCTCAGAATTAACAGAAAATAGAGATATGCAGATGTATTGATATTTTATCACATGCACCTCCATACATATTTATAAAAATTTATTTTCAGTAAGTTAAAGAATATAGTAAGCATAAATTTTCAATTATTAGATTTTGTTTTCTCTTGCAGGTAATTTTGGTGATAGATACTTTGGAACATAAGAAGCGTCTTAAAAAAGCTGTTAGTTGCTGGAGTGAAGCTGACGGGACTTTTTCCACTAGAATGCATATTTCAAAAATACTATATTTTGAGTCGGACTGGGTAGTATCCTGTGTGTTATGACATGCATAGTGTTCAGCACTTTGTAAATATATATCAGAAATATTTCTGAATTGTGGAGAATTTCCATCTTAATTTATTATAATATGTGTTTGTGTGAACTACGTTTTGTTAGTGTGATATAAATTTAGTTACTGAAATTTAACAACTGCCATTAACATTATAAAATATAAGCTAATCATGGTTCTCATTAATCCTAGAAAATGTTGAATAATTTTGCATTTGATCTATGCAATTAATCTATAAATTAGTGTGCTCAATCTGTTTCATGATCCCTTTTTATAACTTCAGTTAATAACTTTCCATCTTGATTATTAACCTTACAAAATAGTATCTGAACTATTGTATTAACCAATAGTTCTCACTTAATATCTGTTTTTTATTAAATGATTTTTTTAATTTTCATGTATTCATGATTTTTCTATGTTATGCTGAAAAAAAGTTCCATTCATTAAAAAAAAAAAAAAAATCTTAAGTATTCTATCTAAGGAATATCCTTCCCTTCTCTCTTTTTAAATTTTAATGATATAAATATCTTGATACGTGAAACACTCGAAGATTTGCAGTTAAACAATTACTTCTTTTAATGATATAATTTAAGCCATTCTCAAATCTTCAATTTTCTTTCATTTGAAACAATATATGTATGTAGTTTTGTTCGCTGTTTAGTCTTTAATATTTTTTTCCAGATAAAAAGAAAAAAAAGCTCCCTTCCTCCCCTTGATTTTTTTTTTTTTCATATTGTCAAAATTGGCTATTATCAACAAAACTTTTACTAAGATGTATTATTTTCATTAAAAATTTAAGCAGTTCATTAATTTGGAATCTGTATTAATTATAAAAAACCTTGAATAAAGTTTTCATTTACCTCAGAATTGTGACAGAAAAATAGCATTTAAATTTGAGAATAATGTTATTATTTTACTTAAATTTTAATGGCATATTTATACATACACAAAGTTTAAGTAATCATTAAATTTCTATAAAAAGACCTGAAATTTTCTTTAATTTACAATAATCCCTTAATGCATTATTTTGATTATTGGTTTCTCTGTGCTTATAAATTTAGTTTTAGTTGTGCTTTCGTTGTTTTGTGCTGTTAAGTTTTTCAAAGAATATTGGTTGACATAATTCTTAAAAAAAGTTTGGCACAAAATGTATAATGCACATTTTTTTAAAAAAACTATTATTTTAGGATGAATGCTTGAGGTTATTAATTCATTCCATTAATTTTGTAGATAGACTTTATTAAAATTATCTCCAATTTCTTCCACATAAATTAAATGCAATTTTGTAATGAATGTGGAATAAGTTTCACAACACGGGTACTGTTGTCCTCTAAAAGATTAGGGATTCAATATTAATGTAAAATTTATTTCCGTAATATTTTGCAAAATATTTTACTGAACTTCCTTACTTTTTTATACTTTTTATGAAAAACATTAGTTATCTCAAGAAAATTACATAGGAATCATATTAGAGGCAAACCTTGACATAGAATTTACCTACATATTTGTTTCACAATTTCTCTGATATATTTTAAATACATAATTTTACCCCACTTCCTGCACAAGTTCATTTTTATATTGTTCCATAATGTGTATGGAACCATAATGAGTTTTACTCTGGTTAATATAATTTTTTCTTCTTCCAAATTCATAGAATTGCAATCGTATTAAAAGTGTAGTTTTATTTACTAATGTGAAAAGTGACATCAACATTTATATTGCAACTAACTGTTAATTATTTTGAATTTTGCTTTTTAAAACTGGGACTCAATTTCCTTAAATTATTGAAATTTTCTCACTAAAACTTTGAGTTAACAAAATTTTGTAAAATGTGATATATTTGTATATAAAATAGTATTGATGATTTTTGTAGCTTGTGTATATAGTAAACTTTTAATGCCTCTAAATCATACAAGATCTCAAACTATTTTAAAAAGTGAAGAATTATTCATTTAAAACTTTAAGATTAGTTTGTGTTAAATTCTATATTTATAATTTACATATTAACATAAATTCACTTAGATTTAAATTCAACTTTTGTTTTAATGTATTGAATTCAAGTATTTGCTGGACAAAATGTGTTTTCTTCTGAACTTCTCAATGATTTTTGATAAGTGACAATTTTTAAAGCCAATTACTGTACAGGTGCAGTTGAAATATGCTTATGTGACACACAATAAGCATGCAGCTTGAAAACAAATGATAGTTTTTCCCAAGCCTTTGAAAGTGTGAGAATCCCGCCCCCTCCCTCCTCTTCCCCTCATCATTTTTTATTGGCTGGAAAACCTACATAGTTTACATGCTGTTGCCTTAAAGTTTTTCTGTACATTATTAGTATTAATACCTTAGTAAAATCTCTAGCTCTTTATATGTATTACAATGATTTGTTTTTGTGTATAGTCTCGTTAAATGCATTTGATTTAATCGCTCTTTTGTAAATTTTTGTAAGTTATGTGAAATTGTTTTAGATTTGTGATAGTATACTCTGCCAGTTATTCCAACTTATAAATTTAGATTTGCTTTACACTTTTATTGTTTTTATTACAATTATTTATATCTTTTACAAGAATCTATTAAATCTTTACATTGATATGTATGTACCTAACTTTTCTAAAATTTCAAATTTATACTGTATTTCTTTTTAAGAAATTCGCACATTATAACCAAAAAACTTGTGTAATTAAAGAAAAATAACTAATTTTTACTATGTTGTATAGATAATTTTTTACTCTTATCTTAAATCTGCATTTAATCTTCTATCTGTACTTAATCATGTATATGTTCTTTTTTTTTTTGTTGTTGAAATTGCTTTGTTATTGAAATAAAAATCATAGGGAAATATCATGAGGAATTATTTGGATTGTCAAAGGTTTATTTTTAATATATAGAATTGGAGATTATAAAAAGAAACCTTACCTTATATTTGCAATTTTGGTTACATTTTTGTAATTTGACTAGAAGAATAAATTGGCTTTGACCCTGCAGTTATTTGTTTTTATTGTAATAAGTTTGTATTTTTATTGTTTATTTTTTTATTTTTCATAATTCGGAATTAGCATAAACATTTTCAACTCAATAAGCATAAAAGTATATAAATTAGGGGGGGGGGGGGGTAAGGGAATATCGCATCAGATGTATGAATTACTTTGCTTTAAACAATATTTTGTCCAAATAAAAAATAAAAAATTCTCACCTTTTATGTGTACATGTATGGGTGATTCTCAAAATAGGGGACAATTTATGTCTTTCAGCATACAAAAAAAATTGAGAGGTTTTCTGTCATGTTTTTATACTTAGATATGTTTGTCTTAATATTATTCATTATTTGCACTCAAGAATTACTCACTTTTTATTTAAAAACACCTTAAAATAACAGAATAAATGTTCAAAATGTCATTAGCATGGATGTCCACAGCAGCTGTGCCTTGTATATACTAGCTTTTTCAAGAGTTAATATCATGTTTATAAAATAAAACAAATGTTATTCTTTCTTTAAATTAATCAAGGAGAGGATTTATCCAATAAATTTCTTTTTAAAAATAAAATTATAGTATATAAAAAATGAATTAAAGTTTGTCCTCCATATTCTATTTTCAAAACAAGGTCATACTATAACAGCTGTTTATTAATCAAAATTTCATTTTCACATATGACAATACTTTGAAAATATAAAGTTTCTCCATGGCAACAAGTAGCCATTTTATTCCAGCCTGAAAATAGAAGCATGTATTGTATTTTAAGAATAGAAGTTGAATATTAGGCGAGTACATCAATTGTATGTCATTAGAATGGATAATAATTTTCATGTTTATTTTATAGTTAAAATTTTTATTTTACTTATTTGCATAGAACTTTTGTGTTTTAAAAAGCCCCAGAAAGGACTATTGCATTGTGATTATATTATGGCTCATAATCTTATTTAAATTAAAATTTGTCATTAGCATGGACAAATATCAGTGTCATTAGCATGGTTTTTCTGTCCATGCTAAAGACTCCTATGTGCATAAATGTAACTAGTACTTATATTGTATCATTTTAAAGTTTAATTTTACATATAAATTTAGGTATTACATTTATTATCCCTAAAATATGCATTAAATCTGTCAGAAAATCACTAAGACAGCTTCTTACACTGTTAGTGTCAGAATGTTGTTCATGTAAACAAAGTTTGCTCTTTGGTAATGTTTTTATTCCCCTTATATGTATATATGTAAAAATGGAAACTATTTGTTGGAAAGGAAGGCTAATAAACGTAGAAAAAAAATATTTAAACAAGAAGAAAATAAAAATTTCTTAAAATATTTATTCCATTCAATTAGTTTTGTCATTAGCATGGCTCAAAAAATACTAATTATTTTTTTTTTAAGTTAATTTTTAAATATTTAGCTCTGCTGACTACATGAAAAGTATACCTAATACTATATTAACAACACATATTTTTTTCAAAAATTTTGCTAACAGTAATTTTTTTAAGATTTCATTTTTGAAATTGTCCCCTATTTTGAGAATCACCCGTATATAATAGGTAGGGTGCGAAAAAAATTTTGCAAAATTATAAACATAGTTATGGAACAGGGATGCCACTTTTCTGACAAATTGCAGATTTCTGCTTTTAATTTTTAAGAATTTGCGGTTAAAATAGTTAAAAAAACAGATTTTCGTTAAACAATTGTGATATACAACCACGATTTGTTAAACGATTAGGAAACGAAACAATGATTTTCATCAAATGATTGGGAAATCAATGATTTTCATCAAACAATTGCGATATCAAATTGTGATTTTTTTTTTTTTTTTTTTTTTTTTTTTTCCCAAAGAATTGCAATATGAAAGTATGATTTTCCTCAAATGATAACAATATCAAACTGTGATTTTTGGTTATGATTGCAAAGTAAAGCAGCATTTTTTATCAAACTATCATTAAATTAAACACAGGTATTTGCCAAATGATAGCAAAATCAAACGGCGAATATCGTCAAGCGATATCAGCGTCTAATCACAAATTTCATTGAGTTGCCTAAAAAAAGTTTGAAAATTACAATTTGCTACTAAAATTTACAACTTATTTACAGCATACATTTTTAAAATATCAATGATTTATTACTAATAAAAATTGTATTAAGACTTATAGTGTTGATTTTGCTCCATCTACAATATATTTTTAAGGCTTTTTTTTTTTGGTCATTCTAATAGCAAAGTTCATCACTCAGCTCATTGAATCTGTTCCTGTGTCACCTCAATTCATTTAAAATGATTCAGTATAAAATTTGAAACTGAGCTTATTGCATTTTTTGCTGGGTAACCTCAACTGATATAAAATACTGTTAACTTAAAATTTTTACCTGTATAAGTTTCTAAGTTCAATGAATTATCAGCATATTTCAAACTGTTTGACCCAATATGTGTTAAGAAAGACGGAAGTGTTAAACGTTTACAGAGAAAAGTTTTTCATTTTATTTTAAGATAGTTAAAAATACCTTGTTATAAATTTTATTTTTAGTAATTTATTTAGTTTATTATAAACAATATGGCTTACAAATTCACGCATAAATGTTGTAAATTTTAATTATGTGCAATTTCCTCTTTTTTTATTTTCAGAGTGGCATCCTTAAAAGGAACATGTATTGTAATAATGTTTTCATAGTTTTATTTAAGAAATTCAAATTTACAACATACAGTCGAACCTATTTAAGACCCGTTTCAAAGGAATGGACAGAAATTGTTTATTACACATGATTTTTATAATGTTGGCAAAAACTGGGCTTGTTTACACACTTAACTATCATCTTAAGGGAAAGTTTTTGCCTCTAAGAGTAGAAAATTTATCATGTACTAAGCAGGATCGTGTAATAACCAAACACATGTTAAACATGATAGTTTTGCATTAGCTTTTTTTGTGATGCTTAAAATTTGCATATTAAGCAGGATTGTGTCTTTACTGTGTTTAATTGTATATAACCTCCTTATTTTTTAATATTTTCATCATTAAGAAGAATGGAATAAAAGATGGAAATATACTTAACTAGTGAAAAAAAATTCAGTGATAAATACATATTGTTCCATAAATTCACAACAAAAAATTTCTATTAGATTAATTGGTACTACTTGATTATCCCGTCAACCAATTTTACCAAGTTATAAAAATCGCCAATCTGTTCACCAAATTATATAAATTGACATAATTTTTTTTAAAAAATAACGGAAGAACAGATAAATTTTCAAAACATAATCAAAAATACATATAAAATGTTGAATTAAAAATCAGTTGATGACGTAACAAACACATGTATCATAGTTAATGTCAAGTGAGTGTGACATTTACAACCATCCATTATTGGCATGTAATCTTATAGTTCGGCGATAGTTTTTTGGTTGACGGGATAACCAAGTAGTACTGATTAATTTTTAACACAATTATTCAATTGGTAAGTAATTCATAATAGTTGAATATTTCCAAGTATTTGAAAAGTCTGGGTCAGGATTTGAACCATGGATGTATTGGCTAATGATTTACAAACTGAGTCATCCTAGACAAACCTGGGAAGCTTAATTCACCCAACTTTTAAAAGATTACATTGGGTGAATTTCATCATTCTATAAATTATTTATCAATTGAATAATAATTGTTAAAAATTAATCTAATATAATCATCAAAATTCTACTAATAGTTCACTGAAAGTCCAAATAGGCCAGTCAAATTGTCAGAAAAAAGGGCCGATAGATGCAAAAATTCTACTAGAAGATTTTATGTTTTTAAAATGTTTATGGGGATGCTAGTAACAAGAATTAATGGTTTTCCAATAAAATATCTCGAGGCTAAACTTTGTGAAACCAAAAAACCACAAAATTTTCAGCCTTTTTTCAGTTTTTTGCTTATAAATCAAAAATTAAATTTTTTGTGTACCATACTCAGTTACAAAAAGAAAGAACATTAAATTCTCTAGAAATTTCATTCTAAAACTGTTTTTCTAAAGGCATTATTAAGCGCGCTACAGCTTTCTGAAAGTGACTTTTTTCTCCAACTTTGTAGAAAAATTTCACAAACGAAAATTTCGCACAATTTTTTATTATTTTATCCTTTTTAATGTAACTTATTTAAATTACAAGTATTTGCATGATAACAACCATGATAAATTACAATGGTAACATTGTAAAAAAAATAAGAACATTGTAATGATAAAAAGTTTATTAAATCCAATAGATTTTTTTAAATCACCAGATTTTAAAAGATTCACTTTTTATATAAACATTTTAATAAAAAATTTTTGAACTTTACAGAAAGTGACCTATTTTTCACCTTCCATACCAAAAAAACTTTTTTTCATCACTAACAATGAAAATTAAATAGACCTATTGATTGATGAAAAATGAAAATTCTAAGAAAGGCAGGCAGAAGATGCACAAATTCTAGAAACCCTATAAGAAAAACAATTAAAAATTAGGGATTTCCGAGGATAAAAAAAGGGAATGTAGATGGAAATGACCACTGTCGTTCCCGAGCCACTTTCGTTCAGATGCAAGTTTTTTTTTTTAAAGACATACTCTTCTAACATGCTGCTATTAAGTTTATTGCATCTCTGAACGTGTAGTAATGAAAAATGAGAGCTCTCTACCCAAAATTTGTTTAATTTGCCAAACGGCTTCAAATAGTAATATTCGCGTTGTGAGCCAGAAACTACTTACCAAGCTCTTTGAACATAGCATTTAGCGCAAAGTAATATTCATCAGTTTTTTTAAAAGTAGCAAGGAAGTTAGAATACAGGACGATTGTCGAAAAACATATGCGAATGAGAGAATGATAGCAGCATATGTTCATCGGGGTGAAGATTCTATACAGACTATAGTTTATCCCTCAGATCAAGCACTTTTTTCAAGCTTCAAGATAATTGCTTCTTATGTGACGAAGGTAATTCCGGTGACTTTAACGAAAAACAATAAAAAAAAAGCCCTATGCAAAGAGAAATTTGATTCACAAAGTAATGAAATTAGAAGCGAAAATTACATTTTTGAAAGCTGCTGAAAAACGTGGGGATGAAGGGTCCCAGAAAGTAACTGAGTGTATCCAGCTCAAACCTGACTTGCAGATGCATGGTATTATAGTTTTTGTCGCCTAAAGCTAGATAAATCTGTAACAAGTTGAGAGAAAAGAGGGCGGCGACTCGCATCATCCGTTGACGAAATGGGGATAAATTCTCTTAAATTATACAAATGCTAAATGGGTTTTTATTAACAATTATTGCTCTGAAATTGAATTTTCGGCGACGATTTGTTGAAACTTTGCAATATATTTTATGCCCAATTTTTTTTTTCTTTCTTTCTTTCAGAAATGATCTACTTAAATTTTCAGAAAGTCTGGAACAGAATCATTTCTAAACATTAAAAGATGAAAAAGAAAATTCTTAAGGGGAAACAAAATGGTGCTAAGAAATTAAATTTGGGCGCAGAAGGAATAATCAAAATGGCCATTTAGGCGCAGAAACAGTCAAAATAACTCATTTGGTCAGATTGTAGCAGATATTTTCGTTTGTCGCAACTGTACATAGAGATGTAAAATTTCCGGAAAAATATAAGTGGCGGAAAAAAAAATGGTTTTTTTCGGAAAAAAAAAACCCCGGGAAAAATTGATTTTTCATGATTGTTTCTCCCAAATAAAATATATTTTCTTTGAGAATATTAAATAAACATTTTTTTCCCATTTATTTGTATAAAAAAAAAATTATTTTCACTTTATATTACAAAAAAAAAAAAAAAAAAAAAAAAAAGCAAAGCTTGCTTATAAAAATTTAGTTCTTTTTTTTTTCACAGATTAAGAATTTTTATTAAACACTATAGTTTCTTATATCAGTGTTGAAGTGATTTTTCAGTTACATGTTTAACTACCAATTGACCTAATGTAAAAACCTGAGCCAATATGCCTACAGTTTGGGATGAAATAAGTTATGTATCCCATTTACATTAAGTATAGTTTTTTAAGTAAATGATACTAGTTTACTGGTCAAAATTGAATGTACCAGAGAAAAATTCATAATATCCGAATTACATATGTTCTCTTAAAAATAAAAGATAGGTAAAATAGATTAACTCCATGGTGAAAGATTTAGCACATAAATGTTATTTAATTTTTTAAAAATTACAACAATTTTCTATGACATTTTTTAATTAGCTTAATTATTCATCTTTTAAACTCCTTCCAGGATTCCTAGCAAAACATGACGGGCAAATTTTAACAGAAGTAGTTTATTCCATTTTTTATTATTGGGTGAAAAAACTAATTTACCGATTAAATAATCGTGTTTAAAATTAATCTGTATTTTTTTTTTTTTTTTTTTTTCCCTTAAGTTGTTTTTTAAATTTCTAGTTTTTTCTTTTTTTCTTCTTTTGCGACTTTTTGATGAATTTTGAGATTTTTTCCAGAGACTGCTTGATGACTTTCACATCATTTTTCATTTTTCTCCAAGATTTTTCCATGACTTTTTAGAAAATCTTTGTAAATTCCCCCAACTTTTCAGATGTATTTTGAAATTTCCATGACTACTTTAAAATTCCATGATTTTCCCTGACTTTCCACGACGCTGGGAACCCTGCCTTCACAACGAGAGCCCTTTGATTAATTTTGAATCTTTTACCATCAGTTTTTCAAAACAATTTTCTGTAATTGAATTGCAAAAATATGCCAATTAAGGTAAACTTTACAAAATAATAATAATAATAATAACTTGTGAAAATAATGCAGGATTCTGAGCACCTTAAAAGGCAAATATACCTCTCACTTGTCCCAGTGGGGTTTAAAAAAAGTTTATATTTTTGATTGCTTCTTTTAATGCAATTTTGAGTCATAGCATACGATTCCAACTGACCAACTGATACAAAAATGGAATCTTCTACATTCAACTGACTTCCAAAAAAGCATCGAAGTTCATGTAAATGCACTATAGCTTCTGATGAACTAGATAGTGATTTCTTTTGTAAAGTGCATCCAACTGAAATAAAACCACTGTGATTTTGCATCGTAACTGGACATAGAACAAACCAATGAGAACAAAAGAACTATTAAGAAAGTCTGTATATAAATACATATTTACAAGGAGTAACTCCCTCCCTGCCAGGCCCGGACTGGCTCCATTGGGGGCCCTCGGCTAGAGACTGAAAAGGGGCCCCTTACGGGAAATTTAGCGAGAACAGAATATTATATTTTATTTTTTTAATTAAGTTTAGGTGGGGAAAAACCACATCTAGGCTATTTTGTCACGTGGAAAATAGTTAAGTAGTCCTTGAAGGACATAGTGACGCAAATTGCCAACTGATAAGAGCTGTATCTTGAGTACTACCTTCCATCATGCTGAATATTATGCTATCATACGGGTCTTTTAAAATAATATTATAGAACATTGAAGCTAACCTATTATCTGTTATAGAGGTTTGCACGAACCTGCGATTGGCCCGAGGCCCGTTCCAGCGCGGTCTGCGGGCCGGACAGGCAAAAAAATTTAGCGGAAGTGCTGGGCCGATTAAAAAAAAAATTAGAGAACCTGCCAACCCAATAAAAAAACTTAAATGAAGACGATAAAATATGATTTATTTTCAGTGAATGTGACTTTCGCGAGAATGAGTATAAATGTGCGTCACGAACCGATGCTAGTTTGACAACATCCGTACAAAAATGCGGGCATGAGACAGTTATGTGGTATCAGAGGCAGAGGATTTAATTTTTTCAGCAGACTCCCTAAGGTCAGGTGTGCTTTTTTTTCTACGTAGGAGAGGCGGGCCAGAACTGGCCTTAAATGTTTTCAGAATGTGTACGGCAGTTACTGTGTTTTTTAAAAGTATTATTAGCGATAATAAACTTCTGTTAATGGAATCTTTGGAGGTATAATTTAGGGGGGTTTTCAATACACTTCTCAAAAAGCGAAACTTTCTGACTAATTTTTAACTGTAAATGCATAAAATTGACAGGCTTGACTATTGAAGGAATTGGGAATCGAAAGATTTTTCCATTTTTGATAAATAAATTATCAAGTTGTAAGAAATTTTGTCACGTGACTATAGGTTTTTCCTCTTTTCAATGATATCGCTTCCAAAAATTTAGTTCAAAATGCTAATTTTGACAATATTTCTAAAATATATAATGTACTAGCAGTTACCCGTGACTTCGTTCACATAACATTTAAAGAAGAAATAATAGATCAATCAAGCAAAAAATTTCGATGATGAAAAGCGTGTGTAATTAACTTTTTATCGCGAATTTATGGTAAAAAACTTCTGATAATCCCTATTTGCTAATTTGTTTGCTGGTTAAAATTTTCCTTTCAGCTATTAATACTAATAGATAGAAACATTCTTGAATTCTTTTGTTCAGCCCTGTAGTTTTCCAAGTGCCTTTAATACATGAAAGTATCTTTCTAGAATTTAGTTCAAACAAAAACATTTCTTATTACCACATAAATTACATTTTTAGAAATTATCATCCGAAGACAACCTTGTATCCAATTCTTTGCGGGACCCTGTATATCATTTTATATATATACTACAAACATTTCTTAGTTTACTAAATGCAGTTCAAAATAAAAATGCAGGTTTTATTTAAAAACCACCTTTAAGTAAATTACGCTCATATTCAGTAACCTTTCCGAGATCTTTTGTGTAACCCTGTATATCTAAATTTAACTATTTATACTATTACCATTTATACTCTCCATTTAATATGCATACCTTTAGCGAAACTTAAAAGCACATATAATTCAAAATGCATTTCATCCATGCAACAGTCATCATCCATCATGTACAGTACTCCGAATAGAATCTATACTAATAAAATAACAAATCGCTCTGTCTGCGTGTGTGTGTGTGTGTGTGTGTGTGTCTGCGATGGCTAGCAAAATCTATGGGACGTACGAAGCTCAAAATTTTTATGAGAGTAGCCCAATATCTCTCCTGATGCACCTGAGCTTTAGAATTTCGAAATTCTATTTATTAACTGAGTAATTAATTAAATTCCAAAGATCACTCTTATAAAAAATCGCCTTTTTTCTTCTTTTTTTCCCTTCATTTAGTTATGGTTGGTTGGTTGCATAAAATTTTCGCATAAATAATTAAAAAAGCTGGAACAGACCTTTAAAATTCATAGACTGGCAAACTGTCAGTTTAAATGATGATTTTTTATCACAGCGGTTGTAAACCATGGAGGAAAAAGATAGGTGGTGGTGAAGTAAACCGAAAAAGGGTCGCAATATTAAACCATTTATCGCTCAAATTTTAATGTCCCAAACAAAAGCATGTGGAAGGGATTTTGTATTAAGACGAATTGAAAGGAATGAATTACAGCTGAAGCGTATTTTACGAAGTAATAGTAATTTTTTAAAATGGTCTTTTTTCTATTATATCATTTATTTTTAAAAAATGTTTGCTTTTAAAATAATTGGAATTGATATATTCGAAAAAATTAAATGTAAAAATAAAATTAAATAAAATATTGAAAACATTTGA
The DNA here is from genome assembly GCA_964019185.1 of Maratus speculifer. Taxonomy (NCBI): domain Eukaryota; kingdom Metazoa; phylum Arthropoda; class Arachnida; order Araneae; family Salticidae; genus Maratus; species Maratus speculifer. The sequence continues at coordinate 70,397,066 of OZ025296.1, forward strand.
TTTGAACTAAAAATTGTATTACTAAAAGTTTTCTTTTTTTTTTTTTCAGAACTTTTTAATACTTTATAACGTAGATGAAAAAATGTTTTTAATTTAACAATATATTAATAACTCTATGTCAATATATAAAATATAATTATGAAAACATTCTTTTAAAATCATGCGCGAAAACTTAAATAACAAATATTAGTCTAAAATCTAGATTTCAGAGTGCAGACGATTTTAAGACATTAACGAAAGAATGTTAACTTTTCAAGCAAAATCTTAAATGATGCTTCTATATTGATATTTCAAAGTGACGGCTAGGTTACATTTATGTTATATTTAAGTTACGGTAGGGTAATGTTAAGTCGCAGACAGATTATGGTTATGGTACAAAAATTTACGGTTAGGAATTTGTCCACAGAGTCAACATTACGCATGCTTTGATAAAAATATACACTTTTGTTAAATGGCTCTGAAATTATAATACTATATACCAATCTTTTATCATCGCGTATCGATTTCATTCACGGTATAGTCGGATTTAAGAGTAATATAATTAGTTTGAAATTCAAAATATTTCACTTGGGATTTCTATGCGAAAAAAATAATTAGTTACGTGTTTTAACAGTGATTTTTACGGGTAAATATCAACACTTTAACACGAAACTAACGCAATCGTTGGATACATGTTCCCTCCCGTGTTTCTCCTTGCTCATTTTAAGTATTTTTAGATCTTAATATTAGTTGTTGTTTTTAAAACCGATTTTTCACAAAGTCAGCTGCGACGTATTTCAGACAATGCATTTCTGCATGCTTCCAGTTAATGATAAAATCATACAAATTTCAAGTTCGTTTAATATTGTTAATACGGACCCGGGCAACGCCGGGCGGGTCAGCTAGTATATAATATTTGAAATCGTTTGTGTGTCCCTGTAAATGCTATGCACTTCGTATTATGCATGAAATAACTCACATTAAGCCTCAGCAACGTATATCATTTTGATTATACATGAAATCGTTTACGATAATTAAAATATGTCGGAAACTGTTCCTCCCTTTATTCTTATGCAATGGAATTCTTCTGTGTAACCCTGTAAATGAATAATAAGTGTCCTTTTCACTACATACTTTACAAAATGCATATTTTAGTGCACTTTGTAAATGCATATAAATTTGAATATGTTTCACAGGGTGTAACATCGTTAAATTTAATTAAAACAATTTTCCCCATAATGCCGTAATGTAAGGAAATTTTTTGACAATCCCTGTAAATAAACTAATCATGGTAGAAACTTTATTTTCAAGAGGTATTTGTGCTAGGTAAACGTTAAGAACGTCCAAAAATTTCATGGAAATCGGAGTATATTTACGAAAGTTAGAAAGCGACCAGACAGACAGACAAACCGAAAGCATAGTAACTTTTCAACTTTGTTCGAAAGTGTTAAAAAATCGAGCCAAAAATATATTAATCAGTAGTTTTATTTTCCGCCTTTTCCCCACAAAAAATTTCTTCCATCGATAATTATGAGTTTTGAATAAAAATATCCATTTGTATGTAACTTATAACTTATTAATAAATATAAGTAAAAAATATTTCTGATTCATTTTAAATATGACGTCATTATTTATCTCGCTCCATTAGCTACTGATATTCATACCCCTTATATTTTTAACGACTGCTATAGAGTACCTGTTTTATTTCAACTATGACGTCACATTTTCATAAGTGAACCATTTTATTAAAAATATAATTCTTTTTCATTCTTTTTACTTTTAATTTATGTCGCCATATTTTACACAAAAATTCCCATTAACTAAACAAATATCCTTGTTAAATATATTATAAAAAATACACCTTTTATTTTTATTTCAAACATGACTTCATATTTATTTTCTTTTAAATTATTTTATTATAGTTTTTCGCGTGGAAGTTTTTTTATTAAAAATTCATTGCCGCTGAAAAATTATTATACCAATTTTTTATTTTCTTGGCAACAGGAAAGGAAAATGGTTAAATTTTATCTGAAAAATGCCTATTGATTTTGTATGAAAAATAATTAAATTTTGAATTATTAAGGAAAATATTTGAATAAAATAAATAAAAATTAGCCTATGTTCATTCCACTCCTATAATCTATGTATATGCAAAGATTCAAAGACATTAATCCATCCGTTTTGAAGCCAAGTTCATTCCAATTTTCGGACACACTTTCACATTTATAATATATATAAGGATTTATCAAAAAATGGAAGACACCATTCGATTACATAGGTTCTAAATAACAAAAACAGCAAAACTTATGCATTTCCGAAGAAAGTGAATTAAGAAATGTGACAGGAACTAACTCCTTTGGATTTGAAAGAAGCTCCAATAAATGACAGAGAAATATTTTCACAAATATATTTTTTCTAATACATCTTCAAAAGTTAATATTGTTCTTACCACCTTTTTTTTTTTTTCTTTAAATCTAAACTACATTAATTTTATAATGAGTCTTTATTGAATGTTCAAAAATTTAGGCTTCTAAGTAGGGCCCGACTTAGATAGTGGGGAGCCCCTTCAATCTTAAAATTTTTCGTGAATTATACTGAAGTGATTAAAACTAAAATTCATACCTATTGTATATGTACATAAATTTTGAACCAAGTGTTATTCACATACATACATAATAATAGAAGAAAGATAATTTAAAAAACTATAGAATGCGTTTTTTTCCGATTATAAAAATGTTAGAATAAATGTGATCCGTTAAAATGTAAATACACTAACTATTAGCTTTTTTGATGATGTAACTAGTACCTGAAGTGTGCGTGGGGCACGGAAACGAGGAGTTACGAGAAGAATGCCCCTTAAAACTGAGAAAAAAGAACTTTGGTCGCTTTTGGCCATTTTTTATCATTTGGCACTTTTTTAACGAAAACTTATATCTGTCCTTGGGGGAAGGGGGGCTTCAAGCCCAGGGCAATTGCCTCGCATGCCCCTGCGTTAGTTAGACCCTGCTTCTAAGTAATCATTAATGTTATTGTGTATTTTCTGTGTTGCGAAAACATCGTGATTTAAAAGTATAGTTTTAAAATATAAAATATTTCATCAATGTGTATGTGGTATTCTTTAAAAGGATCTTAATTGTATGTTAAGAAAAACTTTTTTTTTTTTTTTTTTTTTTTTGAAATTGAATGGAATTGGGTAGTTTTTTAGCTGATTTTTTAACGGGCCTTGGCCGTCAACTGTGAAAGAACAAACGAGCCTAGACAATCCCCCCAGGCATGGACATTCCGTCCCGTGCAGACTTCTAACTTGTTGTTAAATATTTTCAACAAAAATTTCAACAAAGAACTTCATCCAGTTTTAATTTGCTTTCCTGTAACTTAAAAAAAAAACTATTTTTATTCTGTTCTTTTTGTCGTCTTCAATATACTTATTGACTTGATTTTGTAAAAACACATCATAATTTATAACCAACATGACCAGTTCAAAAAAAATATTATGCTTATCTACAGAGTTAAGCGTATAATCTCCTTCTGCTTTATCCCATCTGTAGGCAATGCCTTGTTTACCAATAAACAAAACTACATCAATTAACCATTGAACAACAAATTTTCTAGTGCGACTGAGAAGTGGAACTACTTAACCAAGCATTAAGTTTTTAAACATTTTTCAACGTTTAAAAATTTTCTCTTTTTTTTGCGTACCGTCGCTTTGGTACGGTACACATGCTTCATGTTGACCGAACTGTGACATTTCACTATTTAGAACTATACTGTACGAAACTGGCAAGCGAGCGTCGCGATGCACTCTGAATCTTACTCTATGAGCACTGCACAAAGGGCGATGTATCTATCAGTCAGCAGCCCTATTTCGTCTGTCCAACGACATGACACGACGGAACTATGCAAGTTACCATGAAAAAAACTATCAATTGTTTAAAATTTATTGTAAACGCATATTATTATTGGAATATACTCAATTTTTTTTCTTATGCAAGTAATAATTATAAAATCGAATATTCCTCTTTTGCATTGCACTTCCGGGGCCCCTTTGGGCCGGGGGCCCTCGGCGATCGCCGACCGGCCGACCTGGCCAGTCCGGGCCTGCTCCCTGCTCCACCTGAAATTGCAAAAATAAAAAGTATAAAAGAGAGGTAAAAAAATGTCCTGCCGAAATAAAGTCACTACTGTTAATAGCCAATATATCTGCCTTGCTCATATATAATTTGGAATATACGATGTGGCATACCATTTACCAATCCCGGAAGACAGTAACATCAATATTATTCCAGGCCTCAATGATGGTGTCTTCAGCTCTGCCACAAACTACCTGCTTTTGGATACAGTTGTACTGAGGATACCCCATACATTTTCTTGGGGTTTGAGATGAGGGTATAGGACAGGCCATTCCATGACATGGACCCAAATATCAAATAAAAAGAATACTGCCCAGTTAAACGAATGGCATTGAGCTCACAGGCTACGCATACTAATTGTACATTACAGCCTTATATTTTCGAGGGTTAATTCCATTCGAAAAACAAATTAAGAAGGGGAAACAGCTCTCCCCTTTCCCCCTTTTTATACTTAATCATTGAACCTCCTAAACTATCAAGGACATGCTTTATCATAAAAAAATCTATATCCAAAATTCGGAGCAATTCCAGAACAATAATTCTGAACAATCGCGGTATAAAACGGCGATTTTTGCCAAACGATCGCGACATAACGGCGATTTTCCTCAAACGATCGCGGAGTAAAACGGGATTTTTGTCAAACGATCGCGATATAAAACGGCGATTGTTGTCAAACGATCAGGAAGTAAAATGGCGATTTTTATCAAACGATCGCGAAGTAAAACGTCGTTTTTCATCAAACTATCTCAAAGTGAAACGGCGATTTTCGTCAAACTATCACGTTGTAAACGGCGATTTTGGTCAACGATCGCGATAAAAACAAACAAACAAACAAAAAATAAAACTGCAAATTTTTACTGTTGACTTGTGGAATAATTATCGAATCTATTGCCTAGTTATCTAAATTAATTTAAAATGATGCAGTACATAAAATTCCTCACTAAATCTGTTGCTGGGTTATCTTAATTGATGTAAAATGTTGTGAACTACAGAAAAAATCATTTTTATTTACTCTTATAAATTTTCATGCACAATGAATTTACAGCATATTTCAAACTTGTTGACAAAAATATTTTATTTAGAAAGACTTTTGTTAAAAGTTTACAAATAGAAAAAAAAATTGATGTTTTTTTTTTTTTTTTTTTTTTTTTTTTTTTTTTTTTTTTTTAATAGTTTGTTGCAACTTTAATTCTTTATTTTATTATAAACAATGAAGTTTGCAAAATTTACACAAATGTTGTAAAAAATGTCTAATTTTACTACACGCGTAATTTCCTCTTTTTTGTTAATTTCTGAGTGGCATCCCTGAACGACGGTGCAAAAATTGAAAATGTGTGATGTTTAGAAATTTAAAAATTTGCAGTACCGAAAATTGTAAAACTAAAATTTACATATGATTGGTACAGGAATATTAATTTTTAATCCATGGCGTACGTAACACAGGACTCTATTGCGTAAACCACGTTTTGATCATCATAAAAATGATGTTTATTATTATTGTTGTTATTTTAAAAATAAAATTTGTTTATAAGTCTACAATTTTAGTCTTTGAAAATATAATTTTCCAAATAGTCGTTGTAATTTGTTAAATTAATTATTTTATTTTTTCTTTTTAACTATATTTGGAAAAAAGTTGTTGTCCTCGGTAGAGAACTACTAGAAAATCTGAAGTAAGGTACCCTGGGGTAATAACGCCGCGTTAAGGTTCTACCAATTTTCACGGCTCAGTTTTAGATTGTATTTTCAAACAAATATAGGATCTGATACAGCAACTCATTGACTATCTATATAAAATAAAATAATTTAACAGATATGTATTCATAAAATGTAATGGCGTTTTTTCTTGACCAATGCTATTTGGCGTTATTACCCACCTATATGGGTAATAACGCCATGCAAACAAAACTATGAAATAAGATGGAATAATTGCATGTAGATAGCCCAATTCTAAAAATACAAACTCTACAAACCTAAAAATTGACAAATTGCATTCTAATCTATTGAAGATGTTCAATTTTTTTGTGAAAGTGTAAGAAAAATAAAGGTGTGGTGTGGGAGGGGGGGAGGGATGAGGCAAAAGAATATCAGACCGTGAGCTTCTTTTTGCTTAAAAAGGACCACTTAAATAGAAATATGAGAAACATTGGACAGTTTTAACTGTGTTTATTTGAATCAGTATTTAGGATGTAGCTCGGCCACTGTAGGGAATCAACCGGGGTACTAAAGTCCAGGATTGGCGTTATTACCCCAGTATAGTTATTGCGCAGTACATTTTAAATTACAAATTATCTCGAGAATATATCCAAAATCTTCAATAACATTTTAAAAGTACATGAAATGCACTACAAATTTATGTAATTAACAAAGTATTTCCGGATTAAAAAAATAGTCTTCACATCACAAAACGTATCTCGCAAATTTTAGATCAAGCGTTAATTTTAGTTGCTTGTAAAAACAATAAGACCTAAAAATGAAACAAATTAACTTGAAGCTGTTTTTTGCAGTTTATATGACTCAAAACCCTTCTGCGCAGAGCACATGGGTGACATTTACCTGATTATTTCATAATTATGCAAAATATAAGCACTTGGCGTTATTACCCCGCTTGGCGTTATTACCCCAGGGTACCTTATATCTGAATCTTTTTATTGGTTGATTTCCACAACTATTTTATTTTATTCGTTTTCTGATTGGTCCATGTTTAATGTCCAAAAATGAAATACTTCTGTTTTTTATTTTATTCGTTTTCTGATTCGTCCATGTTTGATGTCTAAAAATGGAATACTTCTGTTGCCACTGTGACAGAAAAAAGTAATGAAAACTTAATAATAATAATTTAAAAATAAAATTTGTTTATAAGTCTACAATTTCAGTCTTTGAAAATATAACTTTCCAAATAGTCGTTGTAATTTGTTAAATTAATTATTTTTTTTCTTTTTAACTGTATTTGGAAAAAAGTTGTTGTCCTCGGTAGAGAACTACTGGAAAATCTGAAGTATATCTGAATCTTTTTATTGGTTGATTTCCACAACTTTTTTATTTTATTCGTTTTCTGATTGGTCCATGTTTATTGTCCAAAAATGAAATACTTCTGTTTTTTATTTTATTCGTTTTCTGATTCGTCCATGTTTGATGTCTAAAAATGGAATACTTCTGTTGCCACTATGACAGAAAAAAGTAATAAAAACTAAATAAATAATAATAACAATAATAATTTAAAAATAAATTGTGATAAAGATTTCAAACAAATTTCATTTAAAAGTGCATTTATTTCCTCTATGCAACGGTGTAAAATTTTAAAATGCGCGGTGTTTAGAAGTTTAAAAATTTGCAATTCCGAAGATTGTAAAATTGAAATTTTATTTAAAATTTGTTTATGATGGGTCCAGGAATATTAATGTTTAATCCATGTTGTATGTAATATTAAGTGTTCAGAAGTCAGTCTGATTAACTCCATCCAATAACAAGTAAGAAAAATCATGCGTTAAGCATAGATTATGAAGCACTTTCCAACGCTTCATGGAATCTTTAACAAAACTTCGTTATTTAAGTAAATAAGGATATAAAGCCAAATATGTATTCCAGTACTATTTAACAGCCATGTATTTGATCTGTCAGCTAATATACATACTATATAATAGGAAAATTTAATTTAGCAAAAAATGCCTAGTAGCTTGAAATTTCTCTTTCAGCATTTTATACTAATAGATGGAAACATACTTGAATGCTTTGTTCTCAGCCTTGTAGTTTGCCTGGTACCTTTATTACACATCAGTGTTAAGATAAAATTTATTTTAAACTAAAACATTCTTAAAACAATTGAAATCACTTTCTCATAAATTATCATTCATAGGCTCCATGTACCCAATTCTTTGCGTGGCCCTGTATATCATTTTATCTATATTCTGCAAGCATTTCTTAGTAAATTTAATGCCGGTTAGCGTAAAAATGGATAATTTATTTTAGAATCACCTTTTAGTAATTTAATAATACATATTCAGTAACGTTGGCGAGCTCTTTTGGGTAGCCTGTATATTAACTATAGCATTTATACACACCATATAATATGCATAAATTTAGTGAAACTTACATGCGTTTATGATAATTAAAATGCACTTCATCCTGCCATCGGATACATATACAGTAGGGTGGAGTGAAAAATTGAAAGTTGGAATTTTGATTTTGGATAGCAGCCGAAAGTTGCCTTTTAGTACCTCTAATACACGTACAAAATTTCATAAATTTTAAAAAACTTCTTGGGTCGCCTACCAGTAAATTTATATTTTCATTGATTTATACGATAGATTCTTATCATAAATTGTACATTAACAGGATTTTTTGGTAATCTCGTTTGATATTTTTATATTTAAAATGTTTAGTGTAATTCCTTTCATCATTTTCAATCTTTAAGTCTTTATTTTCAAATATTTGAAACGGTTTATTGAGTTTTAAATATTGTATGTTTTCATTTTTACAATCAAAATGAGAACGTGTGTAAGCAAATCAGAGTCTACCATTACTAGAAGTTGGTGATTCTTCAAAACTAAATAAAGGTGTTTTGCCAACAATAGCAGAATGCTATAAAATATTATTATTATAGAAAACAATAAATAAAATACAGAAGTAATTGTAAAATTTCGCCAAAATCAGAGGTAAAAAAAAAAAATCCTAAGAGAAAACAACGAAGGCATCAATTATTGTAGTTTCCCAAAGACGTATTGATCAAATGATAGACAAAAAATTTCTGAATATCAGAAGCTTATTCAATTCCCCAAAATCAAAGGAAATTATGAAAAATTGGAGAAATATAGAAGTACTTTAAATGAAAAACATAATCTTTGATTTTAAGAGTCAGATTAATTGTATTATGGACACATTACACCATCTTTTGGATCAGAAAAGATCATTGCAGGAAGTATTGAAATATTGCACTGAAAAACATTTAAATATTTGATAAATTTATGGCAATAGGTTGTGACGGACCAATTGTAAACAGTAAGATTTAAAAAAAAAAAAAAAAAAAAAAAAAAAAAAAAAAAAAAAAAAACATGCTAATAGATTTTTGAAACTAAGATTTAGTTGTCCGTTGTAGTAGTTAATATATCAGCTCTCTGCAAACGAATTTCCACTGAGTTATTGAACTTGATAAGCAAAATAAAGGCTCACGAGCTTTTCCTGTTCTAATTGGAAAGTCGTTGGATAAATGTGAACAATAGACAGTTATGGAAATTAAAAAATATCTGCTCCTATCACAGAGAAATGAACTCTGGAGAGTTAAATGTAGACCAAAATTATTTTTATGACATGTTTGAAACTTTTTAATGCTCCTCAAATGTGGTAAACCGTAATCCAGCAAGAATACCGCACTCTAAATTATTAAAAACTGCCAATTAACTACTTGGTTTGCAGATTGGAAGTCAGAATTCATCCCAAAATCTGAAGATTATGACTGAATTTCTAATGAAAGTACATTCGTCTATGTTGTTTCACTTTAAGAAAGATTCTTCTTGCAAATATCGAGCTCAAGATGTTTTTTTTTAAACAATTAAGTTGTTTCTTTATTTGAGAGAATATTTAAAGAAAAATCTCAATCCCGTTATTCAACAAGACGTAGACTTCTGTCATTGAGATGAAAATTTACAGGAATGATAACTGATAAAAAAATCATTTTGGAGAATTTGGATTCCGAAGAATATTGAAGATGAAGGATATATATGTTCTACAATAAAACAGTTTCATATTCCACTATTGAAATTCAGTGTTACAAACTATATAAACATTATTAACTGGCAAGAATGTGAAATCATCCCACATTCTTAAAAAATTTCCAAGGGAGAAACTGGAAATTCTCAGAAAAAAATCGAAAGTCCCATCTTTCAATTGATAAATTTCCTTGTTAGATTCAAGTATTCGAAAGATGCGTAAATTTAGTTGTTGGAGCGCCATTAGCGGCTGTAGAAGTAGAAGCAGGAACCGGATATATATGAGCAAAAATCAAACCACGAAAGGTAATACCTAATTTGGTATAACAAAGACCAATATAAATTAGAGTGAAATGAAAGATCGTTTTACAAAACATCGTATTGTCTTTTCATTTCATTACTATATACTCAGAAAACTCCATTTCCTTTATATTTAGAGAACTATCTCTTATGTGCATTCGAAAAATAAAAGTGAAATGCATGTCTAATTATTGTGTTTTCTCTTCTCTGCGACAATATGATTTACATTTTAGGGTTTTATTCGCGATTCAAAGAGATAAAACACAACGATACTTAGATCGTTCACAAGTAATGCATTAAGAAGTCATTTTTGTGGGTTATTTTACTGAAATCAGAAATTTAGTTTAAGAAAAAAAAAAGTTGATTGATTTACACTACATTGTGAAAACTTGATTTTCACATTAAAAGAGCATAATCTTTAAGGGCTGGTAGGGAACTAAAATAAATTCCAAATAAAATGAAATTTTAATCATATATTCAGTGTGCCAAAAAGCAACATTTTAGACCAATCCAAAGAAAAAATTCCGAAAAAAATTTTTTTTGGACATTTACACTACATATTGAAACCTTGATTTTCACATATAAAAAGCATAATATTTAAGAGCTGGTAGGGGACTAAAGATGAATACCAAACGAAATGAAATTTTAACCTTATATTCAGTGTGCCAAAAGGCAACTTTTTAGATCTATCCAAAGTAAAAATTCCGAAAAAAAATTTTTTTTGGTCTTTTTCACTCCACCTTAATCTTAATATACAGTACTTTGGAAAGAATGTGCTATTTAAAATCTTTTGTGTGTCCCTGTAAATACTATGTACTTTATATTAGGGCAGGCAGTATTGTATAATTTATACTAAGCCTCATTGACATACATCAATTTTATTATACATGAAACAGTTTAATATATTTAAAATATGTCACACACAATTCCCCCTTTTACCATTATCTAATGGAATTCTTTTGTGTGGCCCTGTAAATGAATAATAGCTACATTTTCACCTCATATTTTACAGAACGCATATTTTAATGCACTTCGTAAAAGCATATAAATTTTAATATGTTTGACAGGGTATAGCATCTTTAAAATTTTTTGGAATGATTTTTCCCCATAGGCCGTAATGTAATGGGAAACTTTTGATTGTCCCTGTAGATAAACTAATCATGGTAGAAACTTCATTTTCAATAGGATTCGCGCTAGAGTAAACGTCAATAACTTCCTAAAATTTCATGGCAATCCGAGTATATTTACGTGAGTTAGAGCGCGGACAGACGGCCATATAAGCCGAATTCATAAGCACTTTTCAACTTTGTTGGAAAGTGTTAATAAAAATAGCAATAATAATAAAAACCCCCATTTTAAACAGTTGAAGCTGTTATTTATTAACTATCTTTCTCTTTCTTTCTTTCTTTCTTTTTTTTCTTTTTTTTTTCCTTTTTTTTTTCTTTTTCTTTCTTTTTTTTTTTTTAATAATTGGTCTAGGAATATTAATGTTTAACGCATGACGTACGCAATATATGACTCGTTATATGATCCTCATGCGTTATAAGAAAAATCATGCCTTAAGCATAGAAACATATACAGTCCGTCGGAAGGAATATACTTTTTGAAATTTTTTGTGTGTCCCTGTAAATGCAATGTACTTCATACTATGCAAGACAGTATCGTATAATTTATATTAAGCCTCAGTGACATACATCAATTTTGTTATACATGAAACAGTTTAATATATTTTTAAAATGTCGCACATTATCCCACTCCCCTTTACCATTATCCAATGGAATTCTTTTGTGTGGCCCTGTAAATGAATAAAAGCTATATTTTCACCGCATATTTTATAGAATGCATATTTTAGTGCACCTCTTAAATGCATGTAAATTTTAATATGTTTGTAAGAGTGCAACATCTTTAAAATGCCTTTGAAACGATTTTTTCCCATAGGCCATAATGTAATGGAAAATTTTTCACTCTCCCTGTAAATAAACTAATCATGGTAGAAACTTATTTTTAATAGGTTCGTGCTAGGGTAAACGTCAATATATACAAAAATTTTAGGGCAATTCGAGTATATTTACAGGAGTTAGAGAGCGGACAGACGGACAGACAAACCGAATGCATAAGCACTTTTTCAAACAATGCATAAGCACTTTTTCAAACAATGCATAAGCAGTTTTCAAACTTTTGGAAAGTGTTATAAACATTAAAATTCATTTGAAACGATTTTCCCCCATATTCCGTAATGTACTGGAAAACTTTTGACTGTCCCTGTAAATAAATTAATCATGGTAGTAACTTCATTTTCAATAGGATTCGTGATAGGGTAAACCTAAATAACGTCCAAAAATTTCATGGCAATCCGAGTATATTTACGAGAGTTAGAGAGAGCGCGGACAGACGGCCATACAAACCGAATGCATAAGAACTTTTCAATTTCGTTGGAAAGTGCTAATAAAAATGATGTTTATTATTATTATTAATTAAAATATAGAATTTATTTATAATAATTTAAAATTTTAGCCTTTGAAAATATCATTTTCCAAATAGTCGTTGTAATTTGCTAAATTACATTTTTTTTCTTTAAACAAATATTTTAACACAATTCTTTGAACTAGAAAAAAAAAAAAAAAAAAGTAAAAAAAACTTTATTCCTCTGAGTTTTGTGTTGGACGTATTTCCCTAATGCCTACACCTTGTAAACTGGGAGGCAGGGCCGTAGCTAGAAGTAAACAATAGAGGGAGGGGGGGCTTATATATTTTTTCTCTCTATGACGCAGAATGATAAATTAGTGCATGTCCACATTGTAGGTACTATGTTTATTACTAAACCGCTGTGATAACTTCATTTTATGTTAAGAAAAGTATTTGACGCTGAAAAATTTGAGTGTATAACTGGTTCAAAATTAAACATCATGCTTTTTTCATATCTGCAAATAGGATGAGCGAGTGTTGAAATACTTATTTTAGATACAATTTAGTAATTTTGCAAAACTGTGAAAGGGTCCCAAAACTAAATTAGATTTTTGAACAGAATTTCTTTTGAATTTTCGGAACAGAAATTCATTTAGTGACCTTGGAATCTTTTCAGGCTTAGCTGCGCTGGGAGGTGGTAGCACAGACAATCATTTTATCGAATTCTTGGCTGAAATTCAAGAATCAGTTAAAACTCGATTCGGATATTAAAACGCAATCGGTTTGCCAAGTCATATCTTGGTGGAAAACACCTGGAAACCCGATTTTAGCGATTGACTCGTAGGTTTACTATTGTGTTTTCCTGCACCAAAAGTTAGGGAAATATTGAGGACTGGGAGCAGGGAAATATTATGGTAAATCTACGAGTCAACCGCTAAAATCGGTGTTTTCAGGCGTTTTCCACCAAAATATGACTTGGCAGACCGATTGCGTTTTAATATGGGAATCGACTTTTAACTAATTATGGAATTTCAGCCATGAACTGGATGAGGTGATTGACTTACCTCCCGGTCTATTGGAATGTGCGAAGTTTTAGAAAAACAATGAGAATACATAAGCATTTAAAAGACGAATTCTCGTGATCGTGAGTTATTAAAAATGTAATGAAATATTGCTTGTCAAGATATAATTTTCAAGTATATTATTAAAATTTGAAAGAAAGTTCCTTGCTTTTTTCCTGATTTATGTAAACAATTATTTTGAACTCTATCAATGAATAATAATAAAAATCAATGTTGTTTCAACTGGTATACAATTGTATGAGTTATAAAGAAACTTTAACGATTATCACCTGTAATTATGGTATTGATTTACAGCAAACTCCCTCAAATCCGCACCTCTCTAAAGTCCGCACATAATTTACGAATGTAAACAATGAATCATTCATTTCAGATGTAGGTGCAAAATTTGACCGTTTGAGTTTTATATCAATTTCATACATTTTTTAATTTGCAATTTTTGCTAAGGTTATTGAATTGATGTTTTTTTCATGAAGAAAGAATAATTTATTTTTAAAAAATTCAAGATATTGCTGATATCATTGGTAATCGCAGTCTTACCAAATATATTTGTGTACCAAATATATTTGTGTACCAAATATATTTGTGTAATCAAGTTTTTTAGTTATTAATTCTGGCTAAACCTGAAATAAAGCTTCGTTATTTTATGATCCTGATGTGAATTAGTAATGTACCTTTATGAGGCAAGTTTTACTGAATAATTTAGACAAAACCCATTTCATCTTTATAATGAATATTTAATTACAAATTATTGATTATTAACTTGACCTTTGCTTTTAGTATTTTAATCATTTTAAAAATTATCTTAATTTTTATTATTTTAGTTTATTGCGTATTTTAATATGTTAGTATATTGTAAGCATTCATTATACTTTTGATTTCATTATTAATTATATTAAAATTACTTTTTAAAAATATAAACAAAGCAATGACCAGAAATCCGCAAAATTCTAAAATTCGCACAACCTCTGGTCCCAAGCTGTGCGGATTTGAGGGAGTCTACTGTATATCATTAAATTGCAAAAGCTGCATTGTCATCGGAAACACGCTTATAAACGTAATTTTTTTATTCTAGAATGGCAGGAAGTGCGTTAAAAATCGTTTACAAAATACCATTTTTACATATACTACAAAAACCAAATTGAACGTCTAAGAAGTGAGCCAAAAGATAAAGAAATTAAAAAAATTTCAGTTATTTGCATCGATAATAGATGGCGTTGCGAGTCTGTAATGTTTTCCTTATTTCATTGACTGAATACAAAATTAATTCTTTGCAAAACCAATTGTATGCATTTACTCAACTATACACATGGAATAAAATATCAGCTATTATATCTCTAGATTGAAGAGTAAGTTATTATACATGTGATGACAAAAAACCGGTTTTGGCAGTGTAGAAAGGATACAAACAGTGCAAGCTTTTAAAGAGTAGAAAAAGGAAGGAAGAAAGAAAGAAAGAAAAAAAAGATCAAGAATTTTTTGTGGCAGTAGGTAGTCACTCTAGATTCCAAATTCCTTTACAAATAAGTAAACAAAAAAAAAAAAATAATAATTTAAAACATGGCATTATTCTTCTTTTTTAATGCGACATTTTCATATTTTCTGCTTAGTTATAGACATGTTGAAATCGGATATTTTTCTCCAGGGGGGATTTGCTTTTTTAGACATTTAGGTTATTAATAAGTACAAAATACGAAACTTTCCGGGGGGTGGGCTGATGTCAGGATCGCGCGATGTGCGGATCAGGAGAGAAAACTGTCCGAGACAAAGTTTCAATTTGGCGCTCCCTTCACCATCGCCTTCTTTGGGTGACTGGTATTACAAAATTGACTGCAGAAACATAAACATAAATAATTTTTACTTAATATATACCTTGCGTTTATTTTGGAATTTTAATAGTTTTAAATATAATTCAGAAATTCCAAACAACTAAATAATGTTAAGGTTTTATAAAATTGGCATATAAGTACAGATTCAGAGACCATTTATCTGTTATTATATACATAAAAAATTTGTTTAATGCGTGTTAGTAGACGCATTTTTAAATGTATATGTATAAACCAATATAATACTTTTTTTTATCATTTGGCAAAAAAAAAATATCCCTTAAACCGAATTGCGTCAAACTTTTTATAAAAGTTCCAAAGTCTATATAATCAGAGTTTTCCCCAGAGGGTTTTAGGGGGGGGGGGGGCTCCACCCCTCCTGCCCTTCAGTTTAAAATATAGCGCCCTTCTTGTTGTTCATTCAAAATAATAGCGCCCGCGCCCATCTTACCCTACATTTGAAAAAACGCAGCACTTCCTTCAGCGATGATGCGGACGCGCTATAGTGCCTAAAGTACGCAGAAAATCGGCAACGGAACGCAAAATATAGCTCTTACGCGCAGGGCCATCGCCAAGACTTTTTATTGATGGGGGAGAAGACCTTAAATTGCCAAGTCAAATTTTCATATTTGCCAACTCGTTTTATAATTTTGCCAAGTTACCACACTTAGAAAATGTAATACAGCTCTTATTTGTAAAAAGTTTAATAATATTTCCAATTAGAGTTGTAACTTTTGCAAATTCTATCAAAAATAGAAAATGTACTACAATTTTTATTAAAATTTTAATTAAATTTGCCAAGTGTAACAACATTTGCGAATGTTTGGGGGGAGGCTCCCCCCCACCTTAGCGAGGCCCCTGCTTACGCGTCCACAGGACGTGTAATTTTGTTAAAAAATCGTGAAAAAACGGCACATTTTGTTAAAAAATCGCGAAATAACGACTAATTTCCGGCTAGATTTACGAAAAAAATGGCTAATTTTGTCACAAAATCCCGAAAAACGGCAAATTTGCACAAAAAATCGTGAAAAAAGACAAATTTCGTCAAAAAACGTGATAAAACTGAATTTTTTTTCAAACCATTCGCGAAAAATGGCATATTTCGCCAAAAAATCGCGAAAAATGGCAACTTTCGTCAAAAAAACGCGATAAAACAACAGATTCCGTCAAACGATTTGCGAAAAAAAGCAAATTCCGTCCAAAAATCGCTATAAAACATAAAATTCTGTTAAAAAAATCTCAAAATACGACAAAATTCGCGAAAATATGCAAAATTCGTCAAACTATCCCCAAAAAAACTTCAGATTTCGTCAAAAGATCGCGAAAAAATACAAATTTCGTCAAAGAGGCACAAAAAAAATGTTAATGTAAGAAAGGAATTTTTCTGCTCTAAAAACTAATTTTCTTGCTTCAAAATCGTGTTTTTATTGCTCCAAAAGTGGATTTTCCTGCTTCACAATCAGAGAAAAATTGCACCCGGTAAGAGAAAATTGCACCTGGGCCATAATTAGAATTTAACGTCCCCCTTCCTTTAACTTTTCCTTGTCACAGCCATTTTTTCGCGATCTTTTTACGAAATTTGTCGTCTTTTTTCGCAATCTTTTCACGAAATTTGTCGTTTTTACAGCGATTTTTTAGCAAAATCTGCCGTTTTTTTCGCGATCTTTTAACAAAATCGGTCGTTTTTCGCAATCTTTTAACAAAATCAGCCGTTTTTTCGCGATCTTTTAATAATATATGCCGTTTTTTCGCGATCTTTTAACAAGATTTACCCCCCCTTTTTTTTTTCAATTTTTCGACGAAATTTTTGAGTTTTTTTTTTCTTGATTTTTTAACGAATTTTCCGTTTTTCCATGAGTTTTTGAACCGCTAGATTCTACATTCAACTCTATAAAAGTGCCCTTAAAAATCAAAGAAGTGCCCTGAAGAATGTAAAAAGTGCCCTTTTCAGAACAGTAGCACCCTTCCCTTTTTTAAACTTGGGGGAAACTCTGATATAATAATGAAGCACTATAAAGAGTATTAAATGCATGATAAAATAAGGGACTTAGCCGGGCGCAGGTGATAAATCGCCAAATATTGGTCTTATTACCCTTTTTCAAAATGCATTCTTTCCGTATCAAATACATAAATTTAAAATTTTAATAATACATATATTAAATACATTTAAAAGTTACGACTTTGACCACTGCCTCCTCTACAATGCCTTCTCGCTTGTGACGTAGTGGAGGCGGTTTCCCTGACAACGATCATGTTCTGAGCTTCGTGGCGATTGTGGAACCAGTAGGGTTAGTGATTTCGCCTCCACTTCATGACGTTTCACGCTTGTCGTCTGCTCAGTGAATAGGCATTGTAGAGGGGGCAGTGCTTTGACTCATCTGATTTAAAATACAAATAAATAAATACATAATATGAAAAGATAATAGCATAAGTCAAAACATTTTATTTCAACACCAAGGATAGGTATCTAAGTTACAGCATGTAGAAAAAAACACTTTTGGCGAAAAAACAGTTTTTGCTAAATTTGAACCCGGCTTGAAAAAGTACCGCGATTAATTAAAATGTTATAAGAATATTCCATAATCTGGTTTTTGACCAATGTCATATTTTAAAAAGTGCACAGTTTAATTTTATAGTTGTGACTTTTTAGGAGGAAGAAGTAGCGAGGTTGCATATATTTACATTTGAACAGTGGTGTAGCTACATAGTCAGCGCCTTGGTGCAAGTAAAGTTTCTGCGCCTACCCGGACTTAATATTTTCTTAACAGACTCGTGCCAGGCCGAGATCAGGCTCAGACATAATTATTCCCAAGATGTGTATAGCAGACAACGTGAATTGAAAAGATATTAATAACAATAAAGACATTATGTTAACGTAATTTTTTGAAATAAATTTCATGGTGGCTCTTAAATTCACTTCTCAACAACGCAAAAGTTTACACATTTTTTGACTAATTTTTAACTGTAAAAGTATAAAATTGTTAATTCTAACTGTTGAAGGGATTTGGAATCGAGTAGCGTTTTCCATTTTTGGTAAATAAGATACTTGTATATACTTGTTAAGATATAAGAGATTCTTGTTACGTGGTTGCAGATTTTTCTTCCTTCCCATGTTGTCGCTTCCGGAAATTCGATTCAAAACGCTAACTTTGACACTATTTTATTAAATTGCTTGCATCAAAAAATGGATAGCGCATTTGATTACATAGTTTCCGACTAAAAACCTGTACTAATCTTATGCGTTTCCGAAAAGAACTGAATTCAGAAATTTATTGGAAAGCAGCTCCTTTGGATTTGAGAAAATCTTTAATTAAATGATAGAAATATTTTCATAAATTTACTTTTCATTACACAGCTTCAAAAGTTATGATGTTTATAATTTTTCTTTCTTTTATTTTAAACCATATTAATTATTTAATTATTTGAATGTTGAAAGTCTAAGACTAAGTATAATGTTGATATTGTGTATTTTTTGTGAAATATAAGTAAAATCATCCCATTAATATGTGTGCAATATTCTTTAAGAAAAACCTTAATTATATGATAAAAATCTGAATTTTTTCGAAATAGTAGAAATTGTGTCGGGTCGGATTGGGCTTAGAAATGTAAAAATATAAACGGGTCGATCCCGGGCCGAACTTTTGAGTTTTACACTTGGCCAAAATAATTTTCCTTCGGGCCGGGCCTGGAAATTCTGGCCCGTGCAGACCTCTACCCGTCGTACCGGGTTAAAGTATGGAAAATATTTAAATAAATAAAAAAAACATATCTTGCAATTTCGGGATTTGTTTTTAGTTTTCTTGCCAAATGAAACATTTTAGAGCAGCAGCAATAGGTAGCGATAACCCTGACTGACATCCTTATATATTACTCAAGATTGCATATTTTACTTTTCATACAAATGCAAGGAAAGAAATTTTAAAGCATTGTAATCCCAATAAAAATAACTGGAAACAATAGTACATTTGTACTTTTTTAAATACTCTAAACCTGTTCTCATATTTTTAAAAATGATTCGAGTCAATTATTGGGTGTATGTGTGCTTGCATGCATGTGTTAGTATTTTCTCAAACTTTCAGATTTCTAGATCACATTTGTTTTTGATGATGTCGGCAGGTATTGTTATAAATCTCTCGCAAGAATTGTATTAATTTTCAAAAATATTGGCCGAGGTGTTTGTTATTAAAACTATTTTTAAACCATTCTGTGATGCTAACTGATGAACATTTTATCATAAATTTCAATTAAATTATTCTTATTGTGCAGTCTCATAGCATAAAAGGCATGCCGGCAAGCTCCGTATTCGTGTAATGTTGCATGTACAGTAAAACCTCTAAATAACGGACACCTCGGGAACGCAGAAATCGTCCGCTATTCAGAGGTGTCCGTTATTGGGAAAACTTTAGAAATTCAAAAATCGCTAAGAAATGCTTAATGTTTTATTAATTGACTTTTATATGTCCTAAAACTTCTATCATATCATTTAACAGAAATTAAAATTATTTTTTAAGCAATGAAATTGAAATAAAATTGTGCACACAACTGTATACTGTTTATTACATTTTTATGAAAAAAAAAAGCTATTACTAAAGTTTACTTTTACTTGAGATTACATGTAATTTGCTTTTCAATGTGACGTTGTTGAACATTATAGAGTTACAAGCGGAGAGGAGGGATTGCACTTTTTGACCATTAAAAGCATAAAAATTCAAAATTTTCCGGGAGGACATTTCAACGCTCTGGGAGATGTCCCTCCCATGAAACCCCCTGAATTCAACATTGAATTCTAATTTTATCTGTGATCACAAAATTTGTGGCACATTGCCCAGATAAATTTAGAGGCTTTTTTATATTTTTTCCCTTTAAAAAAATATTTTTTCATCTTTTATCGCCGAAAATAGTATCCGCTATTTAGAATGTCCGTTATTCAGAGATTAAACATACACAAATTTAGGTTTTGGGAGTGGGGATTGGAAAAATGTCCGTTAAATAGAGGTGTCCGCTATTCGGGAGTGTCCGTTATGGAGGTTTTACTGTAGTTCGAAATCCCTGCGGAGAATAACGATTCAAGCCAGCAAAGCGTTTTCATCCGCCGAACTTAACAACGCTCTCTACTATCATAACGCTGCATCCACACTCACATTCCTAAGCAAAATCTGTTTATTTAGATCCTATTTACCTGCCTTCACATTTTTGACATGCAGCTCTGAACCAACAATTATACAAAATAGCTGATCGTTTTTGATTATCACATTTACAGGCAATTTTGAAATAGCCTCGTTTTCTTAAAAACAGAGAAAGAGAGAGAAGGTTTCACTTGCTTTTGCCAAAAATATTCTTTATGAGTATTTTTGAGCATTAAGCGCAAAAATTATATAATAAGCATTTATACAGTGGTAATTATAATTACAGCATTGTTCGAATACACGAAGCCATCACATTTCACAAACAAATACTTAACAAATGCTTTTTATAAAAAACTAACTAAAAATATGTACATATTTTTTGATTTAGACACGACATTCATTGGTAGAGTTACAGAAAGATTTTAAGTAATTTAAATATCCTCTGAAACAAAAACAAAGACTTTCAAAAGAAAAAATTCAATTCTTCAGCTTGTAAAGAGAAAAATCATTTAAAAATTATTAAATAATTTAAGACTCTTCAAATCTGATGTTAAGAATTTTTGCAACTATTAGTAGAAACTGGGGGGGAAGGGGTGCAGCTATGCCTGATTTAAGGCGCATGTACACGCAGCCGATAGTTTCCCAGCGGGCCTGTCCGAGTTTGCCACAATCTGGCTTAATTTAGTAAAATCCTATTTTTATTTATTTATTTATTTTAACTTGTAGGCCGTATTTCAACACGGGTGGGATGAAAAATTTTCGAAAATTATGTATAGAAAATCATTTTAGCTTTATGAACGAAAGTACGCGTTTTCCTGAAGGCACTATGTTATTATCACCAATGGAAATATTTCACCTTTGTATAAAATTAGGTTGTTATTATTATAAAATCATTTATTATCATTCATTGTTATAAAACATATGTTTTTATTAATTGTTATACGGTTTTGAAAATACAGTATTTATGTAAACTGCTCGGAAAGTTGAGTGGAATAAGTCCAGAGTTTTTTCCATCTTGTAATTCGAAAAGTCATATGATATCGGATGGTGCTGGTGCGGGAGGGGGAGGGGGAAGAGCCTCATCATGGCTTAAGGCGCAACACTAGTCACAGAAAAAGACCCGGATGATAATGTAAAGTCTATGGGGGCGTTTTTATTTTTTTAATATCACGCTCAAATTTTAATACTTTTACACGAGTTTCTTTTGCATAGGATAACTTTGGACAGTCTACAACCGGCCTAGTTTTTGCTTTTTCGATTTTGCTTATATATTTTTATATTATGATAGTTTCAATTTCAGAATCGGTTTTGAAATTTAAAATAATTAAAAAAAAAAATCTGAAACCAAAATTGAAAAAGTAAAAATTCTGCCTTCCTGGATATCTTAATCCGCACAGTAATCATCATGACGAATTTCAAAAACATTTTCAGTAGAAATGTATAAAGTTTGGTTATTATTGTTTGGAAGTAGTGATGAATAGCAGAGTTGGGCAAAATACATCGAAAAATCATTTTCGATACAAAATACAAAATACATTAATTTTAGAATCTAAAATACAAAATACAAAATACTTTTCAAATTGAAAAAGTTCAAAATACAAAATACATGTATTTTGAAAATACATTCAAAATACAAAATACATTTGGAAATTTTTTAAAAAATGCCTATTAGATTAGATGTTTGTACGGGCCGTGTCCGACAATGTTAGCTGGCCATTTTTAATCCCGACACTCGGGCCGGGCCTGTTTTTCAGTCGTTCCAGACCTGTCCGGGTCAAATTTCGTTTTTTTTTTTTTTTTTTTTTTTTTTTTTTTTTTTTTTCCAGAAAGATAGACTCAGATGGGCCTCGTCATCACTCTTTCGGGTCCCGGGTCGGGTTTCGGTTTTATTTTTTTTTATTTTTATTTATTTTTTTTTTTTTCCAGAAAGATAGACTCAGATGGGCCTCGTCATCACTCTTTCGGGTCCCGGCTTTACTTTTTTCTGCAGATTCGGGCCGGGCTTGACTAATTCCTTCCAGATCGGATAGGGATTGGGTTCCATTCTTCCTAGAGAACTAATTGCGGTAGCCAAAAATATTGGTATAGACTCCCGATCCAGCCCGTATGAAAATCATTGGCTCATTCCGTCACGGTCAGCCTATGGGAAAAATCAGTAAAATCTGGCCCGACCCAACAATTATTTTTCAAAAAAATATACGTATTTTTCAATTACTATAATTTTACCACTAAAATTATTATTATTATTTATGAATAGTAAGTATATTTCTGGATAAAAAAATTAAAGCACAGCAAAATGAACTCTGAGAATGAATCTGTCTAAAAATTCTGTCTTAAACGGGAAATGTATTGATTCATGCAAAATAAATTTAATAACAAGAAAAAAGAATATGATACATTTACAACAAGCTACGTTCCTCGTTCCTGTTAAGAAAAAACTTGTCTATAATCTATTTTTTTTCCTATCCTGTGCGAATCCTTCTCAGAATATTTTACTGTATAGCATTTTTCGATTTTTTAAGTTTTCAAGGCATAAAGTGATATTTAAGAGTGCTATCATCTGTTCTGCTCAACAAGTGCAAATGTTTTCATACATTTACAAATCCATTTTTTAACGGAAAGCTATAAAATTGGAAGGCCTGACTATGGAAGCGATTTGGAATTGAACTGAATTTTCCATTTTTGTATCAATAAATTATCATTTGAGTTATAATGATTTCGATCACGTGACAAGCACGATTTTCACTCCAATTTCAGTGGTTATTCTTCTTTCTCGAGGAAATTCGATTCAAAATTATGTGAAAATGAGTGGCGATTAAATAATTTCTGCACCTTTTAGCTTCATGCATTTCCAAACAAAAAAAAAAAAAAAAAAATAAAATAAAATAAAATAAAATAAAATAAAATAAAATAAAATAAAAGTGTCATAAAGTTGCCCTTTTTGATTAAGAACAGCCTTAAGGGTGTATTTCGATTCAAACTGCTTATTTTCCGATTTATTTTTGACTTCATTTTTACTCTCATATGCATCAAACTGGCAAATTGTCTTATTTAGAAAGTACACGAGGTGACGTAATTGTCAATTCTTTGATAAATGCAGAAAATATTGCAAAAAAAAAAAGCAATCAAAAACGGCATTTTGAACAGATTTTCCCCTAACGGGAGATCTGTGAACGAAAAAAAGGGTCATACTGAGAAGATAATTGTTTATAAATCAAATTCTAATGAATGAAGCGTAAAAATACATCACACTGCACCTTGTACATCTCTTCAAAAATACCCTCAGCAAGTTTCATGTTTCTACTTTTAAAAATATGTCTGAAATTGTATCGGAAATTTTCGAGCTGTTGAAGGTGGAAAAGCGTTTTTTCGAATACACCCTTAATTATAGCAAAAACATTTACATAAAAATAAATATTCATTTTAAAATTAAATATCGCAGTCTAAAGTGCTTTTTTAAAAGAAAGTCTATAGGCTTTCTTTTAAAAACATGGAAAAAATAAGTATTTTTGATTAGAATTCTTCGTACAAGATGATTTTTAATCACATCGACACAGAAATTTATGTTTTCTGGAAATTTAATTGGTACGGGCTAATCAAATTTTTGTACGAACAGGGCCTGGACGACGAGCTTTTAACTTTTATATAGAGCCGGACTAATTCCGGGATTTTACTTTTTGTATCAGACTGTGTTAATATTTCTTTTCTACGGATCGAAACTTTATTCTGGTTCGGGCCAATAATTTTTGTTTTGTGTCGGAATGGTCCAAACAAAAAAGGTCTTTGTTCGGTTTAAACCGGACATAATAATTTCGGCCTGTGTAGACCTCTTATTTGTGTTTGCACAAAGCAACTGTTAGGCGTTTTTGTAACACCGATTAAATTCTTTGAAATTATAAATTATCAAAGTAAAGAAGCAAAAGGAAAGTTAGATAAAGAAAACAAATCAATCTATTTGAAAATATTCTTTATAAAATAAACGAAGAATACTTACAAATAAAATGTTAAAATGTATACAAAAATATAAAATCTTTCTTGGGTATAATTCCGCTTCATTTTAAGCATAGGAGTAAAGTGTTATCAAAACAATTTGTAAATTAAAATTATTTTTGCAAATTACAATTGGCCTTCAAAAGAAAAAAATAAGCGCTCAGATTGAAAATTACTTAATAAATATTTTTTTGGAGAATTTATAATTAATGATAGTGTGTGTGTGTGTGTATTTTACGTCGGCCGATTATCTACGCTAGGGATATAGGCCCAGGGGGAGGGATGCCCTTCGTGGGGGTCTTTCTAAGGGAACCTAACCCGTATTTACGCAAGGTTCGAAGAAAACCACGAAAACTCCGAACGGTTAGGCCGACGGCCGCGATTGGGTTCGAACCCAGCACCTGCCGTCTACCAGTTGAGAGGTCAGACCCTCTCGGCCACTGGTGGGGCGAATTAATGATAGACAGAGCAGGTTTTAAAAGCCGAAAACGAATTTCGGTGATTGGCAGTACTAGTTAATAATAATACATAACAGAATATGAAGTTTGGTGACATTTAGTGCATTAGTTCTTGTTAAAATCCTGTAAATCCTGAAAAATGCAGCATAACAACGCCACCTGCTGGACGATTTGCACCAACATTTAATTAGTGACAATTTAAATTAAAAGATCAAACTAAAACTGAAATTCGTTGAGAATCCATGCATTACTATTTGAGATAGAGCTAATAAAGAAATCGTGGAAAATGTAGCATAGCAGCGTCACTCATCTGCTGAGCAATTCACTCCAAAACTTAATCGGCAACAACTTATGTCAGCGTCTAACTGAATCAGAAATTTGATGAAAATCAGTGTACTAATTCTTGAGATACAGTTTTTGCGAAAATTGTGAAAGACGAAGCATATCAGCGCCACCTTTTGGAAGAGTTACACCATTACCTAATATCTAAAATAACTTATGTAAATGTCTAACAGAATCTAAAATTTTATTTCATTCTGTGCATTAATTCTTAAGATAGAGGGCCCACAAAATTTGTATCATACACTGATAAACTCACAAATAGACATTTCCTAAAAACCGTGAGTGTTCAGGACCTTCAATCCGTCGACAATCTGAAGTTGAATTTTTTCACGAATCCAATACTTTTTTGTTGTAAAGATACAGAAAAGTAAAAAAAAGTGCGAGTGAGTAAAATTCGAAACGTCAGTTTAATAGTTATTCTTGGACGTATACATAAACACATGTATGTAAAAAAGAATTGTACAGCATCCTTCGTAGGTTAAATATCCACCAATATGTATAATAATAAATACATAATTTGGTTTGTTAAAAATATAATTCGTTAATGTTTCAAATACTACTACGCAAATACAATTATGCTTCTTATGAATAATAAATAAGAAATAATTTAAAAAGGAATATCAAATAAACATATTAAGTATTTTCGTTTAAATCTTAGAAATATCATAATGTGTAGAAATACAACGTTTGGGTTATCATGATACCAAATAAGTTTTTAGATTAATTTTTTAAAAGTCTTGTTTTTTGTGTTTATTAAATGTCTTCTACCAATGCATCATTTTTCGTCATGGTCTGTTTTGAAAACCCTCTTGAATGAGTCATTACATTAAAAATTAGGGGCGTACGAAGAAAAAACTGCGGCCCAGGCAAAGTTTCAATTTGGCGCACCCCCCTCCTACCCAAAACTTCTCCTTGTAACAGGCCAAAAATAACATTGGTACTATAAATTTGGCGCCCCCTCAATTTCCGCGGCTGGGACAACACCCCCTTCTCCCCCCCCTTTCTCACGGCAGTGTTAAAAATATTTTAAATAGTCATAACGTAATTTTCCGTCAGTTTTATTGTAAAGATGTATTTAAACATAAGCATGCTGTATTTAAAATAATGATTGCAAATTAAAAATTCCTATTGCTATTTAAATATGAATATACTGCTTTCTCTAAAAAAATAATTTGTTGATTTTTTTTTTTTTTTTTTTTTTGGATTAATTTGCAAAGTTAAATGTTAAACATTTTGAAAATTTTTGAACAATGAACGTTGATATCGGTTGATACATAAATACTCAGGATACTTAGGATACATAAATAACTTCACAATTAGTAATGTATAAATTTCTATGCTTATAAAACTGTACAAAATACAAAATAATGTTTCATTAATCTTTTGTAAATTTTAGTCTAAACAAATGTATGCAAATGCCCGCATTTTGAAAATCATAAATATTCTTCTAAAGGGGGTATTTTGTAATTAAACAAATTAACATTCTCATTGACATTAAAATTTTTCATCTATAAAACTTCCGTTTACAATCGAAACTCAAAAAAGAACCAAACTTTGGTTTCGTACAGCAGTTTTCGTTTTGGCCCGATACTAGTTTATATTTTCATTGTTCTATTTTATTTTAAACTTTATAAAATAAAACATAAAATAAGTAAAAAAAAAAAAAAAAAAAAAAATACTTGCGAAGTCACGCTAGATAAACATGTATCTCCAGAAAGGACAGGTCTATAATAAAAAATCCAGTGATCGATATACTCAATAGTAAATACAATTAATGAAAATCTGAATTGCATATCAATAAATAGAACCACTTGTATGACAAAATTCGTGTTCGCAAATGAATATCGCGAGTAACTTAAAATTTACCCGAACTTTGATAAAATAGATACAAAAGGACTAGAAAAATAATGTTTCGATCAATGTATAACGGTATAAAATTAAAAATCTTACCATTAGATGTGTTTTAAAGTTGATTGTTGCTTTAAAAGTTCCACTTGTAATGATAGATCTTGTTTTACGCATTTGTCATGCTACTTTAACAACTGCCATTATTATCAACTGAAATTATTTTTTAAAAACTTCCCATGTAGTATAGCGCAACGTGTTCTGTCGAAATACAGTAATTCTTTTGATACATTTTCATTTGAAGCTGGAAAAATATCAGGCATTCTTTCTCAAAACAAACATTAAATTACATTTCGTTTCTACTATTACATTACTTTTTTTTTTTATATGGTTCTTTAAAAAACACTAGACACAGCAAAAATCTAAATAATTCTTCCTGTTTATCACACAGTAGTTTTTGTCGTTCGCTAAGAAACGTTATAATTATAAAATCTAGAACTTTAGAATTGTAACAGTTCAGCAAAAATGACTAAGCAAAACAGAAGCATTGATTCTAATCCTTATCGTATCAGTAGTTGTAAAGCATGTTTTCATTAACTTTCAGAAATGAACCGTATAAGACAAAACAAAACAGAAGGCTCGTATTATTCTTTTATGAATTTTACATCTGCGGTTTCAAGAAAGCAGCTGGAAACCTACAGAAATGTATTTTGAATATGAAATGTATTTTCAAAATACAAAATACTTGAAAAAATCATTTCAAAATACATTACCAAAATACTTTCGTTTAGTGAGATTAAAATACAAAATACAAAATACAAATGTATTTTGAAAATGTATTTCAAATACATGTATTTTCGATACTGCCCATCTCTGATGAATAGTCCTATAAATAAGTTTTGATTTAAAATTTGAAAATCTTCGTCTGTCGTCTCCGGAGAACTTACAGAAAAAAATACCAGGCATACTGATACAGTGCTAGAAAAATTACGTGAAACTGCAATACGGTATGAATTATAAAATTAAAATTTCCCGATTGAAAATGATTTCTTTTAACTGTATATAAAAACATGTTTCTATCGCTATAGTTGAGGTTAAATACAAGGTATAAATAATCATACGAATATTGATTGTAACAAGATTTATCTATAATGTTTCTGATTAATATTGAAAAAGATGCAAATATTTTTATAAATTTTTATTTTTTGCGCTCTTAGGATTAATGCGCCTGGAGTAGTTTGCTCCAATTACTCCACGGTAGCTACGCCCTTGCATTTGAATTAAAACAATTATTTTTAAGGATTTTGTTTATCTGACAAAATCCTATTCGTCTCTGTCCTCTGTCTGTCCATCCGTCACAGTCTGTTCACAAAAACTGTATAAGTCAGAGACTTCAAATTTTGTGTGTATCCTTCGTGTCTGAATATCTCGTGTCACACGGCAAATCATAAAATTTTGAAAAAGTCTGTCATTTCAATTAAATAAATTTTTTCAATGTCATCCGTTCGTTTTTGCGATTTAAATTTTAAAAGAGAGCTTTAATTTCAACTTTATTCGTGTAGCCATCATAGCTTTAATGTAAAACAACTCGTTCGTAAACAGGAGGCTCTTAGTTCGAAGCCCGATTTCGGAAATTGAAAATTTAATATTTGGATGGATTTAATTAAAAGAAATTTCGTATTTTTTGCCTATTTAAGGGTTATTATGCTGTGATAAATAATCATTGACAGTCATAATGTTTTTTGTACTTCTATCTTCTTTCTATTTAAAAAAACTATTGCGATTTAATAATGATTCAGCATTTTAAATTTCGTTTGTGATGAACGTTTATGCCTATTTTTACCAATAAATATGATAAAAATGTATTATACGGACCGATGTACCTAAATGGCGCTAAAATGGCGTTTATTAGCCTGACATGGTAGCCATAAAACTGCTATTGTAAATTGTTTTCTTCTACAGTTACAGTTATTATCATTTATTGATTGCTATTTCCTTTTTAAAATAATAGAAAGTGTTTCGGTCATCACTTTATTTTGTTTTCATATTAAAAATAAATAAATAAATAATAACTTGATATTATAGCACGCTATATGTAACTGGCAATCGAAAACAATGTTTTCGCCAAATTGGCGTAAAAAATATTGCCCCAAACCCGATGGTTACGTGGAATCTGTTCCAGAAATATAAACATATTTTATTTATATATAATAATATCATTTTTTAAATATACCATTTACTTCTGTTTGTTTATAAAAATGGGTAATAGTCCAGTCATTTAAGCTTAAATTAGGTAAGAATCTCGGAATTCGAGATACCCAGCTGTAAGTCTGTAAATACTTGTATATTGACACCCTAAAAGTTGTCTCAAAACCTACATATGGTAGGATGTACGCAACTATTAAATTCCAAGATCAAAGGTCACAAAAATCGGTTTTTTGCGCTTTTTTTGTAAATATCTCATTTCCTATAGGTTTTTTGCTATTTGTATTTACTATCAATATTGTATAATACAAAATTCTCTACAAATTTTGTTTGAAAACATTTTTCGTACGTCGAACCGTTTTCGAGATAGAGGGCGGAGAACGCGCGGTCACAGCATCACTTCAGGTCAAACGGTGCCTCCGGTCGAAAACGCGCCATATATCATTTTTTTCCTAACCTATCCACTTTTTATTCAGTATTAATTTATTTAACCACACTTACCTGTCCATGTAATTGCAGAATTGTTAATGAAAATATAGGAATTATATTTGAATTTTAACTTAATTAATATAATATTAATAACTTCTTACATGATGGAAAAAAACAAATAAATTATGAATTAATCGTTTTATTAAAAAATACTATTCAATACATTTATTTTTATTAAAAGTAAAAAAAATGGAATAAAGGGTACAAAAACTATAATTTATGTTTTTAATCATCTTCTTCCTCTTCATCGTCGTCTTTCGGCTGCTGGTAAATTTCAAACTGGTCTTCATTATCGTCTTCAACGACATTTGTCTCAAGTTGTTCCATGATTTCGGGGTCAAAGGTTTCATCTTCGTTAATGTCGCTCTGATATGGTTCTGCATTGAGACAAGCTTGTCCATTACATTGGCCACAAGCTAAAGAGCATTGCAAGCCCACTTTCCTGCATCTGCATTGCGAACCACAACCACTCTTGCAGTTGCAGAAAATTGTATTTAGCAAATCTTCTGGAGCAGGTGGTAAAATTGTCATGATAGGCTCCGGAAAATCGTTTTGCATTGCCCAACCCCATACCTGGGGTTCCAAATCGTGCCCTAACCAAGTTTGAATTTGATAATATATA
The DNA here is from genome assembly GCA_964019185.1 of Maratus speculifer. Taxonomy (NCBI): domain Eukaryota; kingdom Metazoa; phylum Arthropoda; class Arachnida; order Araneae; family Salticidae; genus Maratus; species Maratus speculifer. The sequence continues at coordinate 70,427,565 of OZ025296.1, forward strand.
CGTTTGAAATGTTGATGAGAAGCTGCACTTGTTGGTGGAAGAATTGAAAGCTGCACAGGTTTATTAAATTTTGTAGACTTGACGTAATGCATATAACGAAGATGATCGAGACTTTTCTCAGATTTCGGAGCATTATAGACTGCCAATAAGATTTGAGTTCCACTCTCTAATAATCTCTGGGCCGAACTATTTTCTTCCTCAAATGCTGCAACTAGTTCATCCAAATTGGTCAGTTTCTCAAAAACTTTTAAAAATGATTTTTTTCCCTTTTTAAAAAGCGCAGAAGTTGTGTCACAGCCACTTAATGCATGCAGAAATAAAATATGTGTTTTCTAATGAGGATAATTATCAAAACTTTTAGTCGAGTGTATCTCCGTTTTTACATTTCCTTTCCCAACTTTTTTAAAGAAAATTTCTTGTTCGTAAGACAGTGTGCGCCCAATTAAAATGACAAGTAAATCAATATCTTGTCCTATTATAACTGCAGTTTTTTCAGACTTTGATTCTTCAATTGCAGTTTCAACAATAAAAACATCCGCATCATCTCTGGCTTGTTTAGTAGTAATATTTCAGCTTGTAATATTTCAGTTAAGGTATTAATGAGCATATCTTTGTTATTCCGATTTGATAAGAATTTTTCTTGAGTAACTGGTACAACCATTGTTTCATCTAAACAGACTTTATACGTTTTTGAAAGTGCAGCAGTTCTTCTCTGCTGCTCCATAGCTTTTATGTTCTTACTGTAGTCTGAATATCCGTCAAATACAAGAATTATTTTGGAACTGTAATGCCTATTTAAATAATTAATGTATTTATCAAAAATAATAGATAAAGTATCTTCTCTGCTCCATCCAACATTATGAAGAAGAAATCCGCCATCAATAATGAATGTCACATTATTTTCATTGAAAAAAAAAAATCAATTAAGCTCATGTTGTCATACAATGACGATTTTGTTGTTTTTCTCATACCATCATTATCAGATAGAGCTGTTGGATTCATACTGAAGATATTCCTCAACATTACTTTCAAATTGTTTGCTGACAGTAATTCTTTGGAAGAGTAATAATGGAGCCACTGCAACTTTACAATCATTTATTTTTACAGATTTGTTAACACAGGAAAGCAGCATTCTTTTTCGGAACGTTTCAACTTTATTTCATTAAATCATAAGCCGGTGATCTTCTTCATAGACTCTAATCGTAACTATACTATACAATGCATAAAGAAAAAGATAAAATATAATATAATAGTTAATAAAAATTGATAAATATTTATAATCATTGATTTATCGATAGTTCATCAACTATATATGGCGCGTTTTCGACCGGAGGCACCATTTGACCTGAAGTGATGCTGTGACCGCGCGCTCTCTGCCCTCTATCTGGAAAACGGTTCGACGTATGAAAAATGTTTTCAAACAAAATTTGTAGAGAATTTTGTATTCTACAATATTGATAATAAATACAAATAGCAAAAAATCTATAGAAAATGAGATATTTACAAAAAAAAAAGCGCAAAAAACCGATTTTTGTGACCTTTGACCTTGGAATTTAATAGTTGCGTACACTCTACCATACGTAGGTTTTGAGACAACTTTTAGGGTGTCAATATACAAGTATTTACAGACTTACAGCTTGGTATCTCGAATTCCGAGGTGAACTTACTATAATGACTGGACTATAAGTGGCTTGTTTACGAAAAATAAATTGCGTAAATCTTAAAAAAGTTGCTTGGTGGTATATGAAACAATGAATAGGTTGCAGATAATATGCATGAAAAGTTTACTTGTCTCGCATAACCCATTTTCTGTACCTCGCCAAGTCCCCTGCGATGGAAAAGTATCAATTTACTTTAAAAGTCTAAAAAATATGTATATATATATATATATATATATATATATATATATATATATATATATATATATATGGATCGATTTTTTGAAAAACCGATGGTGAAAGATTAAAATTAAGTAAAGGACCCTCGTCTCGAAGTGGTTAAATAAATTACCCCTGTTACTCGCCTTATGGATCGAATTTTTGAAAAACCGATGGTGAAAGATTAAAATTAAGTAAAGGACCCTCGTCTCGAAATGGTTAAATAAATTACCCCTGTTACCCGCTTTATGGATCGAATTTTTAAAAAATCAATGTCAACCTGTATTGCTCTCGGGAATACAAACATATTCCAAATTTCAAACCTCTATGTCAATAGGAAGAGAGTGAAAAATGGGCAGGTATATCATATACAGGGTGAGTCATAAATATCGAAACAATAGGCTATCTCTTTAAATATTGCCCCTAGACCCATACTTCCAATTGCAAAAATTCATAAAAAAAGGTGAAATTTTTGATAAGATAAGTTGCAAATCCATGGGGGGGAGGGGGGTCTATTTGAAAAATTACGAAAATTAACTTTTTATACGGCCCCCGTAGGATAAAAATTCCAATTAGAAAAACTTCCTTTATCCAGTCCTGAATAAGACACAATAAGTTGCATCTTCATATCTTTAAAATTTGCAGAGTTATAGCCGTTTGAATTATTCATCAGGTTTTAAGGGATTAGACACAAATTGAAATGCGCGCATTTCAAAAGACAATGTTACGTTAACAGTTCTAGGAAACGGGTAAAAAATCTATCTTTTGAGTTACAATTTTGATTTCTTATACTTTTTTTGTGATGGTTAGCCATATAATTTACTAAGAAAATCTCATCCTAAAATTTATAAAAATTTCATATGGTTAGTACTGGTTTAAATGGGATAATTAAAAATCGTTATAACTCGAAACATTATTTATCGGATTTCACTTTCTTTCCATTTAATTAAAAATGAAAATCTGATTTTAGTTTTGTTTTTCAATATTAATTTTAAAACTATTAAAAATATTTATTAAAAAAATAATATAACTTAAAAGATTATATTTTCAAAAGTAAATATTTTTTCAATTTTGCCCGAAAAAAAACTAATGTAAAATAATTAAAAATGATATATTTCAAATTGTTTTTTTTTTCTTTAACAATTCTTAACTTTTAATAATTTAAAGATAAGAAATATTCGGGAAAAAATTCATTATGCAGAAAAACGAAATGTACTGTTTTATTGCCCGTCATTTATTTAAAAGAATGCTTTTCTAAGTCTTTTTTAGAAATTTACCTCTCACAGCTTCAAGCATTTTATCGTACTGGAGAGGCTGTCAAAAAATCTGTATTCTGTGCCCAGGCGGGGTTAGGACAGACACGTAACTTTTTTTTGAAGACTCGCCTATCCGGGCCTAATGTATTTTTCATATCGGATGGGACTGCTTCCTAGGTCTGCGCAGGACGAAGCTTTCAATCCCGGTCTCGAACAATCCGTATTAAAATCATTGTTTCTGACTGACCTAATACGTGCTTGAAATAAGTAAAATTTGGTTCAATCAAAATTTTTACAAAAACCACATAGATTTTTAAATTACTTTTATTTTACAAAAAAAAAAAAAAAAAAAAAAAAAAAAAAAAAACTTCATTTATTATTATTATTTTTATTATGAATAGTATATTCAAATGCTAGAAAATTAAACAGAATAAATCCAAAGAAAAAACTGCCTATGACGAAATTCTGTCTTAAACAGAAAATGTATTGATCCATGCAAAATACATACAATAATACATGTCTGTGTCTGTGCGCGTGCGATGGCTAGTAAAATCTACCTCACATATAAGTCTGAAAATTTAGGTGAGGATAGTCCAAGATCAAGATAGGTCCTGATGCACCTGATGCTCGGATTTTTAATTTTTAAAGGACAGGATCCCCTGGGACCCCTTATGTTTTCAAGCAAGAAATTGTTAATAATTTGCCCCCTTTTTATCTGATCGTCTTCGTTTTGGGGGACCTTTCCTTATGTAATTATTCTCGCCTCTCTACTTTTCAGCTATCACCCCAGATCCTTGGGGCCATTTCAGGACCCCTTGAAGTTTTTATGCAAAAAAAAATTTAATATATTGCTTCTTTTTAATTCGATTTTTATTTTTGGGATATTTTTTCTATTTAGTTATTATCGCGTTTCTACATTCTATATGACTGCTGGAGCTCCCAAGGGAATCATACGCCCAGGTCCAGCGCCCTTTGAATTTTTTGTACGCAAAGCATTTTTCACTCCCTAATTTTTCTTATTTTCTCAGTGCAAAGTTTCAAAATTCTCTTGGACTCTTCTACCTGGACCAACACCCTGATATTTTTATTAGGGCAGTACGGCCTTTTTTGAAACATTTACCCAATGTTTTGAGCTTTTCTTTAAAATATTATTCTAACGAGCAATTTATTTCCCTATGCTTAATTTTTGCTGAATGAAGATCTAATGTGCTAAGTCCTAAGACCATTTAACATGCTTTCATATTATGGCCCTCCTCATGCTCATGCCCCTCCCCTCCCTCCAAGCATAACACGATTTGTCGATGGCCCTTAATTCCTTTGAAAGCCTAAATTTAAAAGGCCAGACAGGTGATCCAGAACAAAAATCACAAATCATTTTTAGACTAGGATTATTTTGAAGCGTATAAAATTTTTACAAATACTGCATTTAGAGGTTTTAAATTTATGAAACTATGCGTACTTCTCGCTGATTCAGAATATGTAATTTTCGTAAAAATCGATTAAAAGCTTTTTATTTAATAAAAAAAATTGATTTTTAAAAAAGTAAATGCTTTAGTAAGGCACATTATTTAAATCTAAGCATTTCTCCACTAATTATAACTATTTTAATTCCTTTTTCTTTTTATAAGCCAGATAAACATATATTATGTTTGAGAGAGAGTAGTTGTTTTTTAGGAGGGCGGAGAAGGGATTCGCATAGCTTTTTAAAACAGTTGCATTTTATAAAATAAATATAATTTTAGGTATGGATTTTTAACGAACTCCTACGATAAATATTATTTATTAAAGTTACAAATTTCAAAGAGGGTGGTGGGGGTATTTTCTAACTTTTCCCAATGTCTTATGTGATATAGCATTGGAAGGTACTTTGACTATTCTTTCATATTCTGAATCTCATACATATTTTAGTTCCCTTTTTCACCGCCGAGAAGCACATTCCTAACTCAGGTTCTAGAGACCCGATTACAACGCGGTTTGGTTCATTCAATTTGGTTTTCGATAGCTCCGTTCGGAAGGTGGTTTGATCAGAACAGAATGAGTTCCCTGGCGCGGGAAAATGGAATCAACAAATTTCGTAGCGCATGTACAGTAGTATGCTTTGTATACGGGGAGGGAGGGCGTGTTGCAGATTCATTTGGAACATATTGTACCTTATGACGGTGGAACATGTAAATATAAGATTTCCTAGCATTAATCAATTTAAAAAAAGTAAAAAAATAAAATACTCAGGGTTTTTATGTAAAAAAAATGGTTACTCGTAAGTCAGATATTTTTGCAGTTAATTATCGATATTTCAGCACGAATATTACGCAGGAAACGAAAACAACGAAAACAACCCCTCCCCACTATTCATTTTCCGTGGCAATTTTATAGATCCTTTCTTCTAGTAAATATCTTTTTTTTTCTTTAATTTTATTTATTTTCCATACAGTCAGCGTGCACGTATTTTGCACAAAATTGAGTTAATGATGTAAAATCATAATAGTTTAAGGTTAATAAAGAATATTATTACGGGACCGGGCAATGCCGGGCGGCTCAGCCAATACCATAATAAAGTTATATCATTGTAAAAAAAATAAGTTATAACAGTGTATAATGAATAATTTTAACGCATTTTCCAACTTTTTAATAATAGATCTCTGTGCATTTACATTCAAGCACAAAAATTAAGGTTCTATGAAAATTCCACCATGGGTAACCAGCAGAACGAAATAAAAAGATTAATAGTATTTTGGGACAAATATGCTTATGGTCCGCCTCGAAATTACATTTTTTGAAATTTTTAGTGGACAATCTAAATACAAATTTAGTTAAACGAAGATTTTTTACTAAAATCTCCCGCCTAAGAAATTTTTTAAATATATCAAATAAAAAAGAACACGAAAATGTTACAAGCAAAGAAAAATCATTTTTTTTTCTTTTCTCGTCAAAAGGGGAGAGATTGTTCCCCCCGAACTTTCCGTTTAAGATAAATTTTAAACGCGTGGACGTAAAAAGAAAAACAAAACAAAAAATGTCTTCCACGGGGAAATGGGAGAAAACATCATACTGAAAAATAAAAAATAAAAATATTAGTTACTTTTTTCCTTAATGTTACAGATTTTTTTAATCAGAGAAAAAAGAAAATTTAGTTGCATTTCAGAAATTTCCCCCCGCTTTTGCCTAATCTCTGTCGATGTCCATGAATTCCTATGCATCGTTCCACATGCTGGTGCTAAAAGCATTTTAATAACACATCCCGAAAATGTTCTAAAACCCGATTTGCCCCACAACGTCTTTCGTACCCTCATTCAAATGCAGAAGCCCCTTCTCCCTATGCAACCCCATGGTCTCAAGATTAACTTTTAAACGACGAGAATATCAGAAGCCATAAGTCTGACGCTTAAAACACTTGTAGGGCTATAGGAGGAAGATGGGCTTTGCTTTGTTTTATTATATTTATCCCCCCTTGTACCTCAATAGAGCTTGCAACAATTATTGCCGTGAACATCCCCCTCCCCCCTTCTCTTCCTAAAGTATCTGATAACCCAGTTTTTGAAGCAGAAAAACGATTTTTGTATTGATGGTTTAGAAAGATAAGTAGACATCTAATTGCTTTGTGCGATTTATATTTTAAACTTTTTAAAAATAAATTTTTGGACTAAAAGGGAAATACATGACAAATGCATGCGTTTGTTAAGTTTGGAATATATCTCCGCAGATATAATTATCATAATCATAAGATCACATCTGTGCTTTCTTAAAAGGATAAAATATTTCACTAAAAAACAACTTTTCAAAAGTAAAAAAAAAAAAAAAAAAAAAAAAAAAAAACGGAAAAAGTTAAAGTTGTAGCTAAAAAAAGGCATGATATAAAATTTCCAAGCTTATATTATGGTTCTTATTTAATATTTTCCATTAAAAAAAATTACCTTTTGTAAGTCAAGTGCCTTCGTATGTGTTGATAGAAATCCTTTTCTCTTATACTAAATGCATCATAACGTGTTTCTAAAAATTCAAATGTTTTAAAATTATGCATGAGGGGCTTGACGGCTATCTTTCCATACTTTACATAAATTTCTATCTATCCAAATCCATAGTCAAAATCCGAAATTCAAAATTGTTACTTAAGCAGATGTTTTAAGCTTTTTCTTTACGGAATTTTATTTACAGAACTTTATCTCGTAAAACAATAGTGATTTATCTAAAGGATTCACCTTGTAATTTATTTCATAGAGTAATTAGTTATTTGATAAGATGAAAATTAATTTCTTTTCTCAAACTATCAGTCTTTATCAATAAGTCTGTTTGCAGTTGAAATTAAAAGTTTGGCATTTTACTAAAGAAAACATTTCGTGCCTTTCCTTTATGGAATTGTGTATTAAGACAATGGTGACAGAGAATTTTCGCGATTCCTCTTACGATTACTTTTTTAGAGTGATTAACCATTTAAAAAAATTAACAATAAACTTCTTTCTATACATTTTATGAATACATATCTGTTAAATTATTTTTTTTATATAGATAGTCAATGAGTTGCTGTATCAAATCATATATTTGTTTGAAAGATACAAACTAAAACTGAGCCGTGAAAATTGGTAGACCCTTAACGTGGCGTTATTACCCCAGGGTACCTTATTAACGAAGAAAGATCTCCAGTCACAAAAAATTCATTCTCAGCGGCGGTGACAGCTTTAGTTACTTTTTTTTAGAATAGAGAGAAACTTGCACAAAGTAATATTATAGACTTTTTTTAAGTTGAGAAATTTGCATACTGAAAAAAAAAAAAAGTGAAAAGTATGCGACGCATCCGTTTATATTTGCCTCTTTTTATAATGTGATTTTTTAGACATTATTTTAATTATATTTTCTCGTATGTCTACATTGCCTAAAAATAAAGTTGCTGCCTGAATTAAAACACATTTTCCCAATATTTCCATCTTATTTATTTTTTTTATTTTATGCATGCATATTTTATGATACAAATTTCATGAATTTGATTTCTATTCTGTTTAACGAATTTCTCTATAACAAAATGCGTAAGGATGAGACTTCGTTAAATGGAAGTTTCACTATAGATGTTTTTGAAGAAACTTTCAAAATTAAAATATAAGCCGATCAAATTGTATGGTTTTTTTAAATGACCTTGTTGTCAATCTACGATTTAGAAACATAAACCTTTTGTGAAAATGAAATTTAAACGATATTTAAGCGCCCAATAAGATAAGTTATCTAGCATTATTCTCTACCTAAATAAAATAAGAAAACATCATCGAAATCGCTTTTGATTTTATGACATTATTATAATCCACAGCACTTAAAAAAATCATTTACTTTTACATCAACATGTTTTTGACATTTTTATAAAATAAGGTTTGATTGTTTTAATTTCCTCACGTATTCGAATTAAAAGAGAAATATGCTTTGAATTCGGTCTAAGCACAAACTTAATTTCGAGTATCGAACCTAGTACCAAAGCACTATTTTTCGGTAAATAAAAATGAAATGTGCTATAATACTTCGTAATAGTTTTAAAAAACTAAAGGACATAGGGGAACATAAAGGACATGGCAGGGGATATACACTAAAGCTGGGGTTGCGAAACTTTTTTTTTTTTTTTTTTTTACATGCTTGTGCCGGAACTTTCTCAAAAAACAAATTGTCTAATCAGGACGTGCTAGTGCCAACAACCAAAAAAATTAATGGACCAAATTATAAAAAATCAAAAAGATTTATTTTTTTAAGGATTAAAAGAAAAACATAGGTAATTATTATTATTATTATTATTATTATTATTTTTTTTTTTTTTTTTGGCTGCATCATAAATGCCAAATAATTGTTATCAGCTTCGTCTCAGTACTTTGTTATTTTGAAGAAAGTGTAATCTGAATTGGAGTCATCTAACAAAAAAATTTTGAATTAGTTTTTTATGTTATTCATTTCCAAAAAAAATTTCTTTCAGAGAAAAAAAAAAGTTAAAATTGCAATAAACAGTTTTTTGCTTCACAAATGGAATTTCAAGTATAGCCATAACTGTATGATCGGTATTTTTGCTTATAATGGCTTATGATCTTTCCTTTTCGATAATCTTTTAATCCCCTTTTAACATGAAAGATTTTTTGACCGATTATTGAAGTTTATTGGGTTTCATTAGGTTGTGTTTAAGTATCTTCAATTTGTATGACCATGTCACCCAATCGATTTTGGACAAACTCAGGTAATTTAAAATTATGTATTTGATATTTGATACAATTTTTCTTTCTTTTGATTTAGAAAATGAATTAGCCTTGAGCATGATTTAGCCTTGCGGAAAGTAATTTGCCGTATGCCCTCTATAGAATATGTGCCATTGGTTCTCCGTCCTTGCAATAAAGACTAGAGAGAATGTTATAGCTTACAGAAAAGATGGGAATTTTCTTAAAATAATTTAGAAGGTATATCACCAAATACTTTCCACTACATCCGTGCACATCCACTATATCCGAAGCATAAAAAATATTTGGCGATTGGTCGCCTGCATCCAGTTAACGGAAAAATGCCTTAAAATTTATTTATTTATTTATTTATCTGGCTTTCCTGGCGTTGTCCGGGCCCGTGATATTATCCAATTTTCAAATGTGTTGCCTGTTTTACAAATGACCCTTAAATTAAATTAAAATTTAATTATTTTATATCTTTAAGTCCATTTTGCCAGAATTTATATTTTTAAATGGGAAAATTGCGAAAATATATTGAATTGGTAGCTTATACTGTATGGTATTTTATTTTCTGCGCAATTTGATTTTTCGAGTCTATGCGTACCGAAAGCTATCGGCACCGCGACAGAACATTCAAGTTTTCACAGATTTTGTTGAAATTTTCACACATTTTATTTGATAAAAATAATACTATACATCCAAATGTTTCGTTTTTTTAATATTTATTTACGATTTTTTGAAATATGTCTTTCAAGTTTAACTGTCTAGTAGTTTGGTTGAATTGGATTTAAAGAAAATGATCTACAAATAGAAATAAACTCAGAAAAAAATTATCCTTCTTTTGCTTCGGAGAGTAAATGTTTTTGTGCGCATGTGCAATTTTTTCGTCCCCCGAGCATCAAAGAATTAACTTTTTGACGAGAGTGAGTTGTGATTCGTAATTAATATCTCGGAAACTAAGTTAAAAAAAAAAAAAAAAAAAAAAAAAAAAAACTAAAATTCTGATCTTGAAATACATGAGAAGAGACCCTGGACTAACTTCACAAAAAAATTGAGCCTTGTATGTACCGTAGATTTTGCTAGCCGTCGCAGACACACACACAAACAGACTTGTGTGACTTGTTCTTTTATCAGTACAAGGCAGAATCCGTACTAATAATTTATTTCGTTAGAATTTCAACGAAAGAAAATTTTAAGTAGAAACTGTTTCATTGCTTTGTAATAAATCTACGAAATTAGTTACAATAAAATATGTTTCTTATATTGGTCTTAAACAAATGATACTTAACTTAATGTAAAAAAAAAAATGTTATTTTTATAAAACTCAGTTGCAGAAATTACTAAAATTAAATTTGAATCGTATACGTAAGAAGTAAAATATAATAAAAATCAATCAGTTATTCTGATACAGTTATCAATTAAGGCTCGTATACTTGGTATTCCAAAGGAAAAGCAGCAAAATTTATACCTCTTTGATTCAATCCCCCGTGAAATGTAAATCCGATGTTATTTCCATCATCTCAAAATTTACATGTGATTTACTATTACATATATTATTTACATATAATCCGTATTTATCTTTTAAAATAATTTATATTTTAATTTGATCATTTTAAAATAATTTTAATTCAAACATTGAACTGTTGATTGTTATTATCTGGAAACAGATATTAAACTATTTATACTATTTTAAATGAAAATGAAATTTTCTGAAATAATCTGCATGCAATAAATACGACAGCCAATATTCCTGTGACGGCATATAAAGTAAAATGGCGATTTCTAAAATCTCGTACTCGAATTATCCCCAAAATCTTATTTATTTGCTTGTCTCTAACTCGGCGAAGGGAATTCATCCAATCGAGAATCACCAAGTTCTGTAACATAAATCGCTGTTTGTTGGATAAAGACTGCCGATCATAAGCACACTGTATGTCATTGATCATCTATGAAGACACTCTAAAATTTTGTTAAAATACTACGTTTTATCACTGTGTGATTTCGATTACGTAATTTTAAAAAATGATGTACTTTGATCAGTGAAGTATTTCAAAGCAACTGGGGTGAAAATGCCTCTGTCTACAAAACCTATTCCAATTTTAAGACCTAAAATACACGCTTTTTCTTATTAAAATGACGTCATTTGCGTCCGCTAAACCATTCCTGTATTGTGATTCCTTTTTAAACAAAATCTATAGAAAAGTGTACATATGACGTCATTTATCGCTGAAACCCAGCAAAATGCAATGTTGTCATTCCAGAAGCGAATGGGTATCTAATGATTTATATTCCTTTTTTGTTTGTTTATAATAGCCACATGTTTTATCGGAAATCATTCATTTATATTTCTTCAAAATTCGAAAATTATTTTATACACGGATTAATAAATTTGCTTTCTTTCAGCTATTTGATACGAATTAAACAAAAGCGGAAAAAATAAGTCACAAAACTATTCTTTAAAATACATTTTTGTAAAAAGGAAGTGTTGTATCATGCGCAAAGTAAGTTTGTATGAAGTAAAGCCAAAATTCACCTGGTTTTATAACAGATGATATTTTTTGATATAGCATTACATTATTTATTTTTTATTTTTTACTTTTTATGAGAAAAATACAACAAAAATATATAATAATCTCCGGTTTTTCCCCTTTTACTTTTAATAGAAATGGAGTACTTCTGATTCCACGATTACAAAAATGGTATTAAAAACTACAAAAAATTAATGTACCAAAAATAACTTAAGATACAGGTTAGAAACGAAGTAGATTTAAAAGGACATTTTCCCCCCTGTACGACGGTGTAAAAATTTAAAAAATGCGATGATTAAAAGTTTAAAAATTTGTAGTAACAATAATTACAAAACCGAAATTTCATTTCAAATTTCAAAGTGTTGCCATTCGCAAAATGACATGCGTTACGTACAAATACATTTGGCCTTTATAATATAAATAAATTAAGTTCTAAAAATATAAATTTTTTGTATAGTCATTGGAAAAATAACATACAGGACATAAATTTTACAGTTCTAGTCTATTAGACGGTGAATGAAAATTAGACTACAAAATTCCACCTTTATCTACACAAATCAAGTTTAGTTTAATAAAAGGGGTATAGTTAAATAATTGTTGAAATATAAATAAATAAAATGATTTTTATGATTCAAGAAGAAAATGTGATTTCTATACAATGCCTCAACATCTACATCCAACTCATATTTGGTATAACTACTGTGATATATGTATAAATTGTGTGACATATGTATGATATGTATGATATGAAATATGTATGATATGTATGATATGTATTGTATGTATGATATAAATTGTTACTTTCTTCTATCTTTATAAGAAGAAAGTATTGGATTCGTGAAAATTTTCGACTTCCGGTTTTCGTCGGATTTACATGTTTCAGAGATCAGAGATCTCGAAAAACATGCTTTTATAAAATGTCTGTCTGTGAGTCTATGATTCTGTCTGTTTATATGTATGTATGTGACACAAATTTTGTTGGCGCTCTATCTCAAGAACTAATGCACAGAATTTAATTTAAAAAATATTGAGTTAGCCACTGATATAAATTGGTTCTGATTAATTTTCGGTGTAAATCGCTTAACAAGTGGGCTGTCATGCGGCATTTTTCACGATTTCCGCAATAGCTCGATCATTAGAGTTAATGAACGGATTTTCATCAAACTTCAGATTCAGTAAGTCCTTGGCATGAATTGGCGTTTTCTACATTTTCGTATGTTAATTGCTTAACAGATGGCGCTGCTGTGATGCATTGTTTACGATTTCCTCAATAGCTCTATTTCAAGAACTAATGCAGGGATTTTCATCAAACTTCAGACTGGGTTAGATGTTGACATAAGTTGTTGCAAATAAGGTTTTGGTGTATATCACACAACAAGCTATGTTGCATTTTGCATGATTTACTTGATTTTAGCGATAGTAATATCTGCACGGAATTTCATATCATTACAATCCCCACGATGGTCATAGATTGCCATATAAATTTGGCACTGTGATATCGGTGCCAAATTGTTGAGGTTGAAGCATTAACATACATGAGATAGTAGAAAGTTTTGGGATTTCCACATCCGACTAATTTATTTACGCTTCGGACCGTCATTTGAGGAGGGCTGGATAGAAAAATTACCTTTCCCTTCATCTGAATTTCAAATATATATTCTTTTTATAGCATTATTTGTTCCATTTCTTCCTTTCATTTATTCTTTACTAGCTGTTACCCGTGACGTCGTTCACGTAGCATAAAAAAAAAAAAAAAAAAAAAAAAAAAAAAAGATAAACGCTTTAATTAAACAAAACATTTCGTTAACAATAATTTAAAATAATGTATAACACATATCTTATACCAGGCTATGCAGTAGTTTTTTTTTTTTTTTAATAGAGGACTTAAAGAACTCAGTCAAATAAATGGAAAATGTGTTAGATAATATGAACAATCGCGAAAATGAAATTGCAACCATTTATACTGTAGAACAACTGTAACGCACCCCAATTGTATAGAAATCATGTTGTAGTGCATTTCAGAATTCCATATCAAAGAAAGAAAAATCCTGTGTTAAACCTAGGTAATAAAAAAATATCCAACATTTCCATAAAACATAACTTCGCCGGCCCAGTCTTTTCTGCAGCTGTGTATATGATCTATGTGTTTGTAAATATTCTAAATACAATGTTAAAATTTTGCTTAGTTAGAAAAAGTATAACGAAGATTAAAATTCACCTTTAGCAATTTCTAATAATAAGCAGAAACGTACTTGAATTCTTTTGTACAGTCCTGTATATTACGTGCAAATATTTATACGACCGCATATTAAGCTTAAATTATTCAAGCAAAAAACCCGATTCAAATTATTGAATTCATATTTCCGGGAATCGCTATTGCCCAGGTGACCATATATCCAGTTTATTGTATAGTCCGATACATGATTTATTTAAATTCTACAAACATCTCTTATTATACCAAATGTAGCTGAACTTCAGGATGCATTAGTTTTCCTTAAAATACATACGATAATTGAAAAAGCTCTTCAGCAATCTTTTCTAATAGACCATACTTTGGATACAATATCTGAGATCTGGACACAGGTCCAAAATCTTTTATGCGTCTCTGTAAATGAACAACAAATGTGATGCAAATCATACTTAACTGCAAGCATATTAGTAAATTTCAGTATTTATCATTGTATTGATTATCTCAGTATATTAATTTCATCATGTTTGAAATAGTGCAACGCAATTAAAATACGCTGGTAATATTTTTTTCCCGTAGACTATTATATTACCGAACATTTTTCTGTTATCTTGTAAAAAAAATGTTAAACCTTTTCACCCCATTTTCTACAGAAATCCTGTTTTAGTGCACTTCAGAAACCGATATCAATTTCAATATTATTAAAATAACCTTAATAAAATAACATTATTAAAATACGCTGCAAATGGTTTTTCTTCACAGACTATGATATATTGAAATACTTTTGAGCTCCCTGTACGCACACTATAAGTACTATACTTAACATATTCGATAGTAACCATGTTCTTGTAAACCTTAAAAAATCATGTAAATTTCGTTACATTTAAAATTATGTAACATTATCAAAATACACCACAAATGATTTTTTCGCCGTAGACCATAATGTAAAGTCTCCTTTTGAGTGCTCCTGTGAATCAGCTGTAATTGCTACCTGGTTCATATTCAATGCCACACATGCTATAGCAAATCTCAATAATGTATGTTATTTTCGTATGAATCCCATGATAGTAACTCAAGTTGAAATACGGACAAACAGACGGCAGACCCCAGGCACTCGGCATCCGGTATACAGACATGCTGAAGTCGTAAACGCTTTTAGACCATGTTAGAAAGTGTCAAAAAGGGGATAGTTCCGTAAAACGAAAAAAAAAAAAAAAAAAAACAGAATTTTTGAAAATTTAAAAACTTATACTTTGTTTCAGATATGAGGTTACATTGATATTTTTAAAATTCTTAATGGAAAGTATTCCTGTGACATCACAATTGGTAAAAAGTTGAATTTTATAGCCTCGAACCGAAAGAAAGAAAAAGGTTAATTTTTATTACGGATTATTATCTGGAAAAACTACTAAAATATTCATATTCTTGTAAAGTGTGAAGTTATATTCTTGTGAAGTCTTCTAAATGTAAAAGAAATTTTATATAATCGTCTGCGTGATATAAGAAGAAAAACAGTGTTCCTCTGACGTCACAATTGGTAAAATCGCGGGTTTTAACCTCGCACCGAAAAACAGAATAGGGTCCATTTATTTATTTCATTTTCTTTTATCGCGTGAAAACCTTTCAGTTGAAAATTAATTAGAGAAGAGAAATAATTATTCCGGTTTTTTTATTTTTTGGCAACGAAAAAAAAAAGATGATAAAATACTATGGAAAATTCTGTTTGAAAAATAGTGAAATGTTGAATTATTAAGAAAAATATTTGAATAAAATAAATAAAAATTAGCCTATGTTCATTTCAGACCAATAATCCATCTATATACAAAGATTCAAAGACATTAATCCATCCGTTTTGAAGCCAAGTTCATTCCAATTTTCGGACACACTTTCACATTTATAATATACTAGCTGTTACCCGTGACGTCGTTCACGTAGCATAAAAAAAAAAAAAAAAGATAAACGCTTTAATTAAACAAAACATTTCGTTAACAATAATTTAAAATATGTATAACACATATCTTATACCAGGCTATGCAGTAGTTTTTTTTTTTTTTTTTTAATAGAGGACTTAAAGAACTCAGTCAAATAAATGGAAAATGTGTTAGATAATATGAACAATCGCGAAAATGAAATTGCAACCATTTATACTGTAGAACAACTGTAACGCACCCCAATTGTATAGAAATCATGTTGTAGTGCATTTCAGAATTCCATATCAAAGAAAGAAAAATCCTGTGTTAAACCTAGGTAATAAAAAAATATCCAACATTTCCATAAAACATAACTTCGCCGGCCCAGTCTTTTCTGCAGCTGTGTATATGATCTATGTGTTTGTAAATATTCTAAATACAATGTTAAAATTTTGCTTAGTTAGAAAAAGTATAACGAAGATTAAAATTCACCTTTAGCAATTTCTAATAATAAGCAGAAACGTACTTGAATTCTTTTGTACAGTCCTGTATATTACGTGCAAATATTTATACGACCGCATATTAAGCTTAAATTATTCAAGCAAAAAACCCGATTCAAATTATTGAATTCATATTTCCGGGAATCGCTATTGCCCAGGTGACCATATATCCAGTTTATTGTATAGTCCGATACATGATTTATTTAAATTCTACAAACATCTCTTATTATACCAAATGTAGCTGAACTGCAGGATGCATTAGTTTTCCTTAAAATACATACGATAATTGAAAAAGCTCTTCAGCAATCTTTTCTAATAGACCATACTTTGGATACAATATCTGAGATCTGGACACAGGTCCAAAATCTTTTATGCGTCTCTGTAAATGAACAACAAATGTGATGAAAATCATACTTAACTGCAAGCATATTAGTAAATTTCAGTATTTATCATTGTATTGATTATCTCAGTATATTAATTTCATCATGTTTGAAATAGTGCAACGCAATTAAAATACGCTGGTAATATTTTTTTCCCGTAGACTATTATATTACCGAACATTTTTCTGTTATCTTGTAAAAAAATGTTAAACCTTTTCACCCCATTTTCTACAGAAATCCTGTTTTAGTGCACTTCAGAAACCGATATCAATTTCAATATTATTAAAATAATTTAATAAAATAACATTATTAAAATACGCTGCAAATGGTTTTTCTTCACAGACTATGATATATTGAAATACTTTTGAGCTCCCTGTACGCACACTATAAGTACTATACTTAACATATTCGATAGTAACCATGTTCTTGTAAACCTTAAAAAATCATGTAAATTTCGTTACATTTAAAATTATGTAACATTATCAAAATACACCACAAATGATTTTTTCGCCGTAGACCATAATGTAAAGTCTCCTTTTGAGTGCTCCTGTGAATCAGCTGTAATTGCTACCTGGTTCATATTCAATGCCACACATGCTATAGCAAATCTCAATAATGTATGTTATTTTCGTATGAATCCCATGATAGTAACTCAAGTTGAAATACGGACAAACAGACGGCAGACCCCAGGCACTCGGCATCCGGTATACAGACATGCTGAAGTCGTAAACGCTTTTAGACCATGTTAGAAAGTGTCAAAAAGGGGATAGTTTCCGTAAAACGAAAAAAAAAAAAAAAAACAGAATTTTTGAAAATTTAAAAACTTATACTTTGTTTCAGATATGAAGTTACATTGATATTTTTAAAATTCTTAATGGAAAGTATTCCTGTGACATCACAATTGGTAAAAAGTTGAATTTTATAGCCTCGAACCGAAAGAAAGAAAAAGGTTAATTTTTATTACGGATTATTATCTGGAAAAACTACTAAAATATTCATATTCTTGTAAAGTGTGAAGTTATATTCTTGTGAAGTCTTCTAAATGTAAAAGAAATGTTATATAATCGTCTGCGTGATATAAGAAGAAAAACAGTGTTCCTCTGACGTCACAATTGGTAAAATCGCGGGTTTTAACCTCGAACCGAAAAACAGAATAGGGTCCATTTATTTATTTCATTTTCTTTTATCGCGTGAAAACCTTTCAGTTGAAAATTAATTACAGAAGAGAAATAATTATTCCGGTTTTTTTATTTTTTGGCAACGAAAAAAAAAAAAGATGATAAAATACTATGGAAAATTCTGTTTGAAAAATAGTGAAATGTTGAATTATTAAGAAAAATATTTGAATAAAATAAATAAAAATTAGCCTATGTTCATTTCAGACCAATAATCCATCTATATACAAAGATTCAAAAACATTAATCCATCCGTTTTGAAGCCAAGTTCATTCCAATTTTCGGACACACTTTCACATTTATAATATATATAAGGATTATTCAAAATCTTCAGTTGTTTTTACCAATATACTAAAATTTTCATGTAAATAAATTGCAATTATAAAATCATTCCTTTGAAAATATGCATTAAAAATTAATGCAAGAAAAATTACCAGAAAATCTGGATTTAATATGCCTCACAAAAGAATTTTGCCCACCCCTTTTCAAGAAAATCTGAAATGATGTCTTGCTGACGTTTTATAAATCGATCTATGAGTAGACCAGGAAATTTTTAACATTCTGATTTGACCCACGAGTTGCGAAAGTGAAAGATCTTCAGTTCTAGATCATTTTAACTTTTAAACTACCCTGTAGTTTAATTTTCTTCATAATAAATGTGCTTATGAACAATTTTCTTGCATAACACACCTAATGAGACACCTGTTAGGTGTCACAATCGAGTGTTTATGTGTGTTGTATTACCGGAAGTAAACAAAATTACAGTTTCCCGTGCGAACAGTACATGTTACCTGGGATTAAATACATAAGAAATGAAACATCTTATCTTAACTTGTGTAAATATATTTCTTAACAGCCAAGGGTGCTAGGAGAGATAGTATCCGCGTTCGCAAACCTCTTTGGACCAGCTTATCGGGCGTCGCATTATCTGTTAGCCTTTAAACCGGGGACGTTCACTGGATGTTAGTATAAGTAATATTTTAAGAAAAAGCAAAAATGATAAAGTGCTGGAAATGGCATTACATTTATATTTATATTTATTTTAACCTTCTGTCAAGTTAAGGAGAGTTTTTATCAGCTAGGTATTGTTCTGTGGTGAAATGATTAAAATCGTGCGATTTACATCGGGGCGATATATGTAAATCTAAGCGTGTTTAAAAAAGATTACAATTTCAGTACCGGATGTTTTAGTTAGACGTGCGCGTACACACAATCATTATGAATCTTAATAAATTTTTATATAGAAGGACGATTCTCATTTTTTAAACTTTTGTAAACAAAACAACTCCATACATTTAGCAAAATTAATTAAATTTTTATGCATTAAGTTAATACATACGATCTACTTAAGGGGGCTCAGGGGTTGATCGATAAGAAAAAACATGTAAACAGAGCTCTCACTTCGAGTCCATACAAAAACAGAAGTATTCACTGTAATTAATTTAAATTTTCTGATATTTTAAAGGTATGTTTGTAGTCTTATAAAATTATAAAATGAAGTACTTCAATGTAATATAATTAAAAATATAGCAAAATTTATGTAACACAATTTTCGATATGTTATATCCCCAACACCAATATATCTTAACGTTGAGTTGACTTAAGAACCTAATTTTTGCTTTAAAATGATCAGGAAACTTTACTCTATAGAATGAATTAAGGATATAACAATCACTCAGAAATAACATTATTAAAAAAACTCTCAAACTTAAAAATTAGAAAAAACCCTAAAAAATACGACTTTTTTTTCATTAAAAATACTCAAAATATTAAGCTATCTAAAATATATTAATTAATTCTCTAGATAATAATGTTATATCCATGCAAAAAAAAAAAAAAAAAAAAAAAAAAAAAAAAAAAAATTAAGCCATTCCATCAAATATATTTTTTTTAATCTTGGTGTTAGTCGTCAAAAATCAAGTTTTGAGAAAACGCGACTTAAAGTTGAAATTATATGGGTGCGGCTATGAAAGTGTTGATACATAAATGCTTATAACTCCGTCAAAAATGCAAATATTTTTATGCGGTTTTTTCATTTAGTTAAGAATTAATTAAATAATCAAACTAGATAATAAAAAAAATCGATTTTTAAAAAGTTTTCAACCCCTGAGCCCCCTTAAACATTTATTTTTATTTATTTAACCTGTGAATAGTAATAATAACAAACAGGAAGCAGGAATTCTCTTTTCTCAGAATTTAGTGTTGTCACCAATGGGGGGGGGGGGGGGGGAGTATTATTATTATCAAGAGGTGGAACTCGTCGAATCTCGACGAAAGAAATTGTTTAAGGGAAAAAAAAAAAACAGTTTCATAATTTATAATAAACCTATAAAATCGTTTCAATAAAAAAAGGAATCTGACATTAATTAATCTAACTCTGAAACAAATATTGTTTTAAAGTAATTGTTTTAGCGGCCTTTCTATAAAGACACTCTAAAGTTTTGAAAAACTTTCTGTTTTATCAAAGTGTTCTTTCAATTAAATTATTTTCAAAAGTGAAGCAGGTGTACCTGTGAAGATTTCCATTGCCGCTGGAGTAATATGATGACCTTCTACAAAACTTATTTCAGTTTTAAGAGTTAAAATATACGCTTTTATTTTATATGAAATGACGTTATTTACATCAGATGAAAAATTCCATCTGTTACTATCCAATTCTAAACAACATCTATAAAAAGTATGCATAAGGACGTCACTATCACAGAATGATACACAAACCCAGCAAAAAGCGATGTCGTAAATTCAACAAATAGAAAAAAAGTCGACTGCCTATGATTTCTTTACCTTCATTTGTTTGTAACATTAATATGGGCTTTTAAAATTAAATATAGTTTACAATAGCTATATGTTCAATCAGAAATCCTTCATTTATATTTTTTCGAAATAGCACATATTTTAATTACAATTTTTGTGATTGCGAATTTAAAAAGTGAAAACGGAACCATTATAAGATCATTTCTGTGTCTGTCTATCTGTCACAGCCATTTTATTCGTAAACTAAAGTTCAAATTGAGGGAAGTAATAAAGATTATTGAGCCACATATTTACAGATTATTCAACATTCAGAAATATATTTAGGGAAAATGTAGAGGGGCTAATTAAGTTACTTGAAAAATAAATTATCTTCTTTGTATATCGTATCGGATACCGTGTGAAAGGTTTTGTGACACTGAACTCAAAAATAATTTTAGGTATTACATTTTCAGAGCTATTGTCGAAAATGTAGTGAAAAAATGTGTCCCCCCACCATATGTATTTTCGAATCTACTAAAACTAAATTATGAAAAAATTAGAGGTT
This sequence comes from Maratus speculifer, assembly GCA_964019185.1. Classification (NCBI taxonomy): domain Eukaryota; kingdom Metazoa; phylum Arthropoda; class Arachnida; order Araneae; family Salticidae; genus Maratus; species Maratus speculifer. Next base: position 70,448,853 of record OZ025296.1, read on the forward strand.
GTAGACGTTAGTTTAAACCTTGAAGGAAAACTATAGAGATTACCCTATTAGTCCAAGAGCCGACCGCATAAAAACCTATATTATCGAGCACAAGAAAAAAAAAAAACTTTATTTTATGGAAGATTTGTAATAGGGGAATAGCTGCTATTAGATTCACGGACTTTTAGGCGAGACAAACTTTTCAGCGGATTTTAACTCCAACATTTTCCCGTTCAAAGGGGGACAAAAGTTACAATAGTCTTTGAAAAAGTCGGAGGAAAAGCTGGAAAACCAGTTTCTACTCGTGCCAGGCGTTAAGATTTATCGCCTACTCGTATCAAACGCTTATCTCTGATTCGTTGAAATGTTCGATGTTGGATGAAAAATCTGGGCTATTCCAGACTTTTTTGCGACTGCCGAAAAAAGTTGGGGAGAGACATTGCAGTTTGCTATTACACGGGGTGTTGGGAGGACATTTCACGAAAAGTTGGAGGAAATCAAGTGTTGGCTCAAAAGTCTTGCTGAATGTTGGTGAATCTAATAGCGGCTTAATGGACCATATCTGCCAGAAGTGAAGTGGTGCATAAGCCAAAAATGAATACCACTAGTGGCTCACTTGTAGGTTTATCATTGTGTTTTTCTGCTTCCAGATTTCATACCTATGGTTGTACGGCAAACACAATGTTAAACTTGAGTGAGCCACTAGTGGTAATAATTACTGGTTGATACACCATTTCACTTCCGGCAGACATGGATCATTAGATTCCCCTATTACTACTCTTCCATAAAAAATCAGTTTTTTTTCATGAACTCGATAACATAGGTTTTTGTGCTGTCAGCTCTTGGACTATTATAGGTCGCATGATTTTTAAGGAAAACGCATTTTTGTATTACACACAAATTTCAATTTGTAGGCATTCACCAAAGATGTTGAGAAGTGCTTTAGATACATATATAGCAGGTGAGTAATAGCATTGTTGATAATGAATTTCGAAAAAAATAGTCGAGATCCCTTAGACACAGCCGGTAGGGCATACATATAATGACAGGGACGGTGTAATCTATGTATAATCGCTTTTAAAGTTTAGATCAACGGTTCCCAAACTTTATTCCAATGTGATTCACCTGTAAAAATAATATTCGCAACCCACCTAATATGAGAGTGTGTCTAATATCAGTATAGAAATTTTTGTATGATCTCCAACTATCGACTATCTTATCCTTTGAAAAAGGGAAATTTTTGAAAGAAGGATACATTATCAACAAAAACAAGAATTGATAATTCCAATATGTGTAAGTTGGAAATTAACCCTCTCGAGCATACCTTTTTAAAATTATTTTGCATTATTACTGAAATATCTTTTTTTGTGATAAATGAGAATTCATTATAAAATTAATTTATTATTGTACTGCATACTTCCACCAATCATATCTTCATAAACGAATGGTCAATTTTTTTTTTCTTTTTGCTTAATAATGCAATAATTACATGACCTCATATGAGGTTCGTATGCACGAGAGGGTTATATAAAGCAACAAATATAATGAGAAATACGTTTAATTATTAACAAAATCCAACTTTTCAATTAGTAAGGGGGTTTCTCAAAACTTGATTTTTGACGACTAACACCAAGATTAAAAAAATACTACCAACCACCAGTGGCCTCCCAACCACCAGTGGCCGAGAGGTTGGGACCTCTCAAATGGTAGACGGCAGGTGCTGGGTTCGAACCCAATCGCGGCTGTCGGCCTAACCGTTCGGAGTTTTCGTGGTTTTCTTATTTCTTCGAACCTTGCGTAAATACGGGTTAGGTTCCCTTAAAAAGACCCCCACGAAGGGCACTCCCCCCTGGTCCTATATCCTTAGTGTAGATAATCGGACGCCAAAAATAAACTAAACCAAATCAATTAGTAAGATTTTTGGCACTAGTGTTTGCCTATGAGGGCTTGGCTTCTATATAAAGTTAAAACTGTTTTGTCTTAACCATAAGTCCCCTTCTATACGCTGTTAGTTTCTTTACTCGTTTTTCAAAATTAGAAAAGTAGGAAAATCACATTCACACAAGTATGTTATATTGGACTCCATTAACCCCTAGAGGGGCGGTGGGTTACATTTTATCCCACCTAATTTGAACGAAATTCTCACCAGAAACTTTTAACGAAATTTTATATTTTTGACTTTGGCGACAAAATGCTGAGAAATTGCCTTTTCTTATTCTAAAATAAAATATTTCGATTTTTCCGATGAAAATTCAATATTACAGAGACATTATTGCGTTGCCCCTCAAGGGGTTAAGGGGTTGATCTATGCGGAAAAACATGTAAACAGAGCTCTCGATTCGAGTCCATATAAAAACAGAAGTATTCTGTGTAATTAATTTAAACTTTCTGATATTTTAAAGGTATGTTTGTAGTTTTATAAAATTATAAAATGAAGTACTTCAATGTAATATAATTAGAAATATAGCAAAATTTATGTAACACAATTTTCGAAAGAAAAGTTATGTGTATTATAACCACCACTAAGATATCTTGACGTTGAATTGATATAAGAACCTAATTTTTGCTTTAAAATGATCAGGAAACTTTTCTCTATAGATTGAATTAACTCAAAAACAACATTATTAAAAAAACTCTCAAATTTGAAAATTGAAAAAAGTCCTAAAAAATACAGCTTTTTTTCATTAAAAGTACTCAAAATATTAAACTATCTAAACGATATTAATTCATTCTATAGATAATAATGTTATACGCATGCAAAAAAAAAAAAAAAAAAAAAAAAAAAATTAAGCTATTTCATCAAATAGTATTTTTTTAATCTTGGTGTTAGTCGTCAAAAATCAAGTTTTGAGAAAACGCGACTTAAAGTTGAAATTATATGGGTGCGGCTATGAAAGTGTTGATACATAAATGCTTATAACTCCGTTAAAAATGCAAATATTTTTATGCGGCTTTTTGCACTGAGTTCAGAATTAATTGAATGATCAAAATAGATCGTAAAAAAAATCGATTTTTTGAAAAGTTTTCAACCTCTGAGCCCCTTTAAGGTTACTGGTTACCCATTTTCCGACTTCCCCTCCGTAATGTTAAGTCTATGGATGTTTGATGCATTTTTATATTCAAAATATCTCCTCAGGAAATTAATATTTTTAACTTCCTTTTCCAGTGTTCTCTTCTTTAGGCATGTATTTTCTTCTTTTTCTTAGTTTTCAAAATATCTCTAAATGTTACCCTTTATTTTATATGAAGTGCTAAAATTTCACCTCCACATTGTCAGTTTTTAAAATATAAAACATTAAATTTAGCAAAGATTTTAGAAATCTTTTGAAAACTAAGGAAAAAACATCCTTTAAGAAAAGAACACTGAAGAAAGAAGTTAAAAATATTAATTTCCTCAAGGAGATATTTAAAATATAAATATGCATCAAACGCTCGTAGACTTAACATTACAGAAAAGAATAAAGAAAATGAATGATCAGCAGCTACACTGTTAAAAATTCGAAACTTTTGCTGCATCGTCACTCCACCACTTTTATAGAAGATTTCTCTTTTCACCAATGAGAATGCTCCATAATACAATGAAGTAATCGTTTTCTATAAAAGCGGTGGAGTGACGATGCAGCAAAAGTTTCAAATTTTTAACAGTGCATAAGACGCCACACTAGTCACTAAAAAGACCCAGATGATAATGTTAAGTCTATGGGGACGTTATTTTCAAATATCTTGCTCAAATTTTAATATTTTTACATGATTTTTCTTTTTTCTTTTTCTTTCTTTCTTTCTTTCTTTCTTTCTTTCTTTCTTCTTCTTCTTCTTCTTCTTCTTCTTTTTTTTTTTTTTTTGCATAGGATAGTTGAAAACCATCTTCAACCTGGGTAATTTTTATTTTTTCGATTTTTATTTCAAATATTTCTTCATCTTCTTCTTCTTTTTTTTTTTTTTTTTTTTTTTTCTTTAGCAAAAATACTTTAATTTTCTGAGCTGGTTTGAACCGGTTCTGAAATTAAAACTATCCTAAAATATATAAGAAATATATATAACCAAAATCGAAAAAGTAAAAACTAGCCCGGTTGAATATGGTTCTTAGCTATCTTATGAAAATAATAATAATAATAATAATAATAATAATAATAATCATGTAAAAATATTAAAATTTGAGCGAGATATTTGAAAATAACGCCCCTATAGACTTAAGATTATCATCTGGGTTTTTTTCAGTAAGTAGTGTGGAGTCTTAACCCATTGCATTCGCATTCGCCTGGCTGACTAGACATAATCTTTCTTTGCAAAATTTGGTTTTGGCACCACTAATAAAGGAAAATGAAATATGCCTTATCTAATCACAGCATTTTTAATATTATGTAATCGGAAGTTACTTTTTTTTGAAAATGTGGTGATTTTACAAATTTGTGAATTTTAATAAAACCATGTTTTTATTTATTTATTTATATTTATAGCTAAATCTCAGATTTAACGACTGCTTGACTTGTACTTTGTATATATATATATATTTTTTTTTGTATTGAAGCAGATTAAAGAATTAAAAATATGCTTTTCTATTATTTTTTTCGTTTAATTCCAACTTTTACAAATTTTTCCGACATTCATCCTGTCATCAGGAAAATTTCGTAATCCGGCATGTTTCAAGTCCCTAACTTGATGGATTATAGGATGTTTACTGTAATAACAAATAATGAAGAATAGTTACATTAATTAAAAATTCTAGATAGAAAAAAAAATACCTTAAAAAATATTGTCACTGTCTTAGATAACAAATTAATAAAATGGATATTTCTCCTGTGTATTGTCCTTTTGGTGTCATCACCTCTTACGTGTCCAGTAGTAGTACCCACTAACATGTTTTAATTCCTTCTGCCACTGTATCTTCGCTAATGTTTATATACATTTACTAGGGGGGCTCCGCCCCCCTGCTCGCTACGCTCGCCAACCCCCCCGCGTAATCGCTTCGCGATTCCAAGTTGTAGGCTATCCCTGCTTGCTGCGCTCGCCAATACCCCATGGAATCGCTTAGCGATTCCGTTCGGTATTGCTTTGCAATCCCGGTTGGAATCGCTTCGCGATGCATAGATGGGGCCCTTTCCTGATTGGTCTATTCGACTCATGGAAGGTGTGGTCCACCCGAACGCGTTATTTCCGGAAACCTTATACATCAGCATCATTCCAGGAGTCATTCCTAAAGATTTGTTTAAGGCTAGTTTTTTTTTTTTTTTTTTTTTTTTTTTTTTTTTTTTTTTACTATAGAAGGATTTGTAGGTTATTTACGTACTATTTTTTATTGTGTATTTTTGTTTACACAATTCCGGCTTATGTAAAATAAATAAATAAATAAATAAAAGTTCTTCCGTGGCTGAGTGGTTCAGACACAACTCCGTTAATCAACTTCGAGTGTAGGAGGTTGTGGGTTCGAATCCCGCTGGCTCCATTGCACGCACACTCTTTGTGTGGAGCTCCTGGTTGTACTTCTCTTGTGTTGTAAAAAAGTCAGATGTATGCTATTCAATAAAAATAAATAAATAAATTGTTATCATTTTCCAAATAAAGCACCCCACTTAAAAATTTTTCCTCGATTAAGTAATTTTCATTGCTATATTTTGATTTAGTGAGCTGAAATTTATGAAGATCAACCATTATTTTTACAGAAAGGAATTCGGTGCCGACCAGTGTTATGATTGAAATTCGCGATCGGAAAAGAAAGCGGACAGCGTCTTCTGAATCTCTTTAATATACGAGTTAAAACAAGTTGATATCTTTTGATCAGATTACGTATATCGGGTCCAATCACACTATGTGGCTTTGCTTTTCTCTCGAGCATGGTTGTAATAGTAAATAGCTTCATAAATATTAATAAAGCGAGAAGGAAAACTGTTTCACTTTTTAAAAATAAAATTAAAACAAATTGATATCTTTTGATCAGATTACGTAAATCAAGTTCCATCTCGGTTTATGATTTTTCTTTTTTTTTCCTACTGGATCCTTATAGCAGTTAAAGTATAGTAAAAAAAAAGTCAACGCGAGCTTCCATTAAAAATAGAAGAGTATGAGGGATTATTATTTGATTTTCTTTTATCGCTACGCTGGTGATGCGGGAAGAGGATGTGAAGTAAAAAGTCTCGGAAAAAAAATATTGTCCTGTCGTTTTTTTTTTTTTTTTTTTTTTTTTTTTTTTTTTTTTTTTAAATAATAATTAAGAATTTCCATAATTCGTTTAATCGATAAGATCATAGGTTCCCACCCTTTTCTGGACCACCGCCCCCTTTACAAGAGAAAAAAATGCCAACGCCCCTCCCCCTTCCATAATAGTTAATTATACAAAATGTTAAAATATTACATATTATCTACATTTTATCTGTCTATCTATCTATTAAGAATTACAAAGTATAAGTTAAATAAAACGACCATCAAATGTAGTAAAAAAATGTTTATTAAAAACTGAAAAATAAACACAAAACCAATAAGAATTTTTTAAAAATTACCAAAATGGTTGGGTTCCAACGTGGTTCTCGTTTTCTGTCAGTTCCACGATTTCCTCGTCTAAATATGATAATACTGCTGTATCTGCATTTGTGAAGTTCCTGTTTTCATAAACTGTGAATAATGTGGCAAAGTGGCTGTATTCTCATTTACTACTTAGATTTTATTTGATCAAAAAATGTTTACCCATAGAAGCAGCCATGAGGTTTTTTGTTTTAATTAAATTCAACTCATCATCTTCCAATCATCTGATGCCTTATTAAAAATATTTATAAAATTTAAATTGATTTAATTAAAGATTCTAAACAGGTCTGTCAATCGATGTCATCTTTTTAATGTAATCAGTTTTAGTATATTTTTACACCTCTGTTTTCAATAAAGTATAATACTGAAACAAATATATTGAAAAACGATTCAGACAAATACCTTTAAAAAAACGAACTTCTGTGTGCAGCAGCAAAACAATTGTAATCATTTGCAAGTCTGACGCAAAATGATAGTGGCAACTGCACTACAAAGTGAAACAATTGTTTCATTTTGTTTTGAAATGATTTTCACTATAAAATTGCTTAATATCCTGTCATTCAATAAATTACTTCTTTTCATATTGACTACTCTAATACTGTAATGAAGCGACGTATACAGGTGTTCATTCAACAATTTTGAAACAAAATGTTGATGATGCGTAACAGAATGCACAGAGTACATTTAGTACTGCTTGTTTCAAATGTGTTAATTATGATCTTATGATATCCTGTCGTTGCTTGAGCAACATCAGTAGCAAGATATTATGAAAAGGAATTCTCTTGGACTTCATGGTATTAAATATCAATTCTCTCTTCGTATTAGTTTCCAAATTTTTAGCAAATAATAACTCTTAACTTTTTTTTTCTTTTATGAGCTTTTGTTATTTGGTAACGTTGATCCATCGAGTTGAATGGAAAATTTGCAGGTCTTTAAATAACAGCATTTTTCAATGCTTTTAGCCTATTCCTCTTTGTACCGAATTATTACTCAGGATTTTTTCTGTTGATATTAGACGGTTTCTTATGTTGATGTTTTTATTATCTCTCAGACTACTGGCAAGATTAATTTCTCGCCGACAGTATGCAATTTTAATATTTTTGTTATTAAAATTATAATAATATATGAGGCTCGTAGTCCGTCATCTTCTTGTTTAAAAGATGACTTAAAAAGGTATGATATAATTGACTGTTTTAAATTTCTTTTTCAGTCTTTGAACTGGTCAAATGTGGCAATTCAAAAACTTTCTTCGATCTCTTACATGTTATTACTTCAAAATTCGGTATCACAGAATCAAAATTAAATCACAATCTATGTCAATCGTAAAGATTCTAATGGTATCAAATTCCGTGCATTAGTTCTTAAAATAGGACTACTGCATCAGTTTATAACAGATAATACCTGAATTTAAATTTTTTATAAATTCCGTGCATTAGTTTTTGAGATAGAGCGCCTATAAAATTTATATCACATGCAGACAGATAGGCTAACTGACAGATTCACAGACAGACATTTTGTAAAAACATATTTTAGGCACCTCTGACCCCTAAAACGCGTAAATCCGTCAAAATGCGGAACTCGAAAATTTTCACGAATCTAATACTTTCGTCTTGTAAAGATAGAAGAAAATAAAAATAGGAGATAGCTTTGTCTTTTCTATCTGCACGCATTTATTCAAATGCTTTTGTAGCCTAGAAGGTTTCATGGCTTCATTTGAAAATACTTCTTCTCAAACGAAGCGCATAGGTAACGACTGGTTTATAGGAGAGTACCTAGATCCATATTTCAATTACTCAATACTGTACAGCTGGCATTTCTTCTTCGATTAAGATATTTTGAAACATAATTTTATCTACATAAATTTAAATAAATTTACTTTTGAATAAATTTATAGATATAACAATTTTTATCACTTTTACTACGGTTAAACAAATTTCTTGAACTGATTCAAATCACGGGTTCGTTTAAAAATCTCCGTTCAAGTCAAATCTTTGTCGTCATGCTTCAGAATTTTACGAAATATAGGTTTATAAAAAAATAATTATGTTCAAAATTTTTAGCCAGCGAATTATCGCGAATGTTTTACTCCACAATTTTTAAATTCATAATAATTTTTAATTCGAGTCATAGCCCTTGTTTGAGTTCCAAGGCTATTTTTTGATATTAGTAAAATAAATTCAATCTCCCCCCCCCCCTCAGATTTAGGTTCGTCTGTATAAATTTCCATAAGGTGCGGTTAAGGTTTTTGTCTCGGACTGGGCAATCTAGAGAAGATCAACTATTTTCATTATATTAGTTCTTAAATAAATAGGTATGCAATCACCGCCCCCCTTGATAGTCCTAATGCCCCCCATTTTTCTCTAGACTCGCTACCGCCCCCCTGGAAGGCTCTAGCGCCCACTGGGGGGCGGTACCGCCCCCGTTGGGAACCTATGGATAAGATTATAACTAGTGTTGCCAGATCCTCTGTAATAAAAAGCGGGTTTCAAAATTTGTACATTAAACTGCAATAAATCAAAGTAAAGCGGAATCTGTCAATGACGAATTCCTGTCTTAAACGTAACAAATTCATGGTCCCTAAGAAGGAATATCATATAATTATATCTTCAAAGAAAGATAGCTCTCTAAAAAGAAAAAAAAAAAATCTCAGGTTGCTTGAAATTTCATCTTATTGTTTTATGGTATTAAATAATTATGGTACTAAATAAATATTTTCTCATAAAAAGAAAAAAAAAAATTAAATTAAAATGCATGCAATGTCAAAAATATAGTCTGTAATAAAACTCGATGAATTTTGGTTTTATTTCGTTTTTATTTATCAATTAAATGGGGGGGGGGAGGGTTAGTTTATTACAAACTTAATTTACACTCAATACAACACTTTGTCTTGACAAAAATGTTTTTTAAAGAATAGTTGAGTGCCTTATTTTCTCTGCTTTTATTTAATTCGTGTCAAATGGCTGAAAGAATGCAAATTTAGTAATCTGTATATAAAATCATTTTCCGAATTTTGAAGTGAATGATTTCCGATAAAACATGGAGCTATTGTAAACAAATAAATGAAGACATATTAATTATTAGATATCCAATTAGCTTATTTTTTTTGGCTGAGTTTCTGTATTACAGCGCGATAATGATATCATATGTATGCTTTTCTATAGATATTGTTAAAGGACGGATCGTAATCGTAAAACAAGAATGTTTTAGCGGATATACATGACGTCATTTTATTAAGAAAAAGCGTCATAATTCTTAAAACTGAAATACGTTTTGTAAGAATTACGCACTTTTGATCCCAAATGCTTTGAAAAACTTCATCTGTGAAAACACTTCACTTTCGAGAATAATGTAATGGAAACCATACACTGATAAAACGCGATGTTCTATAAAAATTTAGACTGTCTTTACAAAAGAGCAGTAACATACAGTGCGCATGCCTTTTTGCCTATCCCACCCAGAGATGGGCAGTATCGAAAATACATGTATTTGAAATACATTTTCAAAATACATTTGTATTTTGTATTTTGTATTTTAACCTCACTAAACGAAAGTATTTTGGTAATGTATTTTGAAATGATTTTTTCAAGTATTTTGTATTTTGAAAATACATTTCATATTCAAAATAAATTTCTGTAGGTTTCCAGCTGCTTTCTTGAAACCGCAGATGTAAAATTCATAAAAGAATAATACGAGCCTTCTGTTTTGTTTTGTCTTATACGGTTCATTTCTGAAAGTTAATGAAAACATGCTTTACAACTACTGATACGATAAGGATTAGAATCAATGCTTCTGTTTTGCTTAGTCATTTTTGCTGAACTGTTACAATTCTAAAGTTCTAGATTTTATAATTATAACGTTTCTTAGCGAACGACAAAAACTACTGTGTGATAAACAGGAAGAATTATTTAGATTTTTGCTGTGTCTAGTGTTTTTTAAAGAACCATATAAAAAAAAAGTAATGTAATAGTAGAAACGAAATGTAATTTAATGTTTGTTTTGAGAAAGAATGCCTGATATTTTTCCAGCTTCAAATGAAAATGTATCAAAAGAATTACTGTATTTCGACAGAACACGTTGCGCTATACTACATGGGAAGTTTTTAAAAAATAATTTCAGTTGATAATAATGGCAGTTGTTAAAGTAGCATGACAAATGCGTAAAACAAGATCTATCATTACAAGTGGAACTTTTAAAGCAACAATCAACTTTAAAACACATCTAATGGTAAGATTTTTAATTTTATACCGTTATACATTGATCGAAACATTATTTTTCTAGTTCTTTTGTATCTATTTTATCAAAGTTCGGGTAAATTTTAAGTTACTCGCGATATTCATTTGCGAACACGAATTTTGTCATACAAGTGGTTCTATTTATTGATATGCAATTCAGATTTTCATTAATTGTATTTACTATTGAGTATATCGATCACTGGATTTTTTATTATAGACCTGTCCTTTCTGGAGATACATGTTTATCTAGCGTGACTTCGCAAGTATTTTTTTTTTTTTTTTTTTACTTATTTTATGTTTTATTTTATAAAGTTTAAAATAAAATAGAACAATGAAAATATAAACTAGTATCGGGCCAAAACGAAAACTGCTGTACGAAACCAAAGTTTGGTTCTTTTTTGAGTTTCGATTGTAAACGGAAGTTTTATAGATGAAAAATTTTAATGTCAATGAGAATGTTAATTTGTTTAATTACAAAATACCCCCTTTAGAAGAATATTTATGATTTTCAAAATGCGGGCATTTGCATACATTTGTTTAGACTAAAATTTACAAAAGATTAATGAAACATTATTTTGTATTTTGTACAGATTTATAAGCATAGAAATTTATACATTACTAATTGTGAAGTTATTTATGTATCCTAAGTATCCTGAGTATTTATGTATCAACCGATATCAACGTTCATTGTTCAGAAATTTTCAAAATGTTTAACATTTAACTTTGCAAATTAATCCCAAAAAAAAAAAAAAAAAAAAAAAAAAAATCAACAAATTATTCTTTTAGAGAAAGCAGTATATTCATATTTAAATAGCAATAGGAATTTTTAATTTGCAATCATTATTTTAAATATAGCATGCTTATGTTTAAATACATCTTTACAATAAAACTGACGGAAAATTACGTTATGACTATTTAAAATATTTTTAACACTGCCGTGAGAAAGGGGGGGGGGGAGAAGGGGGTGTTGCCCCAGCCGCGGAAATTGAGGGGGCGCCAAATTTATAGTACCAATGTTATTTTTGGCCTGTTACAAGGAGAAGTTTTGGGTAGGAGGGGGGTGCGCCAAATTGAAACTTTGCCTGGGCCGCAGTTTTTTCTTCGTACGCCCCTAATTTTTAATGTAATGACTCATTCAAGAGGGTTTTCAAAACAGACCATGACGAAAAATGATGCATTAGTAGAAGACATTTAATAAACACAAAAAACAAGACTTTTAAAAAATTAACCTAAAAACTTATTTGGTATCATGATAACCCAAACGTTGTATTTCTACACATTATGATATTTCTAAGATTTAAACGAAAATACTTAATATGTTTATTTGATATTCCTTTTTAAATTATTTCTTATTTATTATTCATAAGAAGCATAATTGTATTTGCGTAGTAGTTTTTGAAACATTAACGAATTATATTTTTAACAAACCAAATTATGTATTTATTATTATACATATTGGTGGATATTTAACCTACGAAGGATGCTGTACAATTCTTTTTACATACATATGTTTATGTATACGTCCAAGAATAACTATTAAACTGACGTTTCGATTGCTATTTTTTGCAATATTTTCTGCATTTATCAAAGAATTGACAATTACGTCACCTCGTGTACTTTCTAAATAAGACAATTTGCCAGTTTGATGCATATGAGAGTAAAAATGAAGTCAAAAATAAATTGGAAAATAAGCAGTTTGAATCGAAATACACCCTTAAGGCTGTTCTTAGTCAAAAAGGGCAACTTTATGACACTTTTATTTTATTTTATTTTATTTTATTTTTTTTTGTTTGGAAATGCATGAAGCTAAAAGGTGCAGAAATTATTTAATCGCCACTCATTTTCACATAATTTTGAATCGAATTTCCTCGAGAAAGAAGAATAACCACTGAAATTGGAGTGAAAATCGTGCTTGTCACGTGATCGAAATCATTATAACTCAAATGATAATTTATTGATACAAAAATGGAAAATTCAGTTCAATTCCAAATCGCTTCCATAGTCAGGCCTTCCAATTTTATAGCTTTCCGTTAAAAAATGGATTTGTAAATGTATGAAAACATTTGCACTTGTTGAGCAGAACAGATGATAGCACTCTTAAATATCACTTTATGCCTTGAAAACTTAAAAAATCGAAAAATGCTATACAGTAAAATATTCTGAGAAGGATTCGCACAGGATAGGAAAAAAAATAGATTATAGACAAGTTTTTTCTTAACAGGAACGAGGAACGTAGCTTGTTGTAAATGTATCATATTCTTTTTTCTTATTATTAAATTTATTTTGCATGAATCAATACATTTCCCGTTTAAGACAGAATTTTTAGACAGATTCATTCTCAGAGTTCATTTTGCTGTGCTTTAATTTTTTTATCCAGAAATATACTTACTATTCATAAATAATAATAATAATTTTAGTGGTAAAATTATAGTAATTGAAAAATACGTATATTTTTTTGAAAAATAATTGTTGGGTCGGGCCAGATTTTACTGATTTTTCCCATAGGCTGACCGTGACGGAATGAGCCAATGATTTTCATACGGGCTGGATCGGGAGTCTATACCAATATTTTTGGCTACCGCAATTAGTTCTCTAGGAAGAATGGAACCCAATCCCTATCCGATCTGGAAGGAATTAGTCAGGCCCGGCCCGAATCTGCAGAAAAAAGTAAAGCCGGGACCCGAAAGAGTGATGACGAGGCCCATCTGAGTCTATCTTTCTGGAAAAAAAAATAAATAAAAATAAAAAAAAATAAAACCGAATCCCGACCCGGGACCCGAAAGAGTGATGACGAGGCCCATCTGAGTCTATCTTTCTGGGAAAAAAAAAAAAAAAAAAAAAAAAAAAAAAAAACGAAATTTGACCCGGACAGGTCTGGAACGACTGAAAAACAAGCCCGGCCCGAGTGTCGGGATTAAAAATGGCCAGCTAACATTGTCGGACACGGCCCGTACAAACATCTAATCTAATAGGCATTTTTTTAAAAATTTCCAAATGTATTTTGTATTTTGAATGTATTTTCAAAATACATGTATTTTGTATTTTGAACTTTTTCAATTTGAAAAGTATTTTGTATTTTGTATTTTAGATTCTAAAATTAATGTATTTTGTATTTTGTATCGAAAATGATTTTTCGATGTATTTTGCCCAACTCTGATCCCACCGAAGCTAGCATAGGAGAGAAAATACGCGCTTCTGATTGGTTAAATTTAAAGAGCATTTTGCTTTGGTTCATTTGAGTTTACGTTTATTTAATCATCAATTTCTGTTTGTAAACCTTTTGAAAGATTAATTTTTCTTCCGATTTTACATATTTATTAACAGATAAAGAAATATTTTTGGAATTTATAATTAAAGAAGTTAATCATGTTTCTCCACTGTTCTGTATTAGTTTTAGAAAATAGAAATAAAATTGCACATATATGCCCCTAATACGTACATCCACATCCAGAACAATTTATTTACAAGCAATAATTACATTTTCTTTATACGACATTAATTAGGCGATATTTATGAACTGAATTGTTCTATATTACGTTTAAAAAATTGTCTTTTCTTATAATTTTAACAGGATATACCAATATAGGCTCCTAATACGCGTACATTGGCATTCAGAATGATTTATTTGCAAACAATTGCTCTTTTAATTATTCAACCAATCAGAAGTCCATATTTTCTTTCCTATGCTAGCCTCGATGGGATCGGCAAAAATGCAGTGCGCATGGTGTGATTTTGGACAAAGGTCCAAAAAATAGCGATTTATATTACAGAACTTGATGATTCTAGAATGGATGAATTCTCTTAGCAGAATTAGGCAAGCAAATAAAGAAGATCTTGGCAATAACTCAAGTTCGAGACTATAAAAATTGCCATTTTACTTTATGTGATGTCACAGGAATATTGGCTATGGAATTTATTGCATGCAGATTAGATTAAATCTTTGTTTACACTTAAAAGAACATAAATCGTTTAATATATTATTCCAACTAATAGCAATCGAGACTACAAGTTTTGAATTAAAATTATTTTAAAATTATCAAATTAAAATATTATTATTTTTTTTAAAATAAGGTCAATGCGTATGTATATGGAAGGTGGATACGTAAATTCTGAGATGCTGAAAATGATGCCGAGTTTAGATTTCACGGGGCAAAGATTCTCTGAGTGAGAGTGAGCCAAAGTAGAATAAATTTTGCTGTTTTGCATTTTCGAATACCCAGGATAAGAGTTTTAATTGATAACTTTATTATAATAATAGATTTTTGTTATAATTTACTGCTTATATGATTAAAGTTTATTTTTAATAATTTCTACAACTGAGTTTTATAGTTATATAATAGTTTTATAGCTCTAATGATATTTAACTTAAAGTTAATAAAATGCTATTTCTAAATTGTATTCTGTTAACTTTAGGTTAACTATCATTTGTTTAAGAGTCTACCAATATAAAGTGCATTTTTTTATTGTAATTACTTTTTGTAGATTTATCATAAATCAATGTAACAGTTCCTTTTTAAAAATTTTAAATCGTCGAAATTCGACGAGTTCTAGAGGGCTGCACGGCCCCGGGCCGGGCGGGCAAAAAAATTGAACGGGCCTTTCGGGCCGGGCCGATAAAAATAAGTCCGCCCGTTATAAATATTTTAGTAGAAATATTATATTATAAAATAGAGTAGAAATAATGTCTTTAACAAGAATAAATATAAATGTGCCTCTCGAGCCGATACTAGTTTGACAACATCAATACAGAAATGTAACTTGTACAGTGTAAAGATTGAGATCGAACAGTTACATAGTGTATAACCTGGGCTTAATATATTTTTAACAGACACGTACCGCGCCGAAATCAGGCTTGCATTGTTTTTCTATATATAGATGACTCGGGTAGGAACTAGATTTAACCGTTTTAGTGCTAAGCAATTTTTGCAAGAATGCACGAAAATTGCGGTACATATTTTGATTTCTTTAAAGGAAAAAATAATGTTGTCATATAAAACACTGTTATTTAGACAAATATCAATCAATTTTAATAATTCTTTTTGTATTATAAAGAACTCGCAGCGCAAAAGCGCTGCGCCGCGGTTTTCGAGATAAACTATCGCAGCGCTTTTGCGCCGCGTAGCAGTCAAACGGTTAATTGTTCTCAAGATGTGTAGGGAAGACTAGGGGTCTGCACGGGCCGAAATTTCCAGGCCCGAGCCCGGCCCGAAAGTTAAAATATTGGCCCGGCCTGGCCCGAAAAAAAGTTAAAAATTCGGCCCGAACCCGCCCTGCTCGGGTGAATTTCTACAGAACATTAATCTTTACTCTATCGGAAGAGTTCAGACCAAAAAAATTTATCTTAGTCATTTTTTTTTTCATGTTTATAACCTCTATTTATGCAGAAGTGTCATAGGCTGCGATATTTACGCTTTTAATGAACCTTTGTTTGTTGTATGTAAATGTTTCACATATCATTAGTATT
Source organism: Maratus speculifer (assembly GCA_964019185.1). NCBI lineage: Eukaryota > Metazoa > Arthropoda > Arachnida > Araneae > Salticidae > Maratus > Maratus speculifer. The sequence continues at coordinate 70,465,044 of OZ025296.1, forward strand.
ATTAATACATTAAAAAAAATCTAAAAAATGGTATATGGTAAAAGTAAAATCTTTTAAGACATTGGAAAGAAAAAAATACGTTTCCTTCTTAGCAGATGTAAATGTTTAATATATATATTTTTTTTCTCGCGTATTGTTGTATTCATTTTGTATGAATGAACAGTTTAAAAGAAATTTGCAGATTTCAGTTTAAACGAAAATTCCGTCATAATCATGTTTTATTTTATGTGTTTAATTCTATTTTAAGACGCCTAGTGATCTACGATTCTTTAAAAAGAATACATTCAAATGTTTAATTGTAGAATAATGGCGACTTAAAAGTATATGCCTATTTTGCAAAAATTTTTGGACCAAGCCAAACTTTACTGATTTATGAAGACTTTTTCACGTCGAGAAAAGGATTTTCATACGGGAACATTCAACAAGAATTGATTATTTTGGTCCGTGTAGAGTAGGAAGAACGAAATCAGTCTCGGCTTCGTACGGAAAAAATAAGTTAGGCTCGGTCCGGCCCGATACTTCAGGAAAAAAAAATTAAGGCCCGAGCCCGGCCAAAAAGATTAGACCCGAAAAGATTAGACCCGTCCGGCCCGAATGCCATTAATGAAAATCGGCCCGAACCCGGCCCGTGCAGATCTCTAGGGAAGACTACATGATTTGTAAAGTTATTAAAGAACTTATGTTAACGTAACCTTTGGATATATAATTCATGCTGATTCTTAAATTCACTTCTCAACAACGCGAAAGTTTGACACATTTTCTGACTAATTTTTAACTGTAAAAGTATAAAATTGACAAATTTGAATATTGGAGGGATTTGGAATAGAATAGCGTTTTTCATTTTTGTTAAATAAGATACTTGTATAACCTTGTTGAGATGTAAGAGATTCTTGTCAAATAGTTGTAGATTTTTCTCCCTTCCTGTGCAATCGCTTTAGGAAATTCTAATCAAAACGCCAACTTTGACAGTTTTTTCTTAAATTGCTTACATCAAAAAATGGGTAATGCCATTCGATTACACAATTTCTCAATAAAAAAAAAACTTGCTAATCTTATTTGTTAAAAAAAAAAAAAAAATCAGAAATGTACCAGATAGTTTCTTTGGATTTGAAAATGAATTTGGATTTGTATTCTATAATAAAACGATCAAGAAATATTTTCATAAATCTTCTTTTATTATACAGCTTCAAAAGCTGCGGTGTTTTTAACTTTCATTTTTTTCTTCTATTCTAAACCATATTAATTTTTTAATGAATTTTTATTTGAATGCTGAAATTCTAAGAATCCAAGTAATCATTATGTTGCTAGTGTATATTTCTTGTAAAATTTACTATAACTTCATTCCATAGATATGTATGCAGTATTCTTTATAAAAATCTTAATTATACAAAAAAAAAAAAAAAAAAAAAAAAAAAAAAAAATCTGAATTTTTTTTTTTTAAATAGTAGAAATTGTGACGGGCTAGAACGGGAAGGGCCTGTTTTAACTTATTTATATACGGGCCGGGCCGGGCCGGGCCTAAAAACGAAAAATATAAACGGGCCGGGCCTGGAAATTCCAGCCCGTGCAGACCTCTAACGAGTTCTACCTTGTTAAATTAAACCTTCTTGATTTTTATAAAGCAACGTCTTTTAACAAAATTTAAATGTACTATGTAAAAAAAAGAAAAAAAATCTATTGAATTACTTGCTGTATATGATCCTTCTTTTATCGTTGTACGTTTTGTACAAAAAAGTTGACATCGGAAATAAAGTACATACCAGTGACCGGTGCGGGTTTTAAACTTTTAAAGAAAATTTAGCAATAAAAATATCTGAAAACAACATTAGTCAAGCCAAAGTCATCTAATTTATTTCTTCAAAGTTGCAGTAAAAATGATCGAAGTTAAGAAAAGGTACGCACGAGAAATAATTAACAGTCATATTTTAACTTCATTAAAAGATGATGTCACTTTTCGGAAAAACACGGGGCTATGATAAATAAATTGAATACATATAAAATACAATTTAATTTAATATATTTTCGGTTTATCAACATATCTATTCTATTAAGCATTTCAGATTCAATTTTTCTTTTTAATGTATAAGATAAACCCGTGCAGAGACGTCCACTACATCTTTTTTTTTTTTTTTTTTTTTTTTTTATTATTATTATTATTATTATATTAGTTTTTTTATTATTATAAAATTTCTTCAGAAAGATATAATGCGGTATTTTATTTTATGAAAACACAGATTTACGAAAACAATGCTGATTTAATTTTTAATAAAAAAATATATTTTAACAGAATGTGAGTGTACTGTAAGGAGATGTCTCCAAAACCTTTCGAGTGATACCTTATTCAGAATCTAATGCGTTTTGTAAACACATAGGAAAATGGATGCTGGCGACAGAAATTTTATGTGTGATATCAATTCAACTTTATCAATGGAGTTTATTTTGATTGAAAAACACTAAATTGTTTATTTATTTAATAACTGTTATGTCAAACAATACAGAAGTTATACCAGAGACAGCTAAATCCATGTCATGTAAAACTGAATTTTCCAAAACATCTGGCAAACCATCCAATCCAGATGTTTTCTGCAATTGAAAAGCTCGTAATAGTTAAAATTATAAATAACTGCTGTCAGACATTTGCTATTTCACCTTTTACTCTTATCTATTTATTTATATACAATGGGTGATCGGTTAACGAACTTAATCCGTTCCAAAACAGTGTTCGCTAATCGAGTTGTTTGTAAACCGATCATAGATTTTGTATTGATTTATAAGCGAATTCTATTAATTCCTTCTTAAAAGCTAAACTAGTCGTTGGGAAGGGGGGGGGGAAGCACCGTAATGTTTACCCATCATGGATATGTATTATATAAAAAATGAAAATAAAACATGTGTAAACGATTTATAAAATGTATCGCAATTCCAAAATAAAATCTAAACATATATTTCCATATTTTTAACACATAGTAATGCTCTATTAATTTCTGATGAAAATTTTCGACAAATTAGATAAAACGCCAATCTACTCAAATAGTTCCGAATTGCGCAAAAGAAACATCCTTATAACTCCAAAAATAATAACCATATTAACTAACAGTTTACTGCGTTAGATTAAGCGTCTTATATCCAACAGTGTCAGAAAAAATTGTCAATGCACATTAAATTATCCTTATTTTTTCACAAATAATTTCCGTACTCCCAGAAAACATATTTGATCCGTGAATTCATTCCGAACGTCAGAAATATTTGCCAGAAATATTTAAATATATATATATATATATTAATAATTTGAAACACACACACACACACAAATCTCCGCATTTTTATGTTCTTAGCAATAATATTTTTTATAGCCTGTAAATCTGATATGAGGTTCGTTTCGTAATTTATTATTAAATATAGAATTTTTTAAAAAAATTCAACAATATTTCTTAATTTTTTAAAATCTATTTGAAGTACAAATTTCCCCCCCATACACTTAAAAATAATTCACGCGTAAAAGTGTTACTCGGTAGTAATGTGAACAACTTCAATATTTTAAACTTTTTCGGCTGAATTTCGCTTATAGGTTAGAACTATATTTCAAAATAATAATTTTATACATTTTAAAAAAAGTGCGTTTTCATTTGAGGCTGCGTAACGAAATCCGAAGCAGCCATCTCTTTTATCGATTTTCAGATTGCGTTTTGAAAATTTATTCCGTGAAGGGAAACGTAATAAACAACATTTCCCCGTATTCCTCAAAAGCTTTCCTCTTTTGTCCTTTTACTGCGAGTAACTATTTATCACTTTTAGTGTAGGATCCGTTTGACTTTTCTCTGGGCATGCGTATGTTTGGAAAAATCGATTCCAAAATTCACTCGCTCCCACGCCTCCGCGATATCATTTCATTGCCCCGCTTTGTGTCTTGTTTCACTTCAGATGTAAACATTTCACTGCGAGAATCCCTCCCCCTCACTTCACTTCACTTCATCTCGCGCCCCCTCCTCTCCTGCCTCTTAATGCAACTTGTTTATTTACGTTCCGCCTACGTTCTCAGGTTTTTTTTTTAAATTCTTATTTCGCCTTTTCTTGAAAATTGCCATTTTGCATTCTTTTTCCCTTCCGAAAAAAGGTGCTAATTTTGCGAATAGAAAAAGATTTATCAAAAGCGTTTTTAAACCTTTTGAATTTTTTTTTCTTAACATATGTTTTTTTCCCGTTCTTTCTTTTATTTAACACAACTGCTCTGTATTAGTAACATGCCATCATCCATGGCCCGGAATTGTCTATTTCCATTGAAGTCTTCTAAACAATTCTAAAAGTTCGAAATTATGAACCACCTGTTTGGATAATTCGAAGATCTTGAGCTTCGATTCGATGCCTTATATATTTTCCGGCTGCGTGAGTTTACAATTTAATACCAAAACTTTTTTGTGCTTTAAAGAGTAAAATGTATTTTCAGTTATTCAAATAAAATCCTGTTCGCGTGGAATTTTATTAATTGTTGATTAATTGTTCATTGGCATTATTGGTAAGAAACGACAAAAAATTGTTTGAATGATCTTTGTGTCTTGTTTCACTTCAAATGTGAACTTTTTAAATAAGAAAATTTCTCACCTTCACTTCAATTCATCCCCCCCCCCCCCCCGTCAATGTAACTTGTTTGTTTCTCCTCCGAAGTTGCCTTTTTTTTTTTTTATCCAATTATCTCACTTTTTCTCAAGAACTGCTTTTTTTTTCATATCTTACTCCGAAAAAGGTGCTAATTTTGGGAGAGGAAAAATATTTCTAAAACTCTTTTCTTCTTAATACTTATTTTACCTCTAATCATTTTGCTCTCTTTCCTTCATTGAAGAAAACGGTTTTTTTTATTATTAATCTCCAGTGTTGCCAATTTAGTGCATTTGTTTAAATTAAGAAAGCTGCAACCATTTCTTAACATGATAAGCGTCACGTCAGTCACCAGTGACTGAAAAACGCAATCTGAACGGAAAGTTCAGTGTCACCAGTGACTGACACTGAACTTTCCGTTCAGATGCGTTATTCATCACTGACTGACAGCCTAAAATATGATATAAAACTAAAAAATATACATTGTTTTAAGTAATTACTGAAAATTTTATTGAAAGTTTACTTAACTTTTATTTATTACAGGATTATACTTTATTAATAATTTATTAAAACGTTATAAATTTTTTAACTTCAGCGTCAGCCTCCATGGCACTCAATGTGTTAATAATATATTATTTAAACGCATCGGGACGAACATTTATTTCAGAATTTTTAATTTTTATCACTGGTTTTTTTAAAACAGAGATTTTTGCCTATTTGAATCATGGAAAACACTCGTATAATATAAGGCAAAATTTATAATAAAATTTTACTAATGAGAATAATCAAGGATTTTGGGCACTTTGTGCGGCACGTATACCAGTCGTTTGTCCCCATTGACAAATTAAATGGACAGTGAAAAATTAAGGACAAATTAAATAGTCAAATGTTACTAACCGGAAATACTGGTAAATATTTTGATAAACAATTCGATCAACATTGGTAAACTACGATTACACAGAGTATGAATTTAGGTTTATTCCACTTGGAAACCGTATTTTAAGGAATGTTAAATATCTTATATATAAGAGAGATTAGGGAGGGTGGATTATAGGGGAGGACTAACCCATACTTCATTTTTCATATTAAAAAGAATTTCAGAGTTTTGTCAATAGTTGGCAATTAAAGCTTCATAAAGGTTGAAGTAATAATCTTTGTTTCTTGTAGGAAGTTGAAACATGAGTAGAAAAATTTTTTACGAAGTGTTTTTAGTTTAAACAAGTCGGAAATTGCACGCCATGCGCAGCAAATGAGGTTCGTTCGTACCATAACGAAGCTTTAAAGATACTCAGATCTTGGTGTAATAGTATGCTGTATTTTGGATACAGTATAGTAGCCGAAATATTATGTGCGTCCCTGAATGCCACTTGCTTTCTCTTATACTGAAAATAACTTGTAGTAAACCTCAATATCAATTTCGTAAAATGGGAAATAGTTTAACATAATTAATACGCGCCACGAAAAATATTTACCCCTATTCCGTATGCAATAGAAATACTTTCGTGCGGCCCTGTAAATTAATAACAAATATACACCACAGATTGCATGTATATTTTAGTATGTACATCATAGATGCATAGCAATTTTATTATGTTCGAAAGAACGTAACATTATTAAAATGCACTTGAAACTATTTGTTTTCCTTTGGCCGTAATGTAACGGAATACTTTTCATTGTCCCTGTAATAAAACTGTGCATCTGATTTTCATAAAATTTGAAAAGACTCGACAAAATTACGTAATAATTTTATATTTTAAATTTCAAACGATTCAGTTGGGTACTTTTTGCTCTGTTACGTGCGGACAGACGGACGCATTGAACGACGACTATAGGTGCTACGTATTTACATAATTGCGAACACACCGAAAAATGTCAGTTAATCCCTTCGCGAAGGGAGCCTTTTACGAAATTTTTAATGTTTTGTCACCGGTTTTAAAAAACAGAAATTTGTGTCTCAATAAATCGAAAAAAAATGCTCCGATTAAATAAGGCAAATTTTGCCGTACAATTTTACTGGTAGTGATAAACACCTTTGAAAAATAACAGAATATTGATTAAGCCACTTTAAGAAGAAGGTATGTAGACAATTACTCAAACAAGATTAATACAATAAGATGAAGTCAAACTATATGAAACTAAGTGTTGCCAGATCGAGTGTCACAAAAAATGGATGTTTAAAACAGAATTTTTCTTCCGTGCTTAAATTCCGTCTGAACAGTTTTGTTTACGCATCACATTTCCACAAACACTCTTTAATTATAAATAAATCATGGAGTATAAAGTTATTCTGCCTTTTTTAAAAATTGATTTTATTTCCCTTAACAAACATTTCAATTTAAAATAAAGTAGGCCAAACCTCCCATATGTAGAGAGCCTTGTCCTATTATTCTTGCATGGTTAAAATCAATAATTCTTCAAGTTTCTTATATATTATGTGACGATTTTATTTTGATAACTAACTGTATAACAAATAAAATGATACGTTAAATTTTATTCTAGGTTCAATATTTTAAAAACAAAAACAATTCTGTAAAAAGTGGGTCAACCCTCCCCCCTTGTTTTCTCTAATAGTAATTCGAATTTCAACCCGATTTCAATAATTCGAAAAGACTGAGTTTCGATATTTTATGTAGTATTATACTATGTCAGGGATTTTACAAGGCAATGCCCAAATTAGAACATCTTTAATCATAATAGTGATTATGTTAAGGAGGGGGATCTTAATCTATAAAATAGCTACCTTATTTATCGTTCAAAGTGAGAATATATTTCAACACAGAGAGAATATATTCATCACTTCCTATGCCACTTTTCCCATGAAAGGGCCTAACAAACTTTTGTGAATATGAACGATAGGTGTTGTATCCATCATGGTAAGGCTGAAGGAAGTGATGCGTGGAACCTTATACAAACTACAAAGCTTAGTGATGTTTCTCACTGAAGTTTTTAACTGTTAATTCCAAATGAAATTTTCATCTATAAACTCTGAATGAAAAGCAGCATAAATATGTAATTTTAATTAATTTTTCAATTAATTTTCAGTAGTGAAATTACGCTCAAAAATCTTGAATATTTAATATGTAAATTATAACATTGCTAATCAAGCGAAGAACCAAACCTTCCAAGTGCTCTATCGTTTAAGCTACGAGGGCGATGCTCAGCTTAGCATTTCTCATTCCTTATGTTGGTAAAGTTGCAATTGCAGCAAAAGATGAAACAGCCTTCATGAGCACACAATCCTGCAGCATAACATGCGACACAAACAAACCCAGCATCGGTGAATACATATGTTATTTTAATTAATTTTCAGCAGTAAAATTACGCTCGAAAATCTTGAATATTTAATATGTGAATTATCACATTGCTAACCAAGCGTACAACAAACATAAGGACATACAACATATGGACCAACATTACCAACATACTGAGTGAGAAATGCTACGCTGGGAAAAGTCCTCGTAGTTTAAACGATAGAGCACTTGGAGCACTACTCCAAGGGTTCCGAGTTCGATCCTCAGAATGGACATTTTTCACTCTGTTGGTTTTACGCTTGGTTAGCAGTGTGATGATTCACATATTAAATATGCAGAATAAATAGTTGTACAGATTTTTTTAAAATTATTATCTCGACATAGTTGGTTATTTATTATAAACAATATTCAATAAAGAATATCTCATTTTCGCTAGGAATTTTTTACCACATTAAATTATTGTCTGAATTTTTCTTTATATCGTTACAGCTGATTTTTAATTATAGACATATAATAATCAATATGGGATGTTATGTGGATTTTGGTGACAATGCTTTATTACATTAAATTATTTTCGTATTTTTTATGATGTTATAGCTAATTATTTATTACAGACATATAATGTTCAATATAGAATATTAGCTATAATATAGAATTTATTGCCACTGTAAAATCTTTTAAAACAGAACTTTTATACATTAAAAAACCGTTTCAAATGAGAATTTTAATGGTCCTAGTGAACAGAATTGTATGTATATATTCCTTTCCAGTGTTCTAGAAACGCACAGCCAAACAATCCTCCGTGAAGTGTTTTCAGGAACAAAATGTGTATATACTTGACAACTTTTACCCTTTATATGTAAAATTTACACCTTTTTAATATTTTTTACAGTTTTACACTCAGTTACTTATTTTTATTTTTACAAAAAAGTTTCTTTGAAGTTTCATTTTTTCTCCTTAAATTATGATTTTTTTCTAGTTGATTTTAATATCTAAGGAGTGAATGCGAGAAATATATTTAATACTATCAAAGGAATCGTTGAGGTTTCATTATAAACAATTACCAGAGGAAAACTTTTGATTTAAATTGTACTAGCAGGCTATGCCCGCTGCGCTGGTCAATATTTCAAAATCAACCGTGGATGAAACGAACTGCTGAATTTAAATTTGCATTTTAAATAATTTGGACCTCCAGCAGCACCTTGCTCATGCTCATTGCTGAAAACGATTTAGACACCATTGTGATATTAAATTATCTTAAACGTTGGACAAAAACCAGCTATTTAGAAGTAACTATTTTAGTTTATTACTAACAGTGCACATTTGGAAACGAAATGAGACCATTATGGCAACAGGATTTAAAATTTTCCCTTATCTGAATAAAGATTAATTATTACAGTCGTTACCACGGTACAACTTCTGAAAAATTTCTTCACAACTTTTCATTATGTGAAGCCAGGAACCCAAAGCTACTCCCACTTAAAAACTTTATACATATATTAAATTTTGTCCGCGCGATAAAAGGCACAATTATGCAAGAATCATCTTCAAACTCGTCAAGTACATTGAGATGGTTAATATCTCAGTGGGAATTGCAAATGAGCAAAATCGGCCCAAGGGGGTGGTAATTGGGAAGGGTTCAAAAATTTGAATACCAGCTTAACATGGCTTTGACAAAACCAGCTCTTACAAAACAATGGCAGGAAAAAAATAAACATTTTTCGTTACAGCAAGTTGCCAACGATAAAAAAACACACATTAAAATTCTCACTACAACAATTACTTTATTATTGCAAAATTTCCTCCTGAAAAATGAAAACAAAATTATTTGCTCTTTCGTATTTAAGCATTTTCTGTTTAGTTATTTAAGATAAAATTATGTAAATTTGTATAATTTGACGAACGATTTGGCGAAATTGGTTGACGTGATAATCAAGTAGTAGCCAATTTACACTTTTCATATTTCACAAAAGATACCTACACAGACATCATATACGCAATAGGTTTAGCACGATTTTCTTGCAACTACAATGTGGCAAAATCCTCGTTTTAGAATACTAAAGAAATTTATATATATTTTATTATTTTCTATCATTTTAAACAGCAATTAACAATAAATAAAAAAGTAACTGTCGAACAAAATGAAATTAAATAAACAACTTATCATCAGATAAACAACTATAGCTGGGTTACCATATAAGGCAAATAATGCCATTTTGGCGCCAGTGAGATACATCGATGAGTATATGACCAAATCTGTGACAAAATTTCCATATTTGGAAAAAACTTTAATCGGTATTTATACTGCATTTTCCCTTTATGTATAGTGAAAAAAATTTGATGTCATGTATGCACCACATTGGCGCTTTTTTTTTTTCTGGCGCCAATATGGAGAAAACTTGGTTTTTAATTACGAATTTCATAAATATTTTTTAATTATTTTCTATTATTTGAAAAAAAATTAATAAATAAAAAAGTTTAATTAATAGCTATAGAACAAAATGATTTATATTATTTTAAAAAATAAAATGAATGTTAATAAATAGTTTATTAATAAATAAACAACCATAGTCGGTTTACCATGTGAGGCATAAAATCGCCATTTTGTTGCAATCGTGCGAATGTGGTGCGTATATGACATCTGCGCCAAAACTTTAAAAAGTTGCAATTAAATTATTTTACAGTTTGGATGAGGAAGACATTTATACTAAAATTTAAACATTATACGCATTTCTTTATTTTTATTTTTATTTATTTTATTTTTTATTTATTTATTTATTTTATTTTATTTATTTTTATTTATTTATTTATTTATTTTTTGCTATAACTGCTATTTATATATTTACAATTAAACATAAAAAAATATCCTAAAAATGCTCTCACACATTTAAAAGATAGTGAGAGAATTTAGTAATTGCGAACATCGCTCCGGCTTATGCCTTCTTGGTATAAAATCGCATTGTTTGATGACAAAAGTAAATCCAAACACCCAAATAAACAAATAACATACAATTAACAGATAAAACCATTTTTAAAAGTAATTCTGCTATTTTGTCCTGTAAGACACATAATGGTAAAATTAGATTTTAAAAATATTTTTTAAAAAAATAGAAAAATGTTATTTACGTTTTATCTAATAAAATATTTAAAACACATTTTTTTTAGCCTGCGTGAAAGAGAATAGCAAAATATTGACTGAAGAAATATTGAAGAGGAAATGGTTAATTAAAAAAGACTTCTAAATTTTATTCAGCGGGAATTTTTTATTTCAAAATGTTGAATTTATCTATAGTAATAACGCATAATTGTATAAATTTCCTTTGAATTGCAAAATTTTTCCTTCAGTACTTCTTGGTTATACCGTCGACCAATTTCGCCAAATTATACAAATCGCCAAACTATTAGCCATATTATATAGATTAGCATAAATTTTCATTTAAATAACGAAAAACAAATTAGCAGAGCATATATAAAAGTAGAAATAAAATGTCGAATTAAAAATCACTTGATGACATAATTAATATTTATATTATGCATAATGTCAAGTGAATGTGAAATTTATGATCATTTATCATCCATTATTGACATTTAATCTTGGAATTTGGCGGTAGATTTTTAATCGACGGGATAATCTCTCCTTCTTCAGTTTCTAAATTTTAAAACTGTAATTTTTCCTGTAACTGAAATTGACGAAATGGCGAAAGAAAAATTAAATTAGCAATGAAAACATTTGCAAAAAGAAATAAAAAGAGTTATACTCATGCCTATATAATTTACGATTGAATATTAAAAAATACTCTAAAAATTATCTTCACTTGGAAAAAAAAATAAAAAAATAAAACATTGAGACCATTAAGAACCTAAGTCAGTAGTGCATTTTCGGCTTAAAAACACATTCTTTGGCGACAAAAGCAAGATGAAAATGGTATAGAAACGAATAGTAACTCACAACTTACAGTGTCTTTTACAATCAGATCTGCTTTTTTCTGCTGTAAGTTATATTATACGGAAATTCGATAAAAAAGAGAAAGAAAATAATAAAAAAGTAAATAACTATCATTCAAAATTCATTTAATCAATTTTTGAAATTCATGTTTTTATTCTAACACCAGGGATAAGTCGCCAAAAGTTGAACCAATTGTTATATTTCGCGTTAATCTAATGTATTTTTTAAGCATTACAATTTTTTTTTTCATTTTCAAGATAAATATATTTTTATAATATTACGCCTCATTTAAGCGGTCTTTCTTTATTATTATTAATATTATCAGTAGTTATTTTCTGCTATTATTTGCAAGATATTTATAATATTTCTAATAGATATAGCCATTTTAATTCTTTTAGCAATTATAATTTTCGCCAAAAACAGCTACTGGCAACCTTTTGTCAAAAATAACCGAAAAATACGAATTTACTACGAAAAATCAGAGTTATCCCTGTAAATTTGAATCATAAACCCTTGGAAAAATATTTCCTATCGAATGATACAATCGGCAAAAAAATCAATCGGGTAGTTTTTGAAAACACTCGTTTGGAAGTTTCAGAACTTCTGCTTTATAATATACGAGGTAGAATCCGTCGAAATTCGACGAAAGAAAATGTTTAAGAAGGAACTGTTTCATTAATTTTTAATAAATCTACAAAATTATTCACAGTAAAAAATGCATCTTATATTGATCAGTCTAACTCTCAGACAAATATTATAAAAGTGCATCTTATATTTATTGATCAGTCTAACTTTCAAACAAATATTATTTTAAGCTAATATTAACAAAATATTATAAAACTCAGTTATCAAAATTTTTAAAATTCAACTTTTATCGCTTTTGTAATCAGTAAGATGTAATAAAGATCAATTATTATGATGAAGTTATCAGTTCAAGCTCTTATATTTGGTATAAATGGGAATGAAACAAATAAAATTTATTCCAAATTGACACGATCATAGAATTTCACGCGAAATTAAAACCCCTCATCATTTTCATCTTCTCAAAATTTACACTCGCACTTCTCATATCCGTAACCACCACGTTTAAAAAAATTGTATTTTAATTTGATCCTTTTAAAATCACTTTAGTTCAAAACTTGAAGTCCTTTAATTGATGAATAAAAACTAAAAAAAACCGAAATCACCGAGTTTTATAACAGGCGACATTTAAAAAAATATATAATTTAATTTAATTTTTAATTAAAATTATTTAATTTCTGTTTTTTTCCAATTTTAAGCGAAAAGGGTGTGATTCTGTTGCCACAATTAAAAAATTGGTACGATAAACTATAAAAAAAATTAATATCTCAAAAACAATTTGGGATACAGATTTCAAACAAATTGCATTTAAAAGTACATTTTTTTCTCCACACGATGGTGTAAAAATTAAAAATGTACGATATTTAGAAGTGTAAAATTTGCAGCAGCGAAAATTGCAAAAACGAAATTGCATAGGAAAGTGTTGCCATTCGCAAAATGACGTCTGCGTTACGCACAGATACGTTTGTCCTTTATAATATAGATATGATGATATGATATGATATAAAAAGAAATAATGTTTTAAGTAAATATTCACAGACATTCTTTCAAACATCCAAAAAGAAAAAAAAAGTCTATATACATATCTTTGAAATTAATTTCTTAATGAGGGTTTAAGTTTTTATATTTTGCTTATCAAGTTATCTCTATAATGGTATCAATATATTATTCAACAATATTCACATTATGCTTTTCCTTTTAATTTCGTTTATCTTCTATAATAATAAAGAGAGAAGGATGTTTGTCTGTGAGCGCTGTTCTGAAGAGACTGCTGCACGTAGAGTTACAAAATTTGGAGGGAAGGTACTTTTTTACATGTAGTTTTGCACCTCGAAGCCAGATTTTCGATTTTTTGTTTAGATTTTTTTAAATAATTTTTTAGGCGATTTTTAGCATTATTTTTGCGGTTTTATCCCATTAGTGAAAGGAATACGGTTCCATTCTTTTAACCCAAAATAGCAATTTTTTTCTCTTTTCAACAAAGTTTATTCGGAATTTGTACAGCGATTTTTTAATTTTTAACGAATTTTTAATGCGATTTTTAGTGTTTTTTCTCATTTTGCGGCTATTTTTTGAGATTGATAAAAAGAAAATCGTTTTAAACTTTTAGCCTAATGCCCTAAATTTTGTGTTTGTTACGATTTTTAGATTTTAACGATTTTTAACGTTTTTTAAAGATTTTTGCGTTTAGCATCTATTTGTTTCATAGTTGTTCTATCAAAAACTTGAGCTGTTGTGAATGCAATAAGTAGTATTTTTTTGTGAAATCTACCTAAAATGTCAAAAATTTAGGTACCACTATTTTCGAATAGCAATTTCGTAAACTATCTTAAATTCTTGCTTAAGACCGCTACCCCCTCGAGTTATTTATCACCTGATAGGTTATTTAACAGAGTATGGTTTTGATAAAGTTTTTGAAGAATAGAGTGCTCTACCTGGTGGTGGAAAATGGAACTAATAGAACGCTATTTTTTTTAAATATATAATAATAAAGAGACAAGTTTGTGTGTGTGTCAGCGCTGTTCTGAAGAGTCTGCTGTACGTAGAGTTACAAAATGTGGAGGGAAGGTACTTTTATACATGTAGTTTTGCACCTCGAAGCCCGATTTTCAATTTTTTGATAATTTTTTTAGGCGATTTTTAGCGTTCTTTTTGCAGTTTTATCCTATTAGTGAAAGAAATACGGTTTCATTCTTTTAACCCAATATAGCAATTTTTTTCTCTTTTCAGCAAAGTTTATTCGGAATTTGTACAGCGATTTTTTAATTTTTAACGCGATTTTTAGTGTTTTTTCTCATCTTGTGGGTTTTTTTTTTTTTTTTTTTTTTTGAGATTGATAAAAAGAAAACCGTTTCAAACTTTTAGCCCTAAATTTTGTGTTTGTTACGAATTTTAGATTTTAACGATTTTTAATGCGATTTTCAATGTGATTTTTAACGCTTTTTCAAGATTTTTTGCGTTTAGCATCTATTTTTTTCATAGTTGTTCTATCAAAATCTTGAGCTGTTGAGAATGCAATAAGTAGTATTTTTTTGCGAAATTTACTTAAAATGTCAAAAATTTAGTTACCACTATTTTCGAATAGCAATATCATAAAATATCTTAAATTCTTGCTTAAGACCGCTACCCCCTCGAGTAATATATCACCTGATAGGTTATTTAACAGAGTATCGATTTGATAAAGTTTTTGAAGAATAGAGTGCACTAGCTGGTGGTGAAAATTGGAACTAACAGAACGTGATTTTGTTAAAATTCGGAAATATAACAATGTGATTTATTTTAAATTTTAAAATGGTTTATAATACATGATAAAAAATGTAAACAAATAATGGTGTGACACATTTCAGGATGGTGAAAGGAGGGGCGCGAACAAAATTAGGAAATGTAATAAGGAGATCTGTTTTACACTTTAAGGTAGTTTATAACGCATGTTAAAATTTCTAAAGTACTGGCGATGCTCTGGAGAGACCGCTGCACGAAGTTATGTATGAAATTTTACACCTTGAAGGCCGATTTTCAGTTTTTTAAATTTAATTCATATGCGAATTTTAGTGGGTTTCGAGGCGATTTTTCCACATTAGTGAAAAGGAAAGCGGTTTCATTCTTTCGACCTAAATTAGTGAATTTTGTTCTCTTTTCAATATAATTTATTTGGATTTCGTGCAACGATGTTTGGATTTTTAGTGACTTATTTAATGTAAATTTTGCCGCTATTATTCGACATTAGTAAAAGGAATTTTGCTTAAAACTTTCAGGCTGATGTATTAAATTTTAGCTGTTAAGATTTATGAATTTCAGCTAATTTTAATGCGATTTTTCGAGATTTTTTGCGTTTGATGTCGGATTTTTGTCATTCATGAGATATTTCCAATTACAACGTTTCATCCTATTAGAGTAAATTTTGACCCCTGTGATTTTTTAATATTAGTGATTTTTAATGCACTTTTCAATGCAATTTTTAGAAAATTTTCGAGTTTTATGATGATTTTTTGATATTCGGAAGTAAAAATTGATTTCAAACTTTCAATCTAATATAATTTTAGAGATTTTTAACACGATTTTTCAAGAATTGTTGTGTTCCGTGTCGATTTTTTATTATATATAAAGGATTTCCTTTTACTACGTGATTATCTTGTCGACCAATTTCGCCAAATTATATCAATCGTGAAACAAGCCAAATTATGCAAATAGATGTAATTTTTATGTTAAATAAGGAAAGAAGAGATAATTTAGAAAAACATTAATACAAATACATATAAAAATAAGAAGTAAAAACCACTTGATGACGTAACAAACATATGTAACATGTTTAATGTCAAGTGAATATGGAATTTACGATCCGCCATTATTGTAGTTTAATCTTATGGTTTGACCCAGATAGTTTCTTGGTCAACCGGATATTCAAATAGTTCAGATTTCCGATTAGAATGTTTTATACGTTTGATGAAATTCTGATTACTGCGATTTAAAAAATAACTAGCGGTATTTAGTGCATTTTTCAATGCGTTTTTAATGAACTTTTTAATGTGATTTAGTATTATTTTTTTCGATCCCCACCACAGTGGTGTTTTAACAATTAAAATATTATTTTGGTTTCAAACTTTTAGCCTAATATAGTAAATTTCACCATTTACCTTTTTTTTTTTAATTTTGTCGATTTTCAATGTGACTTTTGATATATTTTGTGTTCTGCGTCGATTTTTTTGTAATTCATGTAAAAAAAAAATGGTTGCTACGTTTTACATGACTAGAATATTTTTTTATTCACGGGATATATTTACATTTAGCGATTTTTAATGACTTTTTCAATGGTTTTGTATTGGTTTTTTGAATCTCACGGCTATTTTTTGAAATTTCGAAAAGGAAATTATTTTCAAACATTTACACTTCATTTACGAATTTTGAAATTTAGTGATTTTTTAATGCAATTTTTAGCAATGTTTTCATTATTTCTCACGCTTTGCGCCGATTTTTTCATTTGTATTTAAGAAATAATTCAGATTACACTATTTTATTCTATTAATGTAAATGTTGTCCTATTTTTAAATTTGAAACGATTTGTAATGAATTTTTGAATACAATTTTTAGATGTTTTCGAGTCCACGGCGATTTTTTCACAATTGTAAGAGAAATTTTTAAATAATTTGTAGCTTAATGTATTAAATTTTGACATCAATGATTCAGATTTTTTGTGTATTTTCATGAAATGTTTAGCAAGTTTTGTGTCGATATATTTTAACTAATGAAAGAGTTCAGATTTCAATGTTTTGTCCCATTATGGTAAATTATGTCCGCAGGAATTTAATATAAATGTTTATCTTACTATGGCAAATTTTGTACGGATTTTTTAATTTTACTGATTTTTAATCTGTTTTATAGTGATTTTTCAAGTTCTGTGACAGTTGTTGACATCGGTAAAAGAATTTCGGTTTCTAACTTTTAGCATAAATAGTACAATTTGTTCTCCACGCTTTTATGAATTTTGCCAATTTCTAATGCGATATTCAATGTAATTTTTAGTTAGTTTGGGGGATTTTAGGTGTTCCGTGTTGACTTCTCCTTATTCATGAACGATTTTCAATTACAATATTTTCGACTGAATATTAAATTTTTACAGCCATGACTTTTAAATATTCAGCGATTTTTAATATAGTTTTCGGTACGATTTTTAGCCATTTTTTAAGTTCCTTGGCGATTTTCTGCCATTCAGAAACCAATTTTGATATCAAACATTTTGTTTAATGTAGTTATGTTTCGAATGCAATGTTTTATCTCTTAATATGATTTTGGCGTTCCTTGCCTACATTTTGTAATTTATGAATGATTTCGATCATAATCCCCCCCCCCCCCCTGCCTTAATATTATTTTTTAAAGCATTGACTTCCAAATATTTAGCTATTTTTAATACAATTTTCAATGTAATTTTTAGCCATTCTTCAAGTTCCGTGGCGATTCTTTTACATCTGGAAATCGATTTCGATTTCAAACTTTTTGGTTAATATGGCTAATTTCTTGATTACAATATTTTATATTATAACAGTGAATTTTTACCTTAGGGATTTTTTAAAGTTTTACGACTTTCATTACAATTTTCAATGCAATTTTTGGGCTTCCTCAGTCTTTTTTTTTTTTTTACAGCAATTTTTAATGAAGTATGCTTTTTTTTTTTTTGGAGTTCACGGCGATTTTTTTCAGATACGGAAAATGAATTCGGTTTTTAATTTCTTCGCTAATATGATAAATTTTCTCCTGTGCGATTAAAGATTTTTATTGCGATTTTTAGCAGTTTTTTTCGTATTTCAATACTTTTTACATTATCAAATTAATTAGATTCAAAACATTTATCCAAGTAGAGTAAATTTTGAGTTCTGTGATTTTTGAAAATTTTGCCATTTTTAAAGCGATGTTTACGTTTCTTCGCGACCCGCTTCGATTTTTTAGAGGTTCAATTTTTGGCCGAATTTATTAAATTCTGATCTCTTTTCTTCAAAGTTTATTCAAATTTTGAAACACAATTTTTGAATTTTGTTTTATATTTTTATGAGATTTTTAATGTTTTTTGCGATTTGTAAGATTTTTCCACATTAGTAAAAATAATCCAACTTCAATTTTTTAGCCCATCTCTTTTCAACGAAGTTTAGACGAAATTCGTGCAGCATTTTTTAAATTTTTCGAGGTTTCTATTATGATTTTTAAAGTTTTTTCGCAATTCTTGCTATTTTTTGATGAACCCGGGCAACGCCGGGCAGAACAGCTAGTTTAAAAATAAAGGACTACTACATATACCGGGTGCCCCAAAAATGACTGATGGATTTTAAAATTCAATAACTTGTAAACGGTGACAGCTATTTAAAAAATTTTTGCAGGAGGGTTATGTATAATGTCAGGAGTTTTTTACCGTAATTTTTTTAGTTCGAATTTCAAAAAATAGGTGGCGCTGACGGCGATTGAAGGCCAGGTCGGCGCCTCACTCAGCACTGATCACCTGGTCTTCAATCGCCGTCAGCGCCACCTATTTTTTGAAATTCGAACTAAAAAAATTACGGTAAAAAACTTCTGATATTATACATAACCCTCCTGCAAAAATTTTTTAAATAGCTGTCACCGTTTGCAAGTTATTGAATTTTAAAATCCATCAGTCATTTTTGGGACACCCGGTATCTACTTAATTTTTTTTTATTTCGCTAAAATTTTAATTTCGTTTTTATTTTTTTTAGTTTGTATACTTAGTGCATCTTAAAGCATAATCACTGGGGAGAAAATTCTTTAAATTTTAATTATTAGTTTTTATAAAAAGCTCAGAATGACAACAAATCATTGTGCCAATTTGTCCCGTCGAACGGAGTAGATTGGCCTGCTAAATCGATGTGATTTTCGGATTACTAGCGGAAATGAAGAAACACATAAAATAATACACGTAATTTTAATTTCGTATAGAAAAGATACAACGTATATAGGATAAGAAAAGGTATTTTGTCCAACTTTATCCCAAGGTTTCAGATCATTTGACATTGGAACCATAACTGCTGCTACAGATGACAGGAATTAGTTAAAGGATATTATCTGTATTTTTTGGCGATACTTTGTTTGAAGAAATGATTTGAGTTTTTGGTTAACCTTTCTACCATTTATCCTCGGCCCTTGGCCATTTTGGTTTTTGGTTATCGTTCAAAATATTCTGTTAATATATATATATATATACACTATCTACCAAAAAGTATTTGTACACTTTCAGTTTTTGACATTTTGTCAAATATTTAAAAATATACTGGTCGGATTCTTCTGGAACTTCAGAA
This sequence comes from Maratus speculifer, assembly GCA_964019185.1. Taxonomy (NCBI): domain Eukaryota; kingdom Metazoa; phylum Arthropoda; class Arachnida; order Araneae; family Salticidae; genus Maratus; species Maratus speculifer. The sequence continues at coordinate 70,484,711 of OZ025296.1, forward strand.
ATATAAAGATTATGTTTCACTTTATATTTATTTGCATTCATTTGTTAAGCGGGTAATTAGGGGGCCGGCAAAAAAACAAAGAATAATAGAAATATTTGGGATCGCCCTGTACATGAAAATGCACGAAACGACTTACCGCTTTAGAATACAAATATATGAATACAGTAGAATATGTACACTAATTTTTGTGAGAATAGCATGTATATTTATGGCGATAGAGCGATTTTTTTGAAAAATTCAAAAAATTCTGGTATGTTTTTTGTTTATATCATGCTGGGTTTTTGACCAAATTTAACGCAAATTTCAGAAAAATTGGCAAAATGCAGTAGAAAAAAATGTAGCGCAATTGGAATATAAATATATTAAATATTTTATGAAATATGAGTAGTTGTATAAAATAATTTTTATCTGCGCATGCGCGAACTAGAAAAACATTTTTTTTACATCATTTAATAGTCAATTCTATGGAGTGACTTATAAAAAAAATCCAATCAAATATCGTGAAAATTCAAAAATATATCATTATTTTAGTGAGATGTTTTTACTCTGCTCTCTAAAAACGGTTGAATCTTAAGGGATTCTCCACAAATTGACATTTTTTAATAACTGACTTTAAAAAAAAACTAGTATTGAATTAATACAATATCTAATACAATATTGCTGCTAATAAGTACTTGACAATTGTGATAGAAAAGAAAAAGAGCTTTATTCGCATTCAGGGCCAAAACTAAGAAGGGGGGGGGGAGAAGGGCATGTGCTCCGGGCGCTAGGATGAAAGTGTTCCAAATGTATCTTTCGTTTGGCGATTTTTTTCATGGCTATGTTTAGCATAATATTGTTAAAATTATTATGGGCTATGCTAAAGCATAAAAAAATCTAATGATGATGGCTTAAGGTCCCTGTCCCTACCCGCGAAGATGCTCACGAGCTAATGCTATTCCTATGGGGATGTTTTTCTAACTCTTTTGCATTTGGACATTTTTTAATAATATGTTTTGCATTGGATAGCGGAAGTCCTTTTCAAGATCGCTCCGTGATTACTTTTTCAATTTTGGCGTAGATATTTTTATAATTTTTTTTCACTTCCAAAAGCGGTTCTGAAAATGAAACTAACTTTATAAAAAATATCTATGACTCAAATCGAAAAAGTAGTCAAGGAGCGATTTTGAGAGGGACTTCCGCTATCCAATGCAAAAAAAAAAAAAAAAAAAAAAAAAAAAAAAAAATTAAAAGTTTTAAAATGCGAAAGAGTTATTAGAAAAATGCCTCCCCACAGGAATAGCATTAGCTCAGCAGTGTCTTCGCGGGCAGGGACAAGGGCCTTAAAGATCCTGTTGAAAGTAGAATTTTTTTTATTCGGTTTAAAGTATCAAATTGGAGTATTTTAATAAAGCAGAATACGTTATTTTATATTACATATTTTAAATTTTAAAATAAGTCGGCTATTAATAAATTGGAGAAATTTTCTTTGTAAATATGCTTTGCGAAGGAGGGGGAAAGGGGTACCTTCAAAATCCACGTTTGCCTCGGGAAAAAAAGATTGGTTTTGGCCCTGTTCACATTTAATAATTTGTAGATCCTCCTCGAGAGGCAATTACAGCTGCGACTCTCCTGGGCATGCTCTCAACTAGTCCTTGTATTACATTTAATGGTATTTTATTCCACTCTGTTTGCACAAGGCAGGTAAGCTCTTTTACTGATTTTGGGCGTGTGTCACCCGCCTCAATTCGACGATCCAACTCGTCCCAGAGGTTCTCTATTGGGTTCAGGTCTGGGCTCTGGGCAGGCCACTCGAGTCGATACACTCCATTATCAGCATATCAATCCCTGCTGGACCTCGCTACATGGCAGCTTGCGTTGTCATCCTGGAAATAACATGGGTCCAATCCATAGTATTGCCACAACGTAGGAAGTACACTGTTGTCCAGTATATTACAGTAGGCATCGGCATTGAGCTTACCATGAATTGGGACCAAGGGTCCTAGTCCGAACCAGGAAAAACAACCCCAGAACATAATTCCCCCTCCGCCAAATTTAACTGTGGGCACAATACATTCTGGTAGGAGGCGTTCTCCTGGCAGACGCCAGACCCAGATCCTACCATCAGAACGGTAGAGGGTGAACCTTGATTCATCACTCCAGAGAACCTGTTTCCATTGCTGTACAGTCCATTGCTGGCGTATTTTGCACCAACTTAACCGAGTTGCGCGGTTGCACTTGGTGATTAAAGGCTTATGGGCGGCAGCACGGCCATAAAAATTAAGCAGATGAGCTTCCTTACGGATGGTATTCATGGAAACAACACATCCTGAAGCTTGTTGAAATTCTTGGCGTATGTGTAACATTGGTTGGTTGCGGTTCTTCCGAATTTCTCTAGACAGAACCCGTCGGTCTCTATCTCCCAGTTTCGTCGGTCTGCCTACTCTGGCCACATTCTGACAATCACCATTCAGCTTCCATTTTCTAATCACATAAGCCACAGTCGTTTTGGGGTAATGAAGCTCGCTAGATATGTCGATTAAATATCGGCCATTTCGGTGGTGCCCGATGATCACACCTTTCTCAAAATCAGACAGCTCTGTTCTTCTTGGCATCATGCAGGCGATTGATGTCAGTGTTGTTTTCGACACCACATTTAACAGTGGAGAACTTGATGTATTTCAGGATCGCAGATATCGGCATTTGCATAAGAGCCATTATCAATTATGTATCAATGGGTAGATTTGACACAAATGCTTCGATTTTTTATAATTATTTTTATCCTGAAATAGGTTCGTTCTGGTAATTATCTAAGAAAAGAAGTAAATCACCAGTAAAAAACGTAAATGGAGATTTGGCAATTTGCGTAAAATCTGACGCCATTCAACTGCTTTCAGAGACCATTGAAAATCAGTTCACTCCTATCCACAATAACTTTCTGAATTTCCACGAAATTCGATCGGATTTTTTTTTGGGTAGCTCCATAGAGTTGTTTATTAAATTATGTAAAATGATAAATTTTATCGTTCACGCATACGCTGATTAAAAAATATTTCATACAAATACTCATATTTTAGAAAACTTTTAATATATTTATATTTCAATAGCACCTTATTCTTTCTACTACATTTTGCGAATTTTTCTGAATGTGGCTTTATATTTGGTTGAAAATATTGCATGACATAGAACATTTTAGAAAATATTTAATATATTTATATTTCAATGAATTTTGGTGAACTCCCCCCCCCCTCCCTTTTCTTCTTTGCAAAGCATCTGCAAAAGTATTTGCAAAGAAAAATTTTCTAATTTATTAATAGCCGACTTATTTTAAAACTTAAAATATGTAATATGGATTAAAGTAGTCTGCTTTGTTTAAAAAAAAAATGATACCTTAAAATCGTGAAACCGAATCAAAACGAAAAAAAAAAAATCTGCTTTATGCGGGATCTTTATGCCATCATCATTAGATTCTTCTATGCTTTGGTATAGGAGAAATGCTTTGAATGGGACGATTTTGACAATATCATGCTAAACATAGACATGGAAAAAATTGCCAAACAAAATGTACATTTGGGACACTTTCATCCTAGCGCCCGGGGCACATGCTCTTTTCCCCCAACCCTCTCTTAGTTTTGGCCCTGAATGTGAATAAAGCTCTTTTTCTTTTCTATCACAATTGTCAAGTACTTATTAGCAGGAATATTGTATTAGATATTGTATTAATTCAATACTAGTTTTTTTTTAAAGTCAGTTATTAAAAAATGTCAATTTGTGGAGAATCCCTTAAGATTCAGCCGTTTTTAGAGAGCAGAGTAAAAACATCTCACTAAAATAATGATATCTTTTTGAATTTTCACGATATTTGATTGGATTTTTTTTATAAGTCACTCCATAGAATTGACTATTAAATGATGTAAAAAAAATGTTTTTCTAGTTCGCGCATGCGCAAATAAAAATTATTTTATACAACTACTCATATTTCATAAAATATTTAATATATTTATATTCCAATTGCGCTACATTTTTTCTACTGCATTTTGTCAATTTTTCTGAAATTTGCGTTAAATTTGGTCAAAAACCCAGCATGATATAAAAAAAAAACATACCAGAATTTTTTGAATTTTTCAAAAAAATCGCTCTATCGCCATAGATATACATGCTATTCTCACAAAAATTAGTGTACATATTCTACTGTATTCATATATTTGTATTCTAAAGCGATAAGTCGTTTCGTGCATTTTCATGTACAGGGCGATCCCAAATATTTCTATTATTCTTTGTTTTTTTGCCGGCCGCCTAATTACCCGCTTAACAAATGAATGTAAATAAATATAAAGTGAAACATAATCTTTATATTTCTGAAGTTCCAGAAGAATCCGACCAGTATATTTTTAAATATTTGACAAAATGTCAAAAACTGAAAGTGTACAAATACTTTTTGGTAGATAGTGTATATACATACATATATAAAACAGTAGATAAAAAAAGTTTTGTACAAACATATTGATTGGCTTCATCTGGACATCTTGCAGTTTTATTCTCTTTTAAGATATGTATCATGAAATTATTTTTTTTGGAACTATCATATAAAAGTTTCTTTCATGATTTTATCTATTTAGTAAGTTTCACCCAGTTATATTATTTTCTTTATTTATAGAAATTGCGAATGGGATCATTTGGGCCGCATTTTAGGTAGTCAGAGAATAAATGAAAGTTTTCTATCATTTAATAACATTTCAAGAGAAAAAAAAGATAATATTTGGCATCTTGTCAAATGTAATTTTCTGTGGGTACAGAGTTACCACATGCAAGCGAGTATAGGGTTCTCCCTCATTTCGTTACTTCTTTATTCTTGTGTTCAGTTGTGAGTAAATTTCGCTATCCAATGAAATGAATCGCCGCTTCGTATATGAACATTATAATTAATTAGGGAGGGGGACTTAACTTACCTAAAGGGTCAACCATTTTAAAATCTTAAGAGCTTAAGCAATATTTCATGTTAGTACTGCGAGAATTAGCTGAAGTTTTTTATTGGACTAAAATTCCCTTTTCATTTTTTGTATCATGATCTGCTAAGTCAAGGAGTAAAGAAAGCATCAGAAGAGTTGGATCAACAAGCTATAGATTAAATGGATTAACTTACCCTATATCGTTATTTTGGTTTTTGGTCTCATTCAAAATTTCTGTTAATATTTTTAAACAAGTGGGTGAATCTGATCACAGATCTCACAGATTTCGTTTAACATTTCTTTCAAAACAGTTTATCATCCTTTAAACTAATAAATCCAAATTGTTAATTTGTAATTATTGAATTTTTGCATAGATAGTAGTACCAAATAAGTTTAATTTTAAAATATTTATAGAAGGAAGTTATTTATTTTAATCAAATTAAAAATGTTCAAATCAGATTATTTAAAGAAAATCTAAAATCCCAATTTTTGAAAATCCGAAATATAAAATCGGAAATATAAGTTTTTATAAAAAAAATTTCTATAAACGGAAAAAAAAAATGTTTAAACGAAATTTAAAATGCTGGATCAGTAATAAATCGCAGTAGTTTTTAAAATAGGAAGGAAATTGAATTTCAAAAAATATTATGAATGTCAGATAAACGAAACCCTATTAAGGGGTCAGGTACCCTTTGAAGAATCCAAAAATCGATTTTTCAAAAAATAGCTTATAATTAAGTATGATTCTTTAGGAACATTTAAAAACAAACCGCATTCAAAAATCCGCATTAGAAGAAGAGTTATGTTTAAAAGACTTAACGCTTTTCCTATACGATCAATGGGTGATTAAAATTTTAACGTAAATTTTCTCAAAACAGCGATTTTGATCATTGCGCGCACGATTTCTGAAAAATGGATGGGTAGAATTTCACAAAATTTTCGCTGAATGTATTAAACGTATACAGGCACAAAATGACCTACTATTATGTTCCTCAAATTAGAAGTTTAGAATTCACGACTACTTTTGTGTAAAAAATATCTCGATATTTCGAATTTTTTTAAATAACTTTTTTTCTCTGGATCTATAAATTATATATATATATTTTTTTATCGTAGGTCATTTTGAAAACAAATTATATCTCTACTTATAAAAAAAATCTTAGATTGTTTTAGCCATTTAAATTTGAAAAATCGTGCGCGCGAGGCATACAAGAAGTATTCTTTCGTAAAAATTGTATTATCTTTAAAAATCATTTAAAAATCATTGCATATGTATATACTTTTTTTAAACACTTTATCTAATAAAATGAATCCTTCTTAATATGTGTTTTCAATTTTATAGTTAAAAGTCAATTAGATACAGAGTGACTGCAGTTCTTATAGAGGTCATTTTTTCACGTATTTTGTTAGTTCAAAGGGTACCTGACCCCTTAACATAAACCCTTAAATTGGCAAAAAAATACGAAATTTTCTCTTAGTTAAATTCATCTTAATATGAAAATTTCAACTTGTAGCCCCGTGGATCGAACAAAGAATCTCCTACTTACTATCGAGACGCTTTCCCCAAAGCTATCATGATGTCTAAATACACAAAACACTCAAATTAAGGTTATTTTTTTTCAATGTAAATCGCAAAAATAAACGAATGGCATTGATAAAATTGGTTAAAATAACAGAAATTTTCAAAATTTTATGATTTGCCGTGTGACAGAGGTATTCAGCTATAAGTACTCAAAATTTGAAGTCTATGACTTACACAGTTATTGAGTACGGACTTTGTGACAGACAGATGATAGAAAAGAATAGGGTTTCGTGAGATAAACAAAGCCCTAAGTATGAACAGTAGATAAAAAAAAGGGCTCTGAACAAGGCTTTCAAATTGATTTTCACCAAAGTAAAAATTTAGTTTTGAAAGAAATCAGAAACTATTACTTTTATGCGAAAGAAAGAAAAAAAACTTGTCCGAAAAATTTGAAGTGACTTTAGTTTGATTCTTGCTGGGCTGCTAATGCTATCGTGCGTAAAAGAAGACAGATTACCAGTGTTGAATTCAGGGGGTGGGCCGGGGGGGACATCCCCCCGGAGTAATGAACTGCCCTCCCGGAGGATTTGAAATTTCTTGTTTTCAATGAGCAAAAAGCGCAATTTCTTCCCCGGAATTCTTAAATCCCCCCCCCCCCCACCCTCGGAGAAAAAATGCCTGAATTCAACACTGCAGATTACGACACACGTCGCTTTGATAGTGTTCCATCATATTCCGGATAGTTAGAAAAATATTTCGGGTAGAAAACATGCCCCAGGCTACCCTACCAACATTTAGTTTAAAAAATTATATTTTGACAAAATGGCTGCCCTTTGAACAAAAAAGGCTACTTTTTTATCTTTTTATTTTGCCTCTTTTGGTCTCTAAAAAAATATTTAATCAATGAAAATTATTCTTTTCAGTTAGTATAAACAAAAATCAATTAGCGTTCATGCATAAATTATTTTTCAATATTCGCAAAAAGTCTTTATTTTGTGTGATAAATGAGAATTCATTATACAATAATTTTATTACTGTGCTGCATGCTAGCTATATCTGGCCTAGAGGTCTGCACGGGCCGGGCTCGGGCCGATTTCCAATAATGACATTCGGGCCGGGCCGGGCCGGGCCTAGTCACTAATCCTTTCGGGCCGGGCCTAGTCACTAATCCTTTCGGGCCGGGCCTAGTCACTAATCTTTTCGGGCCGGGCTGGGCTCGGGCCTTAATTTTTTTGCTGGAGTATCGGGCCGGGCCTAACTTTTTTTTCCGTACGAAGCCGAGACTGTTTCCATTCTTCCTAGTTTTCATGGACCAAAATAATCAGTTCCTATTGAATCTTCCTATATGAAAATCCTTTTTTCGACTTTTTATATATCAGTAATATTTGGCTTTGTCCAAAAATTTCTGCAAAAAAAGCATATACTTTTAAGCCGTCATTATTCTACAATTAAACATTAGAATTTATTCCTTTTAAAGAATCGTAGATTACTAGGCGTTTTAAAATAAACACACACACACACACACACACACAAAAAAAACATGATTGTGACGGAATTTTTTTTTTTTAAACTGAAAACTGAAAGTTTCTTTTAAAATGTCCATCCATGCAAAATGAATACAACAATACGGGAGAAAAAAAATATATTAAACATTTACATCTGTTAAGGAGGGAATGCATTTTTTTTTTTCGTTCCAAAGCGTTTTCGTCTTTGGAAATTTTACCATATACCGCTTTTTGGATTTTTTGTCTCCATTACAGGGAATATGGATTAATAATACTAGTGATAATTGAAACATTTACATACAACAAACAAAGATTCATTTAAAAGCATAAATATCGCAGCCTACGGCACTTCTGCATAAATGGAGATTATAAACATGGAAAAAAAAGACTAATATATATATATTTTTTTGGTCAGAACTCTTCCATAAGATTAAAGATCAATGTTCTATAGAAATTCACTCGAGCCGGGCCGGGTTCGGGCCGAAATTTAATTTTTTTCCGGACCGGGCCGAGCTCGGGCCGAAATTTTAGCTTTCGGGCCGGGCCGGGTCGGGCCATTATTTTTTTCGTTCGGGCCGGGCCGGGCCCGGGCCGAAAGTTAAAATTTCGGCCCGCGCAGACCTCTAATCTGGCCACAAATCAGATCTCCATAAATGAATACTGAATTTATTTTTGCCTTATAGGGCAATTCTTATTTGTGTTCTTATGAGGCCGAGGAAATCAGTCTAATAGTTTTCGATAAAAAGTGTAGCCCTTTGAAAATCTGGGTTTCGAGAAAAACAAGTTTATAATTTTAGAATAGTATTTTATTCAATGAACAACAACAACAAGAAAAATAAATGACCCAGAAAAATAGTTTTTTTAGACTCTCCTTTTAAGACTTGAAAAGGATTCCCTTTAAAATTTAATTTTTTTTTCTTTTTCCCACATAATGTATCCATTGCGTTAAATAGTAGTAAAACTCCTTAGAATTTCTACATTCAGGAATATATTTGGAGATGTTTATTTACACAGATTTATTCGTCCCCCTCTTCTTGGAATTCCTTATTTTGGAGAGAAGATCAAAACACCTACGCATTTTCAACTATTAATGAATGCAGAGAACTCAATTTTAACCGATCAATAGATCTCCTTCTGGAATGTGTGATCGCGTATGTGGGGCTAACACGTGTCGGTAAACATGACCTGAGATATAAAAATAGTAAAGAAGCTGAAACTTAAAAAGATGTTTTCTAAATTTACGCATTGCGCGTTGTCTTAGAAATTCATATATTTTTGAATAACAGATTCTCCTTTTGAAAATTAAAGGCTGCAAATGAGGCATTGCGGATATTGGGAACAAGCTCGAAAAAGAATATGTATTTTTATTTACTCTTTTTAATTTAAGTGGACAAAGGACTTTTTTTTTTTTTTCTTTTATTAGGGGTATGGATCTATAATTTTATCATTTTAGGAGAAGGGGTATCTTTCACATGATATCATAAAATATATCTAGTGGGAGAGGCGTTGTCTTGCGATATTGTCATTTTTTATCCGATCAATTGATCTCCTTCTGGAATGTAAGATCGTATATGGGCCTTAACACGTGTCAGTAAACATGACCTGCGATATAAAAATAGTAAAGAAGCTGAAACTTAAAAAGGTGTTTCCTAAATTTACACATTACGCGTTTTCTTAGAAATTCATTTATTTCTGAATAACAGATTTTCTTTTTTGAAAATTAAAGGTTGTGAATGAAGCATTGCGGATATTGAGAACAAGCTCGAAAGAGAATATGTATTTTTATATACTCTTTGAAAAATCAATACTTGTCTTCAAGTAATTAATTTTTTTTTATAGTTTTTTAATACTTTTTTTGTCATGGCGGCAACAGAAGTATTTTATTTCTGGACATTAAACATGAATCAATGAGAAAACGAATAAAATAAAACACAAGAGTATTACATTTTTGGACATTAAACATGGGCCAATAAAAAACGAATAAAATATAAAAAGTATCGGAGTTCAACCAATAAAAAAATTTAGGTATACTTTAGATTTCCCAGTTCTTTACCGAAGTCAACAACTATTTTCCAAATAGTTAAAAAAAATGTAACCTTTTTTTGGATCCATCTTTTCGTTTTATTTAAAGAGTCAGTTTATCTTTTCAACAATTATGTTTATTTTTAAAAATGTAGTTTAAATGTGAACTTGCTATATTTCAGTGTTCAACAAACAATGAATTTAAGAGAAAAAAAACTGTATATTTAATTAAAAGTAAAAAAAAAATTATCTTTAAAAATCTTTATTATGTTTTTAAATATTGATATTAAATTGATATTGTGCTATTGATATTATTGTATAACCCAAGACTACTTATGATTTTTTGATGCATCTAATATTGCATTTAATATAATTTCTTTATTGATATATATATATAGAGGAAAACGTTGAAATCGAACACATCTTCATATATTTTCATATAATGAAAAAAAAGAAAAAGAAAAAAAAACAAACCGAAGACTAATTTCATACGCATGTTTATCGCATATATAATAAATCACATACACAAAAAAGTTAAAACCTCTATTTCAAATACAAAGAACGTCATAGCATTTTTAAAACAGGAAATTGGCGAAAATATAAACTTGGAGGAACAAAATCCATTTAAAGTTTTTATTTCTATGGGTAATTGCGCTGAGTATGTTAATGAAATTTAGACTATCTCGCGATATAATCGCCATATGTCCAAAAATGCGATGTCAAAATGTTCGCAACTAAACAACTTTTCATTTAATATAAAAAAAAGAAAGAGAATTGTCATTTTGACGATTTTGAGGTAAACTGTCCCAGTAAGGTTAAAAAAAAAAAAAAAAAAAAAAAAAAAAAATATATATATATATATATATATATATATATATATATATATAGCCATAGAACTTTTTTTTTATTGGCACATTCATTGGCTAAAGGTTTTTGGTAATGGGAAAAGTGTAGTTAGAAAAGAATCAATCATAATTTACATAATTTTTGACAAAACATCATAAATAACGGAATCAGAAATTAGGTAAGTCTTCATTATTCTATTCCATTGTCTCAAATGACATTTCTGCTCGCTAAGGTGCGAAGGATACTTATGCGTGTTTTGCATTTTGTCTTTATTTGCTCTTGAATCTTATCTGATATAATAGATGGATTGTTGGGGTTTTCACGAATGTGTTAATGTGATAGCTTTGGATACATGCATGTTAGCATAAGATAGATTTATTCTGAAGCATTCTGCAACACTGTAATGGTTCATAATAGAGCCCGCAAATGTTAAAGAAATGCATTAAAGTTTCCATTATTTTTCCGCACACTGTTATTAACAGTATTAATAAATCTGCATGAAATGCGAATTTAATGTGTTGAATCACCTCACTAGCAGAAGCGGATAAACTACCTGCCAGGCACTTTGGCTAGAATTGTACTTTTAGTGCGGATAAAAAAAAAAGAAGTAAAAAAAATTACAAAATTCAAAATGTCATGATTCAGAAAGTTTTGGCAATAAAATAAGTCGGAGATTCTACATCCAAAGTAGCAAATGGGGTGCGTTTGTACTTTAACGAACTTTTTAAAATATTCAGACTTGGTGTAATAGTATACAGCACTTCGGATACAGTATAGGATCTGAAATCTCTTGTGCATTACTGTAAATACTATATGCTTTATATTATACAGGAAATAGCTTGTAGTAAACTTCAGCAACATATATCAATTTCATAAAATGTGAAATAGTTTAATAAAATTTAAAAATACTGCAAATGTTTCTCCCTGTACCATTATGCACTGGAAAACTTCTGTATAGCCCCGTAAATAGATGCAGATCCATTTAATTATGTTCGAAAAAGTGTAACATCATTAAAATGCACTTGAAACTACTTTTTCTCATCCGTAATGTAACCGAATACTTCTGACAGTCCCTTCCCTGTAATTGAACTATACATCCGATTTTCATAAAACTTGAAATGACTCGATAAAATTACATAATAATTAATTATTTTGAATTTTAAACGATTCAGCTCTGTAGTTTTTGCGTTGTGATATGCGGACAGACGGACTGAACGACGACTATAAGTGCTATATATTTACATAATTGCAAATGCATCTAAATTTTTTTTTTTTTTTTTTTTTTCACGTAGAACAATATTGTTTAAATGTAAGTTATTAAGACACGAGGACCATACAAAAAATAAAATGTCTGTTTTAAATGTCATAAAGCCTCTTATAAAACAAAACCTCTACTTGATTTGTGCACTTTCTTGCAACCGGAAAAATGCTTCTATCATAGCGGTTTAAACGATAATTGCCATACCGTCAATTTTGAATCGCTCATGCAATCTGCAATTCTGACAGCATTTCTGAATCTTTTGCATACATTTGTTTCCATTTTTTTTTTTTTTTTTTTTTTTTTTTTTTTTTTTCCAGGAATGGAGTTACAGTAAGTAAACTAACAATTTAATGTATTTTCACAAATAAATATTATCACGGAGTCACTAAGCTCAAAAGAATTTTCTTAGTTTAACAATGAATTTTACTAAAATAAGTGGGAAAGCACCGGTGATCGCAACGGGCGCTAAAGATTAAACTAAGAAAAAAATGCTTTATTAAGGGTTGATATCTTATTTAAAAGATATAATTTGTAGATATGCTAACAAAATATCGCTCAAGATGCTGTTGGTACAAAAGCTGCCGTAAATCCATCACAAAATAAATGTAGGAATATTGAAAAAATCCAATATTTTTTTCTAATGAGCATTCGAAAAATTAAAACGCGGATAACATTTGGAATATCATCCATACTTTAATTTCCAATAAGATTCTATAAATGAATAAAAAAAGAGTATTGCACATTATTTCTCTTTTACTAAAAACATTATTCCGTTATAAAGAAGAAGAAAAAAAAATCTGAAGGAAAATCTTAACATCGAGGCCCCCTTCCATTCATGTCCCTTGGCTTCAGCCTACTCAATCTAACAGGTAACTCGTCTCTGTTGCTAATTCAATCGCACAGTCTTAGTGGGGGAAAATGGGACAAAATCGGGTACCATAAATGTTTATTGTTCCCAAATGCAATTATAGGGGAGCAGAAATTCCCAGCATAGTTTTCAGTATTAAGTGAATCTTTGCCTATAATAAAACACATTTTTTTCGATTAAAAATATAATTTATAATAAAAAAATACCCTTTTCCAGAAGTATGTAAAAATTAGGTTTTGCCCTACTAGTTAGGTAAAACCATTTAAAACTCTTGGAAAACTCATTTCATTCAACAACATTCTTGTTATATGAAAAAAAAAATATAAAAAAAATAAACGCAATCCACATGTGTTCTCCCATCTGCCAAAAATAAATCTGTAGCAAATTTTCTACATTTTTGCTATAGATCGCACAATATTAGTATTAAATTGTAATTTAAAGTTTCCTGCTACATTACTAACTATTTTAAAAATTCATTTCATGAGTGTAGGACAAAACCGGATATGTATTAAATTGACTAACTCTTAAGTAACCAGTTTTACCTCAACATCACATAAATTTAAAAACATGGTGTCACAATTCTCAATCTTATAGCATCCCCCCCGTTCCCCACCTTATACTTAACCGATAAACTCCCAAAACTAATCACTAACATGCCTTATCACAATAACCTATATCCAAAATTTGAAGTAAATCGAATATTTTTATCATGAGTTATCACATTACATACATATATACGTACGCACATACATACAGAACGGGGGGCACATAAGCTCTTAAGCTTTGAAATAGCCTGCGAACTAAAAAAGTAAAGTAGTTAAAATACTAGCAAGAAAATAAAGTATTAGATATAGTAAGAACAAATATTTAATATGTTGACAAATAGTTAATATATGCGTAAAACCTAGTATCAAATTAAGCAATTTCTAAAAGAAATTCAAACACAATCCTTCACACAAAAAATAACCATACACAGTAGTATTTCGTTCAGCTACAATTGCCGTAATAACTTTCGATAAGCAATTTTTCGTGTTGGTCAACCGATAGCAATTTAAATCAAGTAGGAATTTATCCGGTTTTACCCGCCTACCAGGTTTTGTATGACGCTCTCCTACATTGCATTAAGAAATAGCTATTCTGTTACTTCGTAAATTCTGGAGAGAATCTGACTGAACACTTTTGCTACACACCTCAAATCCTTTCATGGTATATAAGTTGGGTGTAAAGCGCTATATAATTGCTTCCGATGTAAACATCCATGATACATCTTATATTGAACTTCCGTTAGTCGCATATGTATCTCCGTGATACAAGACCCTGTTTCTTCTTTTAAGAATGTATTCGAAAAAATATTTTACCACTCTCAACAGCTCGGAATTTTCTGATCCATTTTCAGACGTACAGTGTGTCCCATCGAAATAAAGCCATCGCGATTTCGTACCGTAATTGGACAGGAAACAAATCAATGAGATTGAAACAAATGTAATAAAAAAGCTTAAATAGAAATACATATTTACAAAGAGTCCCACTTGGTCCCACTTTCCTTCTCCTTTTTTTCCTGTCCCACTTGGACAGGAAAAAAATTAGTCTATAAAAATAGAGGAGAAAGGGGAATGTCCCAAAAAATAAAGCCACTACTGTTAATAGCCAATATAGCTGCCATGTTTATATATAACATGGAATATACGATCCGACATACGATTTACCAATCTCTGGAAGACAGTAGCATCAATATCACCCCAGTTTTCAATGATTGCGGTCTTTAGTTCTGCCATGTATTTAAATTGTCTTGCATTGGCATATACAGGTGTACTGAAGATATTCGCCACATTTTCTCGAGTGTGAACATGAGAGTACAGAGCAGGCCATCCCATAATATCCAAATTCAATTATCCAAATCCAAATGTCCAAAAACCATTCCTAGTCGGAGTTTGAAAAGGTTATGGGAGCGTTGTTCTGATGGAAAATCCAACTTAGGCCACCAATTTTCTCATCAAATGGTAGTAAATGAGTTTCTAGCTTTTCTTAGTAATCGGTAGCCTATATGCGTTCTGTGTGAAAAGCCAGGTTAAGTTAACCATATTAGTCAAAACCTCAAAACACCGTTAGTAAGCCCCTACGTATCAGTTCAAGTTGAAAGCTATCTACAAGCAAAGTAGACTCGATGAGGCCAGATATCATCATACCTGGAAGGACTATTTGCATCTTGTTGTATTCTTCAGATGAGAAAAAAAATAGTTTGGATAGCTTAGACAGCCTTGCTTTCTATTGGCATGACATAAAGAAAGAGGAGGAAATTTCCTTCAAAAGACGGCACGATAGAGGTTCATTAATAACGTTGGGAAGTTTCGGCTATGGGATAAACTTGACCAAGCTTTTTCCTCAGATCGCATGTAGACTACCGGTTACGAAGAATCGCTAGAAACCCATTTATTGCAAATTGCAGAGAGAATTTGTGACCTAAGTTAGATTTTCCAGCAGGAAAATGTCCCATAACCTTTTCAAAATCCTCTTAGGAATAGTTTTTGCATAATTGAGGGCTTCATGGAATGACCTGCCTTATACCTTCATCTCAATCCCCAAGAAAATGTGTAGGGTATCCTCAGTAGAGCTTTAAGAGCCAATGGCAAACAGTTCAAGTCTGTGGCAGAGCTGAAGGCAGCCATCATTGAAACCTGGGATAATATTGATGCTACTCTCTTCCAGGGATTGGTAAATGATCTACCACATTGTACATTCGAAGTCAAGATATGTTTGGAGGCTATATTGGTTATTAACAATAGTGGCTTTATTTCAGCGGGACTCATCCGTCCTCCCATCCACTTTTTTATGCATTCATTCTTTCTTTTAACCAAGTGGTGTAGGAAGTGAGTTACTCCTTGCAAATATGCATTTCTACATATACTTTCTTAATATATTTGTTTCGATCTCATGGGTTTATTTCGTGTCCAATTATGATACAAAATCATGGTGATTGTATTTCGATGGGACAAACTGCATAAGAGGCTGCGTGATTTCATTTTTCATTCAACCAATTAGAATTTAATTTATAAGCAATTATTTTTTCAGTATGACCATTTTTTCATTCCTAGATCCCCCGCTTCGAAAAATTCTATTTAAAACGCACATTATGACAACATTTTAAAAATATTTTCTGTATTTATCAAAAAATCAACAAGTACGGCATATTATGCAAATTTCTAAATAAGATAATTGGCCAATTGTATGCGTTTTAGAGCAAAAGTTAATTTAAAAATTAAATCAGAAAATAAGCAGTTTGATTGAAATACACCTTTAAGTATTGTATTAACCAAATTCAGAACCTGTGGTTCCGTCTACTTGCATCCCATCAATAATTCCTCAGCAACAATTTCTTTTTTAACTTTATAGTGCATTCGAATATTTCAATAGGCAAATGGTGGATTGTATCAAAGAGATACACATTCGACAAACGCAGAATTAAGGCTGACCTCAAATTCAAGGGGTACTTTCAGGCGCATTTTTAATACTGTTTTTTTTTTTCGGAAATGCATGAAATTGGCAGGTGTTGTTATTCAGAAACTATATGATCCGGAAACATTTTTAGTTTTTTGATATACGCAAAATATCTTTAAGAAAATATTGGCAAAGTACGTATTTTGAACCGAATTTCCTCATGTGACAAGGTCAGAAAGAAGAAAAGCAGACCACCACTTGATCTAATTTTTTATAACTCGATAACTAATTTATTTATCAAAAGATGGAAAAGTCATTTCGGTTCTAAATAGCTTCAGCAGTCAGACCGACATATTTTATGTCTTTATATTTAAAAATCAGTCCGAAAATGCGCCAAAAAATTTAACATTCTTCAGTAAAGAACTTTAGAGCAGTCTTAATGTAATCTTGTTTAACAGTTGATTTGTAATAAATATTAGCAAAGTTAAACTATTTCCTTAAAACCAAACAACAACAACAACAAAAAATTGCTAAACAAAATTTAATGATTTACAAAGCAATGTTAACCAGTTAAATAATAATTACAGTATAGTTTCTTTTAGTTACAATGTGGGATACACACATAATGCTGAAAGAAACCCATTCATGCAAATCAATGCTTCTTTAAAGACATTATCTCGTGAAATAATAGTTATAAAAACAAAAACAAAGTATATAATGTTTATCAACAGTTAAACATTAAGATATCATTAACCATTTTAGATAAATCTTAATCTATATATTTAAAAGTAAAATGTTTGCTTTACAGATTGACTTTATCCGTGTTCATTCGGGAAAAAGGTTAATGGAGCTTTAACTTTGTTGAAAAAAGATAATAATAATAGTTAGGATTAAACAAAAACTTTCAGAAAGCTGTTTCTTATTCAAGAGCTTGGAATTCACTCATGCATAATGCATCCCTTCGTTTAAATACATAAGATAAGCAATCGTTATATTTTTTTCATGTTTTATTCTCTTAACCGAAAGAAAAAAATATTTGCTATTTTTCAGTGTAAGGTATTATGAGAAGAGTTGCTTTAGTTATTGTCACTATTGTCAATTTTCACCTATTTAACCGTTAATTATTTTGGCAATTTTGTCATATCCTTTTCATTCTACACTGGAATTGTTAGGTATGCTTAGAATGTGAATTTTAGGAGGTCTACTGCCATCACTTTCCACCCATCTGCCGAAAATTCTTAGCTTACTTAGCTTATTTTGTTTTTAATTTCTCTATTTAAAAAAAAAAAACATTATTTAAGAGAGTTACTGAATGTCATTTTGAAATTCCCAATTTTTCAATTTATCGATCAATTTCAAAAACGTCGTTTTGACGCAATTAAGTTCTCAAATCATACTGCTCAACAATGCGAAGCTTTATAACACATTTCCCAACCATTTTTAAACGTAAAGGCGTAAAACTGGCAGGCCTGGCTATTGAAATTATTTGGAATCGAAATAAATTTTCCATTTTTTTTTTATAAATAGCTTTATAGAGATAAAAAGATGTTCTACTGGATGCAAGTCTGGAGAGTAAGCTGGCGATTCCATTCGCTCTAAGCCATGATCCTCAAGCTAATCTACGACAACCATAGATTGGTGAAGTCGTGTATTATCATGCATGAGAATGAAATAGTAGCACTGGCGTCATATGGGTGGATTTGTGAATCAAGAATCTCATACCAATATTTCACACCAGTCAGAATTCCTCCATGGGGCACATGCATACCAGTGTGACCACCGCGTGAGATTTCTGCCCAAACCATGATTCCGGACTCCACCACTTCTGTACCTGTGTATTTCAACAGTGTTGGATTGATGGCATCTGTTTCGTTGTCCCCTCCAAATCAGCAGATGGCCTCAATTGCTTTACATTGTGAATCTGGACACGTCTGTGAAGAATACAGTAACCCATTGCTGTCTGTCCAGGATGCATGTTCTCTTACCAAACATAAGCGGGCCCTACTATGTCTCCCGTTAAAAGAAATACATACAACTGGTCGTTTTGCATAGAGGCTTGCTCTGTGAAGTCTTCTTCGTAGCGTAATAGCGGAGATTCTTCTCTCTGGTGCTACAAAATGGTCTGCAACGATTTGCGACACAATAATGCGTCTTCGGGCCGAAAGAGCTAGAGTCTTCTTCTGCTGTTGTAACTCGTGGTCTGCCTGCAACATGTCTTCTGGACACAGAATCTTTGGATTGATATTGATCCCAGAGTCACACTTTGAGACGCATCACTGTAAAAAAACGGACGATTTTATGGAAACTGTACTGGTAATCGGGACGCCAGTACAATTTACAGTTTTTTAATAGAACAATTTCTGTAATTTCCAGAAATTTGTCCGTTTATTTCGGGTTTTTTTCCTGTAATTTACGGAAATTTTTCCGTAAAAAATAAGTTATACTGGCATCTCGATTACCAGTACAGTTTCCGTAATATCATCCATTTTTTTTCTTTTACAGTGATTGAAGCGTCTATCAACATCAGTCTGTGACAATCCCATTTCCATCCATCCGTCCGACTGCTACCTTAATGAATCGGGCAAATGGCTTCTCTTAGACATTATTAAAGTCTACTGGCTATTGTCAAAGAAACTGTCAACAACAGTTGAAAATAAACAAAACTTATTCACGAAATTATGAAAGCTTGATATTTGCATATTTTTCATATATACAGCTTTATCTCAAGTGTAACTGCACCGATTTTCATTAAACTTCAGATTATGAGTCCTTGACATGAATTGGTGTTGCTTACCATTTTTGTGTGAATCACTCGACAGGTAGTGCTGTAATACTGTATTTTTCACAATTTCACAATAGCTTTATCTCAAGAATTAATGGACGGATCTTCATCAAACTTCAGATTCAGTATATCCATAATATGAAGTTGTTATGTTTATGTTTTGGTGTGAATTCCCAACAAGTGGCACTGCTATACGAAATTTTCTTGATTCCTGCAATAGTTCTATCTCAAGAACTAATGCACAAAATTTCGGGGTTTTAGAGTCTTCACGAAGAGCATTGATTGTAGTTTAATTTTGGTACTGTGGTAGCGACTTTAAGCATTAACATGTATGAGATAGAAGAAAATGTTGGGATTGCCACATCCGACTAATTTTCTTTTACTTTAACATCAATAAGAGTCACTGCAATACTTACCCATCATCTATATGCATAATATTGGGTTGTTCGGAAAGTCCTTTCCGTTTGTGAAAATCAATTCGTACCGGAAAATTCTTTTATTTAATTATTATATATTGCTTCCAATATCTAATACTAAGATATTAATGGACAAAATTTTCCGGTACGAATTGATTTTCCCAAACGGAAAGGATTTTCCGAACAACCCAATATAAAAACTTCAATCTCAATAAATACCTCTATCAATCAGATAAATCTTCATTCTCAACTAATAAATTCCTCTATCTCCATTTGTTGGGTTGAGAGAGTGTTTAAAATCGTAACTTGATGACGTCATAAACTTTAAATGCTCTATTATTGAACTGCGTAAAAGAAACATCCTCTTAAAATTATAGTCATAATAACGAATAGTTTACTGTGCCGGATGCTTTTTCAGAAAGAATCACGTTTCGAGCATCAGCCTTTGCGAGTTGACGAAAACGAAATCGTTCAGCTAGCTGCATCGCCAAACACCAATTTGTCATTTTGTTTTGATTTTCATCCGAAATGGTGGCTGACGATCTATGACATTTTAGAATCAAAATCTTACTTAAATTAAAAGAATATTCTGAATATTGTATTTTAGATGAGAAGAAATCGTCTTCGAAACAAATTGTTTTACGTACAAATGAACTAAACGAAACAAATGAACAAAATGCACGATCTCTTTGCAAAAGGAAGAGGAGGGGGTTGCTATTCGCGTATGACGTCACAAACAACAAAGGGTGCGTAGCATTGAATTCATCTCCGCGCCAACCGTTGTTCTGGCGATAAGGTGCTCAAAACGTGATTCTTTCTGAAAATGCGTGCCGGATTAAGCGTCTAATTTCCAATTAAAATATATCTTTGAAGGGAAAATTGAATGAAAT
The DNA here is from genome assembly GCA_964019185.1 of Maratus speculifer. Lineage (NCBI taxonomy): Eukaryota > Metazoa > Arthropoda > Arachnida > Araneae > Salticidae > Maratus > Maratus speculifer. Next base: position 70,505,186 of record OZ025296.1, read on the forward strand.
ACAGGGAATGAAATACAGAAGAGTGTGGAAAATATGATTAGGAATGTCTCGGTCACTAATTTTCCGATCGACTTCATTCTTTATGCAAAATTTATGGTTTTTCATTGTTTTTTATATTTGCGTGTTAAAAGAAACAGTTTTGAAAAAAAAAAAATTGTATCTTTTATCAGAACTAATATTTCGAGAGTCCGAAAAAAATAGTTATGGATAATTGATGTTACTGTTATTCAATATGCTTCTTCCCATTGTTACATACTAAGTACACATTCATTTTAAAGTCTCTATTTCAATTTCTTCAAGGTTCTTTTTTCAATTTCTCCCCAGCTCTATTTGTTCGGGCGATATAGCATGTACAGACACGCAGACAGACGGACGGCATCTTTCTTTCTTCTAAAAAACTTTCTTCTAAAGTTTTTCGAAAAATCCAATGTCTAAAACTTGTAAATCCATTTTTTTTTTTTTTTTTTTTTTTTTTATGCGTTTTAAAACGATTTACCTATACTACGTATGATGAGAAGTAAACGGTATTCCATAGTACCCATACTTCTACTATATGAAACTTATGAAAAATAAATACGCTTTAAAATCACCCAGCAATTAATGCTAATAATTTCTCTCATTCATAAATGAGGCCCATTTGACCCAAGACTTCGTCTCCCATGCAAGAAGAAAGCCGCATTCACATTCCTCTGTCTGAATAAAGTTTATTTTTAGTGCTTTATGTGCTCTTGAGAGGAAGATTATATTTAGTTTCTTTCCTCTTTCCCACTTTTTTTAGACTTTGTATCACATCAAAGTTTCTTAGTCAAAAATACAAATAGTTAAGTAGCGAAATTTTGTAAGCTTCAAAATAAACTGCCACCTTATTCAAACGACATTATTCCACTCTTAACTTGGAGAGGTTCTACTTCTTTGGCCTAAAATTCATGTAATCTGTACGATTTCTTTTTCTTTTTTTTCCTTTTCTTTCTTTTTTTCTTTTTCTTTTCTTTTTTTTTTTTTTTTTTTTTTTTTTTGTTGTTGTTACAAATAGAAGATATTGATTTCGGACTTTTTGGCTCATTTTTATTGACATTTTACTTATATATTTAAATTTCTGTTGTAAAAAACCAACCAAACAAACAAAAAGGTGGAAATTGCACGTAAAGTGTTGCAAATGAGGTGCGTTCGTGCGATAACGAAGTTTTAAAAATATCACTCTCATATATCTATCTCATAAAATTGTAAATAGTTAATTACAATTATGCGCACCAAACAGTGGTCTTTGCACCACAGATTATGCAAAATGTATATTACGTAAATGTATAATATGTGCTTCATAGATGCATATAAATTTTATTATGTTCGAATGAGTGTAACACCATTAAAATGCATTTGAAACCTTTTCCCCCATTGACTGTAATGTAACGGAATACTATTGATTGTTTCTGTAATTGAACTATGCATCCGATTTTGATAAAATTTGAAATAACTCGAGAAAATTATGTAATAAATATGTATTTTAATTTTCAAATGATTAAAATGCATTTGAAACTTTTTTCCCCATCGACCGTAATGAAATGGAATACTTTTGATTGTTCCTGTAATTGACCTATGCATCCGATTTTCATAAAATTTGAAATGATTCGACAAAATTATGTAATAATTACATTTTTAAAATTTCAAACGATTCGGTTGGATAGTTTTTGCGTTGTTACATGCGGACGGACGGACAGACAGACTAGAATGACAACTATAAGTGCTACATATTTACATAATTATGAACGCACCTAAAAACGAATATGCCTTATGCTAAGGATAATATCCGAAGGAACGTGCTGTTGAACTACGATCGGGCGAACTATTTCCCCCCTGTCACAAGCATCTAAAACAAATTTTATTGCATCCTTTTAATATTATAAATATTATTATAAATGTGAAAGTGTGTCTGAAAGTTTGAATGAAGTCAATGTTAAAGAGAATGAATTAATGTTTTTTGAATCTTTGTATGTAGATAATCTATAATCTTAAAACGAACATTGGCTAATTTTTAATTATTTTATTCAAATTTCTTAATAATTTAAATTTCCGCTATTTTTCATACAAAAACAATAGACCGGAAAAGAACATTGGCTAATTTTTAATTATTTTATTCAAATTTCTTTATAATTTAAATTTCCGCTTTTTTTCATACAAAAACAATAGACCGGAAAAGAACATTGGCTAATTTTTAATTATTTTATTCAAATTTCTTAATAATTTAAATTTCCGCTATTTTTCACACGAAAACAATAGACAATATTCCTATGATTTTTAACCATTTTTCTTTTTTCGTTGCCAAAATATTAAAAAAAAAAAAAACCAGCATAATAATTTTGCCTCAATAATTGATTTTCAATTGAACAATTTCAACGTGAAAAAAAGAAAATGAAAGAAATAAATTAAGAATATTAAAAATATATGATTACGACGTCATATTAAAAACGAAACATAAATTTTCAAATATTTGCTTTTAGTAATAAAAGCTACTTGAATTTTAAGTAAATGTTGAAAGGAGAGGAGAAGGTGACGTCATACATGGACAATAAAACGGATATGCTTTGTTGTTGAAATAAATTGGGATTGAGTTACCGTTTCAAATATTATTATTTAAAGAAAATTATTATGTTTTCCGTCTGTGCCCGGTTAGCATAAAGATTTAATTTTTAATTTAAAACTGAAATAAGCAAAATTAATTTAAAACTGAACAAAAAAAAAAAAAAAAAAAAAAAAAAAAAAAAAAAAAAACAAGTTGAATGTAGATTCTGCCATTGCAGAATTCAGTTTTACCTCCGATTAGATTAAAAAAAAATCTATAGAGATTTTTTAGAAGGGCGACCCCGTTTAGATTGCAATGAACTAACTTCATTTTTCTTGTGTTTATCAATATAATAGCAAACAGAACGGCGTGAAATACCCAATTGAATAGCAATTTCTCGCTTAGACATTGCAATTGCGGAATAATAAAGAGATACAATTTGAAGTGTTACTTCTTCTTTGACTAGATTCATCAAAAACGGATTTTTTCTTTAGTTTAAACGCTTTTTTATAGACTCTGAGTTAAAGGAAATGCAATTTAACAATAAAACGAGTGGAATCCCATCGAATTCGACGAATGAAATGTTTAAAAGACCCGATCGATTTAGTTTAAGAAAAAGCAAAAGTAATTACATTATTGAATCAATATATAATAAATATATTTACAAACTAAATGTCAAGTTTGCCAGTTACAATTTTGCATGCAAATATTAGCACATCTTCAGTTAAAATTGTAATCTGAGTGCCTGCGAAATCCAGAAATTTTATTTTATATGCAATCACAAAAAAAAGTTTTATTAAAAAAAAAAAAAACTAATTTTATTTTTACTGTGACATTATTTTCACTAACTGAAGTCATCTGAAAGTAAAATCTCAATCTCAGTGTCCATAATGAAAAGAAATATTGAAATGTAACATCGGGTGCCACCAGGTTATTCCGTCGACCAAAAAATTATCGCCAAACTATAAGATTAAATGCCAAGTAATGGATGATCGTGAATGTCACATTCAATGACATTAAATACGATTCATGTGTTTAAAATGTCATTAATAATTTTTTATTTCGACTTTTTATTAATATTTTTATTAATATTCTACTAACTATTTGTTTTTTCGTTATTTAAAATAAAAATTACGTCAGTATGTATAATTTGGCTGTTAGTTTGGCGATTTGTATAATTTGGCGAAATTGGTCGACGGGATAACAGAGTATAGTACCTAATATCGTTATGAGTAAAAATGCGATGTTTTAAATAGTGACCTCATTTTCTCTTCAAATGTTTTTTAAAAGTTACTGTTATTAGTAATATGTAAAAGGCATCCGTAATAATATTGTAATTCCCATTTATCTGGTTGCTGAATGACATCATTTTCCTCATTTGAAATTTTTCTTATTTTGCTTTAGACATAAATTTTTATCATAAATTATTTTCTGTTATTTTATCTACATTATTAATATTATTTCTCAGTAAATATATATAATTTTTTTTTTTACCTCAGTTAGTGCATAATTATACGCAATCATTTTGGTAAATAAATTTTTATTGTCGAGAGAAAAGCTAAACTGAGTTGCCACCATTTTTAAGAAATATCGTAAAAAGCATTGAAAATTAAAAATAAAATATAAAAATGGAAACAATTAAAAAAATAGCTACAATGGGCACAGCTATAAATAAATATCTTTCACTTAAAAAAATAATTATCAAAATCGGTTGAGTAGAAAATTCAGGGCTGGTGACACGACATTTTTTTAACTTCTGAAAGAAATAGCATCGGAGGCTAAAAAAAGAATAGAAAATGCCAATAATATGTACTGCAAAGTTATTCATGTCGTAAATTGATTAGTGAAAAATAGTTTTTATCATTCTTAAAAATCAAAAACATAACTCGATTGACCGAAAAAAAGGGTTTTTGACGAATGTTAAATCTTAAAGCTGTTCAGTTCAGTATAAAAAATAAATAAATAAAAATTACTTAATTAAAAAAAGAGTGCAATTTCAGTCATAAAACCTAAAGATTTAATATAATTGCGTCAAAGTAATGTGATTTTCCCCTTACCAATATCGCAATTAAGCATCGGGAGCTCGAAGTATTTTATAAATAAGTTTATAAATGGTGGTTTGCAACCAGATTTTAATTCCACATTTTTTGTAAGATTTTAAATAGTAAAAATTTGTTCTCATTGTTAAAAATAGTTTTTTTTATTATAAACTTCTATAAAGTCCTATAGGATGCAATACGTACACACGTAAATTTCACAAAAAAATACCACCTAAAATACAGTTTTGTAGTAGAATTCTCCCAACATTTTCTTTTTCATTTTATGAAGAGAGATTCGTCGAATTTCACAATTTTACAAGACTCTCCTTTTTCAGACTTTGTAACATGATTGAAAAGTGTTTATGACGTCGAATTGTTTGTCTGTCCGTGCTCTAACTTGAATAAATATAATTGGATTTACATGAAATTAATATAGATTATTGAGATTTGTCATAGCATGATCGGTATTGAAAATGAAGCATGTAGCATTTATAACTCAATCAAAGGAGCATTAAAAAGTATTCCATTACATGATTGCCTAAGTTAAAAAATCATTTGTGGCGTATTTTAATCGTGTTACATAATTTTAAATGTAATGAAATTTATATACATTATTAAAATATACGACATGTTTATTATCGAATATGTTAAGTGCAACACTTATGGTATGCGTATAGGGAATTCAAAAGTATTTCATTATATTCTGATCTTTGACGAGAAGTCATTTGCGGCATATTTTAATGATGTTACTCTATAACAGAAATAATGAAATCCATATGAATTTCTGAGATGAACTACAACTACAATAGGTTTTTTGTAGTAAAGAAGGTGCAAAACCTTTATCATTTATTTACAGGGTCATACAAAAGACGTCAGTAATATAATGGTCTACGGGCAACAACCGTTTGCAGAGTATTTTAATTGTGTTGAAATTATTTCAAGCATGATTAAAATGACTTAGACTACTGAAGTTTACTACACGATGCTTGCAATTAAGTATGATTTGCATCATATTTATTAATCATTTACAGGGATACTTGAAAGATTTTAGATACAATACTGTATCCAAACTGTTGTTTATTAGGAATGATTGCTAAAGAGCGTTTTCAATTATGGTATGCGCATTTTAAAGTTAACTAAATTTTTGCATACTATGTCATGTGCTTAAATTATATAGCTCAAATGCAGGAATACACAAAATAATTCGTAAGCAGTGCTGAAAATGAGCGTGAATTGATTAAATGTGTATTTTGAGTTATGCATTTTTAAGGTTAGCCACATTTAATATAATAAGTGATGTTTGTATAATTTAAATAAAATCATATACAGGTTAGGTCTATACAAAAAACTGGATACATAATGAGCTATGCCTAGAAATCCCCAGAAATGTGATTTCATCAGTTTTAAGCGAGTTTTTGCTTAATTTTAATTTAAATTAAATATCTGACACGTAAAATATATACGCATAAGATACATGGCTGTACAAAAAGAATACATGTACGTTTCTGTTTATCATTAGAAATTGTTAAAGATGAATTTTATTCTTCATTTTTATTTTTCTAACTAAACAAAATTTTAGTACACTATTTAGAATATATACCGGGTGTCCCAAAAATGACTGATGGATTTTAAAATTCAATAACTTGCAAACGGTGACAGCTATAAAAAATTTTTTTGCAGGAGGGCTATGTATAATGTCAGGAGTTTTTTTTTTTTTTTTTTTTTTTTTTTACCGCAATTCTTGATTTTAGTTCGAATTTCAAACAACAGATGGCGCTGATGGCGGTTGGCGGTTAGTCGACGCCGAGACTTACTTCATTCAGCTTTGACGCAAAAGAAGGAGATTAAGGCTATGGAGTACGTCTCATTCTACAATACAGTCTTGCTCTCAGGCCCCGATTCTGGACTCATTCGATCTGATTTCAGTGGAATGCCTTTTTGCCATGGAAATAACAGATTGTTCGATAGTGGAATACAGCGTTCAGAAATGGACATAAATTTCGCAAGCAGTATTTGAGTTTGCAGAAGATTTTCGTTTAGGAAGTTTTATTTTCCCGGATTAAATTACTTTTTTATGGCACGATTTAAAGAATATTTTATGCATCATATTTTAAAACTAGATAAAGAGATTTTTTTCAATTTGATGATTTTTGTTATATTCTTAAGAAATTTTAGATCTTTTAAGAAAATTCGTCAGTAGATTTTTATGAATGTTCAAAAAATAATCATGAAAACTGTTGATAGTACAAATATTATAAGTTGCCTTGTTTAGCCCTTTTCAATAGGATTAGTCTATCGTCGCATTAAAATAGAAAAAAAATAAAATAAATGTGAGTTAATTAAAATTTATTTTCCCGGATTAAATTACTTTTTATGGTATGATTTAAGGAATATTTTAGGCACCGTATTTTAAAACTACATTGTTAAAAATTTGAAACCTTTGCTGCATCGTCACTCCTCCACTTTTATAGAAAGAGATTACTTCACTGTATTATGGAGCATTCTCATCGGTCAAAATAGAGATATTCTATAATAGCAGTGGAGTGACGATGCAAAGTTTCCAATTTTTAACAGTGTAGGTGAAGATATCTTGCTACAATCTTGCTCTTACACTATAAAAATTTGCTGCATTTGTTGTATACGCACACCGCTTGTATAGAAACGGTTACTTGATTGTATTATGAAGCATTGTTATTGGTCGGAAAAGAGATATTATATACAAGCGGCGGAGTGGGTATGAAGCAAAATGCACCAGATTTTTAACACTGTGGGGCCCGATTCTGAGCTCATTCGATATGATTTCAATGGAATGTGTTGTTGTCATGGAAATAATAAATTCTTCTATAGAAAAATACAATATTCAAAATTGAGCATGAATATAACAATCTAAATCGATCTAAAATTTCTTAGAATATAACAAAAAATATCAAATTAAAGAAATCTCTTTATCTAGTTTTAAAATATGATGCATAAAATATTCTTTAAATCGTGCCATAAAAAGTAATTTAATCCGGGAAAATAAAACTTTCTAAACGAAAATCTTCTGCAAACTCAAATACTGCTTGCGAAATTTATGCCCACTTCTGAACGCTGTATTCCACTATCGAACAATCTGTTATTTCCATGGCAACAACGCATTCCATTGAAATCATATCGAATGAGTCCAGAATCGGGGCCTGAGAACAAGACTGTACACTATTAAAAATCTGCTGTATTTTGCTGCAACGCACTCCACCGCTTGCATATAATATCTCTATTTCAACCAATGAAAAAGCTCCATTTCACGGCCAAGTAACCGTTTTCTATACAAGCAGGGGAGTGCGTTGCAGCAAAATGCAGCAGATTTTTAACAGTGTACTGTAGAATGAGACGTACTCCATAGCCTTAATCTCCGCCTTTTCCGTCAAAGCTGAATGCAGTAAATTTCGGCGTCGACTGGCCGCCAACCGCCATCAGCGCCATCTGTTGTTTGAAATTCGAACTAAAATCCAGAATTGCGGCAAAAAATCTTCTGACATTATACATAGCCCTCCTGCAAAAAAATTTTTAATAGCTGTCACCGTTTGCAAGTTATTGAATTTTAAAATCCATCAGTCATTTTTGGGATACCCGGTACAAACATATAAATCATATACGCAGCTGCAAAAAGAAAAGGATGGTGAAATTTCGTTTAAGTATTCTGGAAGTGTTGGATAGTTTTTCATTATTTAAACTTGACACATGTTTTTTTTTCTTTGAAATGAAATTCTCAGGAGTACTAAAACATGATTTCTATAGAACCTGGGGTGCGTTACTATAGTTTATACACCAAAATATGAAGAACGTCATTTTATGTCAAGGACTAACCAATTCTGATTTTCATGAAAATTCGTGCATTGATTCGGGAGATTGAGCGATTCCGGATATCTTAAATAATGCTACATAGCAGCGCCACTTAACGAGCGATTTACACTAAAACGTAAACAAACAGTTGATGTCAAGGAATATATGAATCTGAAGTTGATGAAATTCCGTGCATTAATTCTGGAGACAGAGCTATTGGGGAAATCAAACGAAAGGCAGCATAGCAGCGCCACCTGTTAAGCTATTTACACCAAAAACTAATAAGCTTCCATTTATATAAGGCATTACCTGAATACATTTTTTTATTATTATTAAATTCCATGCATTAGTTCTTACGATAGAGCTCCCACAAAATTTATGTTATTTACAGACAATATTCTAGAAGTGTTGGAAAGTTTTTCATTATTTAGGCTTGATGCATGATTTTTCTTTCTTTGATATGAAATTCTGAGTTGTACTAAAACATGATTTCTGTAGAAGATGGAGTGCGTTACAATGCACGTACAGTATAAGTAGTTGCAGTTTCATTTTCGCGATTGTTCTATTATCTGGCACAAAATTTATCTTTTATTTCTTTGAGTTTTGTCAGGGCCCATATAAATAAGAACTATATTGTCTCCTATAAAATTTAATAAAATGTGTGTTAATCATGTATGTTTTAAATTATCGTGAGTAAAATGATTAAATTAATTAATGCATTTATCATTGTTTAATGCTACGTGAACGACGCACAGTGGGGTAGGAAATCTCTAATGTTGACAATAAATGATATTTACTTTGAACAAAAAATGCACATTATAAATTTTTTATAGGCTTTACGTAATAAAACTTAAAACTTTTACATAAGTTATAGAATAATTTATATATTAATTAATTTATTTACCTTTCTGAATATTTTTTGTACAAAAATCAGTTCAAAACAAGATAGTTTTTATCCAAATTAAATATTTCTAAAGCATTCATAATATCGCTTTAAAAAGAAACAAAAACTGGGCTTGCAAACACTGTTAATAATTTTAATGATTCTCAAGCACACCTTAAAGTAAATATTAGCGACTCGTTTCGAAGAAATGAATCCATCATGCATGTAATACAAAATGCATGTAATACTATAAAGGCAGTAGACGAAAATTGTTTCTGCTCTTTTAGTAGTAGCACACACTTTTTGTTTTTCTGTACTTCATATCTTAAATTCATACACGTTGCGTACACTAACGAAGATGTAGTACATGAACGTTTTGCTCTTAATATTTTTGATCGTCCAGAACATCTTCCAGAACAGTTTGAAGAAACATTCAAACGGACTATGAAGACGGACACGTTTGCTTTTCAACGACGCTTCTGTTTGTTTTTCAAATCGAGGAAATTAAAGCGATTTGTCAAACCACTTCTGATTAATGCTAAAACATTCCCGTCGTCTAGAGAATTGTTTGCCCATCGGAATTTATATTAAAATTTAAAACGTTTTAGTTTCTTTTTTAAGTCTACCAGAACTACTACTTTTAGAACTACTTGTTCGGAGTTTCTTCGGTTATGGAGCTCTTATACCAAAAAGTCATATAATTTTTCAAAAGTTTTTTCTTTAAAACGTTTCATGATAGTCAAAGTTTTCTTCTGGTAATAAATAATGTGTTTAAATTCGTCTTCAACAAGAACAGAAAACAATATGTAATCATGTTTGGCACATATACGAACATTAACAAAAATTTGAGGATGATTCACTATAAAAATGACCACATATTTCACGAATTCATTTTTACGCATTACTTAACGAATCCAATTACCAAATTACAAGTTCTATTACACGAATCCGATACTTTCTTCGTTTAAAGATAGAAGAAAGAAATAAAAACATTAATAATAATAATGATGTCATTATTTTATTTGTAAGGTAAGGATACGGCAGTTCTGTGCCTTTTTCTATAAAATATTTGTATAATGTATGTATTAGTTTAAATAATATATTTTATTTTATTTTATTTTACTATTATAATATATTTTATATTTTTTAGATTATACTTTATTATTTATCTGTTAAAGATGGCAAATACACAGCTAATATATATATATATATCTATACTAATAAAAGAACAAAACGCTCTGTCTGTCTGTGTGTGTGTCTGTGTGTCTGCGATGGCTAGCAAAATCTACTGCACGTACGAAGCTCAAAATTTTTTTGAGAGTAGCCCAATGTCTCTCCTGGTGCACCTGAAGCTCAGAATTTAGAAATTCTATTTATTAACTGAGTAATTAATTAAATTCCAAAGCTCACTCTCATAAAAAATCGCCTTTTTTCGGTTTTTTTCCCTTTCATTTTCTTATGGTTGATTGGTTGCATAAAATTTTCGCAGAAATAATTAAAAAAGCTGGGACAGACCTTTAAAATTCATAGACTGGCAAACTGTCAGTTTAAATGAGGATTTTTTTTAAATCACAGCTGCTGTACACCATGGAGAAAAAGATAGGTGGAGGCGAAGTAAACCAAAAAAAAAAAAAAAAAAAGGTTTGCAATATTAAACCATTTATCGCTGAAATTTTAATGTCTCAAACAAAAGCACGAGGAAGGAATTTTGTATTAATAAAACGAATTGAAAGAAATGAATTACAGCTGAAGCATATTTTACGAAGAAATAGTAATTTTTTAAAATGGTTTTTTTCTATTATATTATTTAGGTTACAGTTAAATTGCATTTATGTTATGGTTAGAATAAGGATGTCTATACTAATAAAAGAACAAAACGCTCTGTCTGTCTGTGTGTCTGCGATGGCTAGCAAAATCTACAGCACGTACGAAGCTCAAAAATTTTTTGAGAGTAGCCCAATGTCTCTCCTGATGCACCTGAAGCTCAGAATTTCAAAATTCTATTTATTAACTGAGTAATTAATTAAATTCCAAAGCTCACTCTCATAAAAAATCGCCTTTTTTCGCTTTTTTCCCCTTTCATTTTCTTATGGTTGATTGGTTGCATAAAATTTTCGCAGAAATAATTAAAAAAGCTGGGACAGACCTTTAAAATTCATAGACTGGCAAACTGTCGGTTTAAAAGAGGATTTTTTTTTTAATCACAGCTGCTGTACACCATGGAGAAAAAGATAGGTGGAGGCGAAGTAAACCAAAAAAAAAAAAAAAAGGTTTGCAATATTCCATGTCAACTGGCCTAGAGGCTCCCACTCGACCCCCTTCCATTTTTATGAAATTGATACAGAATATACATGTGGGTATATAATGAACATTTGGAAACTGTTTAGTGCAAAAAATTGTATAGTTGGAGCACCAGGGGTCCATTTGTACCAATCACTATTTCAATGTTGTAGAAAAAACGGCCAAATCATGAAGTTTAACATCGTATTGCTCATGATATATGAAACCTTACTTATTGAAAATAGGTGATCTAGTACAACTTTTTGTGCTAAAAAGTGTAATTGCAGTATTAAAAATCACAAATGAAAACTATCGTGATTACTAGGCCTCAAAGTAGGCCGTTCGGCCAATCTGGTTGAATTTTACCCTTACTTTAGCATGCTGTAACTACTGCAAATAATATTTTAAGAATTTGACGTTTTACAAATTAATTACCTATGGATATATCGTAAAGCCGCTGCAGTTGTTTTTTGATTGCTTAAAAATTCACTAAATTATTGATGTTCAAAGTCTAATAAAAAATTAAAATCGTCGATTTTGTCCCATATTCAAAAGCGTATATCTCAAAAGGGACACTTCTGATTTGGTTACAATTAGTACCACTGGAAAGAGCATGTCTTAATTTATAAAAAAAACTCTATTTCGTTTTGGGCCTCTTAGATACAGAAGAAAAATAATAAAATTAAAAAACCTGTTGTATGAGATAATCCAGATACGTACAAGAAAGGTATATATTACGACAGGATCTTTCAAAAGATTTTGCACCATTCTCTTTTATTACAACGATTAATGCATATAATAATTATCACTTTTCCTGGTCACAGTTACTTCTCCTTTACCATTATGAATGATTTGTAACCGCATTGCCAATGAGTTTTATCCAATAACAGGCAAGACTAGCTCCTGGTTGGGTATTGTATGTTTTAAATTTTTAATGTGGGTACCTAACCGGATCCATAGATTATTATAGACTAAATGTTTTGATTATTTCAAGCTCCCATTATGTTGATTCCTTATCCCCTATCTAAAAAAAACATTACTCATTGGTTCAGTTTGTCAAATTTCTTATTGATCGCGATTGCAACAGCTTTCGGTAAATTGTATTGCTGACTAATTTTTGTTTTTATTGAAAATGGAACAGTAATTATATGCTCTTCCAGAATTCAACAGAGGTCTTGTCTAGTGGGCTAATAAAATGTTTTTGAAGGTCTATGAGGGGGCATAAAATTTATTAAGACATCGTTGCTGCGATTTTCAATACCAATTCTTCAATAAAATCTTCAATTGTCATCTGCTTCGTTTTTAACGTATCATGATCTGTGTGAACCCATTGTTTAAATTCAATGGTGTCTTCTGGATCCCTATATTCGAAAATACTTTCTTAAAATTTTTTTAAATCATCTGTTCCAGGACATTCTTCGCAGCGATGAAGCGCACAATCTTTAGAATTCAAGTCACAAGCTGTTTTACTTATAAGGAATTTATAATCTACATCAGTTGGGCAGCTTGCTAGTATCAACTTCATATTTTGATGCATTTTACACACATATTGGGAATGTGAACCTGCTGCAACGACAGTCACACACCATTTTGGTTTTAACTTGCAAAATTTGGAGAATCCGATTTCCGGTCCATTACTACTTCGATAGACTGTAAGCATTTCTTTCAAATTGCTTAGTAATATATGCTTCAGCATCTGAACTTTCCAACCATCTATCCGATCAGAAATGAAATCTTTTATTTCTGGACATATAGATTAAATTCTTCATCTTGAAAAAAAAAATTAATACTCTTTCTTTTATGTTTTCTGGCAACTTCTTTTCAAACTTTGCCCTAGGTAAAGCCAATATCCCGATGTTTGCTTTTAATTTTCGCGCTGCTTTTACCATTCTTTCTGAAACTTCATACTCTTCCATAACTTCTCTTATTGTCCAACTTTGAGGTGCCATTGTTAATATTTGTATTTGTTCTGGACGTTTTGACAAGTGTAACTTCTCCTTCAATTCTTTAATTAGCTGTTTGTAATCTAAACAGTCTAGGCATTGGCTGGATGTAGTAGGTTGTCTTAATTTACATGGATCTATAACAGCAACAATAGCTATTTTCTTTGAAATCACATCTTCAGTTTCATTTATCTTTCGCTTTGCATATCTTTTAATATCTCTTGTTGATGTTCGTTGATATTTTAAAGGAGATAAATCAATAGCTGTTAGACTTTTGTTCAACGTTTCTGTTACATCTATTTCATCTTGCTCCAATTCGCTTGAAGAAGAGGACCATGTTGTTCTTGTTTCTTCGAATTCTTTTCTGCATGATCTACATATTTTTTGGTCTGGTTTGACATTTTTCTTAGTTTCTTAGTCTATCAAATGATTAGAACTTTCTAAATTGATGGACCGCAAAGATTTTCGTACACAATGATTGTCTTTACTGAAAGGATTACAGCATGTTCTCTGAAGAAACTCAAATTCATGCAACAGCAATATTTCGTGATGAAAGCATATTTGAGAATTTTCTTCCAGATGCAATAAACTTCGTCGATTAACTCCTGTTCTTCAGAGGAAAATTCTTTAAAAAGCTTAAAACCTTTATATGCAACATCAGTCGTCAAATGGCACTGAGAATTATCAGCACAGCCAATGCTGCATTGACTCTGATCATAATCATGAGAATCCATAGAGCTAAAATCTTGATACAGAATGTTTTAACAGTAATGTAAAGCATAAACTGAAAGAGAAAAGGAATATTTTTGTATAAATCTTGTTAAACATGCAATACCCAACCAGGAGCTAGTCTTGCCTGGTTATTTGATATAACTCGTTGGCAATGCGGTTACAAATCCCTCATAATGGTAAAGGGGAAGTAACTGTGATCAGAAAAAATGATAATTATTATATGCATTAATGTTTGTAATAAAAAAGAATGGTTCAAAGTATGTTGAAAGACCCTGTCTTAATATATACCTTTCTTGTATGTATCTGGATTATCTCGTACAACAGGATTTTGAATTTTATTATTTTCCTTCTGTATTTAAGAGGCCCAAAATGAGATAAAGTTTTTTTTATAAATTAAGATATGCTCTTTCCAGTGGTACTAATTGTAACCAAATCAGAAGTGTCCCTTTTAAGATATACGCTTTTGAATATGGGGCAAAATCGACGATTTTAATTTTTTTTATTAGATTTTGAACATCAATAATTTAATGAATATTTAAGCAATCAAAAAACAACTACAGCGGCTTTACGATATATCCATAGGTAATTTGTTTGTAAAGCGAGAAATTTTTTAAATAATATTTGCAGTAGTTACAGCATGTTAAAGTAAGGACAAAATTCAACCAGATTGGCCGTACGGCCTACTTTGAGGCCTAGTAATCACGATAGTTTTGATTTGTGATTTTTAATTCTGCAATTACTTTTTTTAGCACAAAAAGTTGTACTAGATCACCTATTTTCAGTAAGTAAGGTTTCATATATCATGAGGAATATGATGCCAAACTTCGTGATTTGGCCGTTTTTTCTACAAGCATGAAATAGTGATTGGTACAAATGGACCCCTGGTACTCCAACTATACAACTTTTTGCACTAAACAGTTTCCAAATGTTCATCATATACCTGCATGTATATTCTGTATCAATTTCATAAAAATCGAAGGGGGTCGAGCGGGAACCATGCCAAAATTTAGGACACTTGACATGGAATGAATGACCCAATATTAAACCATTTATCGCTGAAATTTTAATGTCTCAAACAAAAGCACGAGGAAGGAATTCTGTATTAATAAAACGAATTGAAAGAAATGAATTACAGCTGAAGCATATTTTACGAATAAATAGTAATTTTTTAAAATGGTTTTTTCTATTATATTATTTAGATTAAAAATAGGTTAAAGTTAAATTGCATTTATGTTATGGTTAGAATAAGGATATGTTACAATAAAGTGAAGGCTATGTTACATTTCTGTTATATTTAATTTACGGTAGGGTACTGTTAAGTCGCTGTTATGTTACAGACAGGTTCTGGTTACGGTACAAAAGTTTAGGGTTAGGAATTTATACACAGAGTGAACATTGCGCAAGATTTGATTAAAAATAACACTTACTTTTGTTAAATAGCTCTGAAATTATAATACTATATACCAATCTTTTAGCTACCATCGTGTATCGATTTCATTCATGGTATAGTCGGATTTAAGAGTGATATAATTAGTTTGAAATTCAAAATATTTCACTTGGGATTTGCATTTGAAAATAACAATTAGTTACGTGACTTAATAGTGATTTTTACGGGTAAATATCAACTTTTTAACACGAAAATCATGCAATCGTGGGATACATATTCCCTCCCGCGTTTTTCATTGCTCATTTTGAGTATTTTTAGAGATAAAAATTAGTTGTTGTTTTTAAAACCGATTTTTCACACAGTCAGTGACTACGTATTTGCCTTATTTGCCTATACAGACAATGCATTTCTGCATGTAACGAGTTAATGATAAAATCATACAAATTTCAAGTTTCTTTAATATTGTTAATACGGACCCGGGCAACGCCGGGCGGGTCAGCTAGTATATATATATATTGAATCCAGAAAGCAATGATGTACAAATATTTGCTTTCAATGACAAAAAATATATAAGGTTACACATTTTTTTTTTTTTTTTTTTTTTTTTGTAATTTTACTTGCAAATTGTTATAAATTATATTTTCTAACCAATAGCACATTTTTTTTTTTTTTTTTTTTTTTCACGCATGTAAACGAACAATGCTTTGGCGTTGAAATATAATATTTTGGTTTATGCTGTTATTTCTTCTTATTCTTCTTCTTTTTTTTTTCTCTCATGAAAAGAGTGAAATACATATATTTAATGCATGTAATATATATTTTTAAAAAACGTACGTATTTTAAATGAATGTGTTTTAAATATATTCCCCATAAAAGCTTTGAAATGAATAAAAAGGTGATATTTAAAATGAAATGCATGCAATACGGATAATGGCGATGAGAACAATGTGCGGCCATTTAACAAAAGTATCGAATTGTACTCCAATTTAATTCTATAGCATTTTACAAAGCAATCTTTTAAAAAGCGATTTTTTTTAAATATCAGTTTTTAAAAAATTGTTAAAGTTTCTATATTAATCTAAAGCATAGTTTTTATTCTTTTTTTTAACCGTTTGGAAGATGGTTAAAAAAGTACTAATAACTTTGTTGTTTTCGGTCGAGACCTTATGATATCCTTATTTTATTTTTCTTACCATTTTTAACGTTCGCGATTCTTTAGTTTTTCTTCTTTCATTACGACTGTCTAGTGAAGCCAGGTTTAAATACCCCGATCCACGTCCCTAATAACTGAGTCTCTAGGAAAAGCCAGATTGGAGGAAAAAAATAAAGAAATTTAAACCAGACAAATTTAAAAGGAAAATTGATTAAATAAAAACACTGAAAAGCGAGACGGGTTAACTCGGGCTATAAAGCTACCAAACGACAGCAGCTGCATCGAGCTAATTATTGTTAAACCATTAACTGACCATTTGTATTGTATAAACCCGAATCTTAACCCGATAAACTTAAATCAGGTAAACTTTCGTCATCTGAATCTGAATCTAACATTTCAAATTGATTAAAATTTCGTTTTCCAATGGCTGTTATAATTTGTTAAATTACATTTATTATTATTATTATTATTATTATTATTATTATTATTATTATTATTATTATTATTATTATTATTATTATTATTATTATTTTAATAATGCTTATGGTTTAACTTCTGTGACGCAGTAAAATTTTGATGATTTAAATCCTACGAAAAAAAAATGTATTATGTATTAAATATTCCTATGTTAACAAACAAGTTTAAACATTTTTAAAGAAAATGTAGTATGTATTAAAAACGCATAAATTTTCTCAATGGTACAGGAATTTTTATATTAACTTGTAGAAGTAAAACTAATGATAAAGTATCAAACCGACGTTTCGAACTACTTCTACACTCGTATTCAGGATAAAAATGATATTGAAATGTTTTGGCTAGGACGATAGCTTCTTGTCCAGTCTTGTTTGATTATACGATTAAAAATCTGCAGAAGTTCAATCTGCTTCAATGTTACATTTATTCTGAACCGACTGTAGACGCAATTCGAAATGTTGATATTACGCTTTATCATTAATTGTATTTGTATAAGTTTATTTAAGTTTTTGTTTATGTGTACCACTTTTGAAAGTTCATATGTTTCAACATATACATCTTTCTTATTATATTTTATGATGCAATTTTCCTCTTTATATTAAAAGTTTTTGTTATTATTCTTAATAATAAGATTTTAGGTAGCTTTCATATATATAAATATATATATATATAACCATTAATACTTTTACAATATATGAACCATTGAATTTAATAACTATAGTACATTGAACATGGAAGAAAAAAAATCAAAAATTAATATGAATACAAATGGAATTTGTAGAGCCAAAGCAGAATCTTCAGGTCCCAAATACTTTGGAACTACAAATGAAGTGCGCGGCTTCATCTTCGTATTTGCCATGAAAAGCAAAACAATATGAATTTGGGACTATAAACACACACAAAACCAAAACACATACAAAACCAAAACCAAATGAAAACAAAAAAAAAAAAAACATCAAAAATAAGACAGATCAAAACTACCAAATTGGATAGCAAAATGAAAAGTGAAAAATGAAAATAATTATCGTCAATAAGATAATAATATTAACCCATTCGTGCCCAGCATCTTTTGCGTAAATTTTATTTGGTTGGCTCAATTTTTAGTAGATTTAAGTTTAGTTCACTAATCACGAAAATGCATCATTTAAATAAAATAATTATTGCTTTTCTTTTTTACTGGTGTCAAAAACAGTGCTGCATGCACCTTTTGAAGCGGGACGCTAGGCACTAATGGGTTAATGATTGGATAACTGAATTAAAAAGAGAATAATGTGATAACCGAAAATTAAAAAATACACCCTATTAAGATTTAAAACAAAATCATTTAATTTGACTTTTCTAAGCTGAACTGAATATCTTAATATAAGATGATAAAAGATTTCAAAATGGATAATTAATATAATTACCCTGTTTACTTAGATGAATTAATTAAATTATATTAATAGAATTAATTGATGTAACTATACAATTATCCATTCATTAGTGTCAATTAAACATCCATTATAATATGTTTTTCAGTTTAACAAATGCATTTCCCACTCTCATTTTTTTTTTTTAAATTATATACAGGGTGTCCCAAAAGGTCGTTTACAAACTTAACATGCTGGTCTATCATATCATGATGAACAATATTAAATAGGAAACTAAGGGTCCCAAACGTCTTCCAAAGGAGATATGCGCCATTAAAGTTTAGGGTCCAAAAATTCAAATGATCATAAAAAAACAGAAAATTGGTCGATTCGTTTGCGGTTTTCACTAAAACTATTCTTCATGTCAGTATTTTCTTGAAAATAAATTATAAATATAAATTTCAAAAAATGTCGATAGAGGGCACTTTAGACTTTGGAGTAACGTAAACTAGTTTTTACCATTACTTTTTGCATCTCATTAAACTTTTTCAGAAGCTTAGACATAAACTTAAATTTTGAGCTCAAAATCTAAATCGTTGGGAGTGGTTAAGTAGCGCAAACTGAATTGCGGGGGGAGGTTGAAATTTCAAATGATTATAAAAAACGGAAAAATTCGTCAATTGATTTGCGATTTTCACTAAAATTATTCTTTATGTCAGTATTATCTTGAAAGTAATTTATAAAGATAAAATTCAAAAAATGCCGATAGAGGGCGCTTTAGACTTTGGAGTAACGTACAACTATTTTTTTCCGTTATTTTTTGCATCTCATAATTTTTTTTTAGAAGTTTAGACATAAACTTAAATTTTGAGATGAAAATCTGAATCGTTGGGAGTGGTAAAGTTGCGCAAACTGAACTGTATTCAATGGGGATGGGGAGGTTCAAATTTCAAATGATTATAAAAAACGGAAAAATTGGTCGGTTTTCGCTAAAATTATTCTTCATGTCAATATTTTCTTGAAAATAAATTTTAAAGATAAATTTTAAAAAATCAGTTAGAGGGTGCCTTAAACTTTAGAATAACCAACAATAATTTTTAACCTTTTTTATTTTTTTTAATCTAATTAAATGCTTGCAAAAGTTTAGACTTAGATTTTGTGCTCAAAATCTAAATCGATAGGAGGGGTTAAGAAGCGCAAACTGAATTGTGTTCAGGAGTTGAAATGTTACCTTCCCCACCCCTCGAACGCAGTTCAATTTTTGGCCGCTTAATTACTCACAACGATGCAGATTTTGAGCAAAAAATTTAAGTTTGAACTTTTACAACATTTTATTAAATACAAAAAATAACGGTTAAAAATAGTTGTTGGTTACTATAAAGTTTAAGGCGCCCTCTGACGGAATTTTTTGAAAGATATCTGTAAAATTTATTTTCAAGAAAATATTGATATAAAAAATAGTTTTAGCGAAAACCGATCAATTTTTCCGTTTTTTATAATCATTTGAAATTTGAACCTCCCCACCCCCATTGAACACAGTTCAGTTTGCGCTACTTAACCACTCCCAACGATTCAAATTTTTATCTCAAAATTTAAGTTTATGTCTAAGCTTCTAAAAAAATTTTATGAGATGCAAGAAATAACGGAAAAAAATAGTTGTACGTTACTCCAAAGTCTAAAGCGCCCTCTATCGGCATTTTTTGAATTTTATCTTTATAAATTATTTTCAAGATAATACTGACATAAAGAATGATTTTAGTGAAAATTGCAAATCAATTGACCAATTTTTCCGTTTTTTATAATCATTTGAAATTTGAACATCCCCCCGCAATTCAGTTTGAGCTACTTAACCACTTCCAACGATTTAGATTTTGATCTCAAAATTTAAGTTTATGTCTAAGTTTCTAAAAAAATTTAATGAGATGCAAAAAATAATGGTAAAAACTAGTCTATCGTTACTCCAAAGTCTAAAGCGCCCTCTATCGACATTTTTTGGAATTTATCTTTATAATTTATTTTCAAGAAAATACTGACATAAAGAATAGTTTTAGTGAAAACAACAATCGAAACAAACGAATCGACCAATCTTAATGTATGCCAAAATGGGCTCAAAGTGGAATAGTTCACAAAATAGCTGAAAGAAATCATGTTATTTTATGATAATATAATTAACATAAATAACATAAAACGTAAAACTATCCCTTAATGATTGCGCTTATGCATCATTTCATTATGGAAGTTGAATATATAAATGCTTTTACATATAAAACCAAAGTAACTCAGATATTACCATAACAATAACCCCAGCAGCAGAATTTTTTTCTGCGGTCTACAACACAAGTAAAAACTTAAAAAGCAGTCTGCAGACCAATCCCTGACATAACATTATATGCACTCAAACCTCCCAAATATTTGTGATAGACATAAAAGAAAAGTATACTTTTAAAAAGACGTCTCCTTTGTTCTCAGAATTTTTAACACCTCATACATTGATCGAAAGAGGGGGGGGGAGGGAAGCTCCCCTTTGACAAAATTTGAGGGGTTTTCAATCTTTTGACGAAATTTGCATTTTTTTTCGTGCTTTTTTGATAAGATTTGATGTTTTTTCCGATCTTTTGAAGTCAAAACTGCTGTTTTTTCGCGATCTTTTGAAGAAATTTGCCGATTTATCGCGATCTTTTGATGAAAATCGCCGTTTAGTCGAGATCTCTTGAAGAAATTTGCCATTTTTTTCGAAACTTTTTGAAGAAATTTGCAGTTTTTTTCTTGATTTTTTCACGAAAACTGCCGTTTTATCGCAATCTTTTGAAGAAATCTGCCGTTTTCTCGCGACTTTTTGAAGAACTTTGTCTTTTTTTCGTGATTATTTGTTGAAATTTGCCGTTTTTTCATGGTCTTATAAAAAAAAATTGCCTTTTTTGCGATGTTATGAAGAAACTTGCCATTTTTTGCGATGTTATGAAGAAACTTGCCGTTTTTTTCGCGATCTTTTGAAGAAATTCGCCGTTTTTCGTGATTTTTTGACGAAATTTGCAATTTTATTCCGAATTTTGGACGAAATTCGCGTGTTTTTCGCGATCTATGAAGAAACTGATTTCTTTTCGAAGACTATTTGTCGAAATTCGCGATACATTTTATGTCCGAATTTTTCTATTTAGAACAAAATTTTTTTAATTTTTGCTACATTTTTAACAGTTGAAAAATAGTCTGCAGACCTTCCCAAGAATCTGTGACGTGCGTCGCAGCATTGCGCCGATTCTGCTCCCGGGACATTAACCCAATGAAAATGGAATTTATACTGTCTTTAAGTATAATTAACACGAAAAATGAAATCCTGAAGTATTTATATATGTATGTATATTATTTTGTTTTTATCGAAATTATTTTAAGAAGGGACATGCTTTCAGACGACGTTAATTAAAAATGTTATTTCTCAAAGATTTATTCTTACTTAATTTAGGAGAAGTTTTCAGAATTCTCGAAACAATACCTTTTAATGACAATAATTCATCGGTGATTTTATTTCAGAGGCTGCGCCATTTCCTGCCTTCGGGTAATAAATCATTTAATTAACATCCAAACTTGCTTCTTGTTCTCCTATACCTGAAAGTATGCGAAAGAAATTTCCATAGTATACACAGTAAGAGATACGGAAGACAATGACACATTTCGCTCTGCAATTTTATAAATCGCAAGTGCATGCAAATGGGCGTCATTAGAAGATAACAAACGCCCGAATCTACTGTGCAAACAACGACATAAACTATACCTGCTATCTCAAATCTTTAATACTTACGCATCCGGATGCTTGTTGTTCCAAAATTAATCTTCTGTGACTTTACAACACCAGAACACTTGTGTGGTGCATTTCTCCTCTTGATGTTACATTCAGTTGATTTTGCCGAATCAAATTACAGACCCCATGAGAATAGATTTGAAACCAGGTATTAATAAGCAAGAATATGTGATTTTTGAACTACAGTATATGCTCGAAAATCCGGCGTCGTCGGGATCTAGACGAGGCCGGATATTTGAAAATCTCGGATTTCTGAAAAAATATCAAAATAATTTTCGATATTCTTAATTGCACTTTTATTTATAATTTAAATGATAACCAAGTGATAATTATGTAATTAAAAAAAAGTCAGAAATTGTCAAGCGTAGCAAATGAGGTGCGTTTGTCTTATAACGAAATTTAAAAAATATTCAGATCTTGGTGTAATAGAACACAATTCTTCGGATTATAAAATAACAAGTTACAAGTTACTTCGTGCATAATATAAAGTAGATAGTATTTACAAGTTTCAAAGAAAAAATTTCGGCTATTGTACTGTATCCGAAGTGCTGTATACTATTACAGTATAGTCTGAATACATTTAAAATTTCGTTATAGTACAAACGTACTTCATTTGCCACATCTGACGTGCAATTTCCGACTTGTTCTTTCTTCTTTAACAAAGCACTACGTTTTAGATCACATTTCAAATTTTATTTTTTAAATTTAACTATGTGTTTTAGTGATATTTATGAGCTGAACAATAAAAAGTATTCGTAATTTGTATGAAGTAAGTTTTACAACAACAACAACAAATAATAATAATTAATAGAGAATAGTAATAAAATATTAATATGAAAGAGTAATTGGAAATAGTAATATTTTGGAATTTGAAATAGAATTTAACATATTTGCTTTTTAAAACTGATCTTTATGAATACAAAATAATAATTAATATAGAATAGTAATAAAATATTAATATGAAAGAGCAATTGAAAACAGTAATATTTTGGAATTTGAAATAGAATTTAACATAATATTTGGCTTTAAATCTTACCTTTATGAACAAAAAACATTTGAATTTAAAATAACTTCATAATTTAATCTGTTGGATTTTAATGCTTTTATTTTAACCAAAATGTGTGATGTCACATTTTTTTCTTACCCCCTTCTCACCACTTGTCACAAACTGTCACAATTTCTTGAACCCCCCCCCCTCTTTCCCCCTTTAAGTGTGACATCATTTGTGGACTGCCCCTTAAGACATTATTAACTAGTTTGAAGAGAAGGGAGAAGAACCGACAATAAATTTATCTAATTAATGAAAATAAATTATACGTTCCACTGGAAAAAACATTGCATTTCTCATATATATTTTATAGTGTTAATATGAGAGGGTTCACTAAAATTTTTTCGCCTAAGACCCAAGGGATTAAAAATTAACTTAACATTAGGAGTTCAAAACTTTATACTTTCTTAATTCCTAAACTTCTGCGCCAAATGGCTGTCAGTTTAGTAACCAAGTGTATAATTTACCGAAAAATCCAAATATGATATTAACCCTTTGGCGGTTAAAGCACTTCTATTCATAAAATACTAAAATGATTGAATGACACCGGAATTTAAAAACAAATTTATTTCATAATATATAAATGTTTTTTTTGCGTTCTTTGTAAAATTAAAATTTTCATTTAAAAATTCCGGTGTCAGTGTGGCATTTCGCAATTCAAATTAAGTGGTATTCTGGGCGCGTATACGCGCTTATAACCACGAAAGGGTTAATAAAAAGAAAAAAATCATACTTCTAGCATAGATTATGAATCTTTTTTCAACATATTTACAATAATGTAACAAAACAGCATCGTTTAATAAGTTAAACTACTAGTTTAATTCAACCACATGGAACTATATAATACATTTGCAAACACGATTTCTGCTTCCTCATCTACAATCGGAAAATTATCCGAAATGTTTGAGCAGGCTAATATATGATACATAGAATTTGTATCTATCAACTGCATGCATGCTAGATTTGAGTTCAGTTAAAATGTACACGTATACCTCAGTTGAAATTTCCCTTTCAGAAATTTCCGCTAATCTGGAGAATTACGTGATTTTTTTTGTGCAGCTTTATGTAGGTATAGAATTTATATACAAAAAGTAACTTTAGTGGCGTAGCTAGAATGAGTTTGAACGCGGGGCGAATGTAAATGGTGTCACCCCCACTTCCAGGGTGTCATCCCCCGCCTCATTCGTCATATATTTTCAATCGCAATTGTACGTTATTGAAACAAATGATTATACCATTTCTTATTTACCTTTTGTCCGCCTGCATAAAAAAACAACAGGAGTGACTCATCGCTCAACCGATAATAAGTCAATGCGGTGTTTATATGTAGAAAATAAGTTTTTCTTTTAAAGTTTGCTTCGCTACTCATTCTCTGGATAGATTAGTTTTTGTTCTCTGGTACATATCGGTACATATCTTATTTAGAAAAAATTCAAATTCTCAAAGGAAAGAAAATTAACTCTGTTGCATCGTGCGCTAGAATATTCATTTTAATTCAGATTTTTTTTAAATCTTATAAGATTATATATGTATATATATATATATATATATGGATGTGCAAAAAGAAATTGGGTGTCACCCCCTTAGGGGGTGACACCCGGGACGGACCGCTCCCTCCGCCCTCCGCTTGCTACGCCACGGAGTAACTTGCAAAAGATTAATTACATTTAAAAGCGCATGCCGAAATTGAAAACACACTTCCAGTAATTATTATTCAAAGACAATATTGTAACTGTTTTCTTTTGTGTGTCCCTGTAAATGAATTACTAATGCTGAATATCCTATTTTATCCTAATCATCTTGTCGTGAAGCACAGTGATTTATATCAGTTTCAATACATTTAAAATAGCGTAATCTCATTAAAATACTCTGCAAACGATTTTCCCCATATAATATAATGCAATAGAGTTATTTTGAGTGCCCTGTATAAATGAACTGTTAACACATTTCATATTCCAGGCATCATACTTTAGTGACTCTAAATAACATTTATCAATTGCATGAAAATGCGATTGTATTTAAGGGAGCAGAGTGTGAACAGACGTTACACATAACCCGAATGTATAAATACTTTTCAACTTTGTTGGAAAGTGTTAAAAATCAACTCTTAATATTGAAAATTTTTTATTTTTTTTTCTTGTTTCAATATGGAGACGTTCTTCTTAGTTTTCTTTATTCCTAACATAATTTTAGAAATACCATTCCCAGCCAAATATTTCACTCATCTCTGATTGCCTGAAGTAGGTTTTAACAATGCTATATTATTTCTTACATAATGAGATTCATATTGTTTATTACGGTCAACGAAATGTCTCTTCAATACACAATAATTGCATCTACAGTAACATTTTTACTTCACGTTTTCGAAAAGATACATTGCTGTTTACGAGCTATTGTAATATCTGGAAGCGCGTTATGTATTTTAAATATTATAACTAAATTTTAGTGTAATATGTAGTGTATGTGTAAATTTTATAGATTATACAACGGGTTACAAAAAAAGCATGAATTTTTTGTTGTGTATAATAGAAATGGTACTGGCTCAGCCTGAGCTCGAAAGCATGAACTTGAGTCCGGGACCGACACAGGCTAGAGCTAGATTTTTACACCAGCCATCTAGTCCAGGCATTTGGTGCTCAAAAAAGACAAATAAATGCAAGTTTTGGTGTAGTTTTGATATTTGGTGCCTTTATGTTTTTGCGGTCGCTGAACACGAATCTGGTATAATCCAACAAAATTTATCCCCTTAAACACATTTTTTGGCAAAAAACATGACTTTTCTTTGTTTTTTCTAAATAACTTCAAAATTATGCATTTTACATAAAGGCCCTCAATACATAAGTTAAAGAGGACATAATTTCCTACATTTTATGTATTTATGTAGTTGTTTTTTTTCTGATCAATGGTTTAGCCGTGACAGTGCCGCAAAAATGGGTGTGAAAAGCAAAACATTCTGAAAAACGGTAATTACGGTACTGTACATCGATGGAACGTGAAAAAGAACCATTCTACGCAAATTTTGGCCACTTAATAATACTAAATATAATATTATGGAATATATTTTATAAATCTGAAGTTCTTTGTTTCCTTCATAACTAAAAAATAATTAACAAGAGAGGAAAATCATGCGTTAAGATTATGAAGCACTTTCTAACACATTATGAAATCTTTAACAAAACTTCGTTATTTAAGGAAATAAAGTTACTGTATATAGCCAAATGTGTATTCCAGTACTTTTGAACAGCCCTGTATTTGATCTGTCGGTTGAAGTATATATACTATATAATGGGAAAATTTAGTTTCTCAAGAAAATATCGAGAAAAGACACGTTTTTTGCCAAAAAAAAAAAAAAAAAAAAAAAAAAAAAAAACGTGTTTCCGAAAATTAATTTTGTTGGATAACACCAGATTCGTGTTCAGCGACCCCAAAAACATAAAGGTACCAAATTTCAAAACTACTCCAAAACTTGCATTTATTTTCGACCAAATGCCTGGACTAATCGGGATCGGACGGACTTAGGCTCATTTTCTCTCAAACTGACAATTTTATTTATTCTAGTACTCATACAGAAACAACAACAACAGCAGCAAAAACTTTTATTTTCTCTTAACTAGTCGTTGGGGGGGGGGGGGGGGGCACCGTAATATCCCATCGTGGCCATCGTGGATATGCATAATATGAAATATGAAAATAAATCATATGTAAACTATTTATAAAATGCATCGCAATTCCGAAATAAAATTTAAACGTATATTTAAATATTTTTAACGCGTAGTAATGTTCTAATAATGAGTTGCTGATGAACCAATTTTGACAAATTATATAAAACGCCAAATTACTCAAGCATTACCGAATTGCTTAAAAGAAACATCCTTATAAATTCAAAAACAATAATCCTATTAACTAACAGTTTACTGCATCGGATTAAGCGTCTCATTTCCAATTAAAATATTTTTTGAATTGAAATTTGAATGAAATACAAGGTCATGAAAAATCGAAGAATGTGGAAAACAGGATTTCAAACATTTCGGCAACTACTAATCCGATAGACTTAGTTCTTTATGCAAAATGTATGTTATTTTGTTGCCTTTTACGTTCACTTCTTAAAATAAAAACTAGTCTTTGGGGGGGGGGGGGGGGCACCATAACACTTATCAATCATAGATATACATAATTTAAAATATTAAATAAAACATGTGTAAAATATTTACAAAATGCATCGGAAATCCAAAATAAAATGTAAACATATATTTAAATATTTTTAACATGTAATAATGCTCTATTAACAAATTTCTGATGAACCAATTTCGATAAATTATATAAAATGCCAACTTACTCAAGCAGTATTGAATTGCGTAAAAGAAACGTCCTTATAACTCCAAAATATTAATCATATTAACTAAAAATTTACTGCGTCGGATTAAGCATCTCATTTCTTAGTAAAATATATCTTTGAATTGAAATTTGAATAAAATACAGGGTCATGAAAAATCGATGAATGTGAAAAACAGGATTACAAATATCTCGGCAACTAATAATCCGATCGACTTCGTTCTTTGTGCAAAATTTGTGTTATTTTATTGCCTTTTACGTCCATTCCTCAAAATAAAAAAATTCGAAAATTTTTATATACCTTTCATCAGACGAATATTTCGAGAGTCCGAAAAAAAAGTTCCGACTAACCGAGGTTATTGATATTAAATAGACTTCGTCCCATTCTTACATACTATGTACATACGAAATTTCAAGTCTCTGTCTCCATTTGTTCGGGAGATAGAGCGTTTACAGACGGACAGACACACAGACGGATGGACGGCAATTTTTTTTTTTCTAAAAATATGTTTTTCGGAATCTCCAGTATCTGAAACGTGTAAATCCTTCAAAAAAAAAAAAAAAAAAAAAAAAAAAAAAAAAAAAAAAAAATCGATTTTCTTAACGATTGCAAGATTTATAAAGATCTGCACATGCCGGAATTTCCAGGCGCGGGCCTGGCCCGCAGGAAAGTTTTTTCGGCCCGGCACGGCCCGTTATGGCCCGATACATTTTTTACTATTTCTAAAAAAAAAAGTATCTAAACGTGTAACACTCCAGTACCTAAACGTGTAAATCCGTCATTTTTTTTTTCGATTTTCAAAACAATTGCAAGATTTTTCCTTTACTACGTATGATGTGTAAGTGAAAATTATTTATTGCATTGCAAGTCATTTTAATGCTATTTTGGTTAGAATGAAAGACAAATAAATTTATTTTTCCTTTTTAGTAGTTGTAGTAAAGCACTGTTAAAAGGAAAAAAAAACTCTAACATAAAAAGATATCTAATAATTCTTGTCAGGCGCTGGCAGCGAGTAACGACCTGTTGATTGTATCGTTATATGCGTCCTTCAGGTTTACTTATTGCGGGAGAAAAGTATAAACATCTTTTTAGGAAAGTATATTTTTGCTTGATACTAAATTTCTTTTTTGATAAGAGTGAATGTAAATTTCATAAAATTAACTACGTGTTAGGGATTAATTGTTATTTTCATGTAAAAAAGTAATTTAAAAATGAGATATATTACATTTAGAGCAACTTTTAAATATTATGCAATTTTTTTTCGGTATACTAATTGTATCGGACTCGGATGAGCTCGGGGTGTGATGACACAAAGTGTTTTGGACTCAAGCAGTCCCGGACTCTAAAAAGTGGGCCCGAATTCATTTAGTGTACAGACGGAAATGCTGACAGAGGCTGAAAGCGAGTTTTCAACCGTGTTAAACATTTTTCAGTTGAACTAATTTTTAGTATATTATGTGGCGAGCTCGTAATATAAATATTATTTAAAAAATTCATCGTAAAATAGTCATTTTTACGTTTTTCAGCGAAATGAATTTTCAGTATGTTACAAAAACAATTTGATTGTATACAAGGCTTCCACTTCATAAAAGATTTCGAATGTATTCTGTCAGAGGGCGATAGTTTCTAAATTAGATTTTAACTTGTATTATATATTTTCTAAACTGTTTATTCAGATATTTTCTTTCTCTGTATGGAAATATACAGTGTTGTAAAAATGTTCTTGGGAAATGTTTATTGATATACGTTTGGAACATAATTTTTGTTTCTTTTTTTTATTTCAGGCATATCGGTTCAATTAATAAATGAATCAAGAGAAATTCATCTGGAGGACAGCGATACATGATATCAAGCTACAAAACTGTAATGATTGAAATTTATAGTTAGATCATTTCGCAATGCAAAATTGTTCGAAATGTTGTATTTATATAAACTAACTAATAATTTATAATACAAAAAGATGTTTATGAAGTTCTGTATAATAGTAACTTACTTGAGTCAAAATTTAGAAACACACATTTTACTTCATCTTCGGGGAAAGATTTTTTTCCATTTAAAGAAACTGATGAACATTAATGTAATTTAATGAGAAAGAATTAACAAATACAGAGGAACTTCCCTTTAATGAATCCCTAATTAATGAACTTTTCTACTTAACGCAATTTTCTGCAGCGCCTTGACTTTAGACACAGTATAATAATATGTAAATTAATGCCCATCTTACGAAAAATATATTCTGTACAACGAAATTTATTGTACTTTTGTGCATGTACAATATTCAAACGGAGAGTTTGAACTTACGATGGATGTGTCAATTCATTTCCGCGTATCTATATTATAAAGGACAAACATATCTGTGCGTAACGCATACGTCATCTTGCGAATGGCAACACTTTCAAATTTTAAATGAAATTTCGGTATTGCAATTTTTGCTACTACAAATTTTTTAAACTTCTGAATATCGCACATTTTAAATTTTTACACCATCGTGTAGGGAAAAAATGCACTTTTAAATGAAATTTGTTTGAAAGCTGTATCTTAATTTGTTTTTGAAACATTAAATTTTTTTTTGTAATTTTTAATACCGCTTTTCTAATCGTGGCAACAGGAGTACTTCATTTTTATTAAAAGCAAAGAAAAAAAGGCAAAAAATTGATTACTGTATCTTTATGTTGCCATTTTCTCATTAAAAGGGAAAACATTGAAATTTAAATATTTTCTGATATAAAACTCGATGAATTTTACATTTATATTTACAAAATTTGATTTACGCGGTGAAGAATATCAACAGTAAAATATCTCTTTCAGCTAATAGCATTGATACTTCAAGTTTTAAAGAAAAATGATCAAATTAAAATGCCGATTTCTTTTTTTTTCTTTGAAAAGGTGAATGCCGATACAAAATGTGCATTTGTAAATTTTGATATGGTGAAAATGATGCCGGGTTTAGATATCACGGGAAAAAAATTCTATGATTGAGTCAAAATTGAATAAATTTTGCTTTTTTTATTTTGGAATACTAGCATAAGAACCTTAATTGATAACTTTATCATAATAACATATCTTTATCATTTTTCACTGCTTATATGTACGATTAAAGATTAATTTTAACAATTTCTACAACTGAGTTTTATAGAAACAGTATTTTGTTAATTTGACGTTAATTATCGTTTGTTTAAGATTTAGACTTACCAATATGAAATGCATTTTTTACAATAACTAATAGGTTTATTAGTTTATAAGTCTATGAAACAGTTCCTTCTTAAACATTTTTCTTCGTCAAAATTTGACGGGTTCTACCTTGTTTCATTAAAAATGAAATTATTTATTTATTAAATCATTTCTATTCCTTTTGGTGCTAAACAAAGCGATTTTATTCACACTGAGATAAACATTTGCTATCACTACTCTCTCACAAAGGCGTTCTGAGCTGACAGTGAGGGTATTTTCTAGGCACTGTAAGGAGGCATTTAATTTTGAGTGATAACGCGCATCATATTACAAACCGATATTACGGCATACTACACTTCCATCTATCTCTTTTCTCTATGACTAAATACTACAGATCTACAGATGCTCTATTTTTTCGTCGTCGCGCATGCTTCTATACAAACTTTATTTTCACTGCCCAATTGGCCACCTAAACATACACACATATTTTTCAAGTATGCATTTTGTTTTTATTTTTGTCTTTGCTATTGCTTTGCGATTAATATAATTCTTAATCTTAGATAACTAACTCCATCTTCCTGTTCAAACGAAGAGGTAAACATTTTTTTCCCTACCACCGGAGGGTTAATTACAGAGATTATGCTCTTTGCATCAAGGCCAGCACATCTATTGAATCGTTAAGTTAGCCGTAAATCGCTGCGTATCTCAGTAGTTTAGGATTGTAAAAAGAAATTCATCGAATCCCTGCAAAAACTTTTTTCTTAACTTTCCTGCATTGCAGCAACTGAATAGCGAAGCCTTTACTGCTTAAAAAGGCATTACTTTAATCCAGCGCTTCCCAGTCTTTTTTCTTCTGCGCACCCTTTTCTTGGGTTTTTTATTTTGGAGTAACTTTTTTTTTTCTCATAAACAAGGCCCTCCCCCCCCCCCCACCTTCACACACACATACTCAATTAGAAAAGATAAATATTAGGGTAGGCCAAAATGAGCTTACAAAAAAAAGATTTTGGCATAGTACGCAAACGTTTTGTAATGGGACAGTTAAAACTGTACAAAATTTCTATCAATATTGCTCAATATTTAGCCACGTCTCTCTGATACTGAAAAACAGAAAAAAAATAGTTTTTAGTAAAAAAAAATATCTTGAAATTTTTTCTAAATTATTTCAGCATAGAGTGAAAATATTAAAAATGGGTCACTTAGAATCTATAAATTTTTTATCAATTTTATCATTATTTAACTGTCCTTCTGACAACAAAAGTTAGAGATAAATGAAAAATATATTGGATTTTCTAAAAAACTGTACTAGGAAAATTACTTTTCGAAATCTGTATTGACATTAATTGAATAATAAAATAGTACTATAAATAATATTAATTCTATAATTATTACGCAATTTAACTTTTTGCTCATTTTTTTTTACGAAATTAACTATAGCAAATATATATATACACAGTGGTGCCAACTTTTGAAAAATATTGGATGGGCTCAAAAAATTTTGAACAAATAAAAAATACATTGGGTGGGCTTAATTCGTAATGGGTGGATGGAGATATCAAATTATTGGGTGGGCTTGCGCCCCATGGGCCCATGTGAGTTGGCGCCATTGTATATACATATATATGTATATCTAGCATATATAATAGGATGATTATAAAAATACTGGTTTCATTGGTTTATTGTATGGTAATATCTGAATTACTTTGGTTATATTTATAAAAGTATATATATATACAAGTAAACTAGAACGAAAATCTACAAATTTTAAATGTATTTACTAATACCTGATGCATATTGATATTCGATATCAGAATAATATTGTTGTCGAATGTTGGAAGTTCTTTCTTTCCTTGAATCTTGGCACGAATATATCTATCTCTTGGCAGTCTCACTACAAACATTCATTGCAGTTTCTGATATTAGTTTAACCGCTTTTCTAATTTGCCCGCACGCCATACGGGCAGCGTGTTTTGCGGAATCATGATTTATTTCTTTCTATACCGATATGCAATGAAATATTTTCGTATGGCTCTGTAAATTAATAATAAATATTCTTTGTACCACATATGGTACAGAATGTATATTTTAGTATGCATTTCATAGATGAATATCAATTTTATTATGTTCGAAAGAGTGTAACATCATTAAAATGCACTTGAAAATATTTTTTCCCATTGACCGTAATGTAACAGAATATTTTCATTGTCCCTGTAATTGAACTATACATAAACGATTTTCATACGATTTTCATGAAATTTGAAATGACTCGACATAATTATATAATAATTATGCATTTTAAATTTCAAGCGATTCGATTGTGTGGTTTTTGCGTTGTTATATACGAAAAGACGGACAAATTGAACAACAACTATAGGTTTCATAATTAAAACGCACCTAACAAGAAAAACCGAAAAATGTCGAAATTTACTCGAATAACTATCAGTAGTATGTTTTAACACCTGTTTTCTCTAAAGACATTCCATTCACATTTCCAAATAATATTCATTGTATTAAGTTCCAGCAGGATTAAGTATTCAGCTAACACCTCTAATCAGTATCCCCAACTTAAAAAAAAATATCGGGTGGGCTTAAAATTTTTTGAATGAATTAACAAATACATTTTTTCCCGTAGTGTGGATATGTATGGAAATAGAGAGGGAAAGAGCGAATAAGTAAACATGATACTTCAAAATTTGTGTTTTTTTCTGAGCAATTTTTTAAAATTATTATAATTTAATTATAATTTTATAAATAATTTTATTACATCATGTTCTTAAAATTCTTCCCTTTACATTAATATTGACAACACTTAAATTTTTAACTCTTGTAAGTATAATAAATTAAATGTCAATAAAATTATACTTTTTAGTCACCCAAATGCTTCAAAACAGATGGCAAAATATGCAGGAAAATTTGTTTTCGTGAAAAATTTAACTATACATCCACGGAAGGGAATTTTCAATGTATCACGTAAGTCTTAGTAAGTTTTACATACAAAGTTATTTTCAGAACTTTAATAAAACCAATTTTCATTTCGGCAATTAAATAAATAAATACATTTTTAAATTAAAACAATTGAATTTGGGTGAGCAGAGATGTCAAATTATTGGGTGGCTCGCGCCCCATGGGCCCTTATAAGTTGGCGCCACTGCTTCTAATATTATTAGTTGAACTTTTATGTTTTATTTTTATAATCCATTCAACAGAATTTAAGAGAACTCTCTGTTAAAGCAGGCTTTTCATTCACCTATAAGTGTTGGTTATGTGAAACATATTTCCTAAATTTTAAGTTCATTTAAAAAATAAATTTCGAAATTTTTATCCGATTTTTTTTAAATCTTTTTTTTTTCTAAACCAGCCATACTCACCCTGCGGCCCGGAGACATTTTACGTGAGGCCAGAGGCATATAATTATTAATCCATATTTAAAGAATTAATTGAGATGCGCATAAAAAAGTATTTATGACGTTTAGTGTTGCTTTATGTATTTTTTCGTGGGAAGATAACTATCTATAACAAAACAGATTTTAACTAAAATTGAGTTAAAAGCCGTTTCCTTAGTCAAAAATTCTTTTTGCCTGTAGTCCTATTTGTCCTACAGTAATGTACACATTTCTTAATCTTATACAATAATAAAATATCAAAATTCAAATTAAGTTTGCACTATATATTTCTGCAATTATTTTTTTTCATTGAACAAAATAGGAATTTATTAAAGAAAATATTTTTGGAAACGCTGCATTGTTATATAATTATTATGATTCATATCTATTATATAGCTCACGGCTGTCCGACGCGGCGCCCGCGGGAGCCATGGCACCCTTTGATGATTTTCTTGGCGTCCTTTTGAAGGTTGATTTTTAGAAAAAAAATCCATTATAAAGAACGATTTCTTTAAAATCATTAATATTTGCATCAAAACCTACCTTTGAACATTCGAATTTTCAAAATCTGCAAAAACGCTTATTGCGCATAAAAAAGCATTTATGATGTTACGTTGATGTACGTTAAAGAGAAACATACTTTGAAAATTTAATAAAAATTCCATGATTTCTAGTTATTGTTTATAAAGTATAATTATGATGATTAAATCTGGTAATTATTGGAAATAGCTGTTTTTGATACTTAAGAAATAACAGAAATATGAACCTTTTCCCCTTCCCTCGTTTCTTTGAAGATGCATGTGCATGAAAATTCAGCTTTTATCTTTTTTGCTGCCGCACTGCCCCCTTAGGTTGTTTCATAGGAAGGATAAAGGGGCTTAATTTTTTCTTCTTGACTCTTAAATACACTGTAAAACATTTGTAGTAACGTTACTACATAAAATTGGTGGCATCTACGATTCATTACTACTTCATTGAGTAATTTTTCACTTACATAATGGTGGAATAAAAACATGCATTACTGGTGTAACATTGCAATGTTACACCAATTATATCGGTTAAAATACTCCACCAAATTGGAGGCAGCAAGGCTGCCACCAGTTTTATGGAGTAACGTTACACAAATGTTTTAAAGTGTATTTAGGGCTTTGTTTTATAATTTCTTAATAAAAATAATAAAACAATGCAGAATTATTTCCATCTATGAAAGCACTTCCAGACTATTTCTCTGGAACCACGCGTATCAGCCACTATCATGTCTGTCTTTGTTTTTGTACTTTTTATAAAATTACATTCACGTCTTCAAAATAAGTTGAAACGTATTTTGGTATCTTAAAGATATCTAGCAATATATCTGATGCCTAATTTCCATGGTTTTTTTTTTTTTTTTTTTTTTTTTTTTTTTTTTTTTTGTAATTTGACGTTTAATACATGTTACTCCTCAACCGTAATGACCTTTGCCTACCGCTCGCTGTAAGAATTATTTGCATTATGTTAAAACGTGCATGTAAACTAATACTGTGCTTATGCGATAATATAAGCGCATGTTTTCAGTCATGTGAATAATGGCGCCCTTCATTGAGTGTCAAGGGCTGAGGTGCGCCCGTGCTAACTGAAAAGTTGGACAGGCGTGATATATACCATTGAGATGGGCTACGAAAATCTGGTTCGAAATTCTGGCTTGGATCACTTTTTCATTCAGTTAGAAAAATTAACGTATCTCATACTATTTTGCAAATTTGAATTATTTGCTGTTTATTCTGTTCAGATAAGAGACAATATTCTCTCATCAAAAAATTATTTGAGAGAATCGTACCCATCACATTTGTCCAGGATAACTACTTAGGTAGAGCATTGGCAGTTTACTTTAAAAGTCCCTGGTTCATATCCCGGTCTGGCCACTTACTCAGTCAATTAGAAACTGACATCCCATGTGATTTTACCAGTGATTCACTTGTGACTTTGATTCACTTTATGATAACACTGGTATCTATAGCAGTAATGTAGTTAATTAAGTATATTTTTTAATAAAAGAAAACTCTTATTGTTGAAAATAAATATATATTTTATTTTTAAAAATTTGTTTTGAATGCTGACACGACGTAAATGTCAATGTATGAAAATGACAAAAAGTCTTTTTATTATGATTATGATGATGGAATGACAATGGCGTAAATTTACAATAAAATATGTGAAGATATATTTTTCATAATACATAACCATTTTTTCTTTAACAAGATCAGCTTTATTACTTTAATATTGGTAATTTTCATAAATTGAATTTTGACCCGCTAGATTCACAAAATCTTACACCGCGCCCGGGATTTGTCGGAGCCTGGTCATAACTAATAATTATAAACAGTGAAGTTCATACTCCCGTTTTAGCTGATACAAATCACATGAATGTGTAATATTGAAAATTTCCGAAGGAAGAAACGAGATTTTTGGAATACAAATAGTTTCAGTCGTGTTTTGGTTCAACCAAATTTTCCAAGAATATACATTTTCGGCTGAAAACGAAAACGAAACAGAATTTTCGGTCAATCTATAATTATTTGTTAAATAAGAAGGGGAAAATCATGCGTCAGACATAACTTATAAAGTACTTTCCAACAAATCTAGAATGAGGTAACAAAACTGCATCGTTTAAAAAATTAAAATATTCCGTCTCATTTCACCACATGGGAATGCATAACCCATGTGAAACCGAATTTCAACTGTTCCCATCTACAATCGAAAATTCCGAATTTTTTAGCAGCCTTGTATATGATATATAGATTAGTATCTATTAACAACATGCATTCCAAAATTTAATATATTTAAGAAACACATATATTTCGGTTAAATATTCCCCTTCAGCAATTTCCTCTAATAAGAGGAATGGTATGCGATTACGTTTGTGCAGCCCTATATATGAGGTACAAAATTTACATATAAAGAGAAATACGAAAAAAACTAATTAAATTAAAAAGCGCATGCATAATTTTAAAACGTAATCTCCAGCAGTTATTACTCAAAACCGATTTCTTTTGTGGGTCCCTGTAAATTTATGAAAAATGATATGAATGCTCTGTTTTAACGTGATCCAGGGGCGGATGTAGTCTCATTTAAATAACTCCATGGAAAAGTGAAAAATTGCCTTCCCACGTAATAAACATACATAGTAAGCATTACATAAAAGGTTATGGTCTTTTTTAGATTTTTTAGCGAACCTATCCCCTTCTTCTCCAACCGAAAGAAAAAACAAGAATGTAACTCCCACTCAATAACTGATACAAATATTTATTATAACTTTTCACTTAAAATAATTTACTACTTAAAACAAAATTACCAACAACAAAATTCTAACTTTTTTTTTTCTGTGAACTGTTATATGGGTGATTCTCCATAAACAGGGTAATTTGGAAGTTGCAAAATACAAATTTATAAACTATGAAATAAATAACTTTTTTCTTCATATATAGCTTTAAAAAGTGATTTTGTATTAGAATTATCACCCATCGTTCATAACTCCTAAAATTTAATATTTTATTTATAATTAAATGTTGGTAGTGAGCAGGGGAATGATTCAATAATCTATAAAGCACTGCAATCAACTATTAATGATAGAAAAATTCATATCACTGAAAAATTTTAATCAAATAAAGAAATATGCATAATTATTTAAATTACTGTACATAGTTTTCACAATAATGAATATATATATATATAAGTTTCTTTCTAACAACTGAAGAAAACTTTTCTTTTCGCTTCAGAAAATAATCTGCTTTTGACCTGGGACTCATATCTTCTGGTTTGCTGTTAATTTTAAATTTCAATCTTTGGTTACTTTTTTATATTTTTCTAATTTTCTACTTAGACATTTTATTTGATTTTCCATTTTTACACATTTTCTATGAAGTGCACTCCTGTTGCGCATTACACGTTTTCTTCCAGATAATTTCCGTTTCTCTATTAAAGCATTACTTGATTTTGAATTAGATAAAGGAGCATTGAATAAATTTGACATTGAGCTTGTGTTTAACTCTTCATAATTATCATTTGCTTACGCTTCTTCAACAGTCAAAGCTTGATGTTTAGTGAGAATGGATCGTTTTCGGTAATTTCCGGAATTATTTTTCCATTGTTTCCACTTGCTTCTTTTCTCGCGGGCAGTCATCTCTGTAGTAGGCTTTATTGCACCCTTCATCTTTTTTTTGGTATTTCTGTCGCTTCTTTTCATTTTGTATTTTATATGCAGCTGCGTCATTTTTTTATCTTTTGATAGCGTTTGCGCTGTGGTTCTATTTGATTTTTTTATTTTCTCCTCTCTAGTCAGTTTTTCTTTTACTTATGGCATCTTCCTGAAAACAAAGAGAATTTTTATAAAAAATCATTTTGTTATCAGTTTAATTTTGTTTATTTGTATTAAATTTTAGCATTAATCTTAATGAAAAGTTTCCATATTAACCATTTATATAAAACAGGATGCTGGTAAAGTAAAGGCTAATCTTTTTTATTTTGTAGGTATAGACATGCTTTAATTTAAAGTGGTACTTAAAAATATTTAAATTAAAAAAAAAATGAGATACATTCAAATTTAATGAAGTGTCTAACTTTAATCATACATTTAAAATAAAAATCTTAAACACACATTAATTTCTTTTTTAATTATGAAAATCAGTGTTGAATTCAGACTTTTTTCTCCGGGGGGGATATTATAGATTTCTGGGGGGGGGGGGATGCACATTTTGACCATTGAAAACCCAAAATCTTAAATTTTCCCCGGGCCATCCCCTGTATTCAATACTGATGAAAATTGAAAAATACAGATTTCAGATAAGTTACATTGAATTCTCCTTGAAAAACAGCTAATAAAAAAAGTTTCCGATTGAAATTAAGTAACAATAGCAATAAATGATTACATACTGTTTCAAATTAATGCAAAATATTGTCAAATTTTATGAAATAATTGAGTAGTAATATTAACTAAATTAAATATTTTTCGTTTTTTTTTTTTTTTTTTATTATTATTTCCTAAATTGTAACAAACTAATATGTAAAAAATGTAGCGTCTATATTTAAAGATTACCTAAAACTAAAGTATTTCAATTTTCATATAAAAAATCATTTATAGTTATCAATATTAAGAATTTTTGAATATTTTTTAATTTAACAACATTTAGTTTCTTTATTAATGTATTAATAGGGTTTTTAGCCAATATCTTAATAACATTTGTAAGATTTCATCATTCCCCTAACTAGAATCATTCCCCTGCTTTAAGAACAGGCAGGGGAATGATGCTAGGGGAATGATGATTTGTTAGTAATATCTACCTTAGAACTACATGAGGGAACAAAAAAATTTTAAAATGATTATACATATTAAAAAACATGTATTAAAAATATAAAACAAAATAAAAAAAGCTTACCTTTAATTTATCCACAAAAAATTGATCCAGGGTAATGATGACTAATAAAAATATTCGTTTTGGAACTCCACTTTGCAACATCTGCACTCACAAACAAAATGGCTACAGACTCCAAACTTTTAAGGTGTCTCTTCCAAGCAAGTAGTTAAAATTGGATCAATACCAAATTTGAAACCAGCGGCATCTATTGGTGTTTTTTAGAACTATTTTTGTAAGTGCAGGGGAATGATGCCTAAATTGATGGACATACATCATTGTGTTTTTTCACAGAGTTGCATTATAGTATACCTCTACATATGTACTCCTCATATAAAGGAACAAATTGTGATACTATATTAATAATTACAATTTTTTAAAATCAATATTTAATAAATATTTGGTGGATTCAAAGTATAATTCTGGGGTTGGGGACAGCCAGGGAAATGATATCTTACATACATTTATATATATATATATTGTTTAGAATTATTTTTTAAGTAAAGGATGTGAGTAGTAGGTAGAAAAAAAGTAAAGCTTTTAGTAAAAATAAACTTTATTGGTAAAATAGTTCAAAAAAATTATAGAATCAAGTGGGACTTTGTTTTTTCCTATTCAATGAGAATGATCCATATGTAAAAATTACATTCCATGGATTTTGAATTAGCATAATGTCACTAAAATACTCTCCAAACGATTTTTTTTCCATATACCATAATCTAATCGAATTCTTTTGAGTGTCTCTGTAAATGAGCCATTAATCGTACATACTTCATATTCAGTACCAAACATCCTTTGATGACCGCCAATAAGCTTTATCAATTGCATGGAAATTCGAGTATATTTACTGGAGTTAGAATCACATTTTCAAAAATCTGTCGAAATACAGTGTGGTTTAAAAATCTCTGGCACATTTGAAAGTTAAATATATAAAATCATATAATTGTCGTACGGGAGAGCGATTTGGACTAAAATGATTCTCACGATGAAAAGTTTTCTTGAAGTGAATAAAAAGAGTTCCAAACTTCGTCTATAGATATCGCTATACCTTAAAATATCAGAAAGAACCTTGAAAAACTCAAGACAATCAAAATAGAAAATTCAAGCTGCAGATAATTTTTCTTTTGTCACAAGCCCATCACAAAACATTTATTTTGTTCAATTTATTACCGTATTTCAATTACTTTATTCCATTACCATATTTCAATTCTTCAAATAAAATTAGATTTCTAAATAAGCTTTATCAGTTGCTTGAAAATCACAGTATATTTACGGGAGTTAGAGCGCAGACAGACGGACAAACAAATCGAATGCATAAGCACATTAAACTGAAAATTGCTAAAAGCGAAGAATAATTTAGCGTATATAGATGAGTTTAGCCTGTAGTAGTAGCCAGTTAATACAGAGGAGAAATAACTAACCAATAGGTGTGTCCTTAAAAAAGGGCTTTTTTTTTTTTTTACTTTAAAGAAATAAATTGACAACTGCAGGCACGTAGCATGGAATGACTGCTCTTATCTTAAGAATCTCGTTTCCATGAGCGCTGTGTGTGTTCATTAAAAAAGAGTAGAAATTAAAAGTCAATATGTTAAATTAAAATTAGTTCGCTCGTTACTTGAATAAATTGGAATTGGAATCAAGGGCGTATTATACACGTGTGTAAAAAAAAAAGTAGGAGGGTGGGGGAGAATCGGTTCTTGAATTCAATAGAAAAAAGCATGAGGAGCTTTGAAAAAGCAAATGATATGTATTTTATCCACTTACCTACTTACTGAATTAACGCGCATGTATATGATTTGTCAAAAATAATTATCCGTAGTTTATAAGTACTGTGAGATTATGAACAGAAATTCTTTTTTACATAAATTTTTTTATTTGTAATTATGTATTTTTCCCCCCAAATTTTATTTAATGAAGTTAAAAAATTACTTTTTCTCTACAAATTATTAGTATTATTGCTACAATTATCCTTGTTATTGTTATTGTTATTATTACGATTATTATTGTATCACAATGAGTGAGTGTGCTAATTATATCCAAAGCGATTTTAATACAATTATTGATACTAGTATTGCCAATATTGAACTGTTTAAGTCAAGAAAGTTGTGAGTAAAGATTTTTGGAAAATGTTGGTAGAATGTTTTATGGCCCTAGTTTCTTCATAAATAAAGATTTAAAATAATAATAATAATAACAATAATAATAATAATAATAATAATATTGATAATTTCTGAAAAAGATTGAGCAAACGGACTTATTAACAAGTTAAAATATGTAATAATAAAAAAGAATACACGAATATTTCAAAGAAGCTTTTACAAAAATGCTGACTGAAGATTTGGAGTTGAAAACTGAAATTTTAAACTTTGAATTATAATCAGTAATATTATCTTAAATCGCAATAATATATGTCTCTGATTTTACACCTAAATCTTTATTATCTGTGGCCCTTGAGCGCCCGTCACTTCTCTAAGGTATGCGCCGTTCTCTCTCAATTATATGAATTAAATTAAAATTGACTTTTTTCTTTTTATGTTTTTTTTTCTGATTTTTTTATTTACTTTAATTACATTTGTTATTCTTTGCCTTATTTAATTTTTATTCATATAAATTACACTGAACATTTCTAAAATAATCTAAAAATCGTGCTTCTTAATAATTTAAAATTGATAATGTCAACATTGTAAGAACTTATTCTGCTATTCTTCAAAAGCATCTTTAGAGCATTCAATTTTATCGCCGTTAAAAAAAAAAAAAAAAAAAAAAAAAAAAAAAAAAAAAAAAAACTAATTAAAAATAAATTTTGAAATAAAATAATTCAATATTTTAACATTTCTTTTTTTATTTAAGAATTATATGTTTTTCAAATTTTATTTAAAATGTTACATATCTTACCACCACTTGTCTTTTTTTTTTTTTTTGCTTAGGTGCGTTCGTAATTTTGTAAATACGTAACACCTATAATTGTCGTT
Source organism: Maratus speculifer (assembly GCA_964019185.1). Taxonomy (NCBI): domain Eukaryota; kingdom Metazoa; phylum Arthropoda; class Arachnida; order Araneae; family Salticidae; genus Maratus; species Maratus speculifer. The sequence goes on from OZ025296.1 coordinate 70,547,895, forward strand.
CAGTCCGTCATATAACAACGCAAAAACTACCCAGCCGAATCGTTTTAAATTTAAAATATATAATTATTAGATAATTTTGTCGAGTCATTTCAAATTTTATGAGAATCGGATGCATAGATCAATTACAGGAACAATCAAAAGTATTTCAATACATTAAGATCAATGGAGAAAAAAGTTTCAAGTGCATTTTAATCGTGTTGCACTCTTTCGAACATAATAAAATTGATATGTATCTATGAAGTGCATACTGTAATATACATTCTGTACAATCTGCGGTGCAAAGAATATTTGTTACTGATTTAAAGGGACAAAGAAGTGTATTCCATCACATAATGTTATAGGGAGAACATTGTTTGGTGCACGTTTTAACTGTATTAAACTATTTATCATTTTATGAAATTAATATACGTTGTTGAGGATTACTACACAAGTTACTTACAGTATGATAGTAAACAGATAGTATTTACAGGGACACACAAAAAATTTTCGCCACTATACTGCATCCGAAATACTGTATACTAGGGTGGAGCGAAAATTTTTTTTTTTTTTGAAAATCAAAAACGGGTAGGTGCCAAAAGTTGCCTTTATACTAGTACATCAACTGCGTGAAATTTTACCGCTGAAAAAAAAATGGCTTGAGTCTGCGCTTTTGCTCCAAAAATCAAAATTTTGGGTAAAATTTGTCATTTTTTGACATTTTTTCAAAAAAATTAAAAAATTTCTACAGAGCTGGTTAGTATTTAAAAGTGTTGCTTAGACCTTTATATTTATCTGCTTAACATATTTAAACTATAAAACAATATGTTTATTCCCTATAGCTGGAGCAAAACAGACAACTTTTAGTAAGAAAACAGCATTACCACTCTATTGGGTCATACAACGAATTGTTGTTTTTAATACAGCTCTTGTTTTCAAAACTACCTTGGACATGCGTCGTGGAGGTGGCTATATTTCCTATACCATCCAGCCCAACTATTCGATCATCTTAGTACAGTGTTTTATTTATACATTGATTTGTGATTTTCTTTATAAAAATTTGGCATGTTTTCGATGCTTCCACCTTGTTTATCAGTTATTTGCATCCACATGCTGCTGTAACTATCTTCATGTATATTTTTACAGTTTATACAAAAAAAATGGCAAGCAGAGTAATGCACGGAAATATTATTAAAGGGATCTATTCGACCATCTATTATATTTATCAAACTTACATTCAGTTGATGATTAATGATTGGAAGTTCTGTTACCACAACATTTTTTCAGTCAATTGTATTTTTTTTACGTAATGATTTGCTTCAAAGATGATTTCAGATATTTCAACTATAAGTATGCCATCATTTATTCTACTTTTGCATTTTTTATATGTTTAGAAGCGAGCTGTTTAATGTGATGGTGATCGTCAGCGAGAACTGCAATGAAAATTTGTTCTCCATGTGTAAAGCAACCGCTGTTGTAAATAACTTTTTTTGCACTAGTTTTATGCCGTTTTCTAAGTGTTTTCATATCCAGTTAATTTCCTATTAACTTTTAGATCCCCTTTTTATGAGTGGACAACATTTGATGGTGAAATGTCCTGGGCATCAACTTATAATGCATTGTGCTTTATGAAGGAATGGACGGATATCGACTATAAGTGCTCATTTAAAATTAGGAGAATTTTATTTGTCACTGTGAACCATTTTGTATGGGGTAAGCTTAGAATTGTCTATATGATATTGAATCATTCACTACTTGAACTCCAGTGAATTTCCTCTGCGTCAATTATTAGAGAAGTCGATATAAAACGTTCTAAGCTACATGGATTCACGGGATCAATAAGGAAAATCTTTGTCTACGTAATATTCCCTTCCTATTGCAATTTTTTTAATATAAAATAGAGAAATTATTTTCTCAAATTGAGAAAAAGATACTCAGAACAGACTAGAAATTTCTGTCGGAGATTATTGACAAATGCAAAGCTAATTCATAAGGAAAGCTATTTCTCGAAGAATGGGGAATAGAAATTTAGAAAACATCTCACAGAAAAGACAGCTCATAAAGTTAATAAAATTTTCCGCTTTATATAAGCACAGATTGGCAATCAGCGTCTATATGTTCACTCACCAAATCTATAATCCAAGTTTATACCGCGGGATGTTTTATACCAAATGTACTACACACCTAAATAATAGATCTAAAATCTTATTAGAAATTACTAGACTACGGAACAATACAGGAAACGACATAAAGCATGCTAAAACTTCTTTAGAAATATTGTTGTTTTACACGCAAATTTTGCTTGCAATCCTCTGTGACGATCGTCATAATATTAAACAGCTAACTTCTCAGCATATATTCAATGTAATAGATTCAATAAATGATGGCATACTAGAAACTGAATTCATACAATCAATTTTTAGGCAAATCATTGCATGTAAAATGTAATTGATTGAAAGAATGCTGAGATAACAGAACTTCCAATCCTAATGTACTAATTGCATGAAATTTTAATGAAGAATATAGACTGCTGACTAGGTTCAATTAAGAACATACCCAATACATTACTCAGCTTCTCTTCTGTTATACATGGTATAAAAATATACGTGCAGCAGGTCACACCAGCATGATTCAAATCATCCAAAGTCTATGAATACAAAGAAGAGATAAATTACTTTGATATATAGAAAACTTATACTCGTCTTCGGGAAAAAAATAACAATTCAATACATAAATAAAACACTGGGCCTAGATGATTGGGTGGTTGAGATGGGTGAGATAATGCAACCACCTCTATGAGTTATATACACAGTAGTTTTGAAAGCAGCTAGGTAAGAAATGCATTCAAAAGAACATTTCGTTCTATGCTCCAATAGAGAGATTAACGCTGATTTTTCACAAAAAGTTGTCAGAATTGCTCCAATTATACAGACTACAGATATTGTTTTATAGTTTAAATATGTTAAGCAGATAAATATAAAGGTCTAAGCAACATTTTTAAATACTAACCAGCTCTGTAGGAATTTTTTAATTTTTTTGAAAACATGTCAAAAAATGACAAATTTTACTCAAAATTTCGATTTTTGGAGCAAAAGCGCAGACTCAAGCCATTTTTTTTCAGCGGTAAAATTTCACGCAGTTGATGTACTAGTATAAAGGCAACTTTTGGCACCTACCCGTTTTTGATTTTCAAAAAAAATTTTTTTTCGCTCCACCCTACTGTATACTATTACTAGTCCAGGCATTTGGTAAAAAATAAATGCAAGTTTTGGTGTAGTTTTGATTTTTGGTTCCCTTTATGTTTTTTAGGTCGCTGAACACGAATCTGGCATTATCCAACAAAAGTTCTCCCCGGAAACACATTTTTTGGGCAAAAAACGTGCAAAAAACGTGGCTTTTTTTCGTTTTTTTTTAAATAACTTCAAAATTATGCATTTTACATAAAAGTCATCAATACATAAATTAAAGAGCACAAAATTTCCTACATTTTATGTATTTAAAGTTTTTTCTCTGATCAATGGTTTAGCCGTGAGAGAGCCGCAAAAATGGGTGTGAAAAGCAAAAAATTCTGAAAAACGTGAATTACAGCACCGTACATCGATGAAACTTGAAAAACAACCATTTTACGCAAATTTTCCCCACTTAATAATACTAAATATATTATTATTGACTATATTTTATTAAACTGATGTTCATTGTTTCTTTCATAACTAACAAATAAATAAAAATCTTCATTTGTTATTACAAAATAATAATAGGAATAATTTCTTAATTTGACTTTTAAATAATGCAAATAAAATAACTAAAACAGGCTTTAACTGATCCCATCTGCACTTTTCCCCTTGATTGAAGGGGGCAAGTATGAAATAACGTTGGTCAAGCGCCCACCCCCGCATCCCATGTCTACGTTCAGTGGAATACTAACCCCCCCCCCCCTTTTCCACCAGTCTCGCCTCTGTTAGAAATATGCGTCGCACAGGTCACTAGCTTATCAGGAGGACACATTCTTCTCAGTTTCTATATGCAACTGCTTACTTATAATTTAGTAATTCACTGTTTGAGTCTTCGTGAATATAGTGAACATCTAAAATGATTTTGCACGATATCGCTGAGTTTTATTTGTGACTTATTTCCTTTAGAAGAGGGGTCAGTGAAAGTTAGTCGAGGTATTGCAGCGTTAATGAAGGCAAGTACAGAAAGAAAGGCTGGAAAGGCAGTTTTCCTAAAGGGGAAAATCTCAGTAGATGTGCATGTTAAGTGTAGAAAAGCATACGTAAATGAACGGATGATTACTGGTTATCTGAAGAAGATTGAGGAACAAAGTGCTAGCATTTCTCAAATTTTAAGATCATCAACTCCTCAGTTTAATTTTCGAACTAAATGTTTTACATGCGGACTGTGCATTTCGGAAGAGTTCATCGCAAAACAAGCAAAAAATCCACCAAGCGAATGCAATATTGTATACAGTGTGCGACACATGGGATTCAAAAGTACAATTCTGAAAGCAGCAAGAGCTCGCAATGATGATTATGGGCAGGCTATAATTCAGCGCATCGAACCGGTGAATGATTTGATCGCAGCAAATGCTCAATACCACATCAAATGTTTTAAATATATTTATGGGAGGCCGAAGATCCAAGAACGGTAGAAACGTGGTCCATTTCCGAGGCAATCGACAGAGCAATGCAAAGTATGTTACGATTACCTTGAAAATCATGATGACAAGTGTCAATTCTCCATGGAAGAGCTAATGAAATAGGTTACAGAGAGTTATCAACCTCATATGAGAACTGTAAAGTTTAACCTCATTGAGAGATATGGAGACGACATACTGATCACAAAGAATCAGAAAAAAAGTCCATTGTGTGTTTCAAGAATACAGGAGGAAAGATACTGACTAATGCATGGTATCAGCAAACATGTAAATCTGATCGAGATGAGAGGCTGCGAGTGGTTGAAGCAGCAGCAAAAATTATTTGCGGAGATATCAGATAGAAGATTTGCTTCGGAAAACTGCAACAACATCGCAGTTGTGTGTCAAGACGAAGAGGATGAGCTAGACTTTGAACAGTAGGATCTGGAAATGGATTGCCCACACAATGAATCAGAGGTCCCAATGGAAGGGGACATAGTCATGCCGCAAGGTATCAAATATTTACTATTAAAAAAAGTTTTATTTATAATATTAATAGTTATGAAAACACCCACTAATTCCATTTGTCTATTTTCTATTTTGTAAATGTCGATGAAAAGCAGGGACCCTCAAATAAAAGAAAGCGGAAACAGTACTTTGTTTTTTTAAGTAAATGTACTTACTAATGTACATAATTATTTATAATTATTCATAATAAGTCGTCGATTTTATTGTTAGCAACTTCATTGTAAAATATAGTCGATCATAATATCTTCAGTATCATTTAAAGTCAATCTTTGCGAAAAATGGTCAGTTTTCATGTTAAATCTAATGTACAGTGCCATAATTCCTATTTTCCGGATTTTTTTTTATTGTCACACCCACATTTTGAACTTCGAGAACTTTAAGAACTGGAATCCGTGTCAGCTTTTATATGTTAAAGTCTGTGTTAGTTATTTTATTTACATTATTTAAAAGTCAAATTAAGAAATTATTACTATTATTTTATAATAGCAAATGAAGATTTTGATCACAAAAATGCTCATTTTTATTTATTTTTTTGTTATGAAAGAAACAATGACCATCAGATTAATAAAATATAGTCAATATATTTAGTATTATTAAGTGGGGAAAATTTGCGTAAAATGGTTGTTTTTCATGTTTCATCGACGTACAGTGCTATAATTCACGTTTTTCAGAATTTTTTGCTTTTTACACCCATTTTTGCGGCTTTCTCACGGCTAAACCATTGATCAGAGAAAAAAACTTTAAGTACATAAAATGTAGGAAATTTTGTGCTCTTTAATTTATGTATTGATGACTTTTATGTAAAATGCATAATTTTGAAGTTATTTAGAAAAAACGAAAAAAAGCCACGTTTTTTGCCCAAAAAACGTGTTTCCGGGGAGAACTTTTGTTGGATAATGCCAGATTCGTGTTCAGCGGCCCAAAAAACATAAAGGGAGCCAAAAATCAAAACTACACCAAAACTTGCATTTATTTGTCCTTTTTGAGCACGTAATGCCTGGACTATACACCAAGATCCGAATGTTTTTAGGTGCGTTCGTGATTATATAAATACACAGCACCTACAGTCGTCGTTCAATCTGTCTGATCACCGGACCGCATATAACAACGCAAAAACTACCCAACCGAATCATTTGAAATTAAAAATATGTACTTATTAAATAATTTTGCCAAGTCATTTCAAATTTTACAAAAATCGGATGCATAGTTCAATTACATGGACAATAAAAAGTATTCCAATACTTTATCGTCACTGGGGGATAAACTTTCAAGTGCATTTTCATGTCAAACTCTTCCGAACATAATGAAATTGGTAGTATACATGTATGAAGTATATGCTGTAAGATACATTTTGTTCAACCTGTGGGGCAAAGAATATTTATTATTTATTGTATTTATTATTATTGGCCACAAAAAGTATTCCCTTACATAATGGTATAGGGAGAACATTGTTTGAAAAGCGTTTTAATTGCATTAAGCTGTTTAATATTTTACGAAATTGATATCCGTTCCTGAGGATTACTACAAGTTATTTCCCGTATAATAGAAAGCAGATAGTATTTACAGAGACACACAAAAGATTTCGGGCACTATGCAATATCCGAAATACTGTATACCATTACACCAAGATTTGAATATTTTCAGGTGCGTTCGTAATTATATAAATACGTAGCATCTATAGTCGTCCGTCCGTCTGTGTGCCCGCATATAACAGAGAAAAATCTGCCCAGCCAAATCGTTTGAGATTTAAAATGCATAATTGTTGCATAATTTTGTCGAGTCATTTCAAATTTTATGATAATCGGATGTATAGCTTAATTATAGGGACAATCAAAACTATTGCATTATATTACGGCCAATAGGAAGAAATAATAATATAAAGTAGATTTTAGTGATGTTACTTTCTTTCGAATATAATAGAATTGACATGAATCTATGAAGTATATACTAAAATATACATTCTGTAGAAACACATATTCAAAAAATATTTATTATTAATTTACATATCCATACAAATGTAATCCACAACATACTATGCGGGGAAAAGTTGTTTAGGGAGTGTTTTAATTGTTAAACTATTTCACATTTTATGAAATTGATATACGTTGCTAAGGTTTAATACAAGTTACTTCCAATGTAATAGAAAGCAGATAATATTTACAGGAACACACAAAAGATTTTGGCCGCTATATTGTATTCGAAGTACTGTATACTATAACAACACGATCTGAATATTTTTAAAACTTCTCATAGTACGAATTCACCACATCTGCTGCGTTTTATGCGCAATTTCCGACTTGTTTATTTTTAAAATACTTAATGACGTTTGTATGAAGTTGATCGAACTCATTATTAATGAAGTCCCCCATATATATATATACATACATAAACAAGTAATCCTTCAGCCAATATATCTAAAGTATAAGGAGGTTATAGGAGTATATAAGTATTATAATAATTATAATTATATATCTACTAATATTTTGCCTTAGCAATCAGTGCAGGCATAATCATGACGAAATGGACAAACGGTAATTTAGACGGAGTATCCGGAGATCCTATCAGATCACTTGATACTTTTTTAATGCAATAAATTTTATTGCGTAGAAGACAAAATGTAATATCTTGGTAAGAGATTAAAACCATGTATCAAAAAATCTTTTTAGAAAGCGGAAAAACATTAATAATCGTGTAAAACCTTAAAAAAATGCGAAAAATTAAAATATCGCTATACTAATTCTAAATGAGTTTATTAAAAAGAGAACAAAATTTGGTGTGGATAAAATATGAAACCAGGTTACTTTTCTAATGTGAGAAAATCGTCACAAAACTATAAATAGAGTACAAAATTGCATAAAAATTTAAATAAGAAAATGTCCTTCGAGATGCATAATTTCAAAGATATGGTTACTCTCCTATTAAATCGCACAACTATGTGCGCAGCGGTTTTTTTTTTTTCTTTTTTCAGAAAATTACAAACCATCGTAAATACAAACATGCAAACAACATGGTAACATGCAACATCTGTCTTTATTATGTTACACTCTTAAAACGAGAGAATGGATTTGGTTTCTAAGAAAAATCCTGTAATTTATTAGAGCGTAAATGAGTTGTTTTTAAATCATTTTAACTTATATTGATTTAAATTGCGTATTTAAACTACTCATCTTGATTTAAATGGCTTAAAAACAACTCATTCACTCGAGTTGTTTCAACTCTTTACGAAAAACTGACTTTTAAATCATAAGTGGATTTTGTCTCAACTTGAGTTATTTTATGGCTGAGATTTTAAGATAGTAGATATAGATCTGAAGATCTCGATTTGTGCAATCTACATTCAAATCGATCACAATTATTTTTTAAAGAAAGAAATGAAAATTTCTATTTACATTGTATTTCTATGATGAAAATGTGGTGTCTGACATACCAACTTCACATATTCATTGAGGACCTGTGAACTTAACCAATTACTCATTTGCTTTAGATTAAATGTTGTGAATCTTGAAAACAGAATTTAGGATAAGAAAAATGCCAATTTATTCAATTGACATAAGGTGATAAAGAATTCGATTTTGCAGCCAAACGAATTCAAGAATATCAGAAATTAGGGATTCAAATTCAATTTGAGGTATCTGATTAACTATATCATTTCTACAAGAAATATATTTTGAAAATAAACGGGAGTAGCAAATTAATTTATTCAGATTGTTTCGTTCAAATTAGATTACCCATATATTTTGTTCGGGCAATAAACTTAAAAAAAGAAAACTTATATGTAGGATATTTTTGGCATACAAATATTCGATTCTTTCGGATCAAATACTACTTAGCGAAAAACCTGCAAGATTCCATTTCCACTCCCTTTCAAGACTTGTTTGGAAAGGAATTAGTAGGTCCAATTTCGGAAGATCTGACCGCAAAATCTTTAAAGCTAAATTCAATGAGAGTTTCATAAGGTTTTATGGAATTGTTTTAATGCTTTTATGTTTTTAATTTAATTAATTGTATTGTCTGTGGTTTTAGTGAATTTTAATTAAAATAAATTCTATAAGTTTAAAATATCGACCATCCACCTACTGTATGGACGGACCGGTGCATTTTAATACTTCGAGTGTTTCGAGATTATTATCACCTGAATCACATCTCTCAGAAGACATCTCACTTCAGATGGCGAAACAAAAAGGGATTCTGTACAGTACAAAGTTTATCATTATTGATCATTGTTAAAAGCATGGTCTAATAGACTTATTTAAGGATGACAGCAATATTTTTTCTTTAATAATAGAAACATGCAGAGTGTTCGTAAATCTCTATTACAAAATAAGATTGGAGATAGATGAATGATTTTTGTGAAGGAGATGAGGTTCGCAAACTCTTCATTCTATCCAAATTAGGGAGTGTCTTACACCAAGCCGTACTCATATTTTGATTTTAATTTTAATAATATTGAAGATATTGTAACGATATTTCGCACATATCAACTATGCTTTAGGTGCAATGTGGTGAAATAGTCTAAGTATTGTAATGATTTCAATCTTTCCCTTGGTTCCAATGCGTAAGGCAGCACGATGAATTTTCATTTTCATGAAAACCATCTTCTTTATTTCAGCACACGACATTAACTATCACACTATAAAATTTGACAACTAAAGACTTTACACACATAAAAATCAAACAAATAAAAAAACGTTAAAATCATCATTAAAATTCAGACACTGAAATCCAAAAGTCATCGTCCCCTCCTTCCCTACTATCTGCTTTTTCGTTTCCAGCAGAAGATTGTACCACATCAGCGCCGTCTGGCAAACATAGGCGAAACAGTTCGAATTCAGAGCAGAAAGTTAAGATCGCTTCTTGCGAAATCATGATTGGGAGTTAGGTGCCACAGTCAGTTACTTGGGGTCGTCACAGACTTCTCCCCCCTCCAAATTTTGGACATGTCCAAACAAAGTCCTAGATAAAGGAGTCATAATGCGACAAGTTTCAAAGAACACTAAAAAGTCCTTTTCAATTCATAGTGTCCACGACTACTTGCAAATTTGCCACAGGCACACCTCCCGAAACCCATTACAGCATTGTGCCGCCCTGACCAAACTGCCACAATTTTACTAAATTTTTACAAATTTTGAATACGCGGCACTATAGCATTCCGCAATACCAGTCACAATATAAGTTCATTGTTCAATTTACATAACACTAATTTTCTGTAAAATAAAAATACCAGATTTTTGTTATTTAAACTAAGTATTATAACCAATGCAATTTCCCATAAATACTATTACAATTAACAGAAAATCTTCCTATTTTTCTTTTTTCATTAAAACTTAACATTATACAATAATAAATTTTAAACAATGCATATCTTTCTACTTTTAAACAACTGAACTGTAATATACCTTTTTTCACAATTATAAATCTGAAAAACAATATATATTAATCAAACTAGGACTTCCCTCAGAGGGATTAGTCTGAGCAATATTGCTGAGAATACACACTTAATAACTTGCGATAAGCAAAGAAAATAAGATATGTTACCTTTAATTGGTCATTCATTGTGATAAAATATAATGAAAATAAGCATATTGAATCACAGAATTGCAAAATCTTATAGATAAAGTTGCATATACTATTTTTATAAAAGAAAAGCAAACCATGCATGGATATAAAATTGGAAATATGAAAAATGTTTACAGAATTACAAAATCTTATATATAAAGTTGCATATACTATTTTTATAAAAGAAAAGCAAACCATGCATGGATATAAAATTGGAAATATGCAAAATGTTAAAAGTAATACAGAAAATAAAACACCAAATTTTCCTATATTGGAAATATAACTCTGTGAAATGATGTCATGAGCCTAAACAGAAGCTTCGCACCGATTTGAGAAACTATAAATAACATAAACTATTATGTTTGAAGAGAAAGGAGTGTTATATGGTGTGAAATCCGTCCGAATAGTTTATAATGTTGAATATCTCTGTTTGCCACGGATGCAATGAGGTTGTCGATAAGAGTTAAGGAATCCTTTTTTAAAAAATTCTCCTAAACGAGCACTTACATCTTATAAGTTACTGTAATACAAAGTTATAGTTTCTGACTCCAACAGTATCCTAGAAATTGCAATATTCTCAATAAATTGGGTTTAAAGCTTTTTCTAGAAAAGAAAATGTTTAATTCGTGAAATTAAATTGTCGAATGTTTTAGAAATCGTTCATAACGAGATTATTATATCTTAAAAGTTGACACCAAAAAAAAAAAAAAAAAAAAAAAAAAAAAAAAAAAAAGATTTTAAATTTTTAGTCATATCAACATCAAAGAATTCTCAATTTTAGAACTTTTTTTACTCGTGCATTGATGGTGATTATTGTTCCGACGCAAAATATAGTACATTTTGCAGCAAAGATGGTTACCAACATTTTTTGCCCACATTATTTTTTAATTCGGCTAGGTACTCCCAATGATAACGCAAAACACACAAACGTTAATGCTTTATAGCATAGAAATACAGAATCAAAAGCTATTTATCTCCTATTATATACACATAAATTATCTAATTAGTGCTAACAGATGCATTTTTAAATATACATAGATCAATATAATGCTTCATTTTCTTTTATTAGTATTTCTTAGTATTCATTTTTCATTTATTTTTATTATTCAGTAAAAAACTCACTTTCTTAAGCCCGAATTACGTCAAACTTTTCATAAAAGCGCCTATGTCCATATAAAGCGAAGTATTGTGAAGAGTATTAAATACAAGGTAGTAAGACACTTAGTCAAAAGCAGGTAATAAATCGCCAAATATTGTTCTTTTCGCTCTCTCTCGAAATGCATTTTTTCCGTACATTTAAAAAACACGATTTTGAGTCATCTTATTTAAAATTCAAATAAATAAATAAGAGGAAGCAATAATAGCATAAGTCAAAACATTTTATTTCAGCATCAAGAAATTGTATCTTAGTTACACATGTGGAAAAAAGCTGCTTTTGGCCTAAAAACGTTGTCTTCACTAAATTTGAATCCGATTAAAAAAAAAGTACCGTGATTAATTAAAATGTTATAGGCAGAGCTGCCAAGTCTCTGGCATTTTAGATACCGGCAATTTAATACAGAAAATGTTTTATTAAACTGGAACATTCTGCGGATTTAAAAAATAACTTTTCCTATAAGAAAATTTTGCTGTGCAATAAGCGGGGGCTTGGCATCTCTGTATAGGAATATATCGTAATCTACTTTTTAACCTTAAAAAAAGCAACGGCCATTTTTTGGGTACAAAAAGTATTGCTAATTGTTCCATTTTGCATACAAGGTACTGATTGCAATATTGTTACATCTATGGTGATAAATTTCCAATAATTTTTCAAATCCCATTTATTTTATTAAAAACATATATCTTTTATTCATTTAGTTTAAAATAAATGGTTTTTAACTAATTTCATAATACTTTTGAAATATCACTTTTCATTGGCCATTTTTTTAAAGCATTTAGAAAATGGTTGTTGTTTTCAGCCAAATATAGACTTTGGTCTGTCCGCATTTTATTTTATTATTATTATTACTATTTATAAATGGTGGAGAAATATTCATACTTAATCCATAACGTACATAATATGTGACTCTGTTATTACATAAGTCACCTTTTTATTATCATAAAAATTATGTTTTTACTGATTTTTATTGACTCAATAGGAAAAATTTTGTGCTTTGAGCAATAGATGTCCGCATTTCATTTATTTATTTATTTTAACAAAATTATTTGTATTTAGAAGAATTTTTATTTATATAGGAAATCCAAATGTCGCTGTTAAGGGGACAGTGGACCTTTTTTTGAGCAAAATCATCTATAGCAAAATCGTCAGAAAAAAGGTATATTTCTGGGGTATAATAGTACCTAAACAGTTTTTTCTTATTAAAATATCATTTATGAAGGCTTTAAGGAGTAAATAAAAAAATATAAATGTATTTATATACTTTAAATCTGTTTTTCTCAAAACTAATTTTTCAGCGTTTTTAGATTTTTGAATTGCTCCTTGCGTCTTAATTTTTGATCAATATTTATAAAATTGATAAGGAAGTATCCTGATATTATTTAAAAAGAAATTGTGTAAGCTTTTTAAAATTCGTCTTCATTAAGATAGTCAAATTTTATTTTTTACTTATTAAAAAGCAAAATTTTGATGAAAATCGATAAGGAATTTAGAAAAAAATCTGTAAAATATTAACTATTCAAGAGATTTAAAAAATCTTAGACAAATTTGTTTATAATATAGTTTTAAGTGATAAAAATACAAAAGCAAGAAAATATTTCAAAAATTAAAACACGAGGAGCATTTTAAAATTTCGTTTAAAAATTTAAATTTTTGCAAAAAAATTACAAATTTTAATAAGGTTGGAAATTTTTTGAAGGTATTCTATGTGCTGTTGGTGAAATGTATATATGCACAAAATTCCATATTGCTATGATAAAAATGAAAAAAATAAATTTTTAACGTCCACCGTCCCCTTAATAAAGAAGAAAGTTACAAAGAAAAGTTACAAAACGAGTAGACGCATACTATCAAATATAGAAAAACGACGAATCCAAAAAAGACGTCGTATGAAATATCATCTTTTAAAGCAAAAAAACGAGGTCTGATTATCGAGCCTACTGATTGCAAAATGTGCATTACATTAAAAAAAAAAAAAAAAAAAAAAAAAAAAAAAATATTGCAAATATTGTTTTTTTTTTTTTTTTTTTTTTGTACAGTTTTGGCTTCGAAAGGTGCGCTATGTTGCAAAAAGATATAAGCGACTATGAAAACACACTTGGTAAACGTTCATGCTCAGTTTTACAAATAAATATGGCACATATATGCCCTATACACACCGAGATACCTAATTGGTGCCAAAATGGCGTTCAGTTGCCTAACATGCTGGTTATCATATAAATGTTATAATAAATTGTTTGTTCTAAAAATATTATCATTTATTGATTGTTATTTCTTTTTTTAATAACAGAAAATGTTTCGTTTATACCTTTTTTTTCATTTTGAAATAAATAAATAACGTGTTATTATAGCATGCTATATGTATCTGGTAATCAAAACGATGTTTTCGACTAATTAGCATAAAAAATCTCGCCAAACCCGGTACTTATATCTCTAGTATATTATCTCAAATGTTTTATTTATGTATACTATAATTGTTTTTACATACCACTTACTTCTTCTTGTATATAAAAATAGGTAAGTGGCTCCTTTATGCAGTGTATAAATTGTATAAATCTTTAAAAAATAGCCCCCGTTGCCCCTTTTTGGATAGAATTAAAAAAAATCAATGTCTAATTCCAGTATTGCTGCCAGGTATGCATACATATTTCAAATTTCAAAATTGTATGCCAACAGGAAATGGATGACAAATGGGAAAAGATCTCACATATGCACCAGGGTACATAATTGGCGTCAAATTGGCATTATTTTACCTGAGATGGTAACCCGGCTTTATTTATTTATTATTTGTTTATTTACTCATAAAATGTTTATTTACTTTCATTTCCTTTTTTTAATTATATAAAATATTTCTTTTTATAGTTATTAATTATTATTATTATTTTATTTACTGTAAGTTCTTTTTGAAAATAGAAAATAATTTAAAAAATGTGTATGTAAGCGTTATTTGAAAACGAAGTTTTCGCCAAATGGGCTTTGAAAAAAATTGCGCAGAATCTGATGCGCTTGTGGTATCCGTGCCGAAAGATTAGTGACCAGAATTGACTTCCACACACAAACAAAATATAAGTTAAAAGAAAACATGCAATAAAAATAAATATAAAGAGAAAATGATGTCATAAAAGAAGCTTTTTATTTAAAAACGTAATTGTTTCTTATTTTCACACGCGAAATATATAAAACATTCTTTTAGCGATCAAAAAATGCTACTCGGAGACTGTTCTGTAAACGGTCCAGGGTTCGAGTCCCTGTTCGGGCGCCAGTTTTGTTCTGTAAACAATCAAAACTTATTTGGGTTCAAAAATCTTCTAAATATTCTTGAATTTTCCTTTTAAAAATTTTATTACATACTTAGAATTATAGAATAAAGAAATATTGAATTCAAATTATTTACATACTATGTACAAAATGTATAATATGTACAAAATATAAATGCTTTTACCTTGATAATTTTTGATCATCATACTAAAAACTGGAAAGATGATCCTTTATGCATTTCTGCGTGCCTTTTCATAAAATTAACATAATTCTTCAATAAAACTTAAGACACGCACGACAAACAAAAAATATAAACATTCTCTCTAAAAAAATTCTTTTACATTCCATCAAAAATTGATGCCAACTTTTTTATCTAAACTTTTAACTCATCTCGTAAGATAAAAAATATAAAAAACAAAGCAGACGAAAAAACAGCTTCGCTTCCATAGCAACGAGTCGCGTCTTATAAATAAATTAAATATCACAATTGCAAATATGCAAACGATTTTCTGTGAATAAACTGGGATAACTTAATTTATCAATTCCTAACATACTCCCACCTTTAATTTAGGCGGAAGCCAAATTAAACTTAAGATCACTTTTGATCAAATTAAGCCCTAATTCAAAATAAAAAATATGCAAATAAATAAAGATAATAACTAAACAATAATAAAATAATAATGAAACATTTAGAGTTCTAGAAAAGTCAATTCAGGGTTTTAGAAAAGTCATTTCAGAGTTCTAGAAAAAGTCATTTCAGAAGTCTCTGTACTACTCTACCACTTCTAGTTTTACTGTTACTCACAGTCTGGATTACAGGGTCATCAGGACTTGATATCTCTAATGAGTACAGCTTACGAAGTGGACGCACCAAGGTCCCTGAACTTGTTTTAACTTCAGCCACTCTAGCTGCTCCATCTCGACTTGGGAAAATCTTTACAATTTTTCCTATAGGCCAATAAAGTCTCTTTTGGTTTAGTTCTATCAAGACTACTTCACCTAGTCTGACAGCTTGTCCTTTCTGTTTTGATTTTTGGACCAATTCAGCTAAATATTCTTTTCTAAATCTATTTCTAAGTTGTTGCCGAATATTTTGACAGTGTTTATATCTAGATTGAAGTTTCTTTGAATCTATTGCATCTAAATCAGGAACACCTATTTCTTCAATGTCTTGCAAAAATGATGATGGAGTCAAAGGTATAAATTTATCTGTTTCTTCAAAAATATAGGTTAGAGGCCTTTTATTTACTGTTGCTTCGACATCACATAGAACAGTCATGAGTTCTTCAAAAGTTAAAGTTGAAGTGCCGAGTGTTCTGATCAAGGGAATTTTAACACATCTAATCAGACGCTCCCACCATCCACCCCACCAAGCTGCTGCTGGAGGGATGAACTTCCATTTAATAGGACACAGCTCTTTTGAAGAAACTATTGCATCAGTAGTATTACCAAAATTTTCAGATTGTATTATTGACCAGAACGACCTTTCCGCATCTTCCTTTTCTTCAATCGACAATTCTGATGGAAAACATATATTTCGATTTCTGCACTTCATTATGAATCTCTTCACCCAACATACGACATTAATAAATCTACCAAATTTTGAAATTCTACTATATATCATAAATTCATATGAATTAGAACATAAAAGAGTAGGTACTGCAGTTTTCTTCTTTTCCATCATTACTAATTCTTCGTTGGGGCTTGTTTCTGAATGTGGCCAATTTTCTTCTGATAACTTCAACCATTCTGGTCCCTTCCACCATCTCATCTTCAGCAGCTGTTTAGGACTACATCCGCGAGAAGGTAGATCAGCAGGGTTGAGATGACCAGGTACGAAGTTCCATTGTTGAGATTCAGAAAATTTACAAATTTCTCTAACTCTATTGCCCACAAATGTTCCCCATTGATCACATCTTCGAATCCAAGTGAGAACAGTCGAAGAGTCGGTCCAATATTTTACTGGTATGGAAATATAATTAAAGGCTTTCAAAACAAAGTTAGTTAATCTTATTCCTAAAATACAAGCAAGAAGCTCTAAACGTGGTATGGTTACATTTTTCTTTGGTGCAAGACGAGACTTAGCTCCTAAAAGTTGTACAAAGACTGCGTCTTTATCTTCACAACGTAAGAAAACTGCTGTTGCATAAGCTCTGGTACTTGCATCACAAAATGTATGAATAGACCATTTTTCTTTACAACCATAGCCTACACGTCTATTTATCTTCACATCATTTAAATACTTGAGTTCGCTATACCATTTTTGAAAATTATTCCGGATTTCTTCTGGAAGTGGAGCATCCCAATCTAATTTCGTTGACCAGGCGTCTTGAATTATCAGTTTCGCTGGCAACAATGCTGGGGCTAAAAATCCTATTGGATCGAAGATCCCTTGGGTTACAGCTAATATCTTTCTTTTCGACAGATTTTCTATCTCATCACTAAATTTATAAGCGATCTTCAAACTATCTTCCATTGTGTCCCACTTCAACCCTAAAACCGGAACTATCGTTGTTACATTTTTGCTGAGCACCTTCTTTTCGTTAAGGAAACTGCTGTCTTCACTTTTAATTGGTCCGAATTCCCACATTCTTAATTCCATTTTCGCATCAGCCATGATTTCTGTAGATTTTGAAATAAAATTTTCTAGTTCAGGCACATTGTCGACTGAAGTAATGCAGTTATCTATATAGTATGATTTCATAAGCTTCTCAGCTATCTGTTTGTTTTCTTCATCAACATTACTCAAATGATATCTTATAACTGCACCTAGCAAAAATGGGCTACAAGTTGCTCCAAAAACTACTCTATTGTGTTGATAAACTTGAAATTCGTCAGGACTCTTCCACCATAAAAATCGCAAGAAATGCCGATCTGATTCTTTGACTTCAATTTGAAGAAATGCTCTTCTTATATCGGCTACTACCCCAATAGCTTTCTCACGAAATCTTATTAACACTGCAGGAATTTGTTCGATGAGGTTTGGTCCTTTGAAGAGACGATCATTTAAAGAAGGAGACCTCCCTACTTTACACGATGCATCAAAAACTGGTCGAACACTTGTAGTAAGACTATCTGGTTTGATGACGAGATGATGAGGTAAAAAATATCCTGGAATCTTGAGTGTTTCATCTGGTACTTTACTTATAACGCCTTCTTCTTCCCATTCATAGAAAACTTTAGCATATTCTTCAAACATTTTCATTGATTTTAATTTCTTTGTTGAATTTATCAATCTTCGTTCAGCTATGTGTCTATTTGAGGGAATCTCACGTTTGCCGTTAATCCAAGGAAGACCTACAATATAGCGACCTTCTATATTTCTATCAACTTCTTTTATAAAATTATCATGAGCGAGTTCTTCTTCTTCTGCTTTAGACAAAGTTTGACAGGGATCTGTTATACCAATTGTCTCTAACTTCCATAATTCTGGAATCTTCATATCTTTTAAAGCTAGGTTCGTGATAAACATATTTCCATAATTTAGGCAAGACTGTGATGTACTTTCTAAACGACCACAAAGTGTCCATCCAAACTTTGTCTCTATTGCTGTAAGACCGCTCTTTAACTGTTTTACTCGACCTGTAAGAAGTTGTCCGTAGTAATCGCTTCCAATCAAAATTTCAATTTTTGGACTTCCTGCTCCTAAATCTGTGATCCATAGTTTATTTTGTTTAAGCTCTTTAATTACTGATTCTTTTGGTATCCGAGGAATATAGTTACAAATTATATCTTGATCCAAAAGTTCTAAGACTTCTTTCGTTTGTTTCTGTCTATCAGAAGAACTTAACTCAACTTGGAATTTATTGTGAGATTTAGCTTCTGTTTGCGTACCACCAAACAAAGTGTGTACAATAGCTTCAGAAGAAATGGGATGTAAACCTAACTCTTCAGCTGTACCTTTTAAAATATAGCTCTTTTGCGACCCACAATCAAGTAACGCTCGTACTTTCTTTGTTATTCGACCTTTAATAACTATTTCTAAAGTCATAAGGGCTACTTCAGCAGAACACTGCTTACTTGCTATGGTGCTTTGAATAACTTCTGGGGTCTTAACTGTATTTTCTGGTTCTTTACACATTGAAATTTCAGGGCATAATAACTCGGTATGGGGTTTAGAACAAACGTGGCAACGAATAAAAACTTTGCAAACTTTAGCGTGGTGACCAAAACGAAGACATTTTAAACAGCAATTTTTATTCTTAATTTTGGCCTTCCGTTCATTAAAGGAAAGAGATCTAGCCCTAACACAGTCCTTGCTTTCATGAGATTTACTGCAAAATAAACAAAGGCGTTCTTTTGCGCTAAATAGCCCTGCCGCAGTAGGTATTTTACTTTCTGCTTTTCTTAACTTTTCTTTAGGTTTGTCTTTAAAGCCCAGCTCTATAAAACTCGATTTGGCTAATTTGAATCTTTCCTCGTTTGCAACTTCTTGTTTCAGAAATTCCATCAAACTTACTATATTTGCTTTTGTTGACAATGCATTATTATTACTAACAATGTTTGATGTGTTTGAAATATTATATCGCTGCCATGCTTTTAATACATCTTCCGATAAGCTAGATTCTATCATGGGATAGAGCCACGCCGAATTGCTTTCTAAACTTAAACCCATTGATTCTAACGATCTTAAATATGCCTCGACTTTCGTGAATAAATCTGATAAGGGAAGTTTATCTTCGCCGTGCGCCTGTACATTAGCTATAATCAATTTTAGGAATTCTCTAACGTACACTTCTATTAGTAAATCTTTATTTCCAAAACGCTCTTGAAATGCCTCGACAGCTTTGGGGTAATTAACTGCGGTCATTGGATAGCTCTCTAACAAGCGCCTGGCACTGGTTCCAGGTTCTACCGATTGGATAAGATACTGAAATTTGTCACTATTATCCAAATCTATGTCTTCATGAATTTTCTGAAACTGAGACCAAAATGAAAGATAATTTATTAACTGCGAATCGAATGGCTTAATATTTAGTTTAGGTAATTTATAATGCTTTGATTTGGAATAACCGTGATCTGTGCTTTTTTCACTATCATCTTGATTACGTTTATTTGTACCCAATGCTTCGCTAACTTTACGCTTAATGGTAATAAATTGATCTGAATAACTTTCATTTTCCACTACTTCATTTTCAATAGCCTCTTCATCGCATTTATCATCATCTAACATGAGTTCAATTATAGCTTCATCAATAGCTTTAATTTCATGAATCAAATTTTCTAATTTACTAAAACCGTCTAAAATTTTGTCCTTATCTAATGACTCGCTGTTAATTTCTTCATTCAAAACATTTAAAGTTCTGGTAAATGACGAACGTAGTGGTGTACGCTTTTTCTTTAGCTTATTCATCTTAGAAAAATTAAGTAGTAATGCACAGCTTATGAAAACACTATACGCTATAAAAACAATTCAATATCTCAACAGTATTATTCAAATGTCCCTGTTCGGGCGCCAGATTTTGTTCTGTAAACAATCAAAACTTATTTGGGTTCAAAAATCTTCTAAATATTCTTGAATTTTCCTTTTAAAAATTTTATTACATACTTAGAATTATAGAATAAAGAAATATTGAATTCAAATTATTTACATACTATGTACAAAATGTATAATATGTACAAAATATAAATGCTTTTACCTTGATAATTTTTGATCATCATACTAAAAACTGGAAAGATGATCCTTTATGCATTTCTGCGTGCCTTTTCATAAAATTAACATAATTCTTCAATAAAACTTAAGACACGCACGACAAACAAAAAATATAAACATTCTCTCTAAAAAAATTCTTTTACATTCCATCAAAAATTGATGCCAACTTTTTTATCTAAACTTTTAACTCATCTCGTAAGATAAAAAATATAAAAAACAAAGCAGACGAAAAAACAGCTTCGCTTCCATAGCAACGAGTCGCGTCTTATAAATAAATTAAATATCACAATTGCAAATATGCAAACGATTTTCTGTGAATAAACTGGGATAACTTAATTTATCAATTCCTAACAGAGACTATCACAAAATCTCAAAATCAACGTTTTTATGACATTTTTTTTAATATAAAAAATAACAGTTTTATTTTCCTGCATGATTAAATTTTAAAATGTTTTATTGCATTCAATATTTCTGAGTGCGTAAATTATTACTATTTACTCCATGTACTGATTCGGTTATCTACGAAAATATCCAGCTGGTGAAAATCACGCACACCAAATTTTTGTGACGTATGCAAATAAATTGTGCTTTTTTATCAGTTTTTTTAATATAACTTTTAAACTATTTGGAATTAATTTTTTAAAGTAGGTGCATTCACCAGATTACCTTCATAGGTACCTTCTGGTACAAACAGAATCGAAATCCGACAAGTACTTTTTGAGATTTGCTTGACGAAAGAATTTTTTTGACTTTTAATATCATTACGTATTCTGAGTATAAGACTTCGCTAACGCTCAGACCATTATGGACTACCAGATCAAAATTATCACAAGTATTTTTCCATGTTATTATGCAACAATAAATAACATTAAACATACATTTTCTGGAAACAACTATGATCATTAATAAAACTGCACAAAATCTATAAAACTTAATAGCTAATAATAAAAGGATGGGTGCCGTGATAAAGTGTCGGCATTGTTGACATTTTTTTTTCTCTTGTGATTTTTCATCATTCGAGTTTTTCCTGGTTTACATTCCACTGGTCTCTCCCTCTTCTCGCCAAACCTCTTGAAACACCTTCTGTTATCAAAACCATGGCTCCATTTTCCATAAACTCTCCGCTTGTACAGAACATGAACATTTCCGATTCCCCTTTCGGATAATTTTTCAGTTTCTTCACATCTTTCAATCAACCAGTCAAGTTCAAGATCAATTTCATCTTTCTCTTGAAATGTCCTCCTAACTAAATCAACTGTAATAGAGTTTTGCTTCATATCCGTACTCTCTCTCCTCCCCTTCGTACTTTCAGTTTCATTATCAGTTATAAACTGAAAACTTCCACATAAATTCTCAACATTAAGATTATCTTCCTCTTGAACCTCATCTACAGTCTTCAAATTGTCCTTAGTTTTCAAATTACTTGAAATAAGAGAGCCAGTTTCAATATCTCTACAGCATTCATCAATATCAACCTGAACAAGTTCAAGATTACCTTCAAACGTACTTGCACTACTAACTTCAGATACATCTCTCATATTTCTATCTCGCGATAAAAGAAAACACTCTTCATCCTGTTCAGTAACTTTCTCATCATTTAAACAGTTCAGTTTTAAGTTCAACTTATCATTAACTCCACTTCCATCCCTTATCAATTTTATCTCTTTTCTCTTCACACCTTGAAGTTCAGAAAGTTCAAACACTTCGATTACGTCTATAATATCCACGATTTCCTTTTCAAGAGAATTACTTGATTTCTTAGTCGGCGACTCATTTTCCGTTACTTCACAGCCCAAAGACCTCGTATAGCTACATAAGGTTTCATCAATATTACTCCACACTCCCACTTTTACTCGATCAACATCATCAATACTTATTATTGTTTGTCTCTTCCCCGGAACCTCTTTTAACAAACACACAAGGTCTAACAAAATTTCCTCGATATGACACTTTTCCTCCACTACTTTATCAATCTCAACAATATTTGATATATTCATTCTTTTCGCAGGAACCTCTAGTAAAAACTTTCTTTCATCCGCCCTTTTTCTCTCGAAAGTTTTCTCACGACTTAATCTCTCATCTATCACAGTCTCAAGCATATACCTTACAAATTCTTCTTCATACCAAACGCTCTTCGTAATTAATTTATACAAGTCAATGATCTTCATATCATCATTAACTTCCTCTCCCAATTCCATTGCAACAGTTCTCAAATCAACTTTTTGCCCTCTTCCAAGAAAAGCCATTTTCAATTTCAAGTTCACCGATGGGTGAATCAGACACTTTGTAAGAGAAACGGTCACCCAACAACTAACCAAATTTAAATCAATACACTCTCAACCTATTTATTCACAAAATGAAAACTATCAAAGCAATAGATAAATATATACTTCACAAATTTCAAAATAATCTTTGAGACATCTATAATTACTATTTTTATACATTATACAATTAACTATAATTAACTATTCAGAAAACATATATGTATACCTGTTCAAAACATCAGTGCTTCATTACTTTCTATTCCACAGAAATAATACATAAATTTGATAAATTCTCAAGATAAATTTCAATTTCTGAAAACTCACAATTTTGACTAAACCAGTTTGGTTTTAAACACGATATGTTTCAATGCGAAATGTAATTCTAATAAACCTGAAATCAGTTTGACTTCATATATTCAATAAACCAGTTTGGTTTTAAACACGATAGGTTTCAATGCGAAATGTAATAAACCTGAAATCAGTTTGACTTCATTTATTCAATAAACCAGTTTGGTTTCAAACACTATCTCTCGCAATACAAAACATACTAGACCTGAAATCAGTTTGACTTCACGTAATCAATAAACCAGCTTGGTTTTAAAAATACCTTCTTCGATGCGAAACACATTAAACCTGAAATCAGTTTGACTTCATTTAATCAATAAACCAATCTGGTTTCAACCACCATATTTTTCAATACAAACCACACTAAAATTTTTAAATCAGTTTTTTTTCTCAATCATTAAATCGATTTAATTCGAATTCAATTCTAGTCATCAACTATTCTTATTAAACCAACATGGTTTTAAACATTCTTTTTCCTATTTACACACTTTATGACAATGAAAAGTACAAAATACAAAATCTGGATGTTGCGGCCGCTATATAATTTAAAACAAACCAATCAAGCAAGAATTTTAATCAAATGAACATCACCAATATTTTACGCTTAAAAGAATATGGCACGCTGTAATGAATTCAAAAAACATACCTGCGACCACACATTTATTCTTGCCACAAACTCCAAGTCCAAATCTCTGTGGGAAGCTCCAAAATATTAGGCTGTAATGATTTCAATCTTTCCCTTGGTTCCGATGCGTAAGGCAGCACGATGAATTCTCATTTTCATGAAACCATCTTTTTTATTCAGCACACGACATTAACAATCACACTATAAAATTTGACAACTAAAGACTTTACACACATAAAAATCAAACAAATAAAAAAACGTTAAAATCATCATTAAAATTCAGACACTGAAATCCAAAAGTCACCGTCCCCTCCTTCCCCACTATCTGCTTTTTCGTTTCCAGCAGAAGATTGTACCATATCAGCGTCGTCTGGCAAACACAGGCGAAACAGTTCGAATTCAGAGCAGAAAGTTAAGATCGCTTCTTGCGAAATCATGATTGGGAGTTAGGTGCCACAGTCAGTTACTTGGGGTCGTCACAGTATAGGACAAAATGGTCGGGCCAGCGTTGGCTAATTGTTGCCTACTTGACCCCACAGTAAGAAAGGTCCACCTTGCCGTACTATGGGCCAATTAAATCATTTGCTAACAAATGTCAAACACCTATCTAGTCGTTGTTGCTCAGACTCCTGCTCAAAACGTTCTAAATGAGATCAGTATCTACATTTTAAAAACTATTTTCCAACCTTGCGGTTCCCAACCCTGCTATTCCCAACCGTACTATTCCCAATATTCCATTCCTCAACGGTTTCCAAGAACTTCCCACGATGGGCGAACAATCCAAGCTACTTGGGAACAAAAAATGCTGCGAATGGCTCTCATTTGCGCCCTTGCAATATTGAAAAAGCCGTGACATCGTTCAGAATTTAAATGATTGTAGAACGACTAAACTACAATACACTTCCTAGCCCTCCCTGCGATGTCATCATATTTTACATTTAATAATAATAGTCGGATGAAAAATTCGTTACGATACATTTCATATTTTTAAAGTTATGAATGAAAGTCAGGGTTTGGCTTGAAGAGAGACACTCTGCATTTTCGACTGAATAAGTGGTTTGCGACACTGGCTTTCTGTACAAAAACGATTTGTCTTGATGAGTACTATCACTAGTTTTATATCGACAAGCCAGTTCGCAAACACTCTGCATAGAACTAATAAAGTGATATAAAATTGTTATACCTAATACGTTAAAAGAAAAAAAAGATTTATTACAAAATCGAGATTGGATGCTTTTTGTTTGAAACATTGGGGATTTATTGCCTCCGTAATTCCATGTTTAATATTCTCAAAATAGATTTTTCATTAGATAAGAGTAATTGACCAACAAATATTCAAAAAACTATTCCGAGTTCAGTCAACCATCAACCTTGTATTACATAATGAAGGTTTTTCCTTTAGTGTAACTAGTTTTTATTTATCCACATGGATACTCGATGACTCTGAATACTAACAAGTTTATCGCCGTTTATTTCGATGCCACTGCTGCGATATTTATAACAGTGCTAAACAAAGAAGTTAAAATGGAAATCGGACCTTGAAAGGATCCTCGGTTGTTTCTTATTATTCTCAGTGAAGCGTAGGTACGAATCTGTATGAGCATCCAGCCTCTCGCTGTGAATCCTCGTACCTGAAGGAGATTATGCCGATCGCGGTCCAGATAAAACAGACATTCACAAACTGGGATCATGGAACTCGGGGGTCGGTCAAGGGCACTGCTTCCTCTATATTTCTTATAAGCTAACAGCGGCAAGTCATTGTAAAAATAAAAAAATCGATATTCTTAAGTATAAAAGAAAATAAGTGTTTTGTGGAGTAAAATGTACATAGCTCATCCAAAACAAAAAAGGTGCTAACTTTGCTTAAAAGATTCAATGCAATAACAGAAGCAAAACTGAATATAAATAATCAAGTGAAACAGAATGTGTAAATAATTAACTTTTTCTGAAAATCAGCGAAATAATAACTTATATCAGGCCTGTCCAACCTTTCTGTAAGCAGCGGCGCACCTTACCTCTTGGCATTCAATGAAGAGAACCATTGCTCGCATGACTGAAAACATGCGTCAATATTACTGCACGGAATCAGCATACATACACGTCTTAAGACGCACACTACTGAATGAAAAAGACCAGGATGATAATGTAAAGTCTATGAGGGCGTTCTTTTCAAATATCTCGCTCAAATTTTAAAATTTTGATGTCTTTTTTTTTTTTTTTCTTTTTTCATAGGATAGTTGAGGACGATCCACAATCGACCTAGTTTTTACTTTTTCGATTTTGGTGGTAGATTTTTTTAAAAAAGTACTTTAACTTTCAGAATCTGTTATGAAACTGAAACTATCGTAATATAAAAAGAATATAACCAAAATCAAAAAAAGTGAAAACTAGGCCGGTTGTGGATCGTCCTCAGCTATCCTATACAAAAATAATAATAAAAAAACAACGTCAAAATATTAAAATTTGAGCAAGATACTTGAAAAGAACGCCCCCATAGACTTTACATTGTCATCCGGGTCTTTTTTAATTAGTAGTGTGGATTCTTAACATTATGCAAGGGATTTTTACAGCGACCCTTATAATTCTAGAGTTGGATGCATTAAGTTTCAAGTTATACATTTTTCTCTGAGTAATCTTCTAAAATTGTTTGCAGGGTAAGATACCATAAACTTTAATCGCATCTAAAATAACAACAAAAAGAAAGGACATAAACATGGAAATTAGAGATACAAGGTAGAACCCGTCGAATTTCGACGAAAGAAAATTATTAAAAAAGAGCTGTTTCATTGATTTAAATTAAACCTACAAAACTTGTTAGAATAAAAAATGCATCATATATTGGTAAATCTATCTCTTAAACAAATGATATTTAACCAAAAATTAGCAAATTACTACTTCTATAAAACTCAGTTGTAGAAATTGTTAAAATTAAATTTTAATCGCACATGTAAGCAGTAAAAAATAATAAAGATCTATTATTGTGATAAAATTATCAATTAAGACTCTTATAAAAAATATTCAAAAAAAAAAAAAAAATCCAGTTTGACTCAATCATACAATTTATTTTTCCCATAAATTCTAAACCCAACATCATTTTTAGCATATCAAAATTTACATATGCACTTTTCCTATCTGTATTCACTTTTTTTTCTTTTTTTTATTTGATAATTTTGAAATCATTATAAATAAAAACTTAAAGTCTCGATCTATTAGCTAAAACAGATACTAAACTACTTATATTCTTTTAAGTATCAATGAAATTTTGAAAATGAAATCAAAATTCACTGGGTTTTATTAACAAACGATATATTGACACAGCACGTATTTTAATTTCAAATTTTTTCACTTTTAATGAGATAATGGCAACATAAACATACGCTAATCTGATTTTTTTTTCGGATTTTTCCCCTTTGCTTTTCATAAAAATGGAGTTATTCTGTTGCCACGTGTAGAAATATGTTATTAAAAACTACAAAAAAATTATATCTCAAAAACAAATTAAGACACAGTTTTCAGACAAATTGAATTTAAAAGTGCATTTTTTTCTCTATACGACGATGCAAAAATTGAAAACATGGAATGTTTAGAAGTTAAAAATTTGTGGTAGCAAAAAATTCAAAACCAAAATTTCATTTCAAATTTCAAAGTGTTGCCATTCGCAAAATGACGTATGCGTTATGCACAGATACGTTTGGCCTTTATAATATAGATTGCTAAGTTTCTTTTAAGATATGAAAATACTATAACTTATTTTGAAAGCGTGAATTTAATTTTATAAAAAGTACAAAAACAAAGACTGGCATGAAAATGAGCAATCCATATTTATAGTTTTAGGGAGTTAGTCTGAGAGTGCTTTCCAGGAAGAAAATTGTTGATTTTTTTAAGCAAACGGAAAAGATAATTTCGAAAGTCAAGAAAAAATTAAGTTTCATTTATTGTTTCTATAAAACAGCCGCAGTGGCCAAAAATAAGACAACAGCATAAAGGAAAAAGCTAAACTCCCAAGCACAATCTCATCTTCAAAGAAGCGGAAGAAGGTGAAAATGTTTATTTTTCTATTACTTTTTAAATATTAAAAAGAGGCTTTTCTAATTATAATCAAATTTAATCGTCATAGTTACACATTACACCCAATAACTACAAATCGTGAAATTATGCATGATTAGATTTTCAAATTACTATCGTTCTGGTTTTTCACGCTTTTTCACGGATTGGAAAATATCTTTGATGTAAAAATTAATTCTTTTAAACAGAGTACTCTGTATGAGGAAATTTTACTTTTAAAAAAATCCAAGAGCAGGAAACTTTTAAAAGGGCGCCAAGAAATCCTCCAAAGGACACCATGGCGCCCGCGCGCGCCGTATTGGACAGCCCTGGCATATATCAATCTCATTCAATAATCAATCTGGTGTTTGAAATATTCTAATACCAGTAAAATGTACCGAAAATCCGCTTTAGGCTATAATGTAACAAAGTTCTTATATATGTCCCTGTAAAAAAAGTATAAATGCTACAAATTTCATTTTTAATACCGAACATTCTATAGCAGGCATGTCAAACTCGTTTACAACCGCGAGCCAAATTCAGCATTTTACGCAAAGTCGCGGGCCCCACAGAAAAGTTGATAGTATTATTATCATTGCAAAGAATAAAATTTGCACAAAACATAGCTATATTATTTGAAGACTATTTATCTAAACTCTAAAGAAATATTTGCATGAATTCCAAATTTGTTATTATTCGTTGTTTTTTTTTTTTAATCATATTTTTCGAAAACAAAAACACTCAACATTACTTTTTTATCGACCAAATCTACAAAATTTAATTGGATTACCTAAATTCTATTATTTTTTAAAATGATTGTATACGCTGGACTGATGATTTTTATCTAGCAAAGCTACAATCTTCTGCTTTTTTCCAACTAAAAAAACTGAAATTTATATCTTCAGAATTAGAAATTTTACTTTATAAGTTACCTCTACTTTTTTTAATTTTTATTATTATTATTTATTATTATTTTTATATTTATTATTATTATTATTATTATTATTATTATTATTATTATTATTTATTTATTTATTTATTTATTTATTTTATTTAGTAAATATCTTTCCTGGTTCAAAGTAAGTTTATTTGACTTCAAAATCAACCAAAGGTTGGGTTTTATGCAAAGATGTCTTAGAAAAGTGCACTGTCGAACATTAACATAGCTAGATTGTGTTTAATTGCCATTATACATGCGAAAAATCTGTCGACTTGTAAATAATTACAGAGTTTCTGAAACTTCTACACATATGTTTTCATTTCAGTATGGAGATGTAATGAATTTTGAATACATATTGCGCTAAAATGCAGCAGTAAATTGAGCAACAATTTGAGCAAACGAGCAACAATTTTAACATCAATCATTAAATGTGAAGTAACTAGATTAACCTGATTTTTATGAAATTTAAAAATCGTTTTTGAATTCATTTTTGAATTTATGTTTGGTAATAATATCTTGGCTGTTATAAAAAATTCCGCTCTAATGATTTTTAAAATAATGCCTGACAACTTTTAAAATCAAATGCATTTTCTTTTTTAAAATTAATGTGTCAAAATAATAAATTCAAATTGAAAACGATAATACTATCAAATAACATGATTACATTATAAAATTTGCCTTGAGATTGAAGTTTACTCAAGTGTTTTGTAATTTCTAATTAATACTTCACGTTCTTGTCCATTGGTAGTATTTAACAATTCCCATTTATAATTTGTGAATTTGAAGTGAAAATGATAACATTTTTTAACGGTTCAAAGTTATCAATTAAAACTTTAAAAAGAAAGCCTTCAAATTTCTGCAGTAAGAAAGTTGCAATTTGTAGATATGTTTATCTATAGATCTGTAATGCAAATTTTGATGATATTTTTTAGTCTGGCGATGATTAAGCACAAGAATATAATAGGTGTTAATTAGTACCATAAGTTTTTAAGCACATAAAACAGCTGGCTACATATAATAGCTTTTCTAGGAATCGTATGTTTAGAGTATTTTCATATTTCTTTAACTGCTCTTTGAAACATCTTTTCTTCCATTTTGTAGTAATTTCGACTCACATGATATCTAATTTAATAAATACAATAATTATTTTTTTGAAATCAAATTAATTTTCTTCAGCAGGCTGGTTGAAAGCTCCGTGTTTTTCTTTTAAGAAATATAAATTTCAGTTCTTATAGTTTATCTTTCCGATATTTGGCCAGATTTTTTATGAGTTTTCTTTATACTTTGTCCCGTCACTTACCTTAATGTTTCATTCTTTTCAAATTCCAACAAACATAAATCTCCAGTTTTTCTTTTAATATCATAGAATTTTAAATTCCCTTTCAAAAAAATCTGTGACGTTCATCTTCAGTTAACCATATTTATTAAAACTGGTTGAGAGCATTAAAAAAATCCTTTATATATGTGACTATGCCAGCAACATTTATGTACATGGATATAAAGGAGAAAAAAAGAATGAAGCTGGATTCACCGACAATGATACATTTAGTAATCTAACTAACAAAAATATTTAAACTTTAATCCATCATCAATATTCGACTGAAACATATTTTGTGCGAAGTACAAAAGTGGTAATTTATGTCACATTCTAAGAAACTAATTTAAAATATTTCAATTTTGTATTTTGATTTTTTGAAAATTTTAACTTTTCCTAATTATCACCAAATTTTGTTAATTTTAAAATACATTTTCTTTTATTTAATAAATACAGCATATATAAAATAAAGCATTCATTCTGACATAAAACTCATATATTTATCCCTTTAAGACCCAACCCGCACAATCGTGCTGGTTAGACACTCTTTTAAATTGTTGCTTCTCAGTTGTATGCAGTAAAAACCCAAATCGAACGGTCATTCAGGTTTGAAGAAAGAGTAAAGTATCATATTTTATCAACAGATAGTAGATGCAGTACATGTTTTGCTTTCAATTTCAATCAGCATGGCTAGCTTTGTTTATAATTTCATCGGGCCTTAAAGGGTTATCAAACGTAAAATACCGTAAAAGTTTTAGGAATCCTTCATTTTTTAGACTTAAGATCCGCTCTTGTATACATTCTAATTGATTAACGATGTATCAGTAATTTCTTGGAACTAAAATTTAAAATTCAGTTGCATCTGAATCTAATTCATACAGCAATGTTGCTGGATGACTCGGATTTTTATTTTTATTTATTATTTTATTCAGAATGCTATTATATTCTGAAGAGAAATATTTAACTTATTTAATGAGAAAATAAATAAGAAGTATTACTGTCTTCACTGATACTAGCAGGGGTGACCGAGCTCAGCTCGGTCAAAATTAACTTTGTGTTCAACTCGATATAGTATTATTACTGTAAAACATGTTATTAATAATAGTATTATTTACAAAAACAATCAACTATGTTTGTATGCACATGTTCATAAATTTTACTTTATTTTAAAATTTACAACGAAAGGACATCAATCCAAATCACTTTTATAGCTCGACTTTGATTAGTTTAATTATGCATCTCGAAGACTATTAAGAATGTATAAGAAATTTCTTCACATTCTGAAAGACAATATTTTTTGCCAGATATAACCAAATTTGGACACATTCTTTCATTTGGCGCCAACTATGTGTTTTGGTTTCGTAACCTTAATAGTCGATTTTTCGGCCAAATTTCGCCAGTATTTTGTCAAATATCGCCAACTTATTGGCTTTTGCCATAGTCTCGTGATCCTGACCCTTTTTTACCCAAATGATCCACTAATCACATATGATCAAACATGTGACTTAGCTCAATGATCTTCAGGTAATCAAAAACAGTAGAGTATAAAATGAATCAAAATTGTTTAAGCCATTTCTTAAGTAAAATTAGCTTGACAGCATTCAGCAATGAAGCGATATGACCCACTAATATAATTTTGTTTAATATGCAATTCAGCTCAATAGTCTTCTCGTGACAAAAGACGTTCCATTGCAAAATTTAGGTAAAATTGACTGAGTCGTTGTTATATATAATTAGAATGATCCGAACCCATTAAGACCTAAAACGACTCACTAACTGAATTGTTACGTGCATGTGTCCTATCTCACTGGTTTTCTTTTGCACGAAAACGATATAATAGAAAATATACTCAAAATGGTGAGAACAATTTTCTAGATAAAATTAGCATGACCCACAAATGACCCTTATATCGAAATCTCTCGAAAATGTGACTTAGTTCATTAATTTTTGCGTGCCGAAAAACGTTAAATACAAAATTTAGATAAAATCGATTGAGCCAATTTTTAGGTATAAATAGTTTGACCTTGACCCATTATGACCCAAAATGACTCATTAATTGAGTTTTCTGAAACATCTGACCTAACCCAATGATTTTCTTGTGTCCGAAAACGATAGAATATAAAATTTAGTCAAATTTGCGCGAGACATTGTCTAGATAAAATTAGAATAACCCAAAAGTGACCCATTGATCGAAATTTCTCGAACATATGACATAGCCCAATGATTTTCTCGTGCCAAAAATATGCTGTATACAAAATTTCGTTAAAATCGATTCACTCATTTTTTAGATATAGCTTGACCATGACCCATCATGACCCACAAATGACCCTTATAATCGAAATCTCTCGAACATGTGACTTAGCCCATTAGTTTTCCCGTGTATAAATATTGTTACACTCAAAATTTCATTAAACTCGATCCTGCCGTTCTTTAAATATAAATAACTTGACCCAGACCCTTTATGACCCATTAATCGAAATTTCTCGATCATGTGACCTAGCCCAATGATTTTCTCGTGCCAAAAAATGTTGTATACAAAATTTCGTTAAAACTGATCCATGTGTTCTTTAGATATAGCTTGACATGACCCGTTATGACTCATCATAACCCATAATATAATGACCCATAACCTCTTATAATCGAAATCTTTCAAACATGTGAGATAGCCCATTAATTTTCTCGTGTTAAAAAACTTACATACAAAATTTCATTAAATTTGATACTGTCGTAGTTTACATATAAATAGCTTGACCCAGTAACCCAGATAAAAACCCAGACCTTTTATGACCCAAAATGACCCAGTAATCGAAATTTCTCGAACTGAGACCTAGCCCAATAGTTTTCTCGTGCCAAAAAAATGTTGTATACAAAATTTCGTTAAAATCGATCCACCTGTTCTTTAGCCATAGCTTGACCATGACCCATTATGACCCATCATGACCCACAAATGACTCTTATAATCGAAATATCTCGATCGTGTGACTTAGCCCATTAGCTTTTTCGTGTCAAAAAACTATTACAGGCAAAATTTCGATGAAATTGATTCTGCGGTTCTTTAAATATAAATAGCTTGACCCAGACTCTTAATGACCCAATATGACCCATTAAAATTTTTTCTCGAGCATGTAACCTAGCCCAATGTTTTTCTCGTGCCCGAAAACCATAGAATGCAATTTTTAGTCAAAATTGCGTGAGAAATTCTCTAGATAAAAATAGCATGACCCACAATGACCCCAAAAATGACCCACTAACCGAATTTTCTCGAACATGTTACCTAACCCAATGGTCTTCTTGTAATCCAAAACGATAAAATGTAAAATTTGGTCGAAATCGTTAGAGCGTCTTTTAGATAAAAATGGCTTGACCCATAATGACCCAAAAATGACCCACTAATCGAAATTTTTCGAACATGTGACCCAGCCCAATAGTTTTCTCGTGCCAAAAAACGATTGGTTACAAAAATTCCTTAAAATCGATCCAGCCGTTCTCTAGATATAAATAGCTTGATCTTGACCCATTATGACCCGAAATGACCCAATAATCCAATTTTCTCGAACATGTGACCTAGCCCAATGGTCTTCTCGTGCCCGAAAATGGTAAAATCCAAATTTTTGCGAAAATCGTTAGAGCCGTTTTTGAGATAAAGTTTACCCACACAGACACACACACACACACACACAATTTTTGCTCGCATTATAGTATAAGATACATATGTTTCTCTTGTTTGCCGTTTTTAAGACCGTGGCTTATTTTCCGCATATGCGTTCGAACAAGTAAATTAAACTTAGGTAAAATACGAACGCTTGGTGGGCCACAGAGAAGATGTCGGCGGGTTAGTTGTGGCCCGTGGGCCACGTGTTTGACATGCCTGTTCTATAGTAAACCTCAAATATTGAAACAATCTCGCCGCAATCCGAGCATAAGAGAACTGAAGCATAGACAGACAGGTGGCAGATAGACATCTTTTTATGATCAGAATCGATTAAAATTACGTTTAAGTAACCGTTGTATAAAAAAGATCTAATGACTGGACAGTTTTCTGCAACCTTTTTAATAATGAATATGCAGGATTTTGTTCCGAATTGTCGGGTCAATTGGAGAGCGACAACCTCAAAATTTAAAAACTCAACCCCAAACCAATCCGTGCTGAAAAATAAATAAATAAATAAAAAATAAAATAAAACAAGTTGAATGTAGATTCTGCCATTGCAGAATTCAGTTTCGCCTCCAATTAGGAAAAAAAAAAAAAAAAAAAAAAAAAAGATAGAGGTTTTTTAGAAGGGCGACCCCGTTTAGATTGCAATGAGCTAACTTCATTTTTCTTGTGTTTATCAATATAATAGCAAACAGAACGGCGTGAAATACCCAATTGAATAGCAATTTCTCTCTGAGACATTGGAATTGCGGAATAATAAAGAGATACAATTTGACGTGCTACTTCTTCATTGACTAGATTCATCAAAAACGGATTCTTTCTTTAGTTTAAACGCTTTTTTATAGACTCTGAGTAAAAGGAAATGCAATTTAACAATAAAACGAGTGGAATCCCGTCGAATTCGACAAATGAAATGTTTAAAAGACCCGATCGATTTGGTTTAAAAAAAGCAAAATTAATTACATTATTGAATCAATATATAATAAATATATTTACAAAGTAAATGTCAAATGTGCCGGTTACAATTTTGCATGCAAATATTCGCACATCTTCAGTTAAAATTGTAATCTAAGTGACGGCTAAATCCAGAATTTTTATTTTATATGCACTCACAAAAAAATAATTTTATTAAAAAAAAAAAAAAAAAAAACTTTATTTTTACTGTGACATTATTTTCACTAACTGAAGTCATCTGAAAGTAAAATCTCAATCTCAGTGTCCAAAATGAAAAGAAATATTGAAATGTAATATCGGGTACTACTAGGTTATCCCGTCGACCAAAAAATTATCGCCAAACTATAAGTGTAAATGCCAATAATGGATGATCGTGAATGCCACATTCAATGACATTAAATACGATTCATGTGTTTAAAATATCATTAAGTGATTTTTATTTCGACTTTTTGTTAATATTCTACTAATTATTTGTTTTTCGTTATTTAAAATGAAAATTATGTCAATATGTATAATTTGGCTATTAGTTTGGCGATTTGTATAATTTGGCGAAATTGGTCGACGGGATAACAGAGTAGTACCTAATATCGCTATGAGTAAAAATGCGATGTTTTAAATAGTGACGTCATTTTCTCTAAAATGTAAAATTAAACTATGATTTCGCGTTTAAAATAAAAATAGAAACTTTATTTATTTCTTACGTGTACTAGTATATCTGTAATAAAGGAGCGGAAAAAAAAATCTGAAGCAGAAATGTTTTGAAAAGTTAGTAATATTAGAAGATTATAGTATAATTTTTTACTGTTTTATGGTAACTGCTACAACAGTAAAACTTGTTTCAACCTACCATAAAAATTTCGTCAGTACTCTAAAATTATACTATGATTTCCCGTTTGAAATAAAAACAGAAACCTTATTTACTTGTATACTAGTATATCTGTGTAATAAAAGAGGGGAGAAAAAATCTCAAGCAGAAATGCTCTAAAGCAGCCATGCTCAAGCATGTTTTTTTTTTTTTCTCGCGAGCCGCAGCACACTTAAAAGAGAATGAAATAAAAATATTAATAAAAATGACTAATAAAACAGTAAGATTTATAAGTAGTAACAAACAATTGTAATAAATTTAGTGTTATCAGTAAGGCCCAACTTTAACGTTTGTCGCAGACGATATTCCATCAAAAGATTTTTACATTACTATTTTCGAAAGATACTTCTTGCAAGATTTCTTTTGCAAAAGTTTTAGAAATGGAATACAACATTTGTTTTTAAAAATAATGGTGCAATTGTTTTAATGCTTTAAACGTTTAACCACAAAAAAGTAGTTTTAACCCTATAATAGACATAAATACAATATAGCAGTCCAATATTTCCAAATTAAAGAAAAAAAAATCTGTAATGCATTATTTTTTTCTGAATGCGAATATTTTTTCTTAATTATAAAAATATAAAATCCAAATTTAATTAATTTAGCATAACTTTTGATTAGCGTTATAGATAATCAAAATGTGCACACTGTAGCACAAGTATAACTACATGCAAAAAAGTGCTTTTGTCCATAAGAACGGCAAATAAGATGTTTCAAGCTAATTTTAAACAAATTATAAATAACAAAACAGATTTTGTCTTCCCGTAAAAATATATAAAGTAATAATGAAGGTCTTAAATACTTTTTATGCGCATGTTATTAAATATATAATCATTACGTCTCGGACCATACATAAGCCCTACCAGTGGCCGAGATGTTCTGACCTCAAACTGGTAGACGGTAGGTGCTGGGTTCGAACCCAATCGCGACCGTCGGCCTAACTGTTCGGAGTTTTCCGTGGTTTTCTTCGAACCTTGCGTAAATACGGGTTAGGTTCCCTTAGAAAGACCCCCACGGAGGGCACCCCACCCCTTAGGGCCCATATCCCACAGCGTAGATAATTCGGCCGACATAC